>JAQPPZ010001417.1:0-1384751 GCA_028583015.1 Wollemia nobilis | reverse complement strand
TTATGAAAAAAAATTGATTTTATACAAAAGATATTAAATTATTAAATAAAATGATTAAAAATAATTAAAAATTTACAAAAAAAATAATTTTTATTTTTACCTTTAATTATGCTTGCCGTGGCTCCTTGTGGCAAAAGGTTTTGGCGCCGAAGGGACTCGAAACCCTGACCCCTCCCGCCGAGGGCCTTAGCCTGGCCCGATCAACCGGTCGGGCTAGAGGGCCCGACGTGAAGGGAAGGGAATGATATTCCCTTTCCCTTCTTTCCTCGCACGGGCGGGGAAAAATGTGGGAATTATCCCACATCACCCGCGCGGGGGATTTTGTGGGGAATAAAAGGGCTTTCAAGCCCTTAGCTTATTGACTGCCTTCGGGCAGTCACCCTCGCCCTCCTTTTGGTCATCGCCATGTGTCGCGGTTGTCAAGCCACCACGTGTCATGGAAAGTCTGGTCGGGTGACGCGTGGCTATCCGCCACGTGTCGCCTAGTGTCGTGTTCAGTCTGGGTGGGGCGTGGCCTATCTGCCACCTATCGCCTTTGTGTCAGTCGAGTCCAGTGGCTTTCTGCCATGTGTCTTGTCGCTGTTGGCTTGCCCTCCGTGCTGGCTCCATCTAGGTTTCCAGCATGTGAGGTTAGGTGGCTCGATCTGATTCGGCCACGTGTCCAGTTTAGGTGTCTTCGGGTGGCGCCTGGTGCGTTGCCTGTCAGGAGTGTGACGGCTCTCCATCCTCGATGCACTCCTAGTCAGGGAGGCCACGTGGGAGCGTGAGGGCGCTCCTACCCTCAACGTGTTCTCGCTAGCCATCTATGGGGGTGCGGGCCCTGTGGGCCGATGCGTTCCACGGGGATGCGGGCCCTGTGGGCTATCGCAGGCCTCGGGGACGCGATCCCTTATGCAAGTCCCTTGGGCCTGTGAGCTCAAGGATGGAGCTCGATCATCGATGATAGCTGAGATCTATCGGGCGATCGACTTCGTAAATGGAGCCTAGCCGAGGAGATTGACCTGGCCAGTCAAGCTCCTACTGCGGGCCCTCTCCTGCTCGCCTGTTGAGGTGGGGTAAGGTGGCCCAAAATGATTGGGAAATCTCCACCTCCTCTACCTCCGAGATTAAATAAATCATTAATCAAACATTAGGAACTTTAGGAAGATAGGAAAAATAAATTAAAGTCACCAAATGAAAATGGTGCTTCCTCCTGCGCGATCGCCTTCGCCTTCTCCAGCGGAACGAAGATGTCTCGTTGCACTTCCTCGCCTTGTCCAGTGGAATGAAGTTTCGTTGCGCTTCCTCCCTCTGGCTCCCTCCAGCTCTGATGCCAATGTGACCAAGAAAATATGAATGATTGATGAAATGAAATATTTGTATTAACCATATAGTTTAGGAACTATAGTTTAAATAGGTTACAAAATAGGTAATCAAACTGAATGAACAGGAGATCACGCCAAACAATCTGCCAAGAGGAAGAGAGTTTGGTTTAGAACTCTTCCACCTAGGATATTTAGGAAATTAACCATTAGATATTTTAGACAGTAAATATCTACATGGTAGAAGATAGAAAAGTAAATGTAATAATCTACCCAAGTAGTGTAATGCAATATACTACCTATTTTACCTAGTGGAGTAAAAGGGTAAATATCCCAAAGAATGGAATATTATTCTAAAACCCTCATACACCACATAACATCTAAATACTAGTTAGTTGGAATTCACACCTAACCACTAGTATATTTCAATGAATGTGGGCATCATATCCATCTATTGGCTCAAATCCCATGAACCTATTCTATTGGCCAATACCAACTCCAAGATCCATCCTATCCATGCAAAATAGTATGCATTCATCTTTGAAGGGGTGTATCACTACACACGGTGTGTTGGGTGAGTATCTGTTACAATCACAATGACATTGAGAGGGGGGGTGAATCAGTGTGTTCTTTAAAAACTTAAAAGCAATTTAGACTTTTAAATAAACTACAGTAGATTAAAATAGAAATAATAAAAGTACTAAGAGCATCACACATAACACGGCATTTTAACGAGGTTCACCGATGTGGCTACTCCTCAAAAAGACTGCTTGGACTACCATCCAAATCCAGCCAAATGCAAAGCTACAACTTTACATAATCATTCACCAAGACTAACCGGTAAGAGGCACCAACCTCTAAATTTTATCTACTACAATGGAATGGAGCACCAACTCCAATTTTTCCAGCACCAACTGGAAAGAGGCACCAACCCCTTTTTCAAGCTACAACTTGAAGATAATAATAAAAATTGCAAAATGTAAACTTTCACCTCAATTATCATGATCTGCTATTTTTCTACGATTTGCTGCTTGTCGGAATTCGACTGCTGCTGTGAAAAATGATTCATACTTTTTCAACCACTCCTCTATATCTCTCCGCGTTCTCTACTGCAACTTCACAGAAATATTACTTCTACAGCCAACACACCGTCATTTCACACTCGGAACACGACTTCTGCATATCGCGTTCTTATCTTCTCTTTGCACCACTCACTCTGCTACACCTTCCATGAAATCTCACTTCTACCATCTACGTATTTTTGCCTCGAACTTTAAACACGTCGTCTGCATATCGCTCTCTTTGTTCTCGATCAGTCGATACGCACTCACTCACTATCTCATCGTTGTGATCTCTTTTCTTTAACTCAAAAGAACTATCACCGACTTACACTCTGCTGCACACGAACTTAATTCGCATATATCGCATCACGCCCACTCTTTAACCTTGCAACAATCCCGCCTTTTTATAGAATAGAATATCCCATCAAAACATTCTCAAAAACGTCGGCTACAACCCTAATTAGGTCAACATGAAACCCTAGAATTTTTTGGTTGCTTAACCTTGCTTTGTCAGTAGGAAACCCTAATTGATCCGTTGCAAAACCCTAGCAACGTCGGCTTTGAAAACAAGCCGGTGAACAGCTTTAATTTAATTTTGAAATATTAATTTAAATTTTAAATAAATAAATAAAATTTAAACTGGATATTTAAAATTAAATATCTTCATCATCGGAGCACCTTTTTCAACAAAACAAAGAGCTAACTTGGGTTTTAAGAAAAACCCATTTCAAAACTGTTGACCATGGATTTAAAAAAAACCTATAATTTAGTCTGCCTTGGTTTTCATAAAAACCCTTCCGCTCTTTGACATCAATGACAACATCAACACTTGAGCAGGGGCAATGTACCCAAGGTACCCAAAATTGCCAACAATCTCCCCCTTTGTCATTGATGGCAACCCTTTACTAAAAACACATCTTCAAGAGCCAAAATTGAAATCAATCTCTTTGAAGTTTTGCTCCCCCTGACTTGAATCTTTCCTCTTCACTTGAAGCTCTCCCCCTTACTCATATCTCTCCCCCTTTGTCATCAATGGCAAAGGGCCACCTTTGGGGCTCGAAACTAAGAATGAGCCTCTTAGCTTAGTCCCTCCCCCACCTCCTGATGAGGTGATTAATTTTGGGGTGGGAGTAAAACTCCCATTAGGCACTGATCAACATCAACATCTATAACTTCCTTGCCGGGTCTTTTCTTGAACTCTTTGACCATATTCTTGTTCCTGTCATTGTTCTGATCCTTGGAACTGATCATGCCACTGTTCCTGTTCCTATATCTTGGAATTTCAACTCTGCACTGTCTGACAGTGTGAATTTTATTGTTGCAATTATAACAAGTAATAGTGTTGTTTCTTTTAGGCATACCTGTTCTTTGAATCCACATGTTCTGACTAAGCCAGTTCTAACTAAACCTATTTTGACCAAGCCTGTTAGTGTGATGTTCTTTTCTTTTAAACGAAACTCTGGTCTGTTTACCCTTCTGACATGAAGCACACATACTATTTGCAAGTTTTTTAATGATTGGAATATCTCTCACTGCTTGTTTAGCACTAATTCTTACCAGATTATCAAAACTTATGTGTCCAAGCCTCTTATGCCACAACCAGTAGCACATACCTTCTAAAAACTCTGAGAGTGTGTACATATTGCCAGACGTCCTTGATCCAGTTGCTATTAATTTCCTGCTATTTATTTTTTTGACTTCACAACCATGCTTCTTGAAAACTACTTCATGTCCTTTGTCACAGATTTGACTCACACTCAATAGATTATGTTTCAAACCATCCACATATAAAACTTCCTCTGACTTGATCTTTCCTTCACTAATTTTGACCATTCCTTTACCTATTATTTTGGCTCCGTCATTGTTGCCGAATTTTATAGAACCACACTCATACTTTTGTAGATTTTCGAATTTTTGTTTGTCACCTGTCATATTACTTGAGCAACCACTATCAAGAATCCAAGGAACATGTTTATTCTGAGCTCTAAAAGCTGTCTGCACTATTAAAGAATCTTGTTCTTTCCTGAGCTGTTCTTTTTGTTTCCATTCTATTTTAACTGTGGTATTGGGTTCTAGCTGTGACTTCCCATTTTTAGAATTTTGCACATATCCTTTAGTATAAATTCTATTTTTTTTTGCTCTATACGATTGAAATCTGCTTTCATGAGGTTGATATGAAACAGACATACTATGACAATTTCTGGCAATATGACCAAAGTTGTGACACTTAAAACACTCTACTACATAACTCATTAAAGGAGTAAACACATTTCTACTAGTGAAACTTCTTGGACCTACGTTATATTTGCAGTCAACAATTTTATGCCCATAAACATTACACTTGAAACAAAAACCATAGAAATAATGATTAAACCTTAAAGATGGTCTTGGCCAGGTTGTTGCTGGAGCCTTGGATCTTTTATTCTTTTGATGTGTGACCTTAGTAAAGCCATCATTGTCAGCTGCTATTTCAGGTCTAGCATTATATCTTTCTTTTGCTCGATTCTTGTCTTTGTTCTTTTCACTTTCAACATTGCTTGCTTTTGGTCCAGCTTGATGATTCTCCTTCGTAAAAGCCGAGACCAAATTTGATACCTGTGGATCTTTGATCACTCAAAATTTTGTCCAATTTCATCGAGCTTTCTTCACGTTTTACATGACAGTTGATTTTTCGATCCAGCTCTTGTATCTGTATTCGAAGACTCACATTTTCTTCTTCCAATTTGCTGTAGTGGTCTATCTTCATGGATACCTGTATTTCCAGATCTTCAGACATTTTCTTGTATTCTTTAGTCTGTATTTTTAAACTGGCAATAATGTTGTTTGCATCCTTAAGTTTCCTTGACAATTTTTCATTCTTCTTTTTCTCTCGATTCCCATTCCGTAAGGGCAGACACTAGCTCACCCTCTAAATCAACTTCAGCCTCAACTTCTTCAACTTCAGATTTCATTCCTTCTGCCATTTTTGGTTCAATTTTCTCAACCATAGGAACTGAAACTGGTCGGGATGCCTTTTTGGATGAGGATCTATTCTTCTTAGCCATTGTGTAATAATCCAAGATCAACCCTGACTGATTTAGCCAAAATTGGGAACCTTGCTCTGATACCAATTGTTACAATCACAATGACATTGAGAGGGGGGGTGAATCAAGGTGTTCTTTAAAAACTTAAAAGCAATTTAGACTTTTAAATAAACTACAGCAGATTAAAACAAAAATAATAAAAGTACTAAGAGCATCACACATAACACGACATTTTAACGAGGTTCACCGATGTGGCTACTCCTCAAAAAGACTGCTTGGACTACCATCCAAATCCAGTCAAATGCAAAGCTACAACTTTACATAATCATTCACCAAGACTAACCGGTAAGAGGCACCAACCTCTAAATTTTATCTGCTACAAATGAATGGAGCACCAACTCCAATTTTTCCAGCACCAACCGGAAAGAGGCACCAACCCCTTTTTCAAGCTACAACTTGAATATAATAATAAAAATTGTAGAATGTAAACTTTCACCTCAATTATCACGATCTGTTGTTTTTCTACGATCTCGTCGCTTGTCGGCATTCGACTGCTGCTGTGAAAAATGATTCGCACTTTTTCAACCACTCCTCTATATCTCTCCGTGTTCTCTTCGCAACTTCATAGAAATATTACTTCTACAGCTAGCACACTGTCATTTCACACTCGAAACACGACTTCTGCATACCGCGTTCTTATCTTCTCTTTGCACCACTCACTCTGCTGCACCTTCCATGAAATCTCACTTCTACCATCTACGTATTTTTGCCTCGAACTTTAAACACGCCGTCTGCATATCGCTCTCTTTGTTCTCGATCAGTCGATACGCACTCACTCACTATCTCATCGTTGTGATCTCTTTTCTTTAACTCCAAAGAACTATCACCGACTTACACTCTACTGCACACGAACTTCATTCGCATATATCGCATCACGCCCACTCTTTAACCTTGCAACAGTCCCACCTTTTTATAGAATAGAATATCCCATCAAAACATTCTCAAACACGTCGACTGCAACCCTAATTAGGTCAACATGAAACCCTAGAATTTTTCGGTTGCTTAACCTTGCTTTGTCAACAGGAAACCCTAATTGATCCGTTGCAAAACCCTAGCAACGTTAGCTTTGAAAACAAGCCGGTGAACAACTTTAATTTAATTTTGAAATATTAATTTAAATTTTAAATAAATAAATAAAATTTAAACTGGATATTTAAAATTAAATATCTTCATCATCGGAGCACCTTTTTCAACAAAACGAAGAGCTAACTTGGGTTTTAAGAAAAACCCATTTCAAAACTGCTGACCATGGATTTAAACAAAACCTATAATTTAGTCTGCATTGGTTTTCACAAAAACCCTTCCGCTCTTTGACATCAATGACAACATCAACACTTGAGCAAGGGCAATGTACCCAAGGTACCCAAAATTGCCAATAGTATCAACAAGACATGTGCTCACTGATTAGGTGTGGGCTTCATCTCCACACTTTGGTGGATTTATGTGACCGTGACTTTCATTACTGATTGTTGAGCTATGAGAATAAAAGTAAAATCCATTAAAATAAACAAGTATATCATTAAAAAATATAAAAATATGATGAGAGTTAGTTTATGATAAAACACACCTGAAACTCACTAAAATAGTTTAGATATCACAAAGAAATTTTAAAAGAGATAATCACCCTTATTTGGTTTGTTTTATGTAAAAGCTACACAAGAGATAATTCACACTATGGTTGATACATGGATAGGATGATCTTGGATAACTGAGGTGGAGTCTGAAGCTCCAAGAGATACACAAAATAATGCATTGAACTCTCAACCATTGAATCCTATCGAACGACGTTCGATGAGTATTAGAGGGGATAATTCAATGCACAGGGATTCTATTCAAAACACCCTTGTTATAGTAGGTAATGCACACTCCTTAAGGGATAGATATAAGGGTGGCTCAAGGCCCCCACCATCCCAATATAGATAACAATAAAATCCACCCGATCAGGGGTAGGAATATAGGGCTGCTTCAAAGTGTAGACCCTTGCAAACTCTAAATAATAATGAACCTAGGAAGTTCATGATTGACATGGCTAGACTTGGAGAAAATGGTACACCACAAAATGAACCATGGAAAAGTAGGTAGCTTGATGGACTTGAATGATCTCTAGGGAAATTAGGATGTAGATCCTCATCTACACATACTTGTTCCATGAGTTCGTGTAGCGAGAGCACACATAGGACTACCAAGGATCTAGGAGAATTGTCAAAGCATTATCAAAGCATGCATGCCCTATCAACCCATGTGGGCACATATAAAATACAACAACATAATGTGAATACTATCTATATAAATAAAGAAAAGAGCATGGTAGAAAATTCTGTTGGTATTTGATGAGCACCAGAAATGCTCATATTTTGTACATATTTCTTTGATCAATATGCGGCTGTATAATAAGGATTGCATACTTTTATGAATGATTATATAGATATTTGATATAATTATGCGTGTTATCTAATTTGTGTGCTTTTAGTATGTTTTGTGGAATTGCAGTTGATTTAGTTAGATTTGGAATAGTCGAGGTCCTTTTGATGGACCTGGCACTTTATTTCATTGAGGGTCAATGTAGAGAACATAGGCGCCTCCCTGCAACCGAAAGGCACCAAGGGAACAAGCGCCTCCCTATAGTCGAAAGGCGCCAAACCAAATACGAGCGCCTCCCTACAGTCAAAGGCACCAACTGAATATCAGCGCCTCCCTGCAGTCGAAAGGCGCCAAACCAAAGATGAGCGCCTCCCTACAGTCGAAAGGCACCAATGAATATAGCGCTCCTGTCCAGAAGGTGCCAATGAATACGTGCCTCCCTAAGGCACCAACCAAAGATGAGTGCCTCCCTGTAGTCGAAAGGTGCCAACTGAATGTGAGCGCCTCCTTGTAGTCAAAGGCGCCAACTGAATGCGAGCGCCTCCCTACAGAAGGCACCACTGATTCTTTGCCCATTGACCAGACTCAAAGGACGTGGACAGTAGTGGCTGGTGCAGTTCCAGCTCTACATCATGCAGAGCTAAATTGGAGATAGCACCAACGTATCAAAATGTCTTATGGATGCCAGGCAAAGCATGAACTAAAATGAACATGCCACCATCAAAATAGAATGCCAGACGTCGATTGCATTCGCCAGACTGTTCTAATTTAGTCTGGGAAGAATCGACTGTTGTAACCACTTCTATAATAGAAGTTCTACGGGTGTGTTATATAAACACACGCAGATCATTCTGAAAGATATATAGAAAATATATGTGGAGATATAGAGATATTTAATAAAGATCCATTTTAGAGTTACATTGTAATGCGTTGATAAATATATTACAGTTACAGAAGTTCTAAAGCGCGTGTTCGATCGGGAAGAAGCTGCTGGAGCCTGGGCCCACTCCAAGCCAGTATTTCTTCCCCATTTCCTTCTTGTTTATTTATTTTAATTAGTTTATTGCTTTCATAGGAATGTTCATTAGTTTACTAGTTCCAGTATTTGCAGTAGATTCATTTTCAGGAATATGTACATGATTTATTTCTGTAGATTTAAATTTTGTTCTTCTTACGTAATTTATTGAGGAGTGCGGGAATGATTGACAACCATCTCAAGAACACCCCCCAAATGTAGGATTAGCAGATTCACCTCCAGTGGTATTGTAGTAACCTAATTTCGACTCTTCGCAAGTTTACGAAGCTCCTTGGGTTGATAATTAAATGCACGGGCATGTGACAAAAATAGGAAACCATTCACCTTGTTTGGCCCACAACATTTTGGCACCATTGCTAGGGAAGCATCTTAATTAGATTACTTACAATACCCTGAAACCTTCTATCTGACCTTGTATGAGTTCTTCGAGAAGAAGAGGACCTGACGGTCACTTTATAAGAACTAATCCATCAGGACCTGAGTCAACCGAGCATTTTGGATTTGAGTTAGACCCGCCCGACCTACCAAGCAGTCCATTGGAGTGAGGAACCACACTTTGTGCAAAGTGCCACCTCATCCCATCAACAAGGGGATGAACGAATCATCACAAATCCCCTATTTAATAGGACTCCTCTAGAGGAAGCCCTATTGTGGAAGGCTATGGAGGATCAGACGATCTCGCCAGACAACCTTAGAGCATTGACTCAAAAAGTTTTAAATGATCGGAAGGCCATAAACGCTGCATTAGAAACCACATTTCCTAAAAAAATGGTAGATAATGATGAAGTCTCATCTGGATTTAGTTTCCCAATAGAGGAGGGAGTAGGAGATACCAAAATGAAAAACATATCCCCTGCTCACCTTCCGTCCTTCAAAGGACACCCGACTGAGGACCCTGACCTATTTTTATTCAAATTTGATGTTTTGTGCAGGTCTGTGGATTACAAATCAAACATGCAGAAGTTGAAATTATTTCCTTCTACATTAGACGATGCAGCTCTACGATGGTTCATCGGTCTGGGAGACAAACACATCACCACCTGGGACCAGATGAAGACGCTCTTTCTAGAGCAATATCAAGATTTTGGGAGAGCAAGAGACTCCAGGGAGGAGGTCCTGAGCATGACACAAAGAGAAGATGAGTCTCTCGAGGAGTATTGGGAGAGATTCACCTTTAATCTTCAATGGTCCCCTCACTCGAAGCTATCTGATAAGTCCCTCAAAAGCATCTTCTTGAGGGGACTTACCAATGAGTCACTGGAGGCTCTCAACATGATCTCTGGAGGTGATGTCTATCAACATGCTATGGACGACATCCAGAAATTATGCCGGAACTACTCGAGAAGGCGAGGCAAAATCACCGCCAGGACCATGAAGGCGACTACTTTATCACCAAAATAGAAATAGGCAACATGCTGGAGGATTTGAAGAGCGAAATGCTCTCATCTCTAGCACTGCAGATGGATACGCTGCTGTTAGAAAAGAAGAAACAAGAAAATGATGCAGCATTAGCCTATTTCTGCCCAAAATGTAGAGGAAGGCATGCAAAGAATGCATGCCCAAAAAACAAGGTCAGAATATGCATAGTTTGCAAGCTGAATCATAAAACTCGATTGTGCCCACAACTGCCCAAAGAACTAGGAAGCGACTGAGAGCACGGAAGCCTACTTCATAGGCAATAGGAAGAGTTGGCCATAGCCCCCCATGGGGAATATACCAACCGGAATGCCATCATATGGGGGAGGGTCATACATGCACCAAGGACCCCCTCAACCACCTAATATGGGGTGGTGGGGACCGTCACCCTGGACGAACGCACCCCCAGCAACATTCCCGAATCAGCAGCCATGGATGCCATATCCATATCCTGGGCAGCAGTGGAGAGGCCACAATGCATGGAATCAGACTCCATAGAATGCAGCTCTTGCTCACATCCAATAGAACTTACCAACATTGCCAGCAGCGAGACCTACGTAGCTACCAGCACAACCGACAACAAACCCGAACAATAGAGTAAATCAGCCGACATACAATGTAGAAGGTGAGATGTACCATATGTACAATATTCAGCTTAGATCAGGTAGGCAACTAGGAGTAGAGACACCGCCTCTGGTAGAAGAGGAGGAAGAAGTGGTAGAAACTCCTCCACTGGTAGAAGAGGAGGAAGAAATAGAGGAGACACCTCTGGTAGAAGAGGGAAAAGCACTTGAGAGAGCGGAGGCTCCATTTCCTAGCCGGCTGCAGGAACAAAGAAAAACAACACAACCAAAATTTGACATCTTGTCGAGCTTGAAGAATCTCACGGTGACAATCCCATTATTTCAAGCAATTCGAGATGTCCCCATTTACACCAAGGCAATTAGAGAAATGTGTCTAAGGAGACCGGGATGAAAAGCTACCCAGACTATCAACGTCATGGGTAAACTGGCAGATCTAATGATGGGTAGAACACGTCATCCGAAGTATGCAGATCCAGGCAGCCCAAGGCTCGACCATAAAAATTGGAGGACATTCCTTGTCCAACACATTGGTTGACCTCGGGGCAGCTATCAACGTGATGCCTCAAGAGACCATGCAGAGGTTGTGGCTCACGAACCTGAAGCCAACCACGACAATGCTGTAGTTAGCCGATCGATCAACCGTATCACCGAAAGGGATGCTGGAAGATGTGATCGTAATAGTCAGTGCATGGGAATATCCAACCGATTTTTTAGTTTTGCAAACCAAGACCAGGCTGGGCGGTTACCCGCTCATTTTGGGGAGGCCATGGCTGGCAACATCTGATGCCTACATCAGCTGTCGGGATGGGCTAATGACCATCTCCAATGGGCAAAATGTCAAAAGGCTGACCATTTCACCGCCATCTCAGTCTATGGACTCGGCAGAAGAACCCAGGATCACCGAGCATGGAACTACGGAGTTGTCCATAATCCAGCCGATGATGACCTTGGAGGAGGTGGCAGAAGAGGACGAGGATGGTGCTATCATGGAGTTTCTCCATGGAGAATCATCCACCCCCGCACCTGGATCACCGTTGACTGGCACCCAAGATCAACACATCCAACAAATACACGTTGGGCCAGGGAGGATATTAAACGTCAATAGCAAAGTTGACGCCCACACAACTAGAAAAATTGGAGGAGCTTCTAGTAAAACACCAACAAGCATTTGCATGGGACTACGCAGATATGCACGACATCAGCCCAAAAATATGTACCCATCGGATTTATTTAGATGACCAGGCAACTCCTAGTCGACAGCCACAGAGAAGGATGAACCCAGCAATGAAAGACATTGTCAGAGAAGAACTGCACAAACTTCTGGCTGCCGAACTCATATATCCAATTTTTGATAGTGAATGGGTATCACCATTAGTGGTGGTCCCCAAGAAGAATGGGAAATGGTGGATCTACGTGGACTACCGGGCATTGAACAAGGCGACTAAGAAAGACCACTTCCCGCTCCCGTTCATCGATCAGGTCTTGGACACACTCTCAGGAAGAAAATACTTCTCCTTTCTGGATGGTTTCAGCGGTTACAACCAGATCCAGATAGGGGAAGAAGATCAAGATAAAACAACGTTCACCTATCCATGGGGAACGTTTGCCTATAAGGTATTGCCTTTTGGACTGTGCAACGCACCGGCCACCTTTCAAAGGGCGGTGCTTAGCATATTCTCTGATATGATAGGAGACGGGGTGGAAGTATACATGGACGACTTCACCGCCTATGGAGAAACCTTCGAAGATGCAATGACAAATCTGGAAAGAGTGCTCGATAGGAGCAAGGAAAATCATTTGTCCCTAAGTAATGAAAAATGTTTTATGATGATGCAGGAAGGCATCGTGTTGGGACACCACCTCTCTGCAGAAGGAATAAAAGTAGACAAGAGGAAGATCGAGGTCATCAGAGACCTACCTAGCCCCATAACGTAGAAGGAGGTAAGAAGTTTCCTTGGATCAGCCGGGTACTACCGATGATTTATCGCCAAATTTAGTAAGATTGCCAAACCACTGCACACCCTACTTTCTAAGGACGTAGAGTTCAATTGGATGGGAGACTGCGAAGAAGCATTCCAATTGCTGAAAGAAAAATTGATATCTGCACCGGTCTTGAGAGGACCGAATTGGGCCATACCGTTCCATATTTATTGCGATGCATCTAACGGTGCGATCGGAGCAGTCCTCGGGCAGAAAGACGACGAAGAATTTTATGCCATCTATTATGTCAGTAAAAACTTGGCGGGAGCAGAGCTCAACTACACAGTGACAGAAAAAGAATTCCTCGTAGTTGTCCATGCAATAAACAAATTCTGCCACTATATAACGGGATACAAGGTCTTCGTCCATACGGACCACGCGGCTATCAGGTATCTGATGAGCAAGCCGGCCATTGGTGGCAGAATTATCAGATGGCTATTGCTATTGCAGGAATTCGACATCACTATAGTCGATAAACCAGGCAAGGACAACGTCATGGCAGATTTTCTATCCAGATTGATACCAGCAGATCATCAAGCAATGGAAGATCAGTTTTTGGATGAACATCTGTTCGCTATTAGTGAACAAACTCCGTGGTATGCAGACATAGCCAATTACTTGGCCACCGGAAGGACCTCACCTGCTCTCTCCTACCGAGAAAAGCAGGTGGTCATAGAGAAGAGCGCATCATTCCTTTGGATGGATGGTCTCCTATTTAAAATAGGATGGGACCAAATAATAAGAAGATGCGTAGCAGAACAGGAGTTTTCGAAGTGCTCAAGGCATGTCACGATGAGCCATGCGGAGGACACTTTGCAGGGAAATGAACTGCCTACAAAATCTTGTAGGCTGGGTATTTTTGGCCCACTCTGTTCAAGGACGCGGCAGCGTATACCAAGCAAGTGTGACGAGTGCCAGAGGATGGGTAGACCAACCCACCGAGATGAAATGCCCCTGCAGCCCTAGGTACACCTGGAACCTTTCGATAAATGGGGCATGGACTTCGTGGGACCATTCAATCCACCTTCGATGGGAAGGAGGTTTATTCTGGTCTGCATGGATTACGTCACCAAATGGGTGGAAGTGCAGGCATTAAGGGACTCAAAGGAAAGAACGGTCACCGATTTCTTATTTGCCCATATTTTCACATGATTTGGGGTTCCTCGGGAGATAACAATAGACCAAGGGCCCCAATTCACCTCCAAATTGATTGAGGAGCTAATGGAGCAATATAGAGTTCGGCACAATAAAACCATGCCCTACCATCCGCAGGCGAACGGGCAAGTAGAAGTGACAAACAGGGAGATAGAAAACATCCCGACCAAAACCGTGCAGCAACACAAGAAATATTGGGCCACACGGTTGTCGGAGGTAGTTTGGGCATACAACACCACGTGGAAATCCACCACAGGATGCACACCTTTCCAACTGGTCTATGGGAAAAATGCGATGATGCCCATCGAGTTCGAAATCAAAACTCTGAGGACGGCTTCAGAATTAAATTTGAGCTTGGACGAAGCTCAAAAATAGAGGATTCGCCAGCTAGATCAGCTGGACGAAATCCGACTGGATGCTTTGCAGAGGACAGAGATTATACAGAAGTAGAGAAAGAAGTGGCATGATAACCACATCAAGCTAAAGAAGTTCCAGGTAGGGGAATGGGTACTGTTGTACGATTCTCGGTTCCAGGAAAGGAAGGGCAAACTTATGCAGAGGTGGATGGGGCCGTATGAGGTGGCAGAGCTCATTAGGAATGGGGCGGTGCACGTTAAGACAATTGACGACAGCAACACCATGTTCACAATCAATGGCCACCGACTACGCCCCTATAATACGTCCGAAACGTTACAGGTGGAATCCAGAGTAGGCATGGGGGAGACCCCATCTTGCTAGATCTGGACCGAACTCTCACAGGTGAAATGGTGGGCATGAAAGTGCTCACCCAATTTTTTAGTTAATATAGTTTTTTTTGTAATGTGTGTTTTTGCAGGGACGACGCCCGCATGCAAGCTGCAGGCATCCTAATCCAGGGCCTAACAGGCACGGAACGCGTCTAACTGCCTTTATTTTCCTTTTTTTTTGGTTGCTTTTTGTAGGTGGAGGACCTGACAACACGAGGGATAGGTATCTGGGAAACCAGGCCTGATTCGGCTCAGCATTCCGACACCGGCTCGTAGGTAGAATCTGGGCAGCATAAAAAACTGGGAAGGCTTGATCACCCTTTTTCCAGTCAAATCGCCATCCAAAAGAAGGTGCCTTACGGCAGTCAGAAGGTGCCAAGTCTAGAAGAAGGCGCCTTACGACAGTCAGAAGGTGCCAAGTCTAGAAGAAGGCACCTTACGACATCAGAAGGCGCCAAGTCTAGAAGAAGGTGCCTTACGGTAGTCAGAAGGTGCCAAGTCTAGAAGAAGGTGCCTTACTACATCCAGAAGGTGCCAAGTCCACAAGAAGGCGCCTTACCGCACCCGAAAGGCGCCCATCTAGAAGAAGGCACCTTACTGCATCTGGAAGGCACCAAATCGGAAGACAACGCCTTCCACCTATGAAGTTAATAAAATAAAAAATAAGCTAACCGAAGGCGCCTTCCAACATCAGGAAGGCGCATTCATCCAGCCGAGGCGCCTTCCAACATCAGGAAGGCGCATTCATCGAATACGCCTTCCAACATCAGGAAGGCGCATTCATCAAGACGAACGCCTTCCAACATCGGGAAGGCACGAACCAGAAGGAGGCGCCTCCCACATTGGGAAGATGCATGCAGGCAAAAGTGCCTCCCAGCCAATCAGAAGCGCCTCCCTGTAGCCGAAAGGCGCATTCGTTCGACGAAGAGCACCGACAACGTTGGAAAGGCGCTACAAGGGCACCATCCACATGGGGAAGGTACCGGACGCCTCGGGCAGAATGAAGCATCACACGAATCAGCGACATCAAATGACCACACCCCTCCCTCATGTCACAAGTCAACAAATCAGCGGCTACCATGACAACTGGAATGCCGAATCAGGTACGCGCATACTAAATCAAATCGTTTATATAATTATTTATAAATACGTAGTACCAAAAAATATCGTCGTCATAGAGATCGTATCCCCCCATAGCCGAACCACGTGCCAATGAGAGGGCGCCTTCCATAACTGCTAGGGTTAGGCATCTTTTCTATAAGAAGGCACCTTCCTATAGAAGGAAGGACAAAAAATATACAGCACTCGAAGGCGCCATGGGAGGAAGGTCCAAGAACCACGCGATCAAGAAGAATGAACCCAGTGATACTGATGGAATCAGAGGGGCAATGAAGACCCAATTCGAAGCCGAGGGGTGGCTCGAATACTGCACCCTGGTCAATCAGGGCCAGGATGTGGAGGCAGCTAGAGAATTCGCCACCTCTTTGAGGGGCGATGCGGCCCAAGTACGAGGGGTGGAAATTCCAGTCACCCCTGAGTTCATCTCACAGGCGACTGGATTGCCTCTCACGGGGGAATGTGCATACAAGGGCGGAGTGCTAAAGCTATACACCAAAATACTACTGCTAGGAGGAAATGTGCAGATAGACAGGGAGGGGTTACTCAAAAATAGTCTCCCCATGAATATACGAAAGATGTTCGAGCAGATTGCTCGATTCTTCACATGCACAGGGAAGTATACCCATCTGAACATTAATCATGTGCACTTCCTCAATCACCTAGTGCATGGGAGGAAATTAAATATACCCTTCTACCTAGCGACTGCTCTGAAAGATGAAGCGGCTCGGTACTAGAAGGGGGCACCATCCGCCTTAGCCCACCATGGGCTGATATCGGCATTGGTCCGCCATGCAGAAGCACAAAGACAGAACCACGACGCAGAGGGAGATGGCGGCCAAATAGAGCAACACAATGTGGTTGCCAAATTAGGGCAAGGCGAAGCATCCCCTGTAGAGGAGATAGCAAACATCGGGCAATTGGCGTCGCCCTATTTTCTAGGAAGGGCAGAGCAGTCACCGGTGCCCGAAGACATAGAGGACAGAGGGCATTCCCTAGTGCCCGAGTATGAGGAGGAAGGAGCGCCACTCGCTGGTGGTGAGGATGAACCAATCCCCAGGAGGAAATGTCTGTGGTGATTCCTCTCGATAGAGGAAGGATAGAGTGACCCGGAGATAGACGTTGCCACCCAAACCCTCCAAGAATTAATGAACCAGAGCCCATGGAATGAAGGAACTTCTGGGGGTAACGACCAGATCGATGCGGCCTTGGAGGAGGCGCTCGAATGGCAAACCGATTGCTGGATGGCACAGTAGACTCTGGAAGATTGCCAGAACCAGCATAAAAGGGAATTGGAGGAAAGGGATAGATGAATCGCTCAGCTCGAGCAGCTGGTCCGACAGTTGCAGGAGGAAAATCAAATGCTCCAGGATAGAGGAACAACAAGATAGGAGGCGGCCACTCAGACTGATTGGGTAGAAGAAGTGCCGATGAACTCTCCCACATCCATCGAACGAGTATTCTCTTCGGGGGAGATTCGATCGGATGCCCGACAGAGCAGCCCGGAGGCAGGGGAGGATTCCTCTATTTTTAGGGGTGAAAAGGAAAGAAGTCCTACGATGCCCCCTGTCATTGTCCTGAGTGACACAGAGCAGGACGAAGGTCTCCCGCAATAGATAGGACCAGAGGATACGGAGGACCTCCCCAGGCCTGAAGAAGGAGAAGAGCCTGAGGGGTCGACACTAGGTAGATAGGAGAATGAAGGATCACCCCCAGAGATAGTAGCATAGCCGATCCTTCGGAGTAAAGAGAAGTCCC
The DNA here is from genome assembly GCA_028583015.1 of Wollemia nobilis. Classification (NCBI taxonomy): domain Eukaryota; kingdom Viridiplantae; phylum Streptophyta; class Pinopsida; order Araucariales; family Araucariaceae; genus Wollemia; species Wollemia nobilis. The sequence continues at coordinate 1,367,154 of JAQPPZ010001417.1, read as the reverse complement.
CAAAGGAGAAAGAAGAGACCCCGGTTCGAGCCACCACATTTTCTGTAGAGGCCAAGGCAAAGAGGCCCAGGACGGCTCGATAGAAGGTGAAAGTGACCTTCGTCGAGTCAGAGGAGGATGAATGGGACATGCAACTATTTTTCGAAAGGCAAAAATATTTTGAGCAGCTACGCAATGAAATGAAAGTAGCCAAGGAGGCTAGGAAGGCATCCTCGAGGATAAAAGGAGATTCTGGCATCTACGTCAATCTGATGGAAGACAACCAATTTTGGGACATCTATGGTTCATCCCGAGGGCGGCCTTCCATGATGAGGAGGTACTTGGAATGGTGGGGAGTATATGGCCCACAATTGGAGGCCATCGCAATTGCAAAGGAGAATGCAGGGCTTACCCCTGAAGTGGCCGGATTATACAAGGCCCAAGTAGTGCCTTCCAGAGAGGATAACTCGGATATCCCTCTGGCAGTGGTCAAACCTCCAGACGCTGACCTCTGGCAAGCTACCGAAGCTACATTTCAATCGATAGGAACAACGCTGGCTAGACCACCACCAATAGCGGCCAAAACAAGAAGGGGACAATTGACAACCATAGTTTCCCATAGGCAAAGGCGAACCACACCTTCACATGCCGACATGAAAAGATAGACTCGGGCCGCAGGGGCAGCCGAATCCTCCAAGAGATGGCGACGATGAAAATTCATAGGGCTACCTACAGTTTGGATGCCACGAGGGCATGGCATATGTTAGGCATGGGGGGATGATGAGCACCAAAAATGCTCATATTTTGTACATATTTCTTTGATCAATATGCGGTTGTATAATAAGGATTGCATACTTTTATGAATGATTATATAGATATTTGATATAATTATGCATGTTATCTAATTTGTGTGCTTTTAGTATGTTTTGTGGAATTGCAGTTGATTTAGTTAGATTTGGAACAGTCGAGGTCCTTTTGATGGACCTGGCACTTTATTTCATTGAGGGTCAATGTAGAGAACATAGGCGCCTCCCTGCAACCGAAAGGCGCCAAGGGAACAAGCGCCTCCCTATAGTCGAAAGGCGCCAAACCAAATACGAGCGCCTCCCTACAGTTAGAAGGCGCCAACTGAATATCAACGCCTCCCTATAGTCGAAAGGCGCCAAACCAAAGACGAGCGCCTCCCTTCAGTTGAAAGGCACCAATTGAATATCAGTGCCTCCCTACAGTCGAAAGGTGCCAAACCAAATATGAGCGCCTCCCTTAGTCGAAAGGTGCCAACTAAATATCGTCCTCCTCGGGAAGGTACCAACCAAAGATGAGTGCCTCCTTAGCGAAAGTGCCAATTGAATGTGAGCGCCTCCCTGCAGTCGAAAGGCACCAACTGAATGCGAGCGCCTCCCTGTAGTCGAAAGGCGCCACTGATTCTTTGCCCGTTGACCAGACTCGAAGGACATGGACAGCAGCGGCTGGTGCAGTTCCAGCTCTGCGTCATGCAGAGCTAAATTGGAGATAGCACCAACGTATCAAAATGTCTTACGGATGCCAGGCAAAGCACGAACCGAAATGAACATGCCGCCATCAAAATAGAATGCCAGACGTCGATTGCATTCGCCAGACTGTTCTAATTTAGTCTGGGAAGAATCGACTGTTGTAACCACTTCTGTAATAGAAGTTCTATGGGTGTGTTATATAAACACACGCAGATCATTCTAAAAATATATAGAAAATATATGTGGAGATAGAGAGATATTTAATCCATTTTAGAGTTACATTGTAATGCGTTGATAAATATATTACAGTTACATAAGTTCTAAAGCGCGTGTTCGATCGGGAAGAAGCTGCTGGAGCCTGGGCCCACTCCAAGCCAATATTTCTTCCCCATTTCCTTCTTGTTTATTTATGTTAATTAGTTTATTGCTTTCATAGGAATGTTCATTGGTTTGCTAGTTCCAGTATTTGCAGTAGATTCATTTTCAGGAATATGTACATGATTTATTTCTGTAGATTTAAATTATGTTCTTCTTACGTAATTTATTGAGGAGTGCGGGAATGATTGACAACCATCTCAAGAACACCCCCCAAATGTAGGATTAGCAGATTCACCTCCAGTGGTATTGTAGTAACCTAATTCCGACTCTTCGCAAGTTTACGAAGCTCCCTGGGTTGATAATTAAATGCACGGGCATGTGACAAAAATAGGAAACCATTCACCTTGTTTGGCCCGCAACAGATTCACACCAACAAAGCTACCCAAAAAAAATTATGTAACCAAAGGCCACATAATACCGATCTTATGGATCGATAACAAAAAATGGTTTTAGAGAAAAGGCAATGGATATTCCAAGATCAAATGGAATATGTGCACGCAGAGTGTGAGCACTTTGAAAATAAGGATACTCAAAGGTAGAGGTTGTTAAGGCAATGTCTATATGATTAGCACATGCACGAGCAATGCATCCTTGACCAAAAGGAGCTTGCAGAGAGAGAAGATAGATGGTGCATGCCAATGTACCTCCTCAAAGTGAATACAGGGAGCATCATCATAGATAAGTTTCTTTGCAACCCGAATTGCACCCTAAGGATACTAGAAATTGTACTCATTATACGACCCAAAACATGTTACAGAACCAATCACTCGAACACCATGAGCATACTCAGTATGAGGAAGAAGGATATGAACAAGAGTAGCAATATCCTAAGATCTCCTTAGAAGATGTGGAGGATGAGCCTAGTCATCCACCTTGACTAAAGAAGAATCTACACCCAAAATATCCTCTGAGAACTCTTAGGGAAGAGGAGATTCTATCTTCCCAGGCCTACAAGTCCTTTAAATAAAAGGTAAGAGCCATAAAAAAATAAGCTATGGGTTATCAAAAGCCTACCTTGAATAGAATACATAATGCATCTTTATGCCCCTCATTGCCTACTCCAGCGTATCCTAATCACTTTGAGATGCTAAAGCTAGATAAATTTATAGGAGATGAAGATACCCAAGAGCATGTCACGTGTTTCATGAATATGTGTTTTTAGATACAAAGTGATGATGCTTTTTTAGTGAGGACCTTCATCATGATCCTTTTAGGCCCTGCCCTAGAATGGTTAAACCAATTAAAAATTCATAGCATAACCAACTTTGAAAAATACTTTTCTTGAACGCTTCTCTTTCAGCATCACGAAGAGAAAAAATTTGTTCTATTTGGTCATTTTAATGCAATACGATGATGAGCCAATCATGGACTATAGAAAGATATGGATAAATTTAATGGTAAAGCTATGATTTTCCATTCCAACAATTGAACTGACTCAGATGTTCACTAAGAGTTGTGTAAAACACATCTTGCTATTGTTACAACTGTAGCAATATTAGATATTTAAGGAGGCCTTGGCACAAGCCAAGGTTATTAAAGATATCAAGTTATATGAGGGTAACTTGAAACTCAAAAAAAAAGTATTGGAACAATAAGAACACTAAAAATCAAAATCACCAAGCCAAGCCGACCCATGTGAATCAAGTAGTGTTGAACCTCCAGAAAGGGGATAAGGGCCAACAATAGAATTATCAGGCTCAACCTCCCCCCATACAATACAATTAGTTCAATAATACTAAATAGGGTAAATATAAGGAACAATAACCTCCTCACCAATTTATGCCATTATTGAATATGATGACATCAATTTTCTAATAATTTTGCAAGGCTAACGCTATAACTTTACCAGATGTCAAATTGATCGATTCTAACCAACCAAAATCAAAAGTATTTATGGAATATCTTTATTGTTTATACCATAGGTAGAAAGGACATGACATTGAAGGATGTCATAGTTTCAAATATGTGGTGCAGAACATGATTGAAAATAATAATCTAATCATTGACAATCCTTAGGCTCTAGATCAAAACATGGGAATATTCAAAAATCTCTTGCCCAACCATGAGCCTCCAAGGAACAATGCCAACCAAGTGAATCAAGTTTAGATTGATCCACCTACATAGGGTTTTGTTGGTATGGTGAATGTTATCACCAGGAATGGAAAATATGCTTAGCTAGGTCCTCCTCCTACTCTAGTCAGGATTAGAGTTGCACCTTCAGAAAGGTCAGCACAGAATAATATGCCAAGCCCACCAACTAGACTGGTGGTGACCATAAGAAATAGGATCATCCAAAGCCTAAAAAAAACCTCAAAAAATCTATATATTTATGAAATAATACAATAGTCTCCTAAGCATAGGAAGACACTAATGGATATTTTAATATCCATAGAGGTTCAGTCCCAAGAACCATAAGCCTTTACAAATTTTGTGGGACATGTGCAACAGTGCCAAGAGCCCATGATTCAATTTTATTATCATGAAATCAAAATGGTATCTACTGTTACAGTGGACCCACTGCTTCATATAATTGCATATTTCAACCACACACTTTACAAGCAGGTATTGATCGATATAGGATATTCAATCAATATTATTACAACAAAGGCCTTATCATATTTGAAATTTCCAAAATTGCATATCGTGTCATCATCCTTCACATTATGCTCAACAGTTGGTACTATAGTCCTGCTTATTCAGGTAGGGTTGAAGACTATCCTGGTGATGTGTCACATGTTAGAAGGTGTAATGCAGTATAACATCCTCTTGGATAGGCCTTGGATAAGAGAGATGTAATACCCTCCATACTACATCAATGTATCAAGTACATACACAAGGGTCAAGTGCACGTGGTTCCTTCTGATGAGGAGCCATTCAAATATGTGAATCAAGTAGATTTTCCTAGAGACTTCATACTCCCTTCAATACATTTGTATATAAGACCAATGTCACCTATTAAATATCTAGAGGGTAAATCAAAGGAAGTGTGTGTTGGACCTTCGACATTAGCACCATGACTCTCTGTGCATACAATAGTTGCTTCGACAAAACCTATAGTATTGATGATGCTTAGGAATGACTAGAAGCTCAAGGTAGTAATGGGAAAGAAAGAGTCAAAATAAAATTCTGAAGTAGCCACTACTAAAGTCTCTAATCCCATGGATTAGAGAGACGTGCAGAATGAATTCAAGGAGGTACAATAACTTGCCTCACATATTTCTTCAATTACGTCATATGCACCGTAGGTGACCATTAATTTGGTTAATCCCAGGTTAGAAGAGTACATAATACAAAATGTGACGTTCAAACCTTTTATCAAAGCTACACAAGACATGGGTAAACCTCAAGCCCAATACTTTCTTGTTGGGATGGTGGTGCCACTGGGGGTACCACCCAAACAAACAAATTTCATGTATGGAGGACTTGATCAACTTACAAATTGTACACCTATGGATGAAGATGATGAACCATTCACTATGAATGTTCATTATCTATCTAACCTAGAGTTCGCCTTGTGATATTGTGAATATTACCATTGGTATGGTTATGACCTTAGTCTATTCAAGCAAGGGCACATAACTCCCTATGAACCATAGTATTAGTTGCCAACTGATTGGTTTGAGTTGGGCTATAATATCAAAGGTCAAGATGAACTTCTAGCAACATATATTGATCACCTAAATCTTAGTTTAGGGGATGATGTGGATTGGAACCCTATAATTTTAACCCTTCTCATTCATGAAGGAGTAACTGGAAAGTGATTTACATCTATATAGAACCACCTAAAATCTATCATGACAACATTATGGTGGAGGTCAATCCAGAGGATATTCTGAGAGCCGACTTGGTAATCAAAAACTATAAATATGTCGATGACACTAGAATGCAAATTTAGAATATGGACCTAATAGTAGATACTGAATCAGAAGTTTCTTCTAAGGAATTTAGAGAAAAATCCATTTTCAAAAGAGATGGACCAGAATGTGATTCTAGAACAAATGATGATGAGGAATCCTCAAAAAATGAACAATATGAGGATGAGACTAGGTTGGCCTACGTAGGCCCTCAAAATTTATGTCATATGTTACCCCTAGATCTAGTGGGTAGGAATTATAGATAATTTATTGATGATAGTGACTGCGAAGATGATACCAAAAGGACCTACCTTGGGCCTCACTATTTATGTCATCATCATAAACCATTTTATATCGATAAGATATATTAAATATTTAATCTTATCCTAAACCTCAAGGGAAGACAACCCAATACAGACATGATCTATCACATGATGTTCCCCAATCCTCTTATATATAGGTAGCTCCTTGAGCCAAATGATCCCATTTTCCAATCTGTTCATAGATTGGATCCACAGATCCCCATACCTCTAGAGCCACATCTTAGGTATATGAATAACATTAATAATGTAGAGGTGCACATACATGTTCCTAGAGATCTAACCAGTCCACTCCACAACCTAGTTGATCCTTCTAAACCATTGTGTCATAATATAGATGCTATTGATTGGGATTATGTTGATTCACCCATAGAGCCTGAATATTTCTTCCCCAATAAATAAATATTACAACCATTCCATTTTATTCTAAGCTGCACACATAATATTTATCACACTGAGGGTAATTTTTATGTGGAAATTTTAAACCCAGCTAATGACATCCAACTAATTCCTATGCCTCATTAGGTTGAGGAGGGATTGCACATGTATGTAGAGGAAACATTTGATGTGGATATCAGTGATGATCCCACCAATCCTAAGAAGGTTAAATTTGGATAAATTTTATCTCCTTATGAGCATGCCAACCTCATTCCTCTATGGAAAGAGAGACCCGTTCTCTTTTCTTGGATATACAAAGATATTATAGGACTAAACCTGAAAGTGGTTACCCATAACCTTTTGCTAGACCCCTTTAAAAATCTATTCAAGCATAAGCTCAAGAAAATTCATCCAACCATAACTTTAATGGTTAAAGACAAGTTGTAGAAACTGTTGGATGTAGAGTTTATTATCTCCATCGACTATCCGAAATGGGTATCAAACATGGTACCTATAGGAAAACCTGATGGAAGGATCCGTATCTGTATAGATTTTAGAGGCCTCAACAAGGCAACACTGAATGAGTCATTCTCATTTCCCAACATAGATGCTCTCATATATGTAACTACAGGTCATGAGATGCTTTTCCTTATGGATGGTTTTTTTGGTTACAATCAAATTTATATTAAGCTTGAAGACCAACAAAAAATCATGTTCACAATGACATGGGAAACATTTTGTTATAAAGTTATACCATTTGGTATTAAAAATATTGGTGCCACATATCAACGGGACATGACATACATCTTTCATGACTACATGCAAAAAATACTAGAGGATTATATTGATGACTTATTGGTAGATTCATTACTACGTGAAGAGTATGCTAAGGTTCTTAGAAAGGTCTTCAATCACCTGATAGAGCATAATGTCAGGTTGAATCCCAAGAAATGCATATTTGGTGTAACATAAAAAAACTCTTGGGGTTCATCATTTCTAAATGAGGGATCTAAGTTGATCTAGAAAATTTTAAGGCCATACTTGAAATACATTCTCCCACAAATATCAAGGAGCTAAGAAGCCTGCAAGGCAAAGTAGTATCCATAAAGTTATTTATCGCACAATTATCGAATAAATTTTGACCATGAATTGATTGCTACACAAGGTGGTCCAATTAAATTGGGATGAGGACTTTCAAGTGGCCTTTATTGAAATCAAGTAATACCTAGTAACACCACTAGTTTTGGCTCCACTAAGGCTAGATGTGTCATTTTTGCTTTATATATTGGCTACTAACTTTGCACTGGGAACCATGTTAGCCCAAAAGAACGTGCAAAAAAAATAGCAAGTGATATATTATATCAGTTACACCTTGGTGAGTTATGTGCTAGGGTACGCATACGTAGAAAAGATATTTTTAGTAGTGGTCTTTACAACTAATAAGTTGCACCACTACATGCTAATTCATACAATGTATGTGATATCAAAACAAAATCCTTTACAGTATATGATGAGCAAGACATATCATAATACACGTAATACAAAATGGATCATACTACTGATAGAATTTGAATTGGAATTCATCAACCAAAATTTCATCAAGGGATAGGTTATAGCTGATCAACTGACAGAGGCACCTCTTAAAGATAGTAAGTATCTTGTCATAAATATACCTAATGAGGTAGTCTTTGTATTATCAAAGTCTCCCAAACCCGAAGAACTAGATAACAAAGTTGGTATGACTTTGTTATTCGATGGTTCAAAAAGTGAGCAAGGGGGTGGTGTAGGAATTGTCTTTTTCATGCCACAAGATGCTCCAATGCCCTTGTCATTTAAACTATATTTTCCTTGTACCAATAACAACTCTGAATACATGGCCCTAATCTTGGGTCTCCAAATGACAATCACCATGAAGGTTAAAATATTAAACATCTTTGGTGACTCCCATATCATTGTCAAACAAGTGAAGGAACTCATTCAATGTAGGTGTCCTATCCTGAAAGCTTATAAGGATCTTGTTGACACTTATCTATCCCAAATAGAGTGGTATGACATCGAGGCAATCCCTTGTATGTCAAAAAAATTTGTAAACACTATGGCATATTTGATATCCTTGATCCCTTAGAATCCATCTGTTGATTTCACTACCATTCATGTGAAGACACTTTCACAATCCATGATGTAGCATGAGGCTTTTTATAATAAACAATCAGTCAACATGATTCATATAGAACCAAACCATGAGTAGTTCTATAAATAAAAAGACTTTCTTAAGAAGGCATCCTAGGGGTCTTTGATCTCGTAAGGTCCTATGGGGAATGGCACCATAATTCACCACAAGGTTGTGTCCCAATCTACATTCATGCATATCTAATAACAAAGGGAACAAGTCCTTTTGTAAATCGAGGATGTAGCTTATAAATATTGGATGTCACAATTTCATGACTTCCTAAAGTTTGGTTTAATCCCATAGGGATTGTCACGTGCCACGAAGCACACATTCAAATAGAATGCGACAAAGTATGTCTTGTGTATCGCTCCAAATTTTTTGCATCCTTACCTTCAAGCTATAGGATCCGTGCCCGGAAGGGGGATGCGAGAAGGATGGGACAATACCTCGGACTGAGAGGCCCTTTGAAGGTCCCGCCTCTCGGGGAGGGGTATAAGGGTGAATTTTTGATGGATGGTGGGTTCACCAGGAAACTTTTGAGTGGCAGCTTTCCACGCCTAGGTTGATAGTAGGTTTGATGTGTTCATTTTGTGCTTTAATCATTCAATTCCTAGGTTTGGCCAAGATGAATCTAAACTATTCTATATGCCAATGCTGATTTTTATGGATACAAAAAACATGAATAAATGCTAAACACAGAGAATATGCTAAATAGGATAGAACATACCTGATTCTGGATGTCTGATGAAGATTCTGAGTCTTGTAGCAGTCCAAATCATCTCAAATCATACGTAATCATCTGGAATTGCACAGAATCATCTCAGATCTCAGTCGGTCATCTGAGATCATACGAGATCATCGTCGATCTGACGAATTCGTCAGAAACCTGCAATCATAGAAATAGATACAAAATACCAAAAATGCAACTGCAAAAGCAAGGGGAAATGATAGAAATAATAGTAAATTTGCCTAAATGATAGATCTAGATAGCAATTAAAAGGAAATGCATCAATTTAACAATTTATTTTGACTTTATCATGCATTTATATTAAATGAGGTGAACTCCAAGATGCATAAATATAATAACTAAGATAATGCATAAAGAAATGCAGAAAAACAATAAGGAAATGCAAACTCTGGGCTCTGATTGCCCCCAATCTGGACTACAATCGAGATCACCTCCAATCGTACGAGATCATCATCGATCTACGATAGGATCATCCGAAATCGTCTGGAATCGCCTGCGATGATCCAAGCTTGCTCCAACTGAAGAACAGTAAGATTCCTGCAAGAAAACTTGAAATATGCAATGCAAACAAAAGTATGAAGGTGTTCTAAGGCACAAGGAACTAAATTTGTAGGGAAATCCATCAGCTAGGGGGTTCAGGGGGATAAACTAAGAAAATCCCAGTTTATATAGGATTAGGGAGAGGTTAGGAGGTTGGAGATCATCCCAATTTGGGAGATCTCCAACGGGGGAGACTCTAACTATGCAAACACGCTTTCTGCCCAAGTTAGAGAAGTTGTTGAAATAGAAGCTAATTATGAAAATTTGGTTTTGGGATGAAATCGTCTGGACGTTCTGTTCTAGACGAATTCGTCAGATCTAGGATGATTTCATCTAATCTACGATGATATTGTCCAATGGTCAAAACAAATCCTAAAAATGGCACGAAAAATAAGGAAAGCGGGTAACGAGTGGTTTGGGGTTAAAATTCAAATTTTTATCTTTTTACTAAGGTTTAACTATGCCAATTTTAGGGTGCTACATTTTGCCCCCTCTTTAGCGAATTTTTCGAAGAAAATGCGTTAAAGACGAGTTTTTCCCATTTTACGAGAAAGCAAAAATGTACTCAATTTTTTAGACGATGATTCTAGGTCGAATCGTACGACTGCTTACTATGGTGCCCCCTCCGTGTTTTTACCCAAATCGAACGTTTGAGGTAAAAGCATGAAAAAGCAAAATTAAAAAAAATGTTGTTGATTTTAAATAAAATTAAGAAAATAGGGTAAAACCCTAATTCATTTTTACTATTCAATTTTATTGGTTTTAGAGCTCTGTAGAGAGAAAAAAATGGTGGAGACAACACACCGATCGATAGAGGTCCGACATGGGCTACGGGTAAGGATCTAATCCTAGTAAATTAGGTTTGAATTTAATTTGTGCAATTTTTTGTTTGAAATTTTGATTGTTTTGGGGCATCACGACCGTTTTTAGGCCGTCGATGACATCGGGACGAAATCATCCCTAGATCATCGATTTCGTCGGAGGGCGAAATCGACGAACTAGGGGCGATCCCGTCCAACAAGGGGCGATCCCCAAGTTGCGAAATCGAGACGAGATTTCATCCTACAAAGGATGATTTTGCCCAATTTGGGACGATATCATCCAATGGTGGACGATATCATCACTTTTAAGAAATTAAGCTTGATTAAAATGTTTTTAATTTTATTTTAATGATTGGTTTATTAATGAATTTTATTGTTTTATTGTTTGTTTTGTAGAGGGGATTACTAAAGAGTCGGGAATGGAAATACGATAGGCTGCGAGATGACATAGCCACGCTCGATCAGGTGGAGCGTGACCGACTAGCTCAGGTCAATTTGCAACATGTGGTAGAGATGCCACAAGTACCGATGGACATGGGGCTACTGACAGCCCTAGCAGAGAGGTGGTATCCGTGGTCATCCTGCTTCCGGTTACCGATAGGGGAGATGGCTCCCACACTAGAGGATGTATGGAGGATCATGAGGATCCCCATACAGGGATGGTTGATGACGCCTATGGCCAATCAGGGCTAGGTGATGATGAGATTGATCGAGGACCCGAGCTTCACCCTGGAGAAGGGTAGAGTGAACATCGAGTCTCTAAGGCAGATGCCTGGGGCATCTAGGCTGACTCAGGTTTTGGTAAGGGTAGTAGGTGGCTTACTGTTGTGCCACCAGAGTGGGTGCAGACTACCCTGGCTCCTCTCAGATGTGGTCTGTGATATGAGAGACCACGGCTATAGATACTCATGGGGCAGCTTTGTGCTATGCCGCTTGTATAGGATCCTACATGGGGTCGTATACAAGGGAGGCCGATGTCTGGTCTTGACATCACTACTATAGGTTTGGTGCTGGGAGCACATCACGGTGCGGAGGCCGATAGGGCTCCCACTGATAGGGGTTGACCGAGAGAGGCCCCAAGTTTTCTACTGGTGGTTACAGAGGGGGTCACAGTGGTGGATAGATCTATCGATGTCACGAAGGTTGTTGGATGACCTCATCCTAGACCAGATCACCTGGAGGCCATGGCGAGAGCACCCCAGGTGGGCAGAGGATGGGCAGGAGCTGGCTCACATCAAGTGAGTCTACTGGCTATGGATGGAGTGGGGAGAGGTAGAGCTCCACCGCTACGATCGAGTTCTATGATAGTTCGGTCTACAATAGGGGATCCCTTCTCTCAAGGATTATGAGTACTCTTAGACTATCTAGGATAGTACCACGCTGAGCGAGGCTCCAGACATGCAATGGTTTTGGAGTTAGGACGTAGATGATGCCCCCATCCAACTAGTGGATGGTGATGATGTTGGGGTTGTAGATGGGTATGATGCCTGGTATGTAGGCATCCACCCTCCTCGGATGATGAGGGCATAGGGTCCAGTGCATGTCGTGGTGCGATGGATGGGGAGGCGACGTCAGGCTGCTATTGAGGCAGCGCGAGGTCACGGTGGGAGAGAGTAACGACGGTCTCCATAGGAGAGATGCCAGAGGATGGGCTAGGCTCCATAGAGACCTCAGGAGATAGGGAGGAGGGAGGAGGGATTCCCTTCTCAGTAGGGGGAGAGACCACCATCGCTCGATAAGGGCAAGGGTGTCGAGGTAGGGGAGAGCAGTGAGACGATGGCTCTCTGGGCTGAGGTTGCCCACCTCCGGGCTCAGGTGCAGATGCTACAGGATGAGGCTACATGGCTCAGGGCTCAGAGCGGAGGGGCGAGCACTCGAGATCTGGCATGGTCTATTGCTCAGACCACATTCTACCAGGGGCTATACTATCATGTGGTCCCAGAGGGATAGAGGGTACCACTGCCAGCCCCCATTGCAGAGCCGATCATGATGGGATCATCGAGGACATCCTCACGATCGACGACGAGGACCCGAGACATAGCCTGGACCTCTATGGGACCACCTCCTCCATGTCAGGGCAGGGGAGGAGATGAGGCTGAGAGCTCGAGGGCTTCTCGAGGCTAGCTACTGTAGAGTGCAGATTTATTATATATGTATATATATATATTTTTTTGAGGGGATTGAGTATGCCAGGGTTTTGATTGTGGCATACCAATCCAGATGATGTACATAATTGATTGAGATATATAGATTATCTTTTTGATGATATGACTTGTGTATATGTTGTATGATGCTTTAATTTTGAATTTTGTGATTGATTATTTATGTAATTATATCGTTGGAAAGAAATATATTTTATGCCATGCTATAAAATTGGAAATGAAATAATTTGATGTAAATAAATTGGTTGTTTTGTGGTGTGTTTTGATGAAAAAATAAAAGGGACTTCTAACAATAATTTCAAAGGACATTGTCGCTGGTATAGACCATTTCATGGAGTCGCCGCTCACTAGGTCGTCAAGCTAATCCCAGGATAGAAATATTGTTAAAAGTAAAAGAATGCTTAAGAGACTGTCTTAAGACTTTGTGTTGTGATGATGGAAGTGATGATGGTGATGATTTGTTTTCAGATTTTCATAAAAAATATTATGCATGACATATTAAAGAAATATGATTTTGCTAGGCATAAATTCCTAAGTGTGATAAATTTTTTGAATAAGTCCCTAGGAACTATACCATCATTGCAAAATTGAATGTTGACATAATGACATGAAATAGAATAAGTGTTCATTCATTTTAAAGCTCAATTGTGTAACATAATGATGTAAGTCATATGTTTTTATGAATTTTTAAAATAAATGGGAAATAAAATTAGAACAATGGTTTGCGCTAGGCATAGAATTATAGGTATAGACTTATACCATCATCACGAAATCCAAAGAAGAAATTGATATTTTAGTTTTATTGCATGATTGATTTTTGACTTTTGATAAACAGAAAATAATAATATGAACATGACTTTATTGATTATATTTGTGTCATATGTTGTTTGAAAGCATTTTGTGATTTTTGAAAACAATGTATGTAATTGTTTTTATACTAAACAGATGTTCTGAAATAAGAAGATAAAATTATTCCAAAAAGAGTTGCAGAAATATTTTACATTATCTCAAAGACAAATGTAGATTTATAAGGAACCCTCATGTGCAAATGTGAGTTCATTACCGATCTTGCTTTATCATAATGATACAGAATCTCTCAAATACAAATGTGTGTGCAATTGTATTGTTCATTCACCAATTTTGAGCAAGAAAATTTGATACAAGTAATTTGACTTAACCAAATGAGTGTTCCTTGACCATGATTTATATGCATGTAACCGTACCAGACTACTATGTAAGTCGGGTTATCAAGAGCTAGCTAATCCATAAGCCGACATAGGTCTGTACAAAAGAAGGTCGCTAATGTGACAGACATATCACCACGCTAGGAATTACCCAAGGCCAAGCGGGTTGGGCACAAACCACTTGTTATGGGGCTTACCTCACAGTTTTCGAATAATTGAGAATTCCAGGGATTCAAGCTCATTCACCCTTCTTTTCTTTTCAAGGGGTAGGGAAAGGGATTTTATTGCTGTTTGCTTTTGTTTTTTCTCTCTTCTCTTTTTTTTTTTGTATTTTTGCTTGGAACTGAGATAATGCTGAAATATTGCTGCGATGGTACAAAATAATATTTTTCTTTTTCTCATTTTCTTTGACTTTTCTTTTTCTTCCTATACTAGGGATACTTGCTCGGATTGGTTGTAGAGCAAGGGATTTTTATTCTGGTAGGGGTGAGGGGTGAGCTTGTCCTTTTGTCAATTCTCAAAGATTCTAGACCATGTGCATGATAGGATAGCAGGGGAAACTTTTCGCTCAAGAAACCACTTCTACTATGTAGCATCATATTGAATTTGCAATGAAATCATTTTAATGTGAAAAGATATGCTTGGTTCAAGTAAATAACAAGATCAATTCTCTATGCTCAAAACTTTATTTAATTCAAATGTGGACTTTGATATAAGAGAGATTAATAATCATACCAAATAGAAGCAAGATATTTATGTATGTGAGTGTGAAAGTGCGGGATTCCAAATAAATGCTAATTTATCCAAAATAATTGAAAATATAACTGCAATACTTCAAGAATTGATAGGTACAAAAATAAAAGATGTTTTTGAAGATTTTGAGGATTTTGATGTTTTTATATTTTGATTTTGATTGATGAATTGAAAGAAGAAATATTATTACTATTTTTGAAATTTTATATAAATGACTAAAAGGAAACAATATGCAAAATACACAATATATACAAATGATGAAAATGACCAAATGTTACGCATAATAACGCTTAAGATGCATAATGTTCATAGGTTCTTTAAGATCTTTACCATCTAAGGTAGCTAATCGATATGCTCCCGATCCAAATTTAGCAATGATGACATATGGTCCAAGCCAGTTGGGCTCAAATTTACCTTTAAGGTCTTTAGTTGCATTAGTATTTTTTTATTTTCTTTTAAGACAAGGTCATCGATCTCAAAGGATCGATGATGAACTTTCTTGAGGTATGCTCTCTTAAGCTTGTTTTGGTAGGCACGAAGATGCTCCAAAGCATTGATGCACTTTTCATCTAGGAGTTCCAACTAACTAAATCTGCCAGCACGATATTCATCTCCTACTTCAGTATCTTGAAGTAGTAGAGCTAAAGAAGGAACTTCTAATTCAAAGGGAAAAACAACTTCAGCACCATAGACCAAAACAAAAGGTGAAGTACCGATGGGGGTGCGAACGCTAGTTCGATAGGCCCACAAAGCAGGATATAATTGGATGTGCCAATCTCAACCAGATTTATTGACCAGTCTTTTGAGGATTTTGATTAATGTTTTATTAGATGCTTCTGCTTGGCCATTACCCTGAGGATAATAGGGAGTGGACCAACGATGTTGAATTTTATATTTTTGACATAATTTTTTGACATCTTTATTTTTGAAACAAGTTCCATTATCTGAGATGAGATTTGCAAGAATTCCGAACCTACAAATAATTTGATTAAAAATAAACTTGGAAACTTGGGTTCCAATGCAAGAAGCTAAGGGCATAGCTTCAACCCATTTCATGAAATACTCAATGGTGGTTATGATGAATTTGTGTCCATCAGATGACACAGGGTTGATTTTTCCAATGATGTCTAAGCCCCATTTTGAAAAGGGCCAAGGAGATGAAATAGCCTGCAGTTCTTGTGCAGGCGCATGGACAAGGTCAGCGTGTTTCTGGCACTTGTCGCAATGGCACACATAATCATGTGCATCATTCTCCATGGTAGGCCAAAAATATCCTATCCTAAGGAGCTTCTTAGCAATGGCGCTACCACTAAAATGCCCCCCACAAGATCCATTGTGGGCTTCACTCAAAGCTGATTTAGATTCTGCTAGATTCAAACATCTCAGTAAGATGCCTTCAAAAGATCTCCTATACAAGGTATTACCAATAATTATGAAGCGACTTGCTCGTCTACGTAATAACCGATGCTGGTTGCTATTACAACCTTCAGGGAAGGTCCCATTTTGCAAAAAATTAAATATATCAGTGTACCATGGTTCAGGAGTAGTTTCGTTGATTAGAAACACATCCAAAGGTTCTAAGCATGATTTGCTTGAAGCGGGTTCTTGGAGTCGATGAATAATGATGGTAGCATATTCATCATCTAACTCCAAGGGCAAAAGAGATGCAGCTATAGCCATAGCATCAGCCGCACGGTTGCTAGTTCGAGGAATAGCTTCCAAGGTAACTTGATCAAATAAAGATAATAATTGTAAGACATGTTTTATATGGGCATAATTTATCATCTCTGGTCTGATAAACATCATTGATTTGATTTATGACAAGTTGAGAATCATCGAAAACCAATAAATTTTTAATTTTTAGTGCCAAGGCAGCTCGTAATCCAAGGATTAGAGCCTCATATTCAGCAGTATTATTAGTGCAAGCAAATGTTAGTTTGAAGGACAGAGGTATAAGATGTTTCTGTGGAGATATTAAAATAATACCTGCACTAGCCCCACTCATGCATCGGGCTCCATCAAAGTATAGGGACCATTGCTCAGGATGGTCTGCCTCTAATTTAAGGCATTCATCGAGAAACTCAATGATGAGGGGATGGGTAGACTCTAAGGGTGCAGCAACTAATTGATCTGCTATGATTTGACCTTTAACAGACTTTTGTCCTATAAACATGAGTTCAAACTCGCTTAGCGCAAGAACCCACTTGGCTGTGCGACCAGATAAGTACGGTCGACTCATGAGATACCGCAAAGGATCGAATTTAGCAATAACATACATTTTTTGACTGAGCATATAATGGCATAGTTTCTATGTAGAAAATATGACTGCGAGACATAACTTCTCTAATACTGTATAACGAGTTTCATAACTGATTAAGGTTCTGCTGATGTAATAATTAGCACGTTCTTTCTTCTCATCGTCAAGTTGAGCTAACATAGCTCCTAAGGCAAAATCTGAAGCAAAAATGTACAAGATAAATGGACGATCAGATCTAGGTGGTGAAAGCATCGGTGGTTTAAGGAGATATTGTTTGAGGAGTTCAAATGCTTCCTGGAATTCATCATCCCAATGAAAAGAGACATCTTTCTTAAGAAGCTTAAGAAAGGGTCCGGTTTTGTCCGCCAACTTATCGATGAAGCAGCGAATAGCTTGAAGCTTACCTTGTAGACTTCGTAATTCAGATATATTTGTGGGTGCGGGCATATCAGTGATAGTCATGATCTTGAGAGGGTCAATTTCAATGCCACGTAAAGAAACTATAACCCCCAATAATTTATCGGACTTAACTCCGAATATACATTTGGCTGGATTTAGTCGGATAAGATATTCCCTTAACCGATCAAATACTTTTCTCAAGTCATCTAAATGATCATCTTCTTTGATGGAACGAGCTATAATATCATCTACATAATCATGTAGAATATCATGCATCATATCGTGAAAGATATAAGTCATGGCTCGTTGATATGTTGCACCCGCATTCTTTAAACCGAATGGCATCACTTTCCAACAAAAGGTTCCCCAAGGGGTAATAAAGGTTGTTTTAGCCTGATCTTCAGGAGCTATCCTGATCTGATTATAACCAGAGAATCCATCCATTAGGGATATCATTCCGCTCCCAGCAGTAAAATCAATGATCTGATCCATGTTGGGAAGAGGAAAATCATCTTTAGGGCATGCAACATTAATATCTCTAAAGTCTGTGCAAACCCTAACTTTGGTAGCTTCTTTCTTAGTTACTGGAACTACATTTGAGATCCATTCAGCATAATCAATGGCTTGTATAAAAATAACCTTCAAGAGTTTTTCTAATTCTCCTTTGACTAGTAAGGCCACTTTAGGATGCATTTTTCTAAGTTTCTGTTTAACAGGTTTAGCATCCGGATGGACTACTAGGTGATGCATAACTACGGAAGGGTCTAATCCTGGCATATCTTCATATGTCCAAGCAAAAATGTCTTCATATTTTTTAAGGAATGAAATGTATTTATCTTGTTTTTCTTGGCTCAATTCTGATCCAATGTTGATTATGTGAGGGTTATCTTCGGTTCCAATGTTAATTTTTATAACGTTTTCAACTTCCATATGTAGATCTCTCTCAAAATTAGATGGGGTGGGTGAAACGCCTAATTCTTGTAATTCTTCCAAGGTTAGCTTGGATAATTCATCTTGAGGAGTCGTGGCCTCAAGCTGGGCTACACTAGGTATAGAGCCATCGAAATAAAATCCGTTATGTAACAATTCCTCAATGGAGACATCATGGAAGATATCCCCCTCCAACTCATCGTCGAATTCAGCAATCATCTCAGGGTAAGCTATGGATAGCATATTGCATGTAAATGGATTATCCCTTAAATGCAAAGCATCACGTTTATCCAAATAATCTTGGTAACATATGAGATGGTCATCATCCTCAAATGGGAAGGGCTGACCTTTACTAGGAAATAGGCCCACACCACATCGGGCAGGCCATGGTTCTACCTCAAAAGGTTCTTTCATACCATTTTGGGAAGGTCCCAAACCTTTCCCTTTATATCCCAATTTAAGCATTATAGGCTTAGCTTTAATATACTCATTAGCAAAATAACATCGAGCATACCCATCATAATGAGTCTTGATGTTTCTAGGTATTCTTCCCCAATCATATCCCTTATAAATAAAAGCACAACTCCCGACTTGGTAGATACTTCCCATAGGCTGTGGGAGGCCCAAGGTACGAGGAGAGGGTGGCAATTTATTTAAAATATGGGAATCTTGCATAGCAACGTTTGTTTTCTCTGATACAAGAATTTTAGATAAATCGGGTAAGAGCTCGTCAGTAAGAGCGTAAGAGGTAGAAGGATCATTTCCTATGTTTTCGGATGCGGAAAACATGCCTTTGATAGGCGTAGACGTTGTAGAGATGTCGATGGATGGGTCTAAAGGTATGGAAGTTATAGGAGTAAAACAAGAAGCATTGGTTGTGGGTTTAGGATCCTTTTGAGGTCCTAATGTGGTTTGTTCGGAAGATGGTTGAACTATATGTAGAGGTGTAGTTGGTGGGGAAAAAGTAGATGATGTTATGAGTGTGTGTTTCACACGTTTAGGCGGATGATTAGAATTAGGATGTGTGGATGACAGAGCAGGGCAAAATTGAACTCCAACAGGTTCTGCCAAAGCACACATATCAAAGGGTCTAGGATCACCATGAATGGTAACCAACTAATTTTTAAATTCGAATTTAACACACTGATGTAAAGTTGAGGGAACAGCTCGCATCGCGTTGATCCAAGGGCGACCCAAGAGTATATTGTACGATGCAGGGCAATGTACAATAAACACGGTCGTGTCTAAGGTTCTAGGACCAACTTGCAATGGGATAGTAATAACTCCACATGTTTCTTGTGTTTCGTCATTGAAGGCTTTTATAATCATATCGGTTCTTTTCATTTCATCACTTCTAAACCCAAATATTTGGTAGAAGTCAAAAGTGCATATGTTTAAAGATGAACCATTATCAATCAAGACTCGTTTAACTGCTACATCTCCAATTAGGGCAGTAATATATAAGGGGTTATCCTTATGTAAACTATGTTGCGGTATATCTCTATCCCGAAAGTCAATACAATCGACTTCTCGAGTTATGATAGTATTGGACATGGCTTCAGGTTGAATATTTTGTGGTACCATCATTTGGCTTAATGTGAGCATTAATTCATCCCTATGGGTAGGAGAAGATCTTAAAAGGTCCAAAAGGGAAATTCTAGCTGTAGTATTTGATAATTGTTCATTAATATTATAAGGAGGTTTAGGTTGAACATTAGGCGCATGATTCCCTTTATTGGGATTTTTCAAAACAAATGGAGCTGATCCATCATTCTGAGTTTGATCTTGTTGAGAATTTTGAGCCTGTTGTCGAGTAACAACTCCGATGGTACCTACAATATTATTTTGCGGATGATGAATGGGTCTTGGTCTAGCGTTTATGGCTTGTTCATTAGAAAGTAATTGTTGAGAAGATGGTCGAGTAGTGACTCTTCTTGGAAATGGTTCTTCTGGAATCATAGAACTTGTGATAGGTTGAATAGGATCTGATTCATCTTCAGAACTATTCGATTGATTTGAGGTGATGTCCATGTCACTTTCAGTCTCATATTCGGTATCACTAAGATCATGTGTCCGAATATTATGTAGAGGTCTGGCCGTAACCATGGATAAAGTTGTGTCAAAGATTTATGGATCATGAACAGGTAAATGTCCACTAATAGTTCCTACATATCGGGTAGGAGGGGGAACATTATGATGCTCAATTTGATTAGCCACCTCTTTACCATGCTTTGGTAAAGGATGTTGAAATATGTCCAATGATTGATTGGCATTCTGATTCTGATTTTGGGGGATGTTCTTTTGAGCATTATTAGGAGGATTTTGTTTAGGTTGAAAGGCTTGCACCTCCATCTCATTGTTATCAATCAGGTCTTGTATTTTATGTTTTAATATTTTACAAGAGTTGGTAGCGTGTCCAGGTCCTCTATGGAAATCACAGTGTAAATCAGCTCTGTATCCGGGTATAGTTGGATCAGGTTCCTGGATATTTGGTAATTGGATCATTCCTCATGCTAGTAATTGCGGGAGAATGGTTGATAAAGGTTGATTTAACCTAGTAAATTCTCGGGGTGGTTTATCAGGAGGTTTCAGTATAAATTTCTCTGTTGTTTTTGCAACATTAATAGTAGCGATATTTCTACTATCAGTGACTCCATCGCCCACAACTTGTTTATTTTTATATTGATTTCTGGATGTTTTCTCATCATCTTTCTTTTTAAGTTGACCTCTCCTAACAAGAGCATCTTCCACTCTTCGAGCTAAATCTATAGCTTGATCGAAGGTGGTCAAGGTAGCATTTGATAACTCATAGGATAGTTGTTCTTGTAAATTATTGATAAAGATATCCAACATTTCCCGATAAGGTAACACAAAGTGCAATTTTCCTATCAACTGTCTCCATCGAGCTAGGAAATCAGCAAAACATTCATCTTTGTCTTGTTTTAGGTTGTACAAATCTTTAATGGTTACATGCCTTTCAATGTAGGCACTAAATTGATGCACAAAAGATTCGGCGGTCTCTTCAAAATTTCTCAAAGAATGAGTGGGTAATTGATAATACCATTCCAATGCCATCCCTCCTAAACTTTTTGGGAACATTTTTAGTAATAACAAATCATCATGTGATATATCATGACACGCTATCCTAAACATACGAAGATGCTCTATGGGATCTTCAGTTCCTTTGTATATAGGTAGGACATGCATAGGAAAGTGTTTAGGATATGGTTGTGCTACAACTATAGGATCTAGAGGCTGACTACACATCTCTCGATAATTGTACGAGGGATGGTAGGGATCTATCTGGTCCATGCGGGAGACTAACTGTTTCACCATGGCTTCCAGATTACCAGTTTGTCCACCATATTGGTTTGGTGGTACATGAGTATGGGATTTGTGAGCGTAGGATGGCATGACATAAGGATTAGATGCTATATTGCTGTTATGCAAATGGTTGGTAGGAAGAGTATTATGAAGAAGATTTGTTGTAGCATTATGTTGTACCCCAGATTGTTGGAAATTGGTATTTGGTTTTGTTTTAGGCTTTTGTTGATTTGAGGTATGTTGATCAATAACTTGGCGAAATAGAGCAGTGAATGATGGTTTCTTTTGTGTGGGAATAACCCTAGGCTTGGTAACATGCACTCTAGATGGTTGGGTAACCTATTGTTGTTGCATGTTCTGGATTATAGCGGCCATATCCAAATTGGATGGTCCAACTTGATCACTTTCTTGATCAACGAAGGACAAGGGATTAGTGCGTGTGTGATATATGTCTTCTAGGGTTGCTTGAGTGTCACTAATTTGATCCTTGTCCATATGGACTGCTCTATTAAGAGTGCCAATATTAGTATTGAGGAACTTCCAGAAATGTTCCATGTTCTCAAAAGTAATAGCTCCTTCCGGAGATATTTTAGGAGATGAGGATCCTTCCTCTCTAACAATTTCTCTTTGTTCATTTGCATCAACAAACTCTTCTTCTTGTTGGTCTAGGGTTCCTTCTTCCTGAATTGGGTCTTCAGGAAGGACATCTGGTTTATTTACTAGTCTTCCTAACCAATCTTCTTCTACTTCAGTCTTTTTTCCATTCCTGAGTCTAGTCATTATGTTTAAATTTAGATTTTAGCAAATATATATTAATATATTTGCAACAAATTTGGGAGGTATATATTTTAATTATATACCTACTATAATACTTAAAAGAAAATGTTTTGATTTTTGTTATGATTTTGTTTTGTTTTTATTTTTTTTTGTTTTTATGATTATAAAGACAACAAACAGCACACTAAATGCAAGAAATAATAATAATAAAAGAATGGCTTAGTTTTCTATAAATAGTTTATAGATGTCATTGATAGGATCAAGTTCATCAGGAGTCATGAAATGCTCCTCTTCAAATTGGAAATGGTTTTTCAAGAACTTAACAAAGTGTGCTATGGTGATGTTATCTACTTCTGACTCTGTCTTGTAAAAATAGAGCTCATGGCAATACTCTCGATATAACACAGCTCTAGGAACTCTATTCCATCTCTTTCTATCCGTAAGAACGACCTCTTGATCCTCTATACGAGATAGAAATTTATGTACTACAACTGCATTGTCGAGGTATTCCTCAAAGGTGTACAATTCATAAGACACAAGGGCTCTTTTATCTGCTAACCACCTATGGCAAGCTCTCTGAAGCTCATGATACAAGGTCACTTGATCAGGATCCAGGATTCTATCTAGGACAAACCTCTTGATTTGCCTAAGTTCGGTTGATCTAGACTCAATGATATTCAATCTCCTATTAAGTTCATCCCATAAAGGTTGAACCCTATTTGTTTGAGGTACTCTAAGTACGAAGTAATCTCTATAGCTGCTAATTGATTCTCAACATTAATGGTGACAACTCATCTTTTATTATAATCTACCATCTAAATATGATATGCAATCTTTGATTCTAAATGCATTTATGTTTTGTTTTGTTTTTTTTTTGGATTGTTTTCAAAAGGTTTTTAGTTTTCACGTCGGGTTCACCAAAATGTATCGCTCCAAATTTTTCGCATCCTTACCTTCAGGCTATAGGATCCATGCCTGGAAGGGGGATGCGAGAAGGATGGGACAATACCTCGGACTGAGAGGCCCTTTGAAGGTCCCGCCTCTCGGGGGAGGGGTATAAGGGTGAATTTTTGATGGATGGTGGGTTCACCAGGAAACTTTTGAGTGGCAGTTTCCATGCCTAGGTTGATAGTAGGTTTGATGTGTTCATTTTGTGCTTTGATCATTCAATTCCTAGGTTTGACCAAGATGAATCTAAACTATTCTATATGCCAATGCTGATTTTTATGGATACAAAAAACATGAATAAATGCTAAACATAGAGAATATGCTGAATGGGACAGAACATACCTGATTTCGGATGTCTGATGAAGATTCTGAGTCTTGCAGCAGTCCAAATCATCTCAAATCGTACGTAATCATCTGGAATTACACAGAATCATCTCAGATCTCAGTCGGTCATCTGAGATCAGATGAGATCATCATCAATCTGACGAATTCGTTAGAAACCTGCAATCACAGAAACAGATACAAAATACCAAAAATGCAATTGCAAAAGCAAGGGGAAATGATGGAAATAATAGTAAACTTACCTAAATGATGAATCCAGATAGCAATTAAAAGGAAATGCATCAATTTGACAATTTATTTTGACTTTATCATGCATTTATATTAAATGAGGTGAACTCCAAGATGCATAAATATAATAACTAAGATAATGCATAAAGAAATGCAGAAAAACAATAAGGAAATGCAAACTCTGGGCTCTGATTGCCCCCAATCTGGACTACAATCGAGATCGCCTCCAATCGTACGAGATCATCGTCGATCTATGACAGGATCGTCTAAAATCGTCTGGAATCGCCTGCGATGATCCAAGCTTGCTCCAGCTGAAGAACAATAAGATTCCTACAAGAAAACTTGAAATATGCAATGCAAACAAAAGTATGAAGGTGTTCTAAGGCACAAGGAACTAAATTTGTAGGGAAATCCATCATCCTAGGGGGTTCAAGGGGATAAACTAAGAAAATCCCAGTTTATATAGGATTAGGGAGAGGTTAGGAGGTTGGAGATCATCCCAATTTGGGAGATCTCCAATGGGGGAGACTCTAACTATGCAGACACGCTTTCTACCCAAGTTAAATAAGCTATTGAAACATAAGATATGGGTTATTATTAGACCACTATGGATAAGGATTGCACTACGTATGTAAAGAAATGCATTAAATATTAGCATCATGCAAAATATTATGCACTTGCCATCATAGGCCTTACAACCCATTCAAGAGGCTTGGCCATTTGCTTAGTGAGGTTTGGATCTAATTGGAAAGATATCTCCCCCATCATTGGGATGGAATACATTTATTATAATGGCTACTGAGTATTTTACTAAATGGGTGGAAGCAATATTTCTAACAATGATAACTAGAGCACATATTATAGAGTTCATACTTCACAATATCATTAGTCATTTTGGGATACAATCCAAAATAATCTTGAATAATGGAACATCATTCAAGAATAAAACTACGAGGGCTTTAATGTCCAAGTACAATATACAACATAATTTTATGACTCCATATTGTGTGACCCCAAGAGGTGCACACCCTAACCGCCCTACTTGCAATATTGATTTATTATGTATGCTACCACTTGCACAAAATGAAAATACTGAAAGCACATGCAACACGAAGAATAAGAAACAAATAAAGATGCTTTATTTATTGATATCTTGGATCCCTAGTTACAAGTTCATCCCTCTAAGGGATACCCATCATTTTGATACAAATATTTACACAAATATAGAGCAGCGATCGGATATATTCCCTGCAAGGGAACGGTGCATCTACGTAGGCCTCCTGGTCCCACACACGAAACTGTACGAGGGCTTACAGATGCCTCCTTCTCCAGATCTGGTCTTGGAGGGATCTTTATGCTCCTACTACTTCAATCTGGTCCTGATGATCTGCACCTGCATTCATGAAAACAACAAAACACGCTCAGTAGGATGGGCTGCCTCTCTGGACGAGGCCTTTGTTAGCGGATCTGAATACTCATGATACTAATAATGAAATATAAGCATGAACAGAATAAGAAATGCATGATAAGCTAAGGAAATATGGAATAGAAGCATAAATGAAACCAGACCTAAACTATGATCAAGCCATAAATCAAGCAATAATAAAGCTAAGCTAAAAGAAAGGGGAAATAATGCTTATGCCCTAAGATATGCTTGTGGGCCACTATTCGAGATAGCGACCATGATGTGAAGCTCTCCTCCTTGTGGTTCAAGGATTTGTGCGCTATCCTCTTTGCCAAAATTGATGTTCAAGGGTCACCGAATGTGTCTCCTACACTGATTGGTGGTTGGGAATGGTGAATCTGACAACTGATGCATGGGCGTAGCTCAACCGAATGGCGCTCCAATGCTCCTCAAAGTGTTGAATATTGGTCCTCCATTTTGATAGGGCTTCGTTGCTTAACTCTGAAACTTCATGGATCCTTTGCTTTTTGTGGGAGAGTCTATATGTAGACTTCCCTCTCAGATCTAGAACTTTGGCTTCCTAGAGAAGCTTCAATCTGAATTGCATGTGACTGACCATCCCGGGTGAGGAGCATCAGTCCCAAACTAGCATGGAAGGGGTAGTTAGGAGGAACTCAGGGAGTTCCTCACCAAAATCCACCCGTTATCCATGCAAAGGTGTAGTCATACTACATGATCTGGGCCCGTATTCATGGCCAGACTATGTGTGACCCTGGCCGCTATCAGGTTCAGCGGCCGGTGTGGCCATTGTAGTCTTCAATGGCCAGGTGTTTTGGCCACTCTTCTTGAGAGCGACCAAGCCTGGATGGGGCAGAACTACCCTATTTGAGTGGTTAGGACCACTGCTTGCTCTTGGAGAGATCCAAGAGGGTTCATATGGTTTGTGGATGTGCCCATATGGGTAGTCTCCTAAACATGATGTATTTTAGGTGTCTACAGATGCCCCTTTTTGGGATGCACTATGAGCAAAACACAACGCGAAGCAAAAAAGTAGACCACCTAGGGCCATATTGTAGGTTGGATGATGATCATTGATCTGATCAACATAGGATGCCCCAGTCATGCGGGAGGGTGCAAATCCTAGAATCATTGCTTCCAACAGAATGGAAGGCTTAAATTTGTGGAAGTTTGCACTCGCTCATCAAGCAATCGGGTAGCTTCAATACTACTATAGGTCCGAAGGGAGGGGAGCTACAAACTTAACTATCATATTTGCTTTTTTGCCCCAGCAAAGGGTAAGCTTATGATAGTTGTTGGCAATGATTCATAAGATGAACGCAACTCTGACATGATCGAGATGATCTTTTGTTGACTTTGATTATGATTGTTGAAAATTTTGACTACCCCCTCAAGCGACGAGTCGATGAGGAAAGGACAATTAATGAAGCGATGAGTCACTTGACCAAAATGAAATATTTGGACCTCTTTAGAGGGTTGCTCTATTGTTATAGAGTAGTTCTCATCTAGGTGTGACTTCAACCCTATTTGGTAATTGCACACCTTTATCCCATGGGGTGGTCCAGCCGTAATGGCCTTCTTAGGGAATCAAGGTGATAGCACTTCTGATTTAGCTTGTGTTGACTCACTATTTTTCTTATAGGAGAATTGAGATGCATCCTCGCTCCCATGGGGTGGTCCAACTATTATAGCCTTCTTCGGGTTTGAAGGGAGATGTCTCAATTCTACCATAATTATTTTGCCCCAAGTGGCCTTATGGCAATTTGCCCATCTTGTCGAGTTGCATGGAGCGCTAGTCACTGCAATCGCCAAGTGTATAGAACAAATAGCTGAGTACGAGGCTCATTTGGGTTTTTGTTGATTATTTGATTTTTAGTTTTGAATTTTATGATGTTTTTGGATTTCTTGGTATTTGTTGAAAATTTGGATGTCTGGACCCATAGGTGCTTTTTATGGCCTATTTTGAAGTGCTCTGTGGTGACAATTTGGTGAAAATTTTCTTCATTTGTTGGCTGCTATCAGGACCAGTGGCCCCCAATTGTCGTGTGTGGCCATTGTCAGGTCCAATGGCTAAGAATTTTGGGCCATTGATGCTGGAAGCGGCCAAGGTGCGATTTGGAAAAACAAAAGGAAAATTAGGGTTTTGAGTTATCATTGTTGCTAGTTGTCAATTTGCTTTTGGAGCTCTAAGGTGGAAGAGACTACTCTGACTAGAACACTGCTGATTGGATGCCATGGTTGAGTAGGGTGAGGCTTTGACAAGTGGAGGAGTCGAAGCTTTATGGGTACCTTTCTAAACCCTAACATCCTTTGTTATTCTGGTAAAATGAACCTAATTAAGAATTTTGGTAAATGAACCTCATTAACCTTGTTGGTAATGAATTTCACTAGTAGTTAGGCTTCATTTATGCTTTAGATAAATGGGTTCCCTTCTATTTTGTTATTTTTGCAATTTTTTTATTTTTTTGGGCCCGAGAGGAATGTCGTTGGCGTGTCACCCATTGGCCGCTGTCACCTAGAGTGGCTAGCTTGTATTGTGGCTAGCCATTGTTGCTATTAGCAACTAGTTTAAAATCCCAATGGTCAAAGTTTTTATCGTTGGGAGTAGGTTGTTGCCAACTTTAGCGATCAGGTCATGGCTGCTTCTGGTGCGAGTTGCCAAGAAACTTTAGTCTTTATTTTATTTTTTTAGGCAAGTTAATTGATTTTTTTGAAATTTTGAGTTGCTTTTATGAAAATTTTTGCATGATTAGGTGCATTTTATTTGTTTCTCATGTAGCCTTAGGGTAGTTTGATTGTATTTGCACTATTCAACCTATTTTATTGCATTGATATAGTTGTAGTGCATTGATTTAAGCTTTATTTTGCACTTTTAGATTTTGTCTACTCGGGCTCGGGACCCGACTCTACTCTGTGATCTCTTGCATGAGATGCCTGACATGGAGTGGGCCTAGCTCAAGGCTCGTGGGCTCTAGTATATCACTGGCCTACCCATGATCATGTCATATCAGGCCTACTTGATGGCCCTAGCCCACCGGTGGGACCCCAAGACCAACACCTTCCATCTTCCTATCGGTGAGATGACCATCACACTAGAGGACGTCTACAGGATTCTCAGGGTGCCTTTTGATGGAGTGCCCATTGTTTCTTCCCCCACTACTACATGGGGTGTTGTATTTGTGAGGGTCTTTGGGGAGCATGCTATTGCTACCTCCAAGGATACTCACTCAGGGGGGATCTCCATTTCTCGTTGGTATGAGGTGGATGTCTTTTCTTGACTGCACGTTGTGTTGCTGATGGTTATCTACAATAACCTTATACCTGACTACTCTAGATTGAGGTTCCCATGGAACCTCTTAGTGATGGTACAGGACCTGATTGATAGTGAGCAACCCATTATTTATGCCTAGGGGAGTGCACTATTGGTGTAGTGCTATGATGAGTTGTACCATATTCAGCATCATGGATGGGCCAGTATTGCATGTAGCTTGCTCCTTCAGGTCTAGGGATGGGAGCACATCAAGATTGACCACCCTAGAGGACTTCTAGTGGAGATTGTTGATTTGGATAGGGATGTATAGTGTTACGGATCTAGGTGGCCCAGGGCGCTCGAGGAGCGCAAGAGCCAACATCATGTAGGGGAGCTTGCCCACTACAGGGCATCTCTGATAGGTTTATAGGCTATTGATATCATATGGAGACCATATCATGAGTGTCCCACTTGGGATGATCCTACCAGTTTTATAGTGAGGACTCATCATGATCGATGGTTGATTGGCCATAAGGTCGGTATCAGGGAGTTCTTTTATTATTCTAGGGTGCTTTGATAGTATGGGATCTAGTAGGATGTTCCTCTCGAGCTGGTTGTCTATCATCGGATTGCCATCAAGAAGAACCTTCCACCACCTTGAGTTATAGTAGTGCTTGAGGAGGATGACCCTCATCTTGGTATGGTTGATACTGGAGTGATAGAGGTGTACACCCTTTGGTGGGGTATGTGACTATGGCATGGAGATGGCTACCTAGGGTGGTCTTTAGAGGAGGTTGAGGTAGAGGATCTTGATGGGCATCGAGTATGGGCTTGGATAGATGAGTGGGGTTAGGTAGGGTAGTAGGTATGAGCAATAGTGGAGTAGGTTGTAGAGGAGCAGGTTGCCCTTGAGTAGGAGGAGGAGTTAGCTCCTGAGGAGCAAGATTCTCCCCTCTGGGCTCAGTTGCATCAGGTCGAGGTTGAGCTTTAGATATCCTAGATTTAGGTCTGGTAGTGGGATGCCACTATTGTAGAGCTTTGAAGATAGCTTGCCCAAGTTACCATCGAGTGTGATGAGGCTTAAAGCAAGATTGCACCACCTCTTATAGTGCCATAGGGACCTGGTGGTCTAGATCTAGGTGTGGAGATCTAGTGCTTACACGGATTGATGGTAGATGATTTGGTGAAGTGCACCCGAGATGCTACCTATATCCTAGCATTGGAGCATGAGGTCAGGCTTCAAGGAGACCATCTACTAGAGAGGCCTAGAGTAGGAGGGTCCTAGAGGACCGATCGAAGCACCTCATGATAGTCATCGGCTCGGTCGAGCCATAGGACTAGGTCTAGGATAGAGTGGACTAGGGGTGCTAGTTCTATACTACCTCCTAGAGGGGGAGGTGAGGATAGAGGTGATACTAGTGGTGCAGGCCACTCCTGAGCACTATGGCTTCTTAGATACTTTGTACTTCTTTTTGGGTGTAAGGTCAGCCGACCTACATAGTTGTAGCCTTATTGGCACTTTTTGTACCTACATGTACTTATTTGGATACACTTTTATATGATATCTAGACTTTGAGACTCACCATGTGTGTATCTGTTATTATTATGCTTTTATGTTTATGGATGCAGTATATGATTTTATGTGATGTGATGTGATGTGATGCTTTAGATGTTATGATGTGTATGATGATGATGGATGCACATATGGATGTTATGATGTGTACGTGTAGATGATTATTTTATGATTTAATGCTATGTGGATCTTATGACTTATGTTTTATGATGTGTGGATGCTTAGCTAGCATGATCTAGATGATGATGATGGATGCATATATGGATGCAATGCTTATTGTTACATGCATGTTTGCTTTTGATGTGTTTGTATGCATCTAACCTTATGTTGTTATGATATGGAAAATGGAATATTTTATGTTATACTGATGATCTAATGGAATGAACTTGTATGCTTTAATCACTTAAAACATAAGGTATGCATGTGATATGAGTTTAACAATCTAATGGGTGACACCACATAATGTAAATCAATCATGAATAAATAATAACTCTTATAATAAGAATTAATCATTTACACCTTCCAATGTTAGATGATATGATGTGATATGTATGTACTTTCTTTGTAAGCTTCTATAAATTAAAATATATCCCCAAAATAGTCAGTGGTCATCTAAATGTCATTGCTGACATTCATCCGGTATCTATCCTATTTCATGAACACCCTTTAATGAACAAAACCTCATAAAGAAAGTTGATGATGATTTGTTGATGGCATGATTTGTTGTTGTGAGGGGATTTTTGAGGTTTTCCATGAGACTCAAACACCCTAGTTACTCTATCAAAAGTTTGTATACTGATCATACAGAGCTTCTGAAGGATAAAGCTTTGTTATGCAGACCTAGATACTCATTATCCCTATGTGTGCAAATGAATATATTAGATAGAACATAAGCATACCCCAGTGCTAAGTGGGATTCATTCAGCCCATTGTTGTATTGGGGATCCTCAAATGTTTATCCTGATCCTAAGTTGGACTCAGTTGGATTAGACCACTAGGCAATATAGGACACCTAAGGCTAGCTCTTCCACATGCAAATATTGGTCTATTCAAAAAGCGAGATGCTAATGTGATAGACATATCATCGTGCATAAGGCTCATTCATGCTGAGAATTCTAGGGATTCAAGTTCAATACTCCCTTCTTTTCTTCATATTTATTTGGGATACTTGCTCATGATTTAGTGATGAAAATCACTATTTATTTTGAATTTTTTGTTTCTTTTGAGCAAGGGATTTATGTAGTGATGATAATTACTCTTTGTTTTTTTTTTGATTTTGCTTTGTTCAGGATTTTGCTTGTTTTGATTAAAGCAAGGGATTTCTTTGGGTAGGGGTGAACTTGTCCTTTTTCCAATTCTCAGCATTTCCAAACCGATCGCACAAGGGGATGAGCAAGATAAAATTTTCACCTTAGGATACCTAATACCACTTCGTAGCATTCATATTTCCCTTGTTTCAACTAGGATTTTAGTGTTTTTATTAGTGATAGGATTCTGAAATATACCAGGTGCTATCAAAACTAAACCTCACCTATCAAAAGCAAAGATAACTTTCTACACAGTTTGATAAAACCACTAGGTATGGCTGAGTGACCGGAAAACCCTAGTATATCCCTTATAGCAATAGGAGGGGTTGTGTTGAAAAACATAGTTACACACATGGGTGATGGATGATGATGGATTTTGAAGATGCATGATTGAGGTACAAATATGGTGTCATTTGTAATATTGCAAACATAAATGTATCTAATGCAAATGTAATGGATGCAAATGCCTAATGCAATGCAACTAAGTGAATGCATATATGTAATGCAAATATTTTTGTATTTTTGATGCTTTCAATTGTTTTTGAGCTTTTGATTATTTTGAATGTTTTTGATATTTTGATTTTAAATTATTTTTGTGCTTTTGATTATTTTGAATGTTGACCAAAGGGCTTATGGTGCCTTTGGGGCTTTTTGTGATTTGACCAAAGGGCTTTAAGATGCCTTTGGGGCTTTTGTGATTTGACCAAAGGGCTTTAAGATGCCTTTGGAGCCTTTTGTGATTTGACCAAAGGGCTTTAAGATGCCTTTGGAGCTTTTGTGATTTGACCAAAGGGATTTAAGATGTTTGCAGTTTTTTTGTTTTGAGGAGATGCCTTTGGAGCTTTTTGTTTTTGCTTTTAATGTTTTCCGATTTGTTTGGATTTTATGATTTCTATTGTTTTTGAAATTTTTGAATTTATTTGAATGTTTTTGATATTTTGTTATTTTATGTATGAAAAGCCTTTAGATGAATGATATTGAGGGGCTCTGGCTCCTCAAAACCCTCTAGCATTTCTAGGTGATATGCCCCAGTCCCCATATTCTTCGAGATGATATAGGGACCTATCCAATTAGCTATAAATTTGTCTCGTAGATGCGATGGTAGATTTGAGTTCTACTAGTTTTCTTTTAGCACAAGATCCCCAACCTTAAAGTCTCTCAGATGGACTCTACTATTATAAGCTCATGTTAGATGGTCCTGGTAAATGCGAAGGTGCTCAAGGGCATTGATGCATCATTCATCCAGGAGGGTCAATTGATCCAGGTGAGCTTGTCACATAGTGTCATCATTGATGAACTCTCTCAATGCGATGCGTAATGTCGAAATCTCCAACTCTAAGGGCATAATGGCCTCAGTACCATATACAAGTGAAAATGGTGTTGCCCCAGTGGGCATCCGTATACTAGTCCTGTAAGCCCATAATGCTAAAGGTAATTGTAGATGCCAATCCTTATGATTTTCTTTCATCGTCTTCTTTAAGATGGCTACTATTGTCTTGTTTGAGGCTTCTACTTGCCCGTTTGCCTATGGATAGTATGGTGTCACAAAACTATGTTGAATGTTGTATCTGGTTGTTAGAGCTCACACATTTTTATTTTTGAATGATGGACCATTATCCGAGATTATCTTGAAAGGTACCCCAAAATGACAAATGATATTGTGAAGTATGAACTCCATAATCCGAGGACCAATTTTTGAGGTTAAGGGGATCGCTTCCACCCACTTGGTGAAGTACTCAGTGGTCATTAAGATGAATGTGTGTCAGCCTAAAGATGGGGGAGAAATATTTCCAATCAGATCGAAACCCCATTGAGAAAATGGCCAAGCCACCTGAATGGGCTGTAAGGCCTGAGATGGCAAGTGCATTAGGTTTGCATGATGTTGACATTTGACACATTTCTTGACATACTCACAACAATCCTTCTCCATGGTGGGCTAGTAGTAGCCCATTCAAAGGATGCACTTGGCAATGGCCATGCCACTGAAGTGGCCACCACACGTACCATCGTGAGCTTGCAAAATCACCCAAGCTAATTCTTGGGGCTCTAAGCAATGTAGGAGAACTCCATCATAGCTTCGATGATACAATATGCCTCCTAGCAAGACATATCTAGTCACCTTCTACTTGAATGCTCATCTCTCAGCATGCGATAGTCCTTGTGGGACAACTCCCAGTCTAAGGAAATATTGCAATTGGGATAGCCAATCTTGATAGGCTACGACCTCGATAGCTAAGATGACTTGTTCCTCCTACAATTTAATTTGCACAAATGCAGATTGAGTAACAACCTTGTGGTGAATAGAGGTACCATTCCCCATAGGACCCTGAGAGATCAAGGACCCCCAAGGTGCCTTCTTCAAGAAGTCTTTGGCTCTATAGAACCAGTCATGGTCTGGCTCTATATGGATCATGTTAACTGATTCCTTGTTATCAAAGGCCTCACACTGGATCACTGAATGCGAGAGCATTTTGATATGAATGGTAGTGAAATCGGTAGATGGATTCTGAGGGATCAAGGATCCCAAAGATGCCATGGTGTCTACAAATCTTTTTGATGAATGAGGGATTGCCTCGATGTCGTACCATTCTAGTTTGGCTAGATATGTGTCAACAAGCTCCTTGTAAGCTTTCAGGATTGGATCCCGACATTGAAATAGTCCTTTGACCTGGTTGACTATGAGGAGGGAGTCACCAAAGATATTTAGCCTCTTGATTTTCATGGTGATGGTTGTTTGGAGACCCAAGATTAGGGCTTCATATTCGGTGTTGTTATTGGTGCAAGGGAAGTCTAGCTTGAATGACAAGGGCATTGGAGCTCCTTGTGGCATGAAAAAGACAATCCCCACACCGCCTCCTTGCTCACACTTCGAACCATCAAAGAACAAAGTCATGTCCGCTTCATTTTCTGGTTCTTCGAGTTTGGGTGCTTCTGATAGTGCAAAGACCGCATCATCAGGAAGTTCTATGGTAAGGGGCCTACTTTTCTAGAGAGGTACCTCAGCCAACTGATCAGCTATGACTTGTCCCTTGATGGAATTTTGGCTTATGAATTCCAAATCAAATTCTATCAGTAGCATGATCCACTTTGTAGTACGTATATTATGATATGTCTTGCTCATCATATACTGCAAAGGATTTTTCTTGGATATTACATATGTCGTATGGCTCAACATGTAGTGGCACAATTTCTTGGTTGCAAAGACCACCGCTAAGCACAACTTCTCTACGTATGCGTATCCAATTTCGTAGCTCACCAGGGTGCGACTAATATAATATATCACTTGCTCTTTGTCTTGCACGTTCTTTTGAGCCAACATGGTGCCCAAAGCAAAATCTGTAGTGGATATATATAACAAGAATGGCATGTCTGGCCTTGGTGGAGCTAGAACTAGCAATGTTGCCAGGTACTCTTTGATCTCAACAAAGGCTTGCTGACATTCTTCATCCCATTGGAATGGAACTCCCTTGTGTAGCAATTGATTCATGGGTCAACATTTATCTGATAGTTGTGCGATAAATCACTTTATGGATGCTACTTTGCCCTGTAAGCTTCTTAGTTCTTTGATGTTTGTGGGTAGAGCCATTTCTAGGATAGCCTTTACCTTTTTTGGGTCTACCTCGATGCCTCATTTAGAAATGATGAATCCCAAGAGTTTTCTAGAAGTCACACCAAAGATGCATTTCTTGGGATTCAACCTGACATTGTGCTCAATCAGGTGATCAAAGACCTTTGTGAGGGTCTCAACATGCTCTTCATGCAACAATGACTTGGCTAGCAAATCATCGATGTAGTCTTCCAAAATTGTGTGCATGTAGTCATGGAAAATGTATGTCATAGCCCATTGATATGTGGCACCAACATTTTTAAGGCCAAACGACATCACTTTGTAGCAGAATGTCCCCCATGGAGTAGTGAACATGGTTTTATGCTGGTCTTCGGGTTTAATCTGAATCTGATTGTAACTAGAAAAATCGTCCATTAGGGAGAGCATCTCATGACCTGTAGTTGCATCTACAAGAGCATCTATGTTGGGCAATGGGAATGAATCCTTTGGGGTTGCCTTGTTGAGATCCCTGAAGTCCATGCAAATGCAGACTCTTCCATCAGGTTTTCCTATGGGCACCATGTTTGATACCCACTCTGGATAGTCGATGGGAATAATAAAGACTACATCCAATAGTTTTTGCAACTCATTTTTAACCATCAAAGTGATGGTTGGATGCATCTTTCTAAGATTTTTCTTGATCGACTTCTTCATGGGGTCTATCGATAGGTTGTGGACAACCAACTTTGGATCTAGCCCCGACATGTCTTTGTAGGTCCAAGCAAAGAGATTTGGTCTCTCTCTTAGTAGAGGAATTATGATGGCCTATTCTTCTAGAGATAGGCTTTCTCCGAACTTGAATTTCTTTGGTTGAGAGGGATCATTGTTGATGTCTACCTCGAAAGTCTCCTCTATTTCCATATGGGACCCATCCTCAAGCTGGTGAGGAGTGGGGATTAAATGAATGTCATCTACTAGATTTATAGTTCCCACTAACTCAGGGTCAAGACCAACGTGATAGACATCATGGGCACAACCTGATGCAAAATGGAATGGTTGCAACATCTCTTCATTTGGGAAGAAATATTCAGGCTCTAGGGGTGAATCAATGTGATCCCAATCAATAGCATCTAGATTAAGACACAATGGTTTTTCAGGATCTATTGGGTTATGGAGTGGAGTGGTCAAATCAATGGAGATCATGTTGATGGATGGAATGGGATCTCTAGGACCATGTGGGTGGAACTCTATATCTTGGGTGTGCCTTCTATACTCATGATGAGGCTCTAGGGGTATAGGGATCTCAGGATCTGGTCTATGGATAGATGAGATGATGGGGTCATTTGGTAGTAGCTACTCTCTGAAGGTGGGTGGATTCAGGTTGACCATGTGATGGATGGCATCTAGGTTTACTGGTCTCCCTAGGAAGTGAAGGTTGTGGTCTATGGTGTGAAGTAATGCTTCTCGTTCAACAAGCATATTGACTTGTTGGAGGTGAAGCTCAAGGTAGGCCCTTTCGGCTTCATTCCTAGGGCTATCATTGCTTGTGGGAGAACCCTCATTCCTTCCTGGGGGTTGGGTACTGATTTTCCTATTGATGCCTAAGATAGGCCATTTTGGTTTCATCTTCAAAGTCATCATCGCTTATCCAAAAGCCATTGGCATTGGTTTTTGGTCCTAGGATGGGTTGGTGGTTGGCTTGTTGATGCCCTAGGTAGGCCATCTCAGTCTCATATTCATAGTTATCATCACTTATGAAGAAACCATTGGCATTTACTATGGGCCCTACCATTTGGTGTGCATGTCTTATGAAGGCCATCTCAGTTGAATCTTCTGTATCATAGCCACTCTCATTCGACATGTATCCACCCTCATCTGAGATGCATTCACTTTCATCTGATATGTAACCACTTTCTATGTGGCCTATCCAAACAAGGTTTTGCACATATCGAGGCCCATGGTAGGCCAGGCTGGTCCCATATTCATCCTCACTTGGAACATAATCATACTCCTACTCATAGCCATGCATTGGCTTCTGCTCCTGCAAGATGGCTCCTGATGGGGGTGCTTCAGGAGAAGATTCAGGGTGGTATACCTTAGGTGGTGTGATATTGACCATCGACACCCATTCATCACCCCAAAGGTTTCTATGTGGGGGGTGATAGGGGTTCCAGTCGATGTCCTCCTCGAACCCAATGCTTAGCCTATCTAAGGCTACTTCTAGAGAATCATCATGGCTCTGCATTTGATAGCCCAAACCACACCTATCAGTAGGTAGTTGGTACTATGGCTGGAAGGG
The DNA here is from genome assembly GCA_028583015.1 of Wollemia nobilis. Classification (NCBI taxonomy): domain Eukaryota; kingdom Viridiplantae; phylum Streptophyta; class Pinopsida; order Araucariales; family Araucariaceae; genus Wollemia; species Wollemia nobilis. The sequence goes on along the minus strand of JAQPPZ010001417.1, from coordinate 1,329,770 downwards.
TAGTCATCACCCTTGCTCATATAGGCCTAAGCCATAGCCTTGCTAGTGGCACTACTCAAAATACCTTAGAGTAAACTCTAGATTTGATAGATAATGAACATTTGTGGTGAAAGGTTCATCCTCATTCCTTTCTAGATCAGGAGCAGTGTGGGCGTAATCTAGCCCAACATATATGAAGTTAGTCTGGTTGGGTGGCATTCCCAAGGGAACCACTATCCCTACTGGTATACTAGGGACTCTTGGTCATCCCATGTCTTGTGCAGACTCAATGATTGGTATGAACGTTATGTTCTGCATAAGATATTCACCTAGTGTTGTGTTGGCTAGGTGAATTATCACCTATGGTGTAGATGATGCTATTGATGATGTAGGTGAGGTAGGCTGAGGTACCTCCTCGATGGTTTCCTAGGAGTGCTCCTCCTCCATGGGAGTAGGGATCCCTATAGTTGCTATGGTCAGAAGTTCCTTGGGTCCTTCCTCCACTAGGGATACCTTCAACTTCTATTTGTCCTTTGCCTTATCTGTAGAAGGCTTTTTAGAAGTACTAGTAGCTTTGGATGTAGGCGATGGTGCCGACATGGAGGGGTCACCTCACATTGATCTACTTTTGCTACCTGGCTGCATGGTTGGGGATGAAGGCCTTATGTACAAGTGTGTTGATGGAAGGATAAAATCCCTCGGCAAGTCGACTTGATGCATGTACTTAAATGGCTCTTCATCGGATGGCACCATGTGGACTTGTCCCTCATGCACATACTTGATGCATTGGTGTAGGATTGAGGGTACACACTACATGTCTCTAATCCAGGGATGTCCTAGAAGGATGTTATATTGCATCACCCCTTCTAGCACATGACACATCATGGGGATGGTCTTATGTCCTACTTTTATTGGTAGAATGACCGTACCCATGGTGGAGCACAATGCATCGTTGAAAGCCTTGAGTGTGTAGGAAGTTGGGATAATGTTGGACTTAGGGATCTTCAAGTGCCCTATAGCCTTGGTAGTGATGATGTTGATCGAAGAGCCTATATCGATCAAAACCCACTTGAATGGAATATCATTGATTGATGCAATAATGTGCAAAGGTGGATCTACTGAGGTAGTAGGGACTACCTTAATTTTATGATCATAGAAATGAATCACGGGCTCTTGGCACTATTGAACTTGCCCCACAAAATGTGTGAATGCTTCTGGGTTCTGGGGCTGGAGCTCGATTGATCTCAAAATCTCCATTAAAGTCTCCCTGTGCCTAGGGGACTATTGTATGAGCTCATAAATGGATAACTTAGCTAAAGTCATCTATAGATTTTGTTCTAATCTACTCTGAATAGTCACCATAGGTCTCGTTGGTGGACCTAGAAGATTTTCATGCACCTGTCTCTATCGAGGTGCAGCTGGGATATTGATGGGAGCCACTGGAGGCTGTGGTTGCCCATATCTCCGACTCTTGGTTGCCACATTAACCAATTCAACCATTCTGATGCACCCCTGAATGGGTGGCTCGACCTAAACTTGGTTAACTTGGGGACCCTGATCTCTAGGGACCTCGTGATTTGGCAATGGGTTCTGGTATATACCCATATCTCTATTATCGGGAGCTAGCGGGTTGTCAACTTTTAGCTCTCCCTTCTCGATCATGTTTTGCACAACATTCTTGAATCCGATGCAATTCTCGATGTCATGCCCTTGTCTTCTATGGTATGGGCAATAGTGATCTTCCCTGTATCCCCTTGGCTTGGGATGGTTAGGGTCAAGCAGTTGTATGTCAGGAAATCTTATCCTCTGCACCTCATTCAATTGGTTGAATATTGACTACATCGATTCATTTAGGGGTGTGAAATAATGAGGTGGCTGACGTTCCCTATTTTAGCCCTGGTTGTCCTTGGGATCATAGTTAGCCGGTGGGGGTTGTGCTTGATAATTCTAGGGTTGCTATCCATTCCCCCTTGCGATGTGGCTAATACAACCTGATTAACTTGAGCAGGCTTGGCCTACTTCTATTTGTTCTTGTTGTTCTAATTGTTCTTGCTCCATTATTTCTTGTTGTAGAGCTTAAGGTCTCCCTCATCGACCTTAATGTCTTCAATAAGCTTGGCTTGGGCCAAGGCTTCTTCGAATGATTCATATTGTTGTAGCTGCAAGAGCAAGGAAATGTGTTTTGCATAGCTCTTTGTGAACATCCATACAAGTTCCTCTATGGGGATGGAGAATGATAGTTTTGCCATGATTTTTCTCCACCTATCCCCATAGTCCATCACTAGCTCATCATCGTATTGTTTCAAATTAGCCAGGTCAGACAAGTTCACCTTCTTCTTAGCATTGAAGGAGAAACATTCTAGGAACACATTCACTAGCTTCTCAAAGTCGATGATGCTATGCTTGGGCAACTGGTTGAACCATTGCATTGCTACACCTGAGAACATCATGATGAATGTTCTCAACATCAAGGCATCATATTTGTTAATGTGGAAGCATGCATTCATGAAGTTGGTCACATGTTCCTATGCATCTCCCTCTCCCTTAAACTTATCCAATCTAGGCATCTCAAAGTGCCTAGGATATGCGAGACTTGGGACTGATGGGCATAGAGGCTAGTTGTGTATCTTGTCTAATGTTGGATTTTGTCCACTTGTGTCCTTCTCAAGAGACTTGACTCTCTCAGTGAGCATTTGGTATGCCTTCGAGGAAATGATCTCATGTTCTTGAAGGTTATCTCATGGTGGTAAAGGAGGTAGCCTGATGTTTGCCCCAATCGGGCATCTAGACTCATCTCCTATGACCATGTTTGGAGGTTCAATATGGGTTTGTTCTTGATCCTCCATCCTTGTCTGGTCCTCATTGCATTGCATTTGCTTGAGGTCTAGGTGTTGTTGATGTTGTGGAGCATGGTGGGTTTGCTCATATCTTTTCTTGGTGCCTCTCTCTTGTGGAGAATCAACATGCCTTCCATGTTGATACCTCTCACTAGCTATGTATGCATCTATTCGAGCTAGCCTTTCTGCTAGCACCTCATGCTCCTCTCTTTCTTCTCTTGAGATTTTCTCTTGTAAGCGTAGGCACCTTTTCCTATGCTCTTCTTGCTCAAGATCTTCCATGCATTCCCGTTCAATGCATAGCTCTTCTTCCAACCTATGTAGGTGGTCAGAGTGACCTGCTATTGAGGTTTCATGTCTTTCTACCTCTTTGCAAGGAGTTCTAATGTTGTGGCCTCTTAGGGAGACTCTTGTTGTGTGCCTACCCCTTTTTGCTAGGGTGATTTTCTCTGTGTACTACATTAAAGGTTGAGTACGCTCATGATCTGAAGTAGTGTATGTGTTGTGGGGTCACTCTAAAGCTTCCCTTGGTTCATTGGTGTGTCTAGTGGCTACACTACATGAACTTCCTGAAGTAGATGTCCGAGGGAACTCGATCCAACTCATCAAGTTGTCAGGTTCTCCATGGCTGCTCCCATGGAGTCCCATTGGCACCAATGAGCTCATGGTCTAAGGGCACTCTCCCATCTATAGGGAGGTTGTATGATGTTTGGGGTCTATGATTGGGTGTAGCCCTATGGTCTTACCCCTTAGTGGGTGGATCTATCCTATGTGTTTCCTATGAAGCTTGGGGTCTTGTAGCCCCTGCATGCCTATGCGATGAGGATGGTCTTGATGACTCCTCATGCTAGTGCAATGATGGAGGTCTTGCAGCCTCTGTATGTCTATGAGATGAGGGAGGTCGAGATGCCTCCACATGTCGATGTGAAGAGGGGGTCATGATGCCCCTTCTTGTCTATATGATGAGAGGTACCATGAAGACTCCTCATCCCTATGTGTCGAGGAGGGCCTTGAGGCCTCCTCATGTCTAATATGTGTATCTCTTGCTGGGGTTTCTCATGGAGTTCCCCCAAGGGTTGAATTGTCACCCCTAAGACTTGTCAAACTTCGTCCGGCTACACTATGGGTGGGTGGCTCCACACCAGTGTGACTATGAATGTTAGGAGCATTAGTCTCCCCCTCGGTGTTGGACTAGGGGTGACTACTCCGTGTGTTCACCATTCTGATTATGTATTATATTTTTTATTAGTTTCCAAATTACACAAACAAAACAAGCAAGTGTTTATCTCTTTTAAGGATTTTGTGTGTTCCCTAAACTATTTGGTGTGTTTGGATTTGTTGTTGATCTTGACTTCTTGTTTGTATTTTGGAATTAGAATGAGGGAACTCAATCAAAGTGGAGGCTAGGAACACTAGTGCCAAACATGATTTCTCAAAAGAGTCTAGGGTACACCGCTTAAATCCTAGTGGGGGGTTCACCTAGCTCTTCCACTATGAAATAGTGGGAGATAGTTTGAACACAAGTGACTAGCACCAACTAAAAAGGAGCTCTCTATTCTATCTAAGGATGTCTAGGGGGCAAGCTGATGGAAGGAGATGAATTCCAACATCACCGATCTGAATTGGGGGTCGGTGATGAAATCCAACCTTACCAATGTTATTGTGGAACGTGCAAGTGTGTGGGGTTCTTTTTAAACTTTGAAATGTAAAATGATGCATCAACCAACATGAATGCTTTACCTCACTACATGCCTAAAAAGAATGTTTTGCTTTTATAGAGATGCATATCTAATCTATTCTAGATGATTTTCATGTAATGCACCTCCTACTTTGTGAATGGGTAGCCTACTGATTGGGCCACATGCAAGTAGATTGATCACATAGAAGCCTAGCACGCTGGAGACTAGGGCAGACCTTACAAGCAGAGGCCCACTGTTCCTAGCAATGCCTAGAGGAAACTAGAGAAATCTAAGAAATGTACAATGCAATTTTATTTTCATTTTCTTCGCTTTTCCCTACTTAGACTATGTTTTTGCTTGTTATTTCTGGAAAATAAATGCAGACAAAAAATCACAGAGAATCAAAAATGTGTACCAACCTCAATTCCTCACCTGATGATGACCTGGCTGACCTCTATCTCTATTTTCCTACTAGCCACTATTGACCAGAGTGGCTGATTCTGGCCGCTCACAGCTATAGCGGCTAAGCTCTACTGGTCGTTGTTGACAAAAGTGGCTAGACCTGCATAGAGAAAAATGCTCGAATCATTAGTAAATCAGCCAAAAAACAAAAACCTGGTGGGGGTCCCACCGTGATCACCATCTGTGCGACCCTCGGAGGTGTGCACCCCGACTGCCCTACTTGCAATATTGATTTATTATGTATGCTACCACTTGCACAAAATGAAAATACTGAAAGCACATGCAACACGAAGAATAAGAAACAAATAAAGATGCTTTATTTATTGATATCTTGGATCCCCGATTACAAGTTCATCCCTCTGAGGGATACCCATCATTTTGGTCCTCTATTTTGATAGGGCTTTGCTACTTAACTTTGAAACTTTGTGGATCCTTTTCTTTTTATGGGAGAGTGTATATGTAGAATTCCCTCTCAAATCTAGAACTTGGATTCCTCGAGAAGCTTCTCTCTGAATTGCATGCAACTGATCATTCTGGATGATAAGAATTAGTCACAAATTTGCATTGAAGTGGTATTTAGGAGGGACTCATAGATTTCCTCACCAAAATCCACCCAAAATCCATGCATAGGTGTAGTTGGACTACATGATCTAGGCCTATATTCATGGCCAGACTATCTATGATGCTAGCTGCTATTTGATCTAGCAGCCAGGTCTAGTTGTTATAGTCTCTAGTAGCCAGATGTTTTGGATGCTCTTATTAAGAGTGGCCAAGCCTAGAGAGGCAAAAACTACCCTATCTAAGTGGTTAGGACCACTATTTTCTCTTTGAGAGATCCAAGAGGGTTTAGATGGTTTATGAATGTGCCCATATGAGTAGTCTCCTAAACATGATACATTTTAGGTGTCTAAACTTACTATCCATAACCAAACAGGTAAGTTGAAGCTTCTAACAAGACTATGGTAGCTATCTTGAAAAATATTGTTCAAGAGAACCACAAAGATTGGTACATCCAACTGTCCCTTACATTATGGGCTTACAGGAATTATATACGGATGCCTACTGGGGCAACCCCATTTTCTCTAGTATATGGTACTAAGTCCATTATGCCCTTGGATTTGGATATTCCAACCTTGCATGTCACATTGAAATAGTTCATCGATGATGACATTGCATGACAATCTCACCTCAATCAATTGATGCTTCTTGATGAATGTTGTGTGAATGCCCTTGAGCATCTTTGAGTTTACCAGGAATATTTAAAATGATCTTATAACAATAAATTCCATCTGAGAGACTTTAAAGTTGGGGATCTTGTACTGAAATAAAACCAACAGTTTTCAAACCTATTGTCAAACTTGTGAGATAAATTTACTACTAATTGGTTAGGTCCATATATCATCTCAAAGAAGATAAGACATAGAACATATCACCTAACATCGCTTTAGGGTGTTGAAGAGCTTGAACATCTCAACATTATTCATCTTAAGGTGCTCCATACATAAATTTAAAAATTCTAAAACATTCAAAATAATCAAAATATCAAAAATATGGAAAACATCAAAATCCATAAAAATCAAAAAGCAATAAAATTCAAAAATATTGTAAAACATCAAAATACAAAAACACTTGCATTATGCATTTTTTTTTGTACTTGCATTCATTTACGTGTATTACATTAGGTATTTTCATCTATTGCACTTGCATTAGGATAGGTTGTGTTTGCAATCTTACAAATGACACCATATTTGTATTTCAATCATGCATCTATGCATCATCATCATCCATCACCCTTGTGAGTAATTATGTTTCTTAACACAACCCCTCTTGTTGTTATAAGGAATATACCAGGGTTTTCTGGTAATTCAACCATACCTAGTGGTCTTCTCAGAATTTGTAGAAAGCTATCTTTGCTTTTGAGGATAAGGTCTAGTTTTGATAGCACCTAGTATATATCAAAATCCCATCACTAATCAAACATATTAACAATCCTTATTAGGACAAGAAAATATGAACACTACAAAGTGGTCCCAGTAACCTTAAGTAAAAGGTTTTTACTTGCTCATTTTATGATGAGCATGGTCTAGAGTGATTATAATTGGCAAAAGGACAAGTTCCCCCCTACCCAAGAAATCCCTTGCTTATAAAAAGGAGCAAAATCCCAAAATAAAATCAAATCCCTTGCTCAAAACAAAAGAAAACAAAAATACGAAAAAAACTATGATTTTTATCACTATACATGAGCAAGTATCCCAATAAATCAAAAGAAAATAAGGGGGTGAAGAGCTTGAATCCCTAGAATGGTCACTACTTGAAACCATAGAGTGATCCCTAATAAAGCAATGGGTTGAATGAATCCTACTTGGCATTGAGGTAGTTTTAAGCAATTTACAAATGTGCTAGCTTTAGGTGGCCTATATTACCTAGTGGTCTAGTTCAACTACATCCAAACCTAGGATCATGGTGAACATTTGGTGATCCTCATCACAGAAATGGGCTGAATAAATCCCACATGGAAATGAGGTAGTCTTATGTCTCATCTAATATATGCATTTGCACACATAGAAATACTAAATATCTAGGTCTTTCATAGCAAAACAATTATCTTTCAAGAGTCTAATATAGTCACTATACAAATTTTGAGTCTCATGGAAAACCTCAAAAATTCCCTAATAGTAATAATACATATCATCTCAAAAATCATTGCATATATTCCAAACTCATCATTTCATATATGGATGTTAAAATGATTAATTCTTATGATAATATTTAACATTTTAATTCATTATTTTTATACATTTGTGGTGTCATCCATTATATTGTTAAACTCAAAATTGCATTCATTACTTATGTTTTAAGCGATTAAAGCATACATGTTCATTTACATTATATCATAATCATGTAAATAATGCATTACATACATTACATTTATCACATCATATCATAAATTAGATGTATACAATTAAATAAAAATTAAACATGCATTTAACATCTAGCATTGCATCCATATATGCATACATAAGTAGTCCATTTACACATCTACATCATAATATCTATGTATACATAAATCATCTAGCTAGTGCATCTCATAAATACATAACATCATATAACAGTGATCAAAGCATATCAACATTGCATCCATGTGCATCTCATAAACATAAACATAAACAATGCCACATAATACACATAAAAAGTCATATCATATATGTGTCAAAAAGTACATAGAGGTATGTCAAAAATACCCGTAGACTACAAATGTGTAGGTCCTCAGAAATTACACTAAAAAATGATACATATATCTCAATATATATACTAAATAGGGCCTGCACCCCCTGGATGGTCTCCTCCACCATATCCCCCCTCTCTGTGAGTCCACCTCAAGATGGTGCCCATGGACCTCTTTGATTTGTATGTCCTGTAACTGGGCCATGTTGATGACTACCCCGTATTGATCCTCCTAGTCCTATGAGAGGCTGACATTGTAGATCTCTCAAGAACTACACTACACTATAGTCTAACCTCACCCTCAAGGAGAGTGATATGCACTACATCAGAAGCATACTGGCTAGTATACTCTAACACTATAGCCTATAATTTTTGGATCTTTGTAGTCATATATAGAACTTTTGGCCCCTGTATATCTAGCAAAAATAGAGAAACCTAAGAAGTTGAGGGATCTCCCCTCACTAACCTGAGCACGTCCTGCTATGTAGCCCTAAAATCCAGCTAATATTGGAGAAGATCATGTTGCCTAGTGATCTTATCTATCTCTATGTCAGTTGTGGAAATCTATGCCTAGAAGGTTTATCTCTCCTCCTGGTAGCATCACCATTGTGTCCGATTTATTTTTAGCTAAGCCTGTAGTGTAGCAATATGAGCCTGTAGCATAGCAACAAAGGTATCTCTCTCTAGGATCTATATCCTTATTATTTGTAGCTATGCCTCTAGACTAGCTACTTAGGACCTAAGTTGGGATACCTCATCATCTGGCTCCTCCTTTCCCTCCTCCTCATCCTAGGCATCCTCCTCTACTGTAGCATCCTGGCATCATCCATCCTCTACCCTCTAGTGAGTGCATCACTCCTTAGGATCACCACCTACAACCTCTATAGCCTCCCCATATCCATATCAGCCTAGAGGACCATTGCCCTTCCATAATTGGGTAGTCCACTAGGTGTCATAGTCTATTGTCATACCTGCATTAGCCATCCCTAAGTCCTGGAATTCATCATCCTCATCACCTAATAGGGTCACTTGAGGCTAGGCTAGCTATGTATCTACCTTCAGGCAATTGTACATAACTAGATCTATTAGGATATTCTAACATGTCATAAAATTTTGAGAGACACACGAGAAGTGGAAGAAACCATGCACATCGGGCTTGCACCCAATGATCCATCTATCATGTCACACCTACCTTAGGTAGTGATATACCTCTTCCCATGTAGGGCAATCCATATAAGGGCACTAGATGACTTGCCCTACCTACAACCCTATCAAATGATCCATATATTGTTGAAGGTCCTTTACACAGGACTTGCTCCTGGAGCCCTCAGATTATCTAGGCCAGCAAGCGACATAGCACTACGAATCCTTTATGATGTCACTAATTTGTAGGGGTAGTCCTCTAGATTGATCAATGTTGATATGCTCTTAATCCTATATTTTGAGCAAAAAGTTACACCCTACTCCCACTCACCCCTGCTGAGTGATGTGGTAAAGCTCATCATAGAGCTGAGTGAGGAGAAAATTCCCCCAGGATAGAATCAGTGGCTCTGTTGTGGTGCTAGCAAGTAGGTATTATATCCTATCTAGGAGGTTCCAAGGGAACCTCACTCTAGATATGTCAAGAAGCACAACATTCACAATTATGTGCATCAACATTGCCTTCCATCATATGAAGACCCGTGCTCTGTATTATTTCTCAATCGATACCCCTCTATAATTAGTGTCCTCCATCACCTCATCTTGTCAAACACTAAATATTCTATGGAATATTGTAGTCTTCATCATAGTAGACAAATATGTGATGGTCTCACCATCAATGGGGATGTGGAAGATGTGGTAGACATCATCCAATGTGACAGTGATCTATCCAGTAGGAAGGTGGAAGGTATTGGTCTATGCAACCCAATGACGGGTCAATACAGTCATATAGGCCTGGTCATCCTGGATAGAAGGTAACCACAACACATAGCCAAAGCCTATGGATGCAAACCAATATCAATCGACATCACCTAGTCTAGGTAAGAGCTCATGGAAGAGATCTAACTTCTGTTATCTAGAAGTCAAGGTCTAAAAACAAATAATAATCACCATGATTAAAATCACAAAAAACATAAAAAATGCACTTCAAAAAGCCAAAAAAATTCAAAAACCTTTCAAAAGGGAAAAAATAGTTAAAAATACATTCAAAACATTCAAAAAAATTAAAATTGAAATTGGAAAACTAAAACAAATCAATTAATTCCAGTCCCCAATAAACTGGGTTTTGAGCATTAAGGCATTAGAATCACTGATGTAGTAACAAATAAATTAATAGTTTCTCAAATATTCTTGAAGGTCCTCCCTACCTATAAATTTATCAAATTTAGGATAAAACTTTGAGGGGTAGGGTGGCATATGCATATATGGATGGATGGGCTCTGAGCATAACTCATCATAAGTGGGTTTTTTATAAATATAGCTTTTTGAACATGTTTGTAATTATTTTATCTGGTCTTGCATAGTCTAAATAGTCTATGGCAAGAATGGCACAATGAGGTTGGAACCAACTAGGTCATTACTCAATGAATGCTCCAGGTAATTGTGGTTGGGTGTGTGATAGTTGGTAGGTGGTATTTGATGATAAATGATGAGATTTTGATTCAAAAATGGGTTCACATTCTAATGTGTGTTGGAATGACCATAGGAATTATTTCTTGTTGATAGATTGGATCGGACCCTTCATAATACTATGTTGGTATGGACACCTAAATTTATGTGTGCGGGGTGGTGTTTATGAATTCCAATCAGGATCAAGCACCTATTGATTTTCCATGTGAGGAAATAGTTTTAGATTAGGGTTCTATTTGATATACCTTTGTTGAGGTAGCCCTTGACCTACCACTTGTTGTTGTTGAGGTATTTGAGCATACTATGAGTGACTAGGCTCTTGATTGGGCACTTGTTATTGCAAGGGTATTTAAGTATACCCTAATTGACTAGGACCTTGATTGGGCACTTAATGTTGCAAGGGTATTTTCTTATAACCTAATTCATTAGACCCTTGATTGAGCACTTGTTATTGCAAGGGTATTTGAGTATACCCTAATTGATTGGGCTCCTGATTAGGCATTTGTTATTGCAAGGGTATTTGAGTATACCCTAATTGGTTAGGCTCCTAATTAGGAACTTTTTGTAGTAAGGGTATTTGAGTATACCTTGATTTATTAGGCCCTTGATTGGCACTTGTTGTTGCAAGGGTATTTGAGTATACCCTAATTGATTAGGCCCCTGATTGGGTACTTGTTGTAAGGGTATTTGAGTATACCCTAATTTATTAGGCCCTTGATTGGGCACTTATTTTTTCAAGGGTATTTGAGTATACCCTTATTGGGAACTTATTGTTACAAGGGTATTTTATTATACCTTGATTGAGTAGGCCCCTTATTGGGTACTTGTTATTGCAAGGGTATTTGAGTATACCCTGATTGATTAGGCCCCTAATTGATCACTCATTCTTGCAAAGGTATTTGAGTATGCCCTAATTTATGAGGCCCATAATTAGGCACTTGTTACTGCAAGGGTATTTAAGTATACCCTAATTGACTAGGCCCCTGATTAGGCACTTGTTGTTGCAAGGGTATTTGAGTGTACCCTGATTTACTAGGACCCTGATTGGGCATTGGTTGTGGCAAGGGTATTTGAGTATACCCTTGATTGATTAGAACCTTGATTAGGTACTTGTTATTGCAAGGTTATTTGAATATACCCAAATTGATGAGGGCCCTGATTGGAAACTTGTTCTTGCAAAGGTATTTGAGTATAACCTGATTGATGAGGCCCTTGATGGGGTACTTGTTGCTACAAGGGTATTTGAGTATACCCTAATTTACTAGGCCCATGATTGGGCACTTATTGCTACATGGGTATTTGAGTATACCCTGATTAACTAGGCCCCTTATTGGGCATTGGTTGCTACAAGGGTATTTGAGAATACCCTAATTGATTAGGCCCCTAATTGAAAACTTGTTGTAAAGGTATTTGAGTATACCCTTGTGCAATCAAATAATATAAAAGTGGTTTGAGTGGACATGGTGGGGTGAGTGGATGTCCAATAGGGTGGAATGGTGAAGGATACAATTGTATCTTATTAATAATGGGGTGGTTGATTGATTAGGGATTGATTGGGGGTCAAAGAGGTAAATGTATTGATCTAGGTTTGTAGTTGAGGATGAGGGGGTGGTGCCAAATTACATGGGAGGAAACATAAATACCATGTTTTTGGAAGGTGAGAGGCCAGTGGATGGAGGAATGGAAGTTGAATTACCTGATGAAGAAGCTTCTTGTGATCCATTCAATGGTGGAATAAAAGAAGTAAAAAAAAACATGTTACTTTATATTGATAAATTTGTAAAGTGTGTTACAATAAGGAAATGTATCCTTCTACAATATGCCTCAAAGGATTACAAAATAGGGAATCCATTAGGAGGGACCCTAACATAGAATAATTGTGTAGTACTATAAGCATCTTATTTCAATTCCTCAATGTTGGAGTGGGCTTATAAAGTGTACCACTATGAGCTACACCGATCTGTGACCCTGTGTAAACCTACAAAATGTGTTAGACCATTTGGAGGTCTATCTCAATCAGACCTCTTATAAACATAGATATGTGGACAAAATAAAAATAAAAATGCATGACAAAAGTCACAAAATTTTTTGAAACTAATATGGGAGTGATATGTTACCTGTTAGTCCAGTTTGATGACCTAAAACTAGAAAACATACCTCGATATGCATTTTTTAGGTGTTCACACATATCGAGGTGTGTTGTTAGGGTACCTAGGAATAGAGATTTAGGGATATATTATTATATTGTATAAGGATTGGTATGGACCACACATAACCCAAGGTTGATTGTATTATAATAGTATATTATATTATAATATAATATTATATTAGTAGTAGGCTCCCCAAAGTAGAATTAGAAGATGGATTTATAAAGAAGAGATATTTGTCATTTTAATCATCGTGGAGATGAATATTATATAATCGTCTTTGCCCATAAAGTGGATTATGGGACTTTTTCCTCCTTAAGTGGAACTCTCATCTTGGGAGATCTTGTGGAGTTATTCCTTCCTTAAGGATTATTATTGGTATTTTCCTACCTTAAGGGTATTATCTATCTCTCTCTCATTTGTGGATTGTTATTATGGATAATTATTTATGGATGAATGATTTGATATTTTTGCATATTGGTGAATGATTTATGTTAATGAAAATAAATTTTCATAACAAGTGGTATCAAAGCAACGATTCTGGAAAATTAGGGATTTTTTTTGTGGAATTGCATAATTAGGGCAGATTTTTTTGGAAAAATATCTCATATTTCAGGAGCCATATCTCTACAAAAGTTTGTTTAATTTAAGAAATTCTTGGATTAGTTTGTGTAGAATTAAAAATATTTAAAATGAGTCGTCATATAAAGGAATATGAGCAGTATTGAGGGAGGTATGGTCATAGAAGTCAGCCATCTGTAACAAGGGTAGTGAAATTTTCAAATCATGAATTTTTTGGAAGGCAAAATTTGTTAGTTCAAGTAAGCAAATCAGTTGCAACTTATTTTGTTTGGAAGAAAAATTATAAATTTAGTTTTCTATGTGGAATTTTAGCTTCAAATTAGTGGGGAGATATATATTTGTATGAAAACCTAGTTCATAAAACCCTAGTTTGTGTTATATTTAACTTGGGGTGTGAACTTATGGAGCTACAATATTATTTTGGGAAGGATGATATTGATTATAGAGAATGGTGGAAAGCGTTTAGGTATCTATATTTTAATGATTATTTTTGGTAATTATTTCTTAGCAAAAGGTTTACAGAGGAAGCTTGGTCTTGGATAATTTTTTATAATAAAAGGAATAATGAATACACTTGGGATGAAATGGAGCATGCATTCTTGAGTAAATGGGACCCATATAAAAAGATATCTAGTTTAAAGGTCACCATCAAGGGATATGAAGAAGAAATAAATATGCTTCAGAAAAACAAAAGAAATTAAAAAGAGCTAGAAATTTTCAAAATGGTAGATGGTAAAAAATATGTTAGTGTGCAAATAGAAGAAACCACACCTTTGGTAGTAGATAAATTAAAAAGAGGACTTAGGGATTTATTTGAATCTAAAAAGTCTATTTTATAGGTTCATGAAATAACTCAAAAGGAAAAGGTTATTATTTCCATTAACCCTAGAAGTAATCATAATTTTATTAATATTTCTTTGGCTAAGAGGTTATAGGTTCAAGCAACAAAAATTAAGGACATATAATTGGAGGGTGGGAATGTTTATATTTTTGAATATTGGAAGATCAACATGGATAAATATGTTTTACATTTACTAGGACTCACAACTCCAACCACCATCCCACTGCAAAAATTTGAGCAGAGATTATTACCATAATTTATATCTTACAGATGTGGCATAGCGTGAAGGAGTCTACCATGGCTAACAATTTTTTTATTAGGATCTATGACATTTGAAATTTACTGCCCTAAGGAAGCTGGTAGTGGCACATTTTCCTTCCATATTTTCAAGACAAATCATCGTTGATATTTTTGACAAAGGCATGTTTCCAAGTTCCACCTTTTTCCATGATGTGTGTCCTCACATGAGCTGGCTAGCCTTTCTCATGTGTGAGCCTACTTATTCCCATGAGTCACCTTTCTTTTGCTCCCATGATTGATTTTTCTTATCCTCACCTTGCTCGGTGCTGATTTATTTTACTATGCCCCACCTTCCTTGGTTCATTCCCCAAGCCCTTATCCTTTTCATTATCGATAGTCTATCCATATATGCCCCCATATACCTATATGATCTCTCTTGTCTATGCTTTTCGTTGTCCCTATCACCCGTTACCTTTCCATCTGGCCATTCCATCACCAGTCCCCTTCCTCCCTCCACCATGTTGAACTACTTCATTGAGCCAAGATATTTTCCTATGCTTTAATGGCTGAAAAGATTCTCCAAGATAGACATTTCTTCCCTTTCCTCCACATGTTTTCTAGTGAGGAACTTGATATTACGATGGCCTTCCTGGAGTCTTGGGAAAATGGGTATGTCTCTGTGTGCAGTAGGAAATTCATGATTGATGTCCATATGCTAGCCTCCATTACTGGCCAAAACCTTGAGGATCACTCAATTCACAGGCATAAACATAATTGGGAGGTTGAATTGACTGATTTTAAAGGAAATAAAAAAATTCAAAAAAAATATAATAACCCAAGGATCTTTAGGAGTGACCTCAATACTCCCTGGGACATTGTGATGAAGCCCATCATGGAATTCGTCACTGTCGATAACCCGAATAAAGCTCTCAAAACTTATCATTTGGCCTTTGTCAATCATTTTAGAGATATTAATCCTCTTAGTATCCCCCTTTTTCTCCTTAATTCCATGAATAAATCCATCACTTCCTTTAGAGAAAATAAAATTCATGACCTTCCTTGCCACTAGGGTTTGTTTAAGGTTATCTACATCTATGTCATGGCCAACAATCCTAAATTAAACCCCATCATTCCTAGCCCTAAAAAACTTGGTTCTTCCTTGACTCGCCTGACCCTAGCTGATAAAAAAAGAAAGGCCATTGAGGCCATCACAGAACTGAGGGCTAGAAAGAGTATCATTTTTGATAGTGTTGAGGAGATGGTGAGGAAGTTTACCAGGATTCAAAACTTGGAAACTAAGCATAAATTTATTGAGATCAAGAATGAGGAAGAGGAAATTCAGGATGAAAAAAAAAGTCTAAAGGAATTCATCATCTCCTCCACTACAACAATGATGAATGTGATGATTAATTCCATCATAGATATCTGGGAAGGATTACAGAAATGATTCTATGATGGCCAGACTAGCCAAGAAGTTGATGGGGATTAAAAAGTGGATAATGTTACTATTAATATCGAGCCCAAGGATGATGAGCCTAAGGACACAAAAAATGAAGACACTAAGGAAGATGAAAAAACCTCTACTGAGGATTGATTTTCTCTATTCCTTGTTTTTTGTTTCCAAGGCTACCCAGTGTGGAGCCTATTTTCCACTAGATTATAGGTTCTTTTTTGGTTTCATGTCTTCCCTGCGTGGAAGCCCTTACATATTCTACTGTAGTTTTTTTGTTCAATTTATATATTTGTCTTCAGTGCCCTTAAGTATGAGGTTGTGCCCTCACATTTTTGTTTTCTTCTACTTTATCTGGATCCTCAAGCCTGAGGCTGCATCCTCATATATGGCTCGTGTTAGTCAAGGTTGTGTTAGGGGTCATTTCTACGTCCTTTATCATGGTACAAATTTTATTGCTACTTTTGTAATTAGGTTAAGGGATCCTTAAAAACCCTACCAACAATATAAATATTTTAATTTACCAAAAAAATATGTTTTACATTTAGATTTTCATGCTATTGATATGGATGATGTGCATATTATTCTTGGTTATCTTTGGTTGGATTCTTTGGGTACTATTAATATTAATGTTTAAAATAAGTTTATGAAGTTATGGTACAGTAAAAAGAAGATAACATTGTAGGATATTTCTCAGCTTAAAGAGCAAGGATCCAAGGAAGATCAAGAAGTGGTTGCAAATAAACAAATTGAAGAACAAATAGACAAACTTGAAATAGAATCCAAGAAGGTAGTAGTAGAAATAGAGTCCATGAAATAAGTAGTAGCAATCAAACCCATGGAAATAATATTAGCAGAGTCCAAGGAAGCTATGATGGAAGAGCATAAGAACACATCAAACAAAGGGAACATGAAAGAACAATGTGTAGAATAATTTAAAACCATGGATCTAAATGTTGAGGAGTCAAAGAATGTAGAACATCAAGTTAAGGTTGCACCATATCACCATCCACACAACCATGAGCAGTAATAATCTTTGAGATGTAGCTCAAGGCATAAATATTATGGTTCTACATAAAATGAGAAGGGCACCAAATATGGAAGTTTTTGGCAGAGAAATCATAGTGATCATGTTTTTCAGAATGGTTCATCAGCATCAAGGAATAAGTGGACTCATCATTTGAATTATAAAAATATAGTAGTAGAATCATGGAGCCAACAAAGTAGATTTGGTTAATCAAGTGGAAAAATGGTATACCAACATCAACGATGACCACCACCAATCAATGTTTCACTAGGATGGATGGATGATCGATATTGGTACCAATTGCTATCATTGCTCAACAAATTATATTATCTTATTTATTCATATATTTCGAGGATGAAACATTTGTAAGGAGGGTGGCATATTAGGGTACCTAGGAATAGATATTTGGGGATATATTATTATATTGTGTAAGGGATGGCATGGGCCACACATAACCCAAGGTTGATTGTATTATAATATTATATTATATTAGTAGTAGGCTCCCCAAAGTAGAATTAGAATATGGATATATAAAGAAGAGATATTTGTCATTGTAATCATCATGGAGATGAATCTTATGTAATCATATTTACCCACAAAGTGGCTTATGGTACTTTTCCCTCCTTAAGTAGCACTCTCATATTGGGAGATCTTGTGGAGTTATTCCTTCATTAAGGATTATTATTGGTGTTTCCCTACCTTAAGGGTATCATATATATCTCTCTCTCATTTGTGGATTGTTATTATGGATAATTATTTATGGATGAATGATTTGATATTTTTGCATATCGGCGAATGATTTATGTTAATGAAAATAAATTTTTGTAACATGTGTTTTGAGTTTTGTAACTTGGAATTGTCTATAAATCCTTCATAAAATCCACTGGTATAGTCTGGTATTAATTTGGAAGTTGTAGGTGTCTGTTATATCCTAAAAACTACATGTAACCTATAAGGGATACGTATGGGAGGAATCTCACATGCTAAAAAGTACTAGGGACACTTTAGACAATATTTGGATAGCATAATATTACTCTTTTCATCCTCCTTGAATTCATATACAAGACCCTCCTTTTATAGAATTTCTAGGAAAGATAAGGGGTGGGTGAGGTGGAGGAGAAAGAAGACTTGAGTTTAATGTGCAAGCACTTTAAAATAATTTCCCACCTATGAGCCTTAAGTGAGCATGGGTGTTCCATGCCTATATAATACTTGGGAAAATGGTAAAACCTCTTTTTCAATGTTTTTTATTAAATTATTTTTAAGGAGGGTGTGTGCCTTTTGAAAAAGAGAGCAAGTAGGTATTTTGAAAAGTGTGCAAAGGGGTGTGAGGGGGGATGCATTGGATGGGGGTGTAGCCCAAAAATTATTGTACTGCTTTCTTCAAGGCTAATGAATATGTGCCTTAGAAGGGAATGTGGGAATGATAGATCTACACCTCAAAAGAGAGGTACTTGATCATACCTTCTTATGGTGATTTTTCGATAAATTGGGTGGGTTCACTAGGAAACATTTTATGGCAGTTTTTGAGTCTAGGTTTTGGGAATTTTTTATGTGTTCCTTTGATCAAATCACACATACACCTAACTACGGTAATCTATATGCAATTTTTATTTATATGTAAAATAAAAAATAGTAGAAAATAATGTTTAAATGTATAATACAGTGCTTAAAAGTAATTTAAACTTTGACCTGTATCCAAAAGTCTAATGTAGTTTTTGATTCTTTTCTACAAGTAAAATCGATGAAAATATAGCAATATCGATTGAAATTAGGCAATATCGGTCGAAATCAAGCAATATCGAGTGACCCGATTATATAGAAATCCAACCGATCAAAATAGGACACTACAGTTTGATAACTTTGATACAAAAACAATAGATTTACAAAGTAACATGCATTAATTAAAGTGAACTATAATCAATAATAAACTTAAAAGGACAATTATTAAATGACTAAATGCAGATCTATGCTAAATACATGATCATTCATAAAAAAATGATGAAATATGAATATAGAAGCTAATATATCAATGATAATGGATTTAAAATGAGCTAAAAAATATTAAATATGATTTTAAATAGAAGAACAGAGGATAGAAAATGCAAACATTGAGGTCTGGATGCCCCCAAGTAGCTTTGATAAAAAAAATATTTGATGTAGACAAGATCGGGTAGTTTTCTGCAATATCGGGTAGTTTTCTGCAATATCAGGCAGTTTTCTACGATATTGGGTAGTTTTGCGATATCAAGAAGTTTTTTGCGATATCAGATAGTTTTCTGTGATATTGGGCAGTTTTCTGTGATATCGGGTAGTATGATCCTGCACAAATCCAGTAGATGTACAAATCCAACCTATAAAAACACAAGGATGCAGAATACGAAAGCAAATGTACATGAATTTTTTAGGAGGAATCTAGGGTGAGGAGCCTAGATTAAATAGAATTGAGTAGGTTGAGATGTTGGGATAAAAATGAAGAAGGTTACAACCTCCTATATTCTAGAAAAAATCGATTGAACTGATCCCACAACAATCGTGCAATTGGCCAGGTAAGGACAAAGAAGTTGCAACCGTTTTTTCTGCCTTGCTAAACAGGGCAATTTTTGATTTTGGACAAAATAGGGTGACCCAATTTTGTGCAAAATCTGCCGATTTTGCAAGATATTAGACATGTACATAGTTTTTTGGCAATTTGAGGGGTCAAACGATGTCAAAATTAGACATATAATATACCATTGGAAAGCGCTTTTGAGCCTTATCCAATGGTATAGGTTTTGGAAAATTTGGAGGGGATTTGTTTAGGTAAAATTAAACTCAAAGATGACCTTACTTTTTTAGGAGGAAAACTAAGGCAAATGAGTCAATTTTTCATGTCTATATTTTGCCCCCTCTTTAGAGTATTTATGAACAATAAATGTGTCAAAGAAAAGTGTAGACACTTGAGTAGAAGTGATTATAATTGACATAGGTAAAAAGGAGTAGATGATTTAGAATGAATAGTTCATGGGAAATTGATGTTTTAGAAAAATAATTACTAATTTACTGACTAGGATGCCCCCTCAATTTTTTACACCAAATTATACGTTTGGTGGAAAAATCAAAATTTTATGATATATATATATTGATATTCTTTTTTTTATGTGACTTTGTATGATTTTTTGGATGATTAATTACTTTTTCTTATGATGGTTGTAGTCATGCCTTTATTTTTGAACACTTTGATCATGCTTAACATAAAAGAAAAATGATTTTATAAAGTGTGTTTTGAAAAATATCTTTTTGTGTGATGATAGATTTGAGGGATTTAGGAATGAACCTCGAAGGATGTTGTGTTGTTATATGACCATTGGTGGAGGTTGATGCTCACTAGGTCATGAAGCGGGGTTGTGAGAAAGTTTTGTATTGCTAATACCAAAATATTGTGGGCTCAAGAGTAATCTTGAGGGTTATGATGATAAGAGAAGATTTTGATTTTAAAAGAAATTTATTTTGAGAAAATAGGTTGATAAATATTGTTTTTGTGATGGATATAAAGTGATTTAAGCATGAAAATTGGGAAGGATGACTTATGCCAGGTATAGAATTCCTAGTGTGAATTTTGAGAAAAATAATTACTACAAATTATACCATCATTGCAAAGTCAAATTGCAATGCATGATTATATGAAATCATTTTATTCTTTTAAATACAACAAATCATTTGTATCACATATTTAAGAATGATCAATATGAAATGTTTTAGACCTAGAACTTGGGAAAGATGACTTGCGCTAGGCATAGAATTCCTAGTGTGAAAATTGAGAAGAATAATTCCTAGGAATTATACCATCATCACGAAGTCCTGAATGCTATGCATGATAAATGACTTTGAACTACATGTTATTTTTGCAATAAGTTGTTTTTGAAATTTTTAAAATTTTTGAAATATCTATGTAATGTATTAATATGAAAATAATGATAAACTAATGTTGTCCAAAAAATTTCAAAGAAATATTTTAACTTATTTCTAAGACAAAGTCAAATTTATCAAGAACCAGTGTGTGATAAGTGAGTTCATTATCCATTTTGATTGTCATAATGATATAAAATATCTCAAGGATCAAATGTGTGTGCTTTGTGAAGTTAATTTACCAATTTTGAGTAAGGTATTGATACAAGCAAACTTTTATGAATAAATGTGTGTGCACATGAAATGTTCATTAACCATGATTTTGTGCAGGCATTGGTACTGAACTACTATGTAAATCAAATTACCAAAAGCTAGCTAATCCATAAGCGGACATTGGTCTATATAAAATAAGGTCACTAATATGATAGCAATATCACCATGTGAAAAGAATTACCCAATGTAAAGCAAGTTGGGCACAAATAACCTGTTATGGGGCTTACCTCATGGTTTTCGAATAAATGAGAAATTCCAGGGATTCAAGTTCAATACTCCCTTCTTTTCTTCAAATTTTTGGAATAAGGATTTCTTCTCCATTTATGAACAAGGGGACTTTATTGCTTTGTAATGGAATATATATTTTTTTTCTCTTTTCTTTTTATTTTTCTTCCTTTTTCTCTTTTTCTCTTTTTCTCTTTCTTTCTTTTCTATCGGGATACTTGCTCAGATTAGATGTAGAGCAAGGGATTTTATTCGGGTAGGGAGGAGCTTGTCCTTTTGCCAATTTCTCAGTATTCTAGACCATGCACATGATAGGATAGCAAGGAAAACCTTTCACTTAAGGTATTAAGACTTACTATGTAGCATCACTTTTTTAATTTGCAAAAAATCATTTTAAGATGTAAAAGTGTGTTCTTGGTTCAAGAAGTAGCAAGATCATTTTTAAAACTCAAAATTATTTAATGAAGTAATAGTGTTCTTTGGTACAAGGGAGATTTATAATAAAAATAAAAATTATTAAATATGTGAAATTTAGTGCATGGTTCAAGATAACTTTTGAATTTATCCGAAATAAAGTAAAATATAACTCAAAATTTTTGAAAGATAACAAAAAATAACAATGCAATAATTTTGAAGTATTTTTATAAGTTTTGATACTTTTTTTTTTTTGGTTGTTTTTTGATGTTTTAATGATGGAATTGGTGATCTATATACACTATACAAGGTGATTTTTATTATAGCATGTCTAAGGTGGCTTCAAAATTAAAGGAGGTTTTGAAGAACAAATTGGTTGTGGTGAAGGTGATTGAAGTTGATTTGTTGATGTTTGATATTATTGTAATGGAGGATGATAATCAAATATAGATGAATAAAGGAGATGAACAAAGAGTTATGAAGAGGAAAGGAATAGAGTTTTTGATGTGATAATGATAAAGAAAGAGATAATGAAGAACAAAATGTAACGAACAAAATGTGTCAATGGTGATAAAGAGAAAAATAATAGAGAACTTGATGTAGTGATGATAAAGAAAGAGAGAATAGAGAATACAAATTCCCTATGAATAGGAGAGATTTGCAAAATTTCCAAAAGATATATCTTATGTGAATTATTGTTCCATTGTTGTTTAATGTTGAGGGAGACTTTAGATTGAGACTTCAACACTAAATATGGGTTTTCTATGCTTGTATCTTCTTTTGGATTATTCTTGAAAACTAAGAGAGATATTGAAGGTTGATTGGATGAAGAAATTATTTCTTGTTTATCAAATTGAGTTGATTGAGCTTGAGGTTGCTCACTTGTAGTTTTTATCACATTATTAGTGATATCATTGTGATGGGACACATTAGGATCTAATATTTGATTTATTTTCTATTGTTGATGCTTGATTAGTTCTCTTGGGATTTATCAATAATTGGTTCATTATATCTTTCTTATTTATTGTGAATAGAATGATGATGAGCAGATTGTGAAGTATGATGTGATTTCATGTAGGACTAGAAGAAGTATTTACTTGTTGAGATGAATGTGTTGTGTTGAAATAATAAGGTTGAAATGGTTGTGATTACACTGACTATAAATAAGAATTACATATGGATTGAATAGTTTGACATGAATGTTGAATAATACCACTATTATGAAGAGGTTGAGGTGAATAAATATTTTGTAGAGAAGAATATGGTAGTGATTTTTTATTCATTATTTGAGTTTGAATTTGAGAATTTTGATTTTGAGTTTGTTGTTTAGTGATTGTTCCAATAGTACCCACAATATTATTACTATGCAAATAACTAAATGTGGCCTAGCATTTACTACTTGTTCATTTGAAAGCACTTGTTGAGATGATGGTCGAGTAGTCACTCTTATAGGGAATGGTTCTTTAGGCACCATGAAATATGTGATGGGAAGAATTGGATATGATTAATCTTCAGAACTATTTGAATTCTTTGAGGTAATGTCAACCTCACTCTCTATTTCAATTTATAAAGATGTACTTTGGTAATTATTTAGAGGTCTAATAGTGACTAGAGATTCAGTAGTTACACATATTTTTTGCAAATATTTATGTGGTAGAAAACTGCTAATAGTTTGTACATATCGAGTTGGATGAGGAACATTGTGATGTTCTACTTGATTTACAACTTCTTTACGATGCTTTGGTAAAGGACATTGAAAAATATCCAAATTTTGATTTGCATTTTGATTTTGAGGTTTCTATGTATTATTTTGAGCATTTCTTGGAGGGAAATTTTCTACTTCCATTTTTTCATTGTCAATTAAATATTGTATCATGTGTTTCAATATTTTACATGATTTTGTTGAATTACCATTAGCTCTATGGAAGTTAAAATGTAAATAAGCTCTAAATCCATCTACGATTGTATCAGGTTATCTTATTTCAGGTAACTGTATTAAGCCTTGTTCCAATAGTTGATGTAAAATCATAGTTAATGGTTGATTTAATTGTGTAAATTCTCTTGGTGGTTTATCAGGAACCTTTAATACAAACTTCTTCACAACTTTAGCAAGATTAACATTTGAGTTATTTCTACTATTAGTAACTCCATCACCCACTACTTGTTTATTCTTATATTGATTCTTAGAAGTTTTGTCTTCATCCTTCTTCTTAAATTGACCTCTTCTAATGAGGGCATCTTCTACCCTCCTTGCTAAATCGATGGCTTGATCAAAGGATGTTACTTTAGCAGTAGAAAGTTCATAACATAGTTGTTTTTGTAAATTTTCTATGAATATGTCCAACATTTCATGGTGAGGTAATGCAAAGTGTAATTTACCCAAAATTTATCTCCACTTAGCCAAGAATTCAAAAAAAAATTCATCTTTTCCTTGTTTCAAGTTGTATAAATATTTAATAGTCACATGCCTCTCTATGTAGGCACCAAATTGATGCACAAACATGTCCGATGTCTCCTCAAAATTCCTTAGAGAATTAGTGGGTAATTGATAATATCACTCTAGATATATGCCTTCAAGACTCTTAGGGAACATATATAGTAACAAGTAATCATGAGAAACATCATGACATGATATCCTAAATATGTGAAGATGCTCAATCGGATATTTAGTTCCTTTATATATCGATAGGACAGGCATAGGGAAATATTTAGGGTAAGGTTGAGCTACCACAATAGGATCTAAATTCTGACTATACATCTCTCGATAATTGTATGAGGGACGATATGGATCCATCTGGTCTATATGAAAAGCTAACTATTTAACCATGGCTTCAAGTCCCTATTTCTGTCCACAAAATTGGTTTTTTTGTACCATATTATTGTGTATTTGATAAGTTGATGTTTTTGTGTAAGGATTTCCAACTGAAACACTATTGTGTAAAGTCTATGTGGGGACAGTATTATGGAGTTGATATGAAATCTTGTTTTTTTGGATTTTCCATTGAGGATTAGTATTTTGTACTTATTTAGATTTTTTTGATTTGACATTTTTTGATTAAGATCTTGAGTGAAAATGGATGTAAATGGTTGTTTTTTTTTTTAGAATTTTTTTTTGGGTTGCTAGCAACAATCTTGGATGATTGTGCCATTGGTTTTTGAGCATTTTGATTTAAAGGTATCATGTTTTGATTATATGGTCCTGCTTGATCATTATCTTGGTCTGTTGAGTTCATGTATGATAATGGATTTGTATGTATTCAAAAAGTAGATGTTAAGGCTACTACCGTATCACCTTCTCTTGAATTATCAATGTGTACTGCTTGATTAAATTCTTCTATGTGGTTTTTTATAAATTGGGTAAATTTGCTAAGAAACTCAAATTTAACATTTATTTTTTCATTTAATGTAGGTTCATCAAGATTTTTTATTCCATATTCTTTATTATTCTCTTCCCTTTGTTCTTAAATTCTATCATCTTCTATTTGAACTCTATCATCATAATTTTCTTGATCTTGTTCTTCCATGTAACCATATTCTAATTGCTTAACACTTCTTAAGATTCTAGGCATTTTTGTTTTAGGATTTTTTTTAATATTTTAATGATATATGTTATATATATATATGCTTTTAATTTTTGGGTAACATCTATGGTTACAGTTCTTCCTATGTTGAAATCTAACATCTATGAAATGGACTTAAAGTGTGCAAATTTTGATTAATGATCTTTTTGTATTTTTGTTTTATAATTTTTATGGTTTTTTATGTTTTATAAATCAGAAATATGCCTAATTTTTTCACGTTGGGTTCACCAAATAATGTAGCCCAAAAATTCTCACACTCCTTTCCTTAAGGCTAATGGATTTGTGCCTTAGAGGGGAATGTGGGAATGATAGATATACACCTCAAAAGAGAGGTACTTGATCATACCTTCTTATGGTGATTTTTTGATGAATTGGGTGGGTTCACCAGGAAATATTTTATGGTAGTTTATGAGCTTAGGTTTTGGATGCAAAATATGAAAGCAAAAGTATATGAATTTTCTAGGAGGAATCCAAGGTGAGGAGCCTAGATTCAATAGAATTGAGTAGGTTGAGAGGTTGGGTTAAAAATGAAGAAGGTTACAACCTTCTATATTTTGGATAAAATCGGTTGAACCAATCCCACAACCATCATGCAGTTGGCTAGGTAAGGATAAAGAAGTTGCAACCATTTTTTTCGCCTTTCTAAATAGGGCAATTTTTGGTTTTGGACAAAATCGGGTGACCTGATTTTGTGCAAAATCTGCCAATTTTGCAAGAGGTTAGACATGTACCTAGTTTTTTTTCAATTTGAGGGGTCAAACGGTGTCAAAATTAAATATATAATATACCATTGGAAAGCTCTTTTCTAACCCTATCCAATGATATAGGTTTTGGGAAATTTGGAGGGTATTTGTTTAGGTAAAATTAAGCTTGAATAGGACCTTACTTTTTAGGAGGAAAACTAAGGGAAATGAGTCAATTTTTCATGTCTAAGGGGGGAAGATTTTTCCTATTTTATTACCTCATAGGTTTTGGATAGCATCATGTTGGATTTTAGGATTTTAGAATTGATTTGTTAATTTTTTATTTATTTTATATTAAATATTTTTTTTTTTGCAAAAAATTGTTTAAGAAATTTTTAGGTGTCTAAAATATTTATGTGGTGTCTACCCTATCCCATGAGTATCCCTTAATAATTGAAATATCAAGAAGGAAAAAGTGTGAGCAAAAATAATATGATTAAATAGAAGAAGGAACATATATCCTTTATCTTGGAGAAAAGAAAAAAATATTGTAAACTTTCAAAGGGCAAAGGAAATACAAGAGATGAAGAACCATATCCCTTGACTTGGGGAGATTTTAAAATTATTGAAAATTTCAAGGTCAAGGAATATATGAGAAGAGAAAATCAAAGAAGGAATGAGCAAATGCAATTATGAAAAATGCATGGAGATGTACCCTAGGTTGGGGATTAGCTAAGCATCAGTGCCCTAGTATGAGTACAATGCATGTGAGCTAGAACCTAACTAGGTTTCATAAATTGCCTCATTATAAAGTCCCCAATAACCTATATGATCAAGCAACAAAGAAACTATATGACAAGCAAATATGCATATGGAATAGAATATCAAAAAAATCATGCAAGATATGACAAGAAGTCATGCAGTATGAGCAAGCAAAAAAATGTAGGATGAGGAGTGAATATGCAAAATCATCCATAATATCATTTTAAGTACATTATATTCATTGTTTCTTTAATTTCTTTACCATATAATGTTGCTAAAAAATAGGATCCTAAGCCAAACTTGGTCGTTATGACAAAGGATCCTAGCTAGTTGGTTTGAAACTTACCTTTTAGATTTGATTGAGCATTAGTGTTCTAATTTTCCATAAGAACAACATCCCAAAAATCAAAATAATGATTATAAAATTTCTTGGAGTAAGATCACTTGAGCCCAGGGTTATGCATAGCAGCTATTTATCACCAAATTGACTAAAATTTGGAATTGGCTAATATTTGGGACCCTTGAACAGGGTCCATTAGCCAAAATATTTTGGGTGCAAATTTTTTTGGGTTGACTTACCCCAATTTGATAATAATTTGACCATTTTATGTTTAAATTTCCAACATTGCCCCTAATAATAGTGAACCTTCTACATGCATTTGGACACTATTTGCGTGGATTTCAAAACTGATTCGCCAAATTTTTATAAATACATTTTGGGACTGACCCCTTATGTATAACCCTACATGAACCTATTTTGATAGGATCAAATACGATATAAGGCATGAATGTGATTTTCATCCAACAACTCCAATTTATTTAAATGCTCTAAAAAATACTCATCATTGATTGAGGCATATTGCAACAAGATACACAAGGATAGGGATTTTATCTCAAACAAAAAACTACCTCAGTGCCATAAACCAAGACATACAAGGATGAAATGTAGGAGTATGCATGCTAGTATGATATGATCCCAAGGCAAGATAAATTTGGATATATCAATATCAACTGGTCTTACTAACCAACTTTTTGAGGATCTTAACTAAGAACTTATTGGATGATTTAGCTTACTTATTACCATGATGGTAATATGGATTTGACCACTTGTGTTGAATCTTGTACTTAGCACAAATATTATGGATATACTTATTATTTAAAGGAGTTTCATTGCTAGAAAGAATCATCAATGGAATCCTATACCTATTGGGTATTTGGTTGAAGATGAACTTGGAGACTTGAGCGCTAGTCACCATGGCTAGGGATATGGATTTGACCCATTTGGTGAAGTACTCAATTTATATGATGATAAAATTATGAACATATAATAATTTTAGGTTAATATTACCAATAATATCCAATCCCCACATGGAAAATGACCAAGGAGAAGAAATAAATTAAACTTTTTGAGGAGTATGAACCCAGTTGTCATGGTTTTGACACTTGTCACCACATCGAATATAGTCACATGCATATTTCTACATGAAAGGCAAACATTATTCAATTTGAAGGATCTTCTTATAAATAGCATTACTACTAAAATAGCCTTCACAATATCCTTTATGAGCTTCACTAACGGCTAGTCGTGCTTCATAAGAGTTGAGACATTGCAAAAGGATGCCCTCAAAATAACATCAATATAAAGTATTACCAATTATGATAAATCAACATGCTTTTTTTACAAAATATTTCACTGGTTGTGGTCTAATCCATCAGACATAAAACCATCCTTAATAAGTTTAAATATGTTTGTGTACCAAGGCTTAGATTAAGAAACTCTGATGTTTAGGACATCTAATAGAATGAGGCTAGAAAAAAGGTATGTGGGATCTTAGAGTTGGTGAGTAATAATTTATTTTTTATCATATTCTAAATCCAAGGGGATTAGGGATGCAACAATGGCCATGGCATCTACATGGTAGTTGGAGTATCTAGGGATAGACTATATGGTTACCCTATTAAAATCATATAAAATCTTGTGAAAATATCCTTATAGGGTTTTAGATTATCATCCCTGGTTTGATACATATTATTGATCTAATTAACCATAAGTTGAGAGTCACCAAATATGGACAAGACTCTAACCTTCAAAGCTAAGGTAACTCTAATACCTAGTATCAAGGCTTCATACTTTGTAATGTTATTAGTGCAAGATAAATGAAGCTTGAAGGAAATAAGGATGAGCTATTTTTGTGGGGTGACTAGAATAATTCTAGAACCATTTCCCTTCAAGCATTAGGTTCCATCAAAAATCAAATTCCAAGACTTAGGCTTTTCTACTTCTAAGCTAAGGCACTCACTAGGAAACTTGAGGACTAAGGGATGGGTAGCTTCTAAGGGAGCAATGACTAGTTGGTAAGTAGTTGCCTAATATTTATAGTCTTGTGTCTTATAAAGGTTAATTTAAACTCACCAAGTGCTAGAACCCACTTAGTGGCTTGACCTAAAATGTGGGGCTTTGAAATTAAGTAGAAAAGAAGATAAAAATTTATGACTACCAATATCTTATGGATAAGCATGTGGTGTCTCAACTTTTGAGAAGAAAAAATTATGATAAGGTAAATATTCTCTAAAGGAGTATACTAGGTTTCATAACTAACCAATATTCTCATGATATAATATATATCTTACTCTTTGTTCTGATCATCGTGTTGAGCCAACATAGCTTCCAAAGAGTGAGTTGTGGCTACTCTGTAAAGCATCAAATGCTTATCCAATCTATGGGGAACTAAGACATGAAAGTAAGTGAGATACTTATTGAGTGCATCAAAGGCTTTCTAACACTCATTATCCTACTTGAACACTACATATTACTTAATATTATTAAGAAAGAGCTTACACTTATCAGCTAACTAAGCTATGAATTGATGAATAACTTAAATTTTACCTTATAAGCTATGTAGCTCATTAGGTTATGAGGAGAAGGCATGTTAGTGATGACCACTATCTTAGTAGGGTCCACTTAAATACCTTACCTAGATACTATAAAACCTAAATTCTTGCCAGATATTACCCCAAACATACACTTAGAGGGCTTAAGATGAACTTTGTATTATTGAAGTCTTTCAAAGATCCATCTTAAATCATGAAAATGAGTTTATTGATGTATGGAGCAACCAAGAATATTATCCACATAGTCTTCAACAATATCATGTATTATGTCATAAAATATATAAGTCATAACCCTTTGATATGTTGCACCAACATTATTTAAGTCAAAAGGTATGCATGTATAACAAAATATACCCCATGGAGTGATGAAAGTTGTCTTGGCCTTGTCCTCAATGGTAATCATGATTTGATTGTATCACAAGAAACCATCCATGATCAAAAGCATCCCACATATAGAAAAAAAATCAATGATCATATATATGTTGGGGAGGGGAAAATTATCCTTGGGGCATGCTAAATTACTATCCCAAAATTTGGTACATAGTTTTATTTATCCTTCCTTATTAGCTATAAGAACAATGTTGCAAATCCAATCAAAATATTCGATGGATTTTATAAATCTAATGTAAAGGATATTTTAGAGCTCCTACTTGACTAAAATGGTGACCTTATGATGCATCTTCCTAAGTTTATACTTAACATGCTTGGCATTGGGTATAACTACCAAATGATGTATAACAAGGGATAAAGCCCTAGAATATTAGCATATGACCAAGAAAAAATATCTTAAAATTACTTTAACAAATTGGTCAATTGCTCCTACTTGTCCATGGACAAATTTTTTTCCAACTTAAGGATTCTAGGGATTTCCTTGAAGCCTATATCTACCTATATGAGGATGTTATATTCATCATCATAGTTTTGAGGGACTAGGGTTTGCTCGGGATATTTAGTAGACATAGGAACATAATCCACTTGAGAACTAGAAGACTCGACATGGGTGACACAAGGGACTGATCCATAAAATAAGAAGCTATTTTGGAGGATATCTTCATGCTCCATATTACAAAGAGTATCCCATTCAACATAATCCCATGGAGTTGCAACTAACTCAAGGTGCACCAATGTTATCAAATTGTAAAATAGAATGTTAGAGGGAGAAGGTGGTCCCTCATACTCATTACTCCACTCCAAGCCATGATGATCCAAAAACTCAACATAAATGACAATGTGATTATCATCAATTGGGAAGGGTCGGTTTTTAGTGGGAATGTAACCTATGCCACATCTCCTAGGC
Organism: Wollemia nobilis; assembly: GCA_028583015.1. Classification (NCBI taxonomy): domain Eukaryota; kingdom Viridiplantae; phylum Streptophyta; class Pinopsida; order Araucariales; family Araucariaceae; genus Wollemia; species Wollemia nobilis. Next base: position 1,298,676 of record JAQPPZ010001417.1, on the reverse strand, counting down.
CAAAGCTAAAATTCTAAAGGATCTTGAATACATTTCTATTGTGGCTCCAAACCCTTACCTATATATCCCATACTAGATAGGATTTACTTAGAAAGTAGGTAATCATTGGATATATAACAATGGATGAATGCTCACTCAATAATAAAGGGATTGCTACCATATATTTTATCTTTGAGGGATGTACCTACGTAGATAAATATACACATGTTTATGTATACTACTTCACCCTTTTTATGGGTTAAATCCATAGTTCAAGGTGAAGGTGGTAGCTTTGTTAAATCTAGAAGAGGATATTCATCAAGTAGGTTTATTTGATATCATGATGAAATTATAGTCGGTGGCTCCTCACTGTTAAGTGATACATCAACCCAATTACCAACATACACCAGTGGTTAGAATAACAATTGTTCTCTCTTGAAAGGAAACATTAATACCCCAAGGTTTGGGTGATAGGGTATGTTATTGTCAAATTTTAAAATAAAGTAGTGAAAAGAGAACGTAGATGGGTAGCTCAGAGGTACATATAACTGTTAACAAGGTCAAGTATCAATTAATTGTTGAAGCTTGGAATACTAGAAATCTAATGTTTTTTTTTTTTAATTTACATGGTGGAATCGGTAGCCGCCATGAATCCGGGTAGGCTGTCCAGCTTTTATGGCCACCATATTATTCTATGTTGTCCACCCCAGAATCCGCCACACATATCTTCATGCAGTCCGCCCCTATAACCACCATGCCACAATCATTTTAAACCTTTTACGCCATTGAAAGCACCAGGAAAAGGACAAGCGTTCAGTCCGATGAGGCTCGAGATTTGAACCTTGGACCTCCACACCCCTTATGGGGTTTTGATGAACCAATTGGTATACACATCGGACCTATAGAAATCTAATGTTCAATCTCAAAGTATTACATTGAAGAATCAAATAAAAGCAATATTCTAGGCTTGCTACCTTAAAATTATTAATATATCACATTCATTGCATCATTCTCATGATCATTATAGCACAAAGTAATGTATATTCTGAAACTTATAGAAATGAAATATATAAATTACATATGAGAAGCTCCATAAATTGAAATTGATTTAATATACTATTCTAAACAAATTTCAAATAAAATTCAAAATAAAATGATTAAAGAGAAATAAAACAAGTCATTGAATTTTGGAATGATCCTAGGCAACAAAAAATAGAAAAATTATGGGATGAACCTGAATTACAAAAATACCCATAAGGATTCAAAAACAATTAAGGAGAAATAAATAAAATATTTCAACCATCGATGATCTCCACTTGGGCTTCATTTGTCTCATGGTCATTGTTGAAGAGTTGCTTAACTTGGCCATGGAGCTCATCCAAGGTTTTAGCTACTTGATGGTAGAGCGTCCAAGCTATGTTGGTTGTGTTAGCAACCACAAAGAGGTTAACAATAGAACTTATGATGTGACTAAGAATAGAAATCTAGAGCACTTTGGTATATCTCAAATATGGCATGCTTCCATCATAAAATTTTCAATCAAGAGAAGTCCTCAGGGGTATCCCATCCATATTTTATTTCTTGGAATGGGTGGAGCTTGGGACCTTTGAAGAGCTATTATTCTACATAGACTCATGGAGAGACTGACATATAAATTCATACCCAGATTAGGGTGACTCTTGCTTCACTAAAATAGGGGTCTTCATATTTGAGTCAAGGGATACATACTCGGGATCACCTTCATCACTAGGCACCTCATTGATAGGGGTGTCATGGCTTGGGCTATCCTTGGGTAGATTAGGTGTGATAATTTTATAGGCAATAAAAACTTTCTTGGTATGTTCTTCAAGGGTATTTTTACACAAAATGAAGTGAAGGCCCTGGTGGGTTGGATGGGAAGAGTTCCTTTTTCTAACACTATCAATGGATAATTCAATGTATCTTTACAGGTAGTTAGGAATATTGATAAATTTGATATTCCTCAAATGGTTTAAGAAGATAAGGTGAAAACTATGTAAAGGGACATTGATATTGTGAATGGTAAGGAATTACATGATAGGAATCATCACACAATCCATGGAGAAGGAAGAAAGGATCTCACAATGCTACCATTTTCATAAATGATATTTTTACCTTTGTTGATGAAATTCTTAGTTTCCACCATCATAGAGTGTCTGTCCCACTTGATCGTTCATCCATTGTTCGAAATCTCAAGAAATTTAGCTAATATTAAGCATTTTGGATAAAGAGCCTATCTTGAAATAAATGAAACTTAGACTAGAAAATTTTAGACCACTTAGAAACATCTAAAAAATATGGGGTTAAATAAATTTAATTAAAAATAGATGTTTTATTTACCTTAGCGTAGTGTGTGCTTTGTGCATTTATTCCTATCCTTGAATCAATAAAAATTCCATAGTTTTGTTTGAAATTAGGCTATTAGGATATCACTCATAAGGATTTACCTTTACATTGCTCCATAACCAGTCAAACATCCATATATCTTATGGATATGACCTTGATCTCTTCTAGACATTGCTCTACTACCAACCAAGCATCTATAGCCTTGGTAGAGGTTATCTAGGTCACCCAAGCACTTGAGTTAATTTGTATTATTATTGTTTTCCTTCTTGATCAAGAAGTATTTAGATAAAATAAAAATATTATATATACCTTTTGGGTTAGAGATATATAAGACTAAGGATGAAGTGTATATATGTCTACTTAATTATCAAACCAATATGATTTTGTTCTTCATGATTCAAAAATTATTTAAATATTGTTGATATATGTGAAGCTTCAACAAGATGTTATACTATTTTAGTTTCATCTATTTTAGTCCATAATCCAAGGATGGCTACTAAATAATATGATTCACTAATTTTTAGTTACACCTAATTTCAAACAAGTCCTCCATATTTAATTAATAAGAAACATTTCATTTTAGAGGAACCAAGAGTCAATTGCAATTGTATGATCATGCCACAATTAGAGGAGAAAAATGTAGATGGGAACTAAAACCATAAAACAAAAGAAAAATCACAACAACAAAATCTACCTAATAAAAAAAAATAGAAAAAGAAAATAAAATTTAATCAAATTGAAAGCATGATAATAGAGTAAAACTACAAATCTAAAAAAAATAATGAAGAAAGAAAACAAAACTAGAGAAGCAAGAATAAACTACAGTTCATGTTTATTTTACTTTTTTTTTACTTCAAGGATGAAAGTAATGTTTTAGGAATTTTCCGTTGATTGGTAGAGGGATAATTTCTCCACTCAGATTATTGAAGAACACAAGCTTATACTAAGAGGGGGGTTGAATAGTATAGTGTCCACTTTTTACTTTCTTTCCAAACCAATATTAATTAGTGTCCTCAATTGCAATAACCAAATATAGTAGTGTGCATTAATAACATAGATAGCAATAGTAAGAAAGTGCACAAATCACCAAACAATTGAGCCACAAGATTTAATGTGGTTCCCCAATGTGGGGTAGTCCACAAGATAATCTCCTTACAACATTTCATAAAGAAATAGGGATCCTTATCCCAACACAAATGATTACTTTGATTTTCTCAAAGCTAGGTTATCCTGATCTACTCAGGTGGGCTCCACTGATCTACTTAGCTAGGCTCTCCATTGATCTCCTCAGCTAGGCTATCCATTGATCTACTTAGCTAGGCTATCCACTAATCTGCTCAATGAGGCTCTCCACTAATCTGCTCAGCTAGGCTATTCACTGATCTTCTTAGCTAGGCAACTAGTGTTGATGTGTATTCTATTTTTGTCCTATATCTTTCATTGCTCACAAATATTCCTCAATGCCTTCTCACAAGGCTCAAACAATCCTGCTCAAATGTTATCCCAAATATGTTCTCAAAGCCTTCACAAAAGGTTCAAAAAATCATGCTCAAATACCATCCCAAATCTGTCCTCAAATCCTTCACAAAAGGCTCAAAATTTTTTGCTAAAATGTTGTCCCAAATCCATCCACAAATCTATCCCAAAATCCTTCTCAAAGGCTCAACCAATAATGCACAAAAGTTGTCTCAAATATCCAAAAATTATGTCTCAAAAGCCTTCTCAAAGGCTCAACCAATCACGCACAAAATCTGTCTCAAATCTGTCTAGAAATTTCATCCCAAAATCCTTTTCATAGGCTCAACCAATGACTCTCAAGTACCACTCAAATCTCAACAACAAATCAATGAAGGCAAGGCTCAATTATGAACTCAACAATGAATAACAAATGAATGATGACAATACTCAACAATGAATGGCAATGTACTCCTCAATGGATGAAAACAATGATCCATGATGATCTCAACAATGTATGACAAATGATCTCTCAAATGTATGACAACAGTGTACTCTCAAATGGATGACAACAATGCTCATCAAGGTACTCTCAAATGGATGACAAATGATCTCTCAAATGGAAACCTCTCCAAGAAATAACAATGAGGACTTCAACCAACCGAGAACAATCTCCATACGTGATAGCAATAGGTTCTCAATAATATCTTCCTCATGCAATCTCAATAAGCTCTCAAGAAATAAGCACAACTCCCTCAATCAAAGATCTCTAAAATAGCCAACAATGATCTCCTCAAATGAAAGGCAAATGTATCCACAAGTGACTAGCAAATGATCTCCTCAATGATCTCAAATAATGGCAATGTACTCAACAAGTAACCAACAATAATCTCCTCAAAGCAATAGCAAAAACCTCCTCAATAATGGCAATACTCTCAATGAACTCCACTAAAGCAATCATGGAACTCAAGTATCAATTTTATCCATAAAATTTATTTTCTAATCCATCTACTTCCTCTCAATAGTCAAGGCACATAATCAAGCAATTTGTCTTCAACTTCAAACCCTAACTCATGTGCATGTCTTATAACTCAAGGTAGCAATTAACTAGGTCTCAAGTTCCTAGTTTAATTTCATAATTAAATCATGCACTAGGACATATAACAAGTTCAACACTTTTCAACCTTATGACTCCCTAATTTCATTAACATAAACAACAAGCACCTATGCTTTTATTTATTTGTTTTCACACCTTATAACTCCATATACAACAAACACAAATATTTATTTCCACACCTTATATCTCCCTAAGCACACACAACAATCACAAATATTTCAATTTTACACCTTATAACTCCCTAAGCACATTAACACATACAACAAGCATTTATTTCCCTAACTCCTTATGACTCCCTAGTTATCACATAAATGATTTTAATGCACCAAAAATTTGGTAATAATAAATATTACCATGCGCTGGGGATAAATACCTTTTTACAAAATTCATAGCCTTCGCAACCTTTGAAATTTTTAATGCCTTTGCCAAAATTAATGCACCTTCACCACCTTCGAAATTGTTAATGCCTTGCCAAAAATCAATGTGCCTTCACACCTTCAAAATTGTTAATGCCTTGCCAAAAATCAATGCGCTTTCACACATTCATGGGAGTCAAAATATGTTCCTCTCACCTACCATTGTGAGTCACATACCACATGGGTGCTTGCCCATGTTGGGATTTAATCCCAAACACCCAACTTTAACTTGCGCTCAAATATTAAACTTAATTTTTCTTCCTTAGCAAAACACTTTGTCCCTGGTGGGATTCGAACAGCGAACCTGCCTTATGCAAAGTTCATGTGCTACCAAATGTGCTATAGGATCCTGCGTGATGTCACTTTCCCATGTTGTTCACTTGAACTTGCTCTCAAATCAAAAGTTATTTATCCTTCTTTCTTCACTGCTCCCCTTTTGACGACTCTCTCTCATGCGCTATGTCTTCACCTTAGCCACACCCACGAAATAACCAAAGTTTTCTTTAATTTATATGCCTTTCCATGCCTTCGAATGATGTTGGTAAAATTTGATTTTTCACCCTAACCTTTGCACGTCGATGGATAATGTAATTCAACTTTAGACCTTAGAATTATTAAATAAAAATTTAATAATTCACCTCTTAACTTTGAATTGAGATATCTCCTTCATTCTTTTGAATTTCGCCATGAAATTTTTTGCACCTAGGTTTTATTGGAAAACTTTTTCATCCATCATAATTTGGAGAAGTCTTAGCATAGTGGTTTTAATGAAAAATTCTTTCCAATGGTTTTAATGAAAACCCTTTCCGTTGGTTTTATTAAAAAATATTTCCATCGATTTTAATAAAAACCCTTGCCATTGGTTTTAATAAAAACCTTTACCATTGGTTTTAATAAAAACCATTAATATAATATTTAAAAAATTAAATATTATATGCCTCTTGTGCCACAGAACCCTATATATATCTTTGCTCTCCAAAATATCATAAATGATTATTTATGAAGTGCTTTTTCCACCAAAACTCAATGTGATCCATGTGACATCAATGACAACACAAAATAACTCAAATTGCCAATAATCTCCCCCTTTGTCATTGATGGCAACACCTCTAATGCAAATCACCACAATCACTAAAAAAACCATCTCTGAGAATCAAAGCTGCTCCCCTTGACTCAATACTCTCTATGGAGGCTGCTCCCCCTATCTGAATGCTATACTTGGAGGTTGCTCCCCCTAATTCAATGCTCTCCCCCTTACTCAAAACTTCCCCCTTTGACATTGTTGAGTGTTAATTTTACCCAATTGTGAAATTACACTCTCCCTTAGGGTTTGGATCCCAAAACCCTCTCTTGCAAAGAATTTTAACAAAAAACTTCTCCAAGGTATCCACTATATTAGCATTTGCATATGTGTATTAGTAATCTCATATAAAGATGTATCAATTCAATGCTTGGAACACCTTAGTGATTGCAAGTAACTGTAAACAAGCGGCAATGTTGGTTTATTTTACCATGCTACTTTAATGATTGTTTATGAAACTAAAATAAAATAAATGTGAGTTAGTCCTCATATGAACACGATGTAGTGCCTTAGTTCCTTTTAGCTTGAGGATTTTAAGGTAGATTTTATCTTCTCTTATTAAGTGTATTTTAATCAAGCTTTACCTTGCATTAAATCATACTTTAAACATGAAAGTAAAGATTAAAATCTATTGTGAATCCGAAATGATGAATAGGATCCTTAAATGTAGCTTCTTATCATGAAGATAAATATAGTCTTTGGTATGAATAATAAATTATTCCTCTTTGGTGAAATCAATTTTCACAAAGAGATAATTTATAGCCTTGAAATTAGGCTTTAAAATGTCATTTAATTATTTTTATTAATGAAATAATTTTCATAACGAATATTAATTTAATGTGTTAAAACAATAGCCTTTTAATGTAACATCTAAAATCACCTCTTTAATAAAATCAAAATTTTCATAAAGATAGGTGCATTTATGGTCCCAAAAAAGATAGCTTATGAAATGCCATAAAATTAGCCCCATTCGATGAAATTGAAATTTTCATGAAGGAAAGTTTATTTTATGCTTGCAAATAAAAATATGAAGCTAAAAAAATCTGATTTGACTCCAAAATGTGAAAAAATGAAATTTCGAAATTGTAAAATCTGCATCAAACAACCATTTTCAAAAATTTGTATAAAATTGAAATTACCTCGGAATGAATCCAAATATGTTGCGTATGATATATTTTACATCATTCTTCACAACCATGTAATTATTTTTATCATTTTAATTATTTTTATTTATTTTAATCTCTGAAAATTTAAAAAAAAAAATAGCAAAAAGAAAGAAAAATAAAAAAAATTAAAAAAAATTAAAAACAAAAATGCTGCAACCCCAAATTTCTCCATAGACCCTACAAGCATTAGTATTTTGTATAAACCAATATTAGAGTGACCTGAATTATTGCAATCAACATCTAATACGGTGCGAGCTTCAAAGGAAAAGGGTGCAATAAACTGAAAATGAAATCAAGTTAACTATAAAAAATGCATAAAAATTGAGACATTTCCAATTAATTTCTACAAAAAGATATTCAATATTCCATTACAATGTAGAAAAAAAATGCCCAAAGTTGGCATCCAAATGGTGAAAATCGGCCCAGTGGTATGCCTTCCTCCTCCGAAAAAATCCCCAAAAGATCCAGCCCTTTTTCTGTGCATCCATCTGGTTTTTAAAGTCTTCTCTCATGACCATTCGTTTCAGGTTTCCAAATTCTTGGTTTCTCCTTCCAACGTTGTTGTTTGGTTTTCCTTTTCTTGTTTTTAATTTTTTTTCTCGAAGTCCTTCGTTGGCTTTCCATAACGTCTTCCTTTCCTTTCCTTTATTCTCCTTCCACCTTACCTGCATGTAACATACGTGAATTAACTTTTAACATTTCAAATAAAATAAAAATACTAATAAAATAATATACTAAAAACATTTAAAGAAGATTTTGACATTTTCTATCTACTTGTACATGCATCAAAAAAAGCTTCAGTTAGATTTTTATTAAAAACAAAATAACAAAATAAACTATATTAAAAGCATAAAGTTAAACTATTTTAAAAAAAGAAATAAAAAGAAAAAGAAAAAAAACATTAAACTTAAACTATTTTAAAAAAACGTGAACTAAAATGTGGTGAATGAAAACCAAAACTTGAGTTAGATACCAAAAGTTAGTTACCATAAAACATCACCTCAAAACAAGGGAACAACCTAACACACAAAACTAAAAACACAAACCAAAACTAAATCCAAACCCAAAATCAAAACATGAAAACCAAAACTATATACAAATGTACAATATGGTACAAGATGATGCAAAAATTTGAACTATCACTTTCCAGGATCCCAAACATGATTAGAACATTTCAAGAGACATATAATGTGATACACATGCCAAAATTTGTAGGAACCCAAAAAAAACAAGATTAGGCCAAACAATGCAACAATATTCATCTTACCCCTCTCACCATACCAATTTGATTTATTTCCATTAATAATATTATGGTGGAGTTTCAAGTTCTCAAGTTGAATATACAAAAATTGATCTTCAATTCTTTCATGTTTATTCTTTAAGATGTCAATTTTGCAATTCCATTTATGGTTTAAAAATAAGCTTTCATTTTTAGATATGAGATCTTCCAAATATGAACCTATTTCTACAAATTTTAAAGCCAAATCATTTTTCAAATCTATAGACCAATCAAATTCATGTAACTATTTGCAAGCACCTAGGATATTTATCAAATGAGCATCATCATAAGCTTTTATCCTAGATTCTGTTACTAATTGATTATGAACCTGATTTAAAACTTCAAGCATACCAACTTAATTTTCGTTCAATAAAGCAATATCATTAGTGGTGTGAGGAGAAATTAAGTCAAATTCTTTATCAACCACAAATGGAATTTCATCATTAATAGCATTTGAATCCATCAATCCATTAGACAAACCTTCACTTGCATTTCAAATGGTGGAACCTAAAAGGTGATATTTTACCTTTGGCAATTTTCCATTTACCATTACTTGGAGAGGATTTGAAACTTCTTCTTTTTCCTCATGACATTCATCATCATCATCATGTAGCATTTGTTCTTTCTCCATGACCTGTTTATCCAAGACACCAAACTTTGGTACCCAATAAAAAACATGTCCATAAATTTTAAACCATAAGTCTTGTCTATATAGGGGTGGGTCAATTAACACATCCCTATGATCAATCACTTGGGTTGTTGTAGATAACGTGAGATTTTCAATTGGATCATCAGTGATATCAAACCCAAACCATTTCGGTTCTGAAATTTTCCCATTTTGAAATGGCATAGACATTGTAGAACAAGTAAGTGGATCAAGATTTTTAATTTATTTTCCCTCAAAGGAACCCAAATCAAATGATTCTCCTTCTTGATTCATGGTTGTATCATTTTCCAAAACTTGATTAGATTCTGATTCTTCTTCCAAAACTTCCTCAGGTTGTACAGGATTTATAATATCCTCATGCGAGAAAACACTCCTATTATCCTACATATAAATTGACACAAAAAGTTCATTAGAAGATTTATAGCAAGCATATTCTTCCCATTTCTTCCAAGAATCATAGTAATCATCTTCCAAAACCAAGTTGTGATGCTCAAGTACTTCTTCATCATCTTTCGATTCATCAACATGTTTCTCATCCAATTCATCTTCACCTTCCCTAGATGGTTCAATTATTTCCAAAAGTGGGTTATTTCTTGAATTCAAATTTGTGAGGCTATCATAATCCAAATTGGTAACCCATGATTCAATTTTATCACAATTTGGAAGGTGTAGATCTTCTTGGCCATCAGTTTCAACAATATCATTCAAAGTATCTTTCGAGAACAAGTGGTGAAATTTTGTTGTCTTCAAATGCATTTATTGATTCTCTTTCAAGTTCACTTTCAACCACTTTTGATGGCTTAGGAGCTTCTATAAGGGGATCAATTTTTACATCTTGCTCCATATAGTCACTCCAATATTCCTTTGCAAGTAAACATGACCAACTCATATCCTCATAGGTTTGTTCATCCCAATCCTCATTTGTGGATAATGATTCTAGATATTTTATTTCCGAAACAAAATGTTGATCTTTTGGTTCCAACTTCTTGTTACCCATCCATAGAATTTCTTCTCCAAAATCTTCATGCTCTTCAAGAAATTATGAATAGGCATTTACTTCAATGTAAGTCACATCAAAGTCTCTTCTATCACCTGAAGCAACATAACATGAAATATCATTAAGATTAGCATTATGAATTTTCTTCCTAGGATGATTTGTATGCATTGATGTGCTCATTTTTGTGATGGAACCACATATCTACTTAACTTCTTAACCACATTTTTCTCTTTTACTTTCGATACAAGATTTTTGGGTTGAGTGGTGGAAGTAGTAGGATTAGTTGGATTGATATCAACAAAAAAAGCCTAAACACTTATTGTAATGGCTCTATGAGTGACCCCATGATTCTCTAACCATGATGGAGTAGTTGGATGGATAGAAATACTTGTATAAGTACATTTGGGAGCATACGTAGGTATGGTAGGGTAAAATTGATTGTGGGGCAAAAAAATTGATATCAAATTTTATTGTGCCCATGCTTGATTTTCCCCCGAGGTTTTATTGCAAGCCCCTAGTTGTCCTACCATAGGAAATTTCTCCATCCCATAACCTTGTGGCCTTAATTTTTGATCTACAATCATAGCTTCTATGTTGGCCAAGGTAAGATTAGTAACCAAAGGATTTGTCCTAGTGAACATGGCAAGCAAGGGATCCAATGCCCCAAAGTATATTTGAAGAGCACCACTCTCCTCAATGGTATGGGGAGGAATCAATATTGCATAGAGATTTCAAAATATCATGTTGAATGTTCTCACTAGCTCATTAGGCTCCTTCTTGCAAGAAGCAAATTGTTGATAAATCGTGACAGGATCAATGAGCAACCTAAATTGATTGATGAAAGCAGTTTCCAATTGGACCTAGGATGTAATAGAGCATGTTGGTAAATTGATGTACCAATTATATGCCACTTCATCTAGGCTCCCTAGAAACAATCTACATGCCACATCCTCATGTTTAACATTCCATCTAACTAGGATATCCACATAAGATTGAATTTGCTCCTCAGCTAATGTTGTGCCATTATGCTTAAACTTGGGCAAAAGTTTCTATATTTTCTTGGGCAAGTCATGTGCATATCCACTAATGTTCAAAGGATTACCATGCATCCCATACCACTTTACAATATTTGTAGCCATTAGTGAAACTCAAAGAATAACTTCAAAACCAATTTGTTAGTCAAACAAAGATTTCTTACAAATAAGCATAAAATGACTAACAATATCAAATGTACAACATATGAATAATCATGTTAGCATCAACCAAGAGATATGTATCCATTAAACCATGAAATTTATGAACATTCTCAAATTTACAACATGTTAGCATTAATGCATCATCAAAAATAGAGGATGTTAGAATCAATGAAAGTAATCATATGGAAACAAAAACTCGTTAGTCAAGACCAATGTTTTGTAAATAAATATTTCAAGTAACATGAATAATTTAGCATCTAAATGGCAATAAAATAAATTAACTCAAATCCTCCTAGCTCCCAAAGTGTGAGTGTTAGAGGAAACCAAAGATGCTAATCAAATGAACTTGAAATATTTAGCAATTCAAAACTTTCAAAATCATATCAAATCACATTATTCCTGTTATGAACAATCCAAAAGCGTTAAATCAATGAATACCAATTCATGAATTGCTTAACATAAATAAAATAAAGTAAACCAATTCAAGCCCTCCTAGCACCAAAATGTTGAGTATTAATTTTACCCAATTGTGAAATTATTCTCTCCCTTAGGGTTTGGATCCCAAAACCTGCTCTTGCAAAGAATTTTAACAACCAACTTCTCCAATGTCTCCTCTATATTAGCATTTGCATATGTGTATTAGTAATCTCATATAAAGATGTATCAATTCAATGCTTGGAACACCTTAGTGATTGCAAGTATTTGTAAACAAGGGGCAATGTTGGTTTATTTTACCATGCTAATTTAATTATTGTTCATGAAACCAAAATAAAATAAATGTGAGTTGGCCCTCATATGACCACGATGTAGTGCCTTACTTCCTTTTAGCTTGAGTATTTTAAGGTAGATTTTATCTTCTCTTATTAAGTGGATTTTAATCAAGCTTTACCTTGCATTAAATCATACTTTAAACATGAAAGTAAAGATTAAAATCTATTGTGAATCCGAAATGATGAATAGGCTCCTTAAATGTAGTTTCTTATCATGAAGATAAAGATAGCCTTTGGTATGAATAATAAATTATTCCTCTTTGGTGAAATTAATTTTCACAAAGAGATAATTTATAGCCTTGAAATATAGGCTTTGAAATGTCATTTAATTATTTTTCTTTAACGAAATAATTTTCATAAAGAATAATAATTTAATGTGTTAAAACAATAGCCTTTTAATGTAACATCTAAAATCACCTCTTTAATAAAATCAAAATTTTCATAAAGATAGGTGCATTTATGGTCCCAAAAAAGATAGCTTATGAAATGCCATAAAATTAAACCCATTCGATGAATTGAAATTTTCATGAAGAAAAGTTTATTTTATGCTTGCAATAAAAATATGAAGCTAAAAAAATCTTATTTGACTCCAAAATGTGAAAAAATGAAATTTCGAAATTGTAAAATCTGCATCAAACAACCATTTTCAAATTTTTTTATAAAATTGAAATTACCTCATAATGAATTCGAATCTATTGTGTATGATAGATTTTAATCATTATTCACAACCATGTAATTATTTTTATCATTTTATTTATTTTTTATTTTTTTAATCTCTGAAAAATAAAAAAATTAGCAAAAAGAAAGTTGGAAAAATTAAAAAATTAAAAAATAAAATAAAAAACAGAAATGCTGCAACACCGAATTTCTCCACAAACCCTACAAGCATTAGTATTATGCATAAAACCAGTATTATAGTGACCCGACTTAGTGCAATCAACATCTAATATGATGCGAGCTTCAAAGGAAAAGGGTGCAATAATCTGAAAACGAAATCAAGTTAACCATAAAAAATGCATAAAACTTGAGACATTTCCAATTAATTGCTGCAAAAAGATATTCAATATTTCATTACAATGCAGAAAAAAAATGCCCAAAGTTGGCATCCAAATGGTGAAAATCTACCTAGTGGTATGCCTTCCTCCTCCATAAAAATCCCCAAAATATCCAGCCCTTTTTTTGTGCATCCATCTGCTTTTTAAAGTCTTCTCTCATGACCATTCGTTTTAGGTTTCCAAACCCTTGGTTTCTCCTTCCAACGCTACTTTTTGGTTTTCCTTTTCTTGTTTTTAATTTTTTTTCTCAAAACCCTTCGTTGGCTTTCCATAACGTCTTTCTTTCCTTTCCTTTATTCTCCTTCCACCTTACCTGCATATAACACACGTGAATTAGCTTTTAACATTTCAAAGAAAATAAAAATACTAATAAAATAATATATGAAAAAAGTTTAAAGAAGCTTTTGACATTTTCTATCTACCTGTACATGCATAAAAAAAAACTTGAGTTAGAATTTTTATTAAAAACAAAATAACAAAATAAACTATATTAAAAGCATAAAGTTAAACTATTTTAAAAAATAAATAAAAAGAAAAAGAAAAAAAAACATTAAATTTAAACTATTTTAAAAAAACATTCACTACATTTTTCTTTTTATTTATATTTTATTGATTTTACTTTTTTTTATTTGCTTTATATATATATATATATATATATATATATATATATATAATATTTCACTTTTTAATTAATTAATTTATATATATATAAACTTGTTTTTTTTCTTTTTAAATTGAAAAAGCTTTATTTAATTATTATTTTTTTATTTTACTTGCTTTCTCTTTTATTTTAAATTTTATTTAATTAATTTTAAATGTTTGAATTGATTTAATTCAAAACATTAAAATTAACCAAAACAATAAAAAAAACAAGGAGGAACCTAACCAATCCATTAGACACTCAAAAGGAAACAAAAACACCCAAACACAAAAATTAAAAGGTGGGTCCCCAATTATTGGGGCTAGTTGTGGAATGGCCACAACAGACATCAATGGCAAAAGGGAAACCTATGGGGCTAAAATATGACTCTTAAGCTTAGCCCCCCTACCACCTTCTCTCTTGAGGTGATTAATTTTAGGGTGGGAGTACATTTACTCCCATATTAAATTGTTCCTTTCCTTTGTCAACTTCCTTCCACATCTTTCTGGTCTAATTTTCTTGATAAGTTACTTGATCTTCTTGTCTTGAACCTGTTTGACCTTCTTGCCTTGAACCTATTTGACCTTATTGCCTTGAACCTATTTGGAATTGATTCCTACACCATCTTGCAATATATCCAAATTTATTGCAATTAAAACACTTGATATTGTAGGCTTTGGATGGTGCCCATATCTTGAATTCTTTCTTGAAATCATTTCCATATTCATTCCTTTATTGAACCCTGTATTGTGAAGCTCTATTTCCATAATTATTATGACCATGACCTCTGAATTGTGTAGCTCTAAAACCAAAACCATATTGCTCATTTTCTTTGCACTGAGAAGCTCTATGACCAATCTTGTTGCATAAGAAGCAATGTCCCTGAAAACCACATCTTCTTCCTTTGAAGATTCTTCTAGTGAAATAAAACTTTTTCTTTGATCCATAGACCCTGAAATGTATAGTCCTATGTCCAAATCCATTACAAGAAAAACAATTTCCTTGAAAATCCCTTTTTTCATGCCTTGGTTCCTCATACCTTTCTTGACCTTTATCCTTGTAATCATCTTTGAATTATGCATTGTATCCTTGATCCTTCTTTGTGGTATCCAAATATTCTTTCTTAACTTCTTCCTTGCTTTCTTATTCAAGTATTTATTTTCCTTTTGAACTTGATTCACCTATCTCAAAACAAGATCCAAATTGGATATTTGGAGCCATAGGAGCTTTAGAACTTTCTTCATCTTTCTCTTCATTTGTGTCCAATAGAAAACTGGCATCCGTATCTATTTTCTCTAAAATACATGTTTCCTTATCAATGAAAATTTCTTAACATTTTGAGTCATGTTATGGATCAAACTTCTCAAGTATGGAACATATCAATTATTTTAGATTCTCCTTAACCTCTTGTAGTTGCTCATGTATATCATTGAAGTCTTATTTTAGATCAATTGAGACATTTATCTTTCTTGAAATATCCTCTTGTTTAACTTATTTTGTTTGAAGTGAAAGTTCTTCTTCTACTTATTTTATCCCATAGAAAAACCCTTCTTCATATTCACTATCACTAAAATAATTATCTTCTTATATAGCAAACAAACTCTCATGAATCCTTTGTCTTTGTCTATTTCCTTGGTATGTCATTTCATATTCACTATCACTGAAGCCATTACAATATCTTGATCTGTGATCTCTTTGACCACACACAAAGCATTTTTCTCTTTCACCTTCTATTCCTAAGAATAGATGTTCTTCCTTTTCATCATTTGACTTGTATCTATCATTGTGATTTGAGCTATCATTTGCTTCTTCAATGTAGAAAGTTGTCTTTGTCTTACGAAAACTTTTCTTCTTCTCATACTTGCTTTACTTGTACGTGTCATCTTTGTCATGCTTATGATTTCCTTCTTTTTTTCTATGACCCTATTTTTCATCATCACTATTTTCTTCGTGTGGACACTTGTTTGCATAGTGACCATAATCACCACACTTGTAGCATTTGACTTTCTTCATATCCCTATAATTCCTTGAGTCCTTTTTTCTTTTGATGAAGTTAGCTTCCTCATCATTATTAGAATATCTATCTGTCTCTGGATCTTTCCCTTTTTTTTCTCTAAAGCTTTGAATGCAATTTCTTTCATTGGATCTTGATGCTTATCTATCCTCATCTCATAAGTTGTGAGAGTTCCTTGTAGTTCTTCCATCATCAGCTTGTCGATATCCATTGTTTCTTCTATCATTGAAACCTTTGCATCATACTTCATGGGAAGTGATATCAAAACCTTTTGAGTAACATCTGATTCTTTCATCTCAAATCCTAGGCCTCTCATAGTTTTAGCAATCTCATCAACTCGAAGTAAGAACTTTGTAATATCTTCAAAATCTTCCATTTTCAATTCTTTAAATTTTTTTCTATGAGTTTGTAGTTTTGCCAACTTTACCTTGGAATCTCCTTCATAGGTATTACACAACTTGGTCCACATTTCATTAGCTGAATTACATACCATGACATTTGCAAAATCTATCTCACGAAGCCCACTCAAAATACAATTCATTACCTTTGCATTGATCTCAACCAATTTCTTGATAGTCTTATCTGTCTCAGGATCACCTTCAACATTATACTCTTTTGCAACCATCTGCCATACCTCATATCCTTGTGATATCAAGTAGTTCTTCATTCTCATACTCCAAAAAGCATAATTTTTATCATCAAACAATGGAGCCTTACTTGTAGATGATCCATTCTATGAAGCCATATATGTTCTTGTAGAATCTGCCCTCAAGTTGTTAGCCTTTTTGAAGGAACCCACTCTGATACCAATTGAATAACACAAGCTTATACTGAGAGGGGGGATGAACAGTATAGTACCCACTTTTTACTTTCTTTACAAACAAATATCAATTAGTGTCCTCAATTGCAATAACCAAATATAGTAGTGTGCATTAATAACATAGATATCAATAGTAATCAAGTGCACAAATCACCACACACAATTCAGACACAAGATTTAACGTGGTTCCCCCAATGTGAGGTAGTCCACAAGATAATATCCTTATAATATTTCACAAAGAAATAGGGATCCTTATCCCAATACAAATGATTACTTTGATCTTCTCAAAGCTATGTTGTCCTGATATGCTCAGGTGGGCTCCACTGATCTACTCAGCTAGGCTCTCCAATGATTTTCTTAGCTAGGATATCCACTGATCTACTCAGCTAGGCTATCCATTGATCTGCTCAGCTAGGCTCTCCACTGATCTGCTCAACTAGGCTATCCATTGATCTGCTCATATAGGAAACTGGTATTGATGTGTATTCTATTTTTGTCCTGTCTCTTTTACTGCTTACAAATCTATCTCAATACCTTCTCACAAGGATCAAACAATCTTGCTCAAATGCTATCCCAAATCTGTTCTCAAATCCTTCACAAAAGGCTCAAATAATCCTACTCAAATACCATCCCAACTTTATCCTCAAATCCTTCACAATAGGCTTAAACAATCCTGCTCAAATTTTGTCCCAAATATATCCCAAAAGCCTTCTAAAAGGCTCAACCAATCATGCACAAAAGTTGTCTCAAATCTGTCCAAAAATTCTTTCCCAAAAGACTTCTCAAAGGCTCAACCAATCATGCACAAAATCTGTCTCAAATCTATCCAAAAATTTTGTCCCAAAAGACTTTTCATAGGCTCAACCAATGACTCTCAAGTAGCACTCAAATCTTAACCACAAATAAATGAAGGTAAGGCTCAATTATGAACTCAACAATGGATAACAAATGAATGATGACAATACTCAACAATGTGATCAACAATGAATGGCAATGTACTCTTCAATGGATGATAAAAATCATCCACAATTATCTCAAGAATGTATGACAAATGATCTCTCAAATGGATGACAATAATGCTCAATAATGTACTCTCAAATGGATGACAACAATGCTCAAAAAAGCACTCTCAAATGGATGACAAATGATCTCTCAAATGGAAATTTCTCCAAGCAATAACAATGAGGACTTCAACCAACCAAGGACAATCTCCACAAGTTATAGCAATAGGTTCTCAATAATATCTTTCTCATGCAATTTCAATAAGATCTCAAGAAATAAGGACATCTCCCTTAAGCAAAGAGCTCTCAAATGGCCAACAATGATCTCCTCAAATGAAAGGCAAATGTATCCACAAGTGACTAGCAAATGATCTCCTCAATGGTCTCAAATAGTGGCAATGTACTCAACAAGTAACCAACAATAATCTCCTTAAAGCAATAGGAAAAACCTCCTCAATAATGGCAATACTCTCAATGAGCTCCACTAAAGCAATCATGGAACTCAAGTATCAATTTTATCCATAAAATTGATTTTCTAATCCATACACTTCCTCTCAATAGCCAAGGCACATAATCAAGCATTTTGTCTTCAAATTCAAACCCTAACTCATGTGCATGTCTTTTAACTCAAGGTAGCAATTAACTAGGTCTCAAGTTCCTAGTTTAATTTCATAATTAAATCATGCACTAGGACATATAACAAGTTCAACACTTTTCAACCTTATGACTCCCTAATTTCATTAACATAAACAACAAGCACCTATGCTTTTATTTATTTGTTTTCACACCTTATAACTCCATATACAACAAACACAAATATTTATTTCCACACCTTATATCTCCCTAAGCACACACAAAAATCACAAATATTTCAATTTTACACCTTATAACTCCCTAAGCACATTAACACATACAACAAGAATTTATTTCCCTAAACTCCTTATGACTCCCTAGTTATCATAGAAATAATTTTAATGCACCAAAAATTTGGTAATAAAAAATATTACCATGCACTGGAGATAAATACCTTTTTATAAAAATTTTTGCAACCTTCTAAATCATTAATGCCTTTGCAAAAATTAATGCGCCTTCACCACCTTTGAAATCGTTAATGCCTTACCGAAAATCAATGCACCTTCACACCTTCAAAATCATTAATGAATTGCCAAAAATCAATGCACCTTCACACCTTCGCGGGACTCAAAATCTATTCCTTTCACCTAGAACTGTGAGGCGCTTACCACATGGGTGTTGGCCCATATTGGCATTTAATCCTAAACACCCAACATTAACTTGCGCTCAAATATTAAACTCGATTTTGCTTCCTTAGCAAAACACTTTGCCCCTAGTGGGATTCGAACAACGAACCTGCCTTGTGAAAATTTCATTCGCTACCAACTGTGCTATAAGCTCATGTCTGACATTACTTTCCCGTGTTGTTCACTTGAACTTGCTCTCAAATCAAAAGTTATTTATCCTTCTTTCTTTGTTGCTCCCCTTTCGACGACTCTCTCTCATGTGCTATATCTTCACCTTAGCCACACCCATGAAATAACCAAAGTTTTCTTTAATTTATATGCCTTTCCATGCCTTCGAATGACGTCAAATTTTTTTTATTTTTCACCCTAACCTTTGCACGTCGGCGGATAATGTAATTCAACTTTAGACCTTAGAATTATTAAATAAAAATTTAATAATTCACCTCTTAACTTTAAATTGGGATATCTCCTTCATTCTTTTGAATTTTTCCATGAAACTTTTTGCACCTAGGTTTTATTGGAAAACCTTTTCATCCATCATAATTTGGAGAAGTCTTAGCATAGTGGTTTTAATGAAAGACCCTTTCCAATGGTTTTAATTAAAACCCTTTTCGTTGGTTTTATTCAAAAACCTTTCCGTCGGTTTTAATAAAATTCCTTGTTGTTGGTTTTAATAAAAACCTTTACAATTGGTTTTAATAAAAACCATTAATATAATATTTAAAAAATTAAATATTATATGCATCTTGTGCCACAAAACCCTGTATATATCCTTGCTCTCCAAAATATCATAAATGATTATTTATGAAGTGCTTTTGCCACCAAAACTCAATGTGATCCATGTGACATCAATGACAACATAAAATAACTCAAATTGCCAACAATTATTTACTCTAAAGGCATTCTGATCCAAAATTTATAATATTTGATAAGGACCTAGCCAAAGGTTATCAAAATTATCATGGTCTACTTTATTTTCATGTGTTTTATCCCACAATAATACTAAATCAAAAATTCTAAAGGCTTTGATTTTGGATCTTTTATCAAACCATATCTTAACTATCCCTTGGTGTTTGCTAAAGTGTTGAAGTGCATCCTCTCTATTTTCATCTAAGTTCATCAAGTTGGTTAGCCTAGCTTCTACTTTATCATCAACTTCCAAGTAATATTTCATGAACTAAAGTGTCAATAATTTCAAATTTATGGGAAATACAGGATCTTGGCCACAGGGTTATGCATAGTGGCTATTTTTAGCCAATTGGCTAAAATTAGGATTTTTGAAATTTGGAATTGGCTAATATTTGGGACCCTTGACCAAGACCCATTAGCCAAAAAATTTTGGGTGCAATTTTTTTTGGGGGTCAATTCGCCCCAATTTTATAATAATTTGACCATTTTAAGTTTAAATTTCCAACATTACCCCTAATAATAGTTAACCTTCTACATGCATTTCGATACTATTCACCTGGATTTTGAAACTAATTTGCCAATTTTTTATAAATACATTTTGGGGCTGACCCCTTATGCATAACCCTGCTTGGCCATATACCAGATGATAGGGTGATGTACCTATTAAAGCTTTTGTTATTATCCTATCTACCCATAAAGTATATTTAAGTATATTGTGCCAATTTCTAGGATTTATTTCTAGGAGTTTCTTGATTATAGTCAATAATATTTTATTGGTAGACTCAACTAAACCATTCCCTTGAGGGTAATAGTTAGAAGAAAACTTTAAGATCACCTTGTTATCATAGACCCATTCTACAAATTGGAGTGATGTAAAGGTTGAACCATTATCACAAACTAGAGAGTAAGGCATTCCAAATCTAGTGATAATGTGTTCTTCAAGGAACTTAATTATAACTTTTGTAGTATAGTTCTTAGTGGCCTAAGATTCTATCCAATGAGTGTAGTAGTCTATTATAGTCAAAATGTATTTGTGACTAGCTAAAAATTAGGATTTATGACTCCTATAAGGTCTAATCCCTATTTGAAAAAGGGATACCTCAAATACTAGCTAGAAAGGCATTGGATAATTTCTTTCTCTATTAGCAACAACTTCACAAACATGAAAAGATCTAACATGGGCATGGTAATACTTAAAAATATGAGTCCAGTAGCATCCAGCCCTTAGTATTTGATGTGTAGTGACATTGGTTGAACCATGTCCAGTTCCATATTTGCCATAAAAATCATTAAGTACTTGAGTAGCTTAATTTTTATCCAGGCATCTAAGATAGATTCCTTCATGGTTTATTCTATACATAACACCTACTTTGATAATTAAATTAGCACTCTTTATATGTAATGCTCTTCTTTGAGTAGATTTCAAATTATATGAGAATTTATTGTTCAACCAATAGAACATAATATCTTGGTACCATTCATCAATTGTGATGTTATCCACAAAATATTGTTGGCACAAGATTTGAGGATCTATTTTAGCTAATATTTTACTTAGTCCTTGGTCTCTAACCACTTTCATAGGAAATATTTCTAAGTCAAATTCTTGTAATATTGTCATCCATTTACCTCTTCTTTTTCCTAATTCATTTTGCACTATCACGGTTTTAGTAGCTAGGTCTAGCACAATCACACAAACTCTATTATGTAAAATATAATGCTTAAATTTCTTAACTACCTTTACTAAAGAATATGCTTGTTTATCTATATTTGTGTATTTTAGCTGGCCATATTTTAACAGTGAGCTCATAAAGGCTATTGGATTTTCTTCATTATTTTAATTCTTCTATGTTAGGATACTAGGAATTGAATGCTCAAAAACAAACAAATAGATATAAAATGGCTATACGTAATTAGGACTCACTAAAACTAGGGCATTAGATATAGCATCTTTAATTCCTTGAAATTTTGTTTGGGATTCAGAAGTCGAAGTAATGTTAGCATATTTATCGAGCATAACATTCAGTGGCCTAACTATCTCTGCAAATCCTAAGATGAACTTTCTAACAAAATTAATCTTTCCAAATAATGACCTTAGTTCTTTCTTACTACTTGGAGAAGAATTTTTTGCATTGGCTCTACTCTTTCAGGGTCAATTGAAATACCATATTTAGAAATAACATGACCTAAAAGTTTTTCTTTAGTTACTCAAAAAATGCATTTCTTAGGGTTTAGTGAGATAACATGTACTCGACATTTGTGGAATACTTTTCTCAAATCATTAACATGATTAGCACATTTATTTGCAAATATAGGTATATCATCAACATAGATGACTATGCACTTGTCAATTAGGTCTCTAAAAGCATAATCCATTGCTCTTTGAAAAGTAGCACTTGTAATAATTAATCCAAAGTGTATTCTTTTATAAGTTAAGGTACCCCATTTAGTGGAAAATGTGGTCTTCATTCTATCCTTAAGATCTATCATAATATGGTTATATATAAAATATCCATATAAGAAAGACATCATTTTAGAACTGTTTACCATTTGTAAAATGTGATCTATGGAAGGCAAAGGATAATTATATTTCTGAGAAGCCTTATTAAGATTCCTAAAGTCAATGCATAGGTAAATTTCTCTAGTTTTATTTCAAATATGTACTATATTAACAACCCATGTGAAATACTTAATGGAAAATATAATACATGTATCTAAGAGATTTTGAATTTCCTTCTGAATAAGGGGTTCTAACAATGGATTAGCAGGTCTTTTTTTCTACCTAAATGGCTTCGTTTCTAGTTTCAAAGGGATAGTATGAGTTATAATGTTTTGATTATATATTTTTAGATCTTCATAGTTCTAATCTATGACATCTTTATAATCTAAAAGAGCTTGTATGATTCCTTCTCTTTCCTAACTATTGTAATTTTTTCCTATTAATACATTATGAGGATTTTCACTAGTCCCTATATTTAATATATCATATGCTTTATCTTTAAATATAAATTTTATACATCCATTAATTTTATAATCTATATAAAATAGTTTTTCAAGAGAAACCATGCCTTTGGTAATTGTATTGGTTTTCAGTGTTACCTCATTATCTACATCATCTTCATCTATAATTCTATCATCTTCTGAAGAACACAAGCTTATACTAAGAGGGGAGTGAATCGTATAAGACCACTTTTTACTTTTTTTTCCCAATAAATATTATGGAATGTAAAGATAGAAATATCAATAGTAATAATCAAAGCAATGCACAAATAATCATACACAATAGAGACACTAATTTAACGTGGTTCACCCAATGTGGGCTACTCCACAGAGAAAATATTTTACTAAAATTTTCTCAATAAATATCTTGGGAATACTTTCCCTATTACAATATTTATGGACCTATGTCCAAAGGAGACACAAATCCCCTAATCAAGTTCATGGATCTCTATCCATATGAGAACTCCTTTCTCCTTAACTCTGACCGATGATATTCTATAAGAACTATTACCCCCACTACTCTAGCTAATGGATATCTATCCACTGAAGACACCTGTCCTCACTTCTCTAGCTAATGGATCTCTATCTATTGGAGACTATCATCCTCTATACTCTGTCACCTTCAAATCTCTATATCAAATTTGTACTAAAAATAGTCCTTCATTTTAGCACAAATATGGTCAATCTCTATCTCTGGTCTGGCACAAACCTATCCTTAAATATGCACCAAACTCTATCCTAAAATATATACTAAACATAGTCCTTTGGTCTAGCACAAATATTTCCTCAATATCTATCCACTGATCTACACTAAACACAATCCTTTAGTCTAGCACAAATCTATCCTTAATCTCTATCCATTGATCTGCACTAAACATAGTACTTCGGTCTAGCACAAATATGTCCTCAATATTTGTCCACTGATCTGCACTAAAAATAGTCCTTTGATCTAGCACAAATATGTCCTCAATCTCTATCCTCAAGACTTAACATAAATATGGATCCAATCTCAAATCAACTCTACTAGATCTACCCCAAAACTTAACTCAAGGTTTAAACAAATCAATAAATCAACTCTGCTCTCAAGTATTCTCAAAGACTTGTATCAAATCTATCTTGTAAGCTTCCACAAAATCTCACACTAATATGTCCACAAGTCCTCTCTAGAACTTGTACAAATCTATTCAACAAGTCCTCAGTAGAACTTGTCCAAATCTACTCAATAAGTCCTCACTATAACTTATCCAAACTCATAGAAACATAAACATAATTTTTAGAGACTCAATATGCTTCACACTAATCACAATGCTCAATTACTTTCAATCATTGTTCTAGAAATATATAGAGAATTGTTAGAGACTCAATATGCTTCACACTCATCACAATGCTCAATCACTTTTAATCACTCTTTTGGAAAATATAGAGAATTATTAGAGACTCAATATGCTTCACATTCACAAACTCTCAATCACTTCCAATCTCTCTTTTATCATAGAAACATATAGAGAATTGTTAGAGACTCAATATGCTTCACATTCACAAACTCTCAATCACTTCCAATCTCTCTTTTATCATAGAAACATATAGATAATTGTTAGAGACTCAATATGTTTCACACTCATCAATACTCAACCTCTTTCTCAAATCAATTCAGAATATAGAATAATTTATTTCATAGAACTTGAACTATCACTTCACACATCCACTTGACTAGGCTCAACCAACTCTACTCAACCAATAACTCAATGAAATAATCCTTGCTCACAAACCCTAGTTCAAGCATATGAACACTCACTCAAAATATTTCCAACAATACTTATCAACCAATCTCACATAACAATGATACTTATATTCTTTGCAAATCTTACTTCAAGTTCTTCACTCAACAACTCACTTCAACAAGAATGCTTATAAAATAATCTTCACATAATAATGATACTCATGTTCTTTGCAAACCCTAGTTCAAGCACTTTACTCAACCATTCACTTCAAAAATAATGCTTATCAAACAAGGTGCATAGCATTCTCTTCACAATAGCTCAACAATTCAATAAGGAAACTAATCAAGTCCTTTTCACTCCAAATTTATTTTCCAGAAAACCAATCAATAAACTCAACCAAAGAAGAATGTGCTCATTCCTTTTTCTTGATGATGAGTAGACCATACAAATCTTCCATAATCATAAACACTTCTTTGCCAAACTCAAATAGTTTAGAAGATAATAATTTCTCTCTCAAGGAATCAAATATAATAAATAATATCAAACACAAATACGCCTTATCACTCCATATTTAAAATAACATCCAACACCTTAAAAATATTAGAATAATTACTTTCACAATAATCCCTTAGAGAAAAATTTATTTTAAAATAAAATCAACACCTTAAAATGCTTACTCCTCCAATATGCAAATATAACAATTGAGACTTTATTTTAAAATTAAAATCAAACTCCTTATAACTCCCTTCACTATTTTACCATAAAAAACCACCATAAAAAATTAGACTTTAATTAATCCTTTTGCCTCCCAACTACCTCACGTCAAACCTTAGGGCAGTAAAATTTAAATTAAAATATTGTACCTTTTCCATTAGTGGGTTTTGAACCCATGAAACTACCTCCCCAAGCACCCTAGCTATAGCCTTGGTTGCCGTATGAGCTAGGCACTCATGTGGGAGCTAGATTTCCCACACAATCTAATACCTCCTCTGCTACCATCGAAACAGAGACACAAAAGACAAACTTCCAAACTTGCTACCATCAGGTTTTGAACCCATAACCACTCTACCACAAATGCCAATTCAAATGCCACATGAGATAGCTATCGAATGGTGCTAGAAACCAAGCACCTCAACATCTTGAATACATCAAAATTTAGGTTTACATAGTGCACAAGATATTTTAACAAAAACATAAATGCATTAATCAAGACTCCAAGCTAAGGTATAAATACCTTATTCCCTTGTTCCCATGCACGTCGGTGGAGATGAATTATTTAGGGGTCGATGCTTATGTTTTAACTTCAAAATATTGAATTTATAATTATTAAATTCACTAGAATTTAAATATTATAAATTAATATAGGGGGGAGAGGGAGGGTCCTGCTCCCTCTCCCCTAGTTCTTGCCCAGTCCCTAGCTCATCTCGGGTCATCCCGCTCTGGGAATGCTTTGTAGCATATGATATCCTTGGGGGAGATCCTTCTCCATTTTATGATCATTTATTAGTAGTTTTAGGGTTTCCCTGCTTGAGCCCATGGTCTGGTGCATCCCAGGGGTCTCCTAGGGTTTCCTGCATGTTTTTGAGATCCCTTCCCCATTCTCCCTCAGGCTTTCCCCTAGGGTTTTTTATAGGTTTTTGCATGGATCCGGTTCCCAAGGCTTCCTAATTTAGTGGTGGTGGTATTTTGGGGTTTTTACTGCTTCCTGGTGCATCCTATGAGGTCCTCTCTACTTCAGGGTTGGTCTAGGCAAGGCAGTTTCCTCTTATTCTAGTGAATCCTCTTTGGGATGCATGTGGTTGCTGCTGGTCCCATCTCATTGGGTTGAGCCCTTTTTGTTTTCCTATTTGGAGGCTTCTTCTTTTTGGATATGTGATTTTGTGGACACCCAATACATTGGTTTACATTTGAGGTGGGCCTCTTCCTCTATCTTGGTTGTTCCCAGTCCCAATCCTATTTCCCTGAATCTTTCCATGAGCAAGGATGAGGGGATCTCGGTACCTTATTTTGGGGTTCCTAGAGTTTCTATTGTACGTCTGGATATTTGGGGGGACCCATGATCAGTGCATGCAGACCTTGGTTCCCCCAAGTTAGGATTCTAAGGATCCCATCTTTGTGCCTATTTTCGCTTCCCGCTTGGGATCATCAGGTTGTTCATTCCAGTTATTGTTCAGGAGCTTCTGGTACCAATTCCCTGGATCTATTCATGTTCAATGATGGTGGTTCCTGGGCCTTTCTTCTAGAGTGGTGGGGGATTCCTTCTATATTCTCTAGTCTGGGGGGTATATCGGTGTGTTTGCAGTTATGGTCCCTCATTCCTCCCTCAATTTTAGCTTCTAGGATCCTATCTTTGCACCTGTTGCTATTTTCCCTAGATCCTTTTAGCTTCTTCATATTTCTCCTTATTGTGCATAAGGATATCTTGGCCTATAGATATCCCCAGTAGTGTTGTTCCACTATTCAGGCTCATGTGGAGGCTTCCTATTTTTTCTTTGAGGATCCTAATACCATTTCCCAGGTTGTCCCACTGCCGATCCCTGGCATGTATTCCAGTTCTGCTTGCTTATTTGCTTGCGTGACTACTTGCTACTCCACTACACCTTGGGTTGTATCCCGATCCATCCCTGGGTAAGGATCCTCTCCAATTTTCTAAAAATTCCCTACTTCTGGTTTTTAGGCATGATTTCTTATTGCAGGCTATTCTTGGCCTTCCTGCTCTCCCTACGCAAGTCTGGGTAGGTGTGATGTATCCACCCTCGAGAGGATCCCAGACTATTGTATCCACACTCGGGTGGATCCAAAACTACTGTATCCACCTCTGAGAGGATCCCAAACTACCAGCAATAGGAGGACATGATTTTCACAAAGTGGGCCTCACTAGTTGGTACTAGAATCTGGTCTTTCTATTGGATCAAGGATTGTCTCTGACCCTTTCCCTTTCATTTTGTGTTTATTTTCATGTACTAAGGAATTTTTTTAAATATCGATGCTACGACCCTTTTTGTTATAAGGTTTTGGGATCCTCTTAAAAAACCCAATTTGTATATAAAATTCTAGTTACTTATCAAAAAAAATATTATAAATTAATATTTAAATATTTTGGCTTTATTAAAGATTAAAGCCTCCTTAGGTTTTACCACTTTGAATAAATAATATTTATTTATAAAATTTAAATTCAATTTGAATTTAAATATTTATAAATTAAATATTAAAACTTCATTGGGCTTTCTAATTTGAAATTAAAAACCTCACTGGGTTTTTATAAAAACCTTTTGTTTTTGCTCATCCATGGTTTTAATAAAAACCCTTCTACTTATGCTTCACATAATATT
Organism: Wollemia nobilis; assembly: GCA_028583015.1. Classification (NCBI taxonomy): domain Eukaryota; kingdom Viridiplantae; phylum Streptophyta; class Pinopsida; order Araucariales; family Araucariaceae; genus Wollemia; species Wollemia nobilis. Next base: position 1,270,441 of record JAQPPZ010001417.1, on the reverse strand, counting down.
AAAAATAAATATTATGAAGCTCTTTTGCCATCAAAATTTTGCATTACTCCTTTTGAAATTTTGGCATCAATGGTAGCTTATTCCTTGACATCAATGACAACTTCGTTCCTTGACATAAATGACAACTTTGACTCAAAATGTCCAAAAATCTCCCCCTTTGTCAGTGATGGCAACCCAAATTATTTTTACCAAATACTTGACATTTTTCTTGTTTTGCTTCTCCTGGGACATTGCTCCCCCTACTCTCCTTAAACCAAATATCTTTCCCTTACTCGAATATCTCCCCCTTTGACATTAATGGTAAAGGGTCACCTTTGGGTCTTAGGGCTACGAATGAGTCTCTTAGCTTAGCCCATCCTCCACCTCATTTTGAGGTGGGAGTATTTCTACTCCCAAAAAGCACTGGTCTTTACCTTTATCATCTTTCCTTATCATCCGATCCTTTTGATTTCTTTGAATGTTCCTATTTTTGTCCCTGTCCATGTCCATATTCCTATTCTTGTTCATATCCATATTTTTATTCCTGTTCCTGTTCATGTTCCTATTCCTATTCTTGTCCATGTCCATATTCCTATTCCTATTCCTATTTTTGTTCTTCTTCCTATCAATTGTTGATTTTGGAATGTTTACTCTACACCACTTTGATGTATGTCCATCATTATTGCATTTATAACACTTAATTCTATTATTCCCTAGAGGTGAAAAAGCCTTGGGATTTCTCCTGGTGAAGCCATATTGTTCTGTCATGGACCCTGCAATTCATTGCCTTATGACCAAACTGATTACATGAGTATCAATACCCATGGAAAAGCTTCATGTTTCTAAAATTTTCATTTTCTTGTATTTCATGTGTCCTGCATTGTGAAGCCATGTGCCCCAATTTGTGACATGAGAAACATAATACATTGAAACTTCCTTGTCTTAACCTCATTGGTCTCTTAGTCTCTCTTAACCTATTTTTATTGTTGTTCAATTTGTTTCTTCTTTGTGAATTTTTCCTTTCCTTTTTGAACTTTCTATTATCCAAACCATCCTCAAAAGTCTCATTTTCTCTTACACTGTCTTCTTCTAAAGTTTCTTATTTTGAAGTTTATTCTTTTTTAGAACTTGAGGTTGACTATTCTTCTTGTTTCTTTTGATATTTTTCAAAACCAAGATTTATTTTTTTTGTGTATCTTCTTTGTACCTTGATTATCTTATACAAAATATTTGAACTCTTTCCAAAATTGTGTAGCTTATCCTTGGATTTTTCTAAATATTCCCTGAGTAGAGCTACTTTTGTTCTAACTTTTCACATTCTACGACCTTTGCTTCTATATTATCCTTGAAATTCTTTGTCTTAGCCATTGAATTTTTTAGATCCTCTATAAGATTTCCTATTTCTTCATCACATTCTTGAAACTGAAATTCAAGTTGGGAGTTTTGCTTTCTTACCTTCTTTAAATTTTTAAGAGCATAAATGAGTTCTCCTTCAAGATCAACTTATTTTTTTTTATTCTTCCTCTATTTGTTTGCCTTTGTCTAAATATTCATTTCTTTTGACTTATCTTCTATAGGTTCACCTTATTCTTCTTCTAATACCATTAGAATATTCTCTTCTATTCCTTCAAGTGCATCCTCATATTCATCATCATTGAAACTGAAACCATCCCTTGTACAACTATCTTCAAGATGTCCAAAATTACCACATCTAAGACACTTGAGAATTATTGGTGACCTTTTCTTAATTTCTTCTTTTTCTTCAATCAGAAATAGGACTTCATCTTTATCATTATATGAAAAGCTATTATCACTATCACTTGAGTACTTACTTTCCTTGTCTGCATAGTAGCTCCTATTTTGTCTTTGAAATAACTTTTTTCCTTGTATACCTTGTCCATCCTTACCTTTCTTTTGGTACCTATATTTTTTTTATTCCCTGTTCCTATGATCCTATTTTTATTCATAATTATTATTTTTAGCTTCTTGATAATTAGTTGCATAGTGACCATACTTTCCACAATTGAAATATCTAACATATTTTGCATCTTTAAATATTCTTGAATCCTTATTCCTTCTTCCATAATTAGCTTCTTCATCACTGGATGACTCATTGCTCGATTCTGACTTTTTACCCTTTGTTTTATTAATTGCTTTTACGGTTGCTTCCTTACGATGATTAGGTTCCTCTTTTGTTCTTAACTCAAAATTTGTAATAATACCAAGTAATATATCTCTTTTCAAAGAATCATTATCTTTTGATTCTTCTATAGTAGAAATATTTTCACTAGATATTTTGGAAGAGATCTTAAGACCTTATCACAAATATCTTGTTCTTCAACATTATGTCCAAGTCCTTGCATAGCATTAACAACCTCACCAACTCGAAGTAGATAAGTACTAATATTTTCTTCATCCTTATTTTTTAACTCTTCAAATTGTCCTTTGAGATTTCGCATATTTACCTTTTTGACACTTTTATCTCATTCATATATGCTTTGCAACTTATCCCAAATTCCTTTTGCATCTTTACAATGCATAAATTTTATGGATGTTTTTCTATGCAAACCTCTCAAAAATTGCATTAATTGCTTTGAATTGTAATTTTGTAGAAGCTTACCTTCCTTGGGATCAAATGGTAGTATGTATCCATTTTCATCTACTTCCCAAATTTCATTTCCAAGTGCCATTAGGTGAATCTTCATTATCATAATCCAAAATATATAATCACTTCCATAAAATATTGGTGTTGAATTATCTGAGTACACATTATTAGAATATATTATGTTATTAAAAGCTTTTCCTTCAAACTATTAAACTCTTTCGAAGGAACTTGCTCTGATACCAATTAAAGAAAACAATCTTATATTGAGAAAGGGGGGTGAACAGTATAAGACCACTTTTTACTTTTATTTCTCAATCAATATTATGCAATGTAAATATAGCAATATCAAAATCAGTAATAAAAGCAATGCATAAATCACTACACACAATAGAGACACAAATTTAATATGGTTCACCCAATGTGGGCTAATCCACGAAAAAAATCTTTCACTAAAATTTTCTCAATCAATCTCTTGGGAATCCTTTCCCTATTAAAATATTTATGTATGAAGAACACAAGCTTATACTGAGAGGGGGGGGTGAACAGTATAAGACCTCTTTTTAATTTTTCCTTTATACTTCAAAATAGTAAAGAAATATACCCAAAGCAATGTCAAAACAAAGCACAATATCATCCACAAAGTGACACCAATTTTAACGTGGTTCACCCAGAAAGCCTGGGCTACGTCCACAAATTTTTTCTCTAAAAGTTATCTCAATGTTCTTTGGGAAACCTTCCCAATTACAATGTTTATGAGCCTCGGCCCAAAGGGGATACCTTCCCCTAATCTGAATTTATGAGCCTCTGCTCAAAGGAGATACCTTCCCCTCTATCTGAATTTATGAGCCTCTGCTCAAAGGAGATACCTTCCCCTCTACTCTGGAAATGATCCCTCAGAAGATCAACTGCCTCTACCTCTTGCTAGCATGTGGAAATACTTTCCACCGAAGACCTCCTGTCCTCAATGCTTAGCCTAAGAGACCTCTGCTTTCTATGATCACGTCCATAGCGGCTCAAGAACTTTGTACCAAACACAGTCAGTCGGTCTAGTACAAGTCTTCCTCTATCTGTCAAATCTGTCCAACTCTTGAACAAATAAATCCTCTGCATACAAGCCTTCTCAAAGACTTGCAAAATCTATCCTCAGGTTCTTCTCAAAGAACAAATGCACCTCTATCCTCAAGTTCTCTGATAGAACTCTCAAACTCAGCTCACAAGTCCTCTGCTAGGACCTATCCAAATCTGCTCACAAGTCCCCACCGAAACCTGTCCAAAACCTCAGCAAGCTCACCAAGAAAAACTTGCTTAGCATGAACCCACAAAGAGAATTTTTAGAAACCCAATGTGATTCATCAACCTCATAGAAGAATAAAGAGAATTGTTAGAGACTCAATATGTTCTATACTTAACTCCCAGTATTAATCTCAACTCAATCTCAATCTCAATAGAATAAGATAGATGTAGTATGCTTTTCTCAAGAACATGAAACACAACCCAACAATTGCCAACCATGCAATATCTCATATAACAATGATACTCATGTTCTTTCCACAACCAATTAGGGTTTTAACAACAATGCTCATCAAACAAGGTTTAGTCAACCAACACCATTCAACTCAACATCAACCTTGAAGCATTCAACCAATCATCACAAGAAAAGGAAACAAGTAGAAATCCTTTTCCCTCCACACTTATTTTTAGAAAACCATCAATCAATAACAACCATGGAAGAATGTGCCCATACCTTTACTTTGATGAAGAAGGAGAACTCAAAAACTGTCACAACATTAACTCTCAATTTACCACCAATTAGAGTTAGCAACTATACAATAATAAACAATAATAAAGATCCAAAATAACACCTTATTACTCCAAATTAATATTAACCACAAAAAATATAATATACATACAAAGTAAAATCTCTTTACACCTTATTACTCCACATAAGCATCAAGCATTAATAATAACAATGTCAAAACAAATATTACAACTTAACCTTATACCTCCGTCAATAATTCTTGATCAAATCAACTCAAATATCCCAAGTCAACAATAAAAGGATTTACCTTGGAAAAACTTAGTTCTCTGATGCAGGAGCATCCGGTGGCGAAGCTGCAATCTTGCATCACCCAAAATGTATTTTTTTCTTAAGTACTAAAACTGTCGCGATATCGCGACGCTTTTTGAAGAAGGTCGCCAGCGGGCCAAACTATCGCGATATCGCGACGCTTTTTGAAGAAGGTCGCCAACGGGCCAAACTGTCGCGATATCGCGACGCTTTTTGAAGAAGGTCGCCAGCGGGCCAAACTGTCGCGATATCGCGACGCTTTTTCATGGAAAGGGCCAAGGCGTGAAACTGTCACGAAATCGTGACATTTTTGAAGAAAAGCAGCTTCAGCGCAAAACGGTCGCGAAATCGTGACATTTTCAAAGGAATGCAGCTTCAGCGCCAAACGGTCGCGAAATCGCGACAATTCTAGAGGAAAGCAGCTTCAGCACCCAACGGTCGCGAAATCGCGATGAGCTCCGAGGCAAAGTCACTTAAGTGCCAAATGGTCACGAAATCGCGACACATCCGGGAAGCAAGATTTGAAAGCACAGGAACATCTTTGGCAAAAAGTTCTAAGGCACAAGAATCGTCGCGAAATCGCGACACCTTCGGAGACAAAGTTCAAGGACGTCGCGAAATCGCGACACCTTCGAAGACAAAGTTCAAGGACGTCGCGAAATCGTGACACCTTCGAAGACTAGGTTCCAAGACGTCACGAAATCGCGACACCTTCGAGGACAAGGCTCAAAGACGTCACGAAATCGTGACATATCCGGAGGCAAGGTTCCAAAACGCAAAGTGGTCACGAAATCGCGACGCTTCTGGTGCGAAGACTCAACAGCGCAAGGTGGTCACGAAATCGTGACACTTTCGAGCCAAAGACTCAAGGACGTGAAATGGTCACGAAATCGTGACATGTCGCGGTTTCGCGGCCCGAAACGAAGCAGCAAGTACGGAATGCAAAGATGTCACGAAATCGTGACATGTCACGGTTTCACGGCCCAAAGGAGGAAAGCGAGTAAGAAAGGCCTAGACGTCGCGATTTCGTGACGTGTCATGGAATCGCGGTCCCAAGGAGGAGAGAGAAGCCTAACGCCAAAAACGTCGCGATATCGCGACCAAAGAGGAGAGAGAAAGTATTGGAGCAAAAACGTCGCGATATCGCGACCAGTGCTCTCACGATGTTGACCAACCGGCGATTGCAGAGACCAGTGCAGAGGGACACGTGGCGTGAAGTTACAGGTGGCCCGAGAGTATGGAGCGGTTACAGGGACTCTGGCAAGGGGACGCGTGGCATCAAATTACAAGCGGCTGTGACGCATCCCTTTGAATGATGAATTGGCGAAAGGATTGACAGGCGGTCGCAGCGCACTCCGCCACCCCAGACCATGATAATACGGGGCACCTGGCAGCATGTTGCAGGTGGTCACAGGACATTCGTGCGAAGGGTTACAAGGAATCCCGCACTTGATGTAATGATGAAAAGAAGTTGGGGCCGGTGATATAAAAAAGACCGCGCATGCATTGTATTGGGGGACTCCTGGCCATTTTATTTGGGGAATTGCTGTGTATTCGAATCAAGACCTCTGTTAAATGAAACTTGCTAGAATTTTGGCCTGTGCATTGTTGATCTCGGCACTCTTGCTGTGTGTTGTTTATAGCCCTATATCAAGTGGTATCAGAGCAGGTTGGTTCTGAGAGTGCAAACCGATCGCCGAACAGAGAGGCAGTTTGCGCCAGGACTGTGGTTGTGGGTTGCGAAGAAGAAGCAGGATGCCTCCGCGTAGAGACCGTGGTGGTATAAGGCACAGGCGAGCAAGAAGGGAGGAGGTCGATCTAAGAGCCCTGCAGAGGCAAGTTGAGGCCCTGCAAGAGGAAATTCGAAGAGGAGTCGAGCCGAGAAGGGAAGAACCCAGCGAAGATGAAGTGTGGGAAGAAGAGGTTCCATCCGACGAAGGAGAGGCTTTGGATCCAACAGAGGCTAGGCTGTATAGGGCCATCTCCCAGATCGGGAAGAAGCCAAAATTTGACGTCTCCACTTACTCGGGGAACCTCAACCCTGAGGAGTTGATAGACTGGATCAACGACATGGAGGAGTATTTTGAATACGAAGAGATATCAGATCCAAATCGGATCAGGTTCATGAAAACCAAGCTGAAAGGACATGCTAGCATCTGGTGGAAAGGAGTGCAGTTGGAAAGGAACAGGAGGGGAAAGGAAAGGATCACCAGGTGGGATAGGATGGTAGAGAAACTAAAGAGGCAGTTCATCCCTACAGATTATGAGTTGGACTTGTTAAAGAAAATGCGTAGTCTTCGACAAGCTAGTAAGACTGTCAAGGAATATACTGAAGAGTTCTATCAAATCTCAATCAGAACCGGCCATTCGGAGGCGAATAAGGAGAAGGTCGCACGTTACATCAATGGATTGCGAACCAGTATTCAAGAAGAGCTAGGGCTGGTTAGAATGAGCACAGTAGAGGATGCATATCAATTTGCATTAAAAGTGGAGGAGAAACTGAATAGGAGGTTTGATGGTAAGCAGAGAGGGAAGGACAGGGGTGGAAGAGCTGGTGGAAGAGGCAGTGGTGGAAGATACAAATATTTTGGGAAAACTGGTGAAGCTAGCAGTAGCCAAAAATAGAAAGAAGTGAAAGAGGAGGATGACCAACGCCCACGCAATCAGAACAACAACTACCCAAGAGGAAGAGGTAGGTCTGGGCGAGGGTTTGGCAGAGGTGTCTTTCGAGGAACCTGCTTCAACTACGGAGAAGAAGGACACAGGGCATACAACTGCCCGCAACATCAAGAGAGGCCAAATCGAAGACCTGAGGGTCAGGCCCGAGCTGCTGTAGCAGACGAAGGTGTAGAGTCTGAGCACTCAGAGGAGGCAGAAAGAGGAGAAGCGATGATCATCAGAAGAGTCCTGTTAAATGAAGAGAAAAGGGGAGACCAAAGGAACAACCTATTTCGAACAAGATGCAAGTGCGCAGGCAAGGTATGTAACATCATCATAGATAATGGAAGCACTGACAATTTGGTTTCTGAGGAAATGGTTGCCAAGCTGCAGTTGGAGAGGAGAAAACACCCGCACCCTTATCGGATTGCATGGTTGCAAAAGGACCATCGGGTGCTGGTCAGTGAACAATGCCTGGTGAAGTTCAACATTGGAACTTACCGAGATGAGATTTTATGTGACATCTTGCCTATGGATGCATGTCACCTGCCGCTTGGGAGACCATGGCAGCTTTGACCGAAGTGCTGTCCATGATGGTCGAGCCAACACATATTCTCTCATCAAAGAATGGAGTTCGCCACAAGTTAAAACCCTTGAAGGAGGCGGATGAGAAAGTATGCAGAAAGTGCACGAGTCTGTCTAGTTGATGGCAGAAGATTCTTGGAAGGCCTGAAGCCGGATCATATGTGCTATGCTATAATCCCCAGGGTTAGGGAAGAAGGATGCAAGGAAATTCCAATGGAAGTCATGGGACTGTTAGAAGAATTCCCAGATATCATTTCAGATAATGTTCCTGAAGGTTTACCGCCTGTTAGGAAGATCAGTCACCACATAGATTTGGTGCCTGGATCGAGCTTGCCAAACAAGGCTACACATCGAATGACGCCTGTGGAGACTGAGGAACTAAATCGACAAGTTCAGGATCTGTTGAAGAAGGGACTGATTAGGGAGAGTCTTAGTCCATGTGCTGTACCAGCAGTATTAGCACCCAAGAAGGATGGAGAATGGAGGATGTGCACCGACTCTCGGGCAATCAACAAGATCACCATTAAATACAGGTTCCCACTGCCAAGGATGGATGATATCATGGACTCGCTTGAGTGGATTCGAGTACTTCACAAAAATTGACTTGAAAAGTGGGTACCATCATATTCGCATTAGAGAAGGGGATGAGTGGAAGACAACCTTTAAAACCAGAGAGGGGTCGTATGAGTGGTTGGTTATGCCATTTGGATTAACCAATGCACCTAGTACCTTTATGAGGTTAATGAATGAGGTTCTGAAGGAATTTCTGGGCAAATTTGTTATTGTTTACTTGGATGATATACTGATTTTTAGCATAACCTTAGAGGAGCACCTGATGCACATCAGGAAGGTTTTTGAGAAACTACGGGAGGAGCAGTTACTGATCAATCTGAAGAAGTGCAACTTTGTGAAGAAGGAGCTGGTATACCTGGGATTTGTTATATCAGCTAATGGTCTCAAAATGGACCCCAAAAAGGTGAAGGCTATCCTAGAATGGCCTGTCCCAAGAAGTGTGACCGAGGTTAGATCATTTCATGGTCTGGCCAGTTTCTACAAAAAATTCATTAGAAACTTCAGCAGTATTTGTGCATCTCTTACAGAGACAATGAAGGGGAACAAGAAGGAATTCCAATGGACGGTTGGAGCAGATAAAAGCTTTGCTATGCTGAAGAAGAAGGTCACTGAACAACCCGTCTTAGCACTTCCAGATTTCAATAAGGTGTTTCGGTAGATTGTGATGCGAGTGGCAAGTGCGATAGGAGCCGTATTGAGCCAAGAGGGTAGGCCTGTAGCTTATTTCAGCGAGAAGCTCAATGATGCCAGGAGAAAGTATTCGGTATATGATCAAGAGTTCTACGCCATAGTCCAAGCGCTTAAGAAATGGAGGCATTATTTGTTGCCCAAGGAGTTTGTTCTCTATACCGACCATCAAGCGCTGCAATATATTAACAGTCAAGGAAAATTGAATCATAGGCACCTGAAATGGGTAGAGTTCCTGCAGAGCTATACCTTTGTGCTCGAAGCATCGGAGTGGAAGATCCAATAGGGTGGCAGATGCACTGAGTAGGAGGCAATGTCTGATGCTAGAAATGAAAGTGGAGGTTGTTGGGTTTGCTGAACTCAAGAACTTATACCCCGCAGACCCCGATTTCGTAGGAGCTTGGAAAGCTTGCACTGCGCCTGTTGCGTTGGACAGGACTAAATGGTTGGATTACCTGATTCAAGATGGAATGTTGTTTAGGGGGAACCAGTTGTGCATTCCGAGGAGCTCAATGAGAGAGAACCTCATTAAAGAAAAGCACAGTGGGGGTTTAGCTGGACACTTCGGTCGTGACAAGACCATCTCACTGGTTAGTGAAAACTATTACTGGCCACAATTGCAGCAGGATGTGGCAAAGTTTGTGCAGAGTTGCAGGATTTGCCAGATGGCAAAGGGTATGAGGCAGCCTACTGGTTTGTATCAACCGCTACCTATACCTGAAAGACCGTGGGAAGATATTAGTATGGATTTTGTGCTTGGTTTGCCCAGGACGCAGAGGGGGCACGATTCCATATTTGTGGTAGTGGACAGATTTTTGAAAATGGCACACTTTATCCCGTGCCAGAAGACTAGCGATGCGGTCCATGTAGCTGGTTTGTTCTTTAAGGAAGTGGTACGCCTTCATGGGCTGCCAAGAAGCATTGTGTCGGACAGGGATACCAAGTTTGTAGGTTATTTCTGGAAGACCCCGTGGAAGAAACTGAAGACGGAGTTAAAGTTCAGTTCTGCATACCACCCCCAAACAGATGGCCAAACAGAGGTGGTTAATAGGAGTTTGGGCAACCTACTGCGATGTTTGGTAGGGGACAAGCCCAAGGGATGGGATCTAGTTCTGCCGCAAGCAGAATTCACGTATAACAGCTCGGTCAATAGGAGCACAAATAAATCCCCATTCCAGATTATCTATGGGAGCAGCCCAAGAAATGCTTCAGAATTAAGAAGGATAGATCCGAGGGAGAAATGCAGTGCTGAAGCAGAAGACTTTGCTGAACACCTGAAGGGAGTGCATGAGGAAGTGACAAAACACATTGCCAAGATGAATGCTCAAGACAAGGCAAGGGCGGATCAAAAACGCAGAGCTAAGGAGTTCCAAGTAGGAGATTCTGTCATGGTCCATCTCGAGGAAGGAACGGTTTCCCCGCCAAGACCTACAACAAACTAAAAATGAAGAAATTTGGGCCATGTAAGATCATTGGCAAACGGGATTCGGGTAATGCCTACGAGGTGGAGTTACCAAGCGAACTTAACATCTCCCCCGTGTTTAACATCTCGGATTTGACCGAGTATCATGAAGGAGAAAGCAGTGAGATACCCAATCCAGATTTGTGGAGCATTCCAACAGTCATTCCAGTTGCGGACAAGATAGAAGAAATTCTAGATACGCGCGAGGGCCGAAGTACTCGAAACAAGAATTACTCGAGTATCTAGTCAAATGGAAGGGCAGACCCATGGAAGATGCGACTTGGTTATCAAAGGCAGAGGTTGATCGCCTGGGTCTACCTCGAAAAGATCAGAAGTGAGGTCACTTCTCAAACTCACCCCGGGTGTCTGATGCAGGAGCATCCGATGGCGAAGCTGCAATCTTGCATCACCCAAAATGTATTTTTTTCTTAAGTACTAAAACTGTCGCGATATCGCGACGCTTTTTGAAGAAGGTCGCCAGCGGGCCAAACTGTCGCGATATCGCGACGCTTTTTGAAGAAGGTCGCCAGCGGGCCAAACTGTCGCGATATCGCGACGCTTTTTGAAGAAGGTCGCCAGCGGGCCAAACTGTCGCGATATCGCGACGCTTTTTCATGGAAAGGGCCAAGGCGTGAAACTGTCATGAAATCGTGACATTTTTGAAGAAAAGCAGCTTCAGCGCAAAACGGTCACGAAATCGTGACATTTTCAAAGGAATGCAGCTTCAGCGCCAAACGGTCATGAAATCGCGACAATTTCGGAGGAAAGCAGCTTCAGCGCCCAACGGTCGCGAAATCGCGACAGCTCCGAGGCAAAGTCACTTAAGTGCCAAATGGTCGCGAAATCGCGACACATCCGGGAAGCAAGATTTGAAAGCACAGGAACATCTTTGGCAAAAAGTTCTAAGGCACAAGAATCGTCGCGAAATCGTGACACCTTCGGAGACAAAGTTCAAGGACGTCGCGAAATCGTGACACCTTCGAAGACAAAGTTCAAGGACGTCACGAAATCGTGACACCTTCGAAGACTAGGTTCCAGGACGTCACGAAATCGTGACACCTTCGAGGACAAGGCTCAAAGACGTCGCGAAATCGTGACATATCCGGAGGCAAGGTTCCAAAACGCAAAGTGGTCACGAAATCGCGACGCTTCCAGTGCGAAGACTCAACAACGCAAGGTGGTCACGAAATCGTGACACTTTCGAGCCAAAGACTCAAGGACGTGAAATGGTCACGAAATCGTGACATGTCGCGGTTTCACGGCCCGAAACGAAGCAGCAAGTACGGAATGCAAAGATGTCACGAAATCGTGACATGTCGCGGTTTCGCGGCCCAAAGGAGGAAAGCGAGTAAGAAAGGCCTAGACGTCGCGATTTCGCGACGTGTCACGGAATCGCGGTCCCAAGGAGGAGAGAGAAGCCTAACGCCAAAAACGTCGCGATATCACGACCAAAGAGGAGAGAGAAAGTATTGGAGCAAAAACGTCACGATATCGCGACCAGAGCTCTCACGATGTTGACCAGCCGACGATTGCAGAGACCAGTGCAGAGGGACACGTGGCGTGAAGTTACAGGTGGCCCGAGAGTATGGAGCGGTTACAGGGACTCTGGCAAGGGGACGCGTGGCATCAAATTACAAGCGACTGTGACGCATCCCTTTGAATGATGAATTGGCGAAAGGATTGACAGGCGGCCGTAGCGCACTCCGCCACCCCAGACCATGATAATACGGGGCACCTGGCAGCATGTTGCAGGCGATCACAGGACATTCGTGCGAAGGGTTACAAGGAATCCCGCACTTGATGTAATGATGAAAAGAAGTTGGGGCCGGTGATATAAAAAAGACCGCGCATGCATTGTATTGGGGGACTCCTGGCCATTTTATTTGGGGAATTGCTGTGTATTCGAATCAAGACCTCTGTTAAATGAAACTTGCTAGAATTTTGGCCTATGCATTATTGATCTTGGCACTCTTGCTATGTGTTGTTTATAGCCCTATATCATTCTCCAACCTTAGGAGAAATGAGGAGCCACCACTATAAGTGCTAAAGCGCATTCTCCTCTACTTACGTAGCCCAATCACAGCCACTCTCCTTCATGCATCACAACAAAAGGAAAAATGCACTCGACATGATTCAAAACCTGTATCTCTACCTAGCGAATGCCTTTACTCAAACTCCATCGTCATTGGAGCACAAGTGCTCGACAAAGAAATATTACACTATCCTTTGTTTTGTCTTCACTTGATCGTAGGATATGGAAAACGTATTTGTTTTCCTAGCACTGTCCAAAACATAAGTCACTGAATGCTTGCATTAATCATCTCACAACACAGTCTGGAAAAACATAGTTCAGGTGCAATTGCCAATCCACTAATGTCAAGCAAAATATTAAGGATGTAGCCCAAGCTCAAATCCGAGTATGCCAAGCATGGTTTCCAAGACACAGATCAAGCATGATTTCAAAGACGTCAATTGGAGATTCGAAGACACAAAGCAAGCACAAATCAAAGACACCAAGCACTATTCGAATGATACAGAGCAAATGCAAATCGAAGACACCAAGCGCTATTCGAATGATATAGAGTAAACGCAAATCGAAGACACCAAGCACTATTCAAATGATACAGAGCAAATGCAAATCGAAGACACCAAGCACTATTCGAATGATATAGAGCAAACGTAAATCGAAGACTCCAATTAATCGATGGTGCTCTTACTTTAGAAAATCATCCCCAATTATATAGCCAATTATCCTTAACTGTTTGACATTGGCACTCCTCCAACGATGGCAACACGTTGGTGAAAGAAAACCTTATCTGCGTCGCTTAAGGGTTAAAAGACCCTTTAATAATAATTAAAATAATAATTATTATTATTTTATTAATAATAAATTAAACTTAGACCTTTGTCAAAGGTTTGATTTAATTTAATTATTAATAATAAACATGGACCTTCAAGGTTTTTGAAGAAGCAAAAACCTTTGCATTAAGTTTTGCTTGGTTTTAATAAAAACCCTTAATGAGTCCAAATGGTTTTAAGAAAAACCTTTAACCTTGTCACCATGGTTTTAATAAAAACCCTTTAACAATATGAAGCTTTCTCAAGATATTTTTGACATCACACTCTTTTTGATATCAACACAAATATGCCTTTTGACATCAATGACAACTTATACACTTGAGCAAAAGCAATGTAAATTGCCAACAATGTACCTCTATCCAAAGGAGACACCAATCCCCTAATCAAGTTTTTGGATCTCTATCCACAAGAGAACTTCTTTCTCCTTAGCTCTGACTAGTGATCTTCTAGAAGAACTGTTGCCCCCACTACTCTAGATAATGGATCTCTATCTAATGAAGAAACATGTCCTCACTCCTCTAGCTAATGGATTTCTATCCATTGGATATTTACATACTCTATAATCTTTCACCTTCAAAGCTCTGTCTCAAATATGCACTAAACATAGTCCTTCAGTTTAACAAAAAATCTGGTAAATCTCTATCTTTGGTCTAGCACAAGCCTGTCCTTAAATCTACACCAAAATTTGTCCTTGAATTTATACTAAACATAGTCCTTTGGTCTAGAACAAATCTATCCTTAATATTTATCCACTGATCTACACTAAATATAGTCATTCGGTCTAGCACAAATCTAACCTCAATATTTTACCACTGATCTACACTAAATATAGTCCTTCGATCTAGCACAAATCTATCCTCAATCTATGTCCTCTTATCTGCACTAAACACAGTCCTTCGATCTAGCACAAATTTATCCTCAATATTTTTCTATTGATATACACTAAAAATAGTCCTTCGGTCTAGCACAAATCCATCCTTAATCTCTGTCCTCAAGCGTTAGCATAAAGCTTGATCCAATATCAAATCAACTCTACTAGATCTGCTCCAAACCTTAACTCAAGGTTTGAAAAAATCAATCAATCAACTTTGCTCTCAAGTCTTCTCAAAGAATTGTCTCAAATATGTCTTGAAATATTCCACAAAAATTCATACTAATTTATCCACAAGTCCTCTCTAGAACTTGTCCAAATATTCTCAACAAGTCCTCACTAGAACTTATCCAAATCTGCTCAATAAGTCCTCACTAGAACTTATCCAAACTCATAGAAACATAAAAATAATTGTTATAGACTCAATATGCTTCACACTAATCACAATGTTCAATTACTTTTAATCACTCTTCTATAAAAATATAGAGAATTGTTAGACTGAATATGCTTCACACTCATCATAATGCTCAATCACTTTTAATCACTCTTTTGAAACATACAGAGAATTTTTAGAGACTCGATATGCTTCACATTCACAAACTCTCAATCACTTCCAATATCTCTTTTATCACAGAAACATATAGAGAATTATTAGAGACTCAATATGCTTCACATTCACAAACTCTCAATCACTTCCAATCTCTCTTTTATCATAGAAATATATAGAGAATTTTTAGAGACTCAATATGTTTCACACTCATAAATACTCAACCTCTTTATCAAATCAATTTAGAATATAGAATAATTTGTTTCATAGAACTTGAGATATCACTTCACACATCCACTTGAATAGGCTCAACCAACTCTACTCAACCAATCACTCAATGAAATAATCCTTACTCACAAACCCTAGTCCAAGAAAATGAACACTCACTCAAAATATTTCCAACAATGCTTATCAACCAATATCACATAACATTGATACTTATGTTCTTTGCAAACCCTACTTCAAGTTTTTCACTCAACAACTCACTTCAACAACAATTTTTATAAAACAATCTTCACATAACAATGATACTCATGTTCTTTGTAAACCCTAGTTCAAGAAATTTACTCAACCATTCACTTCAATAACAATGCTTATCACACAAGGTGCATAGCATTCACTTCACAATAGCTCAACAACTCAATAAGGAAACTAATCAAGTCATTTTCTCTCCAAAGTTATTTTTCAAAAAACCAACCAATCAACTCAACCAAAGAATAATGTGCCCATAACTTTTTTCTTGATGAGAAGTAGACCATACAAATCTACCACAATCATAAACACTTCTTTTCCAAAATAAAATAGGTTAGAAGATAATAATTTCTCTCTCAAGGAATCACAATAATAAATAATATCAAACGCAAATATGCCTTATCACTCCATATTTAAAATAATATCCAACACCTTAAAAATATTAGAATAATTACTTTCACAATAATCCCTTTGGGAAAAATTTCTTTTAAAATAAAATCAACACCTTAAAAGGCTTACTCCTCCAATATGCAAATATAACAATTGAGACTTTATTTTAAAATTAAAATCAAACTCCTTATAACTCCCTTCACTATTTTACCATAAAAAATCACCACAAGAAATTAGACTTTAATTAATCCTTATGCCTCCCAACTACCTCATGTCAAACCTTAGGGCAATAAAAATTAAATTAAAATTTTGTACCTTTTCCCTTAGTGGCTGCCACATGAGCTAGGTGCTCATGTGGGATCTAGAGTGCCCATGCACTCTAATACCTCCTCTACTACCATCAAAATAGAGATGTAAAAGATAAACTTCCAAACTTGTTGTCATTGGGTTTCGAACCCATAACCACTTTACCACAAATGCCAAGTCAAATGCCACATGAGGTAGCCATCGGATGGTTCTAGAAACCAAGCACCTCAACATCTTGAATACACAAAAATTCAGGTTTACACAGTGCACGATATTTTTCAACAAAAATGTGAATGCATTAATCGAGACTCCAAGCTAAGATTTGCCTAAGGTATAAATACGTTATGTCCTTGTTCCCATGCACATCGGTGGATATGAATTAGTAGGGTGTCGGTGGTTATGTTTTAACTTTTGAATATTGAATTTATAATTATTTAAATTCACTAGAATTTAAATATTATAAATTAATATTTAAATATTTTGGTTGTATTAAAGATTAAAGACTCCTTAGGTTTTACCACTTTGAATAAATAATATTTATTTATAAAATTTAAATTCAATTTGAATTTAAATATTTGTAAATTAAATATTAAAACTTCCTTTGTCTTTCTAATTTGAAATTAAAAGCCTCAGGTTTTTATAAAAACATTTTATTTTTGCTCATCCATGGTTTTAATAAAAGCCCTCGTACTTATGCTTCACATAATATTAAAAAATAAATATTATGAAGCTCTCTTGCCATCAACCTTTTGCATTGCTCATTTTGACCTTTTGGCATCAATGGTAGCTTATTCCTTGACATCAATGACAACTTCGTTCCTTGACTTCAATGATAAATTTGTCTCAAAATGTCCAACATCTTCATCTATGACCTGGTTTTCAAAATTTCTAAAATTATCATTTTCAAACACTTAAAAATTATGTATGTTATCTAGAATGGATGGATAGGCTACTAATACTATGAAAAATCTCTTAAACCTTTTGTTATCCATGGGTTTCAGTGTACTTGTTGCCATAGCCAAGGAGTCTACAATTCTATTGCTCCTTCTAGAAACTAGTTTGATGTTAAAAGCATGGAATTCATTAATTAAATCTCTTACTCTATTTTTATAATGGATCAACCTTTTATCATGGAAAGCATATTGGATTCTCACTTGTTTAACCACCAACTCAAAGTCTCCTAGCACTTTTAAGCATTTAATATTCTTTTTTAGGGCTAATTATATTCTACAATACTGCAAGTACAAGGGAATTACAATCTATATGTTGTTAGATAAGATTTTACTTTGGTACTAATTAGCTCAACACCTACTCCATACCTTACCTAGACTTGGATCCATTAAACTTAAGAGTCCAAACTAGATTTTCATATTTACTTTGCATACTTGATGATATCTCAATCTTAGATTTATTTGTGATATGCTTGGTTTCAAGAGTATAGACTTCTAATTCTTATTCATTATAGAGAACTTCATTAGTATTATTATAGTCTATAATTAGATCTTTAAGTCTAGGTTCTCTTTCTATTCTAATATAATTTACAACTTCTTGCCATGGCAACCACATGTGATAGTAATCAATGGTCATATATCTATTTAGGTTTCTAGACTAGTCCCTACTTAATAGCATTTCATATCTATATGGGACATCTACTAATTGAATCTATATATATTGTTGTATTCTATATGTTGAAGCTAGTTGTATATGAACATGTTTGATTACACCAACCACATTAACTTTTGTTTTATCTAATTGCAGTACCACTCTATTAAAACGGGTAGGTTTAAAACCTAACTTTTGGCAAACAATATGTGGCATAACATTACTAGAGGTTCCTGAGTCAACAAGACAATTATGTAAATTCTTACCTATAATTATAATAGGAGTACCAATTATTTTCACCTAACCAAGGTGCAAATGTTTCCATTGGTGTAATTAACAGAGTGAAAAATGGATCAATATATAGTTTGATGGGTTGGGATGAGGTATTAATGGGAGGAAGAGTACTTGACTGACCTTTGATTTTTTTGGGTCTTCTAAGAGAAGAAAGACTATGAAATTTAGTATCACCTTCAAAGGTCTTATACCTGGTGATAATAACCCAAGGTTACAATTTTAACAGTCAAGCAGTATGATATATGAAAATGAATAAAAATGAAAATCTAACAATTTTAGAATTTAATAAATCAAAAGTTAATCTCATACTTAAATGATATATAATAATTAAAACATAAGCACTAGACTACTAAGCTATGCAAACTTACTGTAATAATGAATCAAATATTGTCCAAGTGTTGTATGTGAGTTGGAAAGGAGAGGGCAATCCTCTAAGGGAGGTCCCAAGTTCGAATCTCCACCCTACCAAAAATTTGAATTGGGTACCCAAAATCCAATTGATAATGTTGGTGCGGTAGGTCCGGGTGTGACTCCCGGGTGACTTTGATGGTTTAGAATCCCCTGGTCATGGTCTCTCAGACCAAGGCGGCCCCGCAAGGGGTTTTTCACTTAAAAAATAATGAATCGAATATTTTACATCATAAAAAAAATCAATGATGAGTCTATCTATTCAAGGTACTCTTAGCACCATTTTCTATTGAGTGATACATCAGCCCAATTACCAACATACACCAATGGTTAGAACAACAATTGTTCTCTCTTGAAAGGGAACATTGATTCCCCAAGGTTCATGTGATAGGGTATGTTATTGTCAGTTTTTAAATCAAAGTGATAACAAGATAAGACAGATGGATAACTCAGACATACATATACCTATTAACAAGGGTGAGTGTCAATTCATTGTTGAAGCTTGAAATATAGAAATTTGATATTCAATATCAAAGTATTACATATCAAAGTATTACATTGAAGAATCAAATAAAATCAATATTCTAGGCTCACTACCCTAAAATTAATAATATATCATATTTATTGTATCATTATCATGATAATTATAGCACAAAGCAATGTTTATTTTAAAACTTATAGAAATTTAGTACATAATTACATAAGATAAGCTCCAAAAAATAAAATTTATTTAATCTACTATTCTAAACAAATTTCAAAGAAAATTCCAAAGAAAATGGTTAAAGAGAAAAATAAAACAAGCCATTGAATATTGAAGCCTTAAATTGAATCTATTGAAGTAGCATTTCTAAATCAACCAGCCTTAGCTTGATCAACATTCACACAATATGAGACCAATACGGTTCTATCTTCAAAGGGAAAAGAAACAAAATACTAGAATAGACTCAAATGCAACCACCATCAACATGCATAGATTACACCAAGAATTCTAGTATCTTGTATTAATAAAATATTTTCAAGCATTACATTCTTAGACTTTCTAACATCACGTGATTACAAGAGTGTAGACACAAAAATTTGACCCACAAAAATGTTTCAAATCTTCCTTAGATGCCTAGCTAGCCACCCAAACTTGCTAAGTATAAATTTTAGGCCTTTTTGCCTTCTCCCTTTACCTTGTTTGCCTAGCATTACTAAATTTATGCCTGATCCATACAGACATGAATTTGGCTTTCCAAATTCACTCCCACTATGGAAGGGGCACAAATTTGGTATTTTAGGGATTTTTCTCACTAAAACCCCTCCCCCCATTAGCCTGTTTTAGGGTCAGTCTTGCCCAAAGTAAAATTTCACTTTCCCAACCATTTGCCCTCCAAACCTATTATAAATAAGGCTTTGGATCTCCTTAGTTATCACTAATAGATTATTTTTAGATTATAATTGTTTACACTCATTTTCTCATGCTATTAAATGATTTTTTTTTAATTTAGCGAAAACCCCTTGCGGGGCCACCTTGGTTTGAGAAACCATGACCATGGGGTTCTACATCATCAAAATCACCCGAGAGTCATGCCCGACCCTGACCACACCAACATAATCAACTAGATTTTGGGTACCCAATGTGCATTTGGTAGGGTGGATATTCGAACCAGGGACCTCCCTTGGAGGATTGCCCTACCCTCTCCAACTCACCTACAACATGTGGGTGTTAAGTGGATTTTTGTTGCAAGTTACTACTTTGACTATTTTAGTGCTTGATGGTTGTTGCCCTTGGGGATTAAGTGAATAAATATTTATGATTGGATATATCAAAAATTTGGAGTGCTTCTTCCATTTTGGAGTGCTTTTGATGGTGTATGCCAAGGAAGAATACAATCATAGGATATGAAATATGCAGAAATGTAAGATGCTGAAATATGTTATTAATGGAAAGTGATGAAAATGATACAATGCAATATGGAGGAAATGAACACTCCAGAATTGATACTAAAGAACTACATTGTACCCCATCACCAATCTATATGGTGATGCACACAATATACCTACTACTACCTACAATGATATATAATCACTCACTATGAGGCCCTTTATATAGAAATATGGATTGCTTGGCCAACACTCTACCTAGTTGTACAAGGGGACACCTTGCACATTTACAACTTGCACATAGACACTTGTGCATTTATTATATTCCTTGAAGTAACTAGCTAACTACCCCCTAAAGTAATCTACTACTCTAGTTATGTACCAAGGGTGGTACATTTACATGACCCAAATGATGTAATATACTCTAACACCCCCTGTATTACATTATTTGGGTATTGAAGACTTTAGTCTTCAATATGGATCTTCTTCTCTTGAATAGTGGAAATTGTAATCTTCTTCTCCGCTTACTAGAATCTATCCAAGTAAGTAGTTTGTATCTTCACATAATATTGAGAATGCTTTGGCTGAAGACTCCTCCAATGCTTGAGTCTGAATATGTCTATCTGGTTCTATTTTTGTGGTTTCTTCTCTATTCATATCTTCTTTGCCATGTTCTCTCTTAGTATACCTTTTCTTCCTCTTCCTCCTTATCTTGCAATTTGGTATTGATACTAGTGGAATTTTTGTTTCATGATGAGTTAGTCTATCATCACAATAATACTGATTTGAATTGCTAGTTTGTTTCATGTGTTGAGCAAGTACAAATACAATTAATGATAGGTAAATCATCAAACATTCCTTCGATGAGAAAATGAAATTTTTTTGTGTATTCCACCATGTTGTAAAGAGAACCTCATGAAGATATCCAATTAATGTTGTAAAGTGGCCCTCTTTTTCCTCCTTAAGGAATGAAGAGAATATTTCTTTATCGTTAGTAGGTAGATACTCATATCCTTCAAGAGTATCTATTAAGTTTTGAGAGTAGAATTCTACTTCATGGAATAGTTCTACATTATTAAAAGCATTTCTTAGTATTTCATCCATGTTTGATTGATCTAGAGATTTGAGAATATTTTGAGTAGTCTACCTTATAACTCCCTAGTTTAAGAGTATATGAATTAGTTTGATAAAACTATTCAAGTTTTAGCTTTTGTAGAATCTCTTATTTCTCCCTAGTTAAGAGATGTGAACTAATTTGATAAAACCTTTCTTAGAATTAGGTTTTGTAGGCTTCCTTATATCTCCCTAATAATTAGAATATGCTTAGTTCACCTTCTAAGTTGATTTTGTAATGTTTTGAGAATAATCAACTTTTAATTTTACCTTATCTCTCCTAATGAAGTATGCTTTAATGGTTGGATTTATTTTTGTCTCCTTAGAATGAGTATGAGATAATTTTTACCAATTAATTCCAACTCTATATGTAGGCAATTGATTTGCTTCTCTTTCCAATAGATTAATTTTCTAAATTCCAATTATATGTATATAGTTTGAAGTAGTATGCCTTATATCTCCCTACTTTTTGGAATATTAGAAAATAATGATATTTACAATTTAATTAATGATTTAATCAAGGTTGACAACCTTATATCTCCTACTTGAATATTGCAAATATTATATTATGTGTATGCACCTCAATAATTGATTTTCTGAAATATAAACTTGCTTTATTATCTACTAATGCTTTGGCTGAATTTGTATTATCCAATGCAATAGTAAACCTTATAAAAATCACCTTATATCTCCTTTAATAAAAGCAAGTAAATAACCTTAGTAATATGGGTGCACGATATACCTTTATATGGGCTTCCTTCAATGTATCTTTTGCAGCGTTGTATTCATTGTCTAGCACTCCTTGAATGGGCATTGATATTGCTTGGTGTCATTGAGCATTTAATGCTCCTTTGTTAATGGATGCTTTATCTGAATCTTGCACCTCCTTGTGTGGAATTTTGACCTCACTGGGTGTCTAATTATGGTACTGAATCTTCATGTCTTGAATGCACTCTTACATAGTGCTTGCTATGAACACACTTCCACACCTTGCAGGCTTGACTATGTACCTTGAAATCTGTCATCGTTCTCCAGTAATAGGCACTATTAAATAGTGAAGATGCCTTCCTCCTTATGACAAGTGGTGCTTGGGAGTTACACTAAGGTGAGCATTGAGATATGAGCTCTTCTAATGCTCATTTTCTTGTGCAATGATGGTTGGGCATTCGTAACCTTCAATGATAGCTAATGCTTGAGTAACCTCCTAGTTTTGTAATCGAAGATGCCTTAAACATTCTTCTTTGAATGTACGTTGAGAAATATGAGGGTGCCAAGAAGGAATGTGCCAAGTGGTGCTTAGGGTTTTTGCATGTGAGTCTTCTCCAATGTATATTTCTTACCTCTTATTTTTCCAGCCAATGCTTTGATATCTTATCTCCAATACCTTCTTCCAAGCCAATGTATTTCTTGTATAGGTGGCTCCAGCTAAGATGATGAGCAATGCTATGATGGAGGTTCTTTTGCACTCCAATGGTGGCTTCAGCTAGGATGATGAGCAATGCTTCGATGGAGTTTTGAGATACTCCAATGGTGGCTTCGATCTAGGATGATGAGCAATGCTTTGGTGGAGTTTTGAGACACTCCAATGGTGGCTTCGAGCTCTCCTTTTAGATGAACATCTATCTCTTGGGTATTGCTCCCTTTGTTTACCCTTATGCTTTAATATTCTCCTACTTTCAAGCTACTATTTTTCTACCTTTGTAGATGATAGCTCCTTCCTTGTGTTATGCTATGTATGCTTGCAGGTTGCTCATTATGACTATCCAAAACTATGGGTGATGTGAGCTTCTTGAAGGCTCTTTTGACCTTGCTTGGATAGTGCTTCTCTACAACCACTTATGAGATGATCCTTGCTTGTGAAGGATGTGTCTTTATGACACTTAGACTCTATCCTTTTTGCTACGTAGGACAAGATATTATGGTGCAAAATAATGTAAATATACTTATAATAGAATACCTTGCTTTTGCACCTTCTTTTGCAATCTTCTCCTATTGGTTTTGATGGTAACTTTTCTGTACTAATCCTTGTAGGCAAGGGCTGATTTGATGTTGTCTTCTTTTCTAGAAAACTCTCTCCTTTGCTTGGTTAATTTGGTAATGAATCCAAGCTAATAATCTCATAGATAGTATATTTTTGAAGGAGTAATTTCTACACTAATATTTTACCTATAAATAACTCTTAGTGCACCTTGAATCTGAGACTCACCAAGTCTCGATTTGTAGCTTCTATCACTGATTTAATGGCTACCTTCTTCTTCTCCACTCCTTGGAGGAATTTCGATCTACTTGGTGGCTTCTATAGGCCATAATACCTTGTAGGTACTGAGTTTTGAATAGTGTCTTTAGACACTTTGATTATTTGTAGATTTGTGCCTTTGATCTTAACAATCAATACATAAAATAACCCTTTGAGAGTAACTAGTTTAATGAACAACTAGTATAGTGCAATGAACCAATAATATTTCCAACTTAATGCACTTTAAAGGTAATAATAATCTCACCTTATTTCTCCTATAAATAACCTCTCAAAGTAGTTTCAAATGCACTTAATAATCTCTACAACTTTTAAGAGTAATTATAAAGAACCCTTAAAAATAATCTACAATTTTGCACTACAATCAATGTTGTAGGATGTAGTCTTCTTGCTTTCTAGATAGATAATAGGTAGATGATATATTTATTTCTTTTGAAATACATTCAAATCCTACTTTAATGTGCAAATAAATCTCTTAAAAGAACTATCTTTTGCACCCTCTTGAAGACTATAATATGAGCCCTTCTTTTTGCAACTTTAATCCAAATATGGTGCTTAATGAAACTTGATAATGAACCCTAATTTAAAGTTCAACTAATTGCACCCAATTTGCTTACCTTTAATGGCTTCTATAGATGATGTAGATCTTGGTGTTTAGATTCACCAAGTTGTTGCCTTGTGATGAATGAATTTTGTAGCTTCTTGTTGGTTATCCAAAATAACTTCTTGCTTCACCAAAATGTGGTCTCAAACCTTCTGTCTTGAGCCTAGGGTTTGGTGGCTTGATCCTTCAAGTGATATTCTATTTTTTGTTGTAGATTTAGAAAAATCTTATCTCTAAAATGTGCCTTCTTTCTATGAGAGGTAATCTCCAAATATTCTTGGATTTGGTAGGTTTCTTCTATCTGAGTTCTGACTTCAAACATGGCTTTCTTCTCAAGAATCTAGAGGTCTTGAGGTCTTCAATATTCTTCTTTGGAATTTGGCACTCCTTGCCAAATTCTTCTTCTTTTGGGCTTGTTGTTGGATGGTGATAATTATCCCAAATATTTCACTATATTTTGTAGTGAATTTCTCCAATGAGTTCTCCTAGGAACTTCTTTGATGGCTTCTCTGATTTTTGCAATGAGGCTCTCCAAGCCTTCTCCTTGTTTCTCCTTGAGACCTCTCCAAGGTCTTTAGTCTTGTAGCTTCTTTGGTCTTCTTGATGAGACATTTTCTTCAATCTTATCCTTATGGAAGTGTTGGTGATGAGATCTTCTTCTTGGATCTCTAAGTTTTGCTACTTCTTTGATTAGGAATAGAATTTTCTAGTCCCTCTCTATCTCTTCCAAGATTGGAAGTTTTCTAATGAGATATTCTATAGATCTCTTCAGCTTCTTCTAGAATAGATCTTCAATCTTCTATTTCCAATGGGATCTTTTCTCAGACCTTTTCAACTTCACTAGTTATTCTTGAAACTAGTGGTATGAGTTATGTGTTGAGTCCTGGTCTTCATAGTCTTGTGGAAAGACTCTAGCTAATCTACAATTTATAGTCTTCAATGGAGATCACCAATATCCTATCTTCTATTTCTCATGGACTCTTCTTTGGAGTCTTCTTCAAGTTCAAGGACTCTTCTCTGGAGTCTTCTTTAGGTTCAAGGCTTTTATGGCCTTTTCTTTTGGATTAAGGCTTCTGTGGCCTTCTCTTCTGCAATAAGGCTTTTGTGGCATTTTCTTCTTTAATAAGGCTTTTATGGCCTTTTCTTCTTCAATAAGGCTTCTATGGCCTTTTCTTCTACAATGAGGCTTTTGTGGCCTTCTCTTCTACAATGTGTAGGTCTGCAATAGGGCTTCCTTTAGTTTCTTTTTCTACAATAAGATATTAGTAAGATGATTCTAAATCTTGTCAATGATGAATCTTCACTAGTTGATTTATCAATCTAGTGGAATGAATGTTGAGTCCTAGTCTTCATGAGTTTTCTATAACTTTGTGGAAAGACTCTAGCCAAATGCAATCTCAAAAATTTTAGAACTGAGATTTGTTTCTTCTCTCAATCTCTCTTGTGACTATCCTATTCAATAATTCCTTGTTGTGATGTTTGCATGCAATGGTGCACAATGGTAGATTTGGTTTGTAAAGATGTAATAGATTTTAGACCTATACTGGTAATGGAGGTCTCTTATGGCTCTCCCTATTCCTATCGACCTACCATGGCTCTGATACCACTATTAGCTTTTGATGGTGTATGCCAAGGGAGAATACAATCACAGGATATGAAATATGCAAAAATGTAAGATGCTAAAATATGCTATTAATGGAAAGTGATGAAAATGATACAATGCAATATGGAGGAAATGAACACTCCAGAACTGATACTAAAGAACTACATTGTACCCCATCACCAATCTATATGGTGATGCACATAGTATACCTACTACTACCTACAATGATATATAATCACTCACTATGAGGCCCTTTATATAGAAATATGGATTGCTTGGCCAACACTCTACCTAGTTGTACAAGGGGACACCTTGCACATTTACAACTTGCACATAGACACTTGTGCATTTATTATATTCCTTGAAGTAACTAGCTAACTACCCCCTAAAGTTATCTACTACTCTAGTTATGTACCAAGGGTGGTACATTTACATGACCCAAATGATGTAATATACTCTAACATCTTCATTAATTTTTTCTTGTTCCATTAGCTCATCAAGTTTTGTATTTGTTTGATTAGCATCTAAATTCTATTACCTTTCGCACCCTATTTTCATTGTTTCAAGCCCTAAAAAAAGTATATGAACCAAATTCATACCTCACCCATACAAGGCATAAATTTGGTCAACCAAATTCATGCCTCCTAGTTATAAGATGCAAATTTGGTAAAATTAGGGTTTTGGAACGTAATATTTGTACTCAAACCCTAATTTGCACCTTGCATTGAAGCTTTCTATTGTGTCCATATTAGCTACATTTCATTTCACTATTTCATATATGTTATACTTTGTTTTTGCATGTTCCAAAGGTCAAAGATTAATTTACTTTAAAATGGTTAGCTAAAAGGACCAAGGAAGCTTGATTGTTGTGCCTCCAAGCTCAGATATATAGTGGCCTAAGCAAGCTTCCAAACGTTGATCAAATTTTCTAGGGTTTTGTGAAGCTATTTTGTAGTATTGAAGCTATTGGATATTTTGGATGTGATATAAAGCATGGATAAACCACTAGATAAGATAAGTGCTTTAATAGATCTTTAGGTTGTTTTTTTTTTGCTTTCTACCAACTTTTGTGAAAAACTAGATCATAACCAAAGGATTGTTATTTGATTAAGCTTCACAGGAATTTTAATGAACAAGAGCATATAGTATGCATTTAGGGTTTTAATACTATTTGTGCATTCCCTTGAATCCTTTTTCAAAAGCTTAATTTTGCAATCTAGGGTTAGATATCATTGAATCAAAGAATCATACTAGGATTAGCTCTTTTATTCTTTCATCTTGTATCTTGCATTGTTCTTTTATTTTCATAGCTTAGAATAGAAAGGCCAAACATAGTTGTATGCTTAATCAAACACATCCAAATACATTCCACACCAAACTTAGAGTGAGTCCTAAAACCATTCTTGGTAAACCTTTTTACTCCTTTACATTGAGTGTAGAGTTATAATGGTCACTACGGTCACCTCAAGGCTCCCAATAGATCCAACCCTAAGAATTGTACACAATGTATGGTTTTACCCCTCTACATGTTTAGTGAACCCAATGTGAAGGTACATATTAGTGGCCAAGATAGAAAGCATTTTTCCTTCTAATTTTATTTTGAAAATTTTAAATAAGACCATTAATTATGTTTGTTTAGATTAGAAAATATAAAAATATATTAAAAACCCCCTTTGTTTGTCCTCATTGGTCTTTAGCTTTCTTTCTTTCTCACTCCATCCTTTCTCCCTATCATAATGGATTATAAAATTAGGAGTGGGTAAAGGCTTTTGAGGCTTGATGAGATCTTCCAAGAGGATGATCAAATTGATAGAGAAAATCATAATCTAGAAGAAGAGAAAAATTAAGAGATTGAAAATAACCTTGATCCTACTAAGGCACCCAATGGGAACCTTATATTTAAATCATTTGAGCATATCTATAATTTCTACAAGCATCATAAAGATGCCTTGGATAAAGCTATGGAAGAGGAAGCCCGACTTAAGGAAGTTGGAATATCTCATCAAGATATTCATAATGACCCCTTGATGGAATATTTGAATCATGGTAATCATGTTCATAAATCAAATTATGCCACTACTATAACCACCAACATTGTAAGGAGTCCACAAGTTCCTCCAACTAGTAGTGTCACTAAATATTGTATTCAATTTCCTCCTTAATATGCTAATATCAATAATTTTGCTTCTATTCCACCAATTGTTAGTTATCCTCTCTAGAAAGATGCCACATGTCACAATAGTATTGATACCTCCAATATAAGCCAAGTATCCTTTCAATAGCCTACCTTAGGGAATCTAAGGGAATTACAAAGCAGTAATCCTAAGGTGCAAAGTTTAACTAATATGGTAAAATAATTGGTTTAAAAAGTGGAGATGATTCATCCTTATACTTTCACCTATATCTATAAAGATATGTGCAATAAGCCCCTAGACCCTATTGTTGTTTTTAGATCTTATCCCAAGCATTTTTCAATGCTAGTTTTACCTACATATAAGGGAACAAAAGATCCAATTGAGCATTTAAGAAAATTTAGAATAGCTTGCCATGTTATCTATAGACACCAAAAACTAGTCATCCACAAAGTCACCATTTCCCACCCCACATAAAATCCTACATAATAATTTATATACCTAAGTTTAGACTTAGGTATATAAAATACTGCACATTATCCTATTTTCTAGATTTATTAAATTTGGAAAATTAGCCTAGGATACCCTACCTACCCACTAGACATGTGTCCTAGCCACCTCACCAACATCCCTTACCACATCTCATACACCCTTGTTCCCCTTGTCCCTTGACATGGGGTAACTCTCCATATAACACTACACTTGCATCCACCTCACCCCAATTAAGTGAGACATCCTGGATGACTCACTCTAACTACCTCCTCCATTTGGTATTCTAGAATTGCCACTTAGTAATCTTGGCTTACCACTTATAATCTCCCTCTAAAACCCTAAGGGGACTATAAAGGCACCTTCATCCCATCCACAAAAGTATGTTTAACATAAGTACTATTAGGCTAAAAAAATAGGATCAAATCTCTACATGCATCTCAAGTAGAATTGAGATCCAAAACCTGAAGATCTATTTTTGAGGTAATCTACCATTTAATCCAAATTACATGTTCTGGTTTCATAGTTATAACTACACTTGCATGGTTTTTACACCACTTGTGTATGGTTTCTATGTCACCACCACACATCCATGGTTTCACAGAGCTAAAAACATGACATGCATTCAATCAATAAGGTTTTATTCTACAAGGCATTCAATTTATTTGATTCTATTTTTTGTATTACATGATTATCTGGCTAGGGTTTTATAGCATCACTTTATATCTTGATTTGTAGGTGCTACTAATTCCTATCTAGTTTCATGTGTGTATTTAACAAGTATTTTGGAGAAGCTACTATATCTAGAGTGGTCTTGCATTGGATACCAAATCCCACTTACCCCTGGAGTTGTGATAAAAGAAGAGAAGACACCAATTCATCTTTTTGGAGAAGCCCTATTCTGAGAGTTTGAACACTTGTATCAAAATTGTAATATTACACCCAACATAGTTGGGTCAATTCAAAAGGATAAATATTTGTAATATTGGGAGGTTAAGGCCCCCCTGTTCAATACAAGAAATATCATTCTTTTATTTGTAAAGTTTTCAATTCTATATATTTGCTTGGTATCATTTATTTTGTTACAAAAAATGGTAATCATGGTGGGACCCCCTAAGGGTCCTATTTATTTTTGCCTTACATAATTTAATTTACTGATCTATGTTTTTTGTGATTGCAAGTTTCAATATTTGGAAGCATGCAAATATTTGATCTCAGATTGATGGATTCGATACTTGTTGTTGTTCGGTATCATTACTAAACAATTGTGCATCTACAATTTTAAACCTGAGGAATTATACACCTATGATGGATCACCTAACGAACCACACATAGGTAGTGTAGATCTATAAAACTATGTACCAATAGTGGAGTGCTTATCAAAACACATGTGGGTGGTTTCGACACTATGGAACCATGTGCCTATGATGGAAGTAGACTAGAATGAGTGGTGAAAGGATCACCAGTATGTACCCCTATATCCCTTTTCACCTCTATTTTTCTAGTTATTAGTATTTGCATCCAGGATAAATTAGAGGTCCCTATCCTGTGTGCCTTGTTTGTATTTAGGTATTAGGATAGGTATTTTTGTTTTCAAGCACAACATTCATAAACATAAAAAAAAAATAAGAGGATTTGCATATGCATATTAGGAAATTAAACATTTTGCATAGCCTTCGTTAGAAATAACTTAGGCATATTAAGAGGATTTGATCTACTTTGTTCTAATTTTTAGTTGAAATTGCACACCAACTATTGGGATCTCCCAAACTCTTACACATGGTTGGTAAACCACAAAAACATGGTTTATCAGAACCAATTGCTCACCCAATGTTTGGCCCTAACATCAAAAATTTTCTAGATCTCACCTAAAATCAACCATCTTAGCCCCTGATTTGATTTTGTTTGTTGTCTCTATTTCCTGTTCTCTACATTAGGCATAAAAGTAGAATTACATTATAGCTTGCACTTCACAATAACTTAAACAAACCTCATACACTCACATGAACATTGGATAAGGTTGGATTATCCCAAATCCCAACATATTATTACCCGTTCATGGCCAGGGTTGGCTCCAAGAACTATCCTATCTATGGAATAGAGCACACACTTCTCTTTGAAGGGTGTATCACTGACCACAGTGTACAGGGTGAGGACTGGTAGGACCTAAGCTCCCTCATCAGATTTGGGTTTCATCTCTAAGTCCTGGTGGATTTTGTAACTCAGACTTCATCATCGAGTTGCATGTGAAAGCATCTAGGTGAAATCCTAGAATCATCTTAGGAAAAAACAATTTGCACATAATTTTTTCTTTTTATCAAAAACTTTCAAAACTCCAAAAAAAATCAAAAACTTCAAAAAAAAATTCAAAAAAAAAAAACTTTGTGCGAACTTAGGAACAAAAACCTTGTTTGTTTTTTTGCTTTGAGTGCTATTTTACATTGTGCTATCTCATGTATTCACATACTTACACTTGCATTTAATACATCATCACATCTTAGGGTATGGTAATGACCCATGGTTAGGCTATAAAGTTAGCATTAATTCAGATCAATTGTCTTCCCCTATGGATCCATCTCAAGCTAGTCAAGCCCCTAACACTTTGGTGATAGGGTAAGTTAATGTAGTCCCTAATATGTCCCAGAACTTAAATATAGGGCCCTCTAGTAGTGCCCCTATTTCAAACAAAGACATCATGCATAAGGCTACCCATACCTCTATTCTTGAGACTCCTAGGAGTGAGCCATCCACACCCACAGATGGTCATGTTACACTTGTAGACATGGATACCATTAGGATGTACCTAAATTTAGCTAGTATGGTTTTTCCATCATGACCACCACTTACCATCCCATATTACACCATGTCATCATTACATCAGGAGTTCACTTTCACACACCCGCAACAGTCTATCCAAACCTTTATGAATCCACTTTTTGAGCTGACTACTGCTACCCTGGCTAGCCACCCATCATCATCTAGCCAACCACCCATAACCTCACAATATTAAAACATCACTTGCACCAAACTCCTTTACGAAGCATCAAATTAGGTTAGTTTGCAGATCCCCATATCCATTCTATCTATTGTCCATCACATAATTGTTTCATTTGTAATTCATTATATCAATATTGGTAGTAATACCTTAAAGGGGATCATCTTTATAACCTTCTTGGAAAATAACAATATATTATTAATAAAAATAACATTGTCCATCATTTTATTATATATTTTTCTTTATATTTATGGTTGCATCTTGATTTTCTATATTTCAATCTTGTATTTCATTTCATGGATGTATGATTTTTTTCAACATTTTCATATTGAAAATCCTAAAGTATTGTGGATGTGCATATGAATTTGGTAGCATCATGAATATAATTTAAGTACCTTCCTATTAGTCTTAGAATCACATCAAATAGAACTTTTTAGCAAAATTTATGGTCATTTTAGGTTTACAACTACTAAAAATGGTGAAATTAAGAAAACCCTAAAAACAACTTCAAAAATAGAATTCTTTAAACTATGAAGAGCAATTGAGATCCAATCCATTCTAAAATATTCAATTCAAGCAAGTTAAAATACTTATTCAATGCAATAAAATGTAAAACATGGGTGCAAGCAAGTTTAAAATCTTGGTGTAAAACTTAAAATCTCAAGTGGGTTTGCAATTGGGGTGAGTTGTACAACGGAAAAAATACTCACTTATTTTGAAAATTTAAAATTCCTTGATGACTTTAGATGATGAAAGAGAAGAAGTAGAAGGATAAGTAGAAGAAATTTTATAGAGAGACATAGATGGACATAAATTGAGACTATATTGAGCTTGCTCAGCCATTGAACAATATTGGAATGGATAAGGATTGCCCTGATTAGTGATAAGTTGATATTTGAATTCATACTTTAAACATTGATCAAGAGCAGAGGGGACAAAATAGAAGGGCATCCAAGAAGAATATTAAAATATGCTAGGAAATATACCATATAAAATAAGGTATCTAAGATCTTGGGTCCTACCTTAAGGGAAAGGAATAAATACCACATGCCTCTTAGGATTCATTGTTGAGGGTCTTTATGATGATATCATATTTGGTTAAATCTTCCTCCTTTAATCCAAGATTTTGGATAAAATTGTATCGCTCCAAATTTTTTGCATCCTTACCTTCAGGCTATAGGATCAGCGCCCGGAAGGGGGATGCGAGAAGGATGGGACAATACCTCGGACTGAGAGGCCCTTTGAAGGTCCCGCCTCTCGGGGGAGGGGTATAAGGGTGAATTTTTGATGGATGGTGGGTTCACCAGGAAACTTTTGAGTGGCAGTTTCCACGCCTAGGTTGATAGTAGGTTTGATGTGTTCATTTTGTACTTTAATCATTCAATTCCTAGGTTTGGCCAAGATGAATCTAAACTATTCTATATGCCAATGCTGATTTTATGAATACAAAAAACATGAATAAATGCTAAACACAGAGAATATGCTAAATAGGATAGAACATACCTGATTTTCGGATGTCTGATGAAGATTCCGAGTCTTGTAGCAGTCCAAATCATCTCAAATCATACGTAATCATCTGGAATTGCACAGAATCATCTCAGATCTCAGTCGGTCATCTGAGATCAGACGAGATCATCATCGATCTGACGAATTCATCAACGAATTCGTCAGAAACCTGCAATCACAGAAATAGATACAAAATACCAAAAATGCAACTGCAAAAGCAAGGGGAAATGATAGAAATAACAATGAATTTGCCTAAATAATAGATCCAAATAGCAATTAAAAGGAAATGCATCAATTTAACAATTTATTTTGACTTTATCATGCATTTATACTAAATGAGGTGAACTCCAAGATGCATAAATATAATAACTAAGATAATGCATAAAGAAATGCAAAAAACAATAAGGAAATGCAAACTCTAGGCTCTGATTGCCCCCAATCTGGACTACAGTCGAGATCGCCTCCAATCGTACGAGATCATCGTCGATCTACGACAGGATCGTCCGAAATCGTCTGGAATCGCTTGCGACGATCCGAGCTTGCTTCGACTGAAGAACAATAAGATTCCTGCAAGAAAACTTGAAATATGCAATGCAAACAAAGGTATGAAGGTGTTCTAAGGCACAAGGAACTAAATTTGTAGGGAAATCCATCAGCTAGGGGGTTCAGGGGGATAAACTGAGAAAATCCCAGTTTATATAGGATTAGGGAGAGGTTAGGAGGTTGGAGATCATCCCAATTTGGGAGATCTCCAATGGGGGAGACTCTAACCGCGTAGACACGCTTTCTGCCCAGGTTAGAGAAGTTGTTGAAACAGAAGCTAATTATGAAAATTTGGTTTTGGGACGAAATCGTCTGGACGTTCTGTTCTAGACGAATTCGTCAGATCTGGGACGATTTCGTCTAATCTACGACGATATTGTCCAACGGTCAAAACAAATC
This sequence comes from Wollemia nobilis, assembly GCA_028583015.1. NCBI lineage: Eukaryota > Viridiplantae > Streptophyta > Pinopsida > Araucariales > Araucariaceae > Wollemia > Wollemia nobilis. The sequence continues at coordinate 1,236,572 of JAQPPZ010001417.1, read as the reverse complement.
CTAAAAATGGCACGAAAAACAAGGAAAGCGGGTAACGAGCGGTTAACGGGCGGTTTGGGGTTAAAATTCAAATTTTTATCTTTTTACTAAGGTTTAACTGTGCCAATTTTAGGGTGCTACATTTTGCCCCCTCTTTAGCGAATTTTTCGAAGAAAATGCGTTAAAGACGAGTTCTTCCCGTTTTACGAGAAAGCAAAAATGTACTCAATTTTTTAGACGACGATTCTAGGTCGAATCGTACGACTGCTTACTATGGTGCCCCCTCCGTGTTTTTACCCAAATCGAACATTTGAGGTAAAAGCACGAAAAAGCAAAAATTAAAAAAATGTTGTTTTTAAATAAAATTAAGAAAAATAGGGTAAAACCCTAATTCATTTTTACTATTCATTTTATGGTTTTGATGTTACATAATGTGATATGTATATATATATATGGTTTTTTTGATGATATGACTTGTGTATATGTTGTATGATGCTTTAATTTTGAATTTGTTGATTGATGATTCATGTAATTATGTCGTTGAGAAATAAATTATAATTTTATGTCATGCTATAAAATTGTAAATGAAATAATCTGATGTAAATAAATTGGTTGTTTTGTGGTGTGATTTGATGAAAAATAAAAGGGACTTCTAACAATAATTTCAAAGGACATTGTCGTTGTTATAGACCATTTCATGGAGTCGCCGCTCACTAGGTCGTCAAGCTAATCCCAGGATAGAAATATTGTTAAAAGTAAAAGAATGCTTAAGAGACTGTCTTAAGACTTTGTGTTGTGATGATGGAAATGATGATGGTGATGATTTGTTTTCAGATTTTCATAAAAAATATTATGCATGACATATTAAAGAAATATGATTTTGCTAGGCATAAATTCCTAAGTGTGATAAAATTTTTGAATAAGTCCCTAGGAACTATACCATCATTGCAAAATTGAATGTTGACATAATGACATGAAATAGAATAAGTGTTCGTTCTTTTTAAAGCTCAATTGTGTAACATAATGATGTAAGTCATATGTTTTTATGAATTTTTAAAATGAATGGGAAAATAAAATTAGAACAATGGTTTGCGCTAGGCATAGAATTATAGGTATAGACTTATACCATCATCACGAAATCCAAAGAAGAAATTGATATTTTAGTTTTATTGCATGATTGATTTTTGACTTTTGAGATAAACAGAAAATAATAATATGAACATGACTTTATTGACTATATTTGTGTCATATGTTGTTTGAAAGCATTTTGTGATTTTTGAAAACAATGTATGTAATTGTTTTTATACTAAACAGATGTTCTGAAATAAGAAGATAAAATTATTCCAAAAAGAGTTGCAGAAATATTTTAAATTATCTCAAAGACAAATGTAGATTTATAAGGAACCCTCATGTGCAAATGTGAGTTCATTACCGATCTTGCTTTATCATAATGATACAGAATCTCTCAAATACAAATGTGTGTGCAATTGTATTGTTCATTCACCAATTTTGAGCAAGAAAATTTGATACAAGTAATTTGAATTAACCAAATGAGTGTTCGTTGACCATGATTTATATGCATGTAACCGTACCAGACTACTATGTAAGTCGGGTTATCAAGAGCTAGCTAATCCATAAGCCGACATAGGTCTGTACAAAAGAAGGTCGCTAATGTGACGGACATATCACCATGCTAGGAATTACCCAAGGCCAAGCGGGTTGGGCACAAACCACCTGTTATGGGGCTTACCTCACAGTTTTCGAATAATTGAGAATTCCAGGGATTCAAGCTCATTCACCCTTCTTTTCTTTTCAAGGGGTAGGGAAAGGGATTTTATTGCTTTTTGCTTTTTCTTTTCTTTTTGCTTCTTTCTTCTTTTTTTTTGTATTTTTGCTTGGAACTGAGATAATGCTGAAATATTGCTGCGATGGTACAAAATGATATTTTTCTTTTTCTCATTTTCTTTGACTTTTCTTTTTCTTCCTATACTAGGGATACTTGCTCGGATTGGCTGTAGAGCAAGGGATTTTTATTCTGGGTAGGGGTGAGCTTGTCCTTTTGTCAATTCTCAAAGATTCTAGACCATGTGCATGATAGGATAGCAGGGGAAACTTTTCGCTCAAGAAACCACTTCTACTATGTAGCATCATATTGAATTTGCAATGAAATCATTTTAATGTGAAAAGATATACTTGGTTCAAGTAAATAACAAGATCAATTCTCTATGCTCAAAACTTTATTTAATTCAAATGTGGACTTTGATATAAGAGAGATTAATAATCATACCAAATAAAATCAAGATATTTATGCATGTGAGTGTGAAAGTGCGGGATTCCAAATAAATGCTAATTTATCCAAAATAATTGAAAATATAACTGCAATACTTCAAGAATTGATAGGTACGAAAATAAAAGATGTTTTTGAAGATTTTGATGATTTTGATGTTTTTATATTTTGATTTTGAGTGATGATGGAATTGGTGGTATATACAAGATGATCTATATACACTATACAAGGTTATTTGAGTATAGCATGTCTAAGGTTGCTTCAAAATCAAAGGAGGTTTTGAAGGATAATTTGGTTGTGGTGAAGGTAAGAACAAAAGGTGATGAATAAAAGGTAGTGATAACAAAAGCTTTGTTATAATGTAGAATAATGTAGCAAAAGATTTTACTTTTATATGTGTAAAATTGATCATGTTACAAAATAAAATGTCAGAAGGATAAGAAGGTTCTTCATTCTTATCACTATCTTCCAAGTCTTGATAATATGGAGGGAGCATATGTGAAAGATATGCATGGGTGTTATTTGGTAAACAAGGATGATCATATATGGATGAAGAAAAGTGATGGATAGAAGGTAATTGTGACAATGGAGAATGTATAGAACTTGATGTTTCAACCGTTAAATATTCTTCAAATGGTGTTGGGTCACCATGTATGGTAACAATTTTACTTGCAAGTTCAAACTTTAAACATTGGTGAAGAGTGGAAGGGACAACCCTCATCGTATGAATCCAAGGACTTCTGAGAAGTAGGTTGTAAGGTGAAGGGCAATATGCTACATAAAACAAAGTATCCAGGATCTTGGATCCAATATTAAGGGGAAGAATTATAGTACCTTGAGCTTCTTGAATTTCATTGTTAAAATATTTTATAATAACATTTGATTCATTAAGATCTTCTTCCTTTAATTTGAGTTTTTGGAATAATTGATAAGTGCATAAATTAAGAGAGGAGCCATTATCTACCATGATAGTTTTAACAGGTGTTTCTTTACTAGATCCTGTAATGTAAAGAGAGGAGTCTTCTTGTGGAGTAGAGGAAGGAATCTCCTCATCATAGAATGAAATATGGTTAACCTCAAGAGGGCTTACACCATTAATTATGTTCTTAGGGAAAATATCATGAGGAACAAATTGTTGGCTAGGTATCTTGAACAAAGTTTCCTTATGAGAACTTTGTAATACTTCTAAAAGGGATATCTTTGCTTGAGGATTAATCACTTGTTGTTGGCTATCAAAGTGGATTTCAGATTGAGATTTTGATTCTAAAGATGAGCTTTCTATGCTTACATTCCATTTTGGATCATTCTCTAGAGCCAAAGATAGTTTTGAAGGTTGGTCAAATGAGGAATCCATATCTTGAATATCAGATTGAGTTGATTGAACTTGAGGTTGCTCATTTGTAGTTTCTGTTACAATATTAGTAATATCATCATGATGGGACACATTAACATGCAATATTTGATTGGTTTCCTATTGTTGATAATTGAATAGGGGTTCTTGGGAGATCCCCATGTCTTGATTGATTATTGGTATTTGTTGTGTAGGAGTTTGATAGTTTACTGGAGATTTATAATCAGTTGTAGATTGTAATTCCTTTATATTAAAAAGACCCTCATCAATCAAATCTTGAATTGCACATCTTAAATCTTTACAATTTTGTGTCATATGTCCATCTACTCTATGATATTCACAATGTAGCTCAGGTTTAAACCAATCTGTTGTGGTATCAAGTTGTCTTATGGAAGGGAGTTCAATCTTATTTGTATCAAGTAAATGCTTGAGAATTATATCCATTGGTTGATTGAGCTTTGTAAATGTACGTGATGAAGGTTTTCGAGAGGTTTTTGATAAGTGCCTTAGGAGTTCAGTCATAAAAGGACCTAATGGTTTTTTACCTCTCTTTTCTTTGTTATGGGTAGAATGATGATAGGAAGATTGTGAAGTATGATGTGAGTGCATGGTAGGATTGGAAGAATAAGTATTTTCTTGTTGAAATGGATGTGTTGTATTGAAAGAAGAATATTGAAAGGGTGGAGGAGGATTGTATGTGGATTGATAGACATAATATGGATATATGGGAGAATAGATAATATCGTTATGAAGAGGATTGGAAAAGGGATTGTCCTGTTGGGTAATGGATGAAAAATGAGAAAAGTGTGATGGAGGTGATGTTGAATAGGGATGAGGTTGGTCATAATCAACAAATGTATTTGGCTGAATTCTTCCAACATTACTGATGGGCTCATATTGATTTGAGTAAAAACTCATGGTTTCTTTAGTACTTCTAAAAGTAATATTTAGTATCTACTATTTAGAATTGAATCTAAAACATACAAACTTGAAATGATGATTTTGTTTGTTTTTATTTTTCTTGTATACATACATATATATATATATTTATTTTTTTATATTTTTGAATCAGAAATATGCCTATGTTATTCACGTCGGGTTCACCAAAATGTATCGCTCCAAATTTTTTGCATCCTTACCTTCAAGCTATAGGATCCACGCCCGAAAGGGGGATGCGAGAAGGATGGGACAATACCTCAGACTGAGAGGCCCTTTGAAGGTCCCGCCTCTCGGGGGAGGGGTATAAGGGTGAATTTTTGATGGATGGTGGGTTCACCAGGAAACTTTTGAGTGGCAGTTTCCACGCCTAGGTTGATAGTAGGTTTGATGTGTTCATTTTGCGCTTTAATCATTCAATTCCTAGGTTTGGCCAAGATGAATCTAAACTATTCTATATGCCAATGCTGATTTTATGAATACAAAAAACATGAATAAATGCTAAACACAGAGAATATGCTAAATAGGATAGAACATACCTGATTTCGGATGTCTGATGAAGATTCTGAGTCTTGTAGCAGTCCAAATCATCTCAAATCATACGTAATCATCTGGAATTACACAGAATCATCTCAGATCTCAGTCGATCATCTGAGATCAGACGAGATCATCATCGATCTGACGAATTCATCAGATGAATTCATCAGAAACCTGCAATCACAGAAATAGATACAAAATACCAAAAATGCAACTGCAAAAGCAAGGGGAAATGATAGAAATAATAATGAATTTGCCTAAATAATAGATCCAAATAGCAATTAAAAGGAAATGCATCAATTTAACAATTTATTTTGACTTTATCATGCATTTATACTAAATGAGGTGAACTCCAAGATGCATAAATATAATAACTAAGATAATGCATAAAGAAATGCAAAAAACAATAAGGAAATGCAAACTCTAGGCTCTGATTGCCCCCAATCTGGACTACAGTCGAGATCGCCTCCAATCGTACGAGATCATCGTCGATCTACGACAGGATCGTCCGAAATCGTCTGGAATCGCTTGCGACGATCCAAGCTTGCTCCGACTGAAGAACAGTAAGATTCCTGCAAGAAAACTTGAAATATGCAATGCAAACAAAAGTATGAAGGTGTTCTAAGGCACAAGGAACTAAATTTGTAGGGAAATCCATCAGCTAGGGGGTTCAGGGGGATAAACTGAGAAAATCCCAGTTTATATAGGATTAGGGAGAGGTTAGGAGGTTGGAGATCATCCCAATTTGGGAGATCTCCAATGGGGGAGACTCTAACTGCGTAGACACGCTTTCTGCCCAGGTTAGAGAAGTTGTTGAAACAGAAGCTAATTATGAAAATTTGGTTTTGGGACGAAATCGTCTGGACGTTCTGTTCCAGACGAATTCGTCAGATCTGGGATGATTTCGTCTAATCTGCGATGATATTGTCCAACGGTCAAAACAAATCCTAAAAATGGCATGAAAAACAAGGAAAGCGGGTAACGAGCGGTTAACAGGCGGTTTGGGGTTAAAATTCAAATTTTTATCTTTTTACTAAGGTTTAACTGTGCCAATTTTAGGGTGCTACAAAAATTATAAGTGCATAGATTGAGGGAGGAACCATTGTCCACCAATATTCTCTTGATAAACTTATCCCCAATTTATGCAATGATGTAAAGGGAAGAATCCCCTTGTAAATTTGAGGAAGGAAGATTGTCATCATAAAAAGATATATGATTAATCCCAAGGGAACCTACGACATTGGATTATTTCTAGGGAGAAGATCTTGTGGGATAGATTATTGACTTAAAAGCTTCAACAAGCCTCACCTATGAATAGGAGAAATTTACAAAAGCTCTAAGAGGGATATTATGGTGGGTGTATTACTTAACTATTGTTGAATGTGGAAGGAGACTTTTGGTTGTGGTTTCAACACTACAGTTGGTTTTTATACACTTGTACTCCATTTTTGGGGTACTCTTCAAAATTGAAGGTGGTCTAGAAGTTTGGCTAGATGTAGATCTTGTTCCTTTCTAAGATTTTTGAGTTGATTGAGCTTGATTATGTTGCTTTGTAGTAGTTGTTATCATTCCAACAATGTTGTTGTAGGATGGTGGCACATTATGATAATATATCGATTGGTTGTCTATTGATAATGATTAGGTAGGGGATTTTGGAAGTGTAGACACCTAAAATACATAATGTTTAGGAGACTACTCATATGGACACCTCTTTAGGTCATATGAATTATTTTGGACCTTTCCAAGACTTAGCAGTGGTTCTAACCACTCATTTGGGGCAATCTAGTCCTAGTTAGCCTTAGCCACTGATGGTGATATCAGCTATATCCCTAGCCACTAATAGTGATAGCAACTAGCTCCCTAGCCACTAACGGTGATAGTGACTAGCTCCCTAGTCACCCTAGTTGATAGCAACTATATTTGTAACTAACTCAACCCTCGAGTTGAGCATAAATTTTTTTGAAAGCATAATGGATTCTTGATCAGTTAGGAAAATAGAAGCTTCTAGAAGGCTCATTTAAACTTCCTGAGTATAACCAATTCTTTTTCTTAGCTTCTCCATGAAGCTAGAGCAAGGATTTTGGGAGTTTATTTAAGACCCCAATTTTGAAGAGCAAATCCTAGAGAAATTGATGCACGATTGCCATAGAAAATATATATCAATTTTAATAGAGAATCAACATCCTTCTGAGGCATAGTGAAGCTCTATCCAATTGTATAATGCCATCTACTTTTCCACCAATGGAGGCTACCAAATTTTGAAGAGAACAACCCACTATCCAAGGATCAAATTTGAATGGAGCAACATCAATTCCATCACAAAACCATGCACCAAGGCACAAGCAACCCTTGAACATCAATTTCGTAGTTGAATTGATTGATTTTAGGCTAGATATTTAGAGGGCAAAATACTTCTCCCTTGACCACTATCTTCGATAGTGGCCCGTAGGATTAACTACCTAATTTGATAGTGGCTAGAAGATCCAGTTGCTTCATGCAATATTAGCTAGGGTTTAATTTGTCATTTTCTACATTTTAGCCATAGATTTTATATTATTTGTATTGAAATTTCTTTATTGTCATATATTAGATGCTTTCCAGTATTCTTTCATGCTTTTATTTTAGTTTTTATAAGCATTTTATCATTATTTTATGCATTTCCTTTATATTTTGCAATTATCATAAAATAGCTTCATCTTGAGAGGCTAAACTTTAGTATTAATGCTTTGTGATTTCCTTATGTGCAGGTTTAGATATCATTAGGATCATTTCATCTTCAAGAGCATCACAAAGTGGAGGTTCCAGAGATAATCCCTCCTATAAAAAAGTTTGAGAAGATCCTAAGAGTCTATTGAAGGCATCTACCACATGAGTTGTGGATTGTAATGTGTATCATGATGGTCAATCCCTAAGAGGGATGTTCTTGTAACCTGGTTGTAAAGAGAATTTCATGAATATTAATAAATATGGGCACCTTATTTTCATCTTGTTTTCTTTACTTTTGGTTATTTGATGCATCTTGCTAATTTGAATACATATTTCTTAGATGTTAGACTTTTAGCACTCTTCAAGAAGATCCTCATATCTTGATTAGTCATGGGTGTTTATTTAATATGAGGTTGATTAGTTGGATGTTTGTGGTTATGATAATATTGGGAGTCCTCTATAACAAGATGAACCTTATATATGAAGTCCTAAACCACATGTTTCAACCTCTTATATAAATGTGTCATGTGTCCATCCACTCTATGATACTCACAATTTTGATCAAGATTATATCAATTTGTTGTGGTATCAAGTTACCTTATGGGAGGTAACTCAATCATGTTAGATTCCAAGAGTTGATTTATGACCATTTTCATAGGCATGTTGACTCTAGTGAAATTTTGTGGTGGGATTATTTAAGGTCTACTAAGTACCATATTCTAAAAGGTACTAACAATATTAACATTATTGGTTTACGTATTAACTGTGACCCCATAACCAACAACATGATTATTCTTGTATTAAATTTTCATAATCCTATCCTCTTATTTTACTAATTTAATTTGACCTCTTCGAATGAAAGCTTTCTCTACTCTCTTAGACAAATAAATTACTTGTTAAAAAGAGGTAACAATAGTTGTTTCCAATTTATGATATCTACTCTTGTAAGTTTTCAATAAATATCTCTAACATATCTCTAGGAGGTATGGTGTATCTTAAACATCCAACTAAACTTCTCCATCGAGCCAAAAAATTGAGAAAATTTCATCTTTACCATACTTTAAAATATAGAAATATGGCATAGTCATATTTTTCTCAATACAAGCTCTAAATTATTGAACGAATAACCCAACTATCTCTTTAAAATTCCTTAAAAAATGATGAGGTAGTTAATACCATTCCAATGCCATGCCAAAAATACTCTTAGGGAATATTTTTAGCAACAACATGTCATTATATATAATATCATGGCATGTTGTTCTAAACATCCTTAAATGTTCTATTGGATCCTCTATTCCCTTATAAATAGGTAAAATTGTAATGGGAAATTATTAGGGTAGGGCCTAGTAGTGACCATATGGTCTATAATTTTATTGAACATCTCCTTATAGTCATAAGTGAAACTTGGAGGATGAAGCATATCCATTTTTGACACCAATTGTTTCACTACATTTTTTAAGATTTACATCTTAGGATTGTTTTTGTGCAATACCCTTAGCTTCCCTAGAGGGTTATAGGTAGATTTTTGAAAAGGATCTTGGTTAATATTAGAAACATTAACATTGTTATGATATGGGTTATGATATGGGATATTATATGTGATATTTTGTGTGATATATTGTTGTGGAGGGTAGCTGACATTTTGTGGAATAGAAGAAATATTATAAGAATGAGGAATAGAATGAGGATGAAATTGAACATGATTTTGAGGTGCACTACTAGCTGGAAGAACTTGTGGAACTCCAACAATATTTGTGGTTACAATAGAGGCATATGTTTGGTTATGAAATGGATTAATATCATGAGAAGATTCAAATAAATCATTGACTCAAATATTTTGAGGAGGGATGGTTTGATGATGACATATTCCAACATATTTGAGTTGGGCTTATTCATATATAGCAGTAATAAAAGCATCCCTATGATATTTAATGAAACTATAGATATGATCATATGACACGATTTAAAGGTGAGGTGTCCATTAGAACCCTCAATAGGATTAAAGCCTTTACTAGTCTCTATTTCATATTCTGCATCTAGATTGGGATTCTTCCTATCAATTTGATTATTTTATTGGGAAATATGATCATATTCTAAGATCTTTCACTTAATCCTAAGGTTAGGATCCATTAGGATTAAGGGAGATTATAGGAGAGACGAAGGGAGATCTAAAATTAATGGAAGACAAAAAAAATTATTAAGATTTTTTTATGTTTTTCTAATCTAAACAAACAATTTTTAATGGTCTTATTTAAGGTTTAAAACAAAAAAATAAGAGCAAAAAGAAAAGGCTTCCTAGATGGCCACTAAGGATGTATTTCACATTAGGTTCATCAAATATGTAGAGGGGGGAAAACTGACCTACCACATATGATTCTTGGCTAGATCCATTAGGAGCCAAGGTGACCATGAGGGTATTTTATATCCTATATAATTGGGGGATTTGGAGATAAAAGGGTTCACCAAGAATGGTTTAAGGACTTGCTTCAAGTTTCAGGTGGAAATATTTGATGTGTTTATTTAAAAAATCACCTATTCTTGGCCTTACTATGATATGGGATATGAATAATGAAAGGATTATGTAAGGCAAACAATGATGCAATCAAACAAGGAGTTGTTGGGCTTCAAAAACCCCAACTTATATTTCACCCCTAGTTTTCAAAAGTTGGAAAATTTGAGTATCTATGTTATTATAGGATGTTTTGGTTGGTTCAAAAAGAGAGAAGTCTTGAGAGATTCACTAAAATTTAAAAGAGTCCTCATGGTCATTGAAATTATAAGTCTTGGTCATATTTTTCTTATTTCATAAAAAAATATCCTTCACTGAGTCATCACATCATCATCCTTCATCATATTATACATTTCATCCATTTTAAGATCATTATTTTCAAATTTTTACATATCAGTTGGTCAAATTCCATTATTTAGTCCATATCACTCCATTTACCCCCATACCATATAAGTCATCTAACTATTGCATATCATTTTTAATATCATGATATAATATTCATCTTGTGTCCCTAGGTTAAACCATGGCCGAAAATACAATAGAATCCACATATATATAAAATTAAACCATGGCCTTGTAAGGTATTACATAAAGTTAGCACATATTGAATGATTAATCACTATAGTCTCCCATAACCCTTCTCATGTTTTATTATACTTACATCTGCCTAGGTTCGAGATAAGGTCCATTCGTCATCATTTCATTAATTCATGTTCATTTCCTAAGTTTGCTTTGCCTTTATTTTTCTTAATACTCCAAGTATGCCTAGATGTAAAAACCTTAGATTAATTACCCCCACTTAATTTTCACCAAAAAAGCTTCCTTGCTAAAGTCTACCCCCCCAAAATCATCGTTGCCCTTCCAAAAAGCCTATTTTTGATCCATATCTAACCACATTAAACCATAGATGATAGCCTAAACTTAAAATTAATTATCACTCATCCAAACCCACCATCATTGATCCATCAACGATAGCATCCTTCAATTGGTGATCACAAAAAGCCTTGGCATTAAAGAAAAATCAACTATCACTCTTGCAAAAGCCTCATCGTCAATGCATCAATGACCGTTAATACAAATCAATAATGAAGTATTTATAAGTCCTACTTGAGGATGTAATCATCGTCAGCCTTAGTCATTTTACTTAAGCCTTTGTTATCTTTCTAAATCTCCATCACTCATCAATCAATAATCGCTCTAAGATATTAGTGATAGTGTAAACAAACAAGTAACTTAGAAATAAACCTATAACTCATCTAAATGCATTATCATCAATCCATGAGTGTATCCATAATCCATCAGTGATGCCTTAACCTCAGGTCATAATTTTCTCACTTTGTCTTCATCTACCTAAGCCCATGAACCTAAACTTTCATCTAAGCAATTCATCCCTAAGTCCAAGTTTGGTATATCATCAATGAAAATACCACATCACCAATGCATCAACAAAAATATTTTCTCTATCAACAACCATAATATAACTTCAGCCAAAAAGGTTATCACTAGTATCTTATGTGAAATTTCCATCGTTGATCCATCAATGACCAATATTTTAAGTCATTTGAGGGTCTGATCATATTTTATCATAAGTATTTCTCCTCCTTCCATGTATTAAATAAACCTTGTACCATGGCTATTAAAATGTCTACTAAGTCATCTACCTTTAAGCATTTACAAAATTCTTAAAAGCCTACACATTACAGATAACATTCCTCCTTCACTCATCCATCAGTGATAATGTAATCCACTAGTGTTCGAGTTTCTAGAAATCACCCCTATGAAATACTCATTGTTGATACATTAGTGATAACTCCAAGCAATTGATTATCATGCATTTTTACAATAGAAATAGGCCTCTTCATCACTCTTAGAGAAATCCCATTGATGATTCATCAGCGACAAGCCACAAAGAAGAGAAACAAGTGCATCAACAGTCTAGATCACCCCAAACAGATCAATGATGCATATTTCACCAGCTATACCTCACATAAGATACCTATAAAAGCACATGTATCACTATCTAAGAACTAATAGAATGTATGATGAAGTGTACGGTCCTATATCCAAAAGCAACGATCTCATCTAGGGTGGTAAAATCAGAAGATAGTACAAGGTATGAACATATATCTTTGGGACATTTAAAGATCAGTAAAACACCCATGGTGAGCTTCAAGCTTATGGTCATAGAGAGATATATAATGTGACACCAGTAAAGAAGAGACATTGGGATATGTAGGCCTTGGAGGACTAATCATAAAAGAGACATCCTCAGACATTACCATTGTATATATTCTATGGGTACAATTATTAGAGAATGGTCAGAAGAGGGTAGTTGGAAGTGAAATAAAGACATTGCATGCACGTACTCTTGTATTATTTCAAATCCTCTCATAGAACCTATCTGAGATAAGAATTCACTAAGTACAACTACAAGGAAGAAAGTACAAGTGACGTTGCATTCCTAAGCTATTTCTTCTTCCAGTAATATCAAGCAACTTCTCATGACATCACCAAATAAGCACAGATACGTGCAAAAGCCTGAGTAAGCATTAAAATAAGTACCACTAGCCTAAGGGTATTTATAATATAGTAAAATCAAGTTGAGCAATGAATCCTAGTTAACTAAAAAATTACTCAAAGAAGAAGGTATTGAATTACACAAATAATATTTACCACACAAGCTGAGACCTCATGGACTGTAATAAGAAAAACAAGTTCATGGAGAAAGCAACTCAAAGGATAGATCTGATGCAGGTCCACGATATTCAAATACACTCATATATACAACACATGATACTACCACCATCAGCTAAAGAAATGGATCATCTTAACATAGCTTTATATGAAGGTAGTTTTCAAATAAAAAGCTACAGTGATAAAAATGGGCTAGTGTGAAAAAGGTGAATTTCAAAGAAAATGAACAAGTTTCATAAATTCCTATGTATCATCACTAAAATATGTAATAAGTGCATTAAAATTAGGAAGATACCAATACTTCAACAACTTGTCTACTTTGCACTTTGACAAAATATAGTTATAGAGGAGTCACTTTGATGGAGTATAGTTATGGAGATACCCCATTTTTTTCATTCCTTTCATTTTTTATACCTCCAAATCTTGTTTTCCATTTTGTTTTCCCTCTCATACACTATTTCCCTTATCTTTCTAGGCACTCTCTCTTGATCATTATCACTATTTATTCCACAAAGTACCATCTCACCACCATTATTTGTAGTCTTCCACATCCATTGTATTTAACTGTTCCCATACCCATTCATGTTGTTTCCTATTTTGTTTCACTATGTCATGTTTTCTCTTTTATACCTTCAATGTCACATAGTGTCCCCCTATATTTAACCTACAAAAGTATATGTTTCAAAACATAGTCAAGGTCCATATAAAAACAAAGAAACAAATGACTAGGATACACATGAATAATCTATATATATTTATCTTTTGTACAAAAATATAAGGTACAATCAAATGCTTGGCCCACCACTATTTAGAGACCCCTTCAAGTCAAAAGCAATTAGATTTGAAGAAACTAAAAAGATGATTTGCAGTTGTCGATGACATGGTTTTGATAAAATAGCAGCCTGACAAAAGTTTTGATAGTTGGCATCAACTAGTTTTTGTTGTAACATACTTAGAAAGCCAAAGAGACACAAGGTCAAGAAAAAAGACATGTGGTTGAACCAGGACCAAGAATTTATAACATATTTTGGACAATAGGGCTACATAAGGAGTTGCAACATCTAAGCTTTATTATCAAGCAATAATATAGAAAACTTGCTAGAGGTATCTTGAGTGTTCTTTAAAGGGTTATTGTATATTCTTCTATGTTTTCTCTATTTTTTCCATTTCTTAGTTCTTCCCACCTTTGTGTAGGTACACATTATTTGGTTTTTGCTCTTTGGCATATTTTTAGTGCAATGTGTGTGTGTCACTTGTTTGTATATTACATTATTTGAATCTACAGATAATGTTTCTCTCATTGATTTAAAAATCCATGTTGATTGTGATATTCAAATGAATGTGGGTTTATCAATTTTTCTTTCTTTTTCTCTCTGTTTCATGTGATTGGTTAAAAATTTTCTATGATAGAACAATGGGTAAGGCACCAATTTGCTTCTATGTATGAAATGTTTTATTTGTATGCTTTGTTATCATTTTACACATCAATGATACATTAGAAATCTGGTTGAGCTCATTTTTTAAATAACACCACTATAGGCTCATATTAGGGTGTCTAGACCTGACCTGTTTAGTTATCAAGCTATCCTAGGACAAAGTGGTGAGTCTACCAGAGCTCACATATCTTCTTGTGGGCCAAAGGAATTTGAATAGCATGAATAGCATGACAACAATTTTTTGGTTGTCATTCTTGGGGATGAATTTTCTTTGTTTTTCCATATTAAATTCCCTATCCCCATACGACATATTTCTAATCCATCGATGCCATATTTTTTTGGCACCAATTCCAAGGAGACATTTTTATAGTTATTTGTATATCTTTTGTAGCTTATCTCCATACACCATTTTTATACATACCAGCCCATCAACCTAATGCCACCAATTTTTGGAAACAAATTATTATTTGTGTGATAGTATTTTTCTAAAATTTTATGCATTCTAATATATCTCTGTGTATAACTAAGAGATTGAAATATTTAAAAACTAAGCAATCTTGTCTAGAGTGAGATTTTATTGCACTTTCAAGTGCTAGCAACTCTAAATGAATCCAAAATAAGAAGAAGAAGAATATGAAATAGCATATACTAGACAAAGCGATAATGAACTCTTCCTAGAAATTTAAGATCCATAGGTATTTACCCATACTCCAAAAGTCTCGATTCTTAAAAAATCTATGTATCAAAATAAATCTTGTTTTTTGGTAGGAAATCTACTAAGAGGTATACTTCTATAGTTAATTCTACTACCAATACACCTACTATTAGCACCACTGTATCAAGTACCCCTATTCATCCTACCATTACCACTACCATAATCAACATGGCCCAAGCAAATCTGAATCAAAACCTTCAGACATGGAGGAGAAATAGATATAGACCTTTTTAATCACCCCAAAATCTTCATGACTTGCCAACCAAAGCCCACAAGTATTTGCCCAAATTCCAAGGTAATATTGCAGTTACTGGGGAATATCATATCAAAGGGTTTCTATATGCATTAGATAGTCTTGAGGTTGAAAATGAAGATGTAGTTCTCAGACTATTCCTACAAACACTTGAAAAGGATGCAAGGGATTGGTTTAATTGCCTCCACACCGATCAGATTCTTGATTTTTAGACTATGAAAGATGTTTTTCTAAATAAATATGGAAAAAGAAAAAATTAACAATCCCTATTAATAGAACTTGTGATAGTCAAGAAAATAAAAAATGAGTCAGTTGAATATTTCAAAATATGGTTCTTCAAAACTAGAAATAAAATTCCCAAAAATCTAAGGCCCACTGACCACCAAGCAATTTATTTTTATAAAAATGCTTTTCCTAGAGAATTTAGCTATGAATTGAGGAAACATAGAACCAACACTATTGATGAATGTATGGAACAAGCTCTAGAAATTGAGAATTTATGATAGATATTGGAAATATGAAACCATAAACTTTTGATTCAGGCCCCAGTCAAGTGGACAAGAAGTCTAAAATAATTGGGTTCTCACTATTGAAGAAGATAGAGATAGATCACATAGGAAAATTATACAACAAGTTTATAGATATGTTCAAAACAGTTAATAGTAGGTTGTCCAGAATTGAAAGTGAAAAATCGGTGAATGATGAGCCACCTGCTCAACCTCAAAATGATAACAGACCTCAATTTTGAAGAAGTTTTAACAAAAATTGGGTTAGAAAAAATGGAGAAGAAGGGAATAAAAATAGACGTAATAATAATGGTTTGAGAGGAAATAAGGAGCAAATGATATATATTTAGTCCCAAACCCCATGGCCATTGTTAATACGGTTTCTAATTTTCCATTCTGTTACACCGCATATGATTCCCCACACAACCCAACTGGTTGTGGCATATTCTTGAGTACACATACCAATGCCAATTTTGGGGAAGAATCAGATGAAGAAATAAGAATAAATGCTTGTTGAACTAAGGATGATGAAGAGAGAGAAATACAATTCAAAAAAATGGATGAGCTACCTAAATTAGAAAAAGAACCAAGAGCTTTTATCCTTGAAAATATGGAAATCTTAGAAATACCTCAAGAAAATAGGTATGAAATTATGAAGAGAGGCAAAATCACTCCAATAGCAGAATAAATTGAAGTATTGGAAAGGATTCATGCCATTAGTTTGAGAAATAGAACAAATCCTTATAAGACCAATAAGTCTAACAAAGTTGATACAAATCAACTGATTCAAAATAAGGACAAAGATGCAAAAAAAAAAAAAAATAATAAACAATAAACAATCCCTAGAGTTGAATTAGGGAATGAAGCTCATAAGTATTTGGATTTTGATAAAATAATAGAATTCAAGAAGGTTGAATTTGATTCAGGTCAGGAGTTGGCCAAATAAAAAATCAATATTACTTTTGGAGAATTGATGACCATCCCAAAATATACATATTAGGTGTGTCAATATTTTGGTCTTATTTATCAACCTAACACTCATATATGCAATGTTTCAGTAGTAGAAAAAACCAAATCCATTCCTAAGAACCCATCATCAGTTATACATTTCTATATCTCCCTAAGGTGTAATTCAAACTTAGGAGATCAATATGTAATCCATAATTGCATGTTTGATAGTGGAGCATCATATAATGTCATTCCAAAATAAGTAGCAGATTAGCTAGGTTTGATATGCACCAGAGATTCTCCTCCAATATCAATCATGGATAGTAGAAAAATACTTTATGCTAGGATCATCATAGGACTGTTAGTTTATCTAGAATAGTACTCAAATAAAGGGATAGTTATGGATGTAGTCATAGTTGATGTAGACCCTTTCTTATCTTTACTGTTATCAAGACATTGGACCGAACAATTAGGAGGATCTATTCAATTAGATTGGTCTTATGCTACTATTCCCCTAATAGCCAAAGAAAAAGTTACTCTTAGAATATAACCCTTCCATAGGTATTCAGTAGAATTAAATAAGTCTGATAATACCACTATAAATTTAGTCCAATATTTTGAAGATAAGGATATAGAAGTATATTCTATTTGGCATTCACCTTTTCTAGCTGAGGTACCAGAAGTGGTAAACATGGACCCACAAAAAACAAAAAGAGGTAGGTGTTGAGTCTACAAGAATACTAACATCTAAAATGTGGATCCTAATATTTAATGGAGAAAAATTACATAATGGAGAAATGGTAGGGGTTAACTTGATTGATATTAATAGAAACTATTTGGGTATACCATACATATTGTAGTTTCTATGTACTAATAATGTTGCAGAGTATGAAGCATTATTCTTAGATTTAAGGAAAGCCAAAGAGATGGGAATCAATTATTTTATTGTATATGGAGATTTAGAATTAATAATACAGTAGATTAAAGGGAAATATCAGACCAAACACCTTAGGTTAAAACAATATAGGCAGGTTGTTCAATAAGAAATGGATAAATTTTTGGCTTTCAATATCATGTATATTTTGAGGGATCAAAATCATATAGCCAATGTTTTAGTTATAAATTCTTCTAGTTCAGATAATCTAAATATAAATACAAAATATCAAAAGTTACCTACTATTTTAGTATATCATCCATCTATCCCAGACAACATAGTGTATCTACAAGTTTTTCAATATGATATAGATATCAAATATTTTAAGACATTACAAAATAATTATGCTGATATTATATGTGATGAAGAAGATGAAGAAAAAAAATGTAATTGGAGAACCTGTAGAACTGATACAATTAAATACTAACAAACTACCCAAAGGCCTGATTCCATTAGAGAGCTTATTTTATGATTTTGATAGAGCTCAAAAACCTGCCCTATAAGGATTGGAAGCAAATAAAATCAATATTGGAACTGAACAAGAGCCTAGAATGGTGAAGGTTGAAAAATCTTGTTGTAGCCTATTCATATAGCTCTTGCTAGAACTATGATTATCATCTCTTGATATTTGAAGACAAGCACCCACTGATCACAAACCAGACTAAATGTTTTTGATTCAACCTCCAGAGAAGGTTGGCTCCTTGTCAACTTAATGAGTTTTGACTCTATTTAGCTCAATTATAGTGAAGTTTAAGGATAGAAATGATAGGGTTAGAAAGAATAGATTTAAACTAGTCGGATGAAGCTAATAGTATAAACTACCACACAATGATCTTTAACAAATAATAAAAAATATCCTAGAGGACTAATAGAATTTAGAATTCATACAGTTACGTTATTGAAATGGTGTTTCGCACATTCACAAAATTATTCCAAATATCTAGAAATATTGATTATCTAATTTTAGCAGAATAATATCAATACCCTGATTTGATAGAAATAGAATTCTCAATAAATATGTATGTAAAAATAATTAACTCAATCTACTCCAAGTTAGATTCTCAAATTAATAGAATAGACTAACCATAGCAATAATATGAGATAATATCAAGTCCACCATTCAACAAGGGCACAAATTTGAGGTAAACATCCTTTGTAACACTTTATTTATCAATTTGTAAAAAACTACACAGTGGTGCAAGCAAACACTCTAGATTCAACCATTTGAAAGGAGGTAGCTACCCATATTTATAGGCTTTACAATAGTAACTTTACTTTCAAACATTTAAAAGTGGATTTTATTTTCTTGTGGTTTATCTAACCACTTGCAATTCATGATGCCTACCAACTATGACTTCCTAATTTTGTTGCAACGGTGCTCTGGTTGAGCCCATAATTATTGCTGGTGATTCTTGGAATCAAATTCTATCTATCAATCTATCAACTGAATCTAATTCAACAAGATGTTTCTAGAAGTTTTAGGGCTATAATTATTTTCTATTTGGTTTCTCTGGCATCAATTTTAGCTTTTTCTTATTTCTTGGATTACGTGTGCAAAAGCTTGCCAAAAACCTTTTAGGGAGGTAGAAGTTTAATTGTATTCGTAGATCTATCCATCGGATGGCTAGAGTACCACTTCTCATTTGTGCAATGGTAATTAAGGAGATAAAATGTAGCCTTTGTTCTGCTATATTTTTGCCTCTTGCCAGCGCTTCTAAATTTCAGCCTTTTATCAATGCTTTCTAGTTTGCGTGGCTTATGTGAAGATGATCAAAAGTGTAGCTTTCCATGACTTCTTAATTTTCCTTTCTTCATAGTGCTTCTCATATTTAGAATATTTCTAGAAATTTTTGGCTATGCACTTGATACAAAGAGGGTTGAGAAGCATACCTTTTATTAGCCTTCTCACTTTTGAACCAATTTCTACGTTTCTTAGTTTTTGGCTCTTTCTAGCACTTTTCAGCTATGCACTTGATACAAAGAGGGTTGAGAAGTGTGCCTTTTATTAGCCTTCTCACTTTTGAACCAATTTTGGTGCTTCTTAGATTTAGGATCTTTTTGACGCTTTTTAATCTATGCACTTGATACAAAGAGGGTTGAGAAGCGTAATCTTTGTAGACTTTTTACTTTTTCTTGATTTTAGTGCTTTCTCACTTTCCAACTTTGCTCTTATCAACTTTTGAATGCTCTTAATTTCTACATGGTGAGTACAAAGGAAATCGAGAAGTGTGCCCTTTGCTAAACTTCTCAATTTTATTTTATTTGTAGCACTTTTGTGTTTCCCTTACATACTTAGCCAAATTTTGTAAAATTTTGGCCTAAGTATAAATGTAGCCTTTTTTGGCCTACATTATTGGTGCCTCTCGAGGAACTTTGCTTGGAAATTTACAAAACTCGGAGAGCCTTATACTTGAATGTATAACTTCACATGAATAATACTTTGCTAAAACTTAGGGGAGGTAAAGGATACCAGACGCCACAAATATAACTTTGGGAGAAAACAGGACAGAGTGATATTCAAATTTTAGTATTGTTATGCAGAGGTTTAGAAGCTACAAAATAAACCTTATAATTCATCTGGAAAAAAAAAGGAGGGAAAGGAGAGGGACAAAATAGAGGTTTGGAGTATATATTAGATGCAGGGGGGAATAAGAAAAATACCTAAAAAGTAAACATGCATAGAAGAAGAGGAAGCAAGAATACAAAAATCGTGTGGAATGGGAAAGGAAGGAAAGAAATAAAGAGGACAAGAGGTATGGAAGGTGATGAAACTATGCATGATATTGTATATCCATATGTATATTCCATTAAGGCATAGAGGAGCTTCCAAGGTAGATGGATTGCCATAATATGGATATTCATTCAACCTTTTCTTCATTTTTTTCTTCTTTCTGCACGACCAAAATGCAACTTATTCCACCATATATCTTTCTTTATGTTCCTCTTGGTCTGCATTTGGAGGCTCATCCTTTCTATGATAGCTTCAAATCTCTCACTTCTAAGTGATAACCTTATTTTATAGTTGGTTCGAAGGTGGTTGCTTTTTTCAGCTGATGCCATGCTATCATGTTGTAGGGATTGTCTAATGTATTTGGATCAAGACTATTCTTTTCCCGTGTCTTTTATGTGTGCCCTCTTTGCCATTTACAAAGTTGATCCTACATGGGTCATGATAAACTTTATTAATTTCATATTTTCTCAAATCTACTTACTTTCCTCTTAGGCTTATTTTAGTTTTATCCATTAGGCAACAGAGTCAACAACATCTCCCAAAAATTTGTACTCGAGCTCTAAATAGGTAAGGCACACATCCCACCAAGGAATTACCCTGCTTCATTTATTACAATCATACTTCACCCTTTATTTACCTATCGGCTATGTACACAAAAATTAGCATAGTAAATCCCATGCTTGACTAAATAAAAATTTATAGGTCATCCACTAAACCTACAATGTCCTGACCATATGGCTCTAAATTAATGCTTTTCTTTGTACCCTTGATCAAATAATTCCTAAAATTTATTTGTATGAGAAGAAAATTTTTTATCATTATTTGGGTTATAAGCAAGCATCATTTGTGAAAATTCCTTGATCTTAGAAGCCTGACATAGTAGATCTTGGTAAGATCTCTAGGTTATCATATTTTCTTGTAGATATTCATACATCTGTAAGTTTAGGGATCTTGAGTATAAATATGACATGTTTCTATGACTGCTTTTATATAACAAAAAGGATGGATCATCCGTTGGTATCTGATGTGAAGATGTCATCCTCACCAATTGATCATGATGCTTAGAATGACATGGCACCAAATTATCACTAAATGAACAATCCACTATTACTTTTTTATTATTACCAAACTTCGAAGGCATGAAGGACTAATTATGCTCATGTCTTTCTATTATGAAGGGACGAAGATCTTTGCAAAATATTTTAAACCTACCTCTTTCTTTGATTATTTTAATCAATTATCTCTCATCTTTGAGGTAAAATCTTGATTTGTTGAAGTCGTACTCAGAGAGGTAGATGCCAAAAAGGAGAGGAATATCTATCACAATTATATTATGCACTAATTTTAGGTCTGGTTACCCATACAACATTACCACAATGTGCCTCAAAATACCTACAACTTTGACACTCTTTCCTTTAAAGTTAAGCCATTGGGCTTGTACTTTTTCCATAGCTAAATTCAAATTTTCACAGATAGTCAGGGGTATTATTGATACTTCAGCATCTGGTTTGATTATACAATTATGCAAGATACCCTTTTCTACAAAATTTGAAAAATAACCTATCCCTTTTTCAGATAAAGGAGGATTTTATTCAATTCTGAAAGAGGTGTTAACCAAATTAGTTTCTGGTCTTACTAGAAAATCTTCTCCCAAACTTTGTGTAGATGGTGAAGGAAACTCGAATAGCTTTCAAAGGAGTTCCATATTTTCTCTTCTTTATTCTAGAGTTAGAGTTGGGAAAGACAAATTTCTGCAGGCTCTTGTCATTTTTTTATTCTGAACCTTCACTGGTAAAGAATTTTTTTGAATCGAGGGTGTTCTAGGATTGTCAATCTTCTTCATCTCATAGTCAATACCTCGATCTTGATGTGAATTCTTGACTTTATCTTTAGGTAGTGGGAGTTCTATTTGAATAGAACTGACTCTTTCAATTTGCATTAAAACCAGGTTCTATTTAAATTTTTCATTACTATAACTCTAAGAATTTATCCTATTTTGTGGATCTGACTTCTTGTATTTGTCTTGCTCGACAGAATATTATTCTCTTGAATTAATCTTTGGTTCTATTAGGAAATAAGTTTTGTAGTTGTCTGGAACACACTTTTCCTATCCTTTTAATTCTAAGATCATACTGGGCTCCTCATCAAATCTACCACTAAGGGTAGAAAATCTATTTGCAGGTGGAAGCTTGCCTATCATGATTAACATATTCTCAGCTTTGATAGCTTCTTTAAAAATCTAAGATAATTCTTCTCTCTAGATTATTGAACTAGGATACTCAGATTAGGATAAATATTATGGATGTAATAGAGATATGCTTGTGATTGAGAAGATCGGTATTCCTGGGGAATCCTTTCCCATGTTCTTCTGAAATGGATGTTAAACTCAGGAAGACTTTCCTAAAGATCTCTCTTCATAAATAAAAAATGAGTGAGCAATAAGAAGGGATCTCTAGGATCATCAAATTCATCAATGAAAACTTTAGATAATTCTACCCAACTACTGATACTTTTACTTTCTAAGGACTTATACCACAATAGTACCTTCCCTTTAAAATATAAAATCAGCAACCTAATCATAATATCTTCTTCCACAATGTTGTAGACTAAGGACAACCATGCTATGTCTCAACAATGTTCCTTAGCTTATTTTTCTTTCTCCTCGAAGCTATGTAGATTTTTTAAAGATATATTTAGGATTTTATGTAGCATGGAGATATTTAACGATCTTGTATCATACCATGGGGGGTAATCTTGATCAGCCATTCAGACTCAAAAAATGCTATTTAACTCTCAAAGGATGAACGAAAACTTATGATGGATCCCCTACTTTATCTTTGGTAGAGTCACCATATTTCATTCCATTGGATCAAGACTATTACACCTTTAACTTATCAGGTGATCCTTTATTAAAGTACTAATCATCGATATTATATAATTTTTAAAAGTCTACGGATTTTTTAACTTGCCCCTTTTAAAGTAGAGTCACCATGTAGATA
The DNA here is from genome assembly GCA_028583015.1 of Wollemia nobilis. Taxonomy (NCBI): domain Eukaryota; kingdom Viridiplantae; phylum Streptophyta; class Pinopsida; order Araucariales; family Araucariaceae; genus Wollemia; species Wollemia nobilis. The sequence goes on along the minus strand of JAQPPZ010001417.1, from coordinate 1,213,051 downwards.
TGAATTTCATGAAAAACTAGGGGTCACCACTTCCCTGATGTTCTAATATTCTATATATGGGTCCCACCAGGCATGTCAAATACTATTGTAGCCTAGTTTGTCATCTAGCTCTCACTAGAACTATGATTATCATCTCTTGATATTTGAAGGTGAGCACCCACTGATCACAACCTAGACTAAACATTGGGAGAACCAAACTATTTTTGATTCAACCTCCAGAGAAGGTTGGCTCCTTGTCAACTTAATGAGTGTTGACTCTATTTAGCTCAATTATAGTGAAGTTAAGGATAGAAATGATAGGGTTAGAAAGAATAGATTTAAGTTGGTTGGATGAAGCTAACAACATAGACAACCACACAATGTTCTTTAACAAATAATAAAAAGCATCCTAGAGAACTAAAAAAATTAATAATTCATGCAGTTACGCTATTGAAATGGTTTTTTGCACATTCACAGAATTATTCCAAATATCTAGAAATATTGATTATCCAATTTCAGTAGAATAAGATCAATACCCTGATTTGACATAAATAGAATTCTTGATAAACATGTATGTAGAAATAATTAACTTAATCATCTAAGTTAGCTTTTCAAATTAATAGAATAGACTAACCATAGTAGTAATATGAGATAATATCAAGTCCACCATTCAACACAAACACAAATTTGAGGTAAACATCCCTTGTAATGCTTTATTCATCAATTTTCAAAGAACTACATAGTGGTGCAATAAAACACTCTAGAGCTGACCATTTGGAAGGAGGTAGCTACCCATATTTATAGGATTTACAATAGTAACTTTACTTTCAAACTTGTTGAGTGGTGTTTTCACCCAGTTGTGAAAACACACTCTCCGGTAGGATCCGAGTCCCAAATCCTTTGCTTGCAAAGAAATTACATAGATAATTTCTCCAAGGTTCCTTTTACGTTAGCCCTTTTTATACCAATGATGCTGTTCAATTTAAATGCTGGGAATACCTTAGTGGTTGCAAGTGAATGTTAACAAGGGGCACTATGGTTTATTTTAATTTGAAATTGCAATGGACTCAAAGTGAATTAATCTAAGAGATGAATCTATTTCGATCTCGAGCTTTGGTGGATTTTTAGTTATTTATTTAAATGATGGTAACTAAAATGCACAAAGTAAAATAAAGAATTGAGAATAAAAAGAAGGCAAAGAGGATAAACTAAACTACATTTAGAGTGCTACCATTCCATTCTGACAAAACCGAAGATAATGAGGTTTCTGCATACAACCTAACCTATTGAACCTGCAAAACTCGCACAATCCAGATAAGCTAGGTGCGGGTTTCTGGGGTTTTACTATGATTTCAGATTTAGACATTCGCATGAAGCAACCAAGAACACTTGCATTAAACTTCACCTATAAGCCTAGAAATCTAAAAGGGGAAGATAAAACATTAAATCTTGCATGCAAAAATGACTCCTTCTTTCTTATCAATGAGATGCCAACTCTCAGTATTTTTTGTATTAAAATAATATATCAGTTACAATGATAGAATGTTCCAGTTTTAACAAAACCAGAACAAGTGAAGGAAAATGCTCCAAAAGCAGGCCCAGAATGGCTTGTTGCCTTTGGCTCTGCAACTCTGCTAGCAGCAATTTCCAACCCCTGTATCAATCTGTGCCTCTGATTTTATACTTTCTGGTGCGGCTCTCTGTTTCGCTCTGCGGCGCTTCGTTTCACCTCCCAGAATGCATCGTTTCGTATTCCCCGCCTTTTCGTTGCTTTTGACTTTATGTTCGATGCTGAAACGTTCGATATTCTCTGTTAACATGTAACGCTTCTATAACCCTGACACCTGTATGCCACGTGTTTCGTGCTTCCTCTGCATGCTTCGTAACTGCCCCCTTGTAAATCATGACAAAAATAGCATGTCGCGATATCGCGACGTTTTTCTGTATGCAACCCCGCTCTTCTACCTGCACCGCGAAAACAAGACGTGTCACGAAATCATGACATTTTTTGGCCAACTGCCTTGTCCGCCACCATGCACAATGAAAATGATACATGTCATGAAATCATGACATTTTATGCTATCGAGCCCATGTGGGTGCAACCTATCATGAAATCGTGACGCTTTTCATCTTCGTACGCCTTGTTGCTTCCTGTCGTGAAATCGTGACGCTTTTTAATTTGGATCTATCTTACGGATTTCTGTCATGAAATCATGATGCTTTTCCTTTCTGTACCACTTTCTGCTTTCGTCGTGAAATCATGACGCTTTTCTATTTCGCTTGTATTCGTCGTGACATGTCGTGAAATCATGACATATTTTCCTTCGTACCACTTCGTTCTTTCCTTCGGAATCGCAATTTTTCTCCCTTTGCTTCTGTCGTGAATCGCGATGCTTTTTTCGTGCTCCTTTGCTTCCTGTCGCGAAATCATGACATATTTAGTGCCTTGCCCTGTTTGACTCGTTTGACCATGATTTTGTGACATGTCACGATTTCATGACAATTTTCCATTCTATCTTTCTCTCTCCTCTTGCCGCGATTCAACATGTCGTGAAATCGTGACATTTATTTACAACATGTCGAATCGGACACTTTCATTGTGCGAGGCAACATGTCGTGATATCGTGACACTTTTCATTTTCGGCGCGACGGAGCAACATGTCGCGATATCGTGACAAATTTTTCATTTTCGATCGCATGACGGAGCAACATGTCGCGATATCGCGACAACTTTTCATTTTCGGTCACGACGGAGCAACATGTCGCGATATCGCGACACTTTTTCATTTTTGTGCAATTTTGCCTTTTTTCTTGATTTTTAGCATCTGGGTCACTGAGATCTTCTTTGAAAGCATGCAAAAATGTGGGTCCCCAATTTTGGGGTGTGTTGTGGATCAGCCACAACAAATGGCGACTTTGCTGTCAAATGCTCCTGAGCATTTTAGTGAGAACCCTACCTGGAAGTATACAAACTCGAAAACATGTGTTAGCACATAAGAAATATAAACAAATGCCCAAAGATCAGAAATACATGAATCATCAGAATCATCAAGTATTAGCTCGGTGTGTGCAATGTATTTCATTCCCTATCGTTTGAAATTGATCAACATTCCATTGTCAGTTTTACATGAATGCATATGTGAGATTGTGAATGATTTGTGTAACCTCGATAACTATGCTTAGAGATTTTGCTCTTGTAAAGGCCTAAACTTTCTAGTATCATGCACAAACATTCAAGATTACCAAACCCTCTTAGGATCCACTAATGAATTGCTTTATTATATCCCAAAGTTGGTTATGAGTCCCTACTATCTTGAACCCATGTGCAAGTGAACGTGAAATCAGAACTTTGGGGAATCAGACTCCCAACCTAACCGAGATGGGAGTTTAACCCTATCCTTACTATTCTGATTTGGAATTCATTACCTCACTTTGAGCAAAATAATTTAACCAATTATGGAAGAAATGGTCATGCTAGTCTAACCCTTTGAACAATCAGTGGTCTTGTTTTTTAGACAAGACATGCTGCCATGCATGGGCATACTTAACCCCATAATCCAAGACTTACCTTCATTTCTTTGGACCTTGGGGATGACTACCCATCCTTTGCAGAGGACAAGTAGTACGATCCTTCCAATCCAATATAAATATGAGATGGGAAAAATTAATTTTTTACTTCTTGGACCTTGGGGATGACTACCCATCCTTGCTAGGGACATGTAGTACGATCCTTCCAATCCAAGCTTTGGATGAAAATGGAGAATATTAATTTTATTGCTTGGACCTTGGGGATGACTACCCATCCTTTGCAGAGGACAAGTAGTACGATCCTTCCAATCCAAGATTTATCATGAAATGAGACATAGGAGCTTTGGGGAATCAGATTCTCAACCTAGGCGAGATGAGAATTATGCCCTATCCTTACTACTCCATGTAGGTCAAATCAAAGCTTTGGGGAGTTGGATCCTCAACCTAAGTCCGATGAGGATTTAACCCTATCCTTACTACTCTGATTTTAGGCTTTAAGTTTTATGGAAGTGGTCAAAACCACTCGTTTAAGGATCATGTTGCATAATAGGATAGACATGAAATACTTCTTTCGCCCGACCTTTTCTTCCAAGTTAGGTTTTGATCATTTTGCTCAAGATCCTTTTTAATGTGTATAAGATGTGCTTAGTTCTAGATATCATGAGGCTCAGTTTCCAACCTTAGGATTTTTTTCACATTTATGTTATAGCATAACCCTAAGAGGATTTGACACACTTTAATGATTTGTACCTGAGATGCATATGCAACTAAGATGGAATGTATATGTAAAGTGAGATGTAATATGAATGCATTGTCTTTTGAATTGCAGATGAAATATTTGCCATACAAAACTGACTACTTCATGCATCACAAGTTTCAAACGATATAACTTAAAATGTTTGTGTTACTTGTGGAGCTTTTACAAGACAATTCCAATGTTTCATATTCTCCTAGTCTTAGGCATAAGTTGACATCTCAATTTTCTTTTTTTTTTTTTTTTTTATTATAAAAACAAACAAAGCATGTCAATCGAAATCAAACCCACAACTTAAATCCTAACTAGACTAACAATCCTAAACAAGGAAAACAAAATTTGAAAATCCCTACCAAAACCGAAAAGAATAACATCAATCTCTTACGACTTAAGGGCTAAAATAATGCTTTAAAACATGCCCATTAACCGGTAACATCAAATCCTTCCCTTCTAAAGTTTTTAGCCTGAAGGTATTTTTCTCGAGAATTTCTGAAATCTGATAAGGGCCTAACCAAAGACAATCAAATTTTTGATGATTCCCTTTTTCTTCATGTCTTTTATCCCACAGTAAGACCAAATCTGAAATTCTGAAGGACTTAATTTTAGCCCTTCTGTCAAACCATCTTTTGATAACTTCTTGGTGTTTATTCATGTGACTCATGGCTTCCTCCCTTTTTTCATCAAGGTGCAGCAAATGACTTAACCTGGCTTCAACTTGATTATCTGTCCCCAAGTACTCTTGTATGAAATGCAAGGTTTGCAACTTCAAGTTTGCAGGAAATATCGGGTCTTGTCCATAGACCAAATGATAGGGAGTATTCCCTATGGATTCTTTTACTCGGTCCTATCTGCCCAAAGGGAAAACTTTAATTGGCTGTGCCAATCCCGAGGGTTCTTTTCCAAGTAATTTCTTAATGATATTCAACAAATTTTTATTTGAAGATTCGGCCAAACCATTTCCTTGAGGGTAATAATTAGATGCAAATTTTAAACTCACTTTATTGTCATATGCCCAATCTGCAAATTGCGTAGAAATAAAAGCTTTACCATTGTCACTGACAATAGAATCGGGCATTCCGAATCTTGTTATAATGTGGTCCTCAAGGAATCTTATTACAACGTCTGTGGTGGCATGTTTTGTAGGAACCGCTTCTGTCCACCTTGTACAGTAATCTGTAGTTGTTAGTATGAATTTATGGGAATCAAAAGAATTTGGGTTAATAACCCCAATGAAATCTAGTCCCCATTGTGCAAATGGTCTCATCTCAACTACAAGTTGTAATGGCATGGCTGCATTTCTTTCTCTATTGGCAGCTACTTGACAAATGTGACAAGATCGTACATGGGCATGTGCATCTTTGAAAATGTGGGGCCAGTAGTATCCTGCTCTCAGGATTTGATGCGCTGTAGCATTTGCCGCACCATGACCAGTTCCATATTTCCCATGAAATTCCTGCAACACCTTGGCAGCTTCTTCTTTGTTCAGGCATCTCAAGTAGATCCCCTCATGATTTTTCCTGTAAAGAACACCAGATTTCATCAGATAATTGATAGACTTAAGTCTTAAAGCTCTTCTTTGAGTTGAATTCAGATTGGAAGGACACTTACCATTCAATAGAAATTGCACAATGTCAACATACCAGTCATCCTTAGAAATGTATTCTGCATTTGAATATTGGCATGTCATTTGCGGATTATTCTCAGCGATCGCCTTCACCAGTCCCTGTCCTCGAACTAGTTTCATAGGTTGGATTTCAAGATCAAACTCTTGGATAGTGGAAATCCATTTCCCTCTTTTCTCACCTAGCTCGTTCTGTAAAAACATGGTCTTGACAGCAGGGTCAGGCACGATGGCAATAACTCTGCTGTGCACAATGTAATGTCTAAATTTTTTTACCGTTTTAAAAAGTGCGTACATCTGCTTATCAAGGATGGAATACCTTAATTGAGCATCTTTTAAAGGAGCACTCAAAAATGCTATGGGATTTTCTGCACTATCCTCACCTTTCTGGGTCAAGACACTCGCAAAAGAGTGTTTCGATGCGAAAGCATAAATATAGAAAGGTTTAGAATAGTCTGGACTTATGAGGACAGGGGCTCTGGAAATGGCATCCTTGATGTTCTGAAAGGCCACCCTACTTTCCTCGTTCCATCTGACATCTACATCCTTCTTGAGCATCTTGTTCAGAGGTTTGGCTATCTCAACAAAGCTTGAGATAAACTTCCTCACAAAATTAACTCGCCCAAAGAAAGATCTCAACTCTTTTTTACTACCCGGGAGAGGCAAGTTTTGGATAGCTTGTATCCTTTCTCGGGTCAATGGATATGCCTTCTTTTGAAATGATGTGACCAAGTAGTCTTCCTTCTGTTACTCCAAAAATGCACTTTTTGGGATTTAAGGAAATTCCATGTTCTCTGCATCTTTGAAGAACTTTCTTCAAATCCTTGACATGGTCTTCTCTTTTCTTTGAAAATACTGGAATATCATCCACATACACAATGATACATTTGCCTATAAGCCCTTTGAATGCATAGTCCATGGCGCGTTGAAATGTTGCACCAACATTTAACAGTCCAAACGACATTCTCTTGTAGGCAAATGTCCCCCACTTGGTGGTGAAGGCTGTTTTCATCCTGTCATTTGGATGTATAAGAATTTGGTTGTATCCAGAATACCCATCAAGAAAAGACATCATTTCAGATCCATTTACCATTTGTAAAATTTCATCAATGGATGGCAATGGATAGTTATCCTTTTGAGAGGCTTTGTTAAGATTTCAAAAATCTATACACAGCCTAATCTCTCCACTCTTCTTTCTTATTGGAACGAGGTTAGCAACCCAGGTTGAGTGCCTAACAGGAAAAATGATCTTCGCTTCCAATAATATTTTGACCTCCTTTTCTATTAAGGGCTCCAATAGCGGGTTAACAACTCGCTGTCTTTGTCTAAAAGGCTTGGAGTCCGGCTTTAGAGGGATGGTATGTGTGATGATGTCTTGGTTGTATGTTTTCAGCTCATTGTAATTCCAAGCAATGCAATCCATGTAATGCTTTAATGCATGTATTATGTTGTTCCTTTCTTCACTTGTACATGCCTTTGCAATGTACACTTCCCGTGGATTGTCTGCACTCCCTAGATTAATTAGATCACATGCATCTTTGGGGAGTGGGACCTTTTTTCCTTTCTTGGTCTTGTATCCCATATCGAACATTTTCTCCAATGAAACCACGTCTTTAGGTATTTTGTTGGATTGACATGCAGTTTCACTCTCGTTTTCTGTTTCTTCTTGCCATCTTTGCTCCTCATCAATCACCTGATTTTCAAAAATACCCGAGTTCGTGACAAATTTGAATATGTGTCTGTCATTTTCAAAAACCTGGAAATTCTTGACATTATCAGGTATTGATGGACAAGGAACTAATTCAATGGAGAACTTTTACACCTTTTTATGTCCACTGGATTTAACATGCCCACGATGACTGCAAGAGAGTCTGCTATTCGGTTTCCTTTTCTAGAAATAAGGGCTATATTGAACGCGTCGAATTCCTCAATGAGGTCCATAACCCTAGTTCTATAAAGGCTCAGTCTCCTATCACGACATGTATACTGTCCTTTAATCTGCTTGACTACTAGTTCAGAATCTCCCAATACTTTCAAGCATTTAACTTGTTTGCTCAATGCTAGACGTAAACCAAAGATCAGTGCTTCGTATTCTGCCACATTGTTCGTGCAAGGAAATTGCAATCTATAAGCAGCCAATAATGGTTTACCTCCTGGACCAATGAGCTCGACTCCAGCTCCTGCTCCTTGTCTAGATTTGGATCCATCAAACCTGAGCAACCATGTGAAATCATTTTCCTCAAAAGAGCCACCATGACATGTTTCCTTTTTAGGCTCTTCAGTAGCTTCCTCAACATCAAGTGCATAGACCCCCAGTTCTGGCTCAGAAAACTGAACTTCATTCGGCTTGTTAAATTCTGTTATGATTTCTTTAAGCCTCGGTTCATTTTCCACTCTGATTTGATTTGCAATTCCTTTCCAGGGTAGCCACATATGTGAGCAATCTGTTGAAAAATAACCGTTCAGAGTTTTCATCCAATCCCTTGCAAGTAGCATTCCATATCTACTTGGGATGTTAACAACCAGAATGTCGACAACCTGCTGGACCCTGGGTTCAGAATTTAATTGAATTTTGACATCATATAGGGTCCCTACCACATTTACCTCTGATCGGTCCAATTGCAAAACCTTGCATTTGGATGAAACAGGTTGTAGACCTAGCATTTGACATATCTCCGAAGGCATGAGGTTGCTCGTGGCACCCGTGTCCACCAAACAGTTATGCAAATTCTTACCCGCAATTCTCAGAGTCAATAAGAATGGCGGGACATCCCGTCTCTCCTTTCGTAAAATCAGATGGGACTCAACTTCTTTTCCCTTCCACACTTGATCAGGTGAGTTCAGAGCCTTTATCAATGCCTCCTTTTGGCCAGGCAATCTAGCCGCGTCTAAGAACGAAAGGCTAGATTTGGACTTCTTTAGATCCTCCACTATGTCATAGTTTGGTTTTTTGAATTTGACTGTCTTCTGCGCGTCATTAGACATTTCTCTTCTAAGTGGAGGAGGAGGATTATTATCTGCCTTAGTATCCAGAGGGAGGATAGAGTTATTTGGTGGTGTTGATGAGGTTTTAGGGGCTTTAGATTTACTTCTCAAATGATATCCGTGATTCCCCTTTCTAAACTCTCGAAAATCTTGCACCTCCTGTTCCAAAATTTCATCTTCTTCTTCCTCACTCTCACCTTCTTGACGATATAAAGTTTCCACCACCATAATGTTATCATCCTGATGTTGAGATGGACCCTCATTTGACACCAGTTCCAAGTCATCAACTTGGGCTTGGAGACAATGAGTGTATCTAGCAATTTCGGGACAATTCCTCTCATTGTGCTCTTTTGTGTTGTGCAACCTACACCCCTTTTCCCATGCCAAATCGGAAAGATTCAAAAGGGAACTGGATTGACTAGGTCCTGCGAAGTATCTAGTTGATTGGCAATAGGGGCGGTACTCCCCCATTGTTTGGCTTTGTGTTCCAATGTCTCCCTCTATTGTTAAAATTTTGATTTGAGTGAGGGGCATGGGATTCATACTTCTATTTTTGAACCATGTCATTGCTCAGTTTATGAACTATCTTCTTGAGCTCTTCGACCTCCGAATAAATCTCCTTCGATGGAACTACATTGTTGTTAACTCCCGTTGGGTTTGCATAATTGGTGGGGTCTTGATTCAACATTTGGGTCGGGTTTTGAGGAATTTGATTCACGTATGGATTGACACTTTGAATCGGAGTTGGATTTGGGAAAGGAACTATAGCCTGAGAATTAACTTGGTTGGTTCCTTGCATAGTCGATTGACTATTTTGCAAAAATGCGGGAACAGGTGGAATGGATGTGATTGGTTGGATTGGAATGGGTGCATAAGCAGGTGCTGGTGGATACGGTTGTTGATATGGGAAGGCATTCATGCTTGGCATTTGCGGTGCCATGATCTGATTTGCCAAGGGAGCTTGACCATATGGAGCATATTGTCCCATCATAGGCATCTGGGGAAATCCATAGCCCTGTGGTGTCATTTGTCGCTCGATGGTCATGGCTTCATTGTAGGCTAGAGCGAGCGTGGTGACTTGAGGATTTCATCTTGCAAACATGGCTGTCATGGGATCCAATGCCCCAAAATATATTTGCAAGGCCACTACGGGATCTATGGCAAAATGCCGAATTGCTCTATTATAGCATTTTTGGAATTTCTGATTAAAGGTTCCGATTGGTTCACCCCGGCCCCTTTTGCATGTAATAAAATGATTGTAGATGGTTGTGGGATCCAAAGGTGACCTAAACTGATTAACAAAGGCGTTCTCCATTTGTGTCCATGAAGTGATTGAACCAGGAGGCAAGCATATATACCATTCATAGGCTATTGGATCTAGGCTCATGGGGAAAAATCCTGCAAGCCACATCCTCATGTTGGACTTGCAACCTTATTAAAACATCCCTATAAGCTTGGATATGCTCTTCTACCATTCTTGGGCCATCTGGTTTATATTTGGGCAAGAATATTTCTATGTTCTTAGGGATTTCATGGATATCCCCTGCAATATTCAAGGGGATATTATTAGCTCCATACCAAGGAGCTACTGGAGGTTGAGCCATTTGACTCAAAATTGATGAGGACAACCCTACAAGAGCGGTGGAAATGGTACTGACAATAGGTGCACTAGTGGCAATTGATACCACTGGTGTAGGTCCGCTCGAGGTTCCTGAAGAAAAAAGATCTTTTGTGACTGGTAGGTTTACAACTTGCTTGGTTTTGTTCTTGGGAGTACCAGTGAGTGTAAGGTCATGGAATATGGTTTCCCCAGTTGTTTGGGACCTAGTCGCAATACGACGCGGTGGGTCCAGCCTGCCTGACGAAACTCTCGATTATCTCCAAGAAAACCTGCAACAGAAAAACAAATGCTGCAGTTTAGCCGTTTGTGAGATTTAAAAGATAATTTCAAAATCAAATCAAAAAGATATTACTTCTGTATGAAAATCAAAATAAAGTAAACCAATCAAGCCCTCCTTCTAGCGCCAATCTGTTGAGTGGTATTTTCACCCAGTTGTGAAAACACACTCTCCGATAGGATCCGAGTCCCAAATCCTCTGCTTGCAAAGAAATTACACAGATAATTTCTCCAAGGTTCCTTTTACGTTAGCCCTTTTTATACCAATGATGTTGTTCAATTTAAATGCTGGGAATACCTTAGTGGTTGCAAGTGAATGTTAACAAGGGGCACTATGGTTTATTTTAATTTGAAATTGCAATGGACTCAAAGTGAATTAATCTAAGAGATGAATCTATTTCGATCTCGAGCTTTGATGGATTTTTAGTTATTTATTTAAATGATGGTAATTAAAATGCAAAAAAAATAAAGAATTGAGAATAAAAAAAATGCAAAGAGGATGAACTAAACTACGTCTAGAGTGCTACCATCTCGATTTGACAAAATCGAAGATAATGAGGTTTCTGCATACAACCTAACCTATTGAACCTACAAAACTCGCACAATCCAGATAAGCTAGGTGCTGGTTTCTGGGGTTTTTACTGTGATTTCAGATTTAGACATTCGCATGAAGCAACCAAGAACACTTGCATTAAACTTCACCTAGAAGCCTAGAAATCTGAAAGGGGAAGATAAAACATTAAATCTTGCATGCAAAAATGACTCCTTCTTTCTTATCAATGAGATGCCAACTCTCTGTATTTTATGTATTAAAAGAATATATCAGTTACAATGATAGAATGTTCCAGGTTTAACAAATCCAGAACAAGTGAAGGAAAATGCTCCAAATGCAGGCCCAGAATGGCTTGTTGCCTTTGTCTCTACAACTCTGCTAGCAGCAATTTCCAACCCTCGTATCAATCTGTGCCTCTAATTTTATACTTTCTGGTGCGGCTCTTTGTTTCACTCTGCGGCGCTTCGTTTCACCTCCCAGAATGCATCGTTTTGTATTCCTCGCCTTTTCGTTGCTTTTGACTTTATGTTCGATGCCAAAACGTTCGATATTCTCTGTTAACATGTAACACTTCTGTAACCCTGACACCTGTATGCCACGTGTTTCATGCTTCCTCTGCATGCTTCATAACTGCCCCCTTGTAAATCATGACAAAAATAGCATGTCACGATATCACGACGTTTTTCTGTATGCAACCCCGCTCTTCTACCTGCACCGCGAAAATAAGACGTCACGAAATCGTGACATTTTTTGGCCAACTGCCTTGTCTGCCACCATGCATAGCAAAAATGATACATGTCATGAAATCATGACATTTTATGCTATCGGGCCCTGTGGGTGCAACTTGTCACGAAATCATGACGCTTTTCATCTCTGTACGCCTCGGCTGCTTCTTGTCATGAAATCATGACGCTTTTTCATTTGGAGCTATCTTGCGGCTTTCTGTCATGAAATCGTGACGCTTCTCCATTCCGTACCACTTTGCTAGCTTTTCATCATGAAATCGTGATGCTTTTCTATTTCGGGCTGCTCTTGCTGTATTTGGCCGCGAAAACGCGACATGTCACGAAATCGTGACATATTTTCCTTCCGTACCACTTTGCTGCTTGGAGCCGTGAAAACCGCGACCTCGTCGCGATATCGCGACGCTTTTTCCTTCGTACCTTTCTCTTCGTGAATTTTTTGCTTCCTATCACGAAATCGCGACGCTTTTAGTGCCTTGCCCTGTTTGACTGGTTTGACCGTGATTTTGTGACATGTCACGATTTCACGACAATTTTCCATTCTATCTTTCTCTCTCCTCTCTGGACCGCGATCGGAGCAACATGTCGTGATATCGTGACACTTATTGGCAACATCCATATCGCGACACTTTTTCATTTCGATAGTGAAGGCAACATGTCGCGATATCGCGACACTTTTTCATTTTCGGCCGCGACGGAGCAACATGTCGCGATATCGCGACACTTTTTCATTTTTGGCCGCGACGGAGCAACATGTCGCGATATCGCGACACTTTTTCATTTTTGGCAGCGACGGAGCGACATGTCGCGATATCGCGACACTTTTTCATTTTTGCACAATTTTGCCTTTTTCTTGATTTTTAGCATCTGGGTCACTGAGATCTTCTTTGAAAGCATGCAAAAAAGGTGGGTCCCCAATTTTGGGGTGTGTTGTGGATCAGCCACAACAAAAAATTTACAAGGGGATTTGATTTTCCTGTGGTTTCTCTAACCACTTTCCATTCATGATGCTTGCCAACTATGACTTCCTTATTATATTACAACGGTTCTCTGGTTGAGCCGATCGTTGCCATTTGTGATTCTTGGAATCAAATTTTATCTGTCAGTCTATCAACTAAATTTGGTTCATTAGGATGTTTCTGGAAGGTTTTGGGCTATAATTATTTTTTGTTCGACTTATCTAGCATCAATTTTAGTTTTTTCTTATTTCTTGGATTACATGCACAAAAGTTTACTTAAAACCTTTGAGGGAGGTAGAATTTTAATTGTGTTCATAGATCTATCCATCAGTCGACTAGAGTATCGCTTCTTATTTACACAATTACAATTAAGGAGAGAAAATATGGCCTTTGTTCTTCTATGTTTTTACCTCTTACCAACACTTCTCAATTTTGGTTTTTTATCGATGCTTTCTAGTTTGTGTGGCTTATGTGAAGATGATCAAAAGCATGGCTTTCTATGACTTCTTAATTTTCCTTTATTCATAGTTCTTCTTAGCTTCAGGCTCTTTTTGGTGCTTTTTTTACTACGTACTTAATACAAAGAAGGTTAAGAAGTGCACCTTTTATCAGCTTTCTTGCTTTTGAACCAATTTTAGTGCTTCTCAGCGTTGGGCTCTTTTCGACGCTTTTTAGCTATGCACTTGATACAAAAAGGGTTAAGAAACATACCTTTTATTAGCCTTCTTGATTTTGAACCAATTTTGGTGCTTCTCATATTTGGGCTCTTTATTATGCTTTTTGATTGCACACTTGATACAAAGAGGGTTGAGAAGCACGATACTTCTAGAATTTTTATATTTCCTTGATTTTAGTGCTTTCTCACTTTTTGCCTTTGCATAGTGCTTCTCAACTTTCGAATGCTCTTCACTTCTACGTGGTTAGTGCAAAGGATATTGAGAAGCGCACCATTTTCTAGACTTCTCAATTTTATTCAATTTATAGTGCTTTTGTGTTTCCCTTACATAGCCAAATTTTGCAAAATTTCAGCCTAAGTATGATTGTAGCCTTTTTTGGCCTACAAATCTATGTCTGAAAAAGAAAAGAAAGACTACATAAAATATCTAAGGAAGCATAAATATGCCTTTGCATGGAGATATGAAGACCTATGAACATTTTACAAAAAATTAATGAAGCATATTATTCCATTAAAATAAGGCACTGAGTTGCACAAGCAAAAACAAAGAAAGTTTAATCCCATGTTACACCCTATAATGCAAAAGGAAGTCCAAAAATTATTGGATGCCAAGATTTTCAAAAAAGTGAGATTATCTACATGGATAGCCAATTTAGTTCTAGTAAGAAATAAAAATGGAGACATTAGGCTATGTGTAGATTTTATAGATTTGAACAAAAAATCCTTAAAAGATAATTATCCTTTGTCCAATATGGAGTAGTTATTACAGGTTATTGCAATATCAGCTAGAATATCTTTTTTAGATGGATTCTCTAGCTATAATGAGACTCGAGTGAATCTTGAAGATAGGCACAAAATAAATTTTACCACCCAGTGGAGAACATTTGAATACGTTAGGTTGCCATTTGGTTTAATGAATGCAAGATCCACCTTTCAAAGAGCCATATATTTTGGTTTCAAAGGCTTAATATTTAAGATAGTAGTATTTTACTTGGTTGACATAACTATCTTCTCTAAGAATCCTGAGGACCAATTTGAGCATCTCACTCGACTGTTTGAAAGATGTAAAGAATTTAGCATTTTATTTAATCCCAAGAAGTGTATATTTGAGGTAAGGCAAGGCAAGTTATTAGACATATTGTTTTTAAATAAGGAATTAGGATTGATCCTGAAATAACTGAGGCCATTGCCAAGATTCCTCCACCAAAGAACTTGAAAGGAGTCAAGTCATTTTTTGGGAAGATTAATTTTGTAAGGAGATTTGCTCAAATTGCAAAACCTATAAATGACATGATAAAAAAAGAGGACATTATTAAATGGACATAAGGAAACCTAGAATCTTTCCAAAAAATAAATTATGCAATCACGTAGGCCCCTATATTAGCATGTCCAAATTATCATAGAGATTTTAATATATACTCTTTTGCTTCAAAACATACCATGTTGTTGTACTATCATAGAAGGATGCAAAAAGCAATGAGAGGCTAGTGGCATTTATGATTTTAGGATTAGAAATATCCCAACTAAAATATACCATGATAGGAAAATAGGCCTTCTCACTGACAAAAGTATTAGAGCATTTTAAAGAAATTTTTGGGTCAAACAAAGTGATAGCATGCATCCCTTACACAACCATCAAGGATATTTTTACTCAAAATGAACCTATAGGTAGTTCAGCCAGATGGATGGTTAAATTATAGTAGTATGAGGTTGAGTTCAAGGTTGTGAAGACCATTAAAATGTAAGGTTTAGCCAAGTATATGGTAACCAAAGGAGGTGAAGACTTCAACAATACAATTGTAACAATAAATGCATTGTAGATTGCTGAAATAGAAGCATCTAAAGATAATTGATATAAGTATATTTTAAATTATCTACACACATTGGCATTCCATGTTGGCTATTCTCATAATAAAATGAAGAGTATTAAATTACAAACATATAATTACTACATTCAGAATAACAAATTATTTTGGAGGTATCCGAATGGAATATTACTATATCTTTTTCAAAAGGAGGTACCTAGAATAATTGGAAATTTTCATACTAGATTTTTTGGAGGGAATTTTGCACCTAAAGAAACTATTAACAGCATAATGAGAGCAGTCTACTATTGGCCATCCATGTTTAGGGATGTATACTTGTTTATAGAAAAATTTCAAAATTGCCAAATATTTGATGGTAAGAAAAAGTTACCTGCAATGCCTTTAAAACATGTGTTAGTAGAAGATCCTTTCACTCAATGGGGCTAGAATTTATAGGAGAAATTAATCCAAATTATTCATGTGGTCATCAATGGATAATAACTGCTACTAAATATTTCACTAAGTAGGTAGAAGCTGCCCCATTGAAGAGATCAACCACTAAAGTAATTATCAAGTTTTGGAGGAAAATATATTAACCAGATTTGGATTGCCTATGAAGCTAATTACTGATAATGGTAGCAAATTTATTTTATATGAGATGGTGGAATTATGTAGTAGATATAGCATTGAATTGGTTCATTTAGCTAATTACTATCCTCAAGGTAATGGCCTAGCAGAATCTTCAAATAAAAATTTCATAACCAAAATAAAAATATCTCTTGGCAAAAATAAAAGGGGCTGGGATAATAAATTGAAATTCACTTTATGGGCTGACATGATTTATGTTAAAAGAGAAACAATGAAAGTACCTTATCAACTTGTGTATGGGGAAAATGCATTATTCCCTCCACAGGATGAAAGATCTACTTTAGCCTTATTACTTCAAGACCATAAGAAGCCAGATAGTTGGCAAAGGAGAAAGGATCAAATTATCAAACTGGAAGAATATAGGAGGGATTATTTCAAGAGAATGATCCAAGAAACTTAGAAAACAATGCAAGTCATTAACAAGAAATTTAGGGGAAATCCCTTTGCAGAAAGATACATAGTGTTATATTGAAATCCAAAGAATGGCAAATCAGGGGAAAAATCGAAACTGGAGCTAAAATGGTTGGGTCCTTACCAGATCATCAAAAAAATAGGCCATCATACTTACAAGTTGCAGACCCTACAAGGAGAAGAAATGTAGTTTTCAATAATGGCCAGCATATGAAGTTGTAATACCCTTGTGATTGGGATCAATTGATATGAACTATTTATATCTGCCTTTTGTATATATAATTTTTTTTTTTTTATGTTTGTCATGTTAGTTCTAGTCTAGTAGGTTGTTGAGTCCATTTTTTTTCTTAGGTGATTAGAATTTTACTCTTAAATTGATTACTTCCAAATAAAGATCAAAACTATTAGTTTTTCATGGGAACTGAGCCATCAAAGAGTCAGCAAAGATCAAATATAGAAGCCATGTTCATAGGGGTCACACTTTTTTCAAGTCTATTTATAAAATTCCAAAGGAAATGGGTACAATTATGTCATCTAAAGATCCTAAGGTTCTCAAAAAAACTTTGACTCCTTCAAAATCAACCAGTTCTCTTCTCCCAGATAGAGCCTATGTTGGGCTTCAAAAACCCCAACTTATATTTCACCCCTAGTTTATAAAATTTGGAAAATTTGAGTGTCTAGGTGATTATAGGATGTGGTGGTTGGTTCAAAAAGAGGGAAGTTTTGAGACAGTCACTCAAATTTAAAAGATTCTTCATGGTCATTGAAATTATAAGTCTTGGTCATTTTTTCTTAGTTCATCCAAAAATATCCTTCACTAAGTCATCATATCATCACCCTTCATCATCTTATCCATTTCATCTATTTTTAAGACCATTATTTTCAAAATTTTACATATCAGTTGGTCCACTTTCTTTATTTAGTCCATATCCCTCCATTTACCCCCATACCATCTAAGTCATCTGACCATTGTATATCCTTTTTAAGGTCACAATATAATATTCATCTTGCATCCCTAGGTTAGACCATGACCAAAAATACCATAGAGTCTGCCTACATCCAAAATCAAACCATGGCCTTGTAAGGTATTCCATAAGGTTAGCACACACTGAATGATTAATCATTATAGTCTCCCATAACTCCACTCATGTTTCATTATACTTACATCCACCTAGGTTCAAGTTAAGGTCCATTCATCATCATTTCATTAATTCATGTTTATTTCCTAAGTTTGCTTTGCTTTTATTTTTCTTAAACCTCCATGTATACCTAGATGTAAAACCTTAGCTTATTTGCTCCTGCTTAATTTTTACCAAAAATATTCCTTGCTAAATTCTACCCACCCAAAGTCATCGTCACCCTTCAAAAAATCCTATCGTCGATCCATCCATGACCACATTAAACCATTGAAAATAGTCTAAACTCAAAATTCATTGTTGCTCATACAAACCCATTGTTGTTTATCCATTAGCGATAACGTCCTTCAATCGATGACCGCAAAAAGCCTTGGCATAAAATCAAAATCAATTATATCTCTTGTAAAAGCCTTGTCATCGATGCATCAAGGACCATTAATCATGATCAGCGATGAAGTATTTTTAAGTTCTACTTGAGGGTATAATCATCATTGACCCTAGTCATTCCTCCTACCTATAGAATAAGTTCCACCAAGTTTCACTTAAGCCTTTGTTATCCTTCTAAAGACCATCGCTAATCAATCAATGACCACTCTAAGCTATCAAAGATAGTGTAAACAAACAAGTAACTTAGAAATAAATTTATCACTAATCTAAATGCATTGTCACTGATCATAAGTTTCCTGCTTGGTTTTCACCTACCTAAGCCCATGAACCTAAAATTTCATCTAATAAATTCATCCCTAAGTCCAAGTTTGGTCTATCACCAATAAAAATACTATCACCAATGCATCAGTGAAAAAGGTTTCCCTATCAACAACCATAACATAACATCAGCCAAAAAGGTTATCGCTAATCGCTCATGTAAAAGTCCCATCGTTGATCCATCAATGACCAATAGGTTTAGTCATTCAAGGGTTTGATCATAATTTATCCTAAGTGTTTCCCCTCCCATTGTGCATTAAATAAGCCTTATTTCATGGCAATAAAAAGGTCTGCTAAGTCATCCATGTTTAAGCATTTCCAAAAATTCTTAAAAGCCTACCCATCATTGATAGAATTCTTCCTTCGCTCATCCATCAGTGATAATTTAATCCACCAACGATCAATTTTTTAGTCATTGATTCTATGAAATATGCATCACTAATCCATAAACAATAGCTCCAAGTGGTCGATGATCGTGCATTTTTACAATATAAAGAGATATATTCATCACTCTTGGAGAAATCCCATCGATGATGCATTAATGACAAGCCACAAGGAAGAGCGACTAGCACATCAACGATCTAGATCAAACCAAAGAGATCAACGATGCACATTTCACCAACTATACCTCATATAATAGACCTAGAAAGGCATGTGGCTCATTATGAAAGAACTAACAGAAGGTGTGATGAAGTGGATGGACCCAGATCCAAAAGCGATGATCCCATCTAGGGTGGTTTTGGTCCAAAATATACCTAAGTTTGGTTATTGCACCCAAGACATGGCCAAAATTGAATGAATGGTCAAAATGCAAGGTTTAACTCATTCAATATCCAGATAAGGCTTGTTCCTTTGGGAAGTTCTAACTATCTCGAGAGTAACCTAGGTGGTAGAAAAGAGTGTTGGAAAGAAATGTAAATGTAGTCAAAGCTAGAACTTAATGTGGTACAGATTAAGCAACACTAAGAAATTAACAAAACCATAAAAAGAAAGCAACTACCATGACCTCTTAACAAACCAACCAATTACTTATCATACACAAAATATGATTAAATTGATATTTAGGTTCACAAATTAACATCTCTTGGAATAAAAAATAAACATGAAGAAGAATCTTGAAATAATAATTAATATCATGTACATTTACTTAGCTAAATTAGAAACATCCATCCATTCATACATACTTGTTCTTCAAGATATTTAAACTAGAGGTTAAAAAATATCATTTAGTATTTGCTCCTTCCAAAATTTAAGTCCATACAACTTGTAAATGCCTAATAGCCAATCCTTAACAAGAGGTTGATATTATTATTTATAACCTCTTGGTGGTTCAATATTTTAGAATATAAACATATTTTGTTTAAAATAATTGCAACAATAAGCTACGTGGCCAATCTGGTACAAGAATTCTACAGTGTCATAGATCTGGAGACAAATAGAGAATTAAATATCTAACTACAAGGTGATTACTCCTATGCATTAGTGGGTAGTAGAGGTGGCCTGGAACTCTGATCCATTCATTTTTCTCCTAGTGCATTTGTCTTTATTGATTTATTAATAGTCATATCAAACTAAAAACATCACCATATTTGATGTACCTAGTAATGGTTAAGTAGTGGATTTACAACTTGTCAAGGATCTATGATGTTCTCCTGTGTTTGGGCCTCTCTGATATTTATTTCCTATGAAAATTTTACTGGTCATAAAATTGCAATGATTTTTGGCTTTTAGTCTCTTTCTTGCACTTCACCAATGAAAACGTGGCATGTCATGGAATTGTGATATCTTTTAGATCTTAGCCCTCTTTCTTACTCCTCGTTAGCAAAAATTTGACTGGTCATAAAATTGCAACGCTTTTCGACTTTCAGCCTCTTCCTTACATTTTGCTAGTGGAAACCTGACATGTTGCAAAATCATGACATATTTCGTCTATTGGCCCTTTTTCTTGCTCCTCGCCTACAAAAATTTGACTAATCATGGAATCGCGATGCTTTTTAGATTTCAAGATCTTCCTTGCATTTTTCCAGTGAAAACTTATTTTGTCATGAAATCATGACACTTTTTGGCTTTTGGTCTCTTCCTTGCATTTTGCCAATGAAAACTTGTTTTGTCATGGGATCATGATGCTTTTCAGCTTTCAGCCTCTTCCTTGCATTTTGCCAGCAAAAACTTGTTTTATCGTGGAATCATGATGTTTTTCGGCTTTCAATATCTTCCTTGCATTTTTCCAGCAGAAACTTGTTATGTCATATAATCGTGACATCTTTCAGCTCTTGGTAATTTTCTTGATTATTTCCAATAAGAACCAAACATGTCACAAAAGCACAATGCCTTATGACTCTTCAAAATTTTTAGGATTTCATCATCACCTTATTTCTCCTGGTGTAGTCCTTTCTGACCTACATTATTGGCACCTCCTAAGGTAGTTTTCTAGAAAAAATTTACAACATAGAGCCTTTATCCATTGGGTGAGTAGAGTTCCTTAAAAATAAAAGGATAAATGGGGGGATGTATAGATACAAAAAAAAATTAAATGAAGGAAGGGACGAGTGAGATGAAAAAAAAAGATATCTTTGTGGCCTTCTTATTCGATTCTTTGATTGTTTGGGAAATTTTCTTCTCCTACATCTTCATCTTCCTCTACTTATATATCTCTTCCAACTTCCTCTACCATTTCCCCTTCATCTCTATCTTCCATTCCTCCTTCAATATTTTCTTTTTCCTGGGTTCTGCTATCAGTCCTTTGATCTTGCAGCCTCATGGCAATATCATTATAAGCCTTGAAAGCTGGCTCCTAGGTTTCCCTATTGGAATTAGATACCTCTATGAATTTGTGATGGATATATTCTAGTTTAGAGACATTATTATAGGAGAGAGCTTTAGACCTCAAGATCAACTCATACATGCAAGATTTTATCTAAGTAAAATCTTGTATGATCTTAAAAATTGTTCCCATTGCACAGGTTCTGGCCATTTTTTTATCTTGGATTCATCTTCTATGATTGCCTTGAAGATATTTTTGAGTTCTTCCTCTCCCAAGAGGTTGGAATCCTCATCCCAAAATCTAGAGAACCCACACTTCTTATATAGACTCAGGTGTTTTAGTATCTCTTTGGTTTCAACTTTGAGATCTTGGATGAGATGCCAACCTTGGTTCATGAGCCTATGCCTTTTGAAGAAGTATATGACTACAATTTTGGTGTTGGACAATTCTTGGTTGGGGGTGGCCATTCATCCATATCTACTTTAAGCTAGAGCTTGGATATTTGTGGTTGTAGAAAATCTAGGTTGTAAGAAGCATTCAACTTCTTTGAATTCATATTTTTCCATTCCTAATACTCTTTTCACTTCACTCATATAGAGTATTATAGGCTATGCTTTGAGGCTCATTTCTATGATATCTTTGAGCATATCTCTCCTTGCCTATTTAGCTCCATCCTTTGAGAAATCCATGGCTTTGGTTCTTTCTTTATAGAGCTACTATTGGAGATTTTTGAGCTATTAGGTAAGGGACTAATTCTTCTTGTGAGTATCTTCTACCTTCTATTTATATCTAGCCATCTCTTAGAACATGTCTTGCCACTTCTTGGCTTCATTATTAAATGCTTTTTCAAAAAAAAATTGTTCACTCAGCGTTGCTTCTAGTTCCTTAATTTTTTCCTTAGCTTGTTTATACTTTTCTTTGAAGTAGTCCCCATGGACATAGATGGTCTCCATATGAGCCCTTGCATATCCAAATTCATCCTGCATTGGATGTTGAGTGATATCCTCTACCACTGTTTCAACCTGGTAATCTTCCATAGTTGATTCTTCCATCGGCTTATCTACCTAAGGTGTGATATTTAATTTAGTCCTTTACATGGTGCTTGGATCTAGTGCCATAATTTTTGTGTAGCGATTAGACCTCTTGGAAGACTAGGTGCATTTCTCATTCCACCAGTCGTATGCTCTCTTGTTGGTTTTATTGAACTTCTTGATTTTTTTCATATTGGGATGAGCATCAATCGCATCAGTGGGAAGGGACTATAATAGCAGGAAATGATTGATCGAGAAGAATGGAACAGTCACAACTATGGAATTTGCACATGTGAGCGATGTGATAGGTGTTGCTATGGAATGTATGGTGATGACCTGAATTGGTACCATGGATGAGAGTGATGGAGCAACCATAATTTTTGTTGAGGGAGGCAAATATGAACTATTTGGGTTGAAATAGTTGGGGGTGGCTGTGATGATGGTGATGAAGATGTATGCTATGGGGGTGAATATGGAGGTTTCTAGGAAGGAGATAATGCATTTTTTGATCAGAAGAGAAGGGGAGTTCCTTTAAGGTATTAGTGGAGGAAAGAATAAGAGAGGAAGAAATGGTCATACCTAAAGACTCTTGTTGGGGCCATAGCATCTCTTTGATGTTTGATAATTATTCAACCATATCTTCTTGCTTAGGGGTGCTTTCATACAGCTAATGAGGGAACTGTCTTTTATCTTCTTGAGTGACCACTTCCTCTATAGCTTCTTCTTGTTCAAGGGTACTTTCATCTAGTTGATGAGGGGACCATCTTCTATCTTCTTGAGTGACCACTTCCTCTACAACTTTTGTATTTCTCTTTATTTTCCTCATCTATAGATGCTTGTACTACTTTTATCTTGGTTCTTTTGATTGGAGAGAGTTCATAAGAGCTTTTATTTGATTATAATTGTTGAGCCTATACTTGTGCTACTCTAGACAGAGGGTCTATACCCCCACAGGTGTTACAAATGTTGGGATCACTCACCTCAAACTCCTACTCCTGGTAGTTACTACCCCCAAGGCTAGACCTTTAGATCTTGTTTGCACCTAGATGGATTTCGTGATCCCCTACCCATGTCTCCTAAGGCATTCTCCTTCATAAACCATTATTTTCATTATAGCATGTACTTTTACATACTTTCCCATTTATTCCTACGTGTAGGATTTAGCTTTCCTCTTTTTGGAAGAAGAGAGGTGTTGTAGCTAGGACGATCTATAGTGAAACTTGAGGAGTTGCTTTACCCTTTTCTATGCTTATTTTCCTAAAATTTCCCTCTGAGGTGGTTTATTCTTTTTGAGTACTACAAAAACTCAGGGTAATCTTGTTCTCGATGGTTTTTGCCTAGGTCTTGAAGTGTCTATCATATCCAAGGGAGAATTCTTCTTCATTCTTGATGTCATATCTTGAAGTGGTCATCTTAGTTTCACATCTCATGATACACAAGTAATGTATCTTGGATTTTTTCCAACCCTTGATTTTATACATCTTTTGAATAGTCTTTTCTTCTAGTAAATGGTCTTGATTATTCTTAGGGTCATAATCCAACATTTTTTTATAGAAATAATTCCATGGGAGTAATGGCTATATCTGCTCTACGTATCATTCTAGTTATTCATATTCAAGATTATTTCTTTGATGCTCTATGTGCTCCCTGGTCATTTTATCAAACTTATTATTTTTATAGCTATTGATGATTTCTAGTATTTCTACAAATTTATTGATGGGGTCGTACCTCCATCATTACGGTAACCCTACCAGCTCTAAGTCCCTCAAAACTTGGGTTACTTTTTCATGATGCATGTTTTTTGATAGGATTATCCCCTCAAACATGAATGGGAGGAGGCAGGTTCCTTTTCGATCTATGCCTATGTTGAGTTTATCATTTATGTATATGGTTTACCTATAATATTTTAGTGCGAACAACTAGTTTGTAACATAATGAGGGAGCAATAATGGCTTTCCAGTGAACTCATACAATTGGATGACTACTCCTTGCATTAATGCAAACTAGTATCCTTCTTCTACATGTGGGTTCTCTAGAATATTTCTTATCATTGAGGGTAATCTACCTATTTCTCCATCTATAAGCTTCAAAGTGGGTCCCAATAAATCCTTGTTGAAATTTTAGTAGGTTTCAGTGGTGGTAAGAAAATAGGTCCACTTATACACTGGTAACTTTCTACCCTTCTCATAAAAATCCATTAATGATATGAAAAACATTTCCTTTGCCATGAAAAATAATAAAATCCAGGCCACATGGGAGCAGTATCGAAAGGACATTTGACTTTATTTTTATTTTGGTTAGTTTTTCATGAATTTTATGGCATATGAAGACTAGCAAGTTGAAGAAAATTAGCCTGGTGTTTTGGTCCATGATGGAGATATCATAAAAATTGGGGTTAGAGATACACTAAGCGATGGTGATTTGCCAGCCATATACCTATTTTTCCAAGGGCATCCCTGCTATGAATACTAGCATTGAATATAACTCTAGATTTTTGAACTTAGTGAGGGGTATAGGTATTTTAGGAAAGTTTCTTCCTGATGGTGCTTTATTCATCTATAATTATAGAAAGTCCCTCATGGATTTATTTGAGGTATAATACCTAGCTTGATCATATGGGCATAATTCCTTGAGTGTGAAAGTGGAGGAATATCCTACAGCAAATGTAGCCACAAACGCTTTCGAGCTAAGTGTAAAGAGGTGTCTACCTAATTTAATTTGGATTATCCTTCACTTTGGGTCATAATATTTGGTGATTACATGCACTATTTTGGGATAGGGATACACTAGGTTGCAAATTTAAAAGGAGAGTAGGGAATGAAAATCAAAATTTGAGGGACTAGATGGAGTAATACCTGTTCTAGATATTTCTTCCACATTTGTCCTCAATCTCATCACTTATTTGGCCATGACCACTGTGTCCAGAACCATTGCATCCTTGTCATGAAAAGTAATGCTTCTATCATATTCATCATGTACTACAACTTTTATGGTCAAACATACCTCATCACTTCTTTTGCCATGACCACTGTGTCCAGAATCATTGCATCCTTATCATGAAAATGGATTCTTATGTCATCTTCATCATGTACTACAACTTTGATGGTCAAATATGAAGCTACCATTGCAATAATTTTTCCTATACGAGACTATGGCTAGCAGGAAATTTTCTAAGCGTACTTTGGTGAAAGGAAAAACTTGGTGAGGGAGAGAAATTCTACAAGAAATTTTTAGAATAAATGGGCTCTTCTAGGGTTTTTTTACCATAAATAGCATTTGCACAAAAACTAGAACATGTAGTAACTCCATTAGTTGGCCACTCACATTATCGAATCAATATAGATGTTGTATCTATTCCAACTAGTACGCAACCTTTTATTAGTAAATAATGATTAGTTTTACATTTATGGTGTCATGCTTCCCTTTGTTCCTTGAAATTTAAAACTTACTTTCTTGCTCATTGCGTAGTAGTGGTTTTTGGACACGTTCGAACCGTTAAGCTTGTGAAAGAGATTGATTATCATGGAACCACATCTATTTGTAATTCTTGGAGATTGTTGTTGAATACCATCACATAAATGAGACACATCATAGAATCATGATATTTTTCTTCCCTTTTTATCATGACCTTAAGATACGTCATGAAACCGCAACCATTTTGAAAAAAAAAACTTAAAAAAAAAATTACATATAATACATAAAGTACAATATGTAGGGGAACTTTTAGTGAAAATATAGTTTCAGATGGAAATCATTGATAAGAATAGGTTGGATTAATGCCTACTCATACTAAAGCTAAAAATAATTGTGGTGCTTCTCTGTGATTATCTTGAAAGGACCCTCCCAAAAGGAATTGAACTTTTGGTGATTTCTCAGTTTTTCTTTTATTTTCAATCCATCTTAAGACCAAGTCTTCGGTATTGAATTTCCTGAAGGTAGTCTTATTTTCAAACCATCCTTTGGTATCCCTAGGTGTTTTTGGCATTGTATATAATCCTACTCTTTTTTTCTTCCAAATATAGCAGCTACATCAGTATGTTTCCCGCTAGATCACTATATTTCATTTGGTCTTTCTCAAGCAATTGTAAAGCTGGTATCTCCATATGTATGGGAAGGATGGCTTCCTTCCCATAAAACAAAGCATAAGGGGATGTGTTGATAGATTTATTTATGGTGATACTATCGGCCCATAGTGCTTTATTAATTAAGGAATGTCAACTCCTTTTGTTGTCTTTCAAGGTTCTTTTTAGGATCCTTAGTAAGTTCTTATTTGTTGACTCTGCCAGATCATTTCCTTGCAGATAATAGTTGGTTGAAGTCTTTAGGTAAATCCCATACTTACTAGTAAAATCAATCATATTAGCTCTAATGAAGGATGAGTCATTATCACTGACCAGTGCATCAGGTATACTGAACCTCATAATAATATTTTCAACAAATTCAATAACCACCTCTTGATCATATTTCTTCGTAGGTATAGCTCCTATCCATTAAATGAAGTAGTTTGTTGCTATCAAAATGTACTTATGTCTAGCTGATGAATTTATATCTATTAATCCAATGAAGTCTAAACCCCATTTTTGAAATGGTTGTTCTACTTGGATAGCCTTGAGAGGTAAGGATGTGCTATTATTTCTCCCTACATACATTTGACATTCATCACATGCTCTTGTAATTTTGAAAGTGTCGAAGATGTTAGAATTATAACAGCCTATCCTGAGTATTTTTAATATGGTAGTCCTTCCTAAATAGTGCCCCCTAATAAACCTCTATGAAATTCTTCCAAGATCCTTTGCTTTTCTTCATCTTTAATGCATATTAAAAGGATGTCATCCAAGTTTCTCCTATATAGACCTTCTGGTAGTAAAACATATTTTAGGTCATGTAACCTATACCTTATTATTTATGAAGCATTCATACTTATTGGGTATTTTCCTGTTAGAAAGTATTCGGTGAATTCATCAACCTAATCTGAATTTTTATCTGATTGTCTGATATCTGGGATTGGTTCTGGATCTTGGCAAGCAACATAGTTGGTTCAATCTCTTCTTGCCAATTCATGGCACAATGCTCTACCCCTTACCAACTTAGTGGTATGAATTTCCACATTGTATTCCTAGATTTTTTACACCCATCTAGCTCTTTTTTCACCAAGATCTCCCTAGATTTTGAAATTTCTAACATCGGGATGCACTACGTACACCATGGTCTTACTTTGGGATAAAAAAAATCTAAACATTTTCAAGGACTTCATGACATTGTATACTTGTTTCTCAATGAAGTATATCTCTATTCATGTTCTTGCATAGTTTAGCTCAAAAAAGCGATGGGTTTTTCTTCCTTGGCTTCTCCCTTTTGTATGAGAACTATAGCATAACTTTCTTGTTCACCAACTGCATACAAGATGAATTCTCTTGAGTAATTTGGGTTGATGATCACAGGTTCTTGGGAGATATCTTCTTTAATCCTTTTGAATACCTCTTTCCCCGGATCTATCCACCTAAATTTAGTGTTCTTCTTAAGTAGTTCATTAGTACCTCTATCTTGGGGTTGATAGGGCGTTGTTTTTGTTATAAGGGTCTTGATCCTAACTCGAGCTCAAAAGTATGTTGTATTGTTTACTTACTATATAATTTAAGATCATCATACATCCAAACCACAATATCATTGAAATCTTCACATAATCCCTAAAATTGGTTGGCTTCCTTTTTAGAATATTGAACTCCTACCTTGAGCACTTTACCTGGTCCTATCTATATCTCTTTGTATTTTTTTTTGTCAATTTTTATCTTGTGACCTGATGGTCAATCACTGACATCCAAGTAATGCTCCTATTTATTTCTCAGCAAGTTACATTAATATATTAGGCAAACACTCCAAAGCCAATCCTTAAACACGAGGGTTCAACCTCTTTATATATATTTTTATAGTAACAATAAAAAATTGGAAACTTTAAAATGATGTTATTACTAGATCAATAGAATGCTAAGGTGGTATCCTCTCATGGATTTTCAAGAAAAAGAATAGAGTTGTGCTCCATGAATGTTGTAATCTTGAGCTCTACAAGTTGTTCGGATTTCAACTAAATTCATCAACTAGAATGGCTACAGATCAATCTAGTTCATCCTTCACTCTTAAGAAGACTTTCCACCATCGATATATAACTAAAAATGTAGGGAATTCTTGATTCTTATGATGTTTGATCTTCCCTAGTTCTTTCCACTATGCTCCTTAGGTTCCACTGCATTCTCTTCCTCTTTGGAATCCACTGATCTAAATTCTACTAGATTAGATTTGACCATGGAATGGGGTTCTTGCAGTGTTTGACAACTTTCTACAAAATCCACTACTTTATTTTCTACCAGGTTGAGTTTGACCATGTTGATTGCGGAATGAGGATTCAGTAGCGATCAATGTTCTTTTATGAATTTTTCTACTTCAGTTTTTTCCAAATCAGGTTTGACCAATTTTACTGTAGAATTCTTATTTTGTGTTAGCCTTAGATGAACTTTAACACTACTTTACCTCTCGACATCTAGAATACACAACTCAAATCTCTACTAAACCTTATTTGACTATGTTGACTATAGATTTCACATTTCGATGGATTTTAACCTTGTCAATACTTGGTAGATATCCTTTCTAACACTTAGTCACCCTTTTTCCAAAACTAATATGCTTGTGATATTTTTCTATGAAAAATACCCTTGTGCTAACATTGCTCTTCTGAATTCTGTAACTTCAAATTCCACTTAGCATTGTTTGACTGCACTGACCATGAATTTTGCACCTTAGCAAAGTTTAACATTGCTCTTGAGTTTCTCTAAACACTTAGCCAATTTTACAAAATTTTGCTAAGTATGTAGCCTTTTGGGCCTACATTTTTGTGCCTCCTGGGAAGCATTTCTAGCAAGACTTATAAACTCGTATCCTTATCCTTTGGGTAATGGAGTCAAAAAATAAATATACAAGCTTAGCACCACAACTGTGTACCTCCACAATCCACTGTATTCACTTTTTCTAAATGATCTCTCTATGAGTAAACAAAAATCACTCTAGCTGGTTGCGAACTATGCTTCCAAGAATAACTTCCTTGCAAACCCCACTCTCTTAAGCCATTTTAGGAAGACTCAGAGATTAATGGTTCACATGGAAACAATGCTTAAAAGTAGTTGTTACTATACTCAAAATTCATGGGAATAGACTCCTTTATATACCTCGCCAAACAATTGTTCCTTAAAAACCTAGCTTCATGAATTTTACATGCCTAGATAGGTTCATGCTTATTTTGCCTTCTGACATTGTCAGGTTTCAAAAATGCATTTACAAAAATTATATTTATGGGTTATTTTTCTAATAAAAATTATTCAAAACTTTTGAACTATGTTACAACAAAATTTTTGGCACTCTCATGCCTTTATTGTTGGTCTTGATATTTGGTAGTATCTTCTGTCATCTGTTCATCTGAGATGTTTTTGGTTTTAATATCTTCCTCATATGTCACTTCTTGTTGTTCATCCTATTTCTTACCCTCTTCTTCTTGTTCTTCATCATGTGTATCCTCTTGCTGATCCTATTGCTCCTCATATTTATTTCCTTATCCTTCTTGGTCCTCTGCTTGTTTAGATTATTGTTCTTCTTCCTCCACTTCTTTTGCATGCTCTTATATTTCCTTATCCTTAGCCTCCTTTTGTTTTGGATCCCCTTTTAGGATCTAATTAGCTTGGTTCAAGGTATCCATGGCCTTGTTCCAATATGGTAGAGAAGGGTTTTGTATTCCAGAAGTTATCAATGGACGTAACACAGTTCCACCATCATATTGTAGGAGAAGGAAGTTATCCATTCTGCAAAAATAACCATCAGATATTTCAATATGGTTGAATTTTTATTAGCTGGGTTACTTTATCCTATTAATAAACTCTTACCATGTGTCTACTTTTGATTCATCTTTGATCATTTTCTGTATCTTGGCTTTGGCTATGACCAACAAATCTTTTGTGACCATTTGTGCTATATCTTCAATTTTTTCCACTATCTGATAGTCTTCCACTATCATATCCTCCTCTAGTTTATCAACCAAGGGGATCATATTGTACTTGGTCCTCTATCGGGACACAAGGTCGACCATCATTGTTCTTCTCACATTAGCAGCTCATTTGGAAGACTAAGCTAGTCTTATGCTCTAGAAGTTTTGCACTCTTAGCGAGGTACTTTTGACCTTCTGTAAGTATGATATTGTGGGTTGATCCATGGGAGTATATGGAGTGACATTTACATGGAAGTAAGGAACCACCATATCTAAGAGGGGAGTGGAGGTAATAAGAGTGGAGTTTGTGTTCACAACTAAAATAGCAACTAAAATTGAACTAGTTGCTAGAGTTGATGGCAGATTAAATGGTAGTGATATTACCATCATTAATGGAGGTAATGATGATGGGGGAGTTGGATTTATGGAAGTGGGAGGTAGATATGACACTAGAACCTATAATGGAAGGGAATATTATGATTTAGGATTCTTGGCCATATGAAGTGGAGAACGATCTGAATGAGGAGGTGAATATGGATGAGGTGGAGATGGTTGTGGAGAGTTAGTTTCTTATGATGATATGTCCATCGTATTTTGATCTTGAGAAGGGGAGTGTGATTCTCTAGGGAATAAGTAGGATAAGGAGGAGGAAAGGGATCAAATACATAGTTGATCCTACTATAGTAGATTGTATAAGAATATCCTTAGTGCTCTTTTGTTGTTCTTCTTGAGTCTCTTACCTGCCTGATGTAGTGGGATATTGTGTCACCTCCTCTGCTTTGCTCAAATTTTATTTATTAAAAGTTGTAGTGTTTTTCTAATATCGCTCCTTTCACACTCCTCTTAAATTTATAGTAGGTTTTAGTTCCTGTTGAGGAAGTTCTTCCATAGATTTTTTAACTGGGACTAATTTACCTTTCTTCTTGGTTGAGACTGTAGCAATAAGATCTAATGCTTTTCCATTTTTCTTTTGATCTTCTTTTACATGGTTCTTTACCTCAGTGGCTCTGCATTCATACTTTCTCCTCCTTGAAGTATCCTCTATTGCACCTACTTATTTCAATATTTCCTCCTTTTGTTGTAAAGGAATAGTGGGTGGTGGAGTGGACTCTTACTACTTTTTAGCTGTTCCAACCTTCTTGCTTTTTATTTTGCCTATTTTAGTCTCACTAATTTTCACTTTTCCTAGAGCTAATGTTAGGCTCTTCTTTTTTTGGGCCTTCCAAGTTGCAACATGTTCATCATACCTCCTCTCAAACTCTTCATCAATTTTAGGATTGGGATACTTGCCCTTCATTGCATTTCTCTCAACCCTCATCTTCCACCATTCAAGAATTTTGGCTGGAGACCATTTGTAAGTTTCTTCCATTTCCTTCCTTTTGACATCATCGAGCTGATGAGAACTCTTGGTTGGGTCATAGTCATTTGCATGCACATAGAAATATCTCTAGGGTGTAAATGGTTCTATGATGCTTAAATTCCATCAGATGAAGGACTGCTCTCTATTATTTCTATGCTTCTCCATGTGTGTGTGCTTGGATTTCACCAATTTATCTGCTTTTTCTCCATGCAAATTCTTAATTATTTCCATAAATAAATCATCTGGATTGTATCCCCACCTCTATGGAAGTTGGCTAAGACCTAGTTTCTCCAAGGTTGTTGTGATTTGCTCACATTTCCATTTATTCCATATGGTGATGTCACCCTCGTTGAAAACATACTCCATAGTTGCTCTCATCTTGTTCCCAAAACTAAACCTACATTTTATGTAGTCCACCTACCTATAATATTCTAGTGTAAATAAGTTTTGGGTGACATAATGGGACAACATGAATAACTTTTTTGTGAAACCATATAACATTATGATTGTACTCTCTATTAGGAGGTACTAGTATTCTTCTTTCACCCCTTTAAATATTATTTTAATTTAAATTTTTGGGGCTAATATGGGGCAATCACCACACATAACTCGTAGAGGTGGTATAAGAATTTTAAAATTAAAATTATAATATGACTGTATTGTTAGGATTAAATAATAAAACATGAGCAATAAATAAATGCGGAAATAAAACATAGAAGAATAAAGCAATACACGAGACACAGATTTACGTGGTTCACCCAATGTGGGCTACATCCACGGAGAAAATAACCAGGCCTTATTATTCCATCCAACAAATCTCGAAGGGATACAACCTACAACAAATCCATCGTACTTCCTCTTCGATCTCACAATTACAGTCTCTCTTCCTTCTTCACTTCCTTCACACCCTTCACACTACAATCTCCAATGTCGTACAACATCCTCTTATAAAATGAGGGTTACAATTTTAGGGTAAATCATTAAGACCCCAAAATAAAAAATAATTACTATTTTTGGCAAATTATATTTTTTGTCATAATTTACCATTTTTAGCAATTACTATTTTCAGAAAATTATTTTTCGTCAAAACAATTTTCGTTTTTAGTAATTACTATTTTCGGCAAATTATTTTTTGTCAAAAAATTCTGTTTTTAGTAATTACTATTTTCGAAAAATTATTTTTCGTCAAATTTTTTCGAAAATAGTAATTCACAAAAAAACTCGGATTAACATGCAATTTGACACACAATTACATAACGTCCATATCCTTTCGTAGAGTGGGTCCAAATGTGGCTAAAACAAGACCTCCAAATTAGAATCAGGCTCCACAACCAACAATCTCCCACTTGGAGACTGATCACAGTAACTCCACCGCTACTGCACCTGTTGGACTATGCTTCAACTTTGGACCTAGAAATTTTCTCACCTTTTACTGTCATGTTTGAAGACCAACTAAAACTGAGCAAGAACTCAGTTTCTCCCTAGTTACTGCCTTTGTGAACATATCTACAGGATTCTGGCTAGTGTGTATCTTCTCCAGTTTTAACTGTCCATCTTCCAACACTGAGCGTATGAAATGGTACTTGGTCTGTATATGTTTAGTCCTGGAATGAAAGGTTGAATTCTTTGCAAGATGAATGGCACTCTAACTATCACTATATAATATGCTATTCTCCTGCTTCTTTCCCAACTCCTCCATAAACCTTTGTAACCAAATCATCTCCTTACTAGCCTCTATAACAACAACATACTCTACTTTCATTGTTGAAAGTGCAACAACCTTCTGTAATTTTGAAATCCAACTTACTATAGTTCCACCTACAGTAAAAACATACCCTGTGGTACTCCTCCTATTTCTATATCACCTGCCATATCTGAATCAACATATCCCTGTAAAGTAGTGTTAGAACCTCCAAAGCATAATACCTGAGTGACAGTACCTCTCAAATACCTAAGAATCCACTTCACTACCTCCCAATGTTTTTTTCCTAGATTGTTCATAAACCTGCTCACAACTCCCACTGCATGTGCAATATCTGGTCTTGTGCACACCATCGCATACATCAAACTACCAACTATTGATGAATAAGGAACCTTGGACATATAGTCAATCTCCTCCTGTGTCTTGGGACACATCTCTTTGGTCAGTTTGAAATGATTGGCCAAAGGTGTACTAACAGGTTTTGCATCCTGCATATTAAATCTTTCCAACACCTTCTCAATGTACTCACCCTGAGACAATGTTAATTTATGATTTTTCCTATCTCTTGTTATTCTCATACCAAGGATTTGCTTTGCAGCACCCAAATCCTTCATTGCAAATGACTCTACCAATTTTCTTTTGAGCATAATTATATCCTGCATGTTAGACCCTACAACAAGCATGTCATCTACATACAATAATAGGATAATATAGTTACCATTATCCAATCTCTTAAAATAAACACAATGGTCAGAATAACATCTACTATAACCTTGTTCTAACATAAACCTATCAAATTTCATATACCACTACCTTGGAGCTTGCTTCAGGCCATACAAGCTCTTTTTCAACCTGCATACTAATTCCTCCTTCCCTTTGACCTCATACCCTTGTGGCTGCTGCATATAAATCTCTTCCTCCAAATCCCCATGGAGAAAAGTTGTTTTTACATCTAACTGTTCAAGATGCAAATCCTCTACAACCACTAGGCTTAAAACAGTTCTAATTGAAGTCATTTTAACAATAGGAGAAAAATTTCATCATAATCAATACCTTTCTTCTGTGCAAACCCCTTTACAACCAGTCTAGCCTTATACCTCTTTTTACCTCCATCTTCTTCTTTCACCCTGTAAACCCATTTATTCTGCAATGCTCTTTTTCCTGCAAGCAACCGAACCAGATCCCAAGTCTGATTGTGTACCAAGGAGTCCATCTCCTCTTTCATGCCTTGCTCCCACTTCTTCCTGGTTTCTACCTGCATCGCTTCTTCATATGTTTCTGGTTCACTAGAGTCAGACAATAATACATAATATAATGAAGGAGAGTAACGATCAGGAGGTCTACTTATCCTGGTAGATTTTCTAACAACACTTGCAGGAGTTTGAGGTGCTTGCTATTGTTGTTGTTGATTTTCTAGCACCTTTGGAGTTTCAATTTCATCAAGCATTGTGTATTCTGTGTTTACCTTTTCCTATTTCTTTTGTTGCAAGTGGTCTTTATACATGACTTTCTCATTGAATACCACATCTCTACTCCTAATGATTTTGTGATTTTCATAATCCCAAAAATGATAACCAAAATCATTAACTCCATATCCAATGAAAGTGCACTTCTTGGATTTTACCTCAAGTTTAGTTCTATTTTCTTTATCAATATGCATGAATGCTTCACAACCGAAAGTCTTCAAAAATGAGTAGTTAATAGGCTTACCTGTCCATGCCTCTTCTGGAATCCCACCATCCAGGGAACTTGAAGGCCCTCTGTTTATTAAATAAACAACAGTATCCACAACATCTACCCAAAACTATAAGGGCAATCCTGCATGTAATCTCATACACCTAGCACGTTCCATGATAGTCTTGTTCATCCTTTCTGACACACCATTTTCTTGTGGAGTTCTTGGAACCATCTTCACTCTATGAATCCCATGGTATGAATAGTAATTGTTAAACTCTTTGTTGTAGTACTCACCTCCATTATCTGATCTGAGACACTTCAACTTATTTCCTGTCTCATTCTCAACCAAAGCTTTCCATTTCTTAAAAGTATCAAAGACATCCGATTTCTTTCGAATACAATAAACCCAAGTTTTTCTAGTTGCATCATCAATAAATGTAACATAATAATAAGAGCCACCAAGAGATGATACCTGAGCTGGTCCCCATACGTCTGTATGCACAAGCTCTAGCTTTTCACTCTTCTTTTCTTTTCCAACTCTGAGAAATCTGACTCTTTTCTATTTTCCATAAATGCAGTGCTCACAAAAGTCCAAATCAACCTGCTTCAAACCTGGCAATAAATTCCTTGAGTGGAGAATCTGCATCCCCTTCTCACTCATGTGCCCAAGCCTATGATGCCACAAACTTGTATCCACTCCTGTAGAAGCTAAAGCAATAGAAATATCAGTATTACCAGTACATACATACAACGTACCTTCCTTCTTTCCTTTTGCTAATAACAATGATCCTTTAGCAACCTTCCATGAATTTGTTGAGAATGTAACTGTACATCCTTCATTGTCCAACTACCCTATGGAAATTAGATTTCTTCTCAAATCAGGAATATGCCTTACCTCTTTCAGCAACCATTGGTTTCCATTCGGTAATTTTATCTGTATCTTACCCTTTCCAATGATTTTACATGGTCTATCATCACCCAAATAGACCTGTCCAAAATCACCTTGAACATAATCTAGAAAATATTTTCTATGAGGTGTGGCATGATATGAAGCCCCTGAGTCTAGCACCCAACAATCATTAATATTATCTAGTGAAAGGATTAAAGCATCTTGCAATACATCACGTACTACGTTTGCTTCCTGATTACCTTATTTTTCTTCTCCCTATTTTTCTTTTCGAGTCCAACATTCTCTTTTTAGGTGTCCTTTCTTCCCACAATGCCAGCATTCCAACTGCTTCCCTTTGGATTTGGATCTACCTTTCTTTGATTTTCCATGTTTTCCTGGACTCTTTCCTCTCTCCTTTTGTCTACCCCTATTTTCCATAGTCAACGCATTACCCGATGTCTCACCTGTGCTTTTCCATCGCATTTCCTCGCTAAGGATAACACCAATAACATCATCAAATTTTAAAGTATTTGAACCAAAAATAGAATTACTCACAACCATGACCAAGCCATTCCAACTTTCTGGCAATGAGCATAAGATCAAAAGAGCCCTAACCTCATCATCAAAATTTACTCCAACAGAATTTAACTGATTAGTAACCGTGTTAAACTCATTTAAGTGATCAGTAACAGACCCACCTTCTGACATCTGCATATTAAATAAATGCTTCATAAGAAATACCTTGTTCGAAGCTGAGGGTTTTTCATATAGTTTAGCCAATGCATTCATTAAACCCTCCATTGTCTTTTCCTTTGAAATATTGAAGGCCACCAACGATGCCAGGCACAATCGTATTGTTCCTAGTGCCTTTCTATCCAGAACTTCCCATTCTTCATCTGATGTCTTCACTGGCTTCTTTGCTATTCCACCTAATGGTAGGTAAAGATCCTTCTGATAAAGATAGTCCTCCATTTGCATCTTCCATAGCTGGTAATTTTGGCCATTAAACTTCTCAACCCTAAACCTGCCTTCTTCTACCATTGCTCCCACTCAAACCAGAAACCCTCCTTTCAAGTGCATTTTTCAAACCCTAGGCTTTGATACCAGTTGTTAGGATTAAATAATAAAACACGAGCAATAAATAAATGCAGAAATAAAACATAGAAGAATAAAGCAATACACGAGACACAGATTTACGTGGTTCACCCAATGTGGGCTACATCCATGGAGAAAATAACCAGGCCTTTTATTCCATCCAAAAAATCTCGAAGGGATACAACCTACAACAAATCCACCATACTTCCTCTACTCATAACCCTTGTACAATAATATACTAGAAGTATATGTCCATTTGCATCCTTATCGACCACTTATATCCATGGATATTCATCCTTAGTAGCACTAAAGAACATCCAAACTAAGTTGGAACAATGTTTGAATACTTGGATTCTCTTCATCTTCCTTCATATCCACCAGCTACTCATGCATTTTCTTGGTGATAAATACGAGTCAGTTGAAGTAAATTGGGGTATTGTTGTTATCCTCTATCTGCATCATGTACATACTAGTTTTGGAGATGAAATATCCATTGGCTAATTGCCAATATCTTACGTCTAAGTCTGACTCAAGGCCAACTATTATGACCAATATGGAGTATAGCTTCGGTTCTACAAATTCACTAGTAGAAATAAGAGTCGTGGGTAGGGCTTGATTGGACTTAATGGTCTTAAGTTGGCCATACACCTAGATTCTAAAATACTTTCCATATTGTGCATGGTTTCTTAGAGTGTAATACTTGAACTCTCTAAGGGGTTCAAAGGGTTTCTATTCCATTGCAAATAGATCTCAATAAGCTTATTCTATAATATAAAACAAAACCTTATCATGGCATGTTCTCACAGACCTAAATGTAGGGTCATAAAAATTGGTTATGGCAGAGAATAACTTTGGGTAAGGATGGACAACATCATAAATATAATATGCAAGAAAATAATACATAGTCCCAATACCTTGGTATGGAAGAGGTTCTCTCTTGAAGAATTTATCTTCATATCCCTATCTCAGGTTAGCTCTGGTTGCGTATGTCATCCTTGTA
The DNA here is from genome assembly GCA_028583015.1 of Wollemia nobilis. Taxonomy (NCBI): domain Eukaryota; kingdom Viridiplantae; phylum Streptophyta; class Pinopsida; order Araucariales; family Araucariaceae; genus Wollemia; species Wollemia nobilis. Next base: position 1,175,107 of record JAQPPZ010001417.1, on the reverse strand, counting down.
TCTATGACCCCTACCTTCTTATCTGTGTAATATGGTATTTCCACCTTGTCATATTGCCCAGTATAATTTGCTAAAGATGATGCCATTTTAGCTTCTAAAAAACTTAAATTTCACAAATTTCTCTTTGAAGTATGCAGTAAAATCTTCTTAACAGTGCTCTGGTTTCTCAGCTCGATTTCTCGCAAATGACTAAAAATTTGAATTTTATGGCTTAAATATATTTTTGAGTACTCCTTTGCCATTAACGAGAATGAGTGAACGATTGACTCCCATGATTTTAAATGAGCGAATCATATGTTGCGAAGCATAGCTTATCGGTGAAGTATGCATATTTTATTGGATGACATTCACAATAGATGGTGGAAAACTATCCATTGGTACACTTCTCAAGAAGCATTTATTTACCCATCCTTGCAGTGGAATGATGAAATCAAGGAGTTTTAATGCTATACTTCCTTTTCCCAATTTTACTTGTTTGAAAATGCATGTTCCTTTTGGTTCTTTCTCCAAAATTCTACCAGTTGTATTTCTGCAATGGCAACTTTAACAAAGTTGACTACAAATTTTAGAACTTTTCTAGTTTTAGAAACTATTGAAGGATTTCAGGCCTCTTAAAAACTTTGCTAAACTTTGAATTATGTTGTTATTGATTCTGGTAAGTGTTGTTTGACCACTTTGACTATGGATTCTGAACTTTGGTTTTAACATTGCAAATATTTAGACATGGAAAATTAATCTTACACTGGATTTGTTCTTTTGGGTTCTGCTCCTCCGATCTCTGCTAGGCACTCTTTGATTATTTTGACTATGGATTTTGTACTATATTGCTTTTGTGCAGAACATAATATAGTTTCATATAAAAAATAGAGAATAACCTATTTTTCTCTATCTTTTCCTTTATTTTTTATTTTTTTTAGAATTCAATAAAGAAAACATAATGCAGAATGTGCACATAAAGAAAATATAATACAACATATGTACATATATTACAATAGGAGAGCTCCTCTAACTAAAATATAGTTTGAGATGATACCCATTTACAGGAATGGGTTGTATGTTTCCTCTTTCATCTTGGAGTTGTAAGGCATTGCTCTCCTTCACTTCGATAATGTTGAATGGTCCTTCCTAGAAAGAATTAAATTTTTGGTGATTGTTTGGCTTAGCCTTTTCAACATTCCACCTTAGCACTGCATCTCCTTATTTGAACTTTCTAAATCTTACTTTTTGTTAAACCACTCTTTTGTATTCATGGAGTATTTATGAAAGTTTTCATATACCTGAGTTCTTTGTTCTTCCAAGTGTAGCAGATGCATCAATATGACCTCTAGTGTACTTTGATCAAGTTCTAGATTTTGGTTAGCCCATTTCAAAGTTGGTATCTCTAGATGCATAGATAGGACAACCTATTTGCCATAAAATAATGCATAAGGAGATGTCTTGATAGACCTATTGATAGTGATTCTATCTACCTAAAATGACCAGAAGTTGACATTTGATCTAACAACATGTAAATAACACAAGTCATTCAGAAACATATGCTTTATTCATTATCAAATTTGCATCGGTTACAAATAGGGAGAGTTTTCCCCTTTTCTTTTCATGAATAAACAATATAGGCCTGATGCCTCCTTCTGATGTCCCTCAGTGTAGGTGGGCTTCGTTGTATGCGGGCCACCACTGGGTTGTTGTTTGTTGGTGTTCCTTTCTTTCAAATCTGCTGCATAACCTAAAAGAAACTTGCAAGAAAGGGTCAATACGTTGGGGGGCTTGCCCTAGTCAGGCCCCATATTTAAGAAGATGAAATGACTATAAAATTGTAACATAAATCCAAATAAAATGTGCAGAAGGTAATTATAGGCTGAAACAAAGCTTACCTCCCAAATTTGGGGTGATTTGGGGCTTGCAGATGTGATTCACAACCCGGGTTGCGAATTGGGGCCGGATTCGTAGGGCAGGCTACGATTTGAGTTGTGATGCTCTTCTGGTGAAATCTCTCTGGTAGATCGATCCTAAGGCAGCTGGAGTGCCTCTGTGTGCTATCAAAATCTGACTGTGTGCATCGAGAAGTAACTATTCAATGTTGGCTTTCCATTTCAGTAGAGTAACTATACTTTGTTGAATTAGGGAATCAGACTTAATTAGGGGTTTAGGACCCACTATTTATAGGCAAATGCAAGGTGCAGGGGGGTTAGATAGACTAAACCTAGGTTTGGTTCTGACTAGGGTTAGGTTAAGAAATGCTATGTGGTAGCATCTCATTCTAAGTAGGAAATATCCTATCCTCACACATGTGTGAGGAAGGATTAGTGCTAATCCTAATTAAGCCTTAAGCATGTTTAGGGGAGGATTAAAAGAAAACCCTAGGAAACCCTAAATTGGCACATGTGGGAGGATTTGATTAACACTAATTATGAATTAAGAGTTAATTAATCCAATTTTGCCCTAAAAAGGGGCTTAAGTGAAGTCAACATTAAATTAGAATTTGATAATTGACTTTTAATTGATTTTGCCAATTAATACCCCGTGGGGGTGTCAATTGAGTGTAAATGGGCTATGCATCACCTCGGGTTGCCGTCTAAAGGTATCTTGATGCATAAGATGTGGTTTTGTGGACTTATTAGGGTTTTGGACCTGAAAGCCACTTGTGGAAGTCTACACGTTACTATGGCAATCTATGGTGATCTATGCATGACTACACATGACTACAACCGTCTATGCATGACTACGCATGTCTACGCATAACTACAATAGTCTACAATAGCCTAGGGATGCCTAGAATCACCTATAGATATGCAAAAATAGCAATGTGTGACTTTTGGGTGTCTACATTTTACCCCTTTTTGTACTATACTATGTGGAACACAGTTTAATACAAAAATATGAAGGGTTTGTGCAGAAGGAAAAGGGGTAGAAGGGGAATGGAATCCAATCAAAGGGTATGTAGCCGCTCGAAGCGTGACCATACAAATAAATCGGGTATCCAGGGAAAAGAAGAGAAAGAAATGGAATCTAATCGAAGGTATGTAGTCGCTCGAAGCGTGACCATACAACATCAATTGAATGTCCACAGGGGAAGAAGAGAGGAAGGAAAGAAGGAAAAGAGGAAAGAGATAAAAATAGTGCTAGTAAGGGAAAATGAATGGTTATGGATGCAATGATGTGATTTTGTTGAGTCCGTATGACATTTACGATGCCATACTAGTTGCTTGAGAACAACAACTTTTGACTGCTTTGCTTTTGTGACCAGATCAACGTGGTCCAAAAGTATGATTAGGACAAAAGCCTAACTAAATTTTTGTTGTTTATTGATTGATGAGAACATGGTGACAAGTGTCAAACCATTTGAGCTAGTTTAACATTTGGATCATCAACTCGTGACCATATCAGCATGGTCACGAAGTCCATTTCCAAATGTTGCGCTAGGATTGATCAAACGTATCATCCGTTGTGTACTCGACGTACATGAATGCTAGATTGACTTCTCCATGGTAATGCGTAACTCTCCTGATGTAACCCATGTCTATTTGGGATTGAGATTATAATCGTATGATAATCTTCAGCAAAAAATTTTGTAGACAAATGCGCTAACCACGCTTTTGGATTTTTGATGTTGTGGTTGCATGCAAAACTAACTTTGGATATGAATACCCCCTCAAACGAGGAATCAACAATGAGGTGAATGAAGTGTGATGAATGGATGATGCAGTGATTGATAAAGATACCAATGCATGATGGATATGATTGCTAGTAAGAAAAGAATAGAATGGGATCTAGTCAAAGGTATGTAGCTGCTTGAAGCATGACCATACAACATTGACTGGATAGCCAAGAGGGAGAAGAGAAAAAGAATGGGATCTAATCAAAAGGTATGTAGCCCCACTCGCAAGCATGGACCATACAACATTGATTGGATAGCCAAGAAGGAGAAAGAAAATGGGATCTAATCAAAGGTGGAGGGAAGAAGGAGAAGGAAAAAGAATGGGATCTAATCACAAGATTGGAGGGAGGATAGCCAAGAAGGAGAAAGAAAAAGGGAAGGGGAAGAAGAGGAAAGAAATAAAAAGGCAATGCTAATAAAATGAAATAGGTGATTGCAAATGTAATGTTGTGTTGTTGTTGCGTCTGTATGACATTTACGATGCCATACTAGTTGCTTGAGAATGACAACGGTTGTCGGTTGTGCTTTTACGACCAGGTCTGCATGGTCGCGGAGTATGACTGTGATGAGTTTGTCGATAAAATGCAATGTGTGTGTGCAAGTGGTGTTAAAAGGTAAGTTTTTGAGGCTCCTAGGGTTTTAGAGGGCATTTCCCTACTTTCCTAGGGTTTTGGGGATGTTTTGGTGTGTTCGGATTGAATTCGCTACCCGGGTCATGATTTTGACCCCATTCGTGACCTGGGTCATAATTTTGACCTAACTCATGAAATGATAGCTAAGTGGTTTTTAAGCCCAAATATGCATGGTGGGGCTCATTTGGACGATGCACGTGTGTGGAAAGTAACTTGGGAGAGTAGTTGATGGCATGCAAGGAGCACGATTAGCGATTGTGAGAGCTAGGATGATGAAGGGATGCAGACCAGCTGGCATCAGGCATGGGGATCCACCGGTAAGTGATCTTTGACTTTGTTTTGTTTGTATTTTATTTTTTGGGAAAATATGAATGAGGGGGGGGAGGTTTTCATCCCGATTTAAAAAAAATTGTAACTTTTAAGTAAAATTTTGAACACGTAGTGATAGACGGGCCAAATGGGTACCCAAAAGTGTGGTCGGTTTTTCAATTGGGTTTGTTTTGTCACCAATTTGACCGGGTAATGGGTAGAGTAGGTGTGAAGTTTGACTGTCAGTTTTTGAGGTAACGGTGTACTGACATCGATATGTTTTTGCATTTTTTCTGCTAAAGTAGGAAATGGGTATTTGGTTATGCGACTGTTTTATTTTTATGACTTCGTTTGATGTGATTTTGAAATATGTCACTTTTTAGGTGTAATGTGTGAATACTAGGACGTTAGATCTGCCATGTTAGAGGTAGAATATTTAAAAACTAATGACACTTTCACCATAGAAGGGCAAAATGGGTGTCCAAAAATGTTAATTGTTTTGGTAGTTGATTTCATTTGACATGCCTTTGATTTGCGTGCCACGGTGTAGATAGTAGTAAACTGAAAATGAGCTATAGGGAGCCCGATGTAGAATGTACTTGATGTCAGTTTGAACTTCCACCATTAAATGGGCAAATGGGTATCTAAAAATGTGACTGTTATTTTTAGATTGCGTGCCTGGATATGTTTTCGGTATTGGTGTTTTTAGGACAGATTTGATTGGTAGATCTGTGTTGATTGGTGCTTTGTTTCTGAATTTTGTTGACACATTTACCATTAAGTGGGCAAATGGGTATCCAAAAATGTGATTTGTTTTTGTATGTCATATTAATTGATCATGTTTTGGATTGCGTGCCATAGTAGTTGTACAGTTTGAGTTTGTTATTGGTTGTTTGGGCGACCAATGTGTATTGTATGTCGTATGTGTTTGGATTATTGCCATAAAATGACAAAATGGGTATCCAAATATGTGATTGTGTTGTTGATGTGTTTTATCATTTTATTTGTATGTTATTTTGTCTCGAGATGCATGTCAAATTAAATGTTTTTAATTTGTAAATTCTGAGTGATGATGTTATATGTGATTGATTTATTATGTGGGTTACTGATGGGTGTTGTGTTGTGTGTTGAATAGGTGAAGTCGCTTGAACCTCGTCATCGGGTGAGAAAGTTTAAGCAAGGTTTTGAAAAGCTGATGAAGACTGAGGAGGAATTGCAGTGGTTAGATGACATACACTTCCGTGGTGTATGGGAGTGTAAGAGCATCTTCACTAATAGGGCATTTGTGTCTGCCTTATGTGAGCGGTGGGATGCAGACCGGAACACTTTTCATTTTCCTACAGGGGAAATGACCATGACATTGGAGGATGTGTATCGCATCTATCGATTGCCAATTGAGGGTGTTCCTATGAGGGCAGCCAAAGATGGGAGGAAGGACGAGGTGTTGGAGAGATTCTTTGGGGCTAGGTGGAGAGAGATCGATGCTGCCAAGATGGACTATGAGTGGCTGTGGTGTCAGAAGAAGATATCCGATAGGCAGTGTGTGGCTATGATGATGATATCTACCTATGCTCTACCTGATAGTTTTGGGTTTTTGTTTACCTAGAACATGCTGGATATAGTTAGTGACCTGGTGGAGCACAAGGTTGTGTTTGCTTGGGCACCTGTGCTTCTGGCCCAAGCGTATCATGAGTTATATGAGGTGGTTCGAGGTAGACGAATGGGATTGAGTGTGATTCCCTTGCTATAGGTATGGGCATGGGAACACATAGCCATTGAGAGGCCTTCTTTGCTACCTCAGCCTATACACGTGCAGGATAAGGAGCTTCCTTATGCCTTGAGATGGAGTATAGAGGTAGAGCAGGGTATGAAGAGGCCTCATGAGGGTGATCCCATTTTGTGGAGGATTAAGTTTAGCGAGTTGACAGCAGATGACATTATATGGAGGCCATGGATGGGTGGAGTGAGTTGGAGAGAGGATGATGAGCGATTGCAGGCTATACGATGGGGCAGATGGTTGGTTGGGAGATATACTCGATAGACTGAGTATTTTTAGTTTGATCGAGTACAATGCAGTTGGATTATGACAGGATGTTCCAGGGACTCCTGTTACCTATTTTAGGTGATAGGGAGATAGGGGAGAGCACCCTATTGTACCACCTTGGGTTGGGGAGAGAGACCCTCCTATGGATATCCTAGATGTAGGGGATGTAGGGATGACACCAAAGTTTGATGCTTGGTGGGCGCTACAGTCTTGGGAGCCTAGGAGAGGTGTGGTGGATGGGTGGGTAGCACATGTTGCTGGGGCATCTCCACCAGAGAGGAGGATGAGTAGGAGGACTCAGGCTGGGGGAGTGAGTATGGCTACTGTTGAGGAGGATGTTCCTCTACGATGGTCACGATGTCGTGTAGGTGCCTCGATGAGCACCCAGGGTGTGAGGGTAGAGGAGGTGGATGTGGGTGTAGAGGTTGGGATGGAGTAGCCTATTGGAGCATAGGTTGAGGGAGGTAGGGTGGTCGGTATGGGTGGTATCGATGATACCATTGATATTGGGGTATTTGCTGATATAGCACAGCAAATTCCCAGTGATATCTTGGAGAGGCCAGCTATGGAGGATGTACAGAGGTTGCATGATCGGATTCAGTAGTTGGAGGCAGGCATGGTGGAGATGAGGGCTGCTATGTCTAGGCAGGATCAGGTGATCGATACTCTGACTAGTCAGTTGGTGGTAGAGGCCACTAAGAAGATGATGTGCGAGACTACCTTGTTAGTGCATGGGATCCCTCTACCTGATTATGGTAAGATCATGGTGCAGTCTGGGTCACAGTCATAGGTGCGGGTGCCATCGCATCAGAGTTAGCATAGTGTGGCTACTATGGGACAGAGAGGTGCTAGGGTTGAGGTTCAGGATCAGCCTACTATGGATCCGGTTCTGGAGTTTAGGGTGGAGTCGAGCTGGGCTGTAGGGATGTGAGTGAGCCGTGAGGGCCATGGGGAGACTCCTAGTGGGAGCTAGGATAGTTGTTACTGATTGTAGCCTACGGGCATTTTGTATGGATGATATATGATGATGGGCATGATCCCGAGGTTGTAGCCTTCGGGCATTTTGTATGGATGATATATATATATACTCTGTTGATTTTGGCTATTATATACATGTGTTATTTTGATGGTTTGAATTGTGTTCTTGTTTATGTTTGCATGGATTAGCGTAACATAGTTTGTAGATATGTCTGATGAATAGATGTACATGTATGACATGGTTTAGATCTATTATCGTGTTGTGGTATAAATGGATTGTAGAGTAGTGTTATGATTGTATTTCCAATACGATATGATGTGATATCAAATGTGATTTTGTAATGAATGTATGTAGAATAATTGCGATACTGTGATTCTATACTGAAATGCATATGGGATGAATGCAATAAATGTAATTTGATATGAAATGCATGTAGGCTGGATGCAATACTATAATGTGTATCAAATGTATCTGACATAGATGCATGTATGCATGTATGGACTTACTGAAATGCGCCAAGGAAGCACTTGTATCATTGCATTTACCTGTATGGATGCTATCCATTCCATGATTTCAGGATCGATGGATAATGTAAGGCATGTGTAATAGTTTTGACTAACATAGTTATGACAATCAAATCTCAAACCCTTAGCTATGCAAGTGTTGTGGCAACTTATAACATGATCGGGCTTGGTTCAAAGTCTGTCTTGGACCTATGTGTGTGAATGTGTAATGTTCATTTATCCATTTTGAGGGAGGTAGGATTAACCCATTGTAGATGCTACCGTACTAGCTAGCTCATCCATCCACAATAGTGATTTCTACAAAAGTGAGATGCTAATGTGAGAGATGTGTTGTCACCTATAAGATTATTCCACTGGTAGGTAGGTTTTTGGAATTATCCCATAGTGTTATGTTGAACCTAAGGACCAAAGGTGATAAGCATAACATGTGTGATATCAAGAGGTGTTTCCTTTTGTTTTCTGCCCCTGTTCTAGTGTTGACCTATCTGATTGTGGTAGTGCTCTTTTCATTTCTTTTTCTTTTTTTGCTATTCTATGATTTTTTTTCTATTCTGAGAGCATTGGCATTTGTTTTATGCTCTATTCTTACCTTTTGCTTATGCTTGATCCCTTTGTTTATCCCCAGGTCGTATGTTGACCATGCAGGCGATAGGACGAGTAGGGGATACCATTCGCTAGATGGTGATATCTACTCAAGATGTCCTCTTTCCTAGGCTCAAAATTGTTAATGTGTGACCTGTTGTGAGCGATTCATGAGAGAAGTTGAACCAGCCTAAAAGACCATAAGAAGAATGTACAAGACTCGGTAGCTATGGGTGACACTTGATTGCCTAAACTATAGAGTAGTCAAAATTAAACACGACACCTATGTATACCCTGATCCTAAAAAAGGGGAATGGACATCCAGGTGGTGATGCTAACAAGTGCATGTATTATTTCTACTGCGGTGCATTTTGGGAGAGAATGTACAAACATGAATTAAAATTTTAACTATAAAGCATATGGATATGTGCAATGCATGTAACTGTAAATGATGCAAGTGGAGGAATGCGATATTTACAAGAAGAAAGTTATGTTGTTTAGAAAGAGAATTTTAGAAGAACCTATTTACAAATGAGTGAAGTATGTAATGATGACAAAAAACGTGATGCTATGATCATGATTGCCCCAGCATGTGGGGTGTGTATGTGTAGTAGATGTATAAGCTTGTGAGTTGTATAAGTGTATGTAATAGTCGCCAAGAAGAAAGACGATGTAAAAGTGGAATGTACAGGTGGAAGAAGTGAGAAGAAATAGGCTTTGGTGACCAATCAAGGTAAGGGGATCACCAACAGCTGGTAATGATAGAAGAGAAGAAATAAATCAATGTATGTAAGAAGTAGAAGAATGAGATAGAAGAAGACGAGTAACTAACACTACTATCGGGAAAAATGGCATAGATCTAGGTGGGAGTGGGATGGTGAAGTGATGACATGGCTAGAGTTGTGGCTAGAGCCATAGTTGGCAATATTATGAATATAATGAGTGGGCGCTATCAAGGTACTATGAGGTGGTAAAGTCCTGGGAGTGATGCGGTGCGAGGACTAACAAGTCGGCTAAATGGAAAAGAATGCTCTGGTGATGGGGTACGCTCACCGTGCAACATGTTGTGCACCAGGGTTTCGAATGATCTACATTCTTTGATATCATGACTTGGCTGGCGATGGTAGATGCAAAATTGATTCTCATTGTAATTGCATGGTTTAGGATGCGAGGGGTCAATAGGTCGAATCTCGGGTAGGTCAATAAGACCCTGGTGCATGAGATGATGGAACATTTTGGAAAGTGGCGTATGTGGAATAGGCATAGGATAGATGTATGGCTCTGGTGGAGGTGAGCGAGGTCTAGGTGAAAGAAGTTCTGGTAATGGAGGCATGGGTCTAGGTTCTGGCATGGGTCGAGTTTAGGGTCGAGGAAGGGATCTACATGGTGGCGAGGATGGATGGGTCATGGAAGACTATCATGGGTGAACATGGCAATGGTAATGGCTCATCTGCAACTCCAGAGCTTCGATATGGGAGATGAGATGTTGTATCTCATGGTGTGGTGGTGATGGTATTGGGGAAGGGGGCGATCGAGATTCCAAGGTGAATGGAATAGCTTGATGCATGGTAGAAAAAGGATAGGGTTGTGATGAGGAAGCAATGGAATGAAATGACTGTGATGATTGTAAGATTTGTTGGGGCGGTAAGCCTCATAGTGGTGAAGGTGGTGTTTTGAGGACCGGTGGCATGGGTGATGGCCCTGGGCGATGATGTGAATGAGAAAGAGGGATGTTTGCACGACCGGCTTGAGTAGCTTGGGCCGCATGGGCTTGCAGAGCCTGGGCGTAGGTAGACTCACCATTGGGAAGGGGAGCAGGTAGAAATGTAGGGTGAGGTTGATGAGGTGCGTACTCCCTATTAGGTGGGTGGTAGGATCCTATGGGATGATGGGGATGATTTGTGGGTGAGTAATGATGTCTGAGGTCATCATATGGATGGGAGGATGATCCTTGTGCTTGTGGTTGGGTGGATTCCTCTTTGTCATCGAAAGAGGACATGGTGATCTGGCTATCACCAGAGTGTGGTGAATAGGATGAGCCTCACTGGTGAGGGGAATGGTGTTGAGGTGAAGTGTGGTGACCTGATCGGGATGAGTGTGAGGAGCACTTGGCATGAAGGGTGGTTGGTGGTTGGGCGAGATCGGCCGGTGTAATGGGTTTTTGCTATGGCTACAGATGGTCCTGCATGGTTGTAGGTGATGCCATTGTAGTGCTTTCCTACTGATGATGTGAGTCCTACAAAAGGAAAAACAAATACCCCAAGCATAAAAATGATAGAAAGGTGAAATGTACATGTATAGAGAAATAATAAAGCAAAAATAATAGATTCACACGGTGATGTGCTTGGTGATTTATTTCTAATACTATGTGACACTTGTGATGGTGAATGTGATTATGCATCATGCATTAAATGCATGAAGGTGCAAGATGTTGATGGGTTCAGGATCATTAAAGCCTTCAAGATCGGCTAGATGATATGCTCTTGAACCGTATTTGTGTGTGATAATAAATGGACCCAACCAGTTTGGGGTGAATTTATCATGCTGTTGGTGAGGTTGACTTGTGATTTGCTAGTTTTCTTTGAGAACCAAGTCACCAATCTGATATTCATGTTGATGTACCTTACTATTGTAGGCATGATGAAGGTGATCTTGATATACTCGTGTGTGCTCGATGGCATGGATGCGACGTTCATCGAGGAGTGTTAGTTGATCTAGATGGGCTTGGTGAGCAGTGTCGTCATCAATGAAATCTTTCATGGATATCCGTAAAGAGGGTATCTCCAGCTCAAGGGGCATGATAGCTTCTGCCCCATAGACAAGTGAAAAATGTGTTGCCCCAGTGGGAGTATGAATGCTCGTACGATAGGCCCACAAGGCTAGGGGCATTTGGTTATGCCAGTCCCGATGAGATTTCGCTATAGTTTTATGGAGAATAGAGCAGATGGTTTTGTTAGTGGCTTCGGCCTGGCCATTTCCTTGAGGGTAATATGGGGTTGAAAAGCTATGATGTATGTGAAATCTGTTGCATAGAGCTTAAATAGTTTTGTTTTTGAAATATTTCCCATTATCTAAAATAATTTGGGAGGGAATTTTGAAGCGGCATATGATGTGCTCCATGATGAATGTTGTAATTTTGGCTCCTGTAGTTTGGACCAGTGGGATGGCTTTGACCCACTTTGTAAAATATTCTATTGCTGTAATGATAAATTTATGATTGCTAGAGGATGCAGGTGTAATTTGTCCAATTAGATCCAAGCCCCATTGGGAGAAGGGCCACATGGATTGGATTGGTTGAAGTGCTTGGGATGGTAAATGTGTTAAGTTGGCATGTTGTTGGCATTTGATGCAATGTTTAACATACTCGCAGTAGTCTTGCTCCATTTTAGGCCAGTAGTAGCCCATACAGAGAATGCGTTTAGTAATCACCATGCCACTAAAATGGCCACCACAAGTGTCATCATGGGTTTCTTGTACAACCCATTGTGATTCTTGTGGTTCTAGGCAATGCAAGAGTATACCGTCATAGCTACGATGGTAAAGGATGTCCCCCAACAAGGTGTAGCGTATCACTCTTTGTTTAAAGGTTCGACATTGGGCATGGGGTAGATCACATGGTAGGAAACCTAGTTTGATGTATTCTTTGATCTGTGAGAACCATGGGTCGTGAGGTTCAGTGTTTACCACATATACACCACCATCATCTATGGGGGGTGTGGGTGATATAGCAGATTGTGTAAGCGTATGAATGGTTACAGATGTCATGTTGGACATTGGATTTTGTGGGATAAGGGACCCTAGGGAGGCCATGGTGTCTACAAAATGGTTTGATGAGTGTGATGCGGCTTCGAGGTAATACCATTCAAACTGGGATAAGAGTTGTTGGGTGATCTTCTTGTATTGCTGGAGAATTGGACAATTGCATAGCCAAAGTTCCTGCACTTGATTGACAATCAAGAGTGAATCACCTATGATGTGAAGGCGCTTGATGTGCATAGTGTGTGCTTGTTTCAGTCCTAAGATTAGGGCTTCATATTCTATGTTGTTATTGGTACAAGGAAAATCAAGTTTGAATGAAAATGGGAGTGGTTCTCCTTTAGGTGTAAAGAAAACAATACCTGCACCCCCAGCGTGGAGACACCTAGACCCATCAAAGAACATAGTGAGGTCAGCCATGAATTCTGGTTCGACGTACTCCTCATCTTTGGTTATGTGAAAGATAGAGTCATCGGGGAGTTGGATGAGTAAGGGTTGATTGTCAGTTATAGGGGCTTCATCCAGTTGGTCAGCAATGACTTGCCCTTTGATAGAATTTTGAGATACAAATTCTAGGTCAAACTCGGTTAGGAGCATAATCCATTTAGCTGTGCGGGAGTTGTGATAACTTTTGTTCATCATATACCATAGGGGATTGTCTCGGGCTATGACAAAAGTTGTGTGGTTTAACATGTAATGTCTTAGCTTCTGGGTGGCGAATACTACTGCTAGGCATAGCTTCTCCATGTACCCGTATCTCATTTCGTAGCTAACTAGTGTATGACTGATATAGTAGATAGCTTGCTCTTTGTTGAGAGCATTCTTTTGAGCTAGGAGTGTACCTAGCGCAAGCTCTGTGGTCGAGATGTATAGAGTCAATGGTAATTGTGGGTGCGGTGGTGACATAACCGGAAGCGATGTGAGGTAGGTTTTGATGGCATCGAATGCAGCTTGATAGTTTTCATCCCATTTGAAGTGTACTCCTTTTTGTAGGAGATGGTTGAATGGTTGGCATTTGTCTGATAATTGTGCTATAAATCTATGAATAGAGGTGATCTTGCCCTATAAGCTGTGTAATTGCTTTAAGGTAGTAGGAGGAGGCATCTCGATGATGGATTTCACCTTGCTAGGATCAACCTCAATGCCTCATTGGGAGACAATGAATCCTAGTATCTTTCCAGATGTAACACCGAACACGCACTTTTTTGGATTGAGGCGCACGTTGTGTTCTAGTAGTCGATCAAAAATATGACGAAGATCTTCGAGATGATCAACACATTTCTTTGATTTGGCTATGAGGTCATCTACATAGTCTTCCACATTTTTGTGCATTAGGTCATGAAATATGTAGGTCATGGCTCGTTGATAGGTTGCCCCAACATTTTTAAGGCCAAAGGGCATGACCTTGTAGCAAAAAGTCCCCCAGGGTGTTGTGAAGGAAGTTTTGTGTTGATCAGCTGGGTTGATCCTAATTTGATTATATCCAAAAAATCCATCCATGAGGGAAATCATTTCGTGACCTACGATGGAGTCGACCAGGGAATCAATGTTGGGTAATGGGAAGTTGTCTTTGGGACAAGCTTTGTTTAGGTCATGAAAGTCTATGCAGACGCGAACATCACCAGATGGTTTAGGGATAGGGACCATGCTGGATACCCACTCAGGATAGTCGATGGGTATTATGAAATCAACATCTAGGAGCTTTTGAAGCTCAGATTTTACTATCAATGCGACAGTCGGATGCATGCATCATAGTTTCTATCTCACTAGTTTGGCATTGGGATCTAGTATAATATTATGCACTACCACGACAGGGTCAAGTCCCGACATGTCTTTGTAAGACCATGCGAACACTTTTATATACTTGCATAAGAAGTTCATGAAGGTGATACACTCCTCGGGTGAGAGGCTAGTGGCTAGTTTGAGGATGTGTGGATTTTTTGGATCATCACCGATGTCTACGTCGATCGTGTCTTCGATGAGCATGCGAGATCCATCGTGCAACTATTCAGGGATAGGGATGAGATTGAAGTCATCGATGGCCTCGTTGAACTTGAATTCATCGTCTACGTAAATGCCCGTGTGATGGACTTGAGGGATTTGGTGTGATGTGGATGAGGAAGGGGCATTTGCCATTCACAAGATGTGAGGAGAGAGAAGAAAGTCTCCAGGTGCTGGTATGTGTGAGATGTGTGCGAGATCGATAAATTTTGGGTTTGGGGTATCGTCTCGAATCCGTTGATGGCTGTAATGGAGGGGAGAATGTAAATCTACCTCAACCATGTTAATCAATGTTGTAGGTGAAGTAGGTGGGGTAGAATCTGGTGATGGAGGTTGAATAGGTTGTGCGCATCTAAAAAGACTCAAGGGAGGTCATAGGATGATGGGTGGCGATCGAGGATGAGAGGCTACTCTTTGTAACTATCTATGTATAGGCGAGAATACAGGTAGGCATATCGGTGGTGGATCAGGTGGAATCGGGTCTGGCTCTATTGGTAATGGATCAAGCAAAACTGGGTCTAGCTCTATTGGTGGTGTAACCAGGGATAAGGTAGCAAAGTGTTCTACCAATCTCTAAACATCATAGAATAATGAGGTATCCAGCATGGGAGATTCTTGGAAGAAATCATAGGGGATGGTGACAGTCGATGTGGGTGAAGGCATGTCTTCTAGCATATCCATGTCAATGTACTCTTCCAAGGTGTGTGTTGGACATGGAGGAGGATGTAAAGAGAGATCTTGGATCTCATATTCTAACGTGTAGATATCATTTGAGCGATAACCTAGGCCAGTTTTGTCGGTAGGTGATCAGACACGAGGGTTAATGGGTGTACGTAGCCCTTGCTCATAATGGCCTAGTCCAAACCCATGCCAATGAAAGCATTGTAGGTAGCACAAGGCAAATTGAGGGTTGGCTAGGTGTGTGATTGCATCACCTGAGCTGGATTGTGGTGGTGGAGAAGTTGGTGAGGGGATTGAGGAATCTACTCCCGCATACACAAAGTTGGTGTGGTTTTTGGGACTTCCTAGCTATATGACAGTTCCAATAGTCAATATCGAGGCTGAGGGATGACCAAAATCTTGGGTATATTGGATAGGGGTGTCACATACATGGGCATCACACATGTTATAGTCTCCTAAGACATTTTTCATCATGAATATGGATATGCATGGCGTAGCACGCTCTAGCGATTGGGGTGGCATATCCGAATCATATGATGAAGGAGAAAGTTGGGATTCTTTGATGGTGGTAGTCAAAGGGTGTGGAGGTTGTTTATCCAAGTTGGGTGTTGGTTGTTCAGGTTCATGATGTTTGGTTGTTGTGGGTTGAATAGGTTTTTTGTTCTATGTAGGGGATGACATCGATGCAGGTACAGGGATGCACGGAGAGGTGAATGTCTTAGGTTTTGGTCAAAAGGGAAGGGGCGGTGTCTACGGTGTAGGAAGGATAGAGGCTTCCATATGCAAGGGTGAGGGAGGTAATGTAGTTGGTTGTGTAATGGGTGGTGATGGTGGTTGCGACACCATGGGTGGAAATTGGAATGGTAGAGGTTGAGAAGGTTGTGGAGGCCATAAGGATGGTGATGGGGAAGGCATAGTATCAGCTTTAGGTCCTCTAGTAGATGATGTTAATGGTGCAGATATCGAGGCTTGTGTTGTCGATGAACATTGGGATGTTGAGGTGAAAATTGGTGAGGATGTCGATGCTCCTACTGACTGGTGGGAAGATACAGGGAACATTTGGGAAGATGAGAATGAAGGCGCAGGGGGAAGGTCTGCGATGTTACAAAACTTAAAGGGGTCTCCATCGGCTGGGACACAATGAACGAGTCTATTGTGGATGTACTTGAGGCAATGATGCAATGTGGATGGGACACACTGCATGTCTCTGATCCAAGGGTGACCAAGGAGAATATTGTATTGCATTTCTCCTTGAATGATGTGGAAGAGGATGGGGATCGTATGGATGCCTACGTGAATGGGTAGAACTATGGATCCTATGGTAGGTCTCATGGAACCATCAAAAGCACATAGGTCTAGGGAAGGTGTGGCAAAATGTGCTGGAGGGAGGTGTAGGTGATGTAAGGCTACTATTGATATGATACTGATGGATGAGCCCATGTCAATGAGTACCCACTTGTAGGTAATGTCATTGATATTAGCTTGTATGTGGAGGGGAGGGTCGGCTCCTTCACCAACGAGTTCCGTTATCTCATGGTCATGAAAGCTAATTGATGGTTGAAGGCATCATGGGATGTTCCCTACAAAATTGACAAAAGCATTTGTGTCATGTGTCTCTAAGTCAATGGAACGTAGGATGTCATTCAATGCCTCATGATGGGGTTGAGATTGTTGTAAGAGGTCAAATATGGATAACTGCATGGGGGCATTGCGTAGCTGATGGGTTAGACTACCACAGATGGTAATCACATTTTGAGGTGGTGGTAGTATGGTATTAGGCCTTTGTGGTGTTTGTGGGGACATAAACTAGATAGGAGGAGAAATAATAGGTGTTGTCTGGGGCATCGGGTACCGTTGGTTTCTCGTAGTAAGGTTGATCATGCCTACTACTCCGCGTGATGGAGGATCACGCTAGATATTGTTGAATTGGTGAGGAGGTGCTCGAGGATTGTTTGGAGGTCTAGGGGGATTGGGTCCTATGTGATCTGGTAGAGGGTTTTGGAAGATCCCTAGGTTTTGGTTTTGTGAGGCTAGCGGGTTTGCTACCTAAATAATGCCCCTATCGATTAGATCTTGAACTTGTCCATGAAAGGAGCGACACAAATAGATATTATGGCCACACTACCTATGAAAGGGATAAAAATTTGACATTTGATATAACAACATGTAAATAGCAC
Source organism: Wollemia nobilis (assembly GCA_028583015.1). Taxonomy (NCBI): domain Eukaryota; kingdom Viridiplantae; phylum Streptophyta; class Pinopsida; order Araucariales; family Araucariaceae; genus Wollemia; species Wollemia nobilis. The sequence continues at coordinate 1,157,764 of JAQPPZ010001417.1, read as the reverse complement.
AAGTCATTCAAAAAAAAATGCTTTATTCATTATCAAATTTGCATCGGTTACAAATAGGGAGAGTTTTTCCCTTTTCTTTTCATAAATAAATAATATAGGCCTGATGCCTCCTTCTGATGTCCCTCAGTGTAGGTGGACATCATTGTATGCAGGCCACCACTAGGTTTTTGTTTGTTGGTGTTCCTTTCTTTAAAATCTATTGCATAACCTGAAAGAAACTTGCAATAAAGGGTCAATACATTGGGGGTCTTGCCCTAGTCAGGCCCCATATTTAATAAGATGAAATGACTATAAAACTGTAACATAAATACAAATAAAATGTGCTGAAGGTAATTATAGATTGAAACAAATATTACCTCCCAAATTTGGGGCTTGCAGATGTGATTCGCAACCCAGGTTGCAAATTGAGGCCGAATTCGTAGGGTAGGCTATGATTTGAGTTGTGATGCTCTTTTGGTGAAATCTCTCTGATAGATTGATCCTAAGGCATCTGGAGTGCCTTTGTGTGCTATAATAATTTGTCTGTGTGCATCGAGAAGTAACTGTTCAATGTTAGCTTCCATTTCATCAAAGTAATTATAATTTGTTGAATTAGGGAATCAAACTTAATTAGGGGTTTATGACCCACTATTTATAGGCAAATGCAAGATGCAGGGGGGGTTAGATAGACTAAACCTAGGTTTGGTTCTAACTAGGGTTAGGTTAAGAAATGCTATGTGGCAACATCTCATTCTCAGTAGGAAATATCCTATCCTCACACATGTGTGAGGAAGGATTAGTGTTAATCCTAATTAAGCCTTAAGCATGTTTAGGGGAGGATTAAAATAAAACCCTAGGAAACCCTAAATTAGCACATGTGGGAGGATTTTATTAACACTAATTATGAATTAAGAGTTAATTAATCCAATTTTACCCTTAAAAGGGGCTTAAGTTAAGTCAACATTAAATTAGAGTTTGATAATTGACATTAATTGATTTTACCAATTAATACCCCATGGGGGTGTCAATTGAGTGTAAATGGGCTATGCATCACCTCGGGTTGTCATATAAAGGTATCTTGATGAATAATATGTGGTTTTTTTGATTTATTAGGGTTTTGGACCTGAAAGCCACTTGTGGAAGTCTACACGTTGCTATGGAAATCTATGACGATCTATGCATGACTACACATGACTACAGTCATCTATGCATGAATACGCATGTCTAAGCATAACTACAATAGTATACAATAGCCTAGGGATTTTTGGAATCACCTATAGATATGTATAAATAGCAATGTGTGACTTTTGGGTGTCGAAACTACCTACTTAACTTGGTCAAGTAATATATACCAACTCCTTTTGTTCTCTTCCAGTGCCCTTTTTAAAATTCTGAGAAAGTTTTTATTAGTGGATTTCACCAATCCATTTCCTTAAGGGTAATAGTTAGAATATTTCTTTATATTTATGCTATAATTTCTTGCGAAATCAATGTATTTTTCACCTATGAAATCTAGGACATTGTCACTCACTAGTTCTTCCAAGATTCCAAACCTTGTGATCAAATTTTCTAGAAATTCAATCACTACTTCCTGGTTCGATTTCTTGGTGGGAATAGCCTCAACCCATATTGTGAAGTAATTAGTGGTAGTAAGGATGAACTTATTATCTACTAATGAATTTGGGTTGATGACTCCAACAAAGTAAAGTACCCATTGCTGGGAGGGCTCCTCTACCTGAATTGGTTTGAGGGAAAATATTGTATTCTTGGTTCTTCCCACATATCTCTGACACTTATCACATGACTTAGCTACCTTGAAAATATTTGTAAATATAGTGGACCAGTAGTATCCTACTCTTATTATTTTCATAGCGGTTATCCTTCCTGAAAAGTGACCTTCGAATAGGCCTCCATGAAATTCCTCAATGACCTTCTATTTTTCATTATATTTTAGACATCTTAGGAGTACTCCATCTAGGTTCCTATTATACAAACATTTTTTAGAAGTAATACATACTTCAAAGCCTACAGTATGAATCTTCTCCACTATGAAGGATTGAAACCTTGTTTATATAACCCTATCTAGAAATAGGTTGTTAATTAATCTACCTAATAAGAATTGTCTAGAAGACTATCATTTTGTTCATCCTTCGCTCCTTGACAAGCTACTTTTTGTTCCTGATCTATCGTAGATGCGAGTTCCTGATATAATGCTCTTCCCCTGACAAACTTGGTAGGGTGTATTTCTACATCATAATCCTATATTTTAGTAATCCCGCGAGCCCTTTTATCATACAATTCTCATTAGAGGATAAATTTCCTTACATATGGGTGCACTACATAGAGAAGAGTCTCACATTGAACTAAGTATTGCCTAAAATTCTTTAAAGACTTCATTACATAAAATTTCTTGTATTTTAATAAAATTATACTTTGCATGATATTCATGCAAATTTTAACTCTAGAATAATATGGGGTGCTCCTCTCCATTCTCATCATTTTGAGTGAGTATTGATGCATATCTTTCCTCAGCTCCATAGGCATACACAAAAAATTCTGTCAAAATTAGGATTTATCAATACAGGTGTAGTTGAAATTGCTTGATTTATAGCTTCAAAGTCTTATTTCCTTTTCTTAGTCCATTTGAATTCCATGTTATTCTTGAGTAATTCGAAGATGGTCCTAACCACTTGAGAAAATTTTGATATGAAATTCATCACAAAGTTGATTTTCCCAAAGAAGGACTTCAACTCTTTCTTATTTGTAGGTAGGGGAAGGGCTAGGATTGATTTTATTTTATCTGGATCTATTGCCATACCATTTTTGGAGACTACATATCCCAATAATTTGCCTTCATGGACCACAAAGAATAATTTATTTGGATTGAGATATATGCCAAATTTTCTACACTTCTAGAAGACTTTCTCTAAATGTTTAAGATGTGATTCCTTTATGTGAGAAAACATTGTCGTATCATCTAGATAAATTAGAATGATTTTATTGATCAACTCACCAAAAACATAGTCCATGGCCCTATGGAAGGTGGCTCTCATATTGGATAGGCCAAATGGCATTCTTTGATAAGAAAATGTGCCCCACTTGGCGGTGAAGGCTATTTTGAGATGGTATTCATCCTTAATACAAATATTGTTGTACCTAGAGAAGCCATCCAATGGGGAATATATTTCTGCTCTTGAAACCATCTATAGAATATGATCCATATGAGGAAGTGGATAATGATCCTTTAATAAGGCTTTGTTCAATTTCCAAAAATCCACACATAATTGGATGTCTCCATTCTTCTTTCTTACTGGGACCAAGTTGGCAATCCATGTGGAATGCTTGATAGGATAAATGATCTTCCCTTTTATAAGCTTGAGAAATTATTGTCTCATTATGGTCTCAATCTTAGGATTCATAGGCCTTTGTCTTTTCTTGAAAGGTTTCGCATCAGGATCTAGCCTAATGGTATGTTGGATGACCTTCTGATCATAAAATTTGAGGTCTTCATAAGACCATGCAATAATGTTTGGGTATTTAAAACACAGTGCCTTGACTCCCTCAACTTCATCCAAGGAGCACCTTATTCCAATATTAATATTATTATCTATTTCTATTTAAATTTCACTGCAAATTTTATCATCTATTTTCATAGTCCTTGACTTCTTTCCATCCTCATTGTTGAATAAGATTTCCAATGTGATCAAGCCTTTAGGAATATGATTATTCTTCAACTAGATGATGTCTTTTCGATCTATTTCTTGGGAAAAATCTTCTTGCACCTCTGCTAGATAAGCGTCTTTGACTAAAAAGTCGATTATCTGCTCATCATTGTTGAAAACCTACTAGATCTATTTGTCTGGGATTGCTAGTCTAAAGACTAATTTGACTCCTTTACTTGTAGCCAACCCAAGGTCTGAGGGAGGATTAAAATTAGAACCCTTAAATGCAAAATCATTGGATAGTGTATTATGTTATCTAGGGATAGAGTGAAGATTTAGTGCATTAAAATATTCCATTAAGTCCCATACTTTATTCTTGTACATCTTCAGATACTGATTTTACTACTGCACTTCTCTATCACTTGATTGACTACTAGCTTTGAATCATCATAAATATCTAATATCTTGATTCCCATTTTTTTGCTTGCATCAATCCCAAGCATAGAGCTTCATATTACACAACATTATTTGTACAATCCCAAGTGAATCTAAAATAAAAACTCTTCACTCCTTCTAAAGGATACTTCAACACTACACAAGCTTCGGCTCCATTTTTGCATCTTGATTCGCCAAAATACATTGTCCAAAATTTTTTCTACTTGATTGACTTGTTAGATATGGCAACGATATTATTCTCATATTCTATGGAGATACTATATGTTCCTAGCCTAGTTTATAATAGACTATAATCATATTTTAAGTGTAAATCATATTCTATTTCTAGATCTTCTAAGATTTCTACTAACTTTGGTTTTTCATCATTGAATGATTGTACAAGTCATATTCAATTTTTCCAATGTGGAAGGACATAGAATTTTCCAAGGTTATTCTTATCCTTTTTCCCTTCTAGAGAACTATCATAGGTTCATATATCCTCCCATATTGTTCATGAATTCTCTTGAAAGCAAAATACCAAAATAAGGCTTCAAGTCTACTACCTCAATTTATTGAACAATGGTAATTTTGGGGGCTCTATGCAATATCATTAACACATCCTTTATGACTCCTATAATATTCATAGGGGTACCATCTAGTTGTAAGACCCCTTGATAAGATCTTGTATACTCCATACCCATATCATCACAAAATGCTTTGGCATAATAGTTATTAAGGTGCCTGAGTCTATCATACAATTATGGACAACCCATCCTTCTATTTTTAGAGAAATGTAGAATGGAGGAGACTTGTTCTTTAGGGTGGTGGGAGACATCTTTTATTTATCTTGTACCACATTTAAAACAGTGGCAATTTATTTTCCTTGTGATATTTTATGCAGAGAGATTTTCAACAAATCTATTTGTCTAGGGAGAAAACCTGTATCATACAAGCTTTCCCTAGATGGAAATATTTTTAATTCATCCATAATGTTATATTTTACCTATAATAGTGAAGATATTTCATATATTTTTTTTGGTTCTCCATATTTCCTTCTGTATTGTTGTGTAACCTCAATTCTTTGGATTTTTGTAATGGAAGGGAAACTCAGTTTCTCCTAGGCCTCATTTTTTGCACTTTCTTACTCTTTATTCCTTTCCTTTTCACCTCCTCTTGGAATGCTTACCTACCTATATTGTCTCCTAGGTACTACATTACTTTTGTTCACTGCTTGCAGAATAGAAAATTGATCATTCCCCTATAGCAGTGGTTATCTCCTCTTCTTAGAAGGCACTTGGAAACTATCCATATTATGTGGGTCTAATTTTAAGGGTTTCTTTCTAGACCTAGTCATGATCGATACCTATTATTATTCAATAAAATATTGTCTAGTCATGACTTGATCATACTACCATAGCATGTTAACTCTACCTTTCTAGTTTCTTTCTGTTCTTTCCATGACTTGTTGCACATGGCATTGGTACATAGCACAAGATTATAAATCATGAGTAGCGTTATGCATAGCGGTGAAACTTCGCCATTGGGGCGAAAAAACCCATTTTCAAAAATTCAAATTCGCAAAATTTTTGAGACCCGGACGTCGGCCATGTAGCCAAAATTTTTGGGAAAAAATAAATTTTCGGTGTCGGTTAGCCATCCTTTGATGAGAGTATCACGAATATTTTAAAAAATTTGCAAGTAATCCCGCCTAAATAAAGTACCCTTTTAGCCCTAAAATTTTAGAATTTCAAAATTATCCCGCCAAACTCGCCAAGTATACCTCTATATATAATTAACACCCTAGGGAAAATACCTACACAATTCGTCACAACATCGAAACCTTTTCTGCTACCGACCGCAACATATTCAACAACCGAATAGAACAGTGTCATGTTCTGCTACCGGACGAAACTAATTCTGCAACCGATCGAAATAGTGTCCTGCTCTACAACTGAACGAGACTAATTCTGAAACCAGTTGGAACTATGTCCTGCTCTATAGTCGGATGGAACCTTCTATGCAACCGACTGGACACTTTTGTATCCGTAACCTACTATGCAGTCGGACGGTGCCTTCCTAGCTTTCGGCCACTATCATGCAATCAGATAATTTTTTTATGCTTTTGGATACAACCGTGCAATCGGGAAGGATTTTATGCAGCCGAATGAAACCATTTTAGAACCCGTACACTTTCGTGCAACCAGATGGAACCATTTTTGAATCCGAACACTTCTGTGCAATCGAACGAAACCATTTCTGAATTCGGACACTTTCGTGCAACTAGATGGACTATGTTTACCAGGATCATTGTCTGTGTGCGATCGAAACCAGTATCTTTACATACGCACAAAATATCTTTTAGCACCAGGTTCTCTGTCACTTCTCTGCTTTTCTTTATATTGCCATGTTCTGCTTGTTATTTTTCCACGTTTTGAATGTCATTGCTCTGTTGAGTGTGTTCCCTTTTTTTTTGTCATTGCTCTGTTGAGTCTGTTCCCTTGTTTTCTCTGTTTTGCTTTGATTCTTAGTTTTAATTAAGATATTTTTTTATTGCTAAGATTATACATAAGTAAATGCTTTGGTTCTCTATTGACATATTGATGCTCTTTTTCTCTGTTAGAGTGCTTTCACCAGAATAATAACTAGTGGCATAAACTGATAAATTCACAATAAAGAATGGCTGGAAAAAAGTATGTATAATTTACTACCCAACAATTGTTTATTCTATTTACAATAATATCTAAAGTCCTCCAGAAAATACACCCTCTTTAACTTTATTTTGTCACTAGTAAATTGTCACCCAGTGATGGAAAGAAGGGCACCAAATCTTCTGTTGAAAAGAGTATCCTCAAATATTTTAGCCAAACTTTGAAATGCGACGAGCCAATGACATCTATGCAAATTCAAGGTACAAATGATTTTTTACTTCCCAGTATGTGCTTGATTGACGATTTGTATATTTTTTTGTAAATTTTTTCATCAAATAGTGATAAAAAATATTATGGTATCCTACTATGCAGAATACCCTATCGATCCTGATATGCCTCCACTTGAAGATATTCCCCAAGAAGAGATGACTTTCATTGAAAATCCCCTTAGAAATGACATCCAACAAACACCTGATGACAACACGCAAAATGACATCACAATTGAAAATGAAAGTGATAAATCAAAATCATTACAAGCGTCAATTGAATCTTCAACCAAAAATTCCAAAAAAGAAAAGCATCTCTCTGGATACTTGGAAGGGGATTTAGGAAAGAATGGGCAGAAATATTTCCCTGGCTTGAGCCTGTCATGACTGAGGATAACCAAATTGATGAAAAAGAATGTAGATGCAAAATTTGCAGTTGGAGACTTGGTAAGGATCATAGGCTTCAAAACAAGATTGATACAATTGAAAAACATGTTGGCAAATGTTATGTTAAAGTTATAAAAAGTAATGGTGAAGTTAGTAAAGAAGTTAAGTGGAAGGATGCATCAGAATGTATGCATTTAAGATATGCTATAGAATATGACAATCACTTAAAGCAACAACAATCTCTTGTTGAGAAAGGTGGAACAATTGGAGCCCAATTTGACAAATTATAGAAGACTGTTTTAGCTTCAAAAAGTAAGCAGTTTGCCATTGTTTACAATATTCTCAAGAAAGGTAGACCAATGTCCGATTTTATTGATTATAAGCAGCTATTATGCCTTTTTAATGTGCAAAACCTTCCTAGTTCTCATTGGTCAGACCGAAGTGGTTGGGAAATGGCAAAATGTTTATCTTTGGTTGAGAAAGAAGACCTAAGGCAACAAGTAAAACTTGCCAAATTCATTTCACTTTCTATTGATGAGGTAACAACTGTGGATAACACTTCTTGGATTTGCATGCATGTGTACACATTTCAAAATCATGTTAGAAGGCCTATTTTGTTGGGAATACATAAGATGTTGGAAAGTTCAAATGCAAAAAATATTTATAATGTTGTTGTTAAAAGTTTAAAGAATATTGCGGGAATGAATGATATAGACATTGCAACAAAGTTAATTTGTGTTGGAGCTGATGGAGCTGCTATTATGCAAGGTCACAGGTCTGGTCTATGTGTTCGACTCCAAACCACAGTTGCACCATATATGATCCCCATTCACTGTATGGCTCATAGAGTAAATCTTGCATATAAAATTGTGAGCACATTTTCAAATGTTGCTAAAGTTGAAAACCTTGTTCGTGATATTCATTCTTATTTCTCATTAAGTCCGAAAATATTTGCAGAGTTTCAACAATTTGCACTAGGAGTTACAGAAGGGAAAAAATTGTTAAAATATGTGGATACAAGATGGATTTCATTGTTTCAACCTGCTCAGAGAGTTTTGGCAGAATATCAATCACTGACAGGGTTTATGCATGCAAATCGCATAATAGTTGATAAGGCAAAAGATATGTTGTTCCGTTTGACTGACTTGGAAACACTTTTGACATTATGTGGTATTCTTCCAATGTTAAAAGAAATGAACAGATTAATTAATCTTGCACAAGAGAGATCTATCTATATCATTGATTTTATGAGGATGAGAAAACAAATATGCATGCTTCTTGATTCATTATATGTGTCTAATGCAGATTTTATAGAACCTGTATTTGATAGTTGGAATACATTGATAAACATGAACAATCCAAAAAGCTTTTTGAAGTTTGACATCAATGATCATCTCTGTATTAATGTTCATGAAAATATGATACCTGTTTATTGTTTTGAAAGGCAATCAAGTATTGTTGTGGAAGATTTTGAAGAAGTTCTTGTAACACATAATAGATTTCATGTTGTAATACAGAAAACAAAGAGTAATTTGTCAAATATAGCAAAAACTTTGACAGGTGAGATAAGAGAACGGTTTCAGAGAGATGAGTTGCTTGAGTCCATGGGTGTGGTTAACCCCATGTTTTGGGGGCCTTGTACTAAATACGATTCTGCAAATGAGTTGTTTATTAAATATATGGGTAATCTCATTGACCATTTGAGTAAGAGTGTGGAAGTCAATGGTGTTGAAATTAATGGTATACTCAACAGTGAACTTTTGAAAGAACAATCATCGCATTTTGGAAGAACAATGGTTTTGCAAACATCACTTATGACAAGTGTCCATGAGATTGGTTCCACTGCACGTTTGTGGCAAAAATTGTATCCAAGCATAGTCTTAAAAGATACTATAAGTGAATACTTTCGTTTATATGAATTATGTGAAACAATGATTTTGGGGTCAGTCGAAGATGAAAGAGTTTTCAGTGCACTTGCTTTTGTTAAATCTAAAATCCGCAATAGACTTGACAAGAATTTAGAAAATTGTTTACGAATTTATGTGTCCTCATATCAGTTGGATACATTTTCGTATGACAGGGCATTGGAATACTGGAGTTCCTTGGTAGACAGAAGAGGAACGTTGAATACGATTGATAACGATGATGATGATGCTTTCAGTGATCAGATGGTGGAGACACAGATTTTTGCTATGCTTCATAATGATTCTGGACAAGTTGATATGTTTCAGCTTCCATAGTGATAATTTTCCATGATTTCATTGACACGAACTGATTTGATAGCAAATTTCTCAATATTGTTCCAGATTTATATGATTTCAATGAATTGTTGTTTTAAATCATATTATTGTTTTAAAATTACATGGCTTAAATCATTTTTTGTAGATTGTAAAATTTTATGTTTGGGTCTTAGTGTCTCAACTCTCATTTCATGGAATATGATAATAATGAATTGATTTGATAGCAGATTTTAGAATATTGTTCTAGATTTATATTATTTCAAGGAATTGTTTTTTAAATCACGTTATTGCTTTAAAATTACATGGCTTAAATCATTTTTGTAGATTGTAAAATTTTATGTTTGGGTCTTAGTTTCTGAACTCTCATTTCATTGACAATGATAAACACAAATTGGTTTGATAGCAGATTTCTGAATATTGTTCCAGATTTATATTATTTAAATGAATTATTTTTTTCATAACTTTCATGTGCATCATAACTTTTTCAAACCGAAATAAGCTATTGCAGTCTTTTTAAAATGTTTTCAAACAAAACTAGATATTGCATCATAACTACAAATTAGATATTAGATATTGCAGTCTTTTTCAAACCCAAATTATGTGCATCATATCTTTTTCAAACCGAAATTAGATATTGCAGTCTTTTTAAAACATTTTCAAACAAAAAATTTCAAATTAACTAGTTCAAAAATATTTATATTACATCGTTCAAACATTTTGAAACCCAAATATTACATAATATTTTCAAATTCAAATATTACATTACACTTTCAAACCAAAATTAGATATTACAATCTTTTTAAAACATTATCAAACAGAAATTACATGACATTTTCAAACAAAATGTTTCATATCAACTAGTTCAAAAAGAAACATATTACATCATTCAAACATTTGTAAACATAAATATAACATAACATTCTCAAACATAAATTAATATATTGCAATATTTTTTTAAACATTTTCCAACTCATATCTCAAATTTTACATACCAATTTCAAACAGAAATTCCCAAATATTAGATAACATTTTCAAACTCAAATATTACATAACATTTTCAAACCCAAATTTTGTGCATCATAACTACAAATTAACTATTTCAAAAAGACATATATCACATCTTTCAAACACTTTAAACCCAAATATTACATACCATTTTCTAACTCTACTACATAACATTTTCAAACCGAAAATAAATATTCCAATCTTTTAAAACATTATCAAACAGAAATTACATTACATTTTCAAACATAATGTTTCATATCAACTAGTTCAAAAAGAAACATATTACATCATTCAAACATTTGTAAACATAAATATAACATAACATTTTCAAACAGAAATTAATATATTGCAATTTTTTTAAACATTTTCCAACTCATATCTCAAATTTTACATACCAATTTCAAATAGAAATTCCCAAATATTAGATAACATTTTCAAACTCAAATATTACATAACATTTTCAAACCCAAATTTTGTGCATCATAACTACAAATTAACTATTTCAAAAAGACATATATTACATCTTTCAAACACTTTAAACCCAAATATTACATACCATTTTCTAACTCTACTACATAACATTTTCAAATAGAAAATAAATATTCTAGTCTTTTTAAAACATTATCAAACAGAAATTACATCGTTCAAACATTTGTAAACTCAAATATAACATAAAATTTTCAAACAAAAATTAATATATTGCAGTATTTTGAAAACATTTTCAAACTCAAGTCTCAAATATCACATACCAATTTCAAATAGAAATAACATATTTCAGTCTTTTAAAAACATTGTCAACATTTTCAAATTTCAATCTTTTGATTGGTGCTTGGATGCTTCACTAGTGTTTGGAGTTGTCATTTCTTTTCCTTTATCAACTTCTGTTTCTTCTGGTAGTGCTCCAACTCTAACAAGGTTGTCACGTACTTTCACAATACTTGACACACATGCAACTTCTTCTTTGTTTGGATCTTCAAGTATTGTTGGAAGCGTTTCTTTCATTTTATCAAGCACCTTTTCCGGATCTTCATGCAACTTCTCTCTGATGTATTTTTTTAAACGATTGTTTTCTGAAATCTTTGACTGCATTTTCTTTTTCATTTCCATTGATTTCATCAAACATGATTTTGTTGTAAGAATATTGACATCCATGCTCTTAACCTGTGTTTTCAAGTTTTCAAAGTTTGACTGCAAAACAAATTGAAAACTTAATTCAAAAGGGATATATTGAAATTATTACAAATTTTCAAGAAATATAAAAATTTAAATGCAATAGAAAATTGGAATATATATAACTTTTTTACCTCAGCCAATTCTTTTGCAGCCTCAACAACTGCAACCCTGTCCTTATCAGAAGCCCATAAGTTGTAAAATGCTTGAGCTTCAACATTAACATTCTCCAATCTACCAACAACAACATTTAAGACATCATCTTCATAAATAAAATCAGATTTAACTATTCTTGAAGTAGCCTGTTTTAGCAAGCCATCAAGTTTTTCAGGTTCATATTTGACTAAAGAATAAATAGAATCTCTTTTTTCATAATTTTTATATCGGGCATTAATTTCCCTAATAAGGACCTTTGCCCGATATTCCCATTCTTTCAACTCTTGCAAATCCTTCAAAACAAACTCCTGAATTGTTGACTCGGTACTTGCTGCCAATGAAATATTTTCATTAAAATTGACAACATCATCCTCAGTTTGAGGACCTTGAGGATGAGGGTTGTCTCCTTGGGTGGGTGGTTCTGATGTCTACTGAGCTGTAGGGACTTCTTCTCGTGCTCTATATTTAAGCACATTTGTTGCCCTGAAGCCTTCAATCTGGCCCTACATCATGTAATCATCATCAAGTGGAATATTGTCCAATCCCTGTCCAGAACATTCAGGTGCCTGTGAATTTGTAGAAAATGTAAACTGAGAGAATCCAATTCTCGCCAAACTTGTTGTTGGTCTTTGTGATCTCTGTGGTTGTGAAATCCCATGCCTAGAACTTTGTGAAGTGGCTTGTGAAAACAAACATTTTCCAACAACGACTTGCCCTCGCATAGGCTGAGGTTGTGACTGTCCATGTTGTTGATTGCATGTAACCGGTGAGTGAGATGCTTGTGGAGGAGGTGGTGGTGGCATATGCCCTCTAACTTGTGATGTTACTACTTGATCACGAGAATCAACTAAAAATAGTCAAAAAAAATTGTTACAATTCTGCTTAAAATAAAAAGAAATCTAAATTTTAATTAACTACACATAGAATCATAGATTTACTAGATGAAATGTGATGCAATTGTCCTGCATTGGGGGAGGGGTTGGCCACACTAGATTCGGCTTGCACATTTTGTGCAAACCTAGGTGTACGAGACACCCCATGAGTAGCTGCTTGCCTGGCATGTTTGTGTGACCTCTACATAGTAACAAGTGTTGCTTCAGAGCCCGTATCTTCAGAATCACCTGTTTGCTCCAGCCTGTGACCCCTATTGGTAGCAATCTATTTAGTCCTTGAAATTTCTGCCTTCGCATATAGATGAAAAAAATTAAAAAAGGAATATGGTAAACTATAAAATAGTATGTCAAAGACAATGATGTAGTTATTACCCTCAATTCCTCTGGTGTCATGGCAATAGACAGTAGTTTTGAATGCATAACAGTTGGTACAGGAGCAGTTGACAAATTATGAAAAGACTCAAAATATAAAGCTAAAAGATAATTTACACTGCCCACAATGGGCTGAGTCTTGGGGGTTGAGTCTTGGCGGTTGCAAGTTGGACCGCATGCAACTCAGTCCTGACTCGATCAGAAATATAGGTACACCAATCGAACTTTTGATTTTTTTCAGACTGAACAATATAATACAGTGCCCAAAATAGAATTTTTGGTCTTCCCAACAGAATAAGCCTGGCCTGGAAAAACTCGATAATGGCCTTCAGAGTTTTATGGTTAACATCGTTAATCGTTAAACCTCTTTTTTTTTGGCATTAGAAGCTGCATAAAAAAATTTGATGTCAATTTAGAAATTTAAAACATTGAAAATTAATAAAATACATTTAACAAGATTTATACCTACCAAATTTTCTGATGAAAGACCGTAATTGTTATCGAGGTGTTCTTTGTCATCTGGAGAAAGTTGTGTCCTCGATGACACTTGATTAAAACCAATAAATGGAAGACCTATCAATCTGTGAATATCTACAGGGGTGATGCTGAAAACAACATTTTTAGATCGTAGATTAATGCTTACAGTACCCCTATCATGGTCATAACCAGAGATAATATGTTGTAGGAGCACTTTGTCTATTCTGAAATGTGGCATGGAAATGAGGGTTGATAAACCTACGTTATACAACCACTGAAATTTCATCCCTGGCATTGTCATGAGATCTGATATCAAAGTGCATGTAAAATTCTTGAATTTTGGTTGGATTATGGAAGGGGTATCCATTGGAAGTAGTTGGAAGTGGAAGAAAAAGGATTGGGAATGGAAACTGAAAGGTCGATCAAAAGGTTAGCTCTGGTTGTAGTTGTCACAGAAATGAAATGGGAAAATGACTATTGATGCCCTTTTATAGACTTAAAACATATTTGACATGTGGCAACATCGTATTAGACATGCAGGATGGGACATGCAGTATTAGACACATGGCAGTACGATGGCGGTCGGACTAAAGTATGCTATCGGTTCGAGATAGGAGCATTTTATGCAACCGGTTTGGCCCAAACAATGCTTCTAGAATAAAGTATGCATCCATCCAACGGACGGATGCATAATATACCCCGATAATATACTGGATACACAATATGCATCCGATCATTACTCAAAATATATTATGTATCCGAAGAGCACCTGATGCAAAACATAAGCCGGGCATTATCTCAGATGCATTTTATGTTTTGGGTAATGATCGGATGCATAATATGCAACCGGTTTAACGTCGGAGCATATTATGCATCCGGGTACCGGTTGCATATTATGCAACCGGTTCAACGTCGGAGCATGGTTTGCATCCGCTAGAACCGAATGCATAATATGCATCCGTCTAGAACCTGGATGCATAATATGCTCCATTTTAAACCGGTTGCATAATATGCAACCATCCAGTGGTAGATGCATAAATGCATCTGTGCAATGCATAAATGCATCCGTCCATGCTCGAATGCATAAATGCACTCGTCCGATGTCTGGGAACATGTTACCATCATGACATTAAATGCATCCATCCATTGCATCCGTTCGTGGTCGTAAAAGGCCAAGATCCAGGACAAGACACGTTGGTCTTCTTCCTGACGAGTGTAGTTGATTTCTTGCCTACTACACCCATCAGAAAGAGGCCACCCTTCTTGTCTTGAATCTTCACCTACTTTACTATGAAGGAAGTTTCTTATTTAAGCTTTGAAATTAGAGTACACTAAATCATGTGGGATAAATAGTTATGTGGGATAGATAGTTATGTGGGATCAACTTTGCCAATATTGCATGTGTTTTCCCCCTAACAACGTCAATAGCGATAAGCTGCGTCGTGCTACAATCCTTATCTTTACTAGACGCCATATCATATCTCTTACTCGAATACCCAAATTTTGAACGTTGTCAATCATAAAAATGCATCCGGTCCGAGACCGGTACTTATTATGCACCCGACTCGAGACCGTTTCATGTTTTGCAACACGTTCGAGGCCGGACTATATTGTGCATCCATTTTGGATCCGGACCATATAATGCATCCGGTCCGAAACCGGATCATATTATGCATCCGTTCCATGACCGGACCACAATTCGCGTCCAAGATTTTGCCAAGATTTTAAACGTAGTCGGTATCTTTTTGGCCTGGTTCGGCAAAACTTTAAAATTCGCCCTTTTTTGCCAATTTTTTGAGAAAAATTAAAATCATTCGCCATGCCAGCATACATGCAGTTCGACAGATTTCGCCGTCGTTTCGAAATAGTTTCACCATTTTTTTATAAGTACCTTTCGGGTCCTACCTCTTATGCATAACCCTGATCATGAGGATCATTGCACACTAGACACCACATGTTAACAAGACTGGTCTCAAGAGCATATTCTTGATCTTCTTGATTTACATTAACTCTAATTCTTGCACTATTTTTGGGACCAAGATTTTGATCTCTATTAATATAGGGGAATCTCTTTGGTTGAGATCTTTCTATCTCTCTTTTCTCCATCACATTCATCTTATTATTGAGTGTTTTCAGAGTACTCTAAATATCAAGTAGAATAGTGGATTCTTGAGGTGCTTGAGATGGAAGTGGTAGAAAGGGAATTGAAGGAGATGGTATTTTAGGAGGTGGAATTGGAGCCATTTGAGGGAGTGGTGATGACAAAGGAGGAGGATCCATGTAGGAAGATGTAGTTGGCTAAATTTAAATATTAGTAATCTTAGAACAATAAGGCATGGCCATTTTTGGAGGTAACCTTCCTATATTTATGAGGATATTCTCAACCTGTACAACTACATTGTAAACCTAGGGGAAGGTATAAAATCTAGAATTTTGAGTTTATAATCCGATATCATAACCCAAAGCTCTGATATAGTACATAAAAGCAAGGGGAGCAGTGGGCTTAGCTTTAGATGGAATTCTTTTATAGGTTCTACTAAATATTAGATTAAAATATAAAATTGACTCTTGTTGATGCTTTTGCATGGATGTGAACTGATTTATGAGAGAAATAGGATCAACAAACTCATTGAATTCTTCTACAAAAGGCTCAGATAATTCAGCCCATGAAGTAATGTTGTTGTCTTCTAAGGTCCTAAACCAATGAAGGATTTTCCCTCTAAAATATAAGGCTAGAATTCTGATAATCACATCCTCATTTTTGATGTTATGAATTACTGCTAGATTTAGAATATCTTGGCAATGCTTGTACATAGTTTTACCTAATCCATCATAAGTGGGTATAGCTTTGGATACAAATTGAGGGATATCATGCATGTGAGCAAGTCTCAGGGTACCAGCTATATTCCAATTGGGGTATTTCCGTAGAGGCTAGTTTGGAGTTGCATTCACCATTTTTCTAGGTACTATCCTTGTTGGAGGTGGTCTTGGTGGTGCTTCGAGGGGTGGATTAATTGGAGCCTCTTCTGTATGAAAATATGAGGATAAATTTCTTATGATAGTGGATCCTCTTAAAGGGAGCTCATAATAGATAAAATGCTTTGGATTATTTTTCGTAGATGACCTAGTATTCATGAAATAATGAGCTATTGAAATGGATTTTCTGGTTTCTTGCATTTAGGGGAGTTGCCAAGTGAATTTTACTTCTCATCGCTAAACGAGTTCAAGACAATTTATTGAATCTTGATTCTTCTAGAAGGGATAAAAGAAATGAAACTTTATGGGTTAGCTAATGTTCTTGTAAACAGGGTCCCACTAGGTATGCCAGAACTGTTGGGGTCTAAATTGATATCAAGGAAAACTTGAACTATGACTTCTAGGAGGTGCACACTTTCTAATCACAACTCAAACCCTGAAATTGGATGGATCAAAGATTACTTCAATTCAACCTCCAGAGTAGGTTGGTATACCTTGTCAACTAATTTAGGTGTTGACTCAATTAAGCTTGAATAAAGTTTAATTTTAGGGATAGAAAAGAGATAAGGGTTAGAAAATATTTGAATGAATAATAGTCAGATATAGCTAATAACATGGACAAATATTAAAAAATCCACTAATCAATCACATTTCCAGTATGCCACACTTACGACTAACAACATTCAAAACTTATTATATTCACCATTAAAATAATAAAATACTCATAAAACTATTTCAAACATCTAAAATGCTAATAATCCAAATAGCAGGATTAGATCAACACTTAGACTAATAGAAATAGAAGTCTTATATAGCATTTTTTTAGGCATGAACCATTCCAAGTTGCTCCAAATCAGCAATCCAATATCAGTATAATTGACTAATCATAATAGTAGTAGCAAAAATGCATTCATAGAATAAACTCACAATTGATGAAGATAAAAAGCTAGAGGTAAACATCCAAGTAATGCTCCTTCTATTGATTTCTTAGAAAGTTACAGTAATATATTAGGAAAATACTCTATATCTGATCCTTAAACATGAGGGTTTGACCTCTTTATATAGATTTTTACAATGATAGTAAAATACTGGAAACATTACAAGGATCTTCTTGCCATATTAGTAGAATGTTGAGGTGGTGGCCTCTCATGGATTTTTAAGAAAAAAATAGAGCTTCACTCCATGAAAACTACAATTATGAGCTCTACAAGTTGTTCTACTTTCAACTAAATTCAATAGTTCGAATGGTTACAACTTAATCTAGTTTATCATTCATTCTTGAGAAGACTTTCTACTATCAAAAATGTAGGTGAGTTTTTATTTTGATGACATTTGATCTTTCCTGGTTCTTTTTGTTGCACTCCTTAGGTTCCACTGCATTCTCTTCCTATTTATAATATTCTAATTAAAAATCTACTAGATTAGGTTTGATCGGTTTGACCACGAAATGGGGTTCTTGTGGCGTTTAATGGATTTCTATGAAATCCACTACTTTGTTTTTTGATGGGTCAAGTTTGACCATGTTTACTGTGGAATCCTTATAGAATTCATTACTTTATATTCTTCCAAATAATATTTTACTAGTTTGACTACAAATTTCCTATTTTGCATCAGCCTTAGGTGTAATTTAACACTACTTTGCCTCCCGACATCCATAATCTACAACTCCAATCTTTGATAAATATTGTTTGACTATGTTGACTATAGATTTCATATTTCAATGGATTTTAACCTTGTAAATACTTAGTAGATATCCTTTGTAACACTAAGTCACCCTTTTTCCAAAACTGATATGCTTGTGATATTTTGCTGTAAAAAATACCCTTGTGTTGACATTGCTCTTCTAAATTATGCAACTTTGAATTCCACTTAGCATTATTTGACTGCACTAACCATGGATTCTACACATTACCAAAATTTAACATTGCTCTTGATTTTTCTTTGAACACTTATCCAATTTTACAAAAAAAATCTAATTATGTAGTCTTTTGGGCCTATAGGCACTATCAAAGAAGAGTTTCTAGATCTAATTGGCTAGAGGATCTTTATCTGTTAATGTAGGAGCCTCAAGGATCTCAGGTTTAGTAATTGAGTATGTTCCTATCCCTGTTTCAATATTGGTATTAAATTCTTCTAAGGAGTATTGGTTTTCAGTCTTGAGGTCTTCTCAAACTTCATCCATAAAATCTATTTCCCCTACTTCTTCAACAATTAATGACACATTATTTATATGTTTGTTACCTTCTTCTATCTTTTCAATATGAAAAGAGGAAGGTTTATCATTGAAAATATTAATCCTCCTTCCCTTGTATGGGATTTCCATATGTGAGTAGTCCAATGAGAGATATCCTCCCAATTTGGCTATGAATTCCCTTGAAAGACACATTCCAAAATAAGGTTCCAGGTCAACCACTACTACCTCTTGTATGACTATAATCTGGGAAATTATGTTCAATACTATGGGTATATATTTGATTAATCCCACAATTTTGACTAGGGTGCCATCTAATTATAGCACTCCTAGATTGCTCCTCATATATTACATTCCCATAATGTCACAAACAACTTTTGGAATAATTTCGGTCGCTGCACCTGAGTCTATGATACAGTTGTGTACTACCCATCCTTCCATTTGTAAGGACAAGTAGGAGGAAGGGGGGGTATTTTTCCCTAAGGTTGGTATTGATTAATCTTGGGCTAGATTCAATTGAGGGTGAGCTTTGGTTTTATTTTTTATTGTTTTGAGGGATTCTTGCAGCAAATCAATCTATCTAGGCAGCAGTAGTGAATTATACATGCTTACCTTTGAAGGAGTCTTTTTTAGTTCTTTGACTATGCTGAAAGTGGGTACACTGACTTGTTTATCCTTTTCCCTTAGAGGTGGATCATAAAAATTCTTATACCCTTGATTTACCTCTATTCTGTGCCCAAAAGGGGGATGCGAGAAGGATGGGACAATACCTCGGACTGAGAGGCCCTTTGAAGGTCCCGCCTCTCGGGGAGGGGTATAAAGGTGAATTTTCGATGGATGGTGGGTTCACCAGGAAACTTTTGAGTGGCAGTTTCCACACCTAGGTTGATAGTGAGTTTGATGTGTTCATTTTGTACTTTAATCATTCAACTCCTAGGTTTGGCCAAGATGAATCTAAACTATTCTATATGCCAATGCTGATTTTGTGGATACAAAAAATGTGAATAAATGCTAAACACAAAAAATGTGTCGAATGGGACAGAACATACCTGATTCCGGATGTTTGATGAAGGTTCTAAGTTTTGTAGCTATCCAAATCGTCTCAACTTGTACGTAATCGTCTGATATTTCATAGAATCGTCTCGAATCACAGTCGATCATCTGAGATCAGACGAAATCATCTGAGATCTGACGAATTCGTCAGAACGAATTTATCAGACACCTACAATCACAAAAATAGATACAAAATACCAAATATGCAACCGCAGAAGCAAAGGAGAATGATAGCAATAACAACAAACGTGCCTAAACAATGGATTCAAATAACAAACAAGAGAAATGCAGTAGATTTAATGATTGATTTTAACTTTATCATGCGGTTATGCTAAATGAGGTGAACTCCAAGATGCATAAACATAATAACTAAGATAATGTATAAAGAAATGCAAAAAAATGATAAAGAGATGCAAACTCTAGACTCTGATTGCCCCCAATCTGGACTACAGTCGGGATCGTCTCCAATCGTACGAGATCGTATGCGACCCTCGACAAGATCATCCGAAATCATTCGAAATCGCTTGCGATGATCCGAGCTAGCTTCGACTGAAAAATAGTAAAGTTCCTGCAAGAAAACATGAAATACCGAATGCAAATGATGGTGTGAGGATGCTCTGAGGTGCGTGGAAGTTCAAGGGAGTTTAAGCAGAGTTTCAGGCAGAGATTCAGGGGGAATCAGGGGGATAAACTGAGAAAATCTCGGTTTATATAGGATTAGGGAGAGGTTAGGAGGTTGGGGATCATCCCAATCTAGGAGATCTCCAACGGGGAATCTCCAACTGTGCAGACGCGCTTCTGCCCAAGTTGGAGAGGCTGTTGAAACAGAAGCTAATTATGAAAATTTGGTTTTGGGACAAAATCGTCTGGACGTTCTGCCATGACGAATTCATCAGATCTAGGATGATTTCGTCTAATCTATGACGATATCGTCCAACGGTCAAAAAAAATCCTAAAAATGGCATAAAAAATGAGGAAAGCGGGTAACAGGCGGTTAACGGGTAGTTTGAGGTTAAAATTTGAATTTTTATCTTTTTACTAAGGTTTAACTGTGCCAATTTTAGGGTGCTACATTTTGCCCCCTCTTTAGCAAATTTTTCGAAGAAAATGCGTTAAAGACGAGTTTTTCCCGTTTTACGAGAAAGCAAAAATGTACTCAATTTTTTAGACGATGATTCTAGGTCGAATCGTACGACTGCTGACTATGGTGCCCCCTCCGTGTTTTTACCCAAATCGAACGTTTGAGGTAAAAACGTGAAAAAGCAAAATTAAAATGTTGTTGGTTTTGAATAAAATTAAGAAAAATAGGAAAAACCCTAATTCATTTTTTTACTATTCATTTTTACTGTTCCAGAGCTCTATAGAGAAACAATGGTGGAGACAGCGCATAGAGCGACAGAGGTCCGGCGTGGGCTACGGGTAAGGATCTAATCCTAGTAGATTAGGTTTGATTTTACTTTGTGCAATTTTTTGATTTAAATTTTGATTGTTTGGGGCATCGTGGCCATTTTTAGGCCATCGACGACGTCGGGATGAAATCGTCCCTATTTCATCGAAATCATCCCTAAATCATCGATTTCGTCCGAGGGCGAAATCGGTGAACTAGGGGCGATCTCGTCCAACAAGGGGCGATCCCCAAGTTGCAAAATCGGAGATGATTTCATCCTAATGAAGGATGATGTTGCCCAATTTGGGATGATATCATCCAATGGTGGACGATATCATCTTTAAGCTTGATTGAAATGTGTTTAATTTGATTGCAATGATTGGTTTATTAATAAATTTTATTGTTTTATTGTTTGTTTTGTAGAAAGGATTACTAAAGAGCCAAGAATGGAAATACGATGGGCTGAGAGATGACTTGGCCGCTCTCGACCAGGCAGAGCGTGACCAACTAGCACAGGTCGGGCTACGGCATGTGGCAGAGATGCCACAAGTATCGACGGACATGGGGCTACTGACAGCCCTAGCAGAGAGGTGGTATCCGGGGTCATCCTATTTTTGGCTACCGATAGGGGAGATGGCTCCCACTCTAGAGGACGTATGGAGGATCATGAGGATCCCCATACAAGGATGGTTGATGATGCCTATGGCCAATCAGGGCCAGGCTATGATGAGATTGACTGGAGACCCGAGCTTCACCCTGGAGAAGGGTGGGGTGAACATCGAGTCTCTGAGGCAGATGCCTGGGGCATCCAGGCTGACTCGAGTTTTGGCAGGGGTGGTAGGTGGCTTACTGTTGTGCCACCAGAGTGGGTGCAGACTACCATGGCTCCTCTCAGATATAGTTTGTGACATGAGAGACCATGGGTATAGGTTTGCATGGGGCAGCTTTGTACTATGCCACTTGTATAGGATCCTGCATGGGGTCGTATACAAGGGAGGTCGATGTCTGGTCTTGACATCGCTGCTACAGGTTTGGTGCTGGGAGCACATCATGGTGCGAAGGCCGATAGGGCTCCCATTGATAGGGGTTGACCGGGAGAGGCCCCGGGTTTTCTACTAGTGGCTACAGAGGGGGTCACAGCGGCGGATAGATCTACCGATGTCACGGAGGTTGTTGGATGACCTCATCCCCGACCAGATCACTTGGAGGCCATGGCGAGAGCACCCCGGGTGGGCAGAGGATGGGCAGGAGCTGGCTCACATCAAGCGAGTCTTCTAGCTGAGGATGGAGCGGGGAGAGGTAGAGCTCCACCGCTATGATCGAGTGCTACGATAGTTCGGTCTACAGTAGGGGATCCCTTCTCTTAGGGATTACGAGTACTCCCAGACTATTTGGGATAGTACTACACTGAGCGGGGCTCCAGACATGCAGTGGTTCTGGATCTAGGACACGGATGATGCCCCCATCCAGCCAATGGATGGTGACGATGTTGGGGTGACCGATGGATACGATGCCTGGTACGCAGGCATCCACCCTCCTCGGATGATGAGGGCGTAGGGTCCAGTGCATGCCATGGTGCGCCGAATGGGGAGGTGACGCCAGGCTACTATTGAGGTAGCACGGGGTCACAGTGGGAGAGAGCAGCGACGATCTCCATAGGAGAGATGCCAGAGGATGGCACGGGCTCCCCAGAGACCACAGCAGCCAGGGAGGAGGGAGGAGGGACTTCCTTCTCAGCATGGGGAGAGACCACCATCACTCGATAAGGGCAAGGGTGTCGAGGTAGGAGAGAGCAATGAGACGGTGGCTCTCCAGGCTGAGGTTGCCCGCCTCCGGGCTCAGGTGCAGACACTACAGGATGAGGCTACATGGCTCAAAGCTCAGGGTGGAGGAGTGAGCATGCAGGAGTTGGCACGGTCTATGGCTCAGACTACGTTCTACCAGGGAGCATACTACCAGATGGTTCCAGAGAGCCAGAGGTTACAGTTGCCAACCGACATTGCGGGGCCGATCAGGATGGGGTCATCGAGGACATCATCACGATCGATGTCGAGGACCCACGACACAGGGCGGACTCCGATGGGGCCTCCTCCTCCACCTCAGGGTGGGAGAGGAGACGAGGCTAAGAGCTCGAGGGCTCCACAAGACTAGACACTCACGGCACAGAGATTGCATTTATTATTATATATTTTTGTTTTTGAGAGGATTGAGTACGCCAGGCTATTGATTGTGGCATACCAGTCTAGTTTTGATATGATGTACATATGTTGATTATATATATATATATATATATATATATATATATATATATATATATATATATGGTCTTTTGATGATATGACTTGTTGAATTTGTTGTATGATGCTTTAATGTTGAATTTCGATTGATTATTGATGATTCATGAAATTATGTCGTTTTAGAAATATTATAATTTTATGTCATGTTGTAAAAATGAAATAATCTGATGTAAACAATTGGTTGTTTTGGTGTGATTTGATGAAAAATAAAAAGGACTTCTAACAATAATTTCAAAGGACATTGTCGCTATTATAGACCATTTCATGGAGTCGCCGCTCGCTCGGTCGTCAAGCTAATCCCAGTATAGAAATATTGCTAAAAGTAAAAGAATGCTTAAGAGACTGTCTTAAGACTTTGTGTTGTGATGATGGAAATGATGATGGTTTGTGATTTGTTTTCAGATTTTCATAAAAATAATATGCGTGAGATACTAAAAGAAATATGATTTTGCTAGGCATAAATTCCTAAGTGTGATAAAATTTTGAACAATTCCTTAGAAATTATACCATGGTTGCAAAATTGAATGTTGACATAATGACATGAAATAGAATAAGTGTTCGTTCGTTTTTAAAGCACAATTGTGTAACATAATGATGTAAGTCATATGTTTTGATGAATTTGTTTAAAATAAATGGAAAATAAGATTAGAACAATGGTTTGCGCTAGGCATAGAATTATAGGTATAGACTTATACCATCATCGCGAAATCCAAAGAAGAAATTGATATTTTAGTTTTATTGCATGATTGATTTTTGATTTTTGATAAACAAAAAATAATAATATGAACATGACTTTATTTGCTAGATTTTGTAATAGGTTGTTTAAAAATAATTTTGGATTTGTGAAAACAATGTATGTAATTGTGTTTATACTAAACAGATGTTCTGAAAATAAGAATAAAATTTATTCCAAAAGAGTTGCAAAAATATTTTAAATTATCTCAAAGACAAATGTAGATTTGTAAGGAACCCTCATGTGCATATGTGAGTTCATTTCCGATCTTGATTTATCATAATGATAGAGAATCTCTCAAATACAAATGTGTGTGCAATTGTATTGTTCATTCACCAATTTTGAGCAAGATAATTTGATACAAGTAATTTGACTTAACCAAATGAATGTTCATTAACCATGATTTGTATGCATGTAACCGTACCAGACTACTGTGTAAGTTAGGTTATCAAGAGCTAGCTAATCCATAAGCCGACATAGGTCTATACAAAATAAGGTCGCTAATGTGACAGACATATCACCATGCTAGGGATTACCCAAGGCCAAGCGGGTTGGGCACAAACCACCTGTTATGGGGCTTACCTCACAGTTTTTGAATAATTGAGAATTCCAGGGATTCAAGCTCATTCACCCTTCTTTTCTTTTCAAGGGGTAGGGAAGGATTTATTGCATTTTGCTTTTGCTTTTTCTCTTTTCTCTTTTCTCTTTTCTTTTTTTTTGTATTTTTTTTGTATTTTTGCTTGATATTTGAGATAATGCTGAAACATTGCTGTGATGATACAAAATAACATTTTTCTTTTTCTCTTTTTCTTGAACTTTTCTTTTCTTCCTATGCTAGGGATACTTGCTCGGATTAGCTGTAGAGCAAGGGATTTTTATTCTGGGTAGGGGTGAGCTTGTCCTTTTGTCAATTCTCAAAGATTCTAGACCATGTGCATGATAGGATAGCAGGGGAAACTTTTCGCTCAAGAAACCATTTCTACTATGTAGCATCATATCGAATTTGCAATGAAATCATTTTAATGTGAAAAGATATACTTGGTTCAAGTAAATAACAAGATCAATTCTCTATGCTCAAAACTTTATTTAATTCAACTGTGGACTTTGATATAAGAGAGATTAATAATCATACAAAATAAAATCAAGATATTTATTCATGTGAATGTGAAAGTGCGGGATTCCAAATAAATGCTAATTTGTCCAAAATAATTGAAAATATAACTGCAACACTTCAAGAATTGACAGGTATGAAAATAAAATATGTTTTTGAATATTTTGACGATTTTGATGTTTTTATATTTTTATATTTTGATTTTGATTGATGAATTGCAAGAAGAAATACTATTACTGTTCTTGAAAAATATTTTGATAGAAATGGCTAAAATGAAACAATATGCAAAATACAATATATACAAATGATGAAATGACCCAATGTTATGCATAATAATGCTTAAGATGCATAATGTTCATAGGTTCTTTAAGATCTTTACCATCTAAGGTAGCTAATCGATATGCTCTCGATCCAAATTTAGCAATGATGACATATGGTCCAAGCCAGTTGGGCTCAAATTTACCTTTAAGGTCTATAATTGCATTAGTATTTTTCTGATTTTCTTTTAAGACAAGGTCGCCGATCTCAAAGGATCACGGATGAACTTTCTTGAGGTATGCTCTCTTAAGCTTGTTTTGGTAGGCATGAAGATGCTCCAAAGCATTGATGCGCTTTTCATCTAGAAGTTCCAGCTGACTAAATCTGCCAGCACGATATTCATCTCCTACTTCAGTATCTTGAAGTAGTAGAGCTAAAGAAGGAACTTCTAATTCAAAGGGAAAAATGGCTTCAACACCATAAACCAAAACAAAAGGTGAAGTGCCTGTGGGGGTACGAACGCTAGTTCGATAAGCCCACAAAGCCGGATATAATTGAATATGCCAATCTCGGCCAGATGTGTTGACCAGTATTTTGAGGATTTTAATTAGTGTTTTATTAGATGCTTCTTCTTGGCCATTACCCTGAGGATAATAGGGAGTGGACCAACGATGTTGAATTTTATATTTTTGACATAATTTTTTGACATCTTTATTTTTGAAACAAGTTCCATTATCTGAAATGAGATTTGCAGGAATTCCAAACCTACAAATAATTTGATTAAAAATAAACTTGGAAACTTGGGTTCCAGTGCAAGAAGCTAATGGCATAGCTTCAACCCACTTCGTGAAATACTCAGTGGTGGTTATGATAAATTTGTGTCCATCAGATGACACAGGGTTGATTTTTCCAATGATGTCTAAGCCCCATTTTGAAAAGGGCCAAGGAGATGAAATAGCCTACAGTTCTTGTGCAGGCGCATGGACAAGGTCAACATGTTTCTGGCACTTGTCGCAATGTCACACATAAGCATGTGCATCATTCTCCATGGTAGGCCAAAAATATCCTATCCTAAGGAGCTTCTTAGCAATGGCACTACCACTAAAATGTCCCCCACAAGATCCATTGTGGGCTTCATTCAAAGCTGATCTAGATTCTTCTAGATTCAAACATCTCAGTAAGATGCCTTCAAAATATCTCCTATACAAGGTATTACCAATAATCATGAAGCGACTTGCTCGTCTACGTAATAACCTACGCTGGTTGCTAGTACAACCATCAGGGAAGGTCCCATTTTGAAGAAAATTAAATATATCAGTGTACCAATGTTTAGGAGTAGTTTCGTTGATTAGAAACACATCCAAAGGTTCTAAGCATGATTTTCTTGAAGCGGGTTCCTGGAGTCGATGAATAATGATGGTAGCATATTCGTCATCTAACTCCAAGGGCAAAAGAGATGCAATGGTAGCCATAGCATCAGTCGCACGATTGCTAGTTCGAGGAATAGCTTCCAAGGTAACTTGATCAAACAAAGATAATAATTGTAAGACATATGCTTTATATGGGTGCAATTTATCATCTCTGGTCTGATAAACATCATTGATTTGATTTATGACAAGTTGAGAATCACCAAAAACCGATAAATTTTTAATTTTTAGTGCCAAGGCAGCTCGTAATCCAAGGATAAGAGCTTCATATTCAGCAGTGTTATTGGTGCAAGCAAATGTTAGTTTGAAGGATAGAGGTATAAGATGTTTCTATGGAGATATTAAAATAATACCTGCACCAGCCCCACTCATACATCGGGCTCCGTCAAAGTATAGGGACCATTGCTCTGGATGGTCTACCTCTAGTTTAAGGCATTCATCGAGAAACTCAATGATGAGGGGATGGGTAGACTCCAAGGGTGCAATAGCTAATTGATCTGCTATGATTTGACCTTTAACAGACTTTTGTCCTATAAATGTGAGTTCAAACTCGCTTAGCACAAGAACCCACTTGGTTGTGCGACCAGATAAGTACGGTCGACTCATGAGATATCGCAAAGGGTCGAATTTGGCAATAACATACGTTTTTTGGTTGAGCATATAATGTCATAGTTTCTATGTAGAAAATATGACTGCTAGACATAACTTCTCTAATATGGTATAGCGAGTTTCATAATTGATTAAGGTCCTGCTAATGTAATAATTAGCACGTTCTTTCTTCTCATCGTCAAGCTGAGCTAACATAGCTCCTAAGGCACAATCTAAAGCAGAAATGTACAAGATAAATGGATGATCAGATCTAGGTGGGGAAAGCACCGGTGGTTTAAGGAGATATTGCTTGAGGAGTTCAAATGCTTCCTAACATTCGTCGTCCCAATGAAAAGAGACATCTTTCTTAAGAAGCTTAAGAAAAGGCCCGGTTTTGTCTGCCAACTTATCGATGAAGCGACGAATAGCCTGAAGCTTACCTTGTAAACTTCGTAATTTTGATATATTTGTGGGTGCGGGCATATCAGTGATAGCCGTGATCTTGAGAGGGTCAATTTCAATGCCACGTAAAGAAACTATAACCCCCAATAATTTATCGGACTTAACTCCGAATATACATTTAGCTGGATTCAATCGGATAAGATACTCCCTTAACCGATCAAATACTTTTCTCAAGTCATTTAAATGATCATCTTCTTTGATGGAATGAGCTATAATATCATCTACATAATCATGTAGAATATCATGCATCATATCATGAAAGATATAAGTCATGGCTCATTGATATGTTGCACCTGCATTCTTTAAACCGAATGGCATCACTTGCCAACAAAAGGTTCCCCAAGGGGTAATAAAGGTTGTTTTAGCCTGATCTTCAGGAGCTATCCTGATCTGATTATAACCAGAAAATCCATCCATTAGGGATATCATTCCACTCCCGATAGTAAAATCAATGATCTGATCCATGTTGGGAAGAGGAAAATCATCTTTAGGGCATGCAACATTAATATCTCTAAATTCTATGCAAACCCTAACTTTAGTGGCTTCTTTCTTAGTTATTGGAACTACATTTGAGATCCATTCAGCATAATCAATGGCTTGTATAAAAATAACATTTAAGAGTTTTTCTAATTCTCCTTTGACTAGTAAGGCCACTTTGGGATGCATTTTTCTAAGTTTCTGTTTAATAGGTTTAGCATCCGGATGGACTACTAGGTGATGCATAACTACAGAAGGGTCTAATCTTGGCATATCTTCATATGTCCAAGCAAAGACGTCTTCATATTGTTTAAGGAATGCAATGTATTTATCTTGTTTTTCTTGACTCAATTCTGATCCAATGTTGATTATGTGAGGGTTATCTTTGGTTCCAATGTTAATTTTTATGATGTTTTCTACTTCCATATGTAGATCTCTCTCAAAATTAGGTGGGGCAGGTGAAACGCCTAATTCTTGTAATTCTTCCAAGGTTAGCTTGGATAATTCGTCTTGAGGAGTCGTGGCCTCAAGTCTGGGCTATACTAGGTATAGAGCCATCGAAATAAAATCCGTTATGTAACAATTCCTCAATGGAGACATCATGAAAGATATCCCCCTCCAACTCATCGTCGGATTCGGCAATCATCTCAGGGTAAGCTATGGATAGCATATTGCATGTAAGAGGCTTATTCATTAAATGCAAGACATCCCGTTTATCCAAATAATCTTGGTAACATATAAGATGGTCATCATCCTCAAATGGGAAGGGCTGACCTTTACTAGGAAATAGGCCCACACCACATCGGGTAGGCCATGGTTCTACCTCAAAAGGTTCTTTCATACCATTCTGGAAAGGTCCCAACCCTTTCCCTTTATATCCCAATTTAAGCATTATAGGCTTAGCTTTAATATATTCATTAGCAAAATAGCATCTAGCATATCCATCACAATGTGTCTTGATGTTTCTAGGTATTCTTCCCCAGTCATATCCCTTATAAATAAAAGCACAACTCCCGACTTGGTAGATACTTCCCATAGGCTGTGGGAGGCCCAAGGTACGAGGAGAGGGTGGGAGTTTATTTAAAATAAGGGCATCTTGCATGGCAGTGTTGGTTTCTTCTGATATAAGAATTTTAGATAAATCGGGTAAGAGCTCATCAGTAAGAGCATAAGAGGTAGAAGGAACATTTCCTACATTTTCGGATGTGGAAAGGATGCCTGTAGTGGATGTAGATGTTATAGAGATATCGATGGGTGAGTCTATAGGTATGGAAGTTATAGGAGTAAAACAAGAAGCATTGGTTGTAGTTTTAGGATCTTTTCGAGGTCCTAATGTAGTTTGTTTGGAAGATGGTTGAGCTATATGTAGAGGTGTAGTTGATGGGAAAAAATTAGATGATGTTATGGGTGTGTGTTTCACACGTTTAGACGGTTGATGAGAATTAGGATGTGTGGATGACAGAGCAGGGCAAAATTGAACTCCAACCGGTTCTACCAAAGCACACATATCAAAGGGTCTAGGATCACCATGAATGGTAACCAACTGATTTTTAAATTTGAATTTAACACACTGATGTAAAGTGGAGGGAACAGCTCGCATTGCGTTGATCCAAGGGTGACCCAAAAGTATATTGTATGATGCAGGGCAATGTACAATGAACACGGTCGTGTCTAAGGTTCTAGGACCAACTTGCAAGGGGATAGTAATAACTCCACATGTTTCTTGTGTTTCGTCATTGAAGGCTTTTATAATCATATCAGTTCTTTTCATTTCATCACTTCTAAACCCAAATATTTGGTAGAAGTCAAAAGTGCATATGTTTAAAGATGAACCATTATCAATCAAGACTCGTTTAACTGCTACATCCCCAATTAGGGCAGTAATATATAAGGGGTTATCCTTATGTAGACTATGTTGTGGTATATCTCTATCCCGAAAGTCAATACAATCGACTTCTCGAGTTATGATAGTATTGGACATGGCTTCAGGTTGAATATTTTGTGGTACCATCATTTGGCTTAATGTGAGCATTAATTCATCCCTATGGGTAGGAGAAGATCTTAAAAGGTCCAAAAGGGAAATTCTAGCTGTAGTATTTGATAATTGTTCATTAATATTATAAGGAGGCTTAGGTTGAACATTAGGCGCATAATTCCCTTTATTAGGATTTTTCAAAACAAATGGAGCTGATCCATCGTTCTGAGTTTGATCCTGTTGAGAGTTTTGAGCCTGTTGTCTGGTAATGGCTCCGATGGTACCTACAATATTATTTTGAGGATGATGAATAGGTCTTGGTCTAGCGTTTATGGCTTGTTCATTAGAAAGTATTTGGTGAGAAGATGGTCTAGTAGTGACTCTTCTAGGAAATGGTTCTTCTGGAACCATAGAACTTGTGATAGGTTGAATAGGATCTGATTCATCTTCAAAGCTATTTGATTGATTTGAGGTGATTTCCATGTCACTTTCAGTCTCATATTCTACATCACTAAGATCAGGTGTCCGAATATTATGTAGAGGTCTAGTCGTAACCATGGATAAAGTTGTGTCAAATACTTCCACATCATGAGTAGGTGAATGTCCACTAATAGTTCCTACATATCGGGTAGGAGGGGGAACATTATGATGCTCAATTTGATTAGCCACCTCTTTACCATGCTTTGGTAAAGGATGTTGAAATATGTCCAATGACTGATTGGCATTCTGATTCTGATTTTGGGGGATGTTCTTTTGAGCATTATTAGAAGGATTTTGTTTAGGTTGAAAGGCTTGCACCTCCATCTCATTGTTATCAATCAGGTCTTGTATTTTATGTTTTAATCTTTTACAAGAGTTGGTAGCGTGTCCAGGCCCTCTATGGAAATCACAATGTAAATCAGCTCTGTATCCGGGTATAGTTGGATCAGGTTCCCGGATATTTGGTAATTGAATCAAACCTCATGCTAATAGTTGCGGGAGAATGGTTGATAAGGGTTGATTTAACCTAGTAAATTCTCGGGGTGGTTTATCAGGAGGTTTCAGTATAAACTTCTCTGTTGTTTTTGCAACATTAACATTGGCAATGTTTCTGCTATCAGTGACTCCATCACCCACAACTTGTTTATTTTTATATTGATTTCTGGATGTTTTCTCATCATCTTTCTTTTTAAGCTGACCTCTCCTAATAAGAGCATCTTCCACTCTTCGAGCTAAATCTATAGCTTGATCGAAGGTGGTCAAGGTAGCAATTGATAATTCATAGGATAGTTGTTCTTGTAAATTATTGATAAAGATATCCAACATTTCTCGATAAGGTAACACAAAGTGTAATTTTCCTATCAACCGCCTCCATCGAGCTAAGAAGTCAGCAAAACACTCATCTTTGTCTTGTTTTAGGTTGTACAAATCTTTAATGGTTACATGCCTTTCAATATAGGCACTAAATTGATGCACAAAAGATTCGACGGTCTCTTCGAAATTTCTCAAAGAATGAGTGGGTAGTTGATAATACCACTCCAATGCCATCCCTCCTAAACTTTTTGGGAACATCTTTAGTAATAACAAGTCATCATGTGATATATCATGACATGCTATCCTAAACATACGAAGATGCTCTATGGGATCTTCAGTTCCTTTATATATAGGTAGGACAGGCATAGGAAAGTGTTTGGGATATGGTTGTGCTACAACTATAGGATCTAGAGGCTGACTACACATCTCTCGATAATTGTACGAGGGATGGTAGGGATCTATCTGGTCCATGCGGGAGACTAATTGTTTCACCATGGCTTCCAGATTACCAGTTTGTCCACCATATTGGTTCGGTGGTACATGAGTATGGGATTTGTGAGCGTAGGATGGCGTGACGTAAGGATTTGATGCTATATTGTTGTTATGCAAATGGTTGGTAGGAAGAGTATTATGAAGAAGATTTGTTGTAGCATTATGTTGTATCCCAGATTGTTGGAAATTGGTATTTGGTTTTGTTTTGGGCTTTTTTTGATTTGAGGTATATTGATCAATAGCTTGGCAAAATAGAGCAGTGAATGAAGGTTTCTTTTGTGTGGGAATAACCCTAGGCTTAGTAATAGGCACTCTAGGTGGTTGGGTAACCTATTTTTGTTGTGTGTTTTGAATTATAGCAGCCATATCCAAATTGGATGGTCCAGCTTGATCACTTTCTTGATCAACGAAGGACAAGGGATTAGTGCATGTGTGATATATGTCTTCTAGGGTTGCTTGAGTGTCACTAATTTGATCTTTGTCCATATGGACTGCTCTATTAAGAGTGCCAATATTAGTATTGAGGAACTTCCAGAAATGTTCCATGTTCTCAAAAGTAATAGCTCCTTCTGGAGATATTTTAGGGGATGAGGATCCTTCCTCTCTATCATTTTCTTTTTGTTCATTTCCTACAACAAATTCTTCTTCTTGTTGGTCGAAGGTTCCTTCTTCCTGAATTGGGTCTTCAGGAAGGACATCTAGGTTATTTT
This sequence comes from Wollemia nobilis, assembly GCA_028583015.1. Lineage (NCBI taxonomy): Eukaryota > Viridiplantae > Streptophyta > Pinopsida > Araucariales > Araucariaceae > Wollemia > Wollemia nobilis. The sequence continues at coordinate 1,124,644 of JAQPPZ010001417.1, read as the reverse complement.
CTGGTTTTCTTAACCAATCTTCTTCTACTTCAGTCTGTTTTCCATTCTTGAGTCTAGTCATTATGTCTAAATTTAGATTTTAGCAAATATATATTAATATATTTGCAACAGATTTGGGAGGTATATATTTTAATTATATACCTACTATAATGCTTAAAATAAAATGTTTTGATTTTTGTTATGATTTTGTTTTGTTTTGTTTTTTGTTTTTATGCTTTACAAAGACAACAAACAACACACTGAATGCAAGAAATAACAACAATAAAGGAATAGCTTAGTTTTCTATAAATAGTTTATAGATGTCATTGATAGGATCAAGTTCATCAGGAGTCATGAAATGCTCCTCTTCAAATTGGAAATGGTTTTTCATGAATTTGATAAAGTGTGCTATAGTGATATTATCTGTTTCATACCCTGACTGGTAGAAATAAAGTTCATGGCAATACTCTCGATATAACACAGCTCTAGGAACTCTATTCCATATTTTTCTATCCGTAAAAACAACCTCTTGATCCTCTATATGAGATAGAAATTTATGTACTACAACTGCATTCTCAAGATATTCCTCAAAGGTGTACAACTCTAAAGACACATGGGCTCTTTTATCTGCTAACCACCTATGGCAAGCTCTCTGAATTTCATGATATAAGGTCACTTGATCAGGATCCAGGATTCTATCTAGGACAAACCTCTTAATTTGCCTAAGTTCTGTTGCCCTAGATCCAATGATACCCAATCTCCTATCAAGTTCGTCCCACAAAGGTTGAACCCTATTTGTTTGAGGTACTCTAAGCACATAAGTAACCTCTATAGCTGCTAATTGATTCTCAACATTAATGGTGACAACTTGTCTTTTATTATAATCTACCATCTAAATATGATATGCAATCTTTGATTCTAAATGCATTTATGTTTTTATTTTTTGGATTGTTTTCAAAAGGTTTTTAGTTTTCACGTCGGGTTCACCAAAATGTATCGCTCCAAATTTTTCGCATCCTTACCCTCAGGCTATAGGATCCGCACCCGAAAGGGGGATGCGAGAAGGATGGGACAATACCTCGGACTGAGAGGCCCTTTGAAGGTCCCGCCTCTCGGGGGAGGGGTATAAAGGTGAATTTTTGATGGATGGTGGGTTCACCAGGAAACTTTTGAGTGGCGGTTTCCACACCTAGGTTGATAGTGAGTTTGATGTGTTCATTTTGTACTTTAATCATTCAACTCCTAGGTTTGGCCAAGATGAATCTAAACTATTCTATATGCCAATGCTGATTTTGTGGATACAAAAAATATGAATAAATGCTAAACACAGAAAATGTGCCAAATGGGACAGAACATACCTGATTTCGGATGTTTGATGAAGGTTCTGAGTTTTGTAGCAGTCCAAATCATCTCAACTTGTACGTAATCGTCTGATATTTCATAGAATCATCTCGAATCACAGTCGATCATCTGAGATCAGACGAAATCGTCTGAGATCTGATGAATTCATCAGAACGAATTCATCAGAAACCTGCAATCACAAAAATAGATACAAAATACCAAATATGCAACTGCAGAAGCAAAGGAGAATGATAGCAATAACAACAAACATGCCTAAACAATGGATTCAAATAACAAACAAGAGAAATGCAGTAGATTTAATGATTGATTTTAACTTTATCATGCGGTTATGCTAAATGAGGTGAACTCCAAGATGCATAAACATAATAACTAAGATAATGTATAAAGAAATGCAAAAAAATGATAAAGAGATGCAAACTCTAGACTCTGATTGCCCCCAATCTGGACTACAGTCAGGATCATCTCCAATCATACGAGATCGTCTGCGCTCCTCGACAAGATCGTCCGAAATCATCCGGAATCGCTTGCGACGATCCGAGCTAGCTTCGACTAAAAAATAGTAAAGTTCCTGCAAGAAAACATGAAATACCGAATGCAAATGATGGTGTGAGGATGCTCTGAGGTGCGTGGAAGTTCAGGGGAGTTTAAGCAGAGTTTCAGGCAGAGAGTCAGGGGGAATCAGGGGGATAAACTAAGAAAATCTCAGTTTATATAGGATTAGGGAGAGGTTAGGAGGTTGGGGATCATCCCAATCTGGGAGATCTCCAATGGGGGAATCTCCAACTGTGCATATGCGCTTCTGCCCAAGTTGGAGAGGCTGTTGAAACAGAAGCTAATTATGAAAATTCGGTTTTGGGACAAAATCGTCTGGACGTTCTGCCATGACGAATTCATCAGATCTGGGATGATTTCATCTAATCTATGATGATATCGTCCAACGGTCAAAACAAATCCTAAAAATGATGCAAAAAACAAGGAAAGTGGGTAACAGACGGTTAACGGGCAGTTTGAGGTTAAAATTTGAATTTTTATCTTTTTACTAAGGTTTAACTGTGCCAATTTTAGGGTGCTACACTTCTCAATAGTTATTGTTTAGATATGATATTGGTGAACGATCATAAACTTTTCGCATGATGATCGTTACATGTGGAGCATCAATAATCATATTCAACAACAGATGTAGAAGGTTCATCTTCTTGATTAGCATATACTATCCCTGACCTTTCTATATACTTGCTGGTTGAAGCTGGATATTTTGTTACCTATGGGAACCTTCTTGGTAGAAATTTACTTTTAGTTTCTCTCATTTTAATTGAGGTCATATCATTTGTCAAGTTTTTTATAGATGTCTATATTTCTAGGAGAACTTCCATCTAAGAATCAGGTGCTAGTAAGGCAGGTATCAAAGGTAAAGTTGGGAATTTTGGGGAAGCTTGTATAGCTGAGAAAGTTGATAAATCAGACCATTTTGGTGGATATATCATAGGAACTAAAGAATGATATGATACATTTGCATTAGAAGTCTAAGGAAATTTTAGAAATATAGGTACTATAATTTTTGGGGGTAACCTTTCAATAGCAATAAAATCCCTTTCTAGTTTGAGAGCCTCTTGAAAGATTTTTGGGAAGGTAAACACCTGAGATTGTCTTATAGCCATCCCCAGATCTAAGTTAAAAGATCTTAAGTAGTAGTACATTGCTTGCTCATGTGTTGGTCTAAGGCCATCAAGTACCCTTTTCCATGTTTGGCTAAACCTAATATTAAAATCAACTATCTCTTCTTGTGGGTGTTTCTACATAATAGTAAATTGAGTGAGCAGGAAGAAAGGATCAACCTATTCATTGAATGCTTCTACCAGTTTACCAGCTAGTTCTGCCCATGTAGTGATGGTTTGATCTGGGATAGTTTTGTACCAGTATAACATTTTTTCTCTTAAGGATATAACTAGTAATTTCACCATGATATTCTCCTATATGATATTGTGAATTATTGTCAGTGATACCACATCCTGACAGTGCTCGTAAGTGGTTTTTATAGTTCCATCATACATATGTAATACCTTCAAATCTACTTTGGGAATAGGATTATGTACTACTAGATTTAGGGGACTCGCATTATTCCACATATGATAGAGATGGACATTCTAGTTTTGATTGGTAGCCATTATAACTATTGTATTGGCTGAAGTTGAAGGTGCTATATTTTTTGTGTTAGAAGATCTACTGGTAGTTGTACTAAGAGGGATTACCATTGAGGATTTACTATATTGGTTGAACCGATAGTAATGGTAGAGGAGGATTTTGATCTGGAATATAAAATGAGGTTTACTCTAAGGCTACCAAGGTGCAATTCTAGGACCTCGATGGGTTCTTCTAAATTTTTAACTTTTGATATGGTTCTCATGTATTTTTTAATACTTAACTAGAAACTATATAGATAAATATTTTCTATATTTTATATTTAAAATGTAATCGCTAGATGATTTGATTTTAAATAATACAAATACAAACACCAAATCTCTAATCTGCATATGTAATGGAATTTAGTCCCATCGAGCATGCCAAAAATTGTTGGTCCAAAATCTACCTAAGGTTGGTTATTGCACCCAAGACATGGCCAATATTAAATGAACGATCAGACTACAAGGTTTAACTCATTTAATATCTAGAGAAGGTTGGTTCCTTTGGGAAGTTCTAACTAGATTGAAAGTAACCTGGGGGGAAGAAAAGAGTGCTGTAAAGGAATGCAAATGTAGTTGAAGATAGAACTTAATGTGGTACAAATTAAGCAACAACAAGAAATGAAAAAAGCCATGAAAGGGAGCAACTAGCATGACCTATTAATAGATAAACCAATTACTTATCATATATATAACATGATTAAATCAATATTTGGCTTCACATATTAACAATTCTAGGACTAATAAATAAACATGCAGAAGAATACAAAACTAAGAATTAATATCATGCACATTTACTCAGCTAAATTAGAAACATCCATCCATTCATACATACATTTTTAGCAAGATATTTGAACTAGAGGTTAAATATAGATCCTTTAGTATTTTCTCCTTACAAAATTTAAGTCCATACAACTTGTAAATGCCTAAGATCCGACCCTTAACAAGAGGTTGATACTCTTATTTATAACCTCTTGGTGGTTCAATATTTCAAAATACAAACATAGTTTATTTAAAATTATTACAAAAATAAGCCAGGTGGCCAATTTGGTACAAGCATTTCGTAGTGCCATTGGTCTAGAGACAAGCAAAGAACTGAGTCTCTAACTGCAAAGTGATTGCTCCATGTGCACTGGTGGGTAGTGGAGGTGGCATGGAACTCTGATCCATTCATTTTTCTACCGGTGCATCTGTATTTTTTGATCTAGAAATGATCGTATTGAACTAAAAACATCACCATATTTGATGTAGATGGTAATGGCTGAGCAACAGATTTACAACTTATCATGGATTTGTGATATTCTCTTGTGCTTGAGCCTCTTCGATCTTTGTTGCCTATAAAAATTTTATCGGTCATGGAATCATGATGCTTTTTTGCTTTTAGTATATTTCTTGCACTTTTCCAGTGAAAACCTAGCATGTTATAGAATCATGATATCTTTAAGCTCTTAGCCCTCTTTCTTGCTCCTTGCCAACAAAACATTGACCGGTCACAAAATTGCAATGCTTTTTAGCCTTTGGTATCTTCCTTGCATTTTATTGGTGAAAACTTGGTATGTCATAGAATCGCAACATATTTTGACTCTTGGCCCTTTTTATTGCTCCTTGCCTACAAAAATTTGACCAATTATAGAATTGTGATGCTTTTCATCTTTAGGTCTCTTCCTTGCATATTACTAGGGGAAACTTGTTTTATTACAGAATCATGATGCTTTTCAGATTTTTACCTCTTACATTTTGCTAGCGAAAACTTGTTTTATCACGAATTTGTGATGTTTTTCAGCTTTCAGCGTCTTCCTTGCATTTTTCCAATGAAAACTTGTTTTTCATGGAATCACAATGTTTTTCGGCTTTTGGCCTCTTCCTTGCATTTTTCCAGTGGAAACTTGTTATGTCGTAGAATCGTGACATATTTCAACTCTTGGACCTTTTCTTGATTGTTGCTAGTGAGAATCAGACATGTCATGGAATCAATGATGCCTTCTAGCTCTTCAAAATTTTTGGGAGTTCATCATCACCTTATTTCTCCTAGTGTAGTCCTTTTTGACCTACATGTGGTAAAATCAGAAGATGGCCCAAGGTATGAATCTATCTCTTCGGGATACGTGAAGATACGTAAAACACCCATAATGAGCTTCAAACTTATGGTCATAGAGAGATACAGATAATGTGGCACCAGTAAAGAAGTGACATCGAGATATGCAAGCCTTAGTGGACTTATCATAAAAAAGGCATCCTCAAACATCGTCATTGTATATATTTTATGGGTATGATTATTAGAGAACGACCATAATAGGGTAGTTGGAAGTGAAATAAATACATTGCATACACATACTTTTGCTTTATTTCAAATCCCCTCATAGAACCTATCTGAGATAAGAATTCATCAAGTACAATTGCAAGGAATAAAGTACAGGTGACGTTACATTCCTAAGCTATGGCTTCTTCCAATAATATCAAGCAACAACTTCTCATGACATCACCAAATAAGCATAGATACATGTAGAAACTTGAGTAAGAATGAAAAGAAGTACCACTAGCCTAAGGGTGTTTAGAATATTATAAAAGCAAGTTGATCAATGAATCCTGGTTAACTCAAAAATTTATTAAAGGAGAAGGTATTGAACTACATGAATAAAATTTGCCACACAAGATAAGACCTCACAAACTATACTACAAGTTAATGGAGCAAGCAACTCAAAGGATATATCTGATATAGGTCCAAGATATCCAAATCCATTCATATATACAACACATGATGCTACCACCATCAACTGAAGAAATGGATCATCTCAACACATATTTATATGAAGGCAGTTGTCAAAGAAAAAGTTACAATGACAAAATTGGGCTAGAGTGTGAAAAAGGTGAATTTCAAAGAAAAAATTAATGAGTTTAATAAATTCTTGTGTATCATCACTAAAATATGCAATAAGTATGGTAAAATTAGGAAGAGACCAAGACTTCAACAACTAGTCTACTTTGTGCTTTGATGGAATATAGTTATAGAGGAGTCACTTCGATGGAGTATAGTTATGGAGGTACCTCATTATTGTCATTCCTTTCATTTTGTATACCTCCAGATCTTGTTTTCCATTTTTTTTTTCCTCTCATACACTTATGTCCTTCTCTTTCAGGGCATTCTCTCTTGATCATTATCATTGTTTGTTCCACAAAGCACAATCTCACCACCATTTTCTATAGTCTTCCATGTCCATTGTATTCAACTATTCCCACACCCATCCATATTTTTTTCCATTCTATTTCACTGTCATGTTTTCTCTTTTCTTCCTTCACTGTCACATCAGGTCCCCCTCTATTTCACCTTAAAAATGTATTTGCGTCAAAACCTAGTCAAGGTCCATCTAAAGAAAAAGAAACAAATGACTAGGATAAATAGGAATATATATATATATATATATATATATATATATATATATATATATATATATATATATATATATATATATATATATATATATATATATTTGTCTTTTGTACAAAAATATAAGGCACGATCAAATGCCTAGCCCACCACTATTGAGAGCCCCCTTCAAATCAAAAGCAGTTAGAGTTGAAGAAGCCAAAATTATGAGTTGTAGTAGCATATGCCATAGTTTTGAGAAAATAGTAGCTTGATAGAAATTTTGATAGTTGGCATCAATTGGTTTTTGCTATAAAATAATTAGGAAGCCGAAGAGACAAAAAGTCAAGAAAAAGACATGTGGATGAACCAAGACAAGCATTTGTAACAAATTTTGGACAACTAGGCTACATAAGGAGTTGCAACAGCCAATCTTATGATCAAGCAATTAGATAACAAACTTACCAAATGTATTCTTAGTGTTCTATTGAGAATTATTATATCTTCTTCTGTATTTTCTTTGTTTTCACCATTTCTTAGTTCTTACCACCTTTGTGCAGGTACTACTAAGAGTCAAGTAATCCACTTGAGATCATTTCTAGGAGTTACTTCAAAGAATTTGATTCTATATATCACTATAATTAGGATATTAGATCACAGTTCCCTATTATGTTATTCAAACAGGGTGAGATTTGTATTGTATTCATTAAGATATCCAAGTAATCTATTGGTATTTATCATTTTAGTCATCAAACTTTGAATATAATATAAATTATCCTATTTCTGCTCTTTGTCATATCTTTATTACAACGTGTGTGTCACTTATTTGTATGTTACATTATTTGAATATGTAGGCAACATTTCTCTTGCTAATTTAAAAATCCATGTTGATTGTGACGTTTGAATGAACGTGGGTTTATCAAATTTTCTTTCTTTTTCTCCCTGTTTCATTTTATCGATTAAAATTTTGCTATGATAGCCTAATGGATAAGGTACCAGTATACTTCTATGTCCGAAATACATTATTTGTATGCTTGGTCATGATTTTGCACATCAATGATACATTAGAAATTTGGTTGAACTCATTTTTTAAAGAACACCACTATAGGCTCATATTAGGGTGTCTAGACCTAACTTGTTTAGGTATCAAGATATCCTAGAACAAAGTGATGAGTCTACCAAAGCTCACATATCTGCTTTTGGGCAAAATTAATTTGAATAGCATGATAAAACCTTAAGGATATTCACATTTTTCCACAGTAATTTTCTAGCATCATTTACAGGGATGGATTTTCTTTTTTTTTACATATTAAATTCCCTATCCCCATAAAACATATTTATAACCTACCAACACCATAGTTTTTTGGAACCATTATCAGGGAGAGCTTTTTACAGTTATTTATATATCTTTTGTATCTTATCTCCATATGATATTTTTATACATACCAACCTATAAACGTAGTGCAACAATTTTTAGAGAATAGATATTTATCTATGTGACCATAGATTTTTATAGTTTATACATTCTGAGATACCTCTATGTATAAATAAGATATTGAAAGATTTAAAAATTGAGAAATCTTGGCCAGAGTGATATTATGTTGCACTTTCAAGTGTTGGTGACTCTGAACAAACCCAAAAGAAGAAGAAGAAAAATTTAACCTGACACATACTAGATGGAGCGGTAAAGAACTCTTCCCAGGATTTGAATACCCAAAGATTTACCCATACTCAAAAAGTCCTAGTTCTTAAGAAATTTGTGTATCAGAATAAATCTTGTTTTATTGGTAGGAAATTTTATAAGAGATATACTTCTATAGTTAATTCTACTACCAATACACCTGTTATTAGCACCCCTATGGCAAGTGTCCCTATCCATACTATCATTTCCACTACCATAATCAACATGGCCCAAGAAAATCCAAATCAAAACCTTCAGACATGGAGGACCAATAAATATAGACCTTTTCGATTACCCTAAAATTTGCATGACTTGCCAACCAAAACCCATAAGTATTTGCCCAAATTCTAAGGTAATACTATAGTTACTAGGGAATATCATATCAAAGGGTTCTTATATGCATTAGATAGTCTTGAGGTTGAACATGAAAATGTAGTTCTCATACTATTCCTAAAAACACTTGAAAAATATGCAAGGGATTGGTTTAATTACCTCCCAGCTAATCAGATTTATAACTTTTAGACTATGAAAGAAGTTTTTCTAAAGAAATATGGGGAAAGAAAAAATGAGCAGTCCCTATTAACAGAACTTCCAATAGTCAAGAAAAGAGAAAATGAATCAGTTTAAGAATTCAACATATGGTTCTTTAAAACTAGAAACAAAATTCCCATAAATGTAAGGCCCACTAACCACCAAGAAATTTGTTTTTATAAAATAAAAATTCCTGGAGAATTTATCTATGAATTGAGGCAACATAGAACCAACACTATTGATGAATGTATGGAATAAGCTCTAGAAATTAAGAGGAATATGATAGATAGTGGAAAGATGAAACCATATACATATGAGTCAAGACCCAGTAAAATGGATAAGAAGCCTAAAAATGTTGGGTTATCACTATTCAAGAAGACTAAGATATGTCCCATAGAAAAATTATCCAACTAGTTTATAGAGATTTTCAACACAATTAATAGTAGGCTATACAAATTTGAAAGAGAAAAATCAGTGAATGATGAACCACCTACTCAACCTCAAAATGATAAGAGACCTCAATTTCAGAGAAGTTTTAACAGAAACTGGGTTGGAAACAATGAAGAATAAGGGAATAAAAATAGAAGTAATAATAATGGTTGGAAGAGGAAATAAGGAGCAAAGGATATGGATTCAGTCCCAAACCCCATAGCCACTGCTAATATGATTTCTAATTTTCCATTATTTTGCACTACATATGATGCCCCACACAACCTAGTTGGTTGTGGCATATTCTTGAGTACACATACCAATGTCAATTTGGGAGAAGAATTAGATGAAGAAATTAGACTAAATTATTGTTGGACTTGTAGCGACCCCGGGCGCACGCGCCGCTCTTAACTCTACTTGCGATGTTATTACTATACCAAAAATGAAGCTAAAATATTATGAGAAAACATATAACACGGAAATGACAAAGAATGGATCTTTCATTAATATTGAACCCCGACTACATGTCGATCCCTCTGAGGTATACCCATCTTGATACAATTATTTACAAGTGGATGAAGAGAAGTCCCATTTTGCAAAAGGGTGGCGCACTCTAAAATGCTTCTTGGTTCTATACACAAAAATTTTGAGGGCTTACAGATGCCTCATTCTCCAGGTATGTCTCATGGATGGATCCTCCTTCTCTCAAATGTCATGGATTATGTCTTGTGAACTTGTGGCCCTGTATGCAATTCAAACAACAATACACGTTTAGCTATCCGAGATTGCCTCCTTGGGTAAGGTTGTTAGTAATCAGAGAATGTAATAGAAATATGATAAAATGATACCATGGAATCAAGTACATCTATGCTAATGATATAAGAAAACAAGATAAAATATGTTATGTCTATTTAAGCTAAGCTTGCGGGCCACTGTCCAAGACAGTGGCCGCTAAAGAAAACCTAGATCTCCTTACCCCAAAGATATGGGTAAAAGACTATGATCTGATGTTGAATAAAGTAGGTGTTATGCCCCTTGATTTTTCAAAGCTCTGCCACACACGTGACCTCAAAGAGAACTCTCTCTCTAAAATGATCTCTTGTATGTGATTCAGGTCTCTATGTGTCATATATCGATCATGTGTCCCCATTTTTTGGTGTTCTTAGACTTGCACATTTTATAATGTGAAGCCCTAGGTCTATTTCGAAGCCCTAGAAATGAATTTCTTATGCATAGTGCAAGTTAGCATGATAAGCTCTTGTCTATTGTCTATATTTGAAGGTCAGTTAACTGACGTAGACTAATCCGTTTGTAGGGTGTATGGTGATCAATGGTTTGATCAATTTTGGATGGTCCAATCATGCAAGATGGCGTGCATCCCTTGAATCATTGCCTCAATGTTCAGAGGACTTAGCCTAATGGATTTTGCATGTTAAATTGCACTCATCCCTCAAACTCAATCGGGTAGCTTCAGCTGCTACAACAATGCTACAATTGAAGATGTCATGTCTGCTTACGTTCCCAACAAACAAGGAAAATTTGTGATTGTTGTATGCAATGATTTGAAGGACGAACATGATTTTGCTATGATCAAGTGATCTTTTGTTGATTTATATTATGATTAAGTTGAAGTTTTTAACTACTTCTTCACACAATGGATTGGTGAATAAATGACAATGAATAAAGCAAAAATTTGCTTGACCAATATGACTAATTTGGTTTCTTTCTAGCATTTATTGTTTTTAATGGGCAATCCCACATCCAAGTGTGATTCCAATTGATTATGATAATCATTCATCCCTATCCCAATGAGAATTCTGGCTATAAATAACCTTCTTAGGGAGTTAGGATGAGTGATTATGTTTATGTTTAGATTGTATCACTTTGAATTAATGTTTTTGATGTCATAGGGGAATTAGAATGACCCCTTCGCACCCATGGAAGAGTCCGACCATCTTGATATTCTTTGGGTTTGAAGGGTGATATCCTAATTCCAAAATGAGTTTCTTTTGCCCCCAAGTGGCCTTATGGTTGCCTACTCATCTCACCAAAATACATGGAGTACAAATCACTGCAATCACCGAGTGGATAGAGTAGGTAACTGGATATGAGGCCTGCTTGAGATTGTGATTTTATGTAATTTTTTTGTTATTTTGGTCATTCTAGTGATTTGAAACCACCAAAGTGTGATTATTTATTATTTTTGTTATTCCCTCATTGAAGGAACTGCTTAATTTTGACCTATGGGCTTGGTCATTGTTAGGTCCAATGGCCTCTAATTTCCCGTCTATGGCCATTGTCGCCTTGATCGACCAAGAAGCTTAGGCTGCTGATGTCAATAATGACTAAGGCATAATTAAGGAAATATAAAACTTGCAATTCTAGGGTTTTGACCTATCATTTTTACTATTCAAGATTATGTTTTCAGAGCTCTGGTGCAATGACGATGGTTGTGACTTCAAAACTTGCTGGTGCTGAGGACATGGATGCATGAGGTGAGACATCAACTGCTGGAGGAGTCAAAGATTCTCGGGTATTTCTCTTAAAAACCCTAGCTCTCTTTTCTTTGCTTAAGTAAAATTGAATTTTACTAAGAAATGAGAAAAACAAACATCACTAAACTTGTTGGCAATGAACAAGCTCCAAAATTAGTCTTAGGTTCCTTTTTTGGTCCCCAATTTTGTAATCTATCAATGGCTTTAGCCTAGGGTTTTTGAATTTTTTTCCATTATTCACCTGTTGCCACCATTTTGGGTAATCTCAAACTTAGATTAGTTTTGATGCTTGGGTAGGGGATTTGTTTTCCAATTTGTTTGCTTTCCCTTCCTTTTGTTGTTTTACTTAAGTTATTTTATCAATTGTAATTTTTTTTTTGTTTTTCTAGCTAAGGGTTCACAGGTTTGTCATACCGTCCCTTGGACGCTATCGCTCAGAGAGGCCAGCTCTAATCCGTTGTCGCTCCGAGCGACCAAGATTGAATCCCAATGGTCAAAAATTTGACCATTGGGCCTTGGCCACTGCTGCCTCCAGCGGCCAGGTTTCGGCCGCTGTAGGCAACAACGGCTAAAGCTTGAGCCTTGTTTTTGCATTTTATGTATTGATTTTATGATTTTTTTTTGAATTTTTGCTTTGCTTAGGTGCAATTTATGCTTATTTTGCTTATATTTAAGGTAACTCATACTCTTTTGCACTATTTTCATGTTTATTGTGAATTATGCCTGAGATACATTGTAGTTATGTTTTGTTTTCTTTTGCTTTGTTTTAGATCCTCACTGCTTAGGCTCGGGACCCAAAGCTCCTGCTGGACTTGCTTCCTAGATTTGATGACATTGACTAGGAGTGGTTTAAAGCCCATGGGCTATAGTACATTATCAATTTTCCCCACATTATGGCCGATCAGGCATATCTTATAGACTTAGCCCATCGTTGGGACCCGTGTACCAACACCTTCCATATTTTGCCCGACGAGATGACTATCATGCTGAAGGACATTTATAGAATTTTTTGGATCCCGTTCGATTGAATGCCCATTGTTTTGTCGACCACTACTGATCAAGTGGTTGTTTATGCTTGGGTTTTTGGAGCATGCTCTACATAGGCCCTCTGGGATACTGGGTCCATGAGAGTATCTATCAAGACTTGGTATGATGCTCAGGTTTTTACAGTGAGACATGCTGTGTTGCTTATGGTGATCAACAATGTTCTTATCCTAGATTGCTTGGGTTTGAGGTTCCCTTAGAACCTCCTAGCGATGGTGCATGACCTACTAGATAGTGAGGAGCCTATCATATATGCATGGGGTAGATCGCTATTGGCTCAGTGCTACGATGAGTTGTACCACATCCGTCAATGAGGATGCATCAACATTGCTTGTAGTTTGCTCTTACAGGTTTGGGGATGGGAGCACATTAAGGTAGATCACCCTAAGGGGCTCCTACCTAAGATTACATCTATTTAGGCTCAGACATAGTGCTATGCTACTAGATGGGCTTGGGAGCATGAGGATCATAAGAGTCACACTTTTGGAGTGTAGCTCTCCCACTACAATGATGCTTTTACTAGACTATTGGTTGGAGATGTCGTGTGGCAGATGTATTATGAGTGTTCAGTTTGGGATGATCCAACTAGTTTTACTTCTAGGAAACGGTGCAAGTGATAGCTCTTTGGCCATAATATTGCCATCCGGGAGTATTTCTTCTACTCTTGGGTTCTTCGTCAGTAAGGATTGTAGCAAGATGTGCCCTTGGTACCATTATTGTATAGGTGCCTCATAGCAAAGAGGGACCTACCTCCATGATAGGTCATAGAGCTTATAGATGAGGAGGATGCCCCAATCATAGGCCCTATACTAGTTGGGGTAGTTATAGAGACCTACTCTCAATGGTGGTGTGATCGGATGTGGCATAGCATCGACAACCTAGGGCATGAGGATGATGGCATGGGTGATGGCATAGATTTGGTAGGATGTAGGGTTCAAGCCAAGATCAAGGTATGGGACTAGCTAGCAGAGCAGGTAGCAGCAAAGGATCTTGATGTTCTTGAGGAGGAGGAGGAGTTAGATCCCAAGGAGAGATATTATCCTTTGAGAGCACAGTTGCATGAGGTCGAGGATGAGCTCCAAGCTACTAAGATCTAGGTACAATGATGAGATGCTATGATTGAGCATCTTAAAGCATAGATATAGGATCTACAGGCTACTATTGGGGATGGCGATGTTAGGATGTAGTTTTTTGTTCCTACTTCTACACCACAGGAGCTTCCAGTAGCAGGTTCAGGGGTAGATGTGGGACGACTTTAGTCCTTGTTATATGAGCATGAGGCTCGAATCCAAGGACTTGTGGATCATGTTACCCTCCTTTAGATGTAGCTTAGGAGGCATGGGATTTTCCCTAAGTATCCAGTATATGCAAGTGGTTCATAGGTCAATGGGTGCTCTACCTTAGGGTAGTCTTCCACCCGTCCTAGCCAGCAGACCCTAACTCGAACAGAGAGACCGACAGGCTTGCATCACTCGACTTGCGACACTGCCACAGGGGGAGGTGGCATTGGAGGAGGTGATGCAAGGGGCTCAGGCCTAACACTTTATTGATATTCTACTTGGTTCTTGATCCATTTTTAAGGTCGACTGACCTACATGACTATAGCCCATGGGCATTTTTGTATATCCACTGGACTTGACACACACATTTTTATGATAGATTTGCCTTTTATGACTCATTATGTGTATCGTTTATTGATTATGTTTTTGTTGTTATTTTATTTTATGATATGATTGGATGATGATATTATGAAGATTTGATGGATATGTTAGATGATAGATGATATTTGAATATGCTTAGATGGATGTGTAGATGCTTATATTATTTGATGATATGATGCGATGTATTTTGATGATGAATGATGAATTTATGGTATGCAAATGGATATTGCCTATATGTTTTATGATGTGGTTTATGAATGTGATGATAATTTATTTTTGTGAATACGATGTTATTGCTGAATGCATGTTTTACCTTTGCTTTAATTGTATGCATCTAACTCATGTGATGGAATGGTATAAATGAACCTGTATGCTCTAATCATTAAAAACATACATAATGCATATGACATTGAGAATCTTAATGGGTGATACCACATAAAGTTTAAAAATAATCATGAATTTCAATAATCACTTATATCATAAGAATTTATTAAGTATTCATATATGAGATGTAATGGTGTGTAATGTATCTTCTTAATAAGTTTCTGTAAATTAAAATATATAAAGTAGTCAGTGGTTGTCTATATACTATTTCTAATATATATGTGGTATCTATCCTACTATGTTGATACCCCCTAATTTAAAAAATTATTATAAAGTATATGGTGGTGTGAAATATGTTATTATTTATTACTATGTAAAAAAAAAATTGGGGCTTTTCGGAGATTCAAACACTCTAGTTCCCCTATCAACATCTGTCTACTTACCACTTAGACTTTTGAAAAGTAAGGCTTTTACCATGGACCTAGTTTTTCATGATCTCTGTGTGTGCATGTGATTGTATATTTTGAGGTAGAACTCAAGAATTTCCTCCAATGTCAGTTGGTATTCTTTCAGCCCATTGCTAATATCAGGGATCCTCAAGTGTTCTTCTCATCCTTATGTTGGACTTATACTACTAGGAAATATTTGGTTACCTAAGATAGCTCATCCACATTCAAACATTGGTCTACACAAATGCATGAAGCAATTGTAATAGACATATCATCATGCGTAAGGATTTCTCCTTCCATTTTTGTACAATGCTGAGAATTCCAAGTATTCAAGCTTTATTCCCTTCTTTTTGGCTTTTTTTTTTTTATTTTGGATTTTTGCTCATATGTAGTGATGAAAATCACTATTAATTTTGATTGATTTTTTCTTTGAGTGGGGATTTTTTTGTGTAGTGATGATAATCACTGTTTATTTTGCTCATTCTTAGTGATGAAAAAACTGTTTATTTTTTATTTTTTCTTGAGCTTGATTTTTTTGTATTTTGAATATATGATTTGTGTATCAGATTTCTGTTTTGAAATCTAGATTGTATGGTGATGTGAAAGATGTTATTATTTATTGCTATGTAAAATTTTTTTTGATGCTTTTCGGAGATTCAAACACTCTAGTTCCCCTATCAGCAATTGTCTACTTACCACTTAGACTTTTGAAAAGTAAGGCTTTTACCATGGACCTGGTTTTTCATGATCTTTGTGTGTGCATGTGATTGTATATTTTGAGGTAGAACTCAAGCATTTCCTCCGATCTCAGGCGGTATTCTTTCAGCCCATTGCTAATATCAGGGATCCTCAAGTGTTCTTCTCATACTTATGTTGGACTTATACTACTAGGCAATATTTGGTTACCTAAGCTAGCTCATCCACATTCAAACATTGGTCTACACAAATGCATGAAGCAATTGTAATAAACATATCATCATGCGTAAGGATTTCTCCTTCCATTTTTGTACAATGCTGAGAATTCCAGGGATTCAAGCTTTATTCCCTTCTTTTTGGATTTTTTTTTTTTTGGCTTTGGATTTTTGCTCATATGTAGTGATGAAAATCACTATTTATTTTGATTGATTTTTTCTTTGAGCGGGGATTTTTTTGTGTAGATGATAATCACTGTTTATTTTGCTTATTCTTAGTGATGAAAAAAACTGTTTATTTTTTATTTTTTCTTGAGCTTGATTTTTTTGTATTTTGAATATATGATTTGTATATCAGATTTCTGTTTTGAAATCTGGACTGTATGCTTGGCCTTTTGAATTTGTACTTTTGCTTTGGGATTTTTCTTATTTTGATTTAATCAAGGGATTTTGATAGGGTAAAGCTTGTCCTTTTGCCAATTCTCAGCACCTTTAAACCGGTTGCATAGGGGGATAAGCAAGGATAATCCTTTTCTCTTAAGGTAACCTAGACCGCTTTGCAACTTTCATATTTTTCTTGTACCAGCTAGGATTTTAGTATTTCAATTAGTGATGGGATCTTGAATATCCAAGGCTTTATCACAACTAGGCATTTTTTTCTACTAATCAAAGTTGTTTTCCTCAAAATTTGATAAGATTACTAGATTTGGTTGACTAACCGAAAAGCCTTAGTAATTATGTATAGCAACAAATAATGGTTGTGTTGAAAAACACAATTACACACATGTGGATGGAGGTATGGATATGAATGACTTGTGATACAAACTGTGGTATCACTTTTAAGACTCTCATGACATATCTTGTAATGTATGTGAACATGCAATGCAATTATGTGGATGCAAAATGTAAAGTGCAATTGTTTTTGTATTTTTAATTTTATGTTGTTTTTGTATTTTTGATTAATTTGACCAAAGGTCTTATTATGCTTTTGGGGCTTTTGTTATTGATTTTGACCAGCGGTTTGAATCAACCTTGGAGCCCTTTTGATTTGATTTTTGACCAAGCGATATGAATTACCCTTGGAGCTTTTTATTTGATTGTTTGACCAAGCGGTATGAATTACCCTTGGAGCCTTTGATTTGATTGTATTTTTGAAATTTTATGCTTTTATGATTTGTTTGTGTTTTTGACATATTTGAATGTTTTTGATTTTTGACATATTTGAATGTTTTTGATGTTTTATGAAATATTTGAATGTTTTTTATTTTTGACATATTTGAATGTTTTTGATGTTTTATGAAATATTTGAATGTTTTTGTGTTTTTATGTGTAAAATGCCTTTAAGTGAATGATATTGAGAGGTTCAGGCTCTTCAACACCATATAATGATATAAGGCGATATGCTCCAGGCCCAACTCTCTATGAAATCATGTATGGACCTATCCAGTTTACCACGAACTTATCTCACAGATGCGATGGCAGATTTGAATTCTACTGGTTTTCTTTGAGCACTAGATATCCAACCTTGAATTCCCTTAGGTGGACTTTACTATTGTAAGCTCACACAAGGCAACCTTGGTAAAAATAGAGATGCTCTAAATCATTGAATCGACGTTCATCAAGAAGAATAAATTTATCAAGGTGGCCTTGTTGCGTAGCTTCATCATCTATGAAGTATTTTAGTGCTACGGGTAGAGTCAAGATTTCCAAATCTAGAGGTATGATGGCTTCAATGCCATATACTAGTGAAAACGGTGTTGCCCCAGTGGGTGTCCGTATACTAGTCCTGTATGCCCATAGTGCAAGAGGTAATTGCATGTGCCAATCCTTGTGATTTTCTTGCACTGTCTTTCTCAAAATGGAGACTATTGTTTTGTTTGAGGCTTTTGCTTGTCTGTTTGCTTGTGCATGATAAGGAATTGAAAAAATATGTTGAATATGATATTTTTTCATTAAATCACGCACATTTTTGTTCTTAAAATATGGCCTATTATCCGATATTATCTTAGAAGGGACCCCAAAATGACTTATGATATTATGGAGTATAAAATCTGCAATCCTTGGTCCAGTTGTTGATGTTAAGGGGATTGCTTCTACCCATTTAGTGAAGTATTTTGTGGCCATTGTATGTCGGCATGAGGATGGGGGTGATATCTTCCCAATCAAGTCTAGTCCCCATTACGATAATGGCCATGCTGCCTAGATGGGCTACAAAGCTTACGATGGTAAGTGCATTAGATTTGCATGATGCTGGCACTTACTACATTTCTTGACATACTCGCAATAGTCATTTTCCATTATGGACCAATAGTAACCCATTCTCAAGATGCACTTAATGATGGCCATGCCACTGAAATGGTCTCCACATGTTTCATCGTGGGCTTGTGAAACTGCCCAATATGCTTCCTGGGGCTCAAGACAATGGAGTAATACTCCATAATATCCTCGTCTGTAGAGTATTTCTCCTACAAAAATATATCTTGTTGCTCTCTATTTAAATTTTTGCCTTTCAATATGCGATAAACCTTGATGTATTATTTTGAGCTTCAAGAAGTCTCGTAGTTGGGAAATTCAATCCTGATAGGCCACAGCCTCTATAGAATAGATAGCTTGCTATTCCTACATTTTTGAGGTAGTGAACACGGATTGAGGAACAACTCTATGGTATATGGTCATACCACACTGTATGGGTCCTTGGGATATCAATGACCCCCAAGGTTCTATTTGCAAGAAACTTTTGGCTGTGAAGGACCAATCCTGATTTGGTTTGATGTTGATCATGTTGACTAATTCTTGATTATAAAAAGCTTCACGATGTATTGCTAAGTGCAAAAGCACTTTCACATGAATGGTTGTAAAATCAAAATATGGATTCTGAGGGATTAAGGATCCCAAAGAGGCCATAGTGTCTGCAAATCTATTCAAAATATGAGGGATTGCCTTGATGTCGTACCATTCCAGTCAGGCTAAGTAATTATCAACAAGTTCCTTGTAAGTCTTCAAGAGTGGGCACCTGCATTGGAAGAGTCCTTTGACCTAGTTTACTATGAGCAAGGAGTCACCAAAGATATTCAATATTTTAATGCCCATCGCTATGGCTGTTTGGAGTGCCCCAAAATCAATGCTTCATATTTTGCATTTTTGTTTGTGCACAGGAAGTCTATTTTGAATGATAAGGGTAATGGAGTGCCCTAGGGTGTGATAAAGACAATCCCTGCTCTACCTCCTTGTTCACTCTTCAAATTGTCGAAGAAAAATGACGTGTCTTTTTCTTTCTTAGGTTCTTTGAGCTCTGGAAGATCTGATAATACAAATACCACATCATAAAGAAAATCTATGGTGAGAGGCTTGTTATCCTGAAGAGGCACCTCTACTAATTGATCTGCTATGATTTGTCCCTTGATGGACTATTGGCTTAAGAAATCTAGATAAAAATCTATCAATAGCATGATCCACTTTGTGATACGTGTATTGTGATATGTCTTGCTCATCATGTATTGCAAAGGATTTTGTTTTGATATGACGTAGGTCGTATGGCTCAACATGTAGTGTCACAACTTTCGAGTTGCAAAGACCACTCCTAAACATAATTTTTTGACATACACATATCCTAGCTCATAGTTCACCAAGGTGCAACTAATGTAATATATGGCTTGATATTTATCTTGCGCATTCTTTTGGGCTAACATGGTGCCCAATGCAAAATCAATAGCTGATATATATAGTAAAAATGGTATGTCTAGCCTTGGTGGAGCCAATACTAGCAACGTTGCAAAATAAGTCTTGATCTCTGCAAAGGCTTGATGGCATTATTCATCCCAATTAAAGGGGACTTCCTTGCATAGCAACTTATTCATAGGTCTACATTTTTTTGATAATTGCATGATGAATATTTTGATGGATGCTATCTTGCCTTGTAGGCTCCTCAACTCCCTAATGTTGGTAGGGGTAGCCATTTCCAGTATAGCATTTACCTTTGCAGGATCAACTTCGATGCCTCTCTTGTATATGATGAATCCTAAAAGCTTGCCAAAAGTTACACCAAATACACACTTCTTAGGATTCAATCGGACATTGTGTTCTATGAGGTGATCAAAGACTTGTTTAAGGACTTTGACATGCTCTTACCGTAATAGGGACTTGGCTAGTAATTCATCCATGTAATATTCCAAGATATTATGCATATAGTCATGGAATATGTATTTCATGGCCCGTTGATATATGGCACCAATATTTTTGAGACCGAATGGCATCACTTTGTAATAGAATATTCCCCATGGAGTAATGAAAGTAGTTTTATAGATTTGGTTGTATCTAGAAAACCCATCCATTAGGGAGAGCATTTCATGACCTATGGTTGCATCTACAAGAGCATCTATTTTTGGTGATGGGAATGAATTCTTTGGTGTTGTGCTATTCAAATCTCTAAAATCCATGTAGATACAGATTCTTTCGTTAGGTTTCCCTATGGGTACCATGTTTGAAACCCACTCAGGGTAGTCAATAGGGACTATGAATACTGCATCCAATAGTTTTTGCAATTCGTTCTTTACCATCAAAGCGACGGTTGGATGCATTTTTCTTAGTTTTTATTTGACCGGCTTATTCATGGTATCTAAGTAAAGGTTGTGAATGACTAACTTTGGATCTATCCCAGGCATATATTTGTAATTCCAAGCAAAAATATTTAGCCTCTCCTTGAGGAGAGGAATCAAGATGGCTTGTTCCTATGGAGATAGACTTTCTCCGGACTTGAATTTCCTTGGTTGGGTAGGATCATCACTAATGTCCACCTCAAAAGTTGCTTCTATAGCCATATGTGACCCATCCTCTAGATGATGAGGCATGGGTATCAAATGAATGTCATCAACGAGATTCATAGGACCTATTGACTCAGGTTCCAAATCAACATGGAAGATGTCATACGCACAACCTGATGCAAAATGGAATGGTTGTAACATATCTTCATTGGGGAAGAGGTCTTCTGGCTCTATGGGTGAACTAGTGTGATCCCAATCAATAGCATCTATATCAATATGTAATGATTTGGTAGGATCTACTAGATTATGAAGTGGAGTGGTCAAATCAATGGAGATCATGTTGATGGATGGGATGAAATATCTAGGACCACATGGGTGTAATATTGTCTCAGGGGTTTCTCTTCCATACTCACAATGAGGTTCTAGAGGAATGGGAATTTATGTATCTGGCCCATGAGTAGGGTAGACAATAGGATCATTGGGCTCTAACTACTCTCTAAATGTAGGCAGATGGGGATTAACCATTTGATGAATGACAACTAGGTCAATAGGTCTCCCCAAAAATCATATTTGAGGGTCTATGGCACGAAGTACCACCTCTCTCTCTACTAGCTCATTGACTTGTTGCAAGTGGTGATGTCCAAGATAATCCATCTTGGTCTCATCCTCAAAGTTTTCATCACTTATATAGAAACTGTTAGCATTGGTATGCGGTCCTAAGACAAAGGGCTTATGTCTTGACCCTAAGTAGGCCATCTCTATTTCATCTTCATATTCTTCATCACTTATGTAGAATCCATGCATTTGTCTCTTTCCCCAAAGTCATGGGTTGATGGCTTAAGACTAAGTAAGCTCTTTCTATTAAGTCTTATGATTCATAGTCACTTTCATCTGATGTATATTCAATCTCATCATGGATGGACCATGTGAACCTTTGTAAATAGCGAGGTCATTGATAGTCTAAGCCAAGTTACACTTCATCATCACTTACTTCATATCCATTCTCCTCATCCCATGAGTTGTACCCTATTGGGGTGGAATCAATTGAGGTGTTTGGATGATAAGTTTTTGGAGGTGGTATGTTTACCATGGCTACTTGTCTATTGCTCAAATTTTGTATTATCAAGGGGTGATAAGGAATGAAATCAATGTCTTATCCCAAACCTATGCTTAATATTTCCAATGCCATTATAAGTGAGTCATCTTGACCTCCGCTATAATAGCCTAAGCCAAATCTATCATAAGGAAGCTGATATAGTGGCTTGTAAGGCCTCCTGCGCCCCTACTCATATATGCCAAGGCCATAGCCATGCCAATGGAAATGCTCAAAGTAGCTTAGAGAAAACTCAAGATTAGAGAGGTAATGAACATTGAATGTGAATAATTCATCACCATATCCTTCTATATCTAAAGACTTATGAGCACAGTCCAGGCCGACATAGACAAAATTATTTTGGTTGGGAGGGATTCCTAGTGGAACCATTGTTCCTACTCACGACCTCAAGTATTTAGGCCTCCCTATGTCCTGTGCAGACTCAATGATAGGCATAAAGGTGATGTTCTACACAAGGTATTCCCCTATGCCTATACTTGCCAAGTGTATTGATGCATGCGACGTGGATGATCCCACGGATGATACTGGTGAAGCAGGGTGATAATCACTATCTTCATCTTGATCTTGAGGATATTCCTCTTCCATAGGACTTGGAATTTTAGTAATGGATACCATTGGCATTTCTTTGGGCCTTTATTCCTTAACTAAGAGGACCTTTAGCTTCTGATTGTCTTTTGGTTTTGACGTTGATGGTACTTTAGAAGCATTGATTATCTTGAGTGCACCAGGAGTTGTTAATGTGCATGGGTATTTTCTTATCCCTTTGTCTTTGTTATCAACTTGTGTGGTTGGGGATGAAGGTGCCACGTATAGATGAGTAGAAGGGATCATGAATTATCCTAGAATATCCACCTGATTAACATATTTAAAAGGCTCTTCATCATCCAGAACCACATAGAATTTGCTTTCGTGCACATACTTGACACACTGGTGCAAGATTGAAGGCACACACTTCATGGCCCTTATCCAAGGGCACCCTAAGAGGATGTTGTACTGCATAGCACCTTCCAAGACATGATACATCATGGGGATGGTATTGTGCCCCACCTTGATGGGTAGGACTATTGTTCCCATAGTATTACATAAAGCATCGTTAAAAGCTCTCAATGTGTAAGTTCCTGGAATGATATTGGTCTTGGGTATCTTGAGGTGCTCTATTGCAGTTGTTGTGATTATGTTTATCGATGAACCTGTATCGACCAAAAACCTCTTGAAAGGTAATTCATTTATAGCCACTATAATATTTAGTGGAGGGTCTGGTAAGGCAACAAAAAATGTCTTAATCTCATGATCATAGAATTGGATTATAGGTTCCTAGCATTCTTGCACTTGTCCCACAAAGTGAGTGAATGCATTTGCATCTTGTGGTTGAAGATAAATTGTTCTTAAAATCTCCATTAGAGTCTCCCTATGCTTTTGGGACTATTTCATGAGCTCATAGATGGATAACTTAGCTATATTCATTTGCAGGTTTTTCTCCAATCTACTCTGAATGGTTACCATAGGTCGTGTTGGTGGACCTAGAAGGTTTTATTGCCTTTGCCTAGGAGTGGTTGGGATGTTAATGGGAGCTACAAGCAATTGTGGTTGACCATAATGCCTAGTCCTTGTTTCTAAGTTAATGATCTCAACCATCCCAATGCATCCATGGGTAGGTATGTTAGCACGAACCTGATTGACTTGGATCCCTTGCTCTCGAGGGGCCTCATGATTGGGCAATGTTTTTTTGCATATGCCCATGTCTCTATTATTAGGATCTAGTGGGTTGTTAATTTTGAGCTCTCCCACCTCAATCATGTTTTGCACTTGATGCTTAAACCCGATGCAAGCTTCAATGTCATACCCCGGTATCCTATGATAGGGACAAAATTGATTTTCCCTATATCATTTTGGCTTAGGATGGTTGGGATCTACAATAGGTATATCAAGAAATCTGATCCTCCTAGCCTCGCTTAATTGATTAAAGATTGATTGCATTAATTTTGTCAGAGGCATGAAATAATGAGGTGAGTTGCATTATTAGTTTCTTCCTTGATTGTTCTTTTGGTCATAGTTGGCTGGTGGGGGGTGTGCTTGATAGTTCTGTGGTTGTTGTGCACCCCCATAATTGGGTGTAGCCAATACGATTTGATTGACTAGAGCAGGGTTGCCCTACTTCTACTTGTACTTGTCATTCTTACCATTCTTGTTCCACTCCTTTTTGTTTCAGAGATTAATGGTTCCCTCATCTAATTTTATCTCTTCGATGAGCTTGGTCTATGCCAGAGCTTCTTCAAATGAAGGATATTGTTGGAGTTGTAGCAAGAGGGAGATATGTTTAGAACAAATTTTTGTGAATGTGCGAATGATCTCTTCTGTGAGAATGGAGAATGATAATTTTGCCATGATTTTTCTCCACCTATTCCCATAATCCATTATTGGCTTATCATCATACTGTTTCAAACTGGCTAGGTCTGAAAGGTTCATATTATTCTTAGCACCAAAGGAGAAATGCTTCAAGAATACATTTACTAGTTGTTCAAAATTGGTTATGCTATGCTTAGGTATTTGGTTGAACCATTGAGTGGCAACAACTAAGAATGTCATTATGAATGTTCTTAGCATGAGAGCATCATTGTCTTCAAGATGAAAATAAGCATTGATAAAATTGGTGACATGCTCTTGTGCATCCTCTTCACCTTTAAACTTATCTAACCTAGGCATATCAAAGTTATTAGGATATGGAGGGCTAGGGATTGATGGGCACAATGGTTGATTGTGTATCTTGCTCAATGTTGGTGAGTTCCCAGATGCCTCTTGTTTCTTAAATGTTTTCATATTTTTAGCAAGCTCTTGAAATGCCTTTGATGAACGGATTTACTTCTCATGCAAGCCTATTCGTATTGGAAATGGAGGTAAATCTCTATCCATTTTATTTGTTCTATTTTCCTCCCTCCTACGAGGGGAATCAGGATTATGATCTTGGTTTGTTATTTTTGCCCTCCCCCCATTAGTTGGATTTTATTCATGATTCGATGGAGGGTTTCATTATGTGCTATCTTGTCTAGTGCACATTTCCTTAGGTGAGTTAGTGTATCTTGTTCTTTGGTGATCACCACCATATATTTGTAAATTGTGAAGAGCTAGCTACTCAGCTTGATCTCTTAAACACTGATCATGCTATCACAAGAGTATTTCTCTTTGTTTCTCTTGTTCGAGAGCTTCCACTAACTCCCACTCTTTGCGTAATGCATTTTCTAACCACCTCATTTAGTTAGTTTGTGCTATTGTAGAAGACTCATGTTTATTTGACTATGTTCTTGTTGTTTTGACTCATAGATTCCTCGAGGGGTTTTCTATTGTATTTGAACTCTTGCTAGTTAATGTGACTTATTCAGTGTACTGTTAACTATACCTATGATAAAAATCCACACATATTCTATAGGGTTACTCTCAGGTACCCCCATAGTAGGAGGTATGTTTAGAAGTCACAGTTTGTGAGCTTCTAGATGCAAAGTTCTCAGTAGTTACAATTATTTGGGTTGGTTGAGTAGGAAATCGATCCAACCTGTTTAGCTATCTCATTCTCCATGGCTGGTCCCGTGGGGTGCCATTTACTCCCATGAGGTCATAGTATACAATAATGTTTCCTTTTATATGAAGGATTTCTTCTATATGATTTCCATGACTAGATGTAGCTCTAGTTTCTTGCCCTTCAGTGGGTAGACCTGTTTGATATTTTTCTTATGAGTCTTGAGGTGTTGCAATTCTTGTTTGCCTTCTTGATGAAGAGGGCTTGGTGGTGACATTTTTTCTCCATGTTTATGGAGACGTGGTAGTATCATCATCCCTATGTGAAGAATGATTCTTAGAACCTTCTTTATGTCCATGTGAGGAGGAAGCCCTTGAAGTTTCCTTGTCTATGAGATGTTTCTATGTGTTTAGAGGAGGCCCTTGAGGTCTCCTCATGTCTCCTTGATGAGGATGGATGTGAAGCCTCTTTTTGTTTAAGTGACTTTGTTCCATGATGTGGTTCCTTTCTTGGGGTTTCTCAAGGAGATCCCCCAAGGGTTGAATTATCACCTCTTAGGCTCATGGAACTACGTCTCACGATCTTACGGGTAGGTCGTTCAACATTACTATGACTCTACCTATGGGTATGAATTGCTTTTGTCTCTCCCTCAACATCATACTGAGGGTGTTTACTTATTTTTTTGACCATGTTGTTTAATGACTTGATCTTTTGAGTTTGATATTTAGGAATGACCACATAATTCCAAACAAATGTTTATCTTGATTACCAATTTGAGTATGCCCTAAACTATTTGTCATGTTTTGATGTGTTATTCTCTTGATTTCTTTGCTCTTGTTCTTATATTAAGAATGAGAAGACTCATCCATAGTGATAATCAAGTACACTCATGCAAAACATGGTTTTATCAAAAGAAGCTAAGGTACACCAGTGAAGACCTAATGGGGTGTTTTCCTAGCTCCTCCACTTTGAACCAATGATTGTTCCAATAGTGGGAGATAGTTTGAACACAATTAACTTAGTGTCACTATAAGTAAGTTTCCCAATACATTTCTAGGAAGCTCTAGGGGGAAAAATAGTGGAAGGAGATGAATTCCAATGTCACTGGACTAAATTGAAGGTTGGTGATGAAATCAAACTCTCCAATGTTTAAATGATACATGCATGTGTGGTGTTCAATAACATAAAATGCATCATATAGTAGCAATGTGTCTTTCCTATATGCCTAAGTGCAAAAATATGTTTTAATATTCAGAAATATGCATGAACTACTATGATTTATTTGAGCACACTTTATCTCGTGCAACTATGGCCTCTAGCAGGGCCTCAAAGCAAGCAAAAAATATACAATTTCTAGCATGTTGAATTCTAGGGCAAACCTTTTAGGCATAACCCATTGTTCCTAGCAATGCCTAGTGGAAAATTTAAAAGAAGATCTAAGATATACAAAATTCTTGATTCTTTCTTCTTTATTATTTCAATTTACAAACATAAATGCGCTTTAAGATCTTTGTTTTGAACACACAAAAGCAGATAGAAAGTTGTCAAATATTAGAAAAGCTATACCAACCTTTGATCCAGCTCAGAGAGTCAATGTTTTAACCTCTGCTACACTCTAGTCCTGGTTGTTATTGACTAGAGCAACTGGTTCTTGGTTGATGTAGCTCAGAGCGGCTAGTTTCTCATCAATGTAGATTAGAGCAGCTAGTTTCTAGCCATTGTAGCTTAGAGCGACTAGACCTACACACAAAATTAAGTTAGTTTTCAAGTAGAAAATGAAAAATTAGTGGTCGTCCCACCGTGATCACCATCTGTAGTGACCCCGAGGCACACACACCACTCTTAACTCTACTTGCGATGTTATTACTATATCAAAAATGAAGCTAAAAGATTATGAGAAAACATATAACATGGAAATGGCAAATAATGGATCTTTCATTAATATTGAACTACGATTACATGTCGGTCCCTCTTAGGGATACCCATCGTGTTACAATGATTTACAAGTGGATGAAGAGAAGTCCCCTTTTGCAAAAGGGTGGCATGCTCTAAAATGCTTCCTGGTTTTGCACACAGAAATGTCTGAGGGATTACAGATGCCTCCTTCTCTAGGTATGTCTATTGGATAGATCCTCTTGCTCTTGTATGTCATGGATTATGTCTTGTGAACCTGTGGCCCTGTATGCAATTTAAAAAATAATACACATTTAGCTGTTCAAGATAGCATCCTCGAATAATGTTGTTAGTAATCAGAGAATGTAACAGAAATATGATAAAACTATACCATGGAATCAAGTACATCTAAGATAATGATATAAGAAAACAAGATAAAATATGCTATGTCTATTTAAGCTAAGCCTACGGGCCACTGTCCAAGACAACGATTACTAAAGAAAACCTGGCTCTCATTGCCCCAAAGATATCGTTCAAAGACTATGATCTGATGTTGAATAAAGTAGGTGTTATGCCCCTTGATTTGTCAAAGCTCTGCTGCACATGTGACCTCAAAGAGAACTCTCTCTAAAATGATCTCCTGTATGTGATTCGGGTCTCTATATGTCATATATCGATCATGTGTCCCACTTTTTTGGTTCTCTTAGGCTTGCACATTTTATAGTGTGAAGCCCTAGGTCTATGTACAAGCCCTAGAAATGAATTTATCATGCATAGTGCAAGTTAGCATGAGAATATCTTGTCTATTATCTATATTTGAAGGCTAGTTAACTGAAATCTAACTGCTCACTTGAGTCTTCTATGTGAATTGTTCATTAGCATGAGAAGCTTTTGTCCTTTGTTTATGCTTGAAGGTTAGTTAACTTAATTCTAAATGCAAACTCAAGTATCCTATGTGAAATGGTCATGAAAAGGAATGCAAAGTCACTACCGCTCACCTTTATTGCATGTAGACTACCACTTTCACTCGAGATTGAGCTTGTTATCGAAAAACCAATTTTTATGGCTTAGCCGCTATCGTCTACAACAACTATGATCTAGCCACTATCGCTTATAGTGGCTAAGGTCTGGCCACTCTAGGCTTGAGCGGCTAGAACCTGGTTGCTCTTGGCTTGAGCGACCAATCTTGGGTGGCTTGAAAAAGCCCCAAATGAGTGGTGAGAACCACTGTTGGTGCTTGTAAATTCCAATATTATACCTTATGATCTTATGAGTGTGTCTATGTAAGTATCTCCCCTAAGCATGATACAATTTAGGTGTCTAATGGACTAAGGATGATGAAGAGAGAGAAATATAGTTTGAAAAAGAAATGGATGAGCTACCTAAATAAAAAAAAGAACCAATATATTTTTTCCTCAAAATGTGGAAATATTAAAAATACCTCAAGAAAATAGGTATGAAATGATGAAGCAAGGCAAAATCACTCCAAAAGTAGAAGAAATTGAAGCATAGGAAAGGATTCATACCATCAGTCTAAGAAATAGAATAATTCTTGATAAGACCAATAAGTCTAAAAAAATTTGATACAAATCACAAATTCAAAATAAGGACATAGATGCCAAGAAATATAATAACAATAAACAAAAAGCAACCCCTAGAGTTGAAGTAGGGAATGAAGCTCATAAGCATTTGGATTCTGACAAAAACATAGAATTCAAAAAGGCTAAATTTGATGCAGTTCAGGAGTTGGGCAAATAGAAAATAAATATTAATTTTGTAGAACTGATGACCATCCTAAAATATAGAGATCTGGTGTGTCGAGATTTTGGTCTAATTTATCAATCAAACACTCATATATGTAATGTTAGTAGAAAAACCCAAACCCATTCCTAGGAACCCATAATCACTCAAACCTTTCTATATCTCCCTAAGGTATAGTTAATATTTAGGGGATCAATATGTAATCCATAACTACATGTTATATAGCGAAGCATCACATAATGTCATGCAAAAACAAGTAGCAGATCAACTAGGTTTGATGTACATCAGATATTCCTCCTCAATATCAGTCATGGATAGTAGAAAAATACCTTGTGTTGGAATCATCACATGACTACTATTTTATCTAGACCAGTACCCAAATAAAGGGATAGTTATGTATGTAGTCATAGTTGATGTAGACCCTTTATTATTTCTATTATTATAAAGACATTAGTATGAACAATTGGAAGGATATATTCAATTAGATTGGTCTTATGCTACTATTTCCATGATAGCCAAAGAACACGTTACTCTTAGAAGAGAACCCTTCCATAGGTATTCAATAGAATTAAAGAAATCTGATAATACCACTATAAATTTAGTCTAATATTTTGAAGAGAAGGATATAGGAGTATATTCTATTTGGAATTCACCATTTCTAGCTGAGGTACTAGAAATGGTAAACATGGACTCACAAATAGCAGTAGAGGTAGATGTTGAGTCTACAAGAATACTGACATATGAAATGTGGATGTTGACATTTGATGGAGCAAAATCACATACTGGAGTAGGGGCAAGTGTTAAATTTATTTATATTAACAAAAATTATTTAGGCATACTATATAGATTATAGTTTTCATGTACCAATAATGTGACAGAGTATGTAGCACTATTACTAGGTTTGAGGAAAGCCAAAGAGTTGGGAATCAATTATTTGACTATATATGGATATGCAAAATTGATAATACAAAATATTAAAAAGAAATATCAAATAAAACACCCTAGTTTAAAACAATACAAGCAGGTTGCTCAAGAAGAAATGGATAAATTTATGGCTTTCAATATCATGTATATTCTAAGGGATCAAAATCATATAGCCAATTTGTTAGCTATAAATGCTTCTGGTTCAAATAGTATAGAGATAGATACATAATTTTAGGAGAAGTTCCCTACTATTTTATTATATCGTCCATATATCCTAGATAACATAGTGTATCTACAAGTTTTTCAAGATGATATAGATATCAAAGATTTTATGATATTACAGAATCATTATGCTGATATTATCCGTGATGAAGAAGATGAAGAAAAAATGAAAAATATAATTGGAGAACCTATAGAAGTGATACAATTAAAAAATAAAAAACTGCCCAAAGGCTTGATTTCATTAGAGATCTTGTTTGATGATTTTGATAGAGCTCACAAACCTACCCTAAAAGGATTGTAGGAAGAGGAAATAAATATTATAACTGAACAGGAGCCTAGAATGGTGAAGGTTGAAAAATCTATGTCAAAAAAATAAAATAAATACTACATAAAATATCAGATGAAGCATAAATATACCTTTCCATAGATCTATTAAGACCTCAGAACATTTAACATAGAAGTGATGAACCATATTATTCCATTAAAAGAAGGCACTAAGCCACAAAAAAAAAAAAAATTAATCCCACATTACACCCTATAAAGAAAAAGGAAGTATAAAACTTATTGGATGCCAAGATTATCAGAAAAGTGAGATTCTCTATGTAGATAGCCAATTTAGTGCCAATAAGAAATAAAAATAGAGACATTAGGCTATGTGTAGATTTTAGAAATCTAAAAAAAAACTCCTTAAAAGATAATTGTCCTTTGACCAATATGGAGAAGTTATTATAGGCTATTGTAGGATTATCTAGGATGTCTTTGTTATATGGATTCTTTGTCTACAATAAAATTCAATTCAACTCTAAATATAGGCACAAAATAACTTTTACCACCTAGTGGAGGATATTTGAATACCTCAGGATACCATTTGGTTTAATGAATGCAGGAGCCACCTTTCAGAGAGCTATGGATTTTTATTTCAAAGGCTTAATGTTTAAGATAGTAGTAGTTTACTTGGATGGCATAAATATCTTCTCCAAGAATATTGAGGAGCATTTTGAGCATCTCACTTGAGTGTTTGAAATATGTAAAGAATTTGTCATTTCATTGAATCCAAAGAAGTGTATCTTTGGGGTAAGGCAAGGGAAGTTATTAGGAAATATTGTTTCTAAATAAGGAATTAGTATTAATCCTGAAATAACCAAGGCCATTACCAAGATTCCTCCACCAAAGAACTTGAAAGGAGTCAGGAAATTTTTTAGGAATATTAATTTCGTAATGATATTTGTCCCAAATTTTGATCAAATTGAAAAACCTATAAATGACATGATAAAAAAATATGGCATTATTAAATGGACATAAGGAAACCTAAAATATTTCCAAAAAATAAAGGATGCAATCACGCAGGCCCATGTATTAGCATGTCCATATTATCGTCAAGATTTTAACATATACTCTTTTGCTTTAGAAGATACCATTGTTATTGTACTATCATAGAAGGATGCATAAAGCAATGAGAGGCCAGTGGAATTTATGAGTTTAGGATTAAAAGGATCCTAGCTAAATATACCATGATAGAAAAATAGGCCTTCTCACTCACAAAAGCATTAGAGCATTTTAAAGGAATTTTTGGGTCAAACAAAGTGATAGCCTACATCCCTTACACAACCATCAAGGATAATTTTACTCAAAATGAACCTATAGGCAGTTCAACCAGATGGATGGTTAAATTGCAATAGTATGAGGTTGAGTTCAAGGCTATAAATACCATTAAAGGGTAAGGTTTGGCCAAGTACATGGTAACCAAAGGAGGTGAAGACTTCAACATTATAGTTGTAACAATAAATGCACAATAGATTTCTAAAATAGAAGCATATGAAGATGATTGGCATAAGGATGTTGTGAATTATCTACAGATGTTGGCATTCCCTACTAGTTATTCTCAAAACAAAATAAGGAGTATTAAATTACAATCACAAAAGTACTACATTTAGAATAACAAATTATATTAGAGGCATCCAAATGGAATATTACTATTTTATCTTTTTTAAAATGTGGTACCTGGAATAATTTAAGAGTTTCATACTAGATTCTGTGGAGGTCATTTTGCACCTAAATAAACTATTAAAAACATAATTAGAGTAGGGTACTATTGACCATCCATGTTCAGGGATGTACACCTGTTTGTAAGAAAATGTTATAAATGCAAAATATTTGATGGTAAGAATAAGTTACCTATAATACCTTTAAAACATGTGTTAGTGGAAGCTCCTTTCACTCAATGGGGCCTAGACCTGATAGGAGAATTTAATCCAAATTCTTTAAGTGGTCATCGATGGATAATAACTACTACTAAATATTTCACTAATTGGGTAGAAGCTGCCTCATTGAAGAGATCAACCACTGAAGTAATTATTAGGTTTTTGGAGGAAAATATATTAACCAGATCTGGAGTACCTAGGAAGCTAATTACTGATAATGGTAGCAGCTTTATTTCGTATGAGATGGTGGAATTCTACAACATATATAGCATTGAATTGGATCATTCATATAATTATTATCCTCAAGGCAATGGCCTAGCAGAATCTTCAAACAAAAATATCATAACCAAAATAAAAAGATCTCTTGGAAAAAATAAAAGGAACTAGGAAAATAAATTAAAATTTGATTTATAGGCTAACATGATTTTTGTTAAAAGAGCAACAACGAAAGGACCTTATGAAATTGTGTATGGTTAAAATGCCTTACTCCCTCCATAGGTTAAAATGTCTACTTTAGCCTAAGATAGCTGAGATGATTTCAAGAGAATGACCCAAGAAACTTAGAAAACAATATAGGTCTTTAACAATAAAGCTAGAGGAAAGCTCTTTGTATAAGGATACAATGTTATATTGGGACCCAAAGAATAAAAAACTAGGTAAAAAATGGAAACTAGATACAAAATGATTGGGTACTTACCAGATCATCTAGAAAAAAAGCCATCACACTTATAGGTTGCAGACCCTATAAGGAGAAGAAATGCAGTTTTTGATAAATGGTGATCATCTAAAGATGTACCACCCCTATGATGGGGATAAACTGATATGAAGTATTTATGTCTACCTTTTGTATATATATAAAAAGAGAGAAGAAAATAAAATAAAAAGTATGTTATGTTTGTCAAGTTAGTTTTAGTCCAATAGGTTGTTGAGTCCATTTGTTTTCTTAGATGATTAGGATTTTACTCTTAAATTGATTACTTCCAAATAAAAGTTCTATTGGTGTTTTCATTGGATTAATCATGGGAACTGAGCCATAAAATATTCTACAAATATCAAAGGTAGAAGCCATGTCCGTAGGTGTCACACTTGTCTCGAGTCTATTGATGAAAGTCCAAAGAGAATGGGTATAATTAGATCAGCCGGATATTTTGAGGTTCTCAAGAAAACTTTGACTCCTTCAAAGTCAACTAGTTCTCTTGTCCCATATAGAGCCTATGTTGGGCTTCAAAAATCCCAACTTATATTTCACCCCTAGTTTTCAAAATTGGAAAAATTGAGTATCTAGGTGATTATAGGATGTGGTGGTTGGTTCAAAAAGAGGGAAGTCTTGAGAGAGTCACGCAAATTTAAAATTCTTCAATGAAAGTATAATTCTTGGTCATATTTTGTTTAGTTCATCCAAAAATATCCTTCACTAAGTCATAATATCATCACCCTTCATCATCTTATCCATTTCATCCATTTTTAAGACCATTATTTTCAAATTTTTACATATCAGTTGGTCCACTTCCATTATTTAGTGCATATCCCTCCATTTACGCCTATACCAGCTAAGTCATCTAACCATTGCATATCCTTTTTAAGTTTGTGATATAATATTCATATTTCATCCCTAAGTTAAACCATCATCAAAAAACCATAGAATCTGCATATATCTAAAATCAAACCATGGCCTTGTAAGGTATTACATAAAGTTAGTACACACTGAATGATTAATCACTATAGTCTCCCATAACCCCAATCATGTTTCATTATACTTACATCCACCTAGGTACGACTTAAGGTCCATTACTAATAATTTCATTAATTCATGCTCATTTCCTAAGTTTGCTTTGCCTTTATTTTTTTAAGCCTCCAAGTATGCCTAGACGTAAAACCTTAGCTTAATTGCCCCTGCTTAAATTTTTGCCAAAAATATTCCTTGATAAATTCTACCAACCCAAAGTCATCATTGCCCTTCCAAAAATCCTATCGTTGATCCATCCACGACTACATTAAACCATTTATGATAGCCTAAAATTAAAATTCATTTTCATTCATCCGAATCCACCATCGATGATCCATCAGTGACAAAATTCTTCAATCGGTGATCATGAATATCCTTGGCATAAAAGCAAAATTAATTGTTGCTCTTGCAAAAGCCTGGTTGTTGATGCATCAGAAACCATTAATCTTGATTAGTGATTGAGTATTTTGAAGTTCTACTTGAGAGTATAATCATCATTGGCCCTAGTCATTCCTCCTCTCGATGAAATAAGTATCACCAAGTTTCACTTAAGCCTTTGTTATCCTTCTAAAGCCCCATCAGTCATAAATAAACAACCACTCTAAGCTATCAACAACAATGTAAACAACCAAGTAACTTAGAAATAAACCTATCGCTCATCTGAATGCATTATCGTCGATCCATTAGTGATAACCATAATCCATCAGCGATGCCTTAGCCCCAGGTCATAAATTTTTTAGTTGGTCTTTGCCTACTTAAGACCATAAAACTAAAATTTCATCTAAGTAATTTATCCCTAAGTCTAAGTTTGGTTTGTTATTTATGAAAATACCACATCCTTGATGCATCAATGAAAAATTTTTCCCTATCAGTGATCGTAACATAACTTTGACCAAAAAGGTTATCGCTAGTCACTCATGTGAAAGTCCATTTACTAATACATTAGTGACTAGTATTTTGAGTCATTTGAGGGTATGATCATCATTTATCCTAAGTGTTCATCCTCCTATCATGCATTAAGTAAACCTTGTGCCATGGCTATTAAAATATCTACTAAGTCATCTACCTTTAAGTATTTCCAAAAAGTTTTGAAAGCCTACCCATCATCGATAGCATTCCTCCTTTTCTCATCCATATGCGATAATGTAATCTACCAACGATCAAGTTTTTAGTCATCACCCCTATGAAAAACCCATTTTTGATTCATCAGTGATAAATCCAAGCAATCAGTGACTATGCATTTTCATAATATAAATAGGTCTCTTCATTGCTCCTGGATAAATCCCATTAGTGATGCATCAACAACAAGCCACAAGAAAGAGCAACAAGTGTATCAACATTCTAGATCACCCCAAAGAGATCAACAATACATATTTCACCAGCTATATCTCACATAAGAGATCTAGAAAGGCATGTGGCTCACTGTTTGAGATCTAATAGAAGGCATGATAAAGTGGACAACCCCATATCCAAAAGTGATGATCCCATATAGGGTGGAAAAATTAAAATAAGGCCCAAGGTATGAACGTATCTCTTTGGGGTATGTGAAGATCAATAAAATACCCATGGTTAGCTTCAATATTATAGTCACAAATAGATACAAATAACATGGTACCAGTAAAGAAATGACACTAGGATATGTAGGCCTTAGTGGACTAATCATAAAAGAGATATTATTAGACATTACCATTGTATATATTTTATGGGTACGATTATTAGATAATTACCAGAAGAGGGTATTTGAAAGTGAAATAAAGACACTGCATGTGTGTACTCTTGCATTATTTTAAATCCCCTCATAGAACCTATCTGAGATAAGAATTTTCCAAGTATGATTACAAGGAAGAAAGTACAGGTGATGTTCCATTCCTAAGCTATGGCTTCTTCCAATAATATTAAGAAGCAACTTCTCACAACACCAAATAATCATAGATACGTGTAGAATCCCGAGTAAGTATAAAAA
Organism: Wollemia nobilis; assembly: GCA_028583015.1. NCBI lineage: Eukaryota > Viridiplantae > Streptophyta > Pinopsida > Araucariales > Araucariaceae > Wollemia > Wollemia nobilis. Next base: position 1,088,159 of record JAQPPZ010001417.1, on the reverse strand, counting down.
TAAGTACCACTAGCCTAAGGAGATAGTAAAATAAAGTTGAGAAATGAAGCCTAGTTAACTCAAAAATTGCTCAAAGGAGAAGGTATTGAACTACACAAATAACATTTGCCACACAAGCTAAGACCTCATGGATTGTACTAAGAAAAAAAATATCATGGAGAAAGCAACTCAAAGGATAGATATGATGTAGGTGCAATATATCCAAATCCACTCATATATACAGCACATGATACTACCACCATCAGCTGATAAAATAGATCATTTCAACACAACTTTATATGAAGGCAGTTGTCAAAGAAAAAGTTGTAGTGACAAAAATGGGTCAAAGTGTACAAAAGATGAATTTCAAAGAAAAATGAACAAGTTTAATAAATTATTGTGTATCATCACTAAAAGATGCAAGAAGTGCGGTAAACGTAGGAAGAGACTAGGACTTCAACAACTTGTCTACTTTGCTCTTTGATGGAATATAGTTATAGAGGAGTCACTTCGACAAAGTATAGTTATGGAGGTACCCCATTATTGTCATTCCTTTCATTTTGTATACCTCCAGATCTTGTTTTCCATTCTATTTTTCCTCTCATACACTATTACCCTCCTCTTTTTGGGTATTCTCTCTTGATCATTATCACTATTTGTTCCACAAAGTGCCATCTCACCACCATTGTCTATAGCCTTCCACGTCCATTGTATTCAACTGTTCCCATGCCCATCCATGTTGTTTCCCATTTTATTTCACTATGTCATGTTTTCTCTTTTCTCCCTTCATCGTCATGTCAGGTACCCCTCTATTTCACCTTAAAAATTTATAAGCATCAAAACCTAGTCAAGGTCTATCTAAAGACAAAGAAACAAATGACTAGGATAAAAAGGAATATATATATATATATATATATATATATAATTTTATCTTTTGTAAGAAAAAGGCATGATAAAATGCTTGGCCCACCACTATTGAGATCCCCCTTTAAATCAAAAGTAATTAGAGTTGAATAAGCTGAAAATATGAGTTCTAGTAGCAGACGACATAGTTTTGAGCAAATAGTAGCTTGAAAAAGTTTTGATAGTTGGCATCAACTAGTTTTTGTTGTAACATATCAGGAAGTCGAAGAGACACGAGGTCAAGAAAAAAGACACGTGGTTGAACTAGGACCAAGCATTTGTAATATATTTTGGACATTTGGTCTACATAAGGAGTTGCAACAACCAAGTTTGATGATAAAGCAACCATATAGTAAAATTGCTAGAGGTAATTTGAGTATTTTGTTGAGGGTTATTGTATCTTCTTTTGTGTTTTCTCTATTTTTGTCATTTCTTAGTTCTTCCCACCTTTGTGCAGGTACTACTGAGAGTCAAGTAGCCCACTTGAGATCATTTCTAGGAGCTACTTCAAGGAGCCAAAGTCTATTTATCACTATAATTAGGACAATAGATCATAGTTCCCCTATTATGTTATTCAAACTGGGTGAGCTTTATATTGTATTCATTAAGAGATCCAAGTACTCTTCTGGTATTTATTATTGTAGTCATCAAACTTTGAATGTAATATAAATTATTTAGTTTATGCTCTTTGGCATATCTTTAGTACAATGTGTGTGTCACTTATCTATATATTACATTATTTGAATCTACAGGTAACATTTCTCTCACTAATTTAAAAATCCATATTGATTGCGATATTTAAATGAATGTGGGTTTATCAGTTTTTCTTTCTTTTTTCTCTCTATTTTATTTTATTAGTTAAAAATTTACTACGATAGCCCAATGGATAAGGCATCGATCTAATTCTATGTCTAAAATGCTTTATTTTTATGCTTGGTAATTATTTTGCACATCAATGATACATTAGAAATCTAATTGAGTTCATTTAGCTCATATTAGGGTGTCCAGACCTGACCTGTTTAGTTATCAAGCTATCCTAGGATAAAGTGGTGAGTCTACCAAAGCTCACATATCTGCTTGTGGGCCACTAGAATTTTAATAGCATGACAAAACCTTACGGATATTCAAAATTTTCCATAACAAGAGCTAAATCTAGAATAATTTTTTATTTTCAATGAAAACTAAAACCCTAGTTTTACAAATAAATAAATCATTTTCTTTCAGCAAGGGTTCAATGGAATGCACAAAAAAATTTAACCTAATATGCAAATTATATGCTTTTTCTCTTTCAAATACCTAAAATTAAATTCAAATATTTTTATTATATATAGATATATTATTTTCTAAATATAGAATAGAAATGGATAGAAAGAAAATAACAAAAATCCTAATTCTATTTAGAGCACTTACTTGATCTGATGGTTGATCCTAGCTTTTAAATTTTGTCATGATATATCCAATAATTTCAAAATCTTTGGAAAATTTATCATACCCTAGAGATATAATTTCATTCCCCATAAGGGGAGACCACAAATTTTGTCTTGACAAATTTGTGCCCTATACAAACGGGGCATGAATTCATAAAAAAAACTTTAATTAACCTAATAAACACAAAAATGCAAATCAAATTACAATTTTAATGATCTAAGGAGACTAATAATGCAAGGATAACCTGGTGGGAGTGAAGAAACAACAAAGATATGGGTTAATAACTAAAATTATAGACTCCTCAAGGCTCCCACACTTGTCCACAAAAATAAGAAAATCAATAAAAGCAAAGCAACAATAGAAGAACAATTGAAGACACTTGATGACATCCAAAACTTGTTGTCTCACTCTTGTGGGAGTGAAGAAGAAATAAAAAAATTAGATCAACAACTAAAATGGTAGAATCCTCCTCAAGGATCCCACACTTGTCCACCAACATCAAAATATCAATAAAAGCAAAGCTGCAGTAGAACACTTGAATACACTTGATGGTAGAAAATTATAATATACATTTTTTATATAGAAAATTAAAAAGGAGGAATTTTTTAAATTTTTAATAAAATGAGGGGGAGGAATTTTAACCCTTGACCTCCCCCTCTCTATACAAATACTTAGCCAATTTAGCTATTTTTATTTTTATTTTTTAATAAATAAGTTTGTATTTAATTTTTTTTTTTTGGACAATTTACATGCTTCTTAGAAATATGACCATAAATTTTTCGATTGGGTCCTTTTTCAATTCGATATTTTTATGGTTTTTCCATACAAAAACTAGAATATAAAAATGACATTAAACTAAAAATTCTAAATTTTTAATATGCATTTATTATATAAAATTGTAATAACTTAGTTTTTAGGAATTTTAATATTAAAAATGACAATTTTTATGGCAAATTAAGTAGCTTGTTGTTTGGTTTTTTATATATATGGGACTAAAAATTATTTGATTTTAATCATGGTATCTAATGATATTGCTATATTTTCCCCTAAGCATATCCTTGAAGGGATAAACTATGGTATTTGGGAGCCTAGGATGCGGGCATAGTACCAAGTGAGGCAACTATGGAAGATAGTGAGCAAAGAGGAGCAATAACCATAAAATGCAAGAGCTCTTGAGCAATGGAATGTAAAGAACCAACAAGCACTTTCTATGTTGTTTAGAGCAGTTAGTGATGATATTTTGGTGCATATTTCTAACTTCTATTTTGTATATGAAGCATGGGATGAGTTGAAAACCATGTTCACATGATCTAATATGGGTAGAAAGTTTTCACTTCTTTCTAGATTGTTTAATACAAAAATATCATATGAAGAATCTGTTGTAATATATTTAGCTAGGATGAGGGATATTAGAACACAACTACTCTCATGTGGTTGTTAATAGTTAAATGAAAAGCTCTTGTGTTTCATTGTACTTAGAAACCTAACCAAAAAGTTCAAATACTTTGTAAATATCCTCAACATAAGGTTTGACCAAGAGGACAACCTTCCTTCACTAGCGAAGCTCTCCAACCTACTTGTGCAACATGAAGAAACTATCAAGCTACAAGAAGGTATAAAGGTAAACCAAGGTAAATATCCTAACTCTACCTCTATAGCTTTGAATGTTCAAAAATATGGCAAGCCTAGAAAGTGGAATAAAGGTAAGAACTTCAAAAATAAGAATAATGCTAGTTCTTCAAAACCTAATTTTGAAAAGAAAACAAAAAGTAACAATCCTAAGTTCAATGGTAATTGTAATTTTTGTGGTATTTTTGGCCACAAGGAGAATGATTGTTACAAGAAGAAGAATGCTTCCAAAAACACAAAAGGCAAGAAAGGAGGTAAACAATTTCATAACAAAAATAATAATGTTGCTATGGTTCTTGCATTAACTTCTAGTTATGATAAAATAGATTCTAACTCATGGATTATTGATTTAGGATGCACTAATAATATGACTAAATCTAAGTATTTATTTACTTATTTAAACTTAGAGTATTGTTGGAAAATTTGAGTAATTATATTGTCATTGATTCCAAAATCTAGTTCATCTCAGTAAAAAGGAATTGATAAAAAGAGGGTTAAATATTTATATTTTAAGCCCAAGATATTTGGTATAAATCTCCACATGGTTGGCAAAATATTGTCTAAATATCCCAAAGGAAGGAAATACCTAGGCCCAAAGGAAAACATATTATAATATTTATTATTATAATATTAAAGTTGTTGAGAGAAAGCCTAAGGTTAATTATAAAATAATTATAATATTTATATTATAATTTTTTATAATCCTAAGTGGGTTTTGTGCCAAGAATAAAGTTTAAATTATTAAAATCCACCGACGTCCTAGCATGGAGATAATTTGGTATTTATATGACAAATTTTGGAGGCCAAAGCATAATTTTTTCGACGCATGTTGTGAATGATTAAATTGTTGATGCAAATTTTGTGAGCAAGGTGGACGAAGGTTTTAGTTTGGAAAACAAAAGGAAAAATGTGGATGAATAAAGAGATAAAGTTGTATGCCCCTATCACCAACCACGTGGTTGACCTAGTGACATACTTGGTAGCGTTAAGGCATTGGATTATGGTATATCTTGTGTTCGATTCCCAGTGGCAGTAGTTTATTTGTTTTGCTAGCGAGAAGGGTGAGTAGTCGTTAGATAGTGTGTTGTGGTATTTGGTCCTTGTGTGGATGGTTGGCCTAGCAGTAGGCTTGGTAGTGCTAAGGCACTGGTGGATGGTAGATCCTATATTCGAATACCAATGGCAATATTTTTCATTTTCTTGGTAAGAAGGGTGAGAAGTTGGTAAAGGGTGCATCGTGGTAATAGATCCTTGTGTAGGTGGTTGGTCTAGAAGTGGCTTTAGGGGCATTAGTGCACTGGTAGGTGACAAACATTATGTTTGAATCACTACTGTAGTATTTTGGTAAGTGCAAATTAAATTTTGGTATTTTCTAAGGTTGAGGTTAGGTGCATGTGGTTTAATTGATTATTGTGAGTGCTATTGACTTGGGAGATATAAGGGAATTTTTTTATTACATGCTTTTATATTCTGAAGAAATTATAATGAAATATTTTTGAAAGTGAACTATTGGAGTAATAAGAATCCTTGTTAATTATGTTATGAATGTGTTTAGAAGTTAAGAGGGAGATAAAAGGTGTATAAGACATTTTAATTTCTTGTAATTGTGCATATATTTTGAAGGGTTTTATTTTATGAGTTTATGCTATAGTTTGAGAAACCAAGAGTGTTGATGTGGAATTTAATTAAGCACAATTGTTGAAGGATTTCTAACTCATTAAAATGTGTTGAGCTAACCTTTTATAGTTGCAAAATATATTGTGTGTGAGGCAGATTTTTGAAGACATATCTCCATAAGAGCAAGAAAAAAAGTTTGAGCATATGTTAGAGTAGATTTGAGCAAGTCTTTTGAGAAGACTTGAAGGTAGATTTGAGCAAGTCTTTTGATAAGACTTGAAGGTAGATTTGAGAAAATATTTTGAGAAGACTTGAAAGCATATTTGAGGAAGTCTTGTGAATATTTTAGAGCAGAGTTGTGCTAGACTTGAGACAAATTTTGGTGCAGATTTGAGATAGATTTGAGAGTAAGCTTTGGAGGTGATAGAGTAAGGAGTACATAAGTCTCCAGTAGATAGATATCAATTAGCCAGTGTAGTGGGGATAAAGGTATTCAACGGATAGATATCCATAAGCTAGAGTAGTGGGGGTAGAATTCTTCTATAAGATCACCAACTAGAGCAGAAGGGGAAAGAATTCTCCTATGGATAGAGATCCAAAAAACTAGAATAGAGTGGAGTGGTGTCCACAAAACTAGAGAAAAGAGAAAGAGTTATTATATGGAGTGTGATCCATGAACTAGCTGGTAATATAGATTTATTTTATGGAGAGAGATCCATAAACCGATTGAGGAGATATATTTCTCCTGTATCAAGTTCCTCGAACCAGAGAAAAGGGGAAAGAGTTCTCCTATGGAGAGATATCCATAAATAAGATCATAGGGGATTGGTGTCTCCTTTGGACAGATGTCCATAAACATTGTAATAGGGAATTGATTCCCAAGAGATTTGTTGAGAAAATTTAGTGGAAATATTTTCTCCATGGAGTATCCCACATTGGGTGAACCACATTAAATTGGTGTCTCTCTTGTGTGTGATTATTTGTGCATTGCTTTGATTACTACTATTGATATTACCATTGATAATATTGGATAATAATGTTTGGGAAAGAAAAGTAAAATTTGGCCTTATACTATTCACCCCCCTCTCAGTATAAGCCTATGTTCTTTAGTTGGTATTAGATTGGGTTCCTTCAGAAGAGTTTAACAGCTTGAAGTAAGAGGTTATAGGAACACATATGGCATATTAGAGTGGATCTTCATCAAACAAGGCACCATTGTTTGATGGGAATAATTATGCTTTCTAAAGCATAAGTGTAATAGGTTAAAATTGACCCATGTCAATTTAACCTAAGTCAAAAACATTCAAAAAATTAATTAAAACCACTTGCTAACCTCCTGCCTCATTTTTCATGCCCGCATTAAGTTAGTTTTTAACCTCCTGATGATATCGGCTCTATTTGACCGATATCGGATGTTCGATCCAATATCAGACCTAAATGTGCAAGATCGGATGTCCGATCTCATCCAAAAATAGAAAATGCCCAGAATAGCAAAATGACAAATTTTGTTGCAACCTATTTTGTCTTTACCTACCTAACGACACGGAGGTTACGGTATCGGATCACTTGATATCATCCATATTGGGAGAAGTTACAACTCCCTCTATTTTTAGCCCAACCCCTCTAACCTACCTAGCCTATTTAATCTAGGCACTCCCCCTGGATTCCCCCTGACTCTCTAATACCCTTGGCTAGTTTTATGTCATTCTCGCATTCTTTAGTATTATAGTATTTTTGTTTTTTATTACTTTCTTGCAGGTTCGAAGGTCTAAAACTATGGATCGGTGGATAACGTACGATATCGGACATCCGATATCTCTCAAAAGCATCTGATCTTGATCTGTAAGATCTTATCTGGTCTACATGCTTATTGGGGGTAATTTCAGACTATTTTTTTGCATCTCTTAACTCTTGTTTTGCATTTCTAGGATCATATCTATTATTTGTTATCTCATTTTAGCATAAAAATTATTTATCATATTTGGAGTTCACCATCTTCATCATTGCATTGTATTATTTACATCGTTGATATATGTTCCCATTGTTTCCTCTTAGATATTGCATATAATAAGTTCATATAGCTTAATTCATGCTTAATTAAGTTTGTATCAATGTTGCAAGTTTCTATTTTTCTATCAAATTATGAAATTATAGGATTTTGATCAGATCGGATCTACTAGTACGAGATCAGACTTATCGATACCAGATCGGACATCCGATATCGCCCTAGAACAAGTTCGATATCACTTGCAAGCAAGCAAACAGACTCTACATCAGCCATCTGGATTGAGTAAGAGTGTCCAATTTCTTTCATAACTAAGCATTGCATCTATTTACCTTCTGTAATTCATTGTTTGTTGTATTCATTTGAATCAAAATTACATTTAGTATAGATTAGTTGCATTTGGCCAAACTAGGTGATTGTGAGCAAAGTAAAAAGAACACATCAAACAAACTCCCAACCTAGGCATGGAAACTGCCATAGAAAATATTTCCTGGTGAACCCACCCAATTCATCAAAAAATCACCAAAGAGGGCATGACCTCAAGTGCCTCTCCTCTGAGGTGTAGACCTACCATTTTCCCATTCCCCTTCTAGGCATGGATCCATTAGCCTGAAGGAAAGGAGTGAGAAAATTTTAGAGCTACATTCTTTGGTGAACCCAACGTGAATAACATAGGCATATTTCTGATTCATAAAAACAATAAATATATATATATATATAACAAAACAAAAATATCATTAGTCAAACTTGCATACTTTAGATTCATTTCTTAGATGTTAGATTTCAACATAGGAAGAGTTGCAATCATAGATGTTAGAGCATTATTATCTACACAGGAAATCTCCCTAGTAGTTGAAAATTCTAGTATTCCATCTCAAGAATAGTGGACTGAACTTTGGAAGAGACTAGACATTATAAAAGCCAACACACCAAGACTTAGCCAAATTAAGAGATTTGACATAGCTAGAATCCTGGAGCTCGATAACTCTTCTCACTACTTTGATATTCAAAGGTCATGTGAGAGGTGGTTAGCGGATAAGAGAGCAAGTATTTCTTCATCTGTGTACACTTTTGAAGATTATCTTGAAAATGCTATAATAGTACACAGATTTCTAGCACACATAGAGGATCAGGAGATAGTCTTGGAAAATAAAAGAAGATATCACAAAACTCCTAGGGCAGTCCATTTTTGTGAGTATTGTCATGAAATATATTTTTATGCTCAAGACTCTAAAATTGATAGTATTACCATAGCTCATTTTGTCAAATTCTTAAAAGCAAACTTTCAATTTGAAGAAGAGAATTATATGTCACCTGAAGAACTTGAGCCTATTAATGATATTTATAAACTATTTCAGGAAGATTAAGTATAATATCTAGAATATTATAATTCTTATTTTTTGCTTTGTTTTCAAAATAAAAAACACAAAAAACCAAAAATAAAATATAATATATATTTACAATATTTATATAGGTATATATATAACATATATACCCAAAAATTTAAAAATATATATATATATATATATATATATATATATATATATATATCCCTGAAACAAAACATCCTAAAACAAAATGCCTAGAATCTTGAGAAATGGTAAACAAATAGAATCTGATGAGCCAGATCAAGAAAACCTTGATGATAGGGTAATTATTGAAGATGATAAACTCACAGAACAAGGTGAGGATGATAATGGAGAAGGGGAAGAAGAAGAAGATCCTAACAAACCTTTTGTAGATTCTCAAGGTAATGTTAGTTTTAAATCTATCCAACATTTTGTTGACTTTTTAAAAAGTAATATAGATCAAATCAATCATGTGTTGGAAATAGAGCATTTACTTCCAATGGGAGATTATTCAATAGAGGCCACTATAGAAGCTGCTCTCCGATTGAATGTAAATCCAATGACATACATAAATAGAACAAATCAAGATCAAGTTGGTCCATCTCAAAACAACAATCAAAACATAGATTTGAACACTCAAAAACTAGCAACACAATCAAATTCCAAACAAAAACAACATTCTTCTTCCTCTCAAGCTCCTAATCAACAAATATCTACATCACAAAAGGCTAAGAAAATACAAAATGCCAATAATTATCAATAAAAAATTCAACAAAATACAGTTCCATATAAACTTCATAACATTGTTCCCACAAACACTTTACATAATAGCATTTCTATTGGAAATCCTTATATGACAACACAACCATATCATCAAATGCACAATAGTATGACAACACAAAATCAATTTAGTGAGCAACCACAAGGACTTGAAGCCTTAGTTAAACATTTAGCTTCACGTCTAGATCAGATAGATCCTTACCATCCCTCATATAGTTATAGAGATATGTGTAGTCAACCATTGGATCCTATTGTTGTTGCTCAACCTTACCCCAAACATTTCCCTATGTCGGTCCTTCTGATATATAAAGGAACCAAAGATCCTATTGAGCATCTTCGTATGTTTAGGATAACTTGTCATGATATTTCCTATGATGATTTGTTGTTACTAAAAATGTTCCCTAAAAGTCTCGGAGGCATGGCCTTAGAATGGTATTATCAATTACCAACAAATTCTTTGAGAAACTTTGAAGAGACAACAAAAATGTTTGTTCACCAATTTAGTGCCTACATAGAAAGGCATGTCACTATTAAGGATTTATATAATTTGAAACAAGGGAAATATGAGAGCTTTGCTGAATTCCTAGCTAAATGGAGACAACTTCTAGGAAAATTACATTTTGCTTTACCTCACCGAGAGATGTTGGAAATTTTCATTGGTAATTTACAAGAACAACTATCTTATGAACTTGCTACAACTACAGTAACCTCTTTTGATCAAGCTATAGACTTAGCAAGAAGAGTATAGAAGAGGACAATTCAAGAAAAATGATGAGGATAAATCTTCTAAAAACCAATATAAAAATAAACAAGTAGTGGGTGATGGAGTTACTGATAGTAGAAACACCTCAAACATCAATACTACTGAAGCTATAAAGAAATTTGTGTTAAATATTCTTGATAAACCTCCAAGAGAATTCACAAGATTGAATCAGCCCTTAACTTTGATTTTACCTCAACTATTAGAAAAAGGTTTAATATGATTGCCAGAAATACGACAACTAGATACCACTGCAGTTGGATATAGGGCTGATTTACATTGTAATTTTCATCAAGTGGATGGACATTCAACCAATTCTTGTAAATGATTAAAACATATGATACAAGATCTAATTGATAAAGGTAAAATGGAAGTAGAAAAATTTCCTTCAAACAATAATCCTCAAAATAATACCCAAAAACAACCAACTCAAAATGCAAATCAAACTTTAGATATTTTCCAACATCCTTTACCCAAGCATGGTAAAGAGGTTGTGAATCAACTAGAACATCATAATGTTCCTCCTCCAACTCGATATGTGGGAACAATTAGTAATTTCTTACCCCATAAAAATTTGCAAACTTCTTATGTGCCTACTCAATCTGCAGTTACAATTAGGCCCATACAATATTTTCAATCTTCATCTTCAGAAGATACAAGAAGTGACATAGAAAGTGAAATGGACATTACTTCAAATAATTCAAATAGTTCTGAAGATGAGTCAGATCCAATTCTTCCTATCATAGATTTATTAGTTCTAGAAGAACCATTCCCTAGAAGAATGACCACTCGACCCTTCATCTCAACAAACACTTTCAATTGAACAAGCAGTAAATGCTAGACCCCACTTTAATCACTTACAAAATAATAACATTGTGGGCACTATTGGAGCCATCACTAGACAACAAGCCCAAAATCAAAATTCTCAATCACAAACTCAAACCCAAAATGAGAAATCACCTCCATTTGTATTAAGAGCACCCACAAAAGGAAATAATGTATCAAATCCACAACAAAAATCTCCTTATGACATTAATGAACAATTAGCAAATATCACAACTAGAATTTCTCTTTTAGATCTTCTAAGAACTTCATCTATACATAGAGAGGAATTAATGAGTACCTTAAGCAAAATTATGGTACCTCAAGATATAGAACCTGATGTTGTGGTTAATGCTATAATTTCTCATGGGATAAATTATATAGACTTTCAAGATAAGGACATTCCTCCTCAAAGCATGTATAGAGATAATCCTTTATACATTACAACATTAATTGGGGATGTAGGTGTCAAAAGAGTCTTAATTGATAATGGATCATCATTAAACATATGCACATATGATTTTTTTCAAATGTTTGGATTTAGAAATGAAGATTTAAAAAGAACTAAAATGATTATCAAAGATTTTAATGATGAAACCCAAGAAACTTGTGGAGTATTATCAATCCCATTGCAAGTTGGTCCAAGAATTTTGGATATGACCATGTTTGTTGTATCTTGTCCTGCATCATACAACATCCTTCTAGGTCGACCTTGGATTAACGCAATGAGAGTAGTACCTTCTACACTACATCAATGTGTTAAGTTTGAGTTTAAAAATCAATTGGTCACTATCCATGGTGACCCTAGACCATTTGACATGTGTGCTATGGCAGAACCAATAGGAGTCCCATTTTGTCCTACTATGTCTTCAACAAACCCTATTCCTCCTAAAAATCCTCCTTCACAAACCAAACCCACATCATCTAGTACCACAACTAAAATAGATAAACCTTCTACTTCATATCCTCTTTCGGATGAAGTTTTACCGGATTTATCTTCAATACTCACAACTTCAGAACATACTAATTTTGCTACCCAAGATTCCCTTGTTTTATCCCAATTACTGCCATCCCCTAGAATGATGGGCTTGCCATAAAAGTTGGGAAGTATCTATCATATAGGGAGTTGCACCTTTATCTATGTAGGGTATGATCTTGGTAAAATTAATATTAAAATGAGCTTTACTCTTGATCAAAATGGATTTGCTAGATGTTATTTTTCCCATGGATATGTGAAGTCAAAACGAATGATGTGTAACATGGGTTATAAAGGTAGAGGTTTGGGACCTCTTGAAAATGGTATACATGAACCTTTAGAAATAGAGGAATGGCCTGCCCGATGTGGTATTGGTTATATCCCTACAAAAACTCAACCATTCCCTTTTGAGGATGATGACCAACTAATAACATATCAAGAATACTTGGCACATCAAGAATATTTTAAAACAAGTAAGAGGATACATTCTTGTAACATGTTATCAATAGCATATCTAAAAATGATTGCTTCCCTGGATGAATGTTTAGAAGGAGATATTTTTCATGATATTTCTATTGAAGAAATTTTGAGAAATGGATTTTTCTTTGATGGGTCTATACCATGTATAGCCCATGTTCAAACAACAACCCCACAAGAAGAATTAGCTAAGTTAACCTTAGAAGAATTACAAGAAATGGGTGTATCACCCACTCCTCCCAACTTTGAAAGAGATTTAAACATTGTAGTAGAAGATGTTCTACAAGTCAACATTGGGACTGAAACCAACCCTCACTTGGTTAAAATTGGAACTGAATTAAGTGAAGAAAGACAAAAACAACATATTGCATTTCTCATAGAATATGTTGATGTTTTTTCTTGGACATATGCAGATATGCTCGGCCTAGACTCTTCTGTGGTCATGCATCATTTAGTGGTGCACCCAGATGCAAAACCTGTTAAACAAAAACTTAGAAAAATGCATCCCAAAGTAGCATTATTAGTCAAATATGAATTACAAAAACTTTTGGATGTTGAATTTATTCAAGCCATTGATTATGCTGATTGGATATCAAATGTTGTTCTAGTAACCAAGAAAGAGGCCACTAAAATTAGAGTATGTACTGATTTTAGAGACATTAATGTTGCATGCCCTAAGGATGATTTTCCTCTCCCAAATATGGATCAGATTATAGATTTTATGGTTGGGAGTGGGATGTTATCCCTTATGGATGGTTTTTTAGGATATAACCAAATCTGAATAGCTCCTGAAGACCAACCTAAAACTACTTTCATTACACCTTGGGGAACTTTTTGTTGGAAAGTAATACCCTTTGGTTTAAAGAATGTAGGTGCAACCTATCAAAGAGCTATGACATATATATTTCATGATATGATGTATGATATTCTACATGATTATGTAGATGATATCATAGCTCGCTCAACTAAGGAAGAAGATCATATTGATAATCTAAGAAGAGTGTTTGATAGACTAAGGGAATATAAGATTCGCTTAAACCCAAAAAAATGTGTATTTGGAGTCAAATATAGAAATTTGTTAGGAGTTATTGTTTCTATGCGTGGCATTGAGATAGATCCCCTTAAAATTAAGGCTATCCTTGATATGCCACCACCCAAAAATATATCAAAATTAAGGAGTCTACAAGGTAAAATTCAGTCTATCCATCGCTTCATTGATAAATTGGTAGATAAAACCTAACCTTTTCTTAAGCTACTTAAGAAAAACATCCCATTTCAATGGGATAATGAATGTCAAGAAGCATTTGAAGCCCTTAAGCAATATCTTCTTACCCCTCTAGTGCTTGTTCCTCCTAAACTAGATTGTCCTTTTATTTTGTATATTTCTACTTCTGAGCTTGCACTTGGAGCAATGTTGGCTCAACTTGATGATGATAAGAAAGAATGAGCCACCTATTATATAAGTAGAACATTAATAAGTTATGAAACCCATTATACACCTGTAGAGAAGCTTTGTCTGGTGGTTGTGTTTTCTACACAAAAATTATGCCACTATATGCTTAGTCAAAAGACATTTGTTATTGCTAAATCTGATCCATTAAGGTATTTGATGAGTAGACCTTATTTATCAGGACACACAACTAAATGGGTTCTTGCTCTAAGTGAGTTTGAACTCACATTTATTGGCCAAAAATCTATCAAAGGCCAAATTATAGTTGATCAACTTGTTGTTGCTCCTCTTGAATCTACTCATCCTATAACCATTGAATTTCTTGATGAATGTCTTAACTTAGAAGAGGACCTTTCTGAGTCTTGGTCCTTGTATTTTGATGGAGCTAGGTGTATGAGTGGTGCAGGTGTAGGTATTATATTAATATCTCCACAAAAGCATCTTATTCCTTTGTCATTTAAACTTCAATTTGCTTGCACTAATAATACTATAGAATATGAAGCTCTAATCCTTGGGTTATGAGCAACTTTAGCTCTAAAAATCAAAGTTTTATTAGTCTTTGGAGATTCTCAGCTTGTAATAAATCAAATTAATAATGTTTATCAGACATGAGATGAGAAAATTCATCCCTATAAATATTATGTTCTAAAACTTATTTCTTTATTTGAGAAAGTAACTTTGGAGGCTATCCCTCGTACTAGCAACCATGCTGCAGATGCCATGGCTGTTGCTACCTCTTTATTGCCTTTGGAGTTGGATGATGAATATGCTACAATCATTATTCACCAACTCCAAGAGCCAACTTCATCTAAGTCTTGTCTAGAACCATTAGATGTGTTTTTAATTAATGAGATAACTCCAGAACCTTGGTATATAGACATCTTTAACTTTCTCCAAAAAGGGACCTTCCTAGAAGGATTAGATAGAAACCAACGTAGGTTATTACGTAAGTGAGTTGTTCACTTCGTAATTATTGGCAATACCCTATATAAAAGGTCTTTTGAAGGTATCCTTTTAAGATACCTCAATTTAGAAGAGTCTAAGAAAGCATTAAGTGAAGTCCATGATGGATCTTGTGGAGGACATTTTAGTGGAGGTGCCATTGCTAAAAATCTCCTACGAATGGGGTACTTTTGGCCTTCCATGGAAAAATATGCCAATGATTATGTGCATCATTGTGACAAGTGTCAAAGACATGCAGACCTTGTTCATGCTCCTACTCAGGAACTTCAAGCCATATCTTCTCCTTGGCCCTTTTCCAAATGGGGCCTAGACATCATTGGTAAAATTAATCCTATATCTTCATATGGTCATAAATTCATCATAACAACAATAAAGTATTTTACAAAATGGGTAGAAGCTATGCCACTAGCTTCTTGCATAGGATTCCAAGTCTCTAAATTCATCTTTAATCAAATTATTTGTAGATTTGGAATTCCATCAACTCTCATATCTGATAATGGAACATGCTTTAAGAACAAAGACATTAAGAAACTTTGTCAAAAATATAAAATTCAACATCGATGGTCCACTCCATATTATCCACAAGGAAATGGTCAAGTTGAAGCTTCTAATAAAACCTTAATTAATATTTTAAAAATATTGGTTAATAAATCAGGTCATGATTGGCATATGCAATTATATCCCACCTTGTGGGCCTATCGAACTAGTGTTCGTACTCCTATGGGTGCTTCACCTTTTGTCTTGGTCTATGGTGTTGAAGTAGTTTTTCCATTTGAGTTAGAAGTTCCTTCTTTAGCTCTTCTACTTCAAGATGTCGAAGTAGGAGATGAATATCATGTTGGAAGACTAAGTCAGTTGGAGCTTCTAGATGAGAAGTGCATTCATGCTCTAGAGCATCTTCGCGCTTACCAAGATAAACTTAAAATATCATATGCAAAGAAAGTTCATAGTCGATATTTTGAAGTTGGTGATTTAGTACTTAAAGAAAACCAAAAAAATACTAATGCTAGAAAAGATCTTAAAGGTAAATTTCAACCTAATTGGCTTGGACCATTTGTCATCACTACTAAATTTGGATCTGGTGCATATCGCTTGGCTACTTTGGATGGAAAAGATCTCAAAGAGCCAATGAATATCATGCATCTCAAAAGATATTATGCATAAAGCAAAAGTTCCATTTTTGTATATAATTGTAAATAAATTCTTCATCATTTAGTTTGCAATTATCATATATTCATAAAATTATTAAAAAAATAAAAAAAAAAAAAAAATTTTAAAAATATTTCAAATTTTGTTAAGTTCTCATTTTTGCATTATTGTGTGTTGTTTTCCAAAATTCAAGTTATATTTTATTTTCTTTCGGATAAACTCAAAATTTATCTTGAACCAATCACTTAATTTACATCTTTACTAAATTTTGATTTTGTCATTTTGATTATAAATCTCTCTTGAATCAAAATCACTATTACTTCACTAAATAAAATTTTGAGTTTTGGGAACTGGTCTTGCTACTTCTTGAACCAAGAACACATTTTCACATCTTAAAATGATTTTTTTGCAAATTTGAAAAATGATACTACATAGTAGTCTTAGTTCCTTAAGCGAAAATTTTCCCTTGCTATCCTATTATGTGCATGGTCTAGAATACTGAGAATTGGAAAAAGGACAAGCTCCCCCTACCCGAATAAAATCCCTTGCTCCTTGTCTAATCTGAGCAAGTATCCCAAAAAAAAAGAAAAAGAAAAGAAAAAGAAAAAAAAAGAAAAAAAAGAAAAGAAAAAAGTAGTTTTACTACAAAAAGCAATAAAATCCCCTTGTTCAAAAAATGAACAAGAATCCCTACTCAAAGAAATCAAAATAAAAGAAGGGGGTAATGAGCTTGAATCCCTAGAATTCCTCAGTTATTTGAACACCATGGGGTGATCCTCATTACAGGTTCGGTGGCATCAAGCCGACTTGGCAATGGTGGTATCCTTATGCATGGTGACATGTCTATCACATTAGCGACCTTATTTTGTACAGACCAATGTCCACTTGTGGATTAGCTAGCTTTTGGTGACTTGACTTACATAGTAGTTCAGTACAATTGCATGCACAAAATCATGGTTAATGAATCTTTCACTTGCACACACATTGGTTCATAAAAGTTGGCTTGTATCATTACCTTACTCAAAATTGGTAAATCAATTTCACAAAGCACACACATTTGATCCTTGAGAGATTTTGTATCATTATGTGAATCAATATGGATAATGAACTCACACATCACACACTGGTTCTCGATAAATTTGACTTTGTCCTTGAAATAATTTAAAATATTTCTTTGAAATTTTCTAGAAAACATTAGTTTGTAATCATTTACATTAATCCCTACAAATCACTTCATTTTAGCAATTACAATATATATATTGTCTTCAAAATTTTCAACATGTGACACAATGATTTATTTTCAAAATAAACTTGCATTTTCAAAATCATATATAATCATGCATTGCATTTTGACTTCGCGATGATGGTATAATTCCTAGTAATAATTTGCTTCAAACTTCACACTAGGAATTCTATGCCTAGCGCAAGTCATCCTTCCCAATTTTTCATGCTTAAATCACTTTATATCTCTCACAAATACAATCTTTATCAACCTATTTTCTCAAAATCAATTTCTTTTAAAATCAACATCTTCTTTCATCATCATAAGCCTCAAGGTCACTCTTGAGCCCTACAAACTTTATTATTAGTAATACAAAACTTCCTCATAATAGGATCCACTTCATGACCTAGCGAGCATTGATCTCCACCAATGGTCATATAACAACACAACATCCTTTGAGGTTCATTTCTAATCCATCAATTTTATTATTACATAAAAACATCTTTTTCAAAAACACATTTAAAAAATAAAATATTTTCATTTATGTATAAGCATGATCAAAATATTCAAAAAAGCATGATTACAAGAAATTCAAACATTATAAGAAAATGCAATAAATCATACAAATAAATCACACAAAGTTGCATAGATAAAATAAATATATATATATATATATATCAAAATATGTGTACAAAATGAAGTCGAACTGGTATGCCACAATCTACAAAATTGGCATACTCAGTCACTAAGGGATATAGTACAAAAATAATCTCATATATCACCCTCTAGAAGCCCTAGAGCTCTGAGCATCATCATCCCCACTAGGGGGTCATGGTGGTCAAAACCTCTACCACCCCAGTAGTAGTAGTTGTCCTAGAGGTCGAGCGAGACACTGATATCGAGTGGTTGGAAGGCTCATACGCCTCGAGAAATGGCTACCTCTGATTTGTAGGCACTATCACAAAGTACAATCCTTGATAGAAAGTTACCCATTCAATAGCCCAAAATAGCTCATCCCTTGAATCGCTCCTCCTAGATCGAGTCATCTAGGAAGATGTAGGAGTAGGAACCATAGCTCCCTGAGCCACCTGAGCCCATGCTTGTGTGAGCTCTATCTCTAGAGTCTAAATCTTGGTCTTCAGAATCACATCCTCCTCCTCTAGAGTCTAAATGTGAGTCTTTAGACTTATGTTCTCTACTCGTAGAGCTACCATCTCACTACTCTCTCCCTCCTCTATCATCATGCCCTTCTCGAGTGAGTCAGGTCTCCCCTCCTATTGAGGAGATGCTCTCCTCTCCTCCCTGGCTCTCTCTAGTACCAATATCCCTCTATGATATGGCTATCCCTTGGATCAGATGCCCTCCCCTAGTACATGGTCTCTCTCTCCTAGGAGGTACCTATGCTTTCTACTATTGGCATAGTTGCATATCGATGACCTACTCAACTACCTGACCTACACTCCTTGGCCTGGTGATCCATGTAGTGGATTCTAGCATACCACTATGGATATATAGTGGTCACCCAACATCATCCCCATCTATTATGGTTACCACATCATCATCAGGTTATGGATCCATGAACTATGCCATATTAGGAGCACCACTCACTGTAGTGGTATCTTGAGTCACCCTAGAAAATGTGACATCCCTAGTCCTAGGAATGTCCTGCTATAATCCAAACTGGCTTAGAACTTAGTCTATGTGGTGTAGCTCCACCTCTCCCTGATCCATCCTAAGCAAAATGACTCACCTCATGTGAGCTATCTCAAAACCATCCTCTCCCCATCCTTGTAGCTCTCTCTAGGGTCTCCATCGAATATCATCTATCATTAGCTCATCAAATAACCTCCTCATTGTATCAAGGTTGATCCACCCATGGTGCCCTCTATGCAAATGCCAATAGAACACTCTAGGTCTCCCATCCTCCACCCCTATCAAAGGTAACCCTATAGGTCTCCTAATGGCCATGTGCTCCCAACACCATACCTATAGGAAAGAGGTAAGTACCAATGCCTTACCCCCTCTGTAGACAACCCTATGAAGTGTCCTGTATAGTCGACATAAGATATATGGACCCTAAGAAAACCATAATCTCTGGTCCCTCATGTCATAGATAACCTCTACCAAAGTCCATGGTAAGTGGTAACCACTGAGATGACATAATAATAGCCCTACCACTATACCACTTAGGACCACTATCAATCTAGAGACCCCATCTATCTGGCTAAGTCTCTCAATGCTGACTCCACCCTTCTTGAGGATGAAGCTCGGAATCCCCATATAAATCTCATCACCTAGCCCTGATTCCAGAATGGAGCTATGATACATCTCTAATAGGTACTCTAAGTATCCTCTAGATATCCTCTAGTGTAGGGGCCATCTCCCCTATTGGTAGCTCGAAATATGATGACCTAGGATACCACCTCTCTACCAATATCGTAGTCTCAAGTCTACTAGAATTTGTGGTATCTCTACCACATGTCTAAGCCTGGTCATCTCTAGAGTAGTCCTCTCCTCATCTATCAAGAGCACCCAAGTCTTCTTGGAGACCATTGTATCTCCACTCCCTATTCTTCAAAGTTGGTTTTGTTAACAAAATAAAGCAACAAAAATTAAAGTTAGTAATCGAACTTAAAATTGCATGATCGGACCTATTTAAATTGCAATATCAGACCTAATTGTTCAATATCGGACCTATTTTGATGATATCGTACTCTCGATATCACCAAAATTTATCGATATTGATAATATTGGACCTATTTTGATGATATCAAAAGTTTGATATCACCAAAATAGGACCGATTTTTCTAAATGCTGATATTGAACACGATGTGACGATAGTCGTGCCCTAAAAATCTAAATTTTAAAAAAATTAAATGCTAAAACATGAAAATTTTTAAGCTAAAGAGGTTTAAGATACTTACCCTTATGCTCCCCTCCCTCGCTCGCACTTCATCTGCTTGATGTGTGACCTCTACCATCTTCTCCCTAGAGCATAGTTTCAGCAATAGTGACAAATGAAAATGAATTAGGGTTTACCCTAAATTGTTCTTTTTATTTATTTTACCCTCAATTTGCAAATTTTGAGTTTTCCACCAAACGCAGAATTTGGTGTAAAAACTCGAAGGGGGTATCACACCTAATATAATTTATAGTAAAACTTCAAACCTTAATAATTTTTGCAATAAATTTTTGCTTTCTCGTAAAGCGTGCCATCTCTTCTTTAATGCATTTTTTTCAAAAATGCGCTAAAGAGGGGGAAAAATGTAATAGGTTAAAATTGACCCATATCAATTTAACCTAAGTCAAAAACATTTAAAAAATTAATTAAAACCACTTCCTAACCTCCTACCTCGATTTTTGCACCCGCATTAAGTTAGTTTTTAACCTCTTGATGATATCGACTCTATTTGACCGATATCGAATGTCTGATCCAATATCGGACCTAAATGTGTAAGATCGGATGTCCGATCTCATCCAAAAATAGAAAATGCCTAGAATAACAAAATGATAAATTTGTTGTAACCTATTTTGTCTTTACCTACCTAATGACATGGAGGTTACGGTATCGGATCACCCGATATCATCTAGATTGGGAGAAGTTACAACTCCCTCTATTTTTAGCCCAACCCCTCTAACCTACCTAGCCTATTTAATCTAGGCACTCCCTCCTTGGATTCCCCCTGACTCTCTGACTCTTGGCTAGTTTTCTATCATTCTCGCATTCTTTAGCATTATAGTATTTTTATTGTTTATTGCTTTCTTGTAGGTTCGAAGGTCTAAAGTTATGCATCGATGGATATGATATGATATCGGACATCCGATATCACTTAGAAGTATCTGATCTTACTTTGCAAGATCTGATCTTGTCTGCGAAGTTGATTGGGGGTACTTTCAGACCTTTGTTTGCATCTCTTAACTCTTATTTTGCATTTTAAGATCATATCCATTCTTTTAGCATATCAATTTATCATAAATTTTTGTTATCATATTGGAGTTCACCATCTTCATCATTGCATTGTGTTATTTACATTTTTGATCTATGTTCCCATTGTTTCCTCTTAAATATTGCATATAATAAGTTCATATAGCTTAATTCATGCTTAATTAAGTTTGTATCGATGTTGCAAGTTTCTATTTTTCTGTCAAATTGTGAAATTGTAGGATTTTGATCAGATCGGCTCTACTGGTATGAGATCAGACTTGATCGATATGAGATCGGACGTCCGATATCACCTAGAACAAGTTCGATATCACCTGCAACAAGCAAACAGACTCTACATCAGCCATCCAGATTGAGTAAGAGTGTCCAATTTCTTTCATAACTAAGCATTGCATCTATTCACCTTCTGTAATTTACTATGTTGTATTCATTTGAATCAAAATTGCATTTAGTATAGATTAGTTGCATTTGGCCAAACTAGGTGATTGTGAGCAAAGTAAAAAGAACACATCAAACAAACTCCCAACCTAGGCATGGAAACTGCCATATAAATGTTTCCTGGTGAACCCACCCAATTCATCAAAAAATCACCAAAGAGGGCATGACCTCAAGTGCCTCTCCTCTGAGGTGTAGACCTACCATTTTCCCATTCCCCTTCTAGGCATGGATCCATTAGCTTGAAGGAAAGGAGTGAGAAAATTTTAGAGCTACAATAAGAATGAGGACTTACTTAACGTCACAAGAGTATGAGACATGGCAAGTAGTTGAGGATGGGTTCACACCTACAAATAATCCTCTTACAAATAAATATGGTGAGCTTTTACATGTAAATAATTCCAAGTCTATACATGCAATACTAAGTGGATTATGTGAAGTGAAATTTGTGAAAGTTATGCATTACATATTAGCAAAAGAGATTTGGAAAAAATTGAAGTAAGCCTATAAGGAAAATAAAAAGGTCAAGATGGCAAAACTAAATCATAAGAAAAGATTTGAAGATTTGAATATGGAAGAAGATAAATATATTGCTGCATAATTACTTTGTGTGGATGAGATTGTTAATACCATGCGTGGACTTGGATTTGAAGTTGAAGAATATGATTTTGCTCAAAACGTTTTAAGGTCACTTCCTACAAGGTATGAGGGAAAAGTTTCAGCTATAGAAGAGATAAAGGATATTGAGAAGTTGAGCATGGATGAGCTACATGGAATTCTCACATCTTATGAGATGAGAATAGTAAAGGATCTCAACTCCAATAAATAAGTAGCCTTCAAAGCATCAAATAAAATAAAGGATAAGAAATCAGAATCAAGTGGTGAATCAACCAGTGATGAAGAAGCTAACTATGGCAGAAGAAACAAGGACTCAAGAAAGCACAAAGGTATAAAAATAGTAAAATGTTTCAATTGTGGAAATTTTGGTCATTATGCATCTAATTATCTAGAAGCTGGAAGGAATAACAGTGAAGAGAAATAGGATCATAAGAAAACATAAGTAGGAAAATCTAGGTATAAAAATAAAAATAGGTATGGTCAAAACAAGCATGAAAAGAAATTCTTTCAAAGGCACAAGAAAAGTTTCTATGTTGAAAAGGGAATCAAGGCTTCAAGTGACAGTGATGGAAGATATACATATGGTGAAGAAGAGGAAATTCTATTTTTGGTGATAGAAGAGGAATAAAATGCTCATACTGAATATAGATCTAAAAAGTATGATGATGCTCTTGAATACTAAGAAGTAGATAAGGATTCAGAAAATGAAGAAGGTGTAGTAGATCTAGAAGCATAAATTATTGCTACTCTCAAAGAATTGAAAGAAGGTTAGAAAGTAGAATTCAAAATTCAAGGCTCAAGTTCAAGAATGAGATGAAAAAAATGAAAGCTTATACAAGATTTGACAAACTCAATAGCTAAGACAAGGATATTTAAAAAAAAGTTAGAGGTAAAAGTTCTATAATGTGAAAGATTAGAACTTGAGGTAGCTTCACTAAGGATGGAAGTAAAAGAGTCTAAAGACAATCTACATAGGTATGATAAAAGTTCAAAGACCTTGGATAAGATTATAAATGCACAAAGACCTTCATCTATCAAAATAGGACTTGGTTTTGAAGAAGGACAAGGGAAATGTATCGCTCCAAATTTTTCGCATCCCTACCTTCAGGCTATAGGATCCGCGCCCGAAAGGAGGATGGGAAAAGGATGGTGCGGTACCTCGGACTGAGAGGACTTTGCGAAGGTCCCGCCTCTCAAGGGAGGTGTATTTTGATGATTTTTCGATGGATGGTGGGTTCACCAGGAAACATTTGATGGCAGTTTCCACGCCTAGGTTTTGGAATGTGTTTAAATGTGTTCGTTTTAACCTTAAGCATTCATATCCTAGGTTTGGCCGAATGAATCTATATTAATCTATATGAAAATGCAAGTTCAATGAATACAAAAAATAGATTTAAAGACAGAAACAGAGAGATTACAGAATGCAAGATGATGAATACCTGATCCGGATGTCTGAAGAAGATTCTGATGTTGAAGTAGTCTGGATCGTCTGAGATTCGACAGAATCATCTGCAATCAGACAAGATCGTCTGAGATCTGACGAATTCGTCAGACGAATTCGTCAGAGACCTGCAAAACCGAAAACAGATGCAAAATACAAAAAATACTACAGTGCTAACAGAGGGAAATGATATAAAATGGCAGCAATGTTATCAAACTGCAACTTAAACACAGAAACAAAAATGAATTGTGCTAATTTGATGATAATTAAGATTTAATTATGCACTTAATCTAAATGGGTGAACTCCAAATGCAAGATAATATAAAACACTAAATAGATTATCTAATTTGCAGAATAAAATGACAGAAAAAGGGTTGAGGAACGCAAACTTCAGGCACTGATTGCCTTAATACGGACTGCAGTCGAGATCGTCTCGCATCAGTATGAAATCGCCTCGAATTCGACAGGTTCGCCTCCGATCTGAACAGGTTCGTCGACGACGATAGGTGCTGGCTTCGGCTGAAAAATAGTGTTGTACCTGCAACAAAATTGATGTGGAACTAGTGCAAATGCAAGATAGAGATGATTTAACGTATATGGAATTGAATTGCAGAGAATTTCGGCCAGGGGTTGGGAAGGGAAAATCCTAGAGACTAAATAGGCTTAGGGGGAGTAGTTAGGAGGTTGGAGATCATCCCAATTTGGGAGATCTCCAACGGGGGAGGGTCCCAACGGTGCAGACACGCTTTTGCCCGGATTGGAGACCCGTTGGAACAAATTCCAACTTTGCAAAATCAGTTTTGCGACAAGATCGTCTGGACGTCCTAGTCCAGACGAAATCGTCAAATCTGGGGCGATATCGTCTGATCGGCGACGATATCGTCAAACGGTCAAAACAACCTCTAAAAATGGCACGAAAAAGGGGGAAACGGATTTCCCGACGGTTAACGGGCGGTTTGGGAGGTTAAATTTGAATTTTAAATTATTTACTAAGGTGAATGTAATTATTGCATTTTTATTGCGCCAATTTTAGGGTGCTACATTTTGCCCCCTCTTTAGCGAATTTTTCGAAGAAAATGCGTTAAAGATGAGTTCTTCTCGATCTACGAGAAAGCAAAAATTATTCCCATTTTTAGGCGACGATTCTTGGTCGAATCGTACGACAGCTTACTATGGTGCCCCCTCCGTGTTTTTACCCAAATCGAACGTTTGAGGTAAAAACGCGAAAAAGCAAAAAAATTATTTTTGAATAAAATTAAGAAAAATAGGGTAAAACCCTAATTCATTTTTACTGTTCATTTTCTGGTTTTAGAGCTCTGGAAGCAAAAATGGTGGAGACGACGCACAGATCAACAGAGGTCCGACGCGGTCTACGGGTAAGAGTCCAGACTGATCTAGAATGCTTTAATTTTAACTTTACATGTTTTTTAGATGAATTTTAGATGAATTTTGAGCATCGCGGCCGTTTTTGGGCCGTCGACGTCGTCGGGACGAAATCGTCCCGATTTCGACGAAATCGTCTCAATTTCGCCCGAGGGCGAAATCGTCGAAAGGGGGACGATTTAGTCAAATTAGAGACGATTTCGAACTGCGAAATCGAAAACGATTATGCTCAAATTTGGGACGATATCGTCCAATAGTGGGCGATATCATCAATTGCACAAAGTTGAATTTTTAATTTGCATTATTGATTATTTGAATTGTTGATTAATGATTGTTTATTGTTTTGTTGTTTATGTTTGCAGAGAGGATTACTAAAGAGCAGAGAATGGAAATATGGAGGTTTGAGAGACGACTTGGCCGCTCTGACACAGGCAGAGCGAGATCAGCGGCACGAGTCGAGCTTATCGCATGTGGCAGAAATGCCACAAGTATCTACAGACATGGGGCTACTGACGGCCCTAGCAGAGAGGTGGTATCCGGGGTCTTCATGTTTTTGGCTACCGACAGGGGAGATGACTCCCACTCTGGAGGACGTATGGAGGATTCTGAGAATCCCCATACAAGGACGGCTCATTACTCCTACGGCCAATCAGGGCCGCGCTATGGGACGGTTATGCGGTGACCCGAGCTTCACCCTGGAGAAGGGCGGAGTTAACATCGAGGCACTACGCCAGATGCCTGGGGCATCTACACTCACACGGGTGCTAGCTGGAGTAGTTGGTGGACTTCTGCTGTGCCACCAGAGCGGGTGCAGGGTGCCATGGATGCTCGTAGATGTGATCTACGATATGAGAGACCACGGCTACAGGTTTGCTTGGGGCAGTTTTGTTCTATGCCGGTTGTACAGGATCCTGTATGGGGTCGTGTACAAGGGCGGCCGATGTCTGGTTATGACATCGCTACTACAAGTTTGGTGCTGGGAGCACATTGCGATGCGGAGGCCGATAGGGCTTCCTCTGATAGGGGTTGATGGGGAGAGGCCCCGAGTCTTCTACTGGTGGCTCCGAGAGGGTCACAGTGGCGGATCGACTTGCCGATGTCCCGGAGGCTATTGGATGACCTAGTCCCGGACCAGATCACCTGGAGGCCATGGAGAGAGCATCCAGGGTGGCCAGAGGACGGACAGGAGCTGGCTCGCATCAGGCGAGTTTGTTGGCTGAGGATGGAGAGGGGAGAGGTGGAGCTCCATAGGTACGACCGAGTTTTGAGGCAGTTCGGTCTACAGTAGGGGATCCCATCCCTCAAAGACTACGAGTTTTCTCGGACTGTCCGGGATAACACTACGGTTAGCGGGGCTCCGGACATGCAGCGGTTCTGGAGCCAGGACACGGATGATGCCCCCATCCAGCCAGTGGATGGGGACGACGCAGGGGTAGCCGATGGCTACGATGCCTGGTACGCAGGCATCCGCCCTCCTCGGATGACGAGGGCACAGGGTCCGATCCACGTAGTTGTGCATCGGATAGGGAGGCGGCGCCAGGCGGCGATGGAGGCAGCCCAGGGTCACGACGGGAGAGAGGTGAGGCGGCCACAGGCACAGGAGCGGCCACGGTAGAGAGAGAGGGAGAGGAGGGAGGTGAGACCCCCATCTCCACAGAGGCCACCATCGCCCGATAAGGGCAAGGGTGTGGACACAGGAGAGAGTAGCGAGATGGCTACTCTCCGGGCGAGAGAGATCGTCTGCAGGCTCAGGTGCAGACGCTACAGGATGCGGCTGCACGACACCGGGCTGAGGTGTCACAGCTACGGGATGAGATTGCATGCCTCAGGGCACGGGGCGGAGGGGCGAGCACACAGGAGCTGGCGCGGTCGATTGCTCAGACCACGTTTTACCAGGGCATCTACTTCCAGATGGTGCCAGAGGGTCAGAGGGTACAGCTGCCAGTCGGCATTGCTGACCCTATCAGGATTGGGTCCTCGAGGACTACGTCTCGATCGAGGACGAGGACTACACAGACGGCGATGGGGCCACCTCCTCCACCTCAGGGCGGGGGAGGAGATGAGGCAGAGAGCTCGAGAGGCTCTCGAGGCTAGAGGGCGGGATTGACATTTGTATGATATGATTATTTTTGATAGAGGATTGAGTATGCCGAGGTACAGATTGTGGCATACCAATCTAGTTTTGATGATGTACATATGTTGATATATATATATATATATGAGATATTTTTGATCATATGACTTGTGTCTTTGTGTATGTTTATGATGCTTTTATGTTTTGATTGATTGATTTGATAATTGGATGTAATTATGTCGTTGGAGATATTATAATTTGAATGTCATGGTGATATTTTTAAATGAAAATAATCTGATGTAACAAATTGATTGTTTATGATGAAATGTGATAAAAATAAAAAATAAAAAGAGACTTCTAACAATAATTTCAAAGGACATTGTCGCTATTATAGACCATTTCACGGAGTCGCTGCTCACTCGGTCGTCAAGCTAATCCCGGGATAGAAATATTGTTAAAAGTAAAAGAGTGCTTAAGAGACTGTCTTAAGACTTTGTTGTGATAGTGCAAATGATAATGATGATGATGGTTTGTTTTCAGATTTTCATAAAAATGTTTGTGCATGAAATGATGTTTTAAAATGATTTTTGCTAGGCATAAATTCCTAAGGGTGATAAATTTTTTTGGATAATTCCTTAGGAATTATACCATCATTGCAAAATTAAAGGTTGACATAATGACATGAAATAATGAAAATGTGTTTGCTTTGGAAAAGCATAATTTGTGTAACATAATGAATTAAGCCATATGGTTTTCATGATTTTTGAATAAATGGGGAATAAAAATTGTTACAATGGTTTGCGCTAGGCATAGAATATGTAGGTATAGACTTATACCATCATCGCGAAAATCCAAAAAAAATAGTTTTATTGCATGGTTGATTTTTGATGAACAAGAAAATATGAAAATGAGGACTTGCGCTAGGCATAATATTTCAATTTGGGTTTTGAAACTATACCATCGTCGCGAAAGTCAATCAGATATATATGTATATGTTTTGATTGTATAGTTTGAAAGAAATTTTTGATTTTTCTATTATATAGTTGTCTTTGGGGTAAACAACTGTACTTGATTTATTCCAAACAAGTTGCAAAAATAATATTTCAAATTATTTTGAAGACAAAAGTTAGATTTATAAGGAATCCCATGTGCATATGTGAATTCATTTCTGATCTTGATTTATCATAATGATACACGAAATCTCTCAAATACAAATGTGTGTGCAATTGCATTGTTCATTTACCAGTTTTGAGCAAGATACTATGATACAAGTGATTTGAAGAAACCAAATAAGTGTTCATTAACCATGATGTAGATGCATATAACCATACTAGGCTACTATGTAGATCGGATTATCAAAAGCTAGCTAATCCATAAGCAGACATAGGTCTATACAAAAGAAGGTCGCTAATGTGACAGACATATCACCACGCTAGGAGTTACCCAAGGCCAAGCAGGTTGGGCACAAACCACCTGTTATGGGGCTTACCTCATGAGTTTCGAATAATTGAGAATTCCAGGGATTCAAGCTCATCAACCCTTCTTTTCTTTTCAAAGGGTAGGGAAAGGGATTTTATTGCTTTCTTGCTTTCTTTTGAACTTTGCTTATTTTTCTTTTTGTATTTCTTTTGCTTGATAATGCTTGTAACATTGCTGTAATGATATAAAAGAACATTTTTCTTTTCTCTTTTCTTTTTCTTGAACTTTTCTTTTCTTTTTCTTTTTCTTTGCTAGGGATACTTGCTCGGATTAGCTGTAGAGCAAGGGATTTTTATTCTGGGTAGGGGTGAGCTTGTCCTTTTGCCAATTCTCAAAGATTCTAGACCATGTGCATGATAGGATAGCAGGGGAAACTTTTCGCTCAAGAAATCAGTTCTACTATGTAGCAAAACATGGAAATTACAAATATAATCATTTTATTGTGAAAAGATGTGCTTGGTTTAAGTAAATAACAAGATCAATTCTCTATGCTCAAACTTTATTTAATTGAATTTTGTGGACTTTGATATAAGAGAGATTAGTAATCATGCCAGATAAAATCAAGATATTTATTTGTTGTGAGTGTGCAAGTGAGGGATTCGAAATAAATGCTAATTTATCCCAAAATAAGTTGAAACATATAACTGCAATAATTGTAAGAAAATATATATAAATGATTTTTTGAGAAGTTTGGAGAATGTTGACTCTCTCTTTCTTCTGTATATTGTTTTGGTTTCGAAAGAGTCAAGCATATAGCTGTTTTTAGATCATTATTTTGATTTTTGTTTTTGAGTAAACAATTTAACAAGTGCTTTAAATAAATGCAATAGATAGTTTTTGAAGATTTTTCTGGGAGATTTATGAATGTTTTTGGTGTTTTTTTGAATAAATTGAAAGAAATACAAGATAGTAATTTTGAACAAATATATACATGGATGAAATGACCAGATTTATGCATAGTAACGTTTAAGATGCAAAATATTCATGGGTTCTTTAAGTTCTTTACCATCTAAGGTAGATAATTTATATGCTCCTGATTCAAATTTAGCAGTAATAATGTATGGTCCAAGCCAATTGGGCTCAAATTTACCTTTAAGTTCCTTAGTTGCATTTGTATTTTTTTTGAAGATTTTGAGGATTTTGATTTTTTTTGTATTTTGATTTTAATTTATGAATTGAAATTGGTGGTATATACAAGATGATCTATATACACTATATAAGGTTATTTGAGTATAGCATGTCTAAGGTTGCTTCAAAATCAAAGGTGGTTTTGAAGGATAATCTGGTTGAGGTGAAGGTAAGAATAGAAGGTGATGAATAAAAGGTAGTGATAACAAAAGGTTTGTTATAATGTAGAATAATGTAGCAAAAGATTTGACTTTTATATGTGTAAAATTGATCATGTTACAAAATAAAATATTAGAAATATAAGAAAGTTCTTCATTCTTATTATTATATTCCAAGTTTTGATAAGATGGAGAAAGTATATGTGAAAGATATGCATGAGTGTTATTTGGTAAACAAGAATGATCATATATGGATGAAGAAAAGTGATGGATAGCAGATAATTGTGACAATAGAGAATGTATAGAACTTGATGTTTCAACCGTTAAATATTCTTCAAATGGTGTTGGGTCACCATGTATGGTAACAATTTTATTTACAATTTCAAACTTCAAACATTGGTGAAGAGTGGAAGGGACAACTCTCATCGTATGAATCCAAGGACTTCTGAGAAGTAGGTTGTAAGGTGAAGGGCAATATCCTACATAGAATAAAGTATCCAGGATCTTGGTTCCAATATTAAGGGGAAGAATTATAGTACCTTGACAATCTTGAATTTCATTGTTAAAAGATTTTATAATAACATTTGATTCATTAAGATCTTGTTCCTTTGTTTTGAAATTTTGGAATAATTGATAAGTGTATAAATTAAGAGAGAAGCCATTATCTTCCATGATAGTTCTAACAAGTGTTTCTTTACTAGATCCTGTAATGTACAGATAGGAGTCTTCTTGTGGAGCAGAGGAAGGAATATCCTCATCATAGAATGAAATATGGTTAACCTCAAGAGGGTTTATACCATTAATTATGTTCTTAGAGAAAATATGATGAGGAACAAATTGTTGGCTAGGTATTTTGAACAAAATTTCCTTGTGATAAATTTGTAATACTTCTAAAAGGGATATCTTTGCTTGAGGATTAATCACTTGTTGTTGGTTATCAAAGTGGATTTCAGATTGAGATTTTGATTCTAAAGATGAGCTTTCTATGCTTACATTCCATTTTGGATCATTCTCTAGAGTCAAATATAGTTTTGAAGGTTGGTCAAATGAGCAATCCATATCTTGAATATCTGATTGAGTTGATTGAACTTGAGGTTGCTCATTTGTAGTTTTTGTTACAATATTAATAATATCATCATGATGGGACACATTAACATGCAATATTTGATTGGTTTTTTGTTGTTGATAATTGAATAGGAGTTCTTGGGAGATCTCCATGTCTTGATTGATTATTGGTATTTGTTGTGTAGGAGTTTGATTGTTTACTGGAGGTTTATCATCAGTTGTAGATTGTAATTCCTTTATATTAAAAAGACCCTTATCAATCAAATCTTGAATTGCACATCTTAAATCTTTACAATTTTGTGTCATATGTCCATCTACTCTATGATATTCACAATGTAGCTCAGGTTTAAACCAATCTGTTGTGGTGTCAGGTTGTCTTATGGAAGGGAGTTCAATCTTATTTGTGTCAAGTAAATACTTGAGAATTATATCCATTGGTTGATTGAGCTTTGTAAATGTACGTGATGAAGGTTTTTGAGAGGTTTTTGATAAATGCCTTAGGAATTTCATCATAAAAGGGCCTAATGGTTTCTCACCTCTACTTTCTTTGTTATGGGTAGAATGATGATAGGAAGATTGCGATGTAGGAGGTGAGTGCATGGTAGAATTGGAAGAATAAGTATTTTCTTGTTGAAATGGATGTGTTGTATTGAAAGAAGAGTATTGAAAAGGTGGTGGAGGATTATATGTGGATTGATAGACATAATATGGATATATGGGAGAATAGATAATATCGTTATGAAGAGGATTGGCAAAGGGATTGTCTTGTTGGGGTAAGGATGAAAAATGAGAGAAGTGTGATGGAGGTGATGTTGAATAGGGATAAGGTTGATCATAATCAACAAATGTATTTGGCTGAATTCTTCCAACATTACTAATGGGCTCATATTGATTTGAGTAAAAACTCATGGTTTTTTTAGTGCTTCTAAAAGTAATATTTAGCATCTACTATTTAGAATTGAATCTAAAACATATGAAATGATGATTTTGTTTTTGTTTTTCTTGTATACATATATATATTTTTGTTTTTGTTTTCAAAAGGTTTACAATGCATTCACGTCGGGTTCACCAAAATGTATCGCTCCAAATTTTTCGCATCCCTACCTTCAGGCTATAGGATCCGCGCCCGGAAGGAGGATGGGAAAAGGATGGTGCGGTACCTCGGGACCGAGAGGACTTTGCGAAGGTCCCGCCTCTCAAGGGAGGTGTATTTTGATGATTTTTCGATGGATGGTGGGTTCACCGAGGAAACATTTGACGGCAGTTTCCACGCCTAGGTTTTGGAATGTGTTTAAATGTGTTCGTTTTAACCTTAAGCATTCATATCCTAGGTTTGGCCGAATGAATCTATATTAATCTATATGAAAATGCAAGTTCAATGAATACAGAAAATAGATTTAAAGACAGAAACAGAGAGATTACAGAATGCAAGATGATGAATACCTGATCCGGATGTCTGAAGAAGATTCTGATGTTGAAGTAGTCTGGATCGTCTGAGATTCGACAGAATCGTCTGCAATCAGACAAGATCGTCTGAGATCTGATGAATTCATCAGACGAATTCGTCAGAGACCTGCAAAACCGAAAATAGATGCAAAATACAAAAAATACTACAATGCTAACAGAGGGAAATGATATAAAATGGCAGCAATGTTATCAAACTGCAACTTAAACACAGAAACAAAAATGAATTGTGCTAATTTGATGATAATTAAGATTTAATTATGCACTTAATCTAAATGGGTGAACTCCAAATGCAAGATAATATAAAACACTAAATAGATTATCTAATTTGCAGAATAAAATGATAGAAAAAGGGTTGAGGAACGCAAACTTCAGGCACTGATTGCCTTAATACGGACTGCAGTCGAGATCGTCTCGCATCAGTATGAAATCGCCTCGAATTCGACAGGTTCACCTCCGATCTGAACAGGTTCGTCGACGACGATAGGTGCTGGCTCCGACTGAAAAATAGTGTTGTACCTGCAACAAAATTGATGTGGAACTAGTGCAAATGCAAGATAGAGATGATTTAACGTATATGGAATTGAATTGCAGAGAATTTCGGCCAGGGGTTGGGAAGGGAAAATCCTAGAGACTAAATAGGCTTAGGGGAGTAGTTAGGAGGTTGGAGATCATCCCAATTTGGGAGATCTCCAATGGGGGAGGGTCCCAACGATGCAGACACGCTTCTACCCAGATTGGAGACCCGTTGGAACAAATTCCAACTTTGCAAAATTAGTTTTGCGACAAGATCGTCTGGACGTCCTAGTCCAGACGAAATCGTCAAATCTGGGGCGATATCGTCTGATCGGCGACGATATCGTCAAACGGTCAAAACAACCTCTAAAAATGGCACGAAAAAGGGGGAAACGGATTTCTCGACGGTTAACGGGCGGTTTGGGAGGTTAAATTTGAATTTTAAATTATTTACTAAGGTGAATGTAATTATTGCATTTTTAATGCGCCAATTTTAGGGTGCTATAGGAAACAATAAGAAGGATCAAGCTCAAGTTCACAAGATGAAGAAGTTTTAAAGGAAGAGAGTGAAGAAGAAAGTGAGACTTATGTGAATAGAAACTTCACCAAGAAAGGAAACAAAAGGAACAAGAATCATCACAAAGAAGAAAGGACTAAGATACCAATGGGTTCAAGGCAAGATTTATTCAAAGGACGTTGTTTTTCATGTAACAGATTTGGTCACAGGGCTATGCATTATAGGAATCATGGAAAGGAGTATTGTGTTACCAAGAGGAATTTCAAATATGGACATTCCTTTCAAGGGTATTTCTACTCTTGTAATCAATTTGGGCATAAAGTAATTCAATGCAGGGTTCATGACAAAAAGGAGTATGGCTTCACCAAGAGGAACTTCAAGACATTTGTACCTTCTATGAACTAAAAAATTAAGTGTTACAAGTGTAATAATGTTTGAAATAAGGCCAAGTGGTGTAGAACAAAGTTTCCAGAGACAAGCAGAAATAAGGACACTTAAAAGGATCAGAAGTGCATGTTGAGAAAGAAGGTTAACAAAGGAAAGAAGCATTATATGCAGGGAGTAGTTTTACTCCCACCCCAAAATTAATCACCTCAAGGAGAGGAGGTGGGGAGGGGGCTAATCTAAGAGTCTTATATTTAGCCCAAAATGATTCCCTTTTCCATTGATGTCAAAGTGGGAGATATTAGAGTAAGGGGGAGAGAATTCAATCAGGGGGAGTAGATCTGGAATCAAATGGTTTGAAAAATGAAGTTTTAGAAAAGGGTTTCCATCAATTACAAAGGGGGAGATTTTTGGAAATTTTGAGTAACTATGTGATGTCAAAAGCTAGTTAATATCACTACAAGGGAATTGATAAAAGGAGGGTTAAAATATTTATATTAAAATCCCAAGAGATTTGGTATAAAGCTCTACATGGTTGGCCAAAATACTGTCTAAATATCTCGAAGGAAGGAAATACTTAGGTCCAAAGGAAATAATATTATAATATTTATTATTATAATATTAAAGTTGTTGATATAAAGCCTAAGGTTAATTATAAAATAATTATAATATTTATATTATAATGTTTTATAACCCTAAGTGGGTTTGGCACCAAGAATAAAGTTTAAATTATTAAACTTCGTCAATGTCCTAGCATGGAGATAATTTGGTATTTATATGATAAAGTTTGGAGGCCAAAATATAAGGTTTTTGATGCATAATGTGAGTGATTAAATTATTGATGCAAATTTTGTGAGCAAGGTGGATGAAGCTTTTAGTTTGAAAAATAAAAGGAAAAGTGTGGACGAATAAAGAGATAAAGTTATATACCCCTATCACCAACCATGCAGTTGACCTAGCGATAGTCTTGGCAGCATTAAGGCACTAGTCAATGATAGATACTGAATTTTATTCCTGGTGGTAGCAGTTTATTTGATTTGCTAGCGATAAGGGTGAGCAATGGTTATGTAGAGACCCCGGGGAAGTGGTGCACCGTCCACTCACTCTATTTGCAATTATTATTGAATATTTTAACGTTTAACATGAATTAAATGAAAAATCATAAAATATGTGTAGCTAAAGCACAAAGAAATAAATTAATGAATGCTTTGTATTGGTATTTCCAAGATCTGGTTACATATAAATCCCTCTATGGGATACCCTTCATTTGATACATGATTTTACACAAACAGGGTAGCATATGTATAAAATATCCCATTGCAAAGGGAGATGCGCTTTTCTAGGCTTATCGATGATGCACATGAAACTACATGAGGGCTTATAGATGCCTCCTTCTCCAGGTCTGATTCCTAGAGGGATCCTCTTATTTTCATATGTTGTGGATTTTTCCAATGAACCTGTAGCCTTGCAAGCAATGAAACAACAATACACTCTTATATGTCTGAGATTTCCTCCCCGAATGAGGTTGTTAGCAATAAAACAAATGTAATGAAACTAGTACTATGAATGCAAATAAATGAAGTAAATCTTATGCTAATGATATGAAATCATGGAGAAATTAGAATAAAAGAAACTAACACCTAAACCCTAGACTAGGTTGTGGGCCACTATCCAGGATAGTGGTTGCTAAGGTGAAATCTATCTCTATTGATCCAAAGGCTATGGGATTAAGTCTGCTACTAATGTTAAATGATTACTGTATGTGCACGGATGATTACCTCTTAGTTGGCTAAAACTTTGTTGCTTCTCAAGGGTGCTCATATTTTCTCTCTAATTCGATAGGGCTTCATTGTAAAATGATCTCCAAGGGGAGCTCTCCAAGTCTCCAAAATATCTCCTCAATGATCCAATCTGTTCAAAATTTTGATATCTGATATGTGATATCTTTTCTCCTTATTAATTATTAAAAGGTCCTCTATGCTTTTAGTTTTACTCCTTATAAAGTGTTTGAAGCCCTAGGTCAATGTTCAAACCCTAGAACTGAATCCCTCATGCGCATTAGAGGTTAGCATAAGAATTTGAGCTTTTGTATACCATTGAAGGGTAGTTAACTGATGTCTAAATCTGAACTTGAGTCTTTCATGTAGACTGGTTGTGAGGAGGAATGCAAAGTTGTCTTCGCTCGGCCTTATTACATGCAGACTACCACTTCTGCCTATAATTAGGCTAGATTTATGGTAAAATGATTTTTAGGTTTAGTCGTTGTCATCTATAGTAGTTAAGATTTGGCCGCTTTGAGCTGTAGTGGCTAGGATCCAACCACTCTAGTCCATAGAAACCAGGCTTGGATGGGTTGAAAATGCCCCAAATGAGTGGTAAAAACCACTTTTAATACTTGTAAGGTCCCAAGGTTTAGTCACATGACCTATGAATGTGCCCATGTGAGTAGTATCCCTGAACATGACATGTTTTAGGTGTCTAAATATACCCCTTTTGTGATGCGTTGAGTGGAAAACATAGCGCAAAGTAAAAATGTATACTGCTATGTTTACAGGGTGTATGATGATCATTGATCTGATCAATGCTAGATGGTCCAATCATGCAAGATGACACACATACTTGAATCATTGCTTCAACCTGACTGAAGGTTTAATTTAGCACTGGGCTTGCACATGTCTATTTGCACTCATTCCTCAAATGCAATCAAGTATCTTATGCTACTACAATAGAACTGATCGAAGGAGAGCTACAAACTAAATATGTCATATTTGCTTATGAACCCAACAAACAGGAAAAGTTTTGTAAGAGTTGTATGCAATGATTTGTAGGATGAATGCTATTTTGATATGATCGAGTGATATTTGGTTGACTTTGATTATGATTATTTGAATATTTGAGCTACCCCCTCACACAAATTAATTTGTGAGGGAAAGGCAATGAATGAAGCGACAAGTTGCTTGACCAATCTGACTAGTTTTGGTTCCTTCCTAGTGGTTTGTTCTTTTAGTGGAAAAACCTCCACCCAAGTGTGATTCCAATTGTTTATGATGATCATTCATCTCTATCCTAGGGAGTGGTCCAACCATAAATAGCCTTCTTAGGGATTTAGTATGAGCGATTCTATTTATACTTGTATTGCATCACTTGGCTCAGTGTTTTTGGTGTCATAAGAGAATTAGGATGATTCCATCATACCCGTGGAGTAGTCCAAACATCTTGGTATTATTCAAGATTGAGCTGATTCATCATGATTCCTAAATGAGTAATTTTCCCCAAGTAGTCCTATGGTAACTTACTCATCTCATCGAATTGCATGGAGTGCAAATCACTGCAACCATTGAGTTGATAGAGTAAGTAACAAATTTTAACCTAGGGTTTTAACCTTAGTTTAAAAAAAAAAACAAATACAAAAAAATAAAAAAACCTAGGGTTTAATCCTAGTCTAAGTGAACAAAATACAAAAAAACAAAAAAATATATATTTTTTCACTAGGGTTTTCATCCTAGTCTAAACAGAAAAACGAAATACAAAACAAATTAATTATAGTTCAAACTGTACTAAAACAAAATAAAAACAAATAAAGTAAAGAGAAGGAGAACCTACCAGCCTTGCCTCAACTCTACCATAAAAATATCTGGTCCTTGAACTCATGGTGTCTGCAAAAATTTGGCAAAGCTCCGCTACGCAAATTCGAAATCCTCCTCCTCCCAGCTCCAAATCGCCAGAAAAAACAATTGCAAATGAGCCCAAAATCTAGTTTTGGCCTTTATATAGGCTCTTAGGCCTGTAATCGTTCCACCCTAGGATGAGTTCTCTAGTTAGAACTCATCCCACCCTAGTAATATTACAAAACTAGTATTCATACCACCCTGGGATGATTACAGAGCAAGAAAATAAAAAATAACCAAAACTGCATCCAAAATGCACCAAAAACAACAATAAAACTGTCGAACAAAAGTGCCTTTGCGCCTGACATTCTTGGCAAGAAAAACTGACGTCGAGGTCACAAATTGTCATTATCCTAATCCCTAAGAAGTTTACCATAGTAGGAACACTCCACGAGAGGAAGGATTTTTGATAATTTCAACCCCAAACGACGTCACAAAAAGGGTCCAAACCCACCCAAAAACACAATAAAACTGCCGAACAAAG
Organism: Wollemia nobilis; assembly: GCA_028583015.1. Classification (NCBI taxonomy): domain Eukaryota; kingdom Viridiplantae; phylum Streptophyta; class Pinopsida; order Araucariales; family Araucariaceae; genus Wollemia; species Wollemia nobilis. The sequence goes on along the minus strand of JAQPPZ010001417.1, from coordinate 1,049,893 downwards.
GTGCCTTTGCACCATACATTCTTGGCATGCAAAACTGATGTTGGGGTCACAAATTATCACTATCCTACTCCCTAAGAAGGCTACCATAGTCGGACTACTCCACGGGAGGATGGATTTTTGACAATTTTAACCCTAATAGTTGTCATAAAAAGGGTAAAAACCCACCAAAAATAGGTCCGATTGTTGGGAAAATGCATAAGCGTTCAATGAAAAACAACTAAAGGCACCCTTACAAAAGTCATATTGGGTCAAGTGACTTGTCATTTTTCTCATGTTGGTCATTCCCTCATCGATTCATCGCTTGAGAAGGTAGTCACACTTAGTCACCAATCAACAAATACACACCCAATCAAGGAATGATATGCATTCAAAGAATCATTGACAAAGACAATCACGCTCCTACTTAGGGTAGTAAACAAGCAATAATCACAAGTTGATCAGACACTTGGCATTCTAGAATCATAAACTCAAGGTTCCCGCAAGCAAAAGGTTGTGCCATTTGCCTATTCATGACTGAACAATGTCCAAGATCAAGTAACACCTCACCAAAAAAGGTTAACACTTGAGTTAAGCTCCTTAGCTTGTTAGAAGCAAGGATTCAAGAATGCGTGCCCTTTCCATACTTGGGGCATCAAAAGTTGGTTAGGTTACTAAGAAACCCTAATCATTTAATGATTTGGGTATCTATTTTTGCTTAGCACTGTGCCACGCACAGTGCATCCCAAAAAGGGGCATCTATAGACACCAAAACAACACCAATCCGATTATGTGGCTACAAGCACTGACCGAATTGGCATACATAGCCCCTAGGGTAGCCCCTAGAGGTTAAAAAGTGGTCCTAACCACTCCCAAAGAAATTTTGGAAGGTTAGAGGTCAATTTGGCACATTTCAAGCACTCTACTCCTTATTCGTTCCACCTTGGAACGATTAGAATGCTATTCACACCACCTCGAGACAATTAGCAGCAATTGCTCTAGGGTGGGGTAAATAGTAGGTTTGATGGGAAAAATGTCAAACCTTGAAAAATGGTAGCTCAGATCCATCACTCAACTCTACCTTCAATGCATGGGAGTGCAAGTGAGCATTTTTGAGCTCAAAGAGGCAGTCATAGAGGCAGTCATGGAGCCCTTAATCAGGGAGGAATCTTCTCTCCCCTGGGAAGGCATGATGGCCAAGTGGTGCCCTTGTATGCACATTCAAAGGAAACCCTCAGGTCTATAAAATGGTGAGTCCTATCATCCCAAAAAAATAATAGAGTAGGAGCATTTGGAGCAACGGAGTGCTGCTGAATTATATCCTCACCCCTCATTGTGCTTCCTACATTCGTGATCTCTCTTTTGGAAGGGAGGTTATCGAGTGAATACTAGGAGCACAATCTGGACCCAAAACCTAAACAATCGGCCACAATGCCACACCCAATTTTTTGACACAACCCCCTAGGAGGTTTTGGACCCATCCCAAGTGGATTGGTGTCAAAACCAAGCCGTAAACGACGGGCGTCCTGCCCCCAGGCACCCCTCGCACTACTGTAGTCCTAATCGCCCCACCCCAAAGTGATTAGAAATCTACAATATATTTCTTCACTGTTTCTTTTGCATCATGTTTTGTGTGTTTCATATATGCTGTTGTTCAATTTTCAATGGCTTGTTTTGACTCTATTTTCATTGTTTTATGCTTTTACTAACCTACAGGGAGCGCCTTCGTATATAGGGAAATATGGGAAGAATATTCCAAATACGACCTTTTGGGTCGTCTCAAAATTCCCTATTTTTCCTAATCCCAAGTTTGCAGGTATTTTGGAGCCCTCTGGATAGGACATTTGGGAGGTCACTTTCACACGTTTTATGACAGTCCTAATCGTCCCACCCCAAAGTTATTAGAAATATACTGTAGATTTCTTGACTGTTATTTTTGCAATGTGTTCCTGATGGTGTTTACATTCTTCTATTTAAATTTCATTTCGTTCTGATAAGTTTTGATCACTTTTTTAATTATTTCATGTATGCATTAACTAGAGGCCTTTGGGATTGCATGTTTCCCTCCATCTACAAGTGCTATTAATCATTTTTTGTTTCTCTATATGCAATATCTCGACACCGAAGGAGTAGCAAGGAACTATGGATGTATCCACACAAGTTGCGGTGATGTTTGGCCCACCCATTTCGAATGTGGGCACGTGGAAGATCCCGAAGGGAAGCGTACCATATGTTGGTGTAACAAAATTGTATCGAATGCTCTTAGCCCATGAAAGGGGGGAGACGTATTGTAACCTGATCTCAAGAAAAACTAATAAAAGAGACTGCACCTTTGTTTTTGCTTTACATATCATTTCATTTTGTTCATTTTCCCTTTTCATGCACTTTAGTTATTTGCATCTTCGTAGGACTTAGCATTTCCTTAATACATCTGCTTTTGTTTGCATTGCACCCGGTACACCAGTGCTTCCGTAGACATGCTTTCATATGTGCATCGACGTATTAAGATGCTAATTTCCTAGGAATGTTTCCTTGAAATATGGATCGATGTTCCAAGAAAATGAATTTTTAATATTTCCAAGGAGGGAGTTCCTCACTATGGTTCCTGATCTATGATAATTTTATTTCCATGTGCATTTAATGAAAGAGGAAAAATCCTCTATAAATACTACTGAAATCTCATTGTAAGGGGAGGTTAGACACTTTGTGATAAAACTCTCCAAGTTCTCTGCATCAATAGAAGACACAAGGCTTATGAATTTTTAAGTGATCTTATGTGCAATTTCCTTCTGTACTCATGCATTTCTATTTAACATTCATGTGCCTTATTTGATGTTAGATTTGAATTATGTATCTGAATTTAAATGTTGCTAATGAGGGAGTGAGTACCAGAGTGTCATTTTGAAGGTTGTTTTTTACAATATTATAAGTAAATTCTACTGCTTTCTCTTTTGTTATATGCTATTTCATGCTTGGGTGATTTTCCTACTTTTAGTCTACCCCGAATCTTACACCTTCATCCTCTGGCCATATTTCCCTTTTCTTTCCATAATTTATAATTTATTTCTTGCAACTCTAGTCTTTAACCAATGTAGGATTTAGCTTGGGAGCTAGCCCTCTCTAGATATTGACATAGAGGACATTCATTTCCTCTGTTCATTCAATATTGGCCATATCTAGGGTGCACAAACATAGTTTTGTTGATTAGGCAGATATTTGACCAACAATATCTCAATAATATTTTGGAGAAGAAGAAGAAGGCTAGTTAAAATCTCATTGTAAAATTAAATTAGTGACTATTGGAGGATATTTGAAGAAAAATTCATGTGAAAATATTGCACACAAGAGAAGCTTCTAATAAGAGGGAGTTGGGACAATTGTTGTCATCTTACAACAAACCCAAAAGGAGAGAGGATTTGGCAAGAATTTTGCCAAAATTTGAGAAGGTTTTTGAAGACTTGAAGACATTCAGATTCTTGAGGAAGAAGACAATGAACGAGATCAGATTTGAAGTTAAAATTTGACAAGTTTGAATAAGGAAGAAGGATTGAAGAGGCCATATATTTGAGAGATTTAAGGATAGCCATGAAGGTTTTGTAGGCTGATTTTTAAAAGAAGAAATTTAACGATTTTCAAAGAAGAAGTTGAAAGGTCACAGAACAACAAATTAAAGAGAGCATAGAGCTGCGATTTAGAGAAGTTTTGGAAATTTTTAGATAGAAAATTGAAAGAAGACACCAAATTTGAATATTCTTGGACATCAAAGAATCAGATTTTGTAAGTAGCAATTTGAGATATTTGAGCTATGAATTTGGGCAGCATTGAAAAGAGAAAAGCAAGTTGCATTTTGAAAGAGTTTAGGGACAGATTTGGAAGAGCTTTGGACAACAAAGCACAAAAGGATTTAGCAACATTTGAACAAGTATTATTGCTGCAAATTTGGACAGCAAGAGGGCAGCATTTGTAGCTGCAAATTTCAGAAGTTGATAGCATACATTTGAAGGAGAAATAAGAAGAAAAAGTTACAACAAGAAAGCTGATTTTTAGGCAGCAACTAAAGCTGCAAATCAAAGACTCTAGAGCAGCAAACAAAAAGGGAGTACAACTGCAAAACAACTGAAGTTCAAGAAAAAAACTCACAAGAATAAAAGTCACAAAGGAAGACATAAAAGGTGTGTATATTTGATGCTAAAACAAGTATTGAAATTAATTATTATAATTTTTGAAAGCATCATTTTTAGAGCTATTAAAAGCTAGCGAGAAGCTTGAGTAAAGTGTCTCAAAGATGAAAGAGACACCATTATTATTTCTTAAAAATATGTAAAATAGAACAAATATTAGAGTTACTAAGTATTAAAAGGAGTGATAAGGAAATATTATATGTTGTTTTTTACATAACAAAAAGTGCAGATTTATATTAAGTCTTATTGAGGCTGAATAGAGCTCAAAGATAGGGCAGATTTAAGGTGTTTAAAAATACCAATAGAAGCAACAAATTTGCAGAAAATGTTGGTGAAGAAAACCACCAAAAATATTGGTAAAACCGCCATGAAAAGCAGCATCGAGTAGCTCAGTTTGAGCACCGTACAAAAAGGAAAAGGTGATAATTACAAGGGGAAAATGCTCAATTACTACCTATAAGAAGAGCAACCAGTTGGAAGAGCCATCAAAGAAGAGCCACTATAGAAGAGCCACCTATATAAGATCACCTAAGTGGATAAGAACCATTATAGAAGAGCCACCTATAGAGGATCACCTAAGTGGAAGAGCCACCATTGAAGAAGCTGAAGCACCATTCTCAAGTCCAAAAATGTATACAACAAAGAAGATAATTTTTTGCATAAGTGAAGAGGTGTTAAGGAAGACCAAATATCTAGGGTTTGTAACCACCAAGAAAAGGAGTGTAGATAAAGCATGCATAATTTTCTTTGCAACATTGCACTAGTTTGATTTCATGCACAGCCAAGTGTCAAGAGAAAGAAAAGAATGTAGGCAAGGGAGTCAAAACATCAAAGAGCACTCAAAATTTATTCATAAGGTTCAAGAGAGTTACAATATTGCATGTGCCACTTGGCACAAGGAAGGAGGAGTGCTACAAGCATTTGAAAAGTCACAGTTTACATTATAAAATACAAGGAAGAGATTTGGTGACACTTGTCACTCATCTTACAAGATTCTAGATGTTACTAAGGAAGACCAAATATTTTTGGAGTTCCATTTATTGCATAATATGGAAACACATTGGATATTCTCATCCACTATAGCCAAAAGAAATACGTTGGAGTTGAAGGAGCTTGACCAAGTTGAAGTTGACTAGCCAGATTGGAGTACGAGCACCCACTTTCAAAGCAAGTCCAGATTCAACATTAAGGAGGGAGTGCCTCAAATATTTAAAGGTATTTTATTATTTTTGGAATTTATTTATGCCAAGTAGGAGTTATAAGGATTAAAGAGGCTTATTATCTAAGGTTAAGTTTAAAAGTATTTTATTGGAGAGATAATAATTTCTAAAGTATTACTTAAACCTTAGAATTTTGAATATTGCAATTTGAAAGCTTCTACAAATTATTGAATATTGATTTAAATATTAAATTCTTTGGAGTTTTCTAACTTACACATTTTAATTTTAAAAATAAATTAAATGTTTGCAATTTGATAAGTTTGGAGAAATAAGGTATTCCACAACAAACTAGAAACACAAAAACTTGCAATTATTATTTTTATAGAATTTCCAATTTTCTAAAGTTGGAGTTATAAGTAATCCAACATCAGCATAGTTTATGAAATTCAGAATTGAAGAATTATATTCTTAAATTTGGTAGATAAAAGGAATTCAACATAGAATGTTTTTTTCATAAAGAAAATTGCATTAATAATTTAGTCTCTAATTCAAAATTATAAGAGACATAAATTTGAAGATTTGAAAGATATAAAATGGCATTCTGAATTAGGGAAAAATGGTGCACCAAATTATGTGGAACAATAAGCGTATCTACCCCATCTCGCTAATGAGCATAAAAAAGGAAGCATGCATGCAAAAGGAAACAATACCAAACAAAAGGAAATGAATTTAAAGCAAGTATTTTCTCATTAATTTGTTGGATACAATCCAAGGTTACAGAAGTCCCCTTGAGGGATCAAAATGGTGATACAATTTTTACAATATTAGGTTCCCAAATATCAAGTCTTTCACAAAATCCGGGTGCACATCCAATGTTTCTCCGCATACCCAAAATAGAGGTGGGTGAGCCAATGCTGCTGCTGGTTGTATATAGGTTCTATGATGTCTGATATCACTTCCCAAAGCCTTATGAGTACCTGCACCTGCACACAAGGAAGCAAAAATGTGTTAAATAGCAAGGGTGTATGGTGAAAACATGCAATCCCCACAGGGGCAAAATGGCATATGAATTAAACGCGCATCAAACGATATAAAAATGACTTGAAAATTTTCATAGATATTAAAGAGGAGGTTTTGGGAGGATGTCACCCAAAAAAGATCATAAATTGCACCCGTAGACCCCTCTATTAAGCACCGCTTGCCTGTAACCTACGAAAAGGAGGATAGCAAAATATTGAACCTGCACTCATCCAAAACTCATGAAATTTGGTTAGTATGCATAAATTGGAATTTAAAGACAACCCGTATGGTCATATTTTCCAATTGGAGCCCGTATCCACCTGCATAAAACTGGGGTGCCCGGATGGGCCCCACGAGCCTACGAAAACTTAAAAATAGCATAACTTATTCATTTTAACTCAAAATGACCTGAAATTTGGACTGTATCATAATGGAATAATGTAGAAAATAAAAAATAAAAAATAGTAGAGAAATTTCTTAATAATTTACCCTTGTCCTGGGGGGCGATGGTGACTCCAACTATTTGGGGGCCACCTTAGGAGGGGATACCCACAAAATATGGTGAATGTTTGTTACCAAACCACTGGTAGATGTTCCTAAACAACCTAAGGTGTGTTTTTGTCAAATTTTGTGAAGAAATTCACCCGGATGGAAAATTTATGCTCGGATTACCTTCTTGAAGTCACCCGGTAACCTCCTTGGCAAAAGGGAGATCCCGAGGGCAAAAAGGTGCAATAAGGTGAGGGGAAATCTTAGTAGCACTCCATTGTAGATCCTTGAACTCCTCTATATTATTTTTTGTGGATATGGAACCCATTTTATAGCCCAAAGGGGATCATGTGCAAAAAGGCATGCAAGGGCATACATGGTAGGAGGTGCCACTTGTCAAATGGGAGGCATGCACAGGGTGTGGAAGAGGATCTCCAAATTTGGCCCTCATCAAGATGGATGTCATAATTATTCCCTGTCCTCTACCTCACATGCTCTGTTTGGGTAGTCAAATGGTAGTTTTTGGGTGCCATTTGGCCAAATTTTGACTTTTTATGGGTCAAACTTCACCATCATCCCACCCTGGGATGAGGGCTCACCACCATCCCAGTGTGGGATAAGGGGCATATACCCTTTTCCTAGTGTGGGATGCTGGTAAATTTTGAGCTAAAACCTCCAAAATTTGTGTCGGTAGCCTCCAAAACCCTTTCTAGAGTGGCTAGAACCACTGTGAGCCTCCTAAGGGCTGCCCAAGGGGCCATATTATATCAATTTGATCACTATGTGTGGATGCTTAATCATGTTTACCACATTTTAGTGTCCACATATGCCCCTTTTTGAGATGCATTATGTGCAGCACAGCGTTGAGCAAAAATAGATGACCAAAATGTAGAATGATTAAGGTTACTCGATAACCTAACCAACTTTAGATGCCCCAATCATGAAAAGGGCGTGTGTTCTTGAATATTTGCTTTTGACTCATTGAATGAGCATGCCTATTCTTGAAAATTGTCTATCATGAAGGTTTAGGGCCTATGACTTCATGATGCCAGTAATGTCAAGAGTTATAATGTGATTTTGTGTGCTTGTTTGCTGCCCCAAGTAGGAGTGTGATTGTCTTTATCGAAGATTCGTTGAACGAACACAATTCACATAATTGAGTGTGTGCTTGCTAATTTGGATTGAGTATTACTACCCCCTCAAGTTATTATTTTATGATGGAATGACTAGTGAGAAAAGCAATGAGTCACTTGACCCAATTGACATGTATTATGCTTACCTTCAGTTTTATCTCTTGAAAAAGAGGGCAATTTGGAGAGGATTTTGGTGACGTTGTTGAGTTTTCCTGGAGAAAAGGAGCTAAAAATTGCATGTCTGGGGGGTGGTCCAGCCATAATGGACTTCTTAGGGCATAAATTAACAACTTTTCCATCCCTCCTAAGATCTTGAGGGTTGCATTTTGATCTATGTGAAATTTGGACCCAATTTGAGCTATTTTGGTGCAATTTTGGACCTATTTTGGGTCATTTTGGGTTGTTTTGGCCTATTTTTGCTACCACCATCCCAGGGTGGGATGAGGACATGTTATACCACCATAAAAATGTGGCATGGTCAGAAAAATATGTGCTCATCCCACCCCAGGATAGTGGTGACCCCTGCATCTTTATATAAACCCAGAATATGAAGGTTATGCTCAATTTTGCATGCTTTCTTTGGAAGTTTGAGAGGTGAGGAGTAGGAGAGTGATTCTGAGTAGTGGAGTGCTGTAAAATTCATCCCACAATCACCATGAGTGAGTGGGTGGACTTAGACAGTGGAGGAGTCGATGCGAGACAGGTATGTCAAGTCTCTCTTATTGCATTTTCCTAGTGTTAGGAGTTGATTTTCTTGCTTTTATGGTATGTTTTTGGCTTGGAAACATATCACACTAGATTGTAGGTAATTAAACCTAATTTATGATATATGTACCAACTTTTGTGTTTTACCCATGTTTTTTTGCAATTATATTGCATTTTGTAGATCAATTTTCCATTGTTTTTGCTATTTTTGATGGCCTGGAAGGCCTTTTTGAGCCCAATTTTTTTGGAGTCATCCCTAGGTGGGATGGCTAGTGTGGGCTAGTCATAGGCCATCCCTTTATGGTTTGGCCATAGGTTTGGGGGCCATTCCTAGTAGGAATGGCCACAAAATGGCCTCAAAGAGTGGTCATTTTGAGTCTTTTCTTTTGAATGTTTTTGGGGCCATGCGAGACCATTTTGGTGGTGTATTATTGAGTTGCTTATCCCTATCAAGTGGTGAGGAGTCGGTATAAAGTACCTACTCTATTTTATTCCATGAGGTATACCTTGAAAATAGAGGACTGGAAGTGGCTAGATGCCCTTGGCCTCAAGCAGGTGACCCAATTAGAGGTTGTCGTAGGAGATCGTACATATCTTATTGCCCTGATTGATCTGTGGGATACACACACCAATACCTTCCACATACCCACTAGGGAGATGACGGTGATGCTAGAGGACATCTATCAAATTCTTAGGATTCTGATATAAGGGCATTTGATCTACATGACTCCATGAGATCAGAGGTAGGTAGTGATCAAGAGGTACTTCAGTTATGATCTAGAGACGGTAGAGCTGGACTGCTTGAAGGGTGGTATGCTAGTAGGATTATGGCATGAGGTGAAGGTATTGGGGGTGAGGCATAAAATACTCATGATGCTCATCTCCAATATGTGACTACTAAATTATTTTGGAGTGAGGTTCCCATGGAACCTAGTGGAGATAGTGTTTGCACTGGTGGGGTCTACTATGGTGGAGCCACTGGTGATGGCATGGGGTACTACACTATTGGTATAGCTCTATGATGAGTTGTATGAGATTTTCTGCCATAAGCTAAAGGGTATTGGGTGTAGCTTTTTGCTGTAGTGTTGGGGATGGTAGCACATAATTGTGGGGCAGCCATAGGGGCTACCCTAGATGACTCGGGCATAGCTAATAGACAGGGAGATAGGATATAGTATCCTATGGTAGAGGGCTCAAGAGAGGGGATAGAGTCAGTAATTCATAGGCAAGGTGGCCTACTATGCAGATCTATTTACCCGACTCAAGGTAGGTCAAGTATTCTAGAGGTCATATAGAGATTGTCCATACTGGACAGATGCTACTATATAGCTCTATAGGGTGCGGTGAGGTAGATGGTTAGTTGGATGACATGGCATAGAGTGAGAGTACTTCCCTTTGGTTTGGGTGATACAATAGTTTAGGCTACACCAAGGGGTGCCTAGTGATTCGATGTCGTATCGTCATCGCAAGGATGAGAGGATATTGGCATGGATGATGGTAGAGATAGTGGCATGAGATACAGATCCTGTAGTGGACATTCCAGATGTGGATGATGTCAAGATGACGATGGAGTATGATGCTTGGTGGGTGATAGGCCAGGGGTATGGTGAGGGGCCACTAAGAAGGGATGTAGCTAGGGAGGCACATCAAGATGTTTCTGGTGAGGACCAGGGTGAGGCAGGTGATTGGTATGGACACAGGATAGGGGAGCATGTGGATCTCCTGGACTTAGGAGATCAAGGTGACTTGGGGGATGGTGATGTTGGACAGGAGGAGGTGGAGGTACCACAAATGGCATCGAGGGATACAAATGTAGAGCTATAAGAGGAGCTACTTAGGATGAGGCAGGAGAGAGATCTCCTATGGATACAAGTGCACGATGTACAGGAAGAGATAGTAGCTGAGTGAGCTAAGTTACAGGTGGCTTAGGCTGATAGAGCATCTCTTCAGGTATAGCTATAATATCGAAGCCCTACATGGGAGAATTATAGCAGTGTGAAGGTGACTAGTATATAGGCAGAGGTGACAGGACTCCATTCTATGGTGGATACTTACTAGGCACGGTGCTGACGGGGGTAGTCTTATGTGGATGAGGTAGAGACTACGGTAGTATGCCTTTGTGGGTATATACGAAATGATGGATGTGCTAGTGGGCCATACCAAAGTCACCATAGTAGTACAGGGTAGTCCTCCTCTTTGTGGGAGGCACCTATATCGAGGCAGAGAGCTGACAGGGTAGGTGGTAGCAGATATGGGAGTTCACAAAGGACTCCTACTATAGGTGGGAGTGCAAGTCATAGTAACAATCCTACATGATCATGGTAGTGGCTCGTGTGACTCTTTTTATATTTTTGGATGTTTTAGCAATGTGAAGTCTAAGGACTCACTTTATTGTAGCCGATGGGCAACATGATGTATCTTTTTGTCCCATACATATACACACACACACACACACACACACATATATATATATGATCTTTTTATGTGGTTTATCATCATGTGTTTATTTTTTTATGATATGTATGCAAATGTATGCAATTTGATTTATGTAATGATGATGAATGCCTATGTATGCATATTTTGTAATGTGATTTGATTTTATTGTGTACATGCATGGATGTATACTGATATGTATGATTTCTTGATCTAGAGGATGCAATGTGTAGACTACATTCTATATTATGCGAGCACCATAGATGATGTATTTTGTACCAACTCATATGTAATTTTGTCATGAGACTTTGTATAATGGATTTGTGAATAATGTAATTGAAATGAATGAAGTGAAGTGATATGAATGATATGCTTCTTAGAAAATGCTCATTAGGTTTTCATGAGACTCAAACACTCTAGTAAACTTATCAAAAAATTTATACTAACCATGCAAGACTTTTTGACAAGGTATGAATCTGCTAGGATGACCAAGATACTTCATATACATGTGTGTGCAAGTGAGTTCATTCCTGTGAGATGCATACGGATACTGCCAGTTACAAGTAGGCTCTCAGCCAAACCTATACTTAGGATCACCAAATGAATGCCACCATCATAGGTTTTGTACTAAGTATGACTAGACCACTAGGCAATCTAGGTTACCAAATCTAGCTTGTCCACATGCAAATATTGGTCTATACATACACCCGAAAGCTAATGTGATAGACATATCATCATGCATGAGGCTACTGCCATTGAAAAATAGGATATCCACCAAACCCATAATGAGGATCACCTGATGGTTTTCTAAATTCTGAGAGTTCCAGGGATTCAAACTTAGGTGTCTTCTGGTTATTCACTTTGATTGGGATTACTTGCTCTCATATATAGTGATGAAAATCACTGTTTATTTTTCTCTTTTTAGTGACTATAATCACTATTTATTTTGAGTTTGTTCTTTTTTTTCTCTTGAGCAAGGGGTTTGAGTAGTGGTGATAACCACTATTATTTTTTATTGTTGTTTTTTGAGGATTTTGATTTTAAAGTTGAACTTGTGGGATTTTTGGCTTGTGGATGGCATTGATCCTTTAGGCCTTGGGGATGACTACCCATCATTTGCAAGGACGTGTAGTAAGAATCCTTACAACTTTAGGGATAAAATGTGCTTGGAAATGTTGATGGGAAAATTTTGGGATTTTGCTATGGAGTGGTGTTGATCTTTTATGCCTTGGGGATGACTACCCATCCTTCGCGGGGACATGTAGTATGAATCCTTATGATTTAGGGATCAAGGGTGTTTGGAAATTTTGATAGTGGTGAAAACCACTATTGATATTGAGGAATTGGGTGGGGAATAACTTGTCCTTTTGCCAACTCTCAACATTTTTGAACCATTCACACAGGGGGATGAGCAGGATGACCTTTTTGCTAAGGTACCCTAGACCACTTCAAAACTTAGATTGTTAATGATTAATTGTGTTTGGGATATGATGTATGCAAGGCATAATCAATGCAATAATCTACCTCCTAAAAATCAAGCTAGCCTACTACAAAATTTGAGTAGAGACCAGATATGTTTGAGTGACCAAAAACCCTACTAAAATTATTTTTAAACAAATGGCTAAGTGAAGGGAATAGACACGATTATGAAAATGTGAAAAATGTGGGTGAAAAATGCTAATTGCAGTATTTGAACTATAATTAGTTTCATGACATTGATTTTGAGTGGTAAGTAATGTACCATCATGGTGCTAGATATGTATGCACAAATATAAAATGTAAAGTGCTAATGATGAATATGCCTAGATGCAAGTGATGATAAAATGCAATGTGGTGTGATGCAATATTTTTGAATTTTTGAAATTTTTATGGATATGTATGTATGAAAATGCAATGCGATGCAAATGTTTTTGTATTTTGATGTTTTGATGATTTTTTTGAATTTTTGATTGATATGTATACACATGTGACCAACGGGATTATTTGGGAGCCATTGGGGAATTTTGGGGGCACCAAAGGGATTATGGATGCCTTTGGGGATTTTAGTTTTGACCTATATGATCGTAGATAGCCCAGGAGAATTTTTACTTGACCTAGACAGTGAGAACCCACTAGGATCCTTTTGGGTGACCTAGACGTGCAATGACACTTAAAAAGTGTCTACGACTGCCTAGGGGCATTTGGTTGTGACCAAAGGGCTTATGGATGCCTTTGGGGATTTTAGGGTTGACCTAGATGATCGTAGATAGTCTAGGAGTATTTTTACTTGACCTAGATGGTGAGAACCTCCTACGAATCTTTTGGATGACCTAGACATGCAACGAAACTTAAAAAGTGCCTATGACTATCTAGGGGTATTTGGCTATGACCAAAGTGCTTAGGTATACCTTTGGGGATTTTAGGATTGACCTAGATGATCGTAGATAGTCTAGGAGTGTTTTTACTTGACCTAGATGGTGAGAACCCACTAGGAGCCTTTAGGGTGACATAGACATGCAACGGTACTTAAAAAGTGTCTATGAATGCCTAGGGGCATTTGGTTGTGACCAAAGGGCTTAGGGATGTCTTTGGGGCTTTTAGGGTTGACCTAGATGATCATAGATAGTCCAAGAGTGTTTTTAATTGACCTCGATGGTGAGAACCTTCTAGGAGCCTTTTGGGTGACCTATATGTGTAGCAACACTTAAAAAGTGTCTACGAATACCTAGGGGCATTTGGATATGACCAAAGGGCTTATGGATGCCTTTGGGGCTTTTAGGGTTGACCTATATGATCGTAGATAGTCTAGGAGTGTTTTTACTTGACCTAGATGGTGAGAACCCGCTAGGAGCCTTTTGGGTGACCTAGATGTGTAGTGGCACTTAAAAAGTTTCTATGACTACCTAGGGGCATTTTGCTATGACCAAAGGGCTTAGGGATGCCTTTGGGGCTTTTAGGGTTGACCTAGATGATCGTAGATAGTCTAGGAGTGTTTTTACTTGACCTAGATGGTGAGAATCTGCTAGGAGCCTTTTGGGTGACCTAAACATGTAGTGGCACTTAAAAATTGTCTATGACTTCCTAGTAGCATTTGGCTATGACCAAAAGGATTAGGGATGCTTTTGGGGATTTTAGGGTTGACCTAGATGATCGTAGATAGTCTAGGAGAATTTTTACTTGACCTAGATGGTGAGAACCCACTAGGAGACTTTAGGGTGACCTAGATGTGCAGTGACACTTAAAAAGTGTCTATGAATACCTAGGGGTATTTGGCTATGACCAAAGGGCTTAGGGATGCCTTTGGAGATTTTAGGATTGATCTAGACGATCATAGATAGTCTAGGAGCATTTTTACTTGACCTAGATGGTGAGAACCCACTAGGAGCCTTTTGGGTGACTTAGACGTGTGACGACACTTAAAAAGTGTCTATGATTGCCTAGGGGAATTTTACTATGACCAAAGGGATTAGGGATGCCTTTGGGGATTTTAGGGTTGACCTAGATGATCGTAGATATTATAGGAGTATTTTTACTTGACCTAGATGGTGAAAACCCGCTAGGGGCCTTTTGGGTGCTCTCTAAGCATGCAATGGCCGCAAGTGAATGATGTTCAAAGGTTCAAGATCCTCGACACCTTCAAGTGAAGCTAGGCAATAAGTTCTAGGTCCTATTTGACTAGTGATGACAAAGGGACCTAACTAGTTTGCCATAAATTTGTCCTGCAGGTGGGGTGACAAACTAGAATTTTACTGGTTCTCTTTTAGGATAAGATCACCAACTTGAAAGTCTCTAAGATGGACTTCCATATTGTAGGCTCTTTTGAGCCGCTCTTGATACACATGTAGATGCTCAAACGCATTAATGTGACACTCATCCAACAACATAAGTTGATCTAGGCAAGCTTGTCGTGTAATATCATCATCAATAAATTCTTGCATGGCTATGCGCAATGATGGTATTTCCAACTCTAGAGGCATGACTGCCTTAGCACCATACACTAGAAAAAATGGAGTTGCCCCAGTGGGTGTCCAAATGCTAGTGTGGTAATCCCAAAGGGCAAGCGACATTTGCATATGCCAATCGGTATGATTTTCTTTGACTATTTTCTTCAATATGGCAATTAGAGTCTTATTTAATGCTTCTACTTGCACATTTGCTTGTGGATAGTAGGGTGTCAAAAAGTTGTGCTGGATTTTATACTTTGTTATCAAAGCATGCACATATTTGTTCTTGAATTATGTCCCATTATCCAAAATGATCTTGGATGGAATACCAAAATGAAAAATGATGTTATGCAATATGAACTCCATTATGCGGGGTCCTATAATAGTGGTAAGGGGAATTGCTTCCACCTACTTTGTAAAATACTCGGTAGTCATAATGATAAATGTGTGGCAGCCCAAGGATGTAGGGGAGATTTTCTTGACTAAATCCAACCCCCATTGTGAAAATTGCCAAGCCACTTGGATTGGTTGTAAGTCCTGGGAAGGTGAATGTGTCAAGTTAGCATGGTGTTGACATTTCATGCACTTCCTCACATATGTGCAACATTCTCGCTCTAAATTTGGCCAATAATATCCCATGTGAATAATGTTCTTTGCGATGGCCATGCCACTGAAATGGCAATCATAAGTACCATCGTGTGCTTGGGCCATTTCCCAAGTAGATTCTTGATGTTCTAAGTAACGAAGGAGGATTTCTTTGTAGCTTCGACAGTATAGGATGTCTCCTAATAAGATAAAATTTGCTGCCTTCCATTTAAATGTCCTTTTGGCAACGTGCGATAATCCAAGAGGGAGGTTACCAAGCTTTAGGTACTCTCTAATTGGTGTGGATTAGTCCTACAGTGTGGAAGACTCGATTGCATGAATCACCTATCCCTTATGAATTTCATCCTGAGCAAATGCATATTAGGATAGAACTTGTAAGAATAGCATTGTTATACTATCAAAAGGGGCTTTGGGGAATAGAGTCCCCCAAGCGACACGATTCAAGTGCTCATGAATGTGTGAGAATCTCTCTTGATGAGGTTATATTTGAATCATGTGGAATTCTGGCATGGCTTGAGTGCTCTCACACTCAACTTCTGATTATGATAGCGTCTTGACTTGAATGGTTGTCATATCCCCTATGGGGTCTTATGGAATCAAAGGCCCTAAAGAGGCCATTGTATTCACAAAACTATTAGATAATCAAGGGATTGCCTCGATGTCTACCATTCAAACTTTTCCAGGGATTTATCCACAAGGGCTTTGTAGGCTTGCAAAACTGGGCACTTGCACTGGAAGATTCCCTTGACCTGGTTGACAATGAGCAAGGAGTCACCAAAAATATTGATCTTGGTGATTTTTATGGTGATAGCCATTTTAATCCCTATGAGTAAGGCTTCATACTCGACATTATTGTTGGTGTAGGGGAAATCGAGTTTAAATGATAGAGGTATGGGAACCCCATATGGTATGAAAAACATGATTCCCATGCCACCCCCTTGCTCGCATTTGGAGCCATCGAAGAAGAGATTCATATCCGCCTATGACTCAGGCTCATCATAATCAGGCAATTATGATATTTGGAAGACTCCATCATCAGGAAGCTCCATGCTAAGAGACTGGTCCTTATGGATAGGAGCCTTTGCAAGTTGATCAGCAATGACCTATCATTTGATTGACTTATGTCCTATTAACTCCAGGTCGAATTCTATCAACAACATGATCCATTTCATCATGCGACTACTATGATAAGTACGACTCATCATGTATCACAATGGATTCTCTTTGGATACAACATACATAGTGTGATTGAGCATATAGTGGCGTAGCTTCTTGGTAGCAAAAACCACTGCTAGACATAACTTTTCTATGTATGCGTACTTAATCTCATAGCTCACCAGGGTATGATTGAGATAATATGTGGCCTATTCCTTATGAAATTCATTGTTTTGGGCTAACATGGCACCCAATGCAACCTCAATAGCTGAGATATATAATCGAAATGGCACCCCTGGTATGGGTGGAGCTAACACTAGTGGTGAAGCCAGGTATTGTTTAATTGTGTCAAATGCATCTTGACATTCATTATCCCAGTGGAATGTGACCCCCTTGTGTAAAATTTTGTTCATGGGTCTACACTTGTCCGATAGTTGTGCTATAAAGCATTTGATGAATGCAATCCTCCCAAGCAAGCTACAAAGCTACTTGATGGTAGTCAGAGGAGGAATTTCAAGGATTGCCTTGATTTTGTTAGGGTCCACTTTGATGCCTCATTTGGAAACTATAATTCCCAAGAGCTTTCCATATGTGACACCAAAGACACGCTTCTTGGGATTCAGTCTCACATTATGTTCAATTAGACGATCGAGGACTTTGTGCAAGACATCTAGGTGCTCATGATGTAATAGAGATTTTGCCAATAAGTCATCCATGTAATCTTCCAAAATTTTATGCATGTAGTCATGGAAGATATATGTCATGGCACGCTGGTAGGTGGCACTGGCATTCTTAAGGCCAAATGGCATGACCTTGTAACAAAATGTCCCCCAAGGCGTTATGAACTCCATTTTGAGCTGGTCTTTCGGGTTGATACAAATCTGATTGTACCCAGAGAAGCCATCCATAAGGGAGAGCATTTTGTGTCCTACGGTGGCATCTACCAAGGCATCTATGCTTGGTAAAGGAAAATCATCCTTAGGACTCACTTTGTTTAGGTCTCGAAATTCGGTGCAAATGTGAATCCTCCCGTTAGGCTTCTTAATAGGAACCATGTTGGACAACCATGATGGATAGTCTATAGAAATGACAAAATGGGCATCCAACAGTTTTTGTAGCTCATATTTGACCATCAAGGCCAATGTTGGGTGCATATTTCTTAGATTTTGCTTGATATATTTGACTATGGGGTCAAGCGTGAGATTATGGGTGACCAAATTTGGATCTAGTACCGACATGTCTTTGTAAGACCATGCAAAAGTTGACTTCTTTTCTATGATAAGGGCTATATAATCAGCTTGCTCTTCAAGGGATAGGATTTCCCCTAGCTTGATATATTGCAAGTTTTTAGGATCTGAGTCGATATCTCTATCAACCGTAGGTTTGATTGACATATGAGACCCCTCCTCCAACTTATGGGGAGTAGGTATCAAATGGATGTCATTAGCTAAATTTAAATCTTCGATGGGAACCTTGGGTTCCTCCTCATCATGGAAGACATCATGAGTTAGTCCTATAGAGAAGTGAAACAATCCACTATAGGCCCAATACTCAGAGGGTGATGGGGGTGAATCAACACGATCCTAATCAATTGCATCTAGGTCTAGATGGAGTGGTTTGGAAGGATCAGTTGGTTTGTGAAGTGGTGTGGTCAAATCAATGGATATCATATTGATGAAATGTGTTTGCTCTCCAAGACCACGTACATGTGACTGTGTATTCGTGTTATCTATCACCCCAGATGTGGCTCTGGGGGATTGGTATCTCCAGATCCTATCTATGAATAGACTACAGGATAGGATCATTAGGCTCAAGGAGCTCCATGTGTGTGGGTGGGTCAGGGAAGACCTCATGATGAATCTAGCCTAGATTGATAGGCCTGGCCCTCAAGCATGGGCCAACATGTAACTGACGATAGACTTCATCTATGTCAATATTCTCATGATGATGTCATAAATAATGAGGACCTAGGTATGCCCTCTCTGTCTCATCCTCATAGTTACTGTCATATATGGGAACCTTGTTGTTTCTCCTTGGGATCGGGTGATCAGATAGGTGTGGTCCCATATATGCTAATTCCTCATAATCATCATCGTGGATGAGAATTCCTCCATTCTCATCTTGTAGTGCCTCAGGTAAATTGATTGCTCCTCCCCCAATAGGTCTATCTTCCTACAGATGAACTGACTCTTCAGGAGGAAGGAGCTACTACCAAATAGGACCAAGGAAATGGAATAAATGTATGATGCTTTCCTGTTAGTCATTAATGGGGACAATTTGTAAATGATCACTATCTGACTCAAAAGGGTCATATGGCACTACCTCATAACCAAAATCATCCTCTGAGGTCCACTCATATGAGGTGCCTGGATCTGAATCATCACAGACATGGGGAAAACTTCGTGACCCTTCCCATCTCTTAAAGTGTGGGGGAATATCACTAGGGATCACAGGGTTCCCATATAGCCATGGAAAGTAATCCCCTAGGGAGTAGACTGTATTGGGATTGGCATAAGGGTCTTGGACCAACCCACCCTTGTAGCCTATATTCAAGCAATTTAGGTTGTCTAGGAGGACATCTAGAGGCAATGGATTATTGCATCCCACTCTTGACTTGTCATAGGGCATTTGATATTATGGTTGACAAGGGATTTTGGTGCCCTGCTCATACAAGCCTAACCCATAACCATGCCAGTTGCATAGGTCAAGGTACTTCAAGGTGAATTTAGGGTTAGACAAGTAGTTAATATCCTCTCCAAAAGGTTCCTCATATTCCTCCTACTATTGGTAAGGTTCGATGCCATAGTCAAGGCCCCCATAGATAAAGTTCATTTTATTAGGGGGAATACCAAGAGGCATGATAGTGACTTGGGAATACGAGATCTACCCATTTCTTGCATCAACTCTAAAGTGGGAGTAGTGGTAACATTCCTAACCATGTACTCTCCCAATATGGTAGAAGCTAGATGTACTGTAACCTAGGGCTACGGATAGAAGAGGGATGAGAGTGAGACTTGATCAGGCTCATTGTTTGCCTCGTGCGGTGTCTCTTCATCATCCGGGCTAAGTATCTACTCCATAGAGACAGTGGATATGATTGGTTTGTCCTCCTTAATGGGTTGTTTCTCTGGGTTCCTAGGAAAAGGATCCACTGATGTGTTAGGTTTTTGAGGTGGGGTCAACAATGAGGAGGGCATGGTATGCTATAGTGGTGGGGCCAAACCTCAGTAGATTTATTCGGTTGAAAATCTAGATGTATTGATGGTAAGTTCAACTCGGGTAATTGTTGCATCATGTTGCAGTACTTGAAGGGAACTAGGTTCATGAGGATGACATGAACTTGCCCTTTGTGAGTGTACTTGAGGCACTGGCGAGTGATGTATGGGATGCACTTCATGTCCATGATCCATGGTCTTCCTAACAAAATATTGTATGCCATATCACCCTCCAGGATGTGGCACATTTTTGAGATTATCTTTTCCCCTACTTGAATAGGTAAGATGATTGTACCAACCGTTGAGCATATGGCATCATTGAATGCTCGAAGGGTGTAGGTAGATGTGACAATATGAGATGCTGGAAGCTTCAGGTGCTTTAGAGCTATTGTAGTTATAATGTTGCTCGAAGACCCAGTATCTATCAAGACTCTTTTTTATGGTGTTCCATTCACATGTGTGATAATGTGTAAAGGGGGATCCACCATATCATGTGGAACCTATTTAAGTTCATCTTCTCATAAAGTAATTACCGGTTCTATGCATTACCGCACATTCCCCACAAAGTTGTTGAAGGAGTTAAACTCCTGGGGCTAAAGCTCAATTGCCTTAAGGATCTCCATAAAGGCTTCTCTATGAGGTTATGATTGTTGGATGAGCTCATAGATGGAGAGCCAGGTAGATGTTTTTCGTAAGCTCTAAGTGAGCTTGCTCTTTATAGAGACTACAGGCCTAGGTGGGAGGTTCAGTCTAGGAGGTAGTATAGGTTGCGATGTCGAAGGAGCATCACTTTGAGCCACAGGTGATGTGGCTAGAATTGGATACCACCTATTTCTTATCATAATACTGACCATGCCAACATATCCTTGCTTAGGGGGGCATGGTAAACCTCATTCACTTGGGACACTGGTTTGGCCTGCTCTACATGGGTAGGTAAGGGATATTTAAAGACTCCTATATGTTGGTTTTTTGGTGGGATAGGGTTATCTACCTGGAGGGCATTCCTATCAATCAGGTCTTACACCAGATGTTTGAATTTATAGCACATTTGCACATCATGCCCATTTTACCTATGAAATTTGTAGTATAGGTCTTCTATGTATCCTTTGGGCTTAGGTACATTAGGGTCAATAGGTCGACTATTAGGTAGATGGATTGCATTAGCCACCAAGATGTGATCAAAAACTGAATCCATAGACTCTAAAATGGGTATAAATTATCATTTGGGGCGATGCTGCTGATTTTTCCCTTGACCATTATGGTTATCCTTGGCATAGTTCTTAGGGGTAGCCTGATAATTAGGATTTTGAGGTGGCATGGCTGGCACTGGCCCCGTGACACTAATGGCAACCTGATTTACTACCGCTGGCTTAGGTTGCACTGGGGTGTTCTTAGTGTTCTTGCTCCACTCCTTCTTGCGAGGCTTCATAATCTCACCCTCTTGAATCTTGATTTCTTTGATGATCCTAGCCTATGCTAAGGCATATTCAAGAGTGGGGTATTGTTGCAATTGTAGCAACAAAGAGATTGGCTTTAAGAAACTTTTGGAGAACATCTGAGTCAACTTCGATATGGGGAGAATATAAGGCAGCTTGATGAGCAAGGTTTGCCATATATTGCCATAATTTGTTATTGACTCATAATCATATTGTTTTAACCTAGCTACGTCGACCGATGTTGCCTTCCTTTTGGTATTGAAGGCAAAGCACTCCAGGAATGCATCTGCAAGTTCATCCAAATTATGGATGCTATGCTTAGGGAGTTGGTAAAACCACTCGAAGGTAGGGCCAGTGAGGGTAGTCACAAATTTCCTCAAAAGCAAAGCAGCATCATCATGAATGCCAAAGCATTGGCCTAAGAACCTAGTGACGTGTTCTTGCACATCCTCTTCTCCCTTAAAGGTAGCCAACTGAGGCAACTTAAATTATTCTTGATAGGGAGGCACATGTACTAACGGATGGATATGTTGACTATGCAATTGACACATAGTGGGCTTTTGAGATCCCAACCTAGAGGTCTTGTTCTCTATTGACTCCAAGCATTCTAACAATGCTTTGTAAGGACCTGAGGACTTGATCTCTTCATCTTTGTTCACATCTTGTGGTGGAGGTCTAGGCTCCTCCAACCTAGGGTGATGTGGTGGTAAGTCACCCCCTTACCTCGATAAGGCATCTCAACATATTTTATTTCTAGCTCGTGCTCAATATAAGCCCTGTAAGGCATCTCTTGAGCTGGCCTATGAATGGGGGTATCTACCTATGATGGGTGCCCTATGTTTGGCTTGGGAGGCATCTCCTGATCTAGCTTGGGAGGCATCTCCCAATCTAGCTTAGGAGGTCATGGAAGAAATATTTGATAAGGTCTTAGGGACCTCTCTCAAATGAGCGTGGGTTGCCTCGGATGGACCTCCTGCCTATGTGTCTTTGGGGTAGGGACCCTCTCTCTCAAAGTTTTATGGAACAGCTTGTTGGTCTGTTGTTCGATCCTTTCTTTCTCAAGCTGGTGCAAGCAATCTCGTTGCTCTTTATCCCACCAAAGCTACTTGAACTGAACTTGGTATTCTATGTATCTCACAACCGCTTGCCTAATTTTATTCATGGTGTGAGGCCTATGAGGCCTAGGATTCTCACCCTAGGGTCAATGTTGTCCAAGGTACTTTGTGTTCTCCATAGGGCGCTTGCCTCTCTTGAGGTTTGCCACATTGACTTGAGGCTCAGGTTGGAACATGTGTTCATTACATTCAGTTGGCGTAGAGGCACATCGGGCATGCATGGTATATTGTTCCTATGGAAAATCTAGGATCTCCTCATGTATTCCCTCCTGTACAAGGAAAGGTAGGGCTAATTTGGGTCATCCAGACCAACAATTGTCATTCCCATCAGGCTGCAAGAGCTATTGTATCCTATCAAGGTAGCACGAAGGTAGAGTCATGTCAACTTGCTCTAGCCAGTGTGTGAAGTCATACTCATGCCTCTTCTTAGGTGTGTCAACCCTAGTGGGTATGTAGATGCATGTCACCAATCTATCTATTAGTGCCTCTACACGTAGTTTCCTTTCACCAAGGAAGGCCTGTGAGATATCTACATACTAGGAACACTCTCCTAAGTAATGCTCATCATCCCTTAGGATGTCCTGGAGAGGAGCCCTTTGGATATGAGTCTCATGCCCTACTATATTGGGGCTAGGTGGAGTGGAAGCTCACTAGGGAGCTATAAAAAAGTCCCTAGGGCTATATCAAAGATGATTCATGTCTCATAATCCACTCCCCATAGCTTTCACCCATGATTGGGCTTGGCTATCGGTGCGAACCATTGCGCTCCTCTAGTAGTACCCCAAGGTGATTATCTTATTTACAAATTCTTAATGAAATAGTATACAAGAAAGAAACATTCAATAAGATAGATGATTATATCTTTTAAGTTTTAAGTGTGAATCCCTAAACTGTTTTGTATATTTCAGATGTGTTGTTTGTAAAGAATGACCTTGTGTCACATGTGTTTGAAATATTGTTGGATTGTAATCTCATGTTCAATTGGATTTCACCTGTATACTCACAGCTCGACAACCCGGATATGAACTCTAGGTTGCATTATCTCACCTATAATGTGTGGTGATGAGGTCCACACATGGCCAGGGAGCATAGGTCCTACCAGTTCCTCACCCAATTCACCCGCAGTCTGCGATATACCTCCCTAAAGGGTGATGCGTGCTATAACCCATGGATTATGATGGATATTGGAACCGACCTTGGAAATATGGATCAGGTTCATGGGATTTAAGCCAAGTGGATGGATATGAAACCCATCGTCACTTGAACTCTACTAGTGGATGGTAATGAAGTCCACATCACTAGCGTTTACATGAATCATGGTGTGTGTGGTTCATTATTATCCAAGAAAGTAAGCAAGGAAGAAATTAATTACTATTCACTAAATGCATGCAATAGGTGTGTTTTACTTTCAGAAGAATAAGATAAGGAACCTACAAATTGACTTTAAGAATGCAAATCCTACATGCTAACCTACCCAATGGGTAGGCCATAAGCAATCAAGCCAAAGAGATGCATTGCTACTACAAGTTATTTTTTATTTTCCTTCTACATTTTTCCATGTGATGTTATAACAAAATAAAAATGCAAATTTTAACCTTTCTATGCAAGCAAGTGAAGAAATAAAACTGATTTTTGATAGTCTTTGAAAATATAGCAGAAAATCAGAGGGTTTAGGCACTTACCTTGTCCACTTTGAATCCTCCAAATTCTAAAATTTTGGGCATAAATCTCTCTATTTCACCACCGCTCTAGGGTGGGGTGAGTAGTAGATCCACCACCATCCTAGGGTGGTATGGTTAATCCACCATCCCAGGGTGTGCCAGATAAAGCCTCTGCCACCATTCCAGGGTGGGGAGGGGAGCACCTGAATCACAAAAAGGGCAAAAAGGCAAGAAAGAAGTTAGATTTTCACCTAAATCAAAAGGGACAAGGGTCCCACCATTATCACCACTGAATTAGGTAAAAATATCACACAAAATTATGTGTGAAAATAAGCGTATCTACCCCATATCGCTAATTAGAATAAAAAAGGAAGCATGCATGCAAAAGGAAACAATACCAAACAAAAGGAAATGAATTTAAAGCAAGTTTGTTCTCATTAATTTTTTGGATCAAATACAAGATTATAGAAGTACCCTTGAGGGCTCAAAATGGTGATACAATTTTTACAATATTGGGTGCCCAAATACCAAGTCTTTCATGGAATCCGGGAGCACATCCAATGTTTCTTCGAGTACCCACAATCGAGGTGGGTGAGCCAATGCTACTACTGCTTGTATCTAGGTTCTTTGATGTCTGATATCACTTCAAAAATCCTTCTAAGGACCTGCACCTATACACAAGGAAGCAAAAAGGTGTCAAATAGCAAGGGTGTATGTTGAAAACATACAATCCCCACAGGGGTAAAATGACATATGAATTAAAAGTGCATAAAACGATATCCAAATGACTTGAAAATTTTCATAGATGTTAAATAGGAGGTTTAGGAGGATATAACCCAAAAAATATTGGAAATTGCACCCGTAGACCCCTCGATTTAGCGTCACTCGCCTACAACCTACGAAAATGAGGACAACAAAATATCAAACCTGCACTCATAAAAAACTCATGAAATTTTGTCAGTATGCATAAATTGGCATTTAAAAACAACCCATATGGTTATATTTTCCAATTGAATCCCGAATCCACTTGCATAAAACTGGGGTTCCCGGATGGGCCCCATGAGCCTACAAAAACTTAAAAATAGCATAACTAATTCATTTTAACTCCAAAAGACCTTAAATTTAGATTGTATCATAATGGAATAATTTATAAAATAAAAAATAAAAAATAGTAAAGAAATTTCTTAATAATTTACCCTCATCTTGGGGGGGAAATGGTGAATGCAACTATTTGAGGGGTCCCCTAGGAGGGTATACCCACCAAATACGGTCACTTTTTGTTACCAAACCATTGGAGGATGTTCCTAAAACCTAAGGAGTGTTTTCATTGAATTTGGTGAATAAATTCACCCGTATGGAAAAGTTACGCTCGGATTACCTTCTTGAAGTCACTCGGTAACCTCCTTGGCAAAAGGGAGATCTCAAGGGCAAAAAGGTGCAATAAGGTGAGGGAAAATATTGACAGCACTCCATTGCATATCCTTTAACTCCTCTATATTATTTTTTTTTGATATGGAACCCATTTTATAGCCCAAAGGGGCTCATGTGCAAATATGCATGCAAGGGCATGCATGGCAGGAGGTGCCACTTGTAAAATGGGAGGCATGCATAGGGTGTGTAAGAGGATCTCCCAATTTGACCCTCATCAAGATGTATGTCATAATTATTCTATATCCTCTACATTGCATGCTCTATTTGGGTGGTCAAATGATAGTTTTTGGGTGCCATTTGGCTAAATTTTGACTTTTTTGGGGTCAAACTTCACCACCATCCCACCCTGGGACGAGGGCTCACCACCATACCAGGGTGGGATGAGGGGCATCTACCCTCATCCTAGGGTGGGACGATGGTGAATTTTGGGCTAAAACCTCCCAAAATTGGGCCGGTAGCCTCCAAAACCCTTTTCGGAGTGGCTAGAACCACTGTGAGCCTCTTGAGGGCTACCCAAGGGGCCATATTGTGTCAATTTGATCACTGCTTGTGGATGCTTAATCGGGTTTACAAAATTTTAGTTTCTACACATTCAAATAATTGATTGATAAGAGGAAAGTAAAGTTGATATTTTTGAATCATAGAAATTGAAAAATTGTATTCATTCATTAGGGAGATACAAGGAGTTCTAAAAAACATAGAATTGAAGAAATTATATTGAAACTAGAGTCATAAGATAGACTACTTCAAAGGTTCTATCAAAAATTATTCTTACATAATTATATTGATTAATAATATACTACAAGATTTGAAGAATTAAAAGAATTCAACTCATGATCTAGAAGTTGAAAAGTTTTTCAAGAAAGATAATATATTCAAAATTGGGAGATATAAGGCTTAAGTATTTTGAAGGTCAAAAATTGAAAATTATCCTTAGTCTATCATTCAAAACTAAGGAAATATAAAGAATAGAGAATTTGAGATTGCATCATATATTCACTTGATAAACTAAAGTAGGGATTTATAAGGTAGTCAACTACAAATATTTAAGAGAATTGAAATTTTTACTATTCATAGCTATATGGATGAAATAATTAGAAATGCATTTAATGAAGAGAATGAAGAACTGCTTCATGAACTTAAATTTTATTCACAAAATCTAATAGATGGCTTTGATGGATTCAAATACTTACCTACATATTGAAAGAAAAATTCTCTTTATTTTTGAAAGGAATGTAAGGAGGATAACTTTATGACATTAATCAGATATCTTCATGAAACATTATTTAAGACTTGGTGGAATGCTCAAAATATGATTATTCTTTCATCAAAAGAGTGTTTAATGGTTTATTTATCATTAATCACTTTTGAGTTCTTTTCAAGAATGAAACAAAAGAAAGTAAATAATGCTAGCAATGAAATTTTGAATCCAAGTTATTTTTATTGTGATGATTTACTAACTCATCACATTGAAGATATATCACTAATAAAAGTACAAAAATGGAGAAGAGAGAGAAAAAAAAAATACATCATATCAAGAAACACAAGGTGAAGACTGAAACTAAAAAAAGATGATTATTTGAAGCATTCAGGACAATAATCAAAGTTGTATCACTATGATGATATGCCAAAACAATGCTTAGAAGTAAAATCACTAATGAAAATACAAAATAAAATAAAATAAAAGAATAAAATAAGAGGTCACACCAAAAAATTTAAACATAAATCATTTATGTAAATTCAAAAATTGATCTTATAGAGATAGATTAAAGACATGAAGATGAAGACCATATTGAAGACTGAAGTCTCCAATAACCAAATAATGTAATACATGGGGGTGTTGGAATATATTACATTATTTGGTACATTCTAATGTAACACCTTGGGTACATATTTATATTAGGAAAGTATCTTAGATTAGAATGAGAGTATTTACTGTATGTAATGTAATAAATGCACAAGTGTGCAAAGTATTTTGGAAATGTAAATGCACATAGTTGTCCATGTGCATATGTGTCATAGAATAGAAATATGAAGAGTCATAGGAAGAGTAAAGGTCAATAATCCTCCATATGAAGAGTCACATTCTATTATATATGTGTATATGTGGGTGTGAAAGAGATAGATATATATAGTGATAGATTGGTAATATACAATTGTAATTGAGAGTGATGAAGTATGATGTATTTGAGGTCTTATTCAATAAATATCATATCTTTATGAGTATTTATTAGTGATATTTATATGAGTCATTTCTAAAGTTATTTATAAGTTTTATATGCTTAATAGTTTACCATTATTATATATTTTATATTGCAATTTTATCTTAGATCTTATGGTTACTTTATCTTATGTATTTATCTTCAAAAGCTAACAGTCAACCTACAGTTCTTGGAAAGTTTTCTAACTAAATTTGGATTCCCAACACAACTAGTGCAATGGATAGAAGCCTATATCAAAGATACTTGATTCTCCCATTTTATCAACATAGAACCTTCTACTTTATTTAAATATTTTAGGGAAACTTGTCAAGGTTGCACACTATCCCCATACCTCTATATATTACTAACATAAATACTAGAAAGAGATCTTAGCAACATGAGAAGTTCAAGGGAGATACAAGGAATTAAAACTATTTAAGGTGTTAAACCTATCATGCATGCCTGATTAACTGATGATACTATATTGTTAGGATAAGAAACCAATTATAATATCAATATTTTTAAGTTATCTAAATTGATTTGATGTAGCTTTAGGTGCTTTAATTAATTGCAATAAATGTTAGTTTTATACAATTAATACAATGCCATGATTATAGACCTGTGAGCCTGTGCAATGTAACATACAAAATTCTCACCAAATTGATAGCAAATAGGATGAAAGATATTCTAACCCTTATCATTGACCAATGTTAGGAAATCTTAGTCCAAGGGAGATCTATCATCGATGGGGTCATCATGGTTCATGAAGCCCTTCACTCTGCAAATCAAACCAAGAAAGCATCCTTTTCTTTAAAACTAGATATGAACAAAGCTTTCGATCGCATATATTAGGAGTTTCTCGAGGCAGTGCTGATTAAATTTGGATTTAATCCCCAATGGGTAAAACTCATTCGAGGATGCATCCATAAGCCTTGTTACTCTGTGTTAGTTAACGGATCCCCCGTAGGGTACTTTCAAAGTTGTAGGGGTATAAGACAAGGGGATCCTATTAGCCCCATGCTTTTCATCATTATGGCTAAAGCCCTGGGTAGAACCATCAAATAATAATGTTTAGATGGTTTCATCTCTAGTATCAAAGCAACTTCCCAAACATCCCCTGTCACTCACCAACAATTTGTGGATGATACGCTGATGCTCTCTCTTGCATCGGTGGTAGAAGCCAAAAGAATCAAACACATCCTTACCCTGTATGAGGAGGCGGTCGGTTAGAAGGTCAATTTCACCAAAAGCAAAATATTCTTCCTCAACACTCCCATTCAAAAACATATCAGGATTGTAGGGATCTTGGGATGTGCCATAGCTACTTTGCCAATGTCTTATTTGGGCCTACCTCTCTTCACTAGGGCTCCTTTGCGAGTTATGTGGGACAATGTGAGGGAAAGAATCCAGAAGAGGTTAGCAGGATGGAAAGGTCACTTTTTATCCCAAGCAAGCAAAGCTACCCTAACTATGGCTTCATTGTAAATAATTCCTATCTACTTCCTATCAATTTTCAAAGCCCCGACTTGTGTCCTCCAAAATATTGAATAGCTTCAAAAAAAAAATTGTGGTCAAGATCGAAAGGAAAGCACAGGATCCACCTAGTTGGGTGGGACAAAGTGTGCCTTCCCAAGGATGGGGGAGGCCTTGGCCTGAGGAGAGTTTCCCACCTGAATTCTGCCTTGCTAGCCAAACAAGTGTGGCATGTCCTATAAATCCAATATAATGAGTGGATAGCCATTATGAAAAGTAAATACCTGCAAGGTTCCAATTTTTTGAACACCCCTATTCCAAAATGAGGATCAGCGTTCTAGAAAGCAATTTTGGTGAGTAGAGATATTTTTAAGAAAGGTATGATATGGATAGTTGGGAATGGAACTAGGATCAGATTCTGGGAGGATAGATGGGTGAGGGAGGAGGCTATTATAATAGACACCAGGTTAGCAAGAATCAAGCATTTCATTGATGAAAATTTTGGACCCATGGTTGAAGACTTCCTAATACAAGAGGGAAATAAGCTGAGGTGGAAGTCTATAAAGGTGCAGGGACTACAAGACAAATCTAAGGAATGTGAAGGTGTGTTATCTCAAAAATTCATTCCTATGAATGTGGATGAGGATCATCTAAGGTGGGTAGCGACTAAAAGTGGGGAACTCTCAGTGAAATCAGAATACATTGCTTCTCAACTATGAGGATCTACCATTTATTTCCAAAGTGGTGTGGATTGAAAAGTTGATCCCTAAGCTGGATCACTTTTCCTGGGCTGCCATTCAAGTAAAAATCCTCACCATAGACAACATGATACAAAGAGGTATGACTTTGCCTAACAGATTTTATATGTGTAGGAAAAGCTGGGAATCGATTCATCACATATTTCTAGAATGCCCTTTATCGGTAGCCATCCTAAATGGGGTGTTCCAAACATTTACCATATCATGGGCAATGCCTGCTATGGTTCTTGAGTTGTTCCATCAATGGTCATATCCCTTCATTAGTTCCCATCTGAGGTTCCTATGGAAGATTTGCCTCCATCACTATCTATGGAAGATCTGGCTAGAGAGAAACCATAGAGCCTTTAGAGTCCTTAGTGACTCTATTCTTGACCCGCTTTCTGTCATTACCAAAATTTTAGCCTTTTTCAAATAAAATCTCAGCATCCTTCCTTCGTCTCCCTAATCCATCCCTCTGCATGAGAAAATCCTTGCTAAATATCTTGATATTTCCTTAGACGAGTCCATAGGAGTGTGCAAACCTCATCCAAGGGTAGAGTCTAGATGGATTTCCCCCCCTATGGATTGGATCAAATTCAATTTTTATGGGGCTTCCAAGGACAACCCTGGAAAAGCTAGAGCAGAAGGTGTGGTGAGATACCACCAAGGATAGGTCATGTTGGCCCTTTCTAAAAACTTACGGATCAAAACCAATAATGAGGCCAAAGCCATAGCTCTGTGGAGAGGGTTGCATCTGCTCCACAATGTTCAAGGTAATTTCTACATGGAAGGGGATTTCCTAAATATTGTCAACCTCCTTAAAAATAAAATAAAACATCCTTGGAGGAAATATGCCATCATCAATGAAGTAAGGATCCTTGTTGATGCGAGGGAAGATCTTGTCATCCAACATGTGTTCCATGAAGCCAATAAAGCAATGGACAAATTGGTGAACATTGGGGTTGAGGCTGATGGGATGATCATGTGGATGAATGAGGTTCTAGTGATGTGGAAAATATCATCCAATCAAAAATACTATGAGTGGAACAATGAGGCTATCATAGTGGCAAGTCACGTGTACCTCAGGGATCACTATCGTGAGGAGGCAAAATACCTAAAGCAGAAGGATTTTCTTATTGGTTGCGGTTATGTTGGAATTTGATTGTGATCAACCCAATGTCAGCTTGGAAACTCATACTCACAAGTGGTAGGACTACGAGGTGGTGATGGTATTTCCTAAAAAGGATAGTTATACGAGAAGGGTGCACCATGGGGGGAGGTGCAAGTTTCCAAACACATTGAGACATGGGCCAACCTTCCCCGAGAGGAGTAGGGTCCCTGTGAGGGATCTTGGGACTAACCTCCACATCAATACCAAGAAAATAGCAGTATCAAGGCTTACGATGGTATGATCCACATGATTATTTGGCATATTATCAAGGCAAAGGTGCTTCATGAGTCGTTTCTAGTTTTGGCATGGGTTTTAAGGACTTAGAAACAGGTGGATACGACAAGCAAAGAAACCATCACCTTTTAATCATTCAATACTAGAGTATTTTGAAGGAAACCATGAGTGGAGATCTTTCATACAATTCAGAGAGGAATTTGTTAGTTACCTTATCAAATATGATATACATTGAGCCCAACATGGTGGTCATGGAGCCTGTTGCATAGGCTATCCTGATCGATAGGTATTTTACCCAAATTTTCGATCTATTTTTGGGCATGGAAGATGAAATTACAATGGTTGTGATGGAAACATGGGAGGATGGTCATGTGGAGATTAGGGGTCATGAATTTGTCATTTATTTTCAACTGCTAGCAGAAATTGCTGGCCAATCGGTCAAGGGAAGGTCAATTCATCGACAAAAGCACCACTAGGAGGTGGAGCTCAAAGAGTTTAAGTATAACCCAAAAATCTACAAGGAGGCAAAGAATGGCCTCATAAGGATGGACCTCCAAAATCCCTAGAATGTGGTTATGAATAATGTACTAGAATCCATCATGGTGGAGGACCCTGGTAAAAATTTACTCAGTTTACATTATGTCTTTGTCAACTTTTTCTGGGATGTTAACCCCATAAGCATTCCCCAATTTTTGATGAACTCCCTAAACCACAGCAAAAAATGCTTTTCCATGCCCATGCATCAAGGCCTTCTCAAATTCATTTAAAAATATTTCCTTCTCCATGCTCCCCAACCTGTCCCTACCCCTCCTCCTGAGGATCCCCCGGTGGTTCATGGTGAAATTTTGAGGGGATGCGAGAGCCCTGGTCTCCCAAAACCCTCCCCTGTCCCAAAGTGTGAGGGTGATTCTAGCGCTAAGGGAGGACCGACAAGGAAAAGGCTAAGAATTGATGACCAGCCCATTAGGTCTTCCTTGAGGCTAAAAAATAAGCAAGTTCAGGGGAGCAGCAAAATCATGGAGATTGTGTCTGAAGATGAGGGTCCTAACCCTACAATCATGGAATTAAAAAGGTATATCCTGAACACAATGACCAACATCAATCAGAAGATGCAAGAATTACAGGATATTTTGACCAAAGTTTTCTTCAATGAAGGATACTAGAGCAATAATCCAGTGGTCTACAACCTTGAGACTAATGATAACGAAGAATACAAAGATGAAAATCAGGAAGAGGAGGTCGAGGATGAGGACTAGGGTCTTCCTCCGATTGGCCTGTACTGTGGTTGGATGGTCTACATTTTGTTTTATTGTGGTGGCTGTGGTAGTGTATTTTTATTTCTTGCGGGCTTATGGGTGATATCCTATGCGAAGTGTGGGTGCTTGGGGTAGTTAGGGTCCTGATAGGACCTTCGTCTCTTTTTTTTAAGGAGGTTTTTGACTATGGTGGGTAGTATGGTCTGGTTCTTTTGGTTTCTAGCTAGGCAGTAGCATCAGGTTAGAGGACAAAGTTTCCTCAGTTTGGTTCATTGTGGGGTTCCTCAGCCAAGGGTTGATTTTTGTAAATCGGCTTTGGGTCAACCGTTAAAACCCAGTTTAATGATAGACTTGATTTACCAAAAAAAACAATGCCATGATAAAATAGAGGTTTTATACAAATACTTATATTTTGGTAAGGACCATATCAATAGTTTAGATACTTAGAGGTTCCAATGGGCTTCCACCTTAAACCCAAAAATAGTTGGATGCCAATTATTAAGAATTTATATAATTAAATACAAGCATATAGTAAAGGATGGTTGAGTTTAGTAGGAAGGAGTTTTAATCAGATCAATATTGCTTATGCTTCCAATAAATTAACTTCTAGATTACCCTCACCAAAAAGTGTTCTACAAGCACTTGATGGTTTGTTCAAAAATTTCCTTTGGAAAGGAAGTAAACAAAGTGAAAAAAAAAATCATTTAGTCAGTTGGGATTCAATTGCTATGAGAATGGATCAAGGATGACTAAGAATAATACAAGAAAAAATTGTGAGCAAGACACTAGGGGAAAAAATCTTATCACTTCTATCTCATCCTCTAGAATTCCCATGGAAAAGGATTTTGAAATCTAAATATGCAAACTCAACAATAGGAATGCACCTAATGAGAAATATCAACACAAATTCTAGAACCTCCCAAATATGGAAACATATTGTGGAAGCCAATAAATTAATTCTAAATAAGATATCCTATCTTCTAGGATATGGATCTCAAATTGAATTTGAAGTGAAAGAAAAACATACTGCTTCATATATATTGATTGTAAAATAGGTTACAATAAGGAAATTATATCATTTTACAAAAAACCCTATAGGGTTACAAAATATGGACTCTATTAGGAGGGACCCTAACATCAAATGGTCTTGCAGTACAATAGGTATATTTTTTCAATTCCTTAATGTTGGAGTGGGCTTATGATGCATGCCACTACAACCTATACATGTTCTGTGACATATGTAACCCTACAAAATATTTTTAGACTATTTGGAGGCCTGTCTCAATTAGACCTTCTATAAAGAAAGATATATAGACCAAATCTGATAAAAAATGCATTATAGATATTAAAAATAGATTAAAATTTATATAGAAGCAAGATATTACCTTTTTGGCTAGTCTAACGGCCAAAAAGTGAAAAACTCATCTCAATGTGTGTTTTCAAGGTGTGCTCACACCTCAAGGTGAATTTTGAGTTATGTTTCTAGCATTTGTTAGAAAATCCTTTATGGAGCCTTTTGGAGCAGTTCTGTGTTGGTTTAGAAGTTAGATATGTCTATTATTCTATGTAGACAACCTTAAACCTACAAAAGAGATGTAGAAAAGGGATATTCACATGCTCCAAGGGTTTTGGGATGCATCAGCCAATATTTTGATAGCACAACTTTACCATTTGTTGCCTCCCTAAATTCATAGACATGCTCTTTTATTTATAGATTTTCTTGGCAAGTGAAGGGGGTGTGATGTGGAGGAGAGATAAGACTCCTCTTAAATGAGCATGTGGAGTGTAATAATTTCTACCTAAGTGTATTTATTAGGAATGGACACTTCATGTCCATGTAAGACTTGTGAAGGAGTGAAAGACCCCTTTTTCAACCTTTTGCCTTGAATGCCCTTTATGAAGGGTGGGTGTTTTTTGAAAAAGGGCACAAGTGGATGCTTTGAAAAGTGCATGAGAGGAGTGTGAGGGGTGCCTACATTGGAAGGGGGGAATACCTACCCTATTTTAGGGTTTTGAATAGCCTTTTGTTGGACTTTAAGGTTTTGAATTGATTTTGTCAATGTTTTTCCCTTTTTGAATTGATTTTGAATTAATTTGTAATTTAAATGTTAATTGTTTTTGCAAGAGGTTATTTAAGATATTTTTAGATGTCTACATTTACCCCTTTTTATACTGCATTGTGTAAAGACATGATGTAGTGCAAAAATTGATGACACTCATTTGGTTATTGATAGTGAGATAGCTTGGATTTAATAGGTTATGACAAGCGATTTATCTTGAGAGGAGTAGATGTAAGATGCCCAAATTGTATATGGGATGTATATCCTTGAAATTTACCATTGATAGACTTATGAGACCATTTGAGTTGGTAAACTGGTCAGCCATATGTAGGTATACCCATGATTTCTTTGGTGAACTTGATTGTGCACCTTGACAAAGTGTATTTATATGAGCAATACTATAGTTTATGACATACAGTATGACAAATTTGATTGGATTGGAGTATTTTTTTGAGAAGAGAATTATGCTTTTTTTTTCCCTAGTAAATGAGGGTATATGATGATTTTTGATGAATATTCTTAGGAAAATATTGTATTTGATATCTACCCCATCAAGCCATGAGTTAACGGGTGAGAAAGTTGAAAACGACCAAAAATCACTTGATAAAATGAAGTGGAGGTGATTGGTTAGTTAAAATTATGGAAAGTGACTTTTTGCATGATTTTATTATGAATTTGGAAAAAAATCTCATATTTTTGGAGGTTTGGGGCAAATGGGTATCCAAAATTATCATTTTTTGTAAAACACACCTTTGGGGTGCATGTGTTGTATGAAAACGTACCTCAAGTACATTTTTATACAAAATGCACCTTGGGGTGTGTTTTGTTCATGAATTAGCTATAAAGGCGCATGTGTAGGTGTGTGTCACTCATTTATGTATTTTGAGTTTGTAAAATGAAGAGAGAGGAGTTTGAATGGGTGAGTGACATAGAGCACTATCAAATTATTCAAAAAAGTTGATGAGATGGCCCACAATGGAGTGATATCGAGTGTCAGAGAATGTGCAATGGCTATAAATACTTTTTTTATCGAACGTCATGTAGTTCAAATAAAATGAACCCTAATTTTTAGATCTACAAAAATTTAACTATTAATTTAAAAAAATACATATTCATGTTTTTCAAGAAAATTAATATCCAAAAATATCCTTTTATCAGAAGATGCACCTTGGGGTGCGTGCACTATATGAAACGTACCTCAGGTTACATTTTTTGTACGAAAATGCACCTTTAGGTGCATGTTGAGCAAAATTTTTATTTTTTGTACCTGTTTGTGTTTTTTAGGTCATTTTTGTCAAAAAATTGTTGGTTTCTCATTTTTGTGAAAAAGTTGTCATGTTTTTTTTGTCAAAAAATAGTCAATTTCTTGCTTGCATGAATAAATCATCGATTGGTTTGTTGTTTTCATTAAAAAATTGTCAAGTTCTTGTTGGCATGAAAATATTGTCAAATTATTGCTTTTTTTGTCAAAAAACTATCAATTTCTTGTTTGAATGAAAAATTTGTGAAAAAGTTGTTGAAATGTTGTCGAAAAAATTGCTAAAAAATCATTGAAAAGTTTCTAAAAATTTGCTAAAAAGTCATCAAAATGTTGTTGAAAAGTGGTTGAAAATCATCAAAAAGTTTTTGAAATTTTTCTAAGAAGTCATCAAAATGTTGTTGAAAATTTGCTAAAAATTCGTCAAAAAGTTGCTAAAAAATTGTCAAAAGGTTGCTGAAATTTTTTAAAAAGTCATCAAAATGTTGTCGAAAAGTTGCTGAAAAATCATCAAAAAGTAGTTGTAAAAAGTCATCAAAAAGTGGCTGACAATTTGCTAAAAAGTTGATTAAAAATTGTCATTTTTTTTTTGTCTTTCATAAAACAGTTGATTTTTTTAAATATTGTTGAATTTTTGCTAACAAATGGTGTTGATTGTGTTTGTAGGTGAAGAAGTTGACTCCACACCACCAATTTTTACCATTGGCTATGATGTTGAAGGGGTTTTTGGATAATGCAGTGTGGGAGTGGTTGGAGAAGATTGGATTTTATGGGGTGGTACAGATGGACACGGTGTGGTGCAATCACTTGTATTTGGACATGATTTGTGAGATGTGGTATCCAAACAAGAACACATTTCATTTCTCAATAGGTAAAATGACTATTACATTGGAGGATGTGTATAAGATATATTGCCTACCAATAGATGGGATGATAGTGATGGCTACACAGGGTGATGATGCATGATTGGAGATATTGCAAAGGACCTTTGGATATTAGTGGAGGGATGTGAGGGTGGCTAGTGGTGGGATTAAGTATCAATACTTGTATATGACTAGAAGGTTGCATTAGTAGTATGCATTATTGATGGTGTGCATCTGCAACTATGTGTTACCAGATGCATCAAGGGTTGTATTCCCTTAGAAATTAATGTGGATGGTATATGATATGGTCCATGGAGCACATAAATCACTTTGCATGGGTATCGACATTGTTACATTAGACCTATCGAGAGCTGCATGGGGTGTGATGATGACTAATAAGTTATTGTGTAACAGTTTATTATTCCAATTATAGATGTGGGAGCACATAGTAATGATGAGGTTAGATGGCCCTTCATTTGAGGTACATGCATTATTGGAATCAGAGGTACCATAATCTTCATAGTGGTGATGGAATATGGAAGATAGGAGGAAGAGATATCATGAGGGGCATGCCTTATATCATTGCTAGTAGTTGAGCAAGTTGAGGTTGAGTGATATCATATGGTGATTGTATAGAGGTGCTCCAGCCTAGCCAAAGGATGGGGTGGAGTTGTAGCAGGTGATATGGAGAAGGTGGTTGATGGGCCGATATGATTTCTATATGGATTTATTTCCCTTTAATTGGGTATGGGTAATTTGTGCCACCATAAGGTATGCTAGATCCACTTATGGTGATTTGGCATTATCCTAGAGATCATGGGGTATGATCATGGGGTGTGGCCTATAACATATCATTGGATGAGGTACTAGCACTTCTTGATGTGGATAATGCAGGGACAATAAGGGAGTATGATGCCTAGTGGACCACACAAGAGTGGGAGCCTGGTCGAGGGGTGATTTATGGAGTGGGGGATGCAAGCCCTTGGGTAGTGTTGAGGAGTTCACTAATGATAGCAAAGAGGCTAGTAGACATGATCACTGGAGGAGGTTTAGTGGGGGCTAGTGAGGTAGTGGTACCTATAGAGGAGGAGGGTGAGGAGGCCTCTTTGAAGAGATATCAGTTGAAGTGACATGTGTATTCATGATGTGATGATGAGGTAGGACCCTCATGACCAGTGGAGATGAGTGTAGAACTAGAGTATGGGGGCAAAGATGATGTGGTTGATATGTGTGTCGGTAGAGGAGGAAAATTATGCACTAGTGTACAATTCTCAAGGCTAGATCCATAGGGAATCCTTGAGGTGACCACAGTGGTCATTATAACTCTATAATTAGTGTAAGTGGGGATGGGTTCACTAGGAATTATTTTAGGACTCGCTCCAAGTTTAAGGTAGAATGTGTTTGGATGTGTTCAATTTGGGCATACACCTATGTTTGGCCTTTCTATACTAAGCTATGGAAATAAAAGAACAATGCAAGAATACAAGAGCCTAATCCTAGAATTATTCTTTGATTCAATGATATCTAACCCTAAATTGCAAATTAAAATATTTTGATCAAGATTCCAAGGAATGCACAAACAAAACCCTAGATACACACTATATGTTCTTATTTATTCCAATGTCTATAAAACTTAATCAAATATCTATACTTTGCTTATGATCTAGGTTTTCCATAAAAGTGGATAGAAAGCAAACAACAAATAACCTAAATATCTATAAGGTTATTTATATTATCCGATGGTTTATCCAAGATTTATATTGCATCCCAAAAATCCAATAGCTTTTATCCTAAAAAATAGCTTCACAAAACCCTAGAAAATTTGATCAACATCTGGGGGCCTACTTAGGCCGCTGTGTAGCTGAGTTTGGAGGTGCAATAGTCAATATCCCTTTGTTATTTTATCTAACCATTCAAAAGTAAAATAATATTTAACCTTTGGAACATGCACACATATAGTAAAATATATATGCAACAATAATGTGAAATATAGATAAGATGGACACAATAGAAAGCTTCAAAACAAGGTGTAAATTAGGGTTTTAAAGTTCAAATCTTGCCCTCAAAACCTTAACTTTATCAAATTCATGCCCTATAATTGGAATGCATGAATTTGGTTGACCAAATTCATGCCTTGTATGGGTAAGGCATGAATCAAGCTCAAATGCTCTTTTTGGGGCCTAAAACAACAAAAATAAGGGTGTGAAATACATAAAAAATGCTAATAAAACAAGTACAAAATATGATGAGATGATGGATCAAGAAAGAATAAATGAATATGTGGAATAAGCAATCCAAAATGGTTTATCTATCCAATCATCAAGACTTCTTCATGCAATCCCCAAGGGCAACAATCACCAAGTACCAAAACAACCAAAACAATAACCTATAGTACAAATCCACTTGAAAGCATGAGCATGTGAGCGAGTAAAAAGTTAGAATCTTTACAAAATGCATTGGGGTCAACTAAGAGAATCCAAACCTTTATTTATAAGAGTTTTGAAGGTCAAATAGGTGGAAAAGTAAAATTTCACTTTGGACAAAGTTGACCTTAAAATTGGTCAATCAGGGGAGGGTTTTAAGTGATAAAAACCCCTAAAAAGTCAAATTCATGCCTCCTCCATGAAAGGCATGAATATAGAAAGCAAAATTCATTTCCAATATGGACTAGGTGCAAACTTGGTAATACTAGGCCAAAAGGCAAAGGGAGAAGGCAAAAAGACCTAAAATTTACACTTAGCAAGTTTGGGTGGCTAACTAGGGATCTAAGGAATATTTGAACCATTTTTGTGGGTAAAATTTTTGTGTCTATATTTTTCTCCCTCTTTGATGCATTTATGGCCAAGTAAATGTGTCAAAGAAATATGTAGACTCCTTTGGGCAAAGGTGATAGACACAGAAAAGGGGTGGCTAGGGTTGGACAAAGGAGTGATAGAAAAAAGAGGGATCCAAACCCTTATTTATAAGAGGTTTGGACGGAAAAATAAGTGGAAAAGTGAAATTTCACTTTGGGCAAAGCTAACCTCAAAATGGGTTGATGAGGGAGGGGTTTAAGTGAGAAAAACCCCTAAAAAGCTAAATTTGTACCCCCTCCATACAAGGCATGAATATGGAAATCCAAATTCATGCCCAATATGGACTAGGTGCAAATTTGGTAAATCTAGGCCAAAAGGTAAAGGGAGAAGACAAAAAGACCCAAAATTTGCACTTAGCAAGTTTGGGTGGCTAACTAGAAATCTAAGGAAAATTTGAACTATTTTGGTGGGTTAAATTTTTGTGTCTATATTTTTTCCCTTCTTTGATACATTTATGGCCAAGTAAATTCATCAAATAAAGATGTAGACTTCTATGGGCAAAGGCAATAGACACTGAAAAGGAGTGGCTAGGGTTGGACAAAGGAGCGGTGCAAAAAAATGGTTATTATTTAAAACATCACAATTTTGCACACAAAATAAGGTATTACTTCCATTAATACCTCTAAGGCTAGGGTTCCCCCTTGATTTTTTATAAGGAATGCAAAATTCCTTATAAAAAATAAAAAAAGTTGAAAAAGGATGAAAAGTGAAAAAAAATGACAAAAAACATGAGGGAAAGAAAAGGAATAAAAGGAAGAAGAGATAATAAAAGGAGGGAAAAAGAAAAAAATATATGGAAAAGGAAAATATGAGAGAGAATAAAATGAGGGAAATGAAAATAAAGGGAAGAAAATGATGAAAAGAAGAAAGGGGAGGTTCATTTTCATCATGCAAGGAGAAGAAAAATGAGCCTAGGAGAGAGAAGAAGAAGATGGATTTACCAACTCACCATGCTACCATGGTGAGGGATGATGCTAGAAATATTTCTTACTAAGTAAAGGTATGAATCAAAATCCATTTTCTCTTTTTATGCTTTTCACCTACACAAAAATTTAACAATTTTTTGCAAATGTTAGGGTTTTTTATAGTTTTTAGGACAAGTTCACTATGGACCACAAATATAGTCATGGAGCATGAATTTGGTAGACCTTCCATGCCAAATTTATGCCCTGTATGTATAGGAAATTAATTTAGTTAATGGATAGCCCCAAATTTATGCCCTATAACTTCTAGGGTATGAATTTGGTAAATTTGCACTAAAAACAAGCAATTCTTTTTTTTAATTTTTATGAAATTTTAAGTTTTTAAAATTATTATCTAATAATAAATTCATATTATTATGTAGCTATATGTACTCAAGATTAGAGAGTGGTGGTTGGGCATACTAGATACTACATTTGATAAACTCACAGTGAGGGAGAGGGATTCATTAGAGAGGGTGGGGTTATTGCACCTGGCAGAGATACCCTAAGTGGAGATGGATAGGGCCTTACTAATGGCTCTGGTTGAGTGGTGGTACCCAAAGTCATCCATATTATGGTTATTAATGGGGGATATGACCATCACATTGGAGGATATGTGATGTATCATAAGGATCTTGATTATCAGGAGTATGGTTTACATGGTATGGGTATCGAGGGTTGCATTAGATCTAATATCAGGAGATCCAACACATAATATCCATCAGAGCAAATTCTACATTGATGAGATGTCATAGTGTTATGGTATTGATGCACTAAAATCCATAATCCATACTATATGGAGTGGTGGTGGGGATGCTAGTGTATCACACAAGTAGATGACACCTACCATAGGCTTTAGTGAGATTAGTGGTAGATATGCAGGATCAGAGGATTAGATTCACATGGAGATTGTATGTATTGGCCTACTTGTATAGGATACTACATGATATCATGTACAAGTGGTAGGTAGGGCTAGTCTACATGACTTTGCTTTAGGTGTGGTGCTGGGAGCATACATAAATCCAAAGACCAAACACACTACCAATACCACTACCCACTATGGAGCAACCAGTGGCATACAAGTGGAGCCAACACTATGAGCATGGGAATAGGTCATACACTGGTGTCTTGCCATTGGGTAGGAGGGTAGTAGAGGAGCTACAAGTGCATCAAATTATATGAAATCCCTGGAATCTATACATAGGTTGGGAGGAGGGTATTATATAGTTGGCTAATGTGAGTAGGATCCAATGTCTTCTCACTAAGAAGGGAGAGTGGGAGCTATTCAATTTTGATCAAGTGCAACACTAGTTTAGCATCTTCTAGGAGATTTCATACCTAGGAGACTACTAGTTCTTGTGGGCTAGGAGGGATCCATTAAGATGTGAAGGTGATATTGATGTATATTGGTTAGTGGAGGAGGACCAGGATGATCCACTATACATGGATCTAGAGGTGGATTATGTTCGGGTGGCTCTCAATATTGGAGATGGTACAGGGGAATTTTTTCCTCAAGGATCTCCCTACTTATGCTAGTGCAACATCACCAGGTGATGATCTGGTAGGTATAGTTGGCACTTTGAGAGGTCACCCAATGGGCTATGAGGGTGACTAAGGCCAACTCAGTCATTCACACAAGTGGAGGTATTGATAGCAATGAGGGTGACTATCATGATATCTAGCTTAGAAGGAGGGAGGACTACAAAGGTAGACCCCATAGAGGCACAAGTGGGACATATCCGGGTGATATGTACAGGGGAGGTAGAGGCCTTACAGGTAAGGTGAGCAGTTGTGGAGGTAGATATGACCACCCTCCAAATAGAGCTAGACCAAGCTTGAGTAAAGTAGGACATAACACAGGTTGAGACATAGTGCCTCAATGAGGAGAGGGATCAATAAACCCAGGTAGTAGGGATGGATATCACAATGAGCAACCAACAGAGTGAGGGAGCCCACATATTGATGGTAGATTTGTATAGGGTGAGGGAGTCATATGATGAGGTGACATAGAGAGTGGCCTACTACCAAGGGGCTTATTACCATGCCATCCTTGTAGATACCTAAAACACATCATGTTGAGGAGGATACCTATATGGACACATTTTCAAGCCATATGACTCACCTTAGGCCTCCCCAAGAACTAATAGTGGTTTTTACCACTCAAACAGGGGCAACCTATATTTTGTAGACTAGACCATCGTATCCAAGAGTTACCTCCAACAATCACTAAACCCTATGATGGCCATCAGTGACAGCCACTCCACCCTGGGATGATCACACCTACAAAAAAACTTGGGTTTCTCAAGCTAAGCCAAATTATTTATAGGGCAATTTGAGCTTAATGACTAAGCATGAGAAGATTCTAGAAGCAATGTTTGGGTTACCTAGATCCTAATTGATTCTTGGTTTATGGTTTCTCTTGCAAGCCAATATTTCCAATTTGGAAACTTATAAGAAGATCCCAAGACTTCATGAAAATATACCTCATTCAAATGCAACAAAGTATTTTTGATTTGTGTAATAGAGAGAACATACTCTCATAAGCAATGGAGTGCTGCCCAAATCCATCCATGAAGCTTGCATTTGCATCAATGGAGTCCATTGGAGTTTGAAGATCGAATTCAACCATTGTTTACCATCAATCATACCAAATTCGATCTAATTTTAGCAATTTAACTATGCTTCAAATATCAAGACCCTTGAAAATAAATTAAATAGACTAACCCAGGTAATTCCCACATCGGTCATGAGAAAATAGTTCTTTATTCAATGGTTGCTTCACCCCGAAGTAGCCTACAGGTGCAGACGCTAGACCCTATGATGGCCCGTAGACCTGACCGCTTTACCCCATGATAGCCTCTCTATGATATCTCCTTTTATGTGTTTTATTAGTTACATTAGCTTTAGAAACATTTACTTTTGTTTCTAACATAGTTTTATTCAATTTGCATGCATTCCTTTATCATTTTTAGCATATTAATTTCAATCATTTATCATGGATAAGGACATCATCATGAGAGGTTCTTCATTTGCTATTAATATCTTGTAATTTTTCTTGTGTGTAGGTTTCAAATCTTATCAGGAGCTCTTCAAAATAAATATCCTTCAATATTTATCTCATCGTGTATAGGTCACAAAGAAACTCTCCTATAATTAGTTTTGAGAGCGCAAAGACTCTATGGGTTACACCTAATTTTTGGGTTCTATATTGTAATTGGATCAAATTGGTATAATCCATAAAAGGGATGTTTTTGTAACCACTTTGTTAAAGACAATTTTAAATATTAATGAGAAGGGCACTATTTTCTTCATTCTTTTGTCTCAATATGGTTACATGATATTATCTTGTCAATTTAATTTAATAGATGTTTAGGTATATATTTTTTGCTACTCTACAGTGGTAATAATAGTGGGACTTCAGCTAAAATTTCATAATATATCACTAATTACCTATGTTTTTTGTGTTTATTGAAGTGTAGGT
The DNA here is from genome assembly GCA_028583015.1 of Wollemia nobilis. Lineage (NCBI taxonomy): Eukaryota > Viridiplantae > Streptophyta > Pinopsida > Araucariales > Araucariaceae > Wollemia > Wollemia nobilis. The sequence continues at coordinate 1,005,703 of JAQPPZ010001417.1, read as the reverse complement.
ACCATTGCTCTAGACTCGAATGGCTCACAGAAGTCATCATCCTACCCTATGACGGCCAGTAGAGCCCATCGCTCTACCTTATGATGGCCTTAGGACAAAGTCACAAAACCAAAGAGCCAGCAACTTCATCGAATGTAGGCTTCACACTTGATTTTACTTATTTTCATAGAAAATATAGAATTTCAAGTTTGAATTGAGAAATTTAGAAGAATTTCTAGAATGAAGCTTTCTTCCTATGATCGCTCCTAGGTAGATCGGTCTCTACTGGTAGCTATTATGGGATAAAGCGGCCCCTATTTCTAACCACTTTTGTGTCAGAAAGTCTCTACTATAGATTGTATTACATAGAAATAGCCTCTATTTTGTTGTTTATTTGGGTTTGCATGCTTGCTTCCTATATAAAGGCTAACATAATTTAGGCTTTGTATTTTTTAATTTTTTGAAACTAAAACATCTTATTTAGAAATTTGGAAAATTTAATCATATTTTATGCATTAGAAAAATATCCTTGATTGCTCTATGTTGTATATTTTTTTATGTATAAGATAAAAAAACCCACACACACCACATAACATATTAAACATCAGCGAGTTAGAATTCACACCTAACCACTAACTAAGACTAATGATAGTGGCCTTCATCATCACTTCATTGGATTTCTTGTGGTTCTTCGCATCCTATTTTGGACAAGGCTAGTCCAAGAACCATCATAGTCAAGGAATATAGCACATATCTCTCTTCAGGGAGGTATATCATAGATCAAGGTGAACTGGGTGAGGACTGGTAGGACCTGGACTCCCTCATTGGATTTAGATTTCATCATCAAATATCAATGGGTTTCATGACCTGGACTTCATCACCAGGCATGTGTGTAAGACGATATAGGTGAAATCCATTTTAGTAAGTATTTCATCAACAAAATCAAAATTTGAACAAGAGAAAAATAATAAAACAATGATACAAAATACACAAACCAGTTTAAGAATCATAAAAAATATTTAAATGAGATAATAATTTTGTATGCTTTGTCTTTTTCCTTTTTTGTATGCATAATCAACATAAAATGGTCACCACATGTAGCCATGCCTAGTCACAAGTTGACGCAACAAGAAATGCATAAAGAGACCCATAACACTTTTGTTATAGCCTAGTTAATTTACTCCTACCTGAACAGTATCCTAACAATAATTGTGGAGATAATTCCACTCATGGGGGATTCGATCATCGAGATACCCCTACTAGGAGGACACCTATGGGACCTCCCTACCATTGAGAAGAGAATATTTTTAGACCTCATCCATCTCATGCTACTTCTAGATAAGATCTACCCATTGAGGGACCAAGCAGAGGGGTAGCACAAATTTGTATCCCTAATTTTTCTACAAACCCATCCAAACTTGGAGCAAAATATATACCTTTGCTTGGGTTAGATGAGTGAGGTACTCCTCCTGATCATCCTTATTTGAGCTGAAATCTAAATCATCTAGATAGATACAACCCTAATGCTACTCGTAGAGAACCTTCTTCTATTCATACTCACTCTGAGGATGGGCATGATGAATATCTAGTGTGTCCTATCCATACAGATGAAGAGTGTTCTATATAGAAACATCATACTATTACACCATCTTTGCATGAGGATCACACCCATAGGTTTGAGCATAGAGTGAATGCAGCTTCTATTGATCAAGGGAATAAGGTATCCATCCCTACTACATGCACTAAAATAGCCAAATCCTCTTGTATTGAGATGAGAAGCCATAGAACTTGTACAAATTATTAGATATACTAGCTACCTAGGCCAAATACCAGTCAAAGAGAGTAATTACTCCAATCACAATTGGAGGATTTGTGCAAAGATCGAGAGCACCAAGATCATGAACATGTAGAGTAACAAAGGCTACACCGCCAATGGTTTATGTGAAGAGATAATTTTCAAATAGATATTACACAAGGAGAAATCACATAGGGTATCCTCTAATGAAATTCCCATGCCTAGAATGTATTAGTAACAACTTAACACAAGGTACACTATGCAACATCAGGAGTTGCCCTCTAGGCCAACCAACAATCATCCTCCTCCCACCTCTATTCACCAGTCTCGACCAATACAATGCCAAGCACTAAATTTGCTAGAATATGAGTTATACAAGGAGATAGAACCAAAGGACCAAGATCAAGTGTATCCTGAGTTGCTTTGCAATGATGTGGTAGATGATTACAATCTTCCACCTTAGTCAAATAGGAACCTTCCACCACCTCCTCTAAGGAGACCACTTCATAGAATGATATTATTTCATCTTAGGTATATAAGGTCCTTACAAAGTGAATTCAATCACTATAAAATCAAGGAGTGGGTTACCAAAAGCCAACATTGTGCAAATTTTACAATAAACCTCTACACCCATCAATTCCTTGTCCTACTTATCCAGAGCATTTTTAAATTCCTAAGCTAGATAAATTTAGAGGAAATGATGATGCTCAAGAGCTTGTCACAATTTTATGAACTTGTATTTCTAGTTATAATATGATTATGCTTTATTTTTAATAACATTCATGATAACACTCTTTGGCATAGCCTTAAAGTGGTATAACCAATTACCATGACATAGCATCACTAGCTTTGAAAAACGAGCAAACGTCTTTCTAGGATGATTCTCCTTTGGTATCAAAAAGAAGACTAACTTAATTAACTTATCAAACCTAGTCAATTCAATAATTATCCAATTATAGACTATGGAAATAGGTGGCAAAACATAATGTCAAAACTACCTTTCACCGTACCTATTTTAGAACTAACACGAATGTTTACAAAAATCTTCTCAAAGCACATATCAATTTTTTTATAGCTATAGTAGTATTAAACATTCAAAGAGGCTTTGGCGCAAGCTAAAGTTATTGAGGACATTAAGGTCTAGGAGGGAGACATAAAACTCCACAAAAAGGAGTTGAATAAGAATCATTGAAATAATCACCATCAAACATAACTAACTATGGTAAATTAGATTGTGTTGAATGTTATTAAAGTGAAAAAACTACCACAACAACCTAATTATTAGGCTCAACCCCCTCTAGTGCAGTATAATAATCAGCACCAAAGAAATCAAGCATAGGATAAGCAACATTATTCTCCTCGCACATATATGCCATTGCGAGAGTCATTGGCATCCCTTTCTAATAGACTATGTGAGGCTAAGGCAACTACCTTATATAAAATCTGGTTGATAGATCCTGCAAACCCAAAACCTAAAGGGTACAAAGAGGATTTAAAATGTGCTTATCATCATCAAAATAGACATGATATACAAACATGCTATGGATTCAAAAACCTAGTACAAAACATGTTGGATAAGAAACAATTGCATACTGAAAAACCCTCTCGCTCCTGATAATTAGTAGATGGGTATTTTCAAATATTCCTTGCCCACCCATTAGGTCAAGGGCAATAAAACTAGATAGATAAATGATATACATATGGATCCACCTATGCATGGGTTCATAGGTATGATAAATATTGTGACATGAAATAGAAGGTACAATAAAGTTGAGTCACATGTATCTCCCATTCGAATCCCTTATGCATCTTAGCCTTTGCTAAATCAAAACCTGCTTCTAGGTCCACCACCTCCACCAATGATAACCATAAAAAATAGGCTTACCCAGAGCCTACAGACGACCTCATATAAGCTCTCCATTTATGAGCTTATTCAACAATCTCCTAGAAATAGGGAAGCACTCATGGATATTTTAAAATTTATTGATATTTAGCCCTAAGATCCTAATGCTTTTACTAATTTTGTAGGGCATGTCTAGAAGTGTAAAGATCCTATGGTAACCTTCTATGAAAATGAAATTAAATAGGTACTAGCTAATGTAGTGAATACTCCATTACACATAATTGCTTGCATCAACTGGATACCATACAAGTGAGTGTTGATTGATACAAGCTCATCGATCAACATAATAACAATGACCATTTTGGAACATCTGAGCCTTCCAACATTGCACATAGTGGCATCTACTTTCACATTGTGAGTGTTCAATGATGTGTTATGCCAGTTGGCACTATAATATTACCTATTTATATGGGACTAAAAACCATTTTTATATTGTGCCATGTGTTGGAAGGAGTAATGCAATACACCATATTGCTTGGTTTTCCCTAGATCTAAGACATGAAATGTATTTCTTCTATTCTTCACTAGTGTATAAAATACGTTCATGAAGGACATGTTCATGTCATTCCTTCGTATGATGAACCATTTAAAAATGTAAATCAGGTTAGTAATCCAAGGGAGTTTGTCTTACCTTTAATACATTTGGATATTAGACCTAGTTCTTACATCAAGCATCCAAAGTGCCCTTCAAAATTAGCACATGTTTATCCATCTACCTCATCACCACCACATCCACCTATACCATTGGCTACTTCTAATAAACCTTTATCATCATTAGATCCTCTAATAAAAAAGAAGTTGAAATCACCCATGGTAGATGCTCCAGATATCATCCCTAACGTCTTTGTGGTAGAAATTATGATTCCCATGGAAGAGGAAGAATTACCTACCACAATGGATGACATGCCTCAAATTGCATCACCCACATCATATACAACATCATCGACACCCCATGTGACTATTTACTTAGTCAAACCCAGGCTCATCAAATATTTGGTATAAAATATCACTTTTACACCAATTATTGAGTCTACCCAAGACATGGGAAGACCTTGCATTCCTCTATTACCCATTGGAATGATTTTCCCCCTAGTCATACCACCCAACTATAAAAATTTCATATATGGGGGTTTCAACCAAGCCACATATCAATCTCCTATTATCAATCATGATAATGAACCATTTACAAGAAATATCTACTATACATCGAATCCTAATTTTGCTCTAAGATACTTATACCATTGCCATTGGAATGGTAATGGTTTAGGTCTTTAAGAGAAGGTTCAAAGAATGCCTTATCTACCACAATATCAATTACCTATGAATAAATTTGGTTTAGGATATTCCATCCGCATGTCAGATGAGCTATTGGCTAGTTCCCTAGAATGCCTAAGCCTAGGATTTGGGGAGGACATTGATGAGAATGAATACATTGACCTTAGAACTTTTCATTTATTGCAAGATCATTTCCCAATCAAAATGGTCACCATAGAGCCCCATGAATCATATCATGATACTAATCAAGAAGAGAAATCTGAACTCGATGATAATCCTAATAATGATTGTGTAGACACCCAAAAGTCGCACACTGCTATACCTACATACTTGTAGATCCTTTTGGACACTTGTAGGTTTACATAGGCCATCATAGGTACCCCTAGGCTATTGTAGACCAGCGTAGACTATTGTAGATCATCCTAGACAAATGTAGATTGTTGTAGTCATGCGTAGTCATACATAGATGGCTGTAGTCATGCATAGTCATGCATAGATCACCATAGATTATCATAGCATCGTGTAGACTCCCATATACTACTTCACCGACTTTCAGGTCCTAAACCCTCATAAGCCTTAAAAATTACATTTAGCACATCAAAATATCATTCCACGATCTATTCACATGCAATTAAGGCCCCCACAGGGTATTAGTTGGCCAAATTAATTAATAAGTCAATTATCAAATTCTAATTTTACATTGACTTCACTTAAGTCACTTTTAGGGTAAATTTGAGATATTAGGGTTAATATTAATTAACCTTAATCAAATACTCCCACATGTGTGAGATTAGGGTTTGTTGATATATTTCTTTAATCATGTTTAAATTGGCTTAAGCACCTCCTAATTAGGATTAGCCCTAATCCATCCTCACACATTTGTGATGATGAGATATTTCTCATAAGGAATGTGATGTTGCTACATAGCATTTCTTAACCTAACCCTAGTTAGAATCAAACCTAGGTTTATTCTATCTAATCCCCTGATGAGTGTCATTGAGTCTCATCATTTAATCTCAATGATTTATCAATTCGGGGTGGTGTCCAAGGCTATCTATGATAGAAGGTTAGGGCAGAGTACAATTCAAGCATTCAGATTCAAGTAATTATTGGGTGGAACAGATTTGGTTTAGCCTTTTTATGTCACACTAAACCTAATATGTAGAACGAAAAACTTGCAAGAAATAAAAACTAATTCTAAGTTCAAAAAATTAAAGTTAACTACAAGTGCATGAATTGAAACCTAATCTACTTTTGTAGAATTGAAATAATAGAATTGAAATTGCTAAATTGAAATGTTGCTAAAATAAAATCCTAAATTACACTTGAAAAATTGAAATGATACTTGTAAATGAAACTTATGCTAAAAACACCTGTCAATGTCCTACCACAAAAGGTCATCAAGCTTCTACTACAGGAGTTGACAGCAAAATGAAATATGCTAAAAATGGAAAGTTGCTAAAATACAAAGCAGGGAAAACATGGAAATAAAAGGAAAAATTAATATAATTTGTCATCTGACATACACACAAATGCTATACACAAACATAATAGAAAACATAAATCACATAATACAAAATAAAAACATGAACATGAAATATGGCAAGCAATCTATTAATTTTGTTGCAGCAAAATTACATATTAAAACCTACCATAAAATCCCTCCTTATATATATGAAAGTGGGCCCATACTTCTTGATCTAGAAGGAGGTGAAAAGCACTTAACTAATTAACACTCAGAACAAAAAATGATAAAATAACTGCACTTTTATTGATGACAAAACATGCTGAAAACTGTTACAAAAAATTATTGTACAATCCTAATTGTTGCTATTAAAAAATCTCCTCTATTCTAATTCCTAACTGGATCAACCAAGGAGATATTTGTGTTATTTATATAAATATTTACAACATATCCCATGCTCAAATCAGCCTATGTGCTACTTTACAGTGATTTGCCAATAATTCTGGATCTGAAATAAATGCAAATCCGGACGAGTTTGTGTTGCAGAAGTAGTCATTGGCCCTTAGAAAGCATCTTCAGTGGTGGGAGTACATGGGAGGATTCTAGAAATATCTCACACATATTTCTCCACTTTAGAATATGCCATTTCTATCTTGCAAACAACTTTCTATTATCCTAGAAGAGGATCAAAATTGATCTTTTCCATGAATGGTGGCTTTGGACGGTAAGGACGGTAAAGTAAGATGGGAGATATTTTACTTTAATATTTTCAACCTTATTTTCCTTTTTCCATTGTTAGAAATCAGTCAACAAGCCAAAAAGCACTTTCTGTTCTCATTCCGAAGATAAGTGGCTCATTCCGAAGAGACTGTATTTCTCATTCCGAAGATGTTTGTTTATTCCAAAGATCTTCGGAATGAACAACTGTGTGCTCTTCAAGTGATTTTAGCTACATTTATTAGGTGTATTAGCCCTCAGGATCATATTTCAATAGCCTTCATTCCTCTCCATGTGTGAATTCCATGCCTTGCCATTCATTGGTAGCTTGCTGGAATTTACATGGTAAATTACTGCATTTTCCAGCTCTGATGCACAGTTGTAAAATATTGGCATTTCTTGAAAATTCAAACAAATTAGAACGTGTAAAAATTATTCAAATATCAATATGAAGGAGTACATCAAGTTTCTACTGAATTTACACACTTCATTAACCAAGTAACCATGCTGAAATAGTGCAACAGTGCTGCACAATTGTCCCTCCTCTGTTAAACCTTATTGCTGCCTATTTAGACCATGTGGTAATGCTTCTAAATAGGTCAGATGTCTTCTGTAGTCCTTCTGAACTCATTCCATCCATATTTTCATGTTTTTATAGACAACTTCAAGGTGTTCCTATAAAGTGACAGCTTGCTGATTTTTATATGGCTATTTTTTTTAGATTTTTAGATTTATGACAGTCCTAAAATTTTAGCTTCAATGTGGATTTGAAACAAGTTGAAGGGTAGGAAAACATTCAAAAACCATTGAGAAGTTAATGGATATCAACATACCGCATTTGGTTAATTGAAATGCATGTTATTACTTGCTACTTAATCAAGCAAAATCAGTCACAAAATGCTGAAAATAGTCAAAAATAGAGATATAATATTCCTAACATAAAATCATGCAAACACTTAACAATAGTATATTTTAGTCAACTATTTGACAATTAAATTATCATATGATAGTCAAACATTGTACAATAATGAGGTATTTTTAGGCCTCATCATCCCCTCCAACTTGAACTGATGCATACCCTCATGCATCTTAGTAGGCCATAGTAATATGCACGTTTTATTCTTGTGAACAACATCCTTTGCTACCTGCTAACTGAGAAATTCCTCCTTGCTGCACTATATCAAGTATTTTGCAATTAAGCACATGTATGATTCTTTTTCTGTCTTTCTACAAGTTTTAGTGTTGCAAGGTACCTCATAAAGGCTTGATATCATGTGATTCATCTTGCAATAATCTTATTGTGGAACGGTATTTGGTAGATGCACTACTACTGATGGAATTTTCGATTCTTAACAACATTTAAGCCTAAATGCTTATTTCTGTTGTTTGCATCTTTTGAACAAAATTGATAAAATTTTTGGATTTCAAATGCTTGAGGGATGTAATTACTTGTGGTAGAGCCTTATAAACCTCAATATTTGATGTACCCTACTCTTTTTGCTATTTTGTAGCATTTTCAGCAATTTTGGTACAATTTCTGCTCATTCCGTAGATATCCTGCTCATTCCGAAGAGACTGTATTTATCATTTCGAAGATGTTCACTCATTTCGAAGAGACTGTATTTCTCATTCCGAAGATGTCTGTTCATTTCAAAGATCTTAAAAAAAAATGCAGAAATGACCTCCTATGCAAAAGTTAGCTACAGATTCTATTGTGGGCCCATCTCTAGAGTGTATAAGCCTTCCATAACATCAAAAATATCTTCTTCATCCTTTTGTTTAGATGCTATTCTTTGTTTTGTATGTTGTTTTTTTATTCTAGTAGTACTAAAATAGAACCTTTAGGTGCATTTTGTTGATTATCCTCCTTCAATTTATCATACAATTATGAGATATAAACTTGCAGTTCTCCTTCTAAAATTTGCCCTACAAATTGAAATAGACTTGCTGCCATGTCTGTCCCAAAATCAGGTTTTTGCACAGTTTTGGAATTTTTATGCAATTAAGGGCATAAGGGAGTGTTTCTTGACATCTTGAACATGTTCCATTTTCAACTTGCCAATATTGCATGAATAGTTTATGCAAAATATTGATTATCATACACTAAATGCTAAAAGTTTACTATGAATTAAATGCAAGAAACACATACCTTACTGTCCTAAAAATTGGTGATGCACCTTACAAGCTACTTTTGATGATTGTTAGCAGGCTATTTGAAAACATACACAAACATAACACATGTACAGTGTGAGATTTGTACAATGGTGGAAAAATGATGGGTAGATCAACAAGGCAATGCATGCTGAAAAATTAGTTTTCATGCAAGCCAACTCAATAGCACCTCCAAGAAGGTTTTCACTACTGAATTATTCATTTTTTTTATTATATTTTTTTTTCATCATTTTTTTTCATTTTATTTTTTTTTCATCTCTTTTTTTTCATCAAAAGAGGCTGCCATTTCTGGTTTTCAACTAACTTATGTCCCTTTTTTTTTTCAAGTGCTTCAATGAGAGAGAACATCTCTCACTCTTATTTGGATAAGACCAATCCTTATTCTACAAAAACATGTCAATTGTTGTATGAAACACCATCTCTTTCTGTTGAAACCTGCAACATTGATGCAACCTTCCTTTCTATATGAGCAGTAAGAATCTTCTTACATTATAATTGTCTCCTTATTGCTGGAAATGAAGTAATGGCTCCATTGTTCCTCTTCCTTGCTGAAATTGATGCTTGTCCTCATGTATCCCCATTTTGTGGGACATGCCTTTGCTGCAAATTTTTCTCTCTCTCTCTCTCTCTTTTTCTTTTTTTTTTTCAAATTTTCTTTTCTTGCTTGTACCCAAGAAGGAATTTCACAAACAAGACTATTCTTCTTTTTGCTTTTCTTATTTTTTTTTGCCAAAATTTTTATCATCACTCTAAATCTGATATTGAAGAGAAATTATCTTACATTATGTGTACATCCAATGGAATCTCCTTCAAGAACTCCTCCTTAGTTAATGGTGCATGGTATACCCGAAGGCAATGTCCATTCACCACTAACATCCTCCATGAATTACTAATGGGAGAAAGAAGCATTGCTCCATATCTAAAAAATTCTTCAATCAAGTGTTGTCAATGCCTCCTAGTCTGCAAAATCTTGTCAATCTGTACTTGAAACAATTAAATACCAATTCCCAAAATATGTTAAGTTCTTACATCAAGATAAAATCTTGATATACCCTTGTAATTCCATGTAAAGGGATTGAAATATTGTTTCAAAATAGCAACAATTTTACTTTTTGTTTATAAGTTAGCTAGCTAATAATGTTCAAGAATTTTCTTGGCTGCACTTCAATTTGTTTCATTCCTAGGAGGACATAATTTATCCCTTTGTAATTTCTTACTGAGGAGTTCAATGGAAGTAAATTTTCTATGTGCTATTTTTTCTATTTTTTCTCCTTTATCCAAGGCTAATTTTTGTGTGTTTGGACTAAAGGTTTTCTGTGTATCTCCATTGATTTTTATCTCTTCAAACTTAGGTAAGTTATTTTTTGAGCATAGTTGGATGTTGCTGCAATAAATAACATTTCCTGCAATTTTTTTTTTACCAGATTCAGCTACATAGATAGGGGATGCCTATCCTGTATTATTAAGACTGATCATAGGTTGGGCTAAAAAAATAAATATTTTTTGTTTGCATAATACGACAAGAAGTGTACAACTTTAGCAGATAAACTACTTGTCAGGTAGGATCACCTCTAATGAGATCAACTATTGTCTGTGTAGGCTAAGAATTGCTAGGTTGCGGTTTAGCACGGTAAAATCCTAACAATATTTAAGTAATAATGGAAAACTCTAGGATCATCATTAAGTTGTAAACTCCTATTTTGACTGTGCAAAAGTTTTTGTGATTTTTTATTTTATTTTAATAGATTCAGCTTACATAGATAGAGGTTGCTTGTCCTGTATTATTCATATTGGCCATAGGTTGGGCTGAAGGTGGTGGTTGATTTACTTGCCCTGTTTGTTGTTTTTGGGATCTCTATTTGAGAATAATTCAGACTAGGCAACAAATTTTGCATCTCTGAGTTATGGAAGTAAATGACATTCATCAATGATATGTCCCTATGAATAAATGCTACAAGTAGTTGATATGGATATTTTTTTCAAGGGATAGTCTTGTATATCTACCATGATATCTTTCCAACACGTAGTACAAATTTGTTTATACTACCCTGATATGGATATAAAAATGGTAGTACTAGCATATGGCTCCTCTAAGAGATATTATGTTTCTTGATAATGAGGATGATGAATTCTTTCAATTTTTATCAAGAATTTCAAACATAAGCAATTTAACCCCCAAGTGTGAAGATCACCTCCCTGTGGTTGCTTGTTTTCTAAATGGACTGAAATGCAACTATCAATAATTATTATTTATACCAGCTATTACATTAAGATTTAACTCTGAACTTCATAACTTAGCACAATACTAATTATTTTACTGATTTTACCATCTAACAACACCATGATCCATGACAACGGTGCCAAAATGATGAGTGTCATTGAGTCTCATCATTTAATCTCAATGATTTATCAATGCGGGTTGGTGTCCAAGGCTATCTACGATAGAAGGTTAGGGTAGAGTACAATTCAAGCATTAAGATTCAAGCAATTATTGGGTGGAATGGATTTGGTTTAGCCTTTTGGTGTCACACTAAACCTAATCTGTAGAACGAAAACTTGCAAAAAATAAAAACTATTTCTAAGTTCAAAAAATTAAAGTTAACTACAAGTGCTTGAATTGAAACATAATCTACTTTTGCAAAATTGAAATAACAGAATTGAAATTGCTAAATTGAAATGTTGCTAAAATAAAATCCTAAATTACACTTGCAAAATTGAAATGATACTTGTAAATGAAACTTATGCTAAAAAAACCTGTCAATGTCCTGCCACAAAAGGTTGTCAAGCTTCTGCTACAGGAGTTGACAGCAAAATGAAATAAGTTGAAAATGGAAAGTTGCTAAAATACAAAGCAGGGAAAACATGGAAAGCAAAGGAAAACTACTTAATATAAATTTTCAGCTGACATACACACAAATTTTGTACACAAACATAATAGAAAACATAAATCACATAATACAAAATAAAAACAAGAAAATGAAATCTGGCAAGCAATATATTAATTCTGCTGCAGAAAAATTACATATTAAAACCTGTCATAAAATACCTCCTAGATCTAAAAGTGGGATCATAATTCCTGATCTAGAAGGAGGTGAAAAACACTCCTTAACTAATTAACACTCAGAAAAAAAAATGATAAAATAACTGCACTTTTATTGATGATAGAACATGCTGAAAACTGTTACAAAAAATTACTGTACAGTCCTAATTGCTGCTATTGAAAACTCTCCTCTATCTAATTCCTAACTACCTCAACTAAGGAGGGATATGTTTTATTTATATAAATATTTACAACATATCCCATGCTCAAATCAGCCTATGTGCTACTTTACAGTTATTTGCCAATAATTTTGGATCTGAAATAAATGCAAATCTAGACAGTTTGTGTTGCAGTAGTAGTCATTGGCCCTTAGAAAGCATCTTCAGTGGTGGAATTACAAGGGATGAGTCTAGAAATATCTCACACATCTTTCTCCACTTCATAATATGCCATTTCTATCTTGCAAACAACTTTCTATTATGCTACATTTTTTCTGGGTTTATCCTAGAAGAGGATCAAAATTGATCTTTTCTATGAATGGTGGCTTTGGACGACAAGGATGGAAAACTCATATGGGAGATATTTTCCTTTAACATTTTCAACCTTCTTTCCATTTTTCCATCATCATAAATCAGTCAACAAGTCAAAAATTACTTTATGTTCTCATTCCGAAGATAAGTGGCTCATTCCGAAGAGACTGTATTTATCATTCCGAATATGTCTGTTCATTTCAAAAATCTTTAGAATGAACAACTATGTGCTCTTCAAGTTATTTTAGCTACATTTCTTAGGTGGATTAGACCTCAGGATCAGATTGCAATAGCCTTCATTCCTCTCCATGTGTGAATTCCATGCCTTGCCATTCATTGGTAGCTTGCTGGAATTTACATGGTTGTAGCACCCCAAAATTGGCGTAGTAAACCTTAGCAAATAATTAAAATTACTTTAGTAATAATTCAAAATTCAATTTTAACCTCGAACCACCCGTTAACTACCTGTTAAACAGCTTTCCCTATTTTTTGTGCCATTTTTAGGATTTTTTGTGACCGTTGGATGATATCTTCTTCGATCAAACAATATCATCTCAGATCGGATGATTTCATCTAGAGAATAATGTCCAGACGATCTCATCCCAAACTGATTTGTGCATAATTAGCTTATATTTCAACGACGTCTCTAATTTGGGTAGAAGCATGTCTGCATCATTAGAGACCTCCCCCATTGGAGATCTTCTAGATTAGGATGATCTCCAACCTCATAACCTCCCTCCTATGCTTAATTAAACCTTAGGACCCCCCCTTGACATTCCCCTGGCTGAATTTTCCTATAACTTGACCTTTGCACGCATTAGAATACCCTAGATTACCATCTGCATTTGTGCTTTCCAAGTTTTCTTGTAGGGACCTCATTGATTTTTAGCCGAAGCAAGCTCAGATCATCACAGACGATCTTGTACAATATTGGACGATCCCATCAAAATTCAAGATGATTTCGACTGTAGTCTGCATTAGGGGCAATCAATGCCCAGAGTTTGTGCTTTTCCTATACTTTGCTACTATTTTATTCTACATTTAGTTAGTTTTATTATTATTTCTTGTTATTCTGCATCTTGGAGTTCACCCATGTAGTTTAATTGCATAATAAAATCATGATTAGCTATTAAAGCATTGTAATTTACTTGCATTTCTATTTGGAATTATCTTATTAACATCCTTATTATTATTTCACATCATTTTCCTTTATCAGTATAGCTACATTTTTTGTATTTTGTATCTATTTCTCTGTTTGCAGGTCTCTGACGAATTCGTCAGATCTCAGACGATCTTGTCTGATTTCAGATGATCCTGTCAAATCAGAGGTGATATGGACTGCTTCAAAAATTAGAATCTCCATCAGACATCAAAAATTAGGTATGGCTTTTCTCATTTAGCATATTCTCTATGTTTTATGTTTAATTATGTTTTTTGTATTCATTTAATTTGTATTTTCATAATAGAACAACTTAGATTCATTTGGCCAAACCTAGGACTTGGATGATTAAAGCTAAAATTGAACACATTAAACACATTCCCAACCTAGGCGTGGAGACTGCCACTAAACGTTTCTTGGTGAACCCCACCATCCATCAAAAATTCACCCTTATACACCTCCCTCAAGAGGCGGGACCTTCAAAGGGCCTCTTAGTCCAAGGTATTGTCCCATCCTTCCCGCATCCCCCTTTCGGGTGCGGATCCTTTAGCCTGAAGGTAAGGGTGTGGAAAATTTGGAACGATACATTTTGGTGAACCCGATGTGAAACTAAAACCTTTTGAAAACAAAAAAAAAAAAAAAAACATAGATGCATTTAAAATCATTAGAAAACTACTAAGTTGCATATAATGTCTAGATGGTAGCTCTTAAGAAAATATTAGTTGTCACTATAAATGTTGAAAACCAATTAGCAGCCATAGAAGTTAATTTTGTGCTTAGTGTGCCTGAAATAGATAGAAACCAACTTTTGTGGAAAGAACTTGATAGGAGGCTAGGTAAAATTTCATCTAGATCAACCGAACTTAGACAAATCAAGAGGTTTTCCCTAGATAGGATCCTGGATCCTCATAAACCCATTTTTTATCATGAACTTCAGAGAGCCTGCCATAGGTGGTTAGCTTATAGGAGAGCTCTTGTGTCTTTAGAATTGTTCACATTTGAGGAATACCTCGATAACGCAGCTATTATACACCAATTCCTAGGTTGTGTAGAAGATCAATAGGTCGTTCTTAAAGATAGGGAAAGGTGGAGGAGATTTCCTTGGGCTGTGTTATATTGAGAGTATTGCCATGAACTTTATTTCTACCAACCAGAATCTGAGACAGATAATATCACTATAGCACTTTTTGTCAAATTATTGAAAGAAAATTTTCAATTTGAAGAAGAACACTTCATGACACCTGAAGAACTTGAGCCCGTTAATGATATTTATAAATTGTTTATAGAAAACTAGATCATTGTTTTCATTATTATTTCTTGCATTTAGTGTGTTGTTTGTTATCTTTATAATATTGTTACAAAAAAAAAAAAAACAAGAAAAACCAAAACATAACAAAACTAAAACATTTTATTTCAAATACTATAGTAGGTATATAATTAAAATATATACCTCTTAAGCTTGTTGCACATATATATATATATACAAGTATATATATATTTTCTAAAATCTAAATTTAAGCACAATGCCTAGACTTAGGAATGGTAAACAAACTGAAGAAGAAGAAGAAGATTGGTTAGGAGACAAAATAAAAAACCCAAATGTCCTTCCTAAGGATTCAATTATGGAAGGAGGAACTCTAGAACAGCCAGAATATGAGCTTGTTGTAGATGAACAAGAAGAAAATCTTAAAGAGGAAGGATCCTCATCCCCTAGAATGGCTCCATATGGAACTATTGCTTTTGATAACTTAGATCATTTCTGGAAATTTTTCAATAATAACATTGGTGCTCTTAATATGGCAATTTGTATTGATAGAGGAAACATTAGTGACACTCAAGTAGCCATGGAAGATATGTTTAACATACACACTAATCCCTTGTACTTTGTTGATCAAGAAAGTGATAAGGCTGGACCATCCAATAGAGATATGGTCACTATGATTCAAAACATGCAAAAACAACAGGTTACCCAACCCCCTAAGGAACCTGTTATTGAGCCTAAAATAATTCCCACACAAAAGAAACCTTCATTCACTACTTTATTTCACCAAACTATTGATCAATATGCTTCAAATTGACAAAAACCTAAAATGAAGCCAAACACCAATTTTCAACAATCTGGGATACAACATAATACAACTTCAAAACTTCTTTATAACACCTTTCCTACCAACAATTTACACAATAGAAATATAGCATCTAATCTTCATGTCCCTCCATCATATGCTCACAAATCCCATATTAATACCCTATCGAACCAATATGATGGGCAAACCAGTAATCTGGAAGCCATGGTGAAACAGTTAGCTTCGCGTATGGACCAGATAGATCCCTACCGTCCCTCGTACAAGTATCGAGAGATGTGTAGTTAGCCTTTGGATCCCATTAAACAAAATGCTCCTAATAATGCTCAAAAGACCATTCCCCAAAATTAGAATCAAAATGCTAATCAATCATTAGATATATTTCAACATCCTTTACCAAAACATGGTAAAGAAGTGGCCAATAAAATTGAGCATCATAATGTCCCTCCTCCTACCCGATATGTAGGAACTATTAGTAGACATTTACCTAATCATGATTTACAAAAATTTGACACAACTTTATCCATGGTTACGACTAGGCCCCTATATAATACTCAAACTCCGGATCTCAGTGATGTAGAATCGGATACTGAAAGTGAAATAGATATCACCTCAAATCAATCGAATAGTTCTAAAAATGAATCAGACCCTATTCAACCTATCACAGATTTTATGGTTCTAGAAGAACCATTTCCTAGAAGAGTTACTACTCGACCCTCTTCTAATCAGTTCCTTCCTAATGAACAAGCCATAAACGCTCAACCGAGACTAGTTCAACGTCCTCAATATAACATTGTAGGTACCATCGGAGTCGTTACCAAACAATAGGCTCAAAATTCTCAACAGGATCAAACTCAGAATGATGGATCAGCTCCATTTATTTTGAAAAATCCCAATAAAGGGAATCATATGTCTAATGTTCAACCAAAACCTCCTTACAATATTAACGAACAATTATCCAATACTATAGCCAGAATTTCCCTTTTGGACTTGTTAAGATCTTCTCCTACCCATAGGGATGAATTAATGCTCACATTAATCCAAATTATGGTACCTCAAAATATTCAACCTGAAGCCATGTCCAATACTATCATCACTCGAGAATTCGATTGTATTGACTTTCGAGATAAAGATATACCACAACATAGTCTACATAAGGATAACCCCTTATATATTACTACCCTAATTGGAGATGTAGCTGTTAAATGAGTCTTGATTGATAATGGTTCATCTCTAAACATATGCACTTTTGACTTTTACCAAATATTTTTCTTTAGAAGTGATGAAATGAAAAGAACGGATATGATTATCAAAGCCTTCAATGACGAGACACAAGAAACGTGTGGAGTCATTACTATACCCTTGCAAGTTGGTCCTAGAACCCTATATACAACCGTGTTTATTGTACATTGCCCCACATCATACAATATACTCTTGGGTCGCCCTTGGATCAATGTGATGTGGGCTGTCCCATCAACTTTACACCAATGTGTTAAATTTGAATTTAAAAATCAGTTGATCACTATTCATGGTGATCCTGGACCCTTTGATATGTGTGCCTTGGCAGAACTTGTTGGAGTTCAGTTTTTCCCTGCTCTGTCATCCACACATCCTAATTCTTATTTTTCATCTAAAATTGTGAACAACACACCTACAAATTCATCTATTTCTCCTCCATTAATTTCACCCCCATGTATAGTTCAACAATCTTCTGAACAAACCACACTAGAACCTCAAAAATATCTTAGATCTACAACCAATCCTTCATGTTCCATCCCTATAATTTCAAAACCTATAGAACCATTTCTACATCTATCATACCTTCCACATCTAAAGATATAGGGAATGATCCTTCTACATCTTATGCTCTTTCTGATGAGCTTTTACCGGATTTATCTAAAATTTTAATATCAGAAAAAACAAATGCTTTTATGCAAGATTCACTTCTTTTAAATAATTTTCTGCCATATCCTAATACTTTGGGCCTCCCACAACCTATGGGAAGTACTTACTAGGTCGAGAGTTGTGCTTTTATTTATAAAGGATATTATTGGGGAAGAATACCCCGAAACATCAAGACGCATTGTGATGGATATGCTCGATGATATTTTGCTAATGAATATATTAAAGCTAAACCTATAATGCTTAAAATGGGATATAAATGGAAAGGCTTGGAACCTTTCCAAAATGGTATGAAAGAACCTATCAAGGTAGAACCATGGCCCGCCCGCTATGGTGTGGGCCTATTTCCTAGTAAGGGTCAACCCTTCCCTTTTGAAGGTGATGATCAACTCATATGTTATCAAGATTATCTAGATAAACAAGATTCTTTGTGTCCAAAGAATAATCCCTTTACATGCAATATGCTATCCATAGCTTACCCTGAATTGATTACTGAATTCGATGATGAGTTGGAAGGAGATATTTTCCATGATGTCTCCGTTGAAGAGTTGTTACACAATGGTTTTTATTTTGATGGTTCTATACCTACTATAGCCCAACTTGAGGCCACGACTCCTCAAGATGAATTCTCCAAGTTAACCTTAAAATAATTACAAGAATTGGGCATCTCACCCGCCCCACCTAATTTTGAAAGAGATCTACACATGGAAATAGAAAACGTCATTAAAGTTAACATTGGAACTGAGGATAATCCTCACATAATCAATATTGGATCATAATTAAGTCAAGAAAAACAAGATGAATACATTGCATTCCTTAAAGAATATGAAGATGTCTTCGCTTGGACATATGAAGACATGCCAGGTCTAGACCCTTCTGTAGTCATGCATCATCTAGTAGTCCATCCGGATGCTAAACCTATTAAACAAAAACTTAGAAAAATGCATCCCAAAGTGGCCTTGCTAGTCAAAGGGGAGTTAGAAAAACTCCTGAATTTTGTTTTTATACAAGCTATTGATTATGTCTGAATGGATCTCAAATGTAGTTCCAGTCACCAAGAAAGAAGCTACCAAAGTTAGGGTTTGCATAGACTTTAGAGATATTAACGCTGCATGCCCTAAAGATGATTTTCCTCTTCCAAACATGGATCAAATCATTGATTTTACTATGGGGAGTGGAATGATGTCCCTAATGGATGGATTTTTTAGCTATAATCAGATCAAGATAGCTCCTGAAGATCAGGCTAAAATAGTCTTTATTACCCCTTGGGGTACCTTTTGTTGGAAAGTGATGCCATTTGGTTTAAAGAATGTAGGCACAACATATCAACGAGCCATGACTTATATATTTCATGGTATGATGCATGATATCCTACATGATTACGTAGATGATATTATAGCTCGCTATATTAAATAAGATGATCATTTAGATGATTTGAGAAAAGTATTTAATCGGTTAAGGGAATATCTTATCCGGCTAAATCCTACTAAATGCATATTCAAAGTTAAATCTGGTAAACTATTATGGGTTTTAGTTTCTTTATGTGGTATCGAAATCGACCCTCTCAAGATTACGGCTATCACTGATATGCCCACACCCACCAATATATCTAAGTTACGAAGTTTACAAGGTAAGCTTCAAGCCATCTATCGCTTCATCGATAAGCTGGCGGAAAAAACTGGTCCCTTTCTTAAGCTTCTTAAGAAGGATGTCCCTTTTAATTGGGACGATGAATGTAAGGAAGCTTTTGAACTTCTCAAACAATACCTCCTTAACCCACCTGTGCTTTCATTGCCTAGACCTGATCACCTGTTTATATTGTATATTTTAGCTTCTGATTCTACCTTAGGAGCTATGTTAGCTCAGCTTGATAATGAGAAAAGAGAGCGTGCTAATTATTATATTAGCCAAAATTTAATCAGTTATGAAACCCGCTACACAGCATTAGAAAAACTATGTCTAGCAGTCGTATTTTCTACGTAGAAATTACGCCATTATATGCTCAGTCAAAAAACATATGTCATTGCTAAATATGATCCCTTACGGTATCTTATGAGTCGACCTTATTTATCGGGTCATACAGCAAAGTGGGTTCTTGCTCTAAGAAAGTTTGAACTCACATTCATAGGACAGAAGTCTATTAAGGGTCAAATCATAGCAGATCAATTAGTTGCTGCACCCTTAGAGTCTACCCATCCCCTCATCATTGAGTTTCCTGATGAATGCCTTCAATTAGAGGTAGACCATATTGAACAATGGTCCTTATACTTTTATGGAGCCCGATGCATGAGTGGGGCTGGTGCGGGTATTATTTTAATATCCTCACAAAAACATCTTATACCTTTTTCCTTTAAATTAACATTTGCTTGCACCAATAATACTACTGAATATGAGGCTCTAATCCTTGGATTATGAGCTGCCTTGGCGCTAAAAATTAAACATCTGCTAGTTTTTGGTGATTCTCAACTTGTTATAAACCAAATTAATGAAGTTTATCAGACCAGAGATGATAAATTGTGCCCATATAAAGCATATGTTTTGCAATTGTTATCCTTATTTGATAAATTTACTTTGGAAGTTATTCCTCGAACTAGCAACCGTGCGGCTGACGCTTTGGTCGTAGCTGCATCTCTTCTACCCTTGGAGTTAGATGACGAACATGCCACCATCATTATTCATCAACTCTAGGAACCCGATTCAAATAAGTCATGCTTAGAACCTTTGGATGTGTTTCTAATCAATGAAACTACTCTTGAACCTTGGTATACGGATATATTTGATTTTCTTCAAAATGGGACTTTCCCTGCCAATTCTAATAGAAACCAACATCGGTTATTACGTAGACAAGCAAGTCGATTTGTAATAATTGGCAATACTTTATATAGGAGATCTTTTGAAGGTATCCTATTAAGATGTTTGAATCTAGAAGAATCCAAATCAGCTTTGAGTGAAGCCCACAATGGATCTTGTGGAGGACACTTTAGTGGTAGTGTCATTGCTAAAAATCTCCTTAGGATAGGATACTTTTGGCCTACCATGGAGAATGATGCACATGATTATGTGCACCATTGCGACAAGTGATAGAAACATGCTAACCTTGTCCATGCCCCTGCACAAGAACTGCAGGCTATTTCATCTCCTTGGCCATTTTCAAAATGGGGCTTAGACATTATTGGAAAAATTAATCCTATGTCATCTGATGGACACAAATTCATCATAACCGCCACTGAGTATTTCATGAAGTGGGTTGAAGCTATACCTTTAGCTTCCTGCACTGGAACACAAGTCTAAAAATTTATTTTTAATCAAATTATTTGTAGGTTCGGAATTCCTGCAAATCTCATCTTAGACAATGGAACTTGTTTCAAAAATAAATATGTTAAGAAATTATGCCAAAAATATAAGATTCAACATCACTAGTCCACTCCCTATTATCCTCAAGGTAATGGTCAAGCAGAAGCTTCTAACAAAACCCTAATCAAAATTCTTAAAATATTGGTCAATAAATCTGGTCACGACTGGCACATTCAATTATATCCTGCTTTGTGGGCATATCACACTAGCGTTCGAACTCCCACTAGAACTTCACCTTTTGTCTTGGTTTATGGTGTTGAAGTTATTTTTCCCAATGAATTAGAAGTTCCTTCTTTGGCTCTACTACTTCAAGATACCGAAGTAGGAGATGAATATCGAGCTGGCAGACTCAGTCAGTTGGAACTCCTAGATGAAAATCACATCAATGCTTTGGAGCATCTTCGTGCCTACCAAAACAAGCTTAAAAGATCATATGCCAAGAAAGTTCGTCATCGATCCTTTGAGGTCGGTGACCTTGTTTTAAAAGAAAATCAAAAAAATACTAATGCAACTAAAGACCTTAAAGGTAAATTTGAGCCCAACTGGCTTGGACCATATATTATCACTGCTAAATTTGAATTGGGAGCATACAAATTAGCTACCTTAGATGGTAAAGATTTAAAAGAACCTATGAATATTATGCATCTTAAGCGATATTACGCATAAAATTTGGTCATTTCATCATTTGTATATATTTTGCATGTTGTATCATTTTAAAAATATATATATAACCGTTTAAACAAAAACAAACAAACATAAAAGTAAAAACAACAATATTATTGACTCTTTCGAAACCAAAAAAAAAAAAAAGAAGAAAGAGAGAGTCAAAATCATCAAACTCCTCAAAAATATTTGTTGTATATATTTCTTCTTAAAGTATTGCAGTTATATTTTCAAATTATTTTGGACAAATTAGCATTTATTTGGAATCCCTCACTTTCACAAACACAAAAATAAATATCTTGATTTTATCTGGCATGATTACTAATCTCTCTTATATCAAAATTCACAAAATTCAATTAAATAATTTTTGAGCACAGAGAATTGATCTTATTATTTACTTAAACCAAGCATATTATTTCACAATAAAATGATTACATTTGTAATTTCCATGCTATGCTACATAGTAGAAGTGGTTTCTTGAGCGAAAAGTTTCCCCTGCTATCCTATCATGCACATGGTCTAGAATCTTTGAGAATTGACAAAAGGACAAGCTCACCCCTACCCGAAATAAAAATCCCTTGCTCTACAGCTAATCCGAGCAAGTATCCCTAGCATAGGAAGAAAAGAAAAGTTCAAGAAAAAGAGAAAAAGAAAAAAATTATTTCAGCATTATCTCAAATATCAAAGCAAAATACAAAAAAAAAAAAAAAAAGAAGAAAGCGAAACAAGAAAAAGCAAAAGAAATAAAATCCCTTTCCCTACCCATTGAAAATAAAATAAGGGTTGATGAGCTTGAATCCCTGGAACTCTCAATTATTCAAAAACTAATGAGGTAAGCCCCATAATAGGTGGTTAGTGCCCAACCCGCTTGGCCTTGGGTAAATCCTAGCGTGGTGATATGTCTGTCACATTAGTGACCTTCTTTTGTACAGACCTATGTCTGCTTATGGATTAGCTAGATCTTGATAACTTGACTTACATAGTAGTTTGGTATGGTTATATGCATCTAAATCATGGTTAATGAACACTTATTTGGTTAATTCAAATCACTTGTATCAAATTATCTTGCTCAAAACTAGTCAATGAACAATGCAATTGCACACACATTTGTATTTGAGAGATTTTGTGTATCATTATGATAAATCAAGATTGGTAATGAACTCACATACGCACATGGGATTCCTTATAAATGTAACTATTGTCTTTAAGATACTTTGAAATATTTTTGCAAATTGTTTGGAATAATTTTATTTTCTTATTTGAAAACAGTTGTTTAGTATAAAGACAACTACATACATTTTCAAAAAAATCAAAATTTCTTTCAAAACATACACTCAAATCATATATATATTATCGACTTTCACAACGATGGTATAGTTTCAAAACTTAAATTGGAATTTTATGCCTAGCGCAAGTCCTCATCTTCATATTATCTGTTTATTTTCAAAAATTAAAAAATCAACCATGCAATAAAACTATCAATTTCTTCTTTGGATTTCGCGATGATGGTATAAGTCTATACCTAAATATTCTATGCCTAGTGCAAACCATTATACTAATTTTATTTCCCATTTATTTAAATTCATCAAAACATGTGACTTAAATCATTATGTTACATAATTATGCTTTAACAACAACGCACATTGTTTCTATTTCATGTCATTATGTCAACTTCAATTTTGCAATGATGGTATAATTCCTAGGGAATTATTCAAAAAATTTATCACACTTAGGAATTTATGCCTAGAAAAAATCATCTTTAATATATTTCATGCATAATATTTTCATGGAAATCTAAAAACAAATCACCATCATCATCATCATTTGCATCATCACAACAAAGTCTTAAGACAGTCTCTTAAGCACTCTTTTACTTTTAAAAATATTTCTATACTGGGATTAGCTTGACGACCGAGTGAGCAGCGACTCCATGAAATGGTCTATAATAGTGACAATGTCTTTTGAAATTATTGTTAAAAGTCCTTTTTTTATTATTATTATTATCCCGCAAACAACCAATTTGTTTACATCAGATTATTTCATTTAAATTTTTAAAAAGCATGACCTTCAAACCATAATATTTCCAAACGGCATAATTACATGAATCATCAAATCAATCACACCAAAACATTAAAGCATCATACAAACACATAAGACAAGTCATATGATCAAATATATATATATATATATATATATATATATATATATATATATATATATATATATCAACAATATATGTACATCATATCAAAACTAGATTGGTATGCCATAATCTACATCTTGGCATACTCAATCCTCTCAATCATATATTCAGTCTGTGTAGTGCAGTAGCCTAGCCTTGAGAACCCCTCAAGCTCTCAGCCTCATCTCCTCCCCTACCATGAGGTGGACGAGGTGGCCCCATCATAGTATGTGTGGTACTGTGAGTCCTAGTCGTCAATCGGGATGAAGTCCTTGACGACCCAACCTTGATCAGATTTGCAATGACGACTGGTAGCTATACCCTCTGGCCGTCTGGCACCAGTTGGAAGTAGATACCCTAATAGAATGCGGTCTGAGCAATAGACCGTGCTAGCCCCTGAGTGCTCGCTCCTCCGCTCTATGCTCTAAGGCATGCAACCTCATCTCTGAGCTGTGTAGCCTCAGCTCGGTGGCGTGTAGCCTCATCTTGTAAAGTCTGCACCTATGTCTGGAGATGGACAGTATCCACCCAGAGAGTAGCTATCTCACTACGCTCTCCTATTTCCACACCCTTTCCATTATCAGGCGATGGTGGCCTCTCTCCATGGAGAAGGGGGTCTATCCTCCCTCCTCTCCCACTGTCGTGGTCTTTGTTGAGCCTGTGGCATCCTCTTACCCATAGCCCGCATCGGACCTCTGTCGATCTGTGCACTGTCTCGACCATTTTGTTTGCAGAGCTCTAGAAACTAGAAAATGAAAATGAACAGTAACAATGAATTAGGGTTTTACCCTATTTTTCTTAATTTTATTCAAAAACAATTAAAAACATTTTAAATTTTGCTTTTCCATGTTTTTACCTCAAACGTTTGATTTGGGTAAAAACACGGAGGGGGCACCATAGTAAGCTGTCGTATGATTCGACTAAGAATCATCACCTAAAAACGGGAGTAATTTTTTGCTTTCTCGTAAATCGAGAAGAACTTGTCTTTAATGCATTTTCCTTGGAAAATTCGCTAAAGAGGGGGAAAAATGTAGCACCCAAAAATTGGCACAGTAAACCTTAGGAAATAATTAAAATTACTTTAGTAATAACTCAAAATTCAATTTTAACCCTGAACCGCCCGTTAACCGTCTGTTAAACAACTTTCCCCATTTTTCGTGCCATTTTTAGGATTTGTTGTGACCATTGGACGATATCGTCTCCGATCAGATGATATCGCCTCAGATCGGATGATTTTGTCTAGAGCAAAACGTCCAGACGATCTCATCCCAAACTGATTTGTGCATAATTAGTTTTTTTTTCAATGGCATCTCTAATCTGGGCAAAAGTGTGTCTGCACCATTAGAGACCTCCCCCATTGGAGATCTTCCAGATTAGGATGATCTCCAACCTCCTAACCTCCCTCCTAAGCTTACTTAAACCTTAGGACCCCCCCTTGACATTCCCTTGGCTGAATTTTCCTGTAACTTGATCTTTGCGTGCATTAGAATACCCTAGATTACCATCTGCATTTGTGCTTTCCAAGTTTTCTTGCAGGGACCTCATTTATTTTTAGCCAAAGCAAGCTCAGATCATCGTAGATGGTCCTGTACAATCTTGGATGATCCCATCAAAATTTGAGACGATTTCGACTGCAGTCTGCATTTGGGGCAATCAGTGCCTAGAGTTTGTGCTTTTCCTATACTTTGTTGCTATTTTATTCTGCATTTAGTTAGTTTTATTATTATTTCTTGTTATTCTGCATCTTGGAGTTCACCCATGTAGTTTAATTGCATAATAAAATCATGATTAGCTATTAAAGCATCGTAATTTACTTGCATTTCTATTTATGATTATCTTATTAACATCCTTATTATTATTTCACATCATTTTTCTTTATCAATATAGCTACATTTTCTGTATTTTGTATCTATTTCTCTGTTTGCAGGTCTCTGATGAATTCGTCTAACGAATTCGTCAGATCTCAGATGATCTTGTCTGATTTCAGATGATCCTGTCAAATCAGAGGCAATCTGGACTGCTTTAAAAATCAGAATCTCCATCAGACATCCGAAATCAGGTATGGCTTTTCTCATCTAGCATATTCTCTATGTTTTATGTTTAATTTTGTTTTCTGTATTCATTTAATTTGCATTTTCATAATAGAACAACTTAGATTCATTTGGCCAAACCTAGGACTTGGATGATTAAAGCTAAAATTGAACACATTAAACACATTCCCAACCTAGGAATTTCATATTTATGATAGTCCTAAAATTTTAGCTTCAATGTGGATTTGAAACAAGTTGAAGGGCAGGAAAACATTCAAAAACCATTGAGAAGTTAATGGATATCAACATACCGCATTTGGTTAATTGAAATGCATGTTCTTACTTGCTACTTAATCAAGAAAAATCAGTCACAAAATGCTAAAAATAGTCAAAAACAGAGATATAGTATTCCTAACATAAAATCATGCAAACACTTAACAAATAGTATATTTTAGTCAACTATTTGGAAATTAACTTATCATATTATAGTAAAAAATTTTGCAATAATGAGGCATTTTTGGGCCTCATCACCCCCTCCCCTACACCTTGCATTTGCCTATAAACAATGGGTCCCAAACCCCTAATTAAATTTGATTCCCAAATTCAAAAAAGTACAATTACTATGCAAAAATGAAAATATAATAGTACATAGTCCATTCCTGATGTACATAGATGTATTATGATAGCATATAGAGGCACCCCAGCTACCTTAGGATTGATCTACCAAATATATTTTACCATAGGAGCATCATAGCTCAATTCACAGCCTACCTTGTGAATTCGGCCCCAATTAGCGACCTGGGTCGTGAAGTGCATCTGCAAGCCCCAAATCATTCCATATTTGGGTGGTAAGCTCTATTTTTCCATATTATTACCTTCTGCACATTTCATTTTAGTTTCTATTATAGTTTTATAGTCATTTCATCTTCTTAAATATGGGGTCTGACTAAGGCAAGCCCCCAATGTATTGACCCTTTCTTGCAAGTTTCTTTTAGGTTATTCAACAGATTTGAAGGAGAGGAACACCAACAAACAACAACATAGTGGTGGCCTATTTACAAAGAAGCCCACCCACACTGAGGGACATCAGAAGGAGGCATCAGGCCTATATTGCTTATTCATGAAAAAAAGTAAGGAGAAACTCTCCCTATTTGTAACCTATACAAAATTGATAATGAATAAAGCATATGTTTCTGAATGACTTGTGTTATTACTTGTTAGATCAAATTTCAACTTCTAGTCATTTCATTCTGGCATACCTAGTGGGACCCCCACAACAGATAGTGCTAGATTCATTTTTCTTATAAATCTAACATTATCCTCTATTTATGTGTCTTACAGGTACCAAAACTATGTTTCACTGAAGCCTCCAAAGCCCTAGGAATCATCCTAGGCCATCAAATCTCTGATTTGAGCCTATGAACCTGATTCATGACCCACCCTATGATTTAGGTTAACTATCACCTGGGTCACAATTTGAGCACAAACACCTCAAAAATCCCCAAATTAGTCGGGGTGATCTTTTTAGGGGCTAAGAAAACCTTCCTTTGCATCAGAATGTAGGTATTTTCATTTTTTTTGCCTCTGTTGTAGTTTTAGGAAGTAGAAATACATTTACTAGTTGAATGACCATTACTAGGCCTAGTTTTGGGTTCATTGCAAAGTAGTTGAAGAATTAGGGTTTCTAAAAATTTTAGGACCTGCAACTTTCCAGCAAGTGTATAAAAATTTATTTCTCAAATAAACTTGCATTTTTCTTTTATTTTTGCATATGGCATAAGCCTAAGTTGTTCTTTCTTCATTTATAGCTTTCATTGCTAAAAGTAAATTTACATCCTAAAGTGAAATCAGGGTTTCTAATCCCCTCTTACAAATATGAAAGAATTTTACATTCTGGAAGTTCAAGTTAGGGTTTCATAATCCTCTTTACTCCACACACATTTGGATTGCATATTTCTATGTTTTGCAAAGTAGATTAGTTTACTTCACAAAGTAATTTAGGCTAGACCATTTCTTTACAAATATTGTAAGCTATCTAATCATTTGCTTTCAAAAAGGTATTAGGATTAGTTTTCTTTTGAAAAGACAACTAGTTAGTTTCTTATCTTGTAAAAATTGTTAGAAAAACACAAACCCACACACACTCATGTGGTACCTTAAACAAGTGGTGAGATTGGACTTCATCCCCAATCCATCGCTTAATACTAGTGTGGATCGAGTTTCACTCTCCATCAGCTCACCCCCGAGACACCTAGCAACCCCACAGGAGTGGTTTTTTGGATTTCATCATCAAAAAATCCCCCACTTTTATGATTGGGCCCTGAATTTCATCACCAGCGGTTACCTACAGAGTGGGATAGGATTAGCGCCTTCATCCACAAGGCTTGTATAATTTGTGGAATTGGTAATTGTCATTCTTGACTAAGTCTACCCAAGGGTGAAGCAAAAGCACGAGTATGCCTATAGCAGGTCTTATATAGTGCCACCTCTTCTCGTGAGAGGATATTAGTGAACTCACTTTAGCATAGTGAGTTCCACCCCTTTAGGATATCATTTTACTACACCTTCCATATAGGTCACCATTCGCACGTTGCGGTACCATTCTATCCTATGCATATTTGGGTGTTGCAAGAGGTTTGTTATTGATGACATTCCTAATTTGCTAGAGTATTCACTCCATTACTCATGATTCTACATAGGTAATATCAACATCATAACACACAAAAAGAACATAATACTTTTATTTTCTTAGAATTTAGAATTGATTCTAGTCTACCATTGTTTGCATGATCACAGACTGGTCTCAACACACCACACTATATATTTTTTTTCTACACATAGCATGTCACTTTATTGAGTGGTATTTTCATATGATTGTGAAAACACACTCTCCGATAGGATTTGGGCTCCAAATCCTCTCTTGCAAAGAAATTAAATAAGTAACTTCTCCAAGGTCTCCGCTATGTTAGCATTTTGCACAAATAATATTATTCAATTTGAATGCTTGGAATACCTTAGTGATTGCAAGTAACTATTAACAAGGGGCACTGTGGTTTATTTTATTCTGAAATTGAATGATTGTTCATGAACCCAATGTGAATTTCAATTTCGATAGATTTTCAAGTATCTTATTCTAATGACTGTAAATTAAACTAAGGGTAAACTTTTGAAGAAATGAAAATAAAATGCAAAGAAACTAAAATTAAAATATGTTCAGAGTGTTACGATTCCTATTTTGAAAAAACCGAAGATATGAGGTTTTCTGCATACAACCTAACCTATTGAACCTACAAACATGCATAATCCAGATAAGCTAAGTGCTGGTTTTTGGGGATTTAACTGTGATTTCAGATTTAGACATTCGCATGAAGCTACCAAGAAAACTTGTATTAAACTTCACCTATAAGCCTAAAAATATGAAAAGAGGAAAATGAACATTAAATCTAGCATGCAGAAAATAACTCCTTCTTTCTTGCCAATGAGATGCAAATCTCTGTAATTTCTATATTAAAAGTATGTCAGTTACAACAACAGAAACTTCCAGTTTATCAAAACTAGAACAAGTGGAGGAAAATGCTCCAAAAGCAGGTCCAAAATAGCCTATCAACCTTCAGCTCTGCAACACTATTCGTAGCGATTTTCTGACCCTTGTACCAATCTGTGCTTCTGCTTTTATACTTTCTGGAAATGCTATCTATTTTTCCCTGTGACACTTCACTTCATCTCCCAGATCGCTTCGTTTCACCTTCCTCGCCTCTTCGTTGTTTTTGACTTTATGCTTGAAATCAAGATGCTTGATCTTCTCTGTGAACTGTAATGCTTCTATAGCCCTTACACCTTTATGCCACATGTTCCGTGCTTCTCTGCATGTTCTATAATGGCCCACTGTGAATCACGACAAAAAAAATAGTATGTCATGATATCGCGACATTTTCTATCTGTAGCTTTGTTCCTTTACCTGCATCGCGAAAACAAGACATGTCACGATATCACGACGTTTTTCTTTCAACAACCTTGTCTGCCTTCATGCACAGTGAAAATAAGACATGTCATAAAATCATGACATTTTTATGCCCACAGCCTTGTCTACCTTCATGCACAACGAAAATAAGACATGTGATATCGTGACATTTTTCTCCTTAGGACCGCATGGATGCAACCTATCGCGAAATCATGACGTTTTTCTCCTTCGCTGTGTTTTGTTGCACCTAGCCGCGAAAACACGACATGTCGTGAAATTGCAACACTTTTTCATTCTGTACCACTTTGGCTGCTTTCTATCACGAAATCATGACGCTTTTCTCTTTCGAGATGTATCACCGCTTTCTGTCATGAAATCGTGACACATTTTCATTTCAGGCTATCTCGCTGCTTTTTATCATGAAATCGTGACGCTTTTCTCTTTCGGGTTGTCTCGCTGCTTTTTGTCGTGAAATCATGATGCCTTTTCATTCCGTACCACTTTGGCTACTCCAGGTCATGAAAACGTGACATGTCACGATTTCGTGACACATTTCCCTTTCTTAGCTTGTCAGTCGCCATGAATCACGAAAATGAGACCTGTCGTGATTTCATGACATCTTTCTATCTTCACTTCCTTTACCACTGATAGATCATGAAAACACAACCTGTCATGATTTCGTGACACTTTCTTTCATCTGTTCCTTCCTCATTTTCCTACCGTGAAAACCTGACATGTCGTGATATTGCAAAATTTTTTATCTTTGCCCTTCATATCATCTTTAGGTCATGAAATGGCGACATGTCGCGATATCGCGACAACTTCTACATTGAATCTTCTCTTGCTGCCTTCAACCGCGATTTCATGACAAGTCGTGATATCATGACATTTTTCATTGTCTTTCTCTCTCCTTTTATGAATCGCGATTTCACAACAAGTCACGAAATCGCAACCATTTTTCATTTTTGGCCATGACGGGGCAACATGTCACGATATCGTGACAACTTTTCATTTCTAGCCGCGACGGAGCAACATGTCGCGATATCGCGACACTTTTTCTATTTTGTGAAATTTTGTTTTTTTCTTGATTTTTTAGCATCTAGGTCACTGCGATCTTCTTTGGAAGCAAGCAAAAAATGTGGGTCCCTAATTTTGGGGTGTGTTGTGGATCAGCCACAACAAATGGTGACTCTACTGTCAAATGCTCCTGAGCATTTTGGTGAGAACCCAAGCTGAAATATACAAACTTAGATACAGGTGTTAGCACATAAAAGATAAAAAAATACCGACAGATCAGAAATACATGAAACATCAGAATCATTAAGTATCAGCTTGGTGTGTGCAATGTGTTTTCATTCCCTATCGCTTGAACTTGATCAAAATTCCATTATCAGTTTCACTTATGATTTATATGCAAGGCTATGAATGATTTGTGCAGGATTTGATGCATGATGAAGATGCTAAAGATATAACAACCTGCTTTGCCAAGGCTCAAACCTTCCAATATCATGAACAAACATATCAAAACTGTCAAAACCTCTTAGGACCAAATATATGTATACTGAATTAATTTATAGATCCCAAAGTTGGTTATGTGTCACTACCATCTTGAACCCATGTGCAAGTGAAAGTGAAATCAGAGCTTTGGGGAATCGGATTCCCAACCTAAGTGGGATGGGAATCTAACCCTATCCTTACTACTCTGATCTAGAATTCATTATCTCACTTTGAGCAAAATGATTTAACCAGTTATGGATGAAATGGTCAGGCTAGTCTATCCCCATGAGCAATCAGTGGTCTTGCTTTAAACAAGACATGTTGCCATGCATGAGCATACTTAACCCCATAATCCATAATTTGGCTTCATTCATTCTTTTTATTTTATTTCTTGGACCTTTGGGATGACTACCCATCCTTGCTAGGGACATGTAGTACGATCCTTCCAATCCAATATTAAGATAAAATGGGAAATATTAGTTAATTTTATTTCTTGGACCTTTGGGATGACTACCCATCCTTGCTAGGGACATGTAGTATGATCCTTCCAATCCAATATTGATATGAAATGGGAAAAATTAGTTTTATTTTTATTGCTTGGACCTTTGGGATGACTACCCATCCTTTGTAGAGGACATGTAGTACAATCCTTCCAATCCAAGCTTTATGATGAAATGGGAAAAATGGAAGCTTTGGGGAATCGGATTCTCAACCTAAGCGAGATGAGAATTATGCCCTATCCTTACTACTCCATGAAGGTCAAATCAGAGCTTTGGGGAATTGGATCCTCAACCTAAGTGAGATGAGGATTTAACCCTATCCTTACTACTCTGATTTTAGGTTTTAAGCATTATGGGAGTGGTAAAAACCACTGTTTTAAGGATAATGTTGCATGATAGGATAGACATGAAATATTCTTTTCACCTCACATTTTCTTCCAAGCATGGTTTTGATCATTTTGCTCAAGATCTTCTTTAATGTGCATAGAACGTGCTTGGTTCAAGATAGTTCGGGCATCAGTTCCCAACCTTAGGATCCTTTTAATATATGTTATGTAATAATCCTAAGAGGATTCGACACCTTCTCAATGATTGCACATAAAATAAAAATGTAACTAAGATGACATGTATATGCAATGTGGAATGTGACATGAAATATGAATGCACTGCTTCTTTTGAAATGTGGAGGGAAAATATCATCTACTTTACCATAATGTGTAAAACTGACAACTTCATGCATCACAAGATTCAAATGATATCACTTAAAATGTTTGTGTTACTTGTGGAGCTTCTACAACACAATTCCAATGTTTCATATTCTCTTGGTCTTAGGCATAAGTTGACATCTCAATTTTTTCTCTTTTTTTTTTTTTCATATAAACAAACCAAACATGTCAAATGAAATCAAACACACAACTTAAATCCTAACTAGACTAGCAATCCTAAAACAAACAAAACAAGATTTGAAAAGCCATACTAAAATCGAAAAGTATAATATCAATATCTTACGACTTAAGGGCTAAAATAATGCTTTAAAACATGCCCATTAACTGGTAACATCAGATGATAAAATTGGTGGACAAGAACTGATTGGCGGGAAAACGAGCTCTGGCGATTTTCTCCTCTGAACCAGGGTTTCTGCATCCTCGAATATTCTCTGGTTTCTGTTGACTTGCTGAAGTGCCTTTAGGGTACGGGGGATCTGAAGATCCGATCGGTGCCCCAGGAGGGTCCAATGGGGACTTCTTCGGCTCCTTACTCAAGAAACACCAGCTCTTACGCTGATCTGTTTAAAGGCGATTCTTCCCCGAAGACTGCTGAAGCGCAAAATATGGCATACAAGAAGATCTTCACGACTGCTGGGAATCGGCCGTCAGCTCATCGGGTGAATGGTTGTCTACCGCAGGCCGAATCCAGAGCCAAAAATCGTCATTGAGCCTAGCATGGTTGAAGAATCTGTTCTCTACAGAGCGAACCATGACCTAATCTGCAAGTTCATGGGCATTCGCCCCTCCCTGAACTTCCTGCATTCATGGATCCATCAAAACTGGGAACCCCACGGTGAGTACTCATTGTGGTTTATTAGTAATGGTTATTTTATTGTCAGCTTTTCGGCTCTGGCCGATAGAAATAAGGCTTTCGAGTCGAAAAAGAAGAACCATGGCCTGGTAGGGCTTTTTGTACAACCATGGCAGGTGGGCTTTGACCCTCGTGTTGAACCTACTGTTGTTCCAGTGTGGATTAGATTATACGCCCTTCCTATGGAGTTACGGGGTGAGCGGGTATTGGCCATGATTGGCAATACGATTGGTAGACATATTGGTGTTGCCAGAGACACTATTGAAGGGAGCATGGCAGTGTACGCTCGAATCTGTGTTGAGATGGATCTCAGCCAGCCTTTGTCGGTTGAGTTGGATATTGAACTGGCAGGTCTTACCTGGATCCAACAACTAGACTATGAGGCCCTACCCTTCAGATGTCGGGTTTGCCATAAGCATGGGCATCTAGCCCGTTTCTGTCCTATTAATATGAATGCCAAAATGGAGGCCCCTTCAGGTATGCCAAACCTGCCTAAGGAGGATAAGGCTGCTCCTAATACAGATCCTAATAGCTCTGGTCAGGGCCAGAACGCTCCGAGAGAGGGTTTTGAACAACCCAGAAGAAGAAGACGGACAAAGAAAAAGGAGGGAAAGGAGCAATCTAATCTCAGGCCTGCCAATAGGTATGAGATTTTTAAGTCATTGGTTGATGAAGAGGATCACTCTATGGAGGGCTTGGAGGGTTTCAAGGAAACTTCTAATATTCCTGGGCAGCTCCCCCTCTCACCTTCTCTTGTCATACAGCAGATAGTTGATCCCTGTGAAGTATCACAGCCTGTGTCTTCTGGTGCCTTAGTAGTCCATAATCCGGAGCAGTCAGTATCTCAGGATGTCCACATGGGGATAGCAGAGAAGAACAGGGAAAGGCCATCTTTGGGGATAACCCAGCTTGAGAAAAGACCAAAAAATAGCAATTCTCAGGGAGCAGGTCGAAGATCCAATAAGGAGCTGCTAGCAGCTCAAGGAGACAAGTTGATCATGGGAGGATCGATGAGGACAATTGATTCTTATTGCTCTCAGGGTAACCCATGATTATACAATCTTGGAATGTGAGGGGTTTAAACAGCAGAACCCATCAATCTGCTGTTCAAAGGTTATTAGAAAATAGCAATACTGATTTCTTGCTTTTACAAGAGACTAAGATGTCTTTGGATCTTATGTCTAAAACAGTCAACGAGAATACGGAAGGGTCGCTGGTCACATGGATGTGGCTGCCCAAGGTGCCTCAGGGGGGATTGTTACTCTGTGGAACTCTCTGGAATGGTCTGCAATAGATCACCTTGCCTGGAGGGGTGTTCTCACTTCTCTTTTTAGGAATAATGTCTCGGCGGAAGTCGTTCTAATCACTAACTTTTATGGATCTCAAACCCTTGAGGGCCAGAGGCGGCAGTGGAAGGTTGTGCATGACATGAGAGCATCTAGGGAAGATCTAGGCTGGATTGTAGCGGGGGACTTTAATGCTAAATTATCTTCTAGAGACCGGGAAGGGGGAACACCTTTTTTGGATCCAGGGGACCGTTTCATGATTGCTCAAGTCCAGGCTTTACACCTAGTGGACATCAAATGTCCTGGCAATAACTTCACTTGGACTAATAAAAGGAGGGAGCCACATAGTAGGAAGGTGAAACTAGACCGCTTTCTACTTTCAGAAGAGACGTTTGTAAAATGGAACATTAATTTTTAGATTTTAGCAGGCCCTATTTTTGATCACTGTCCTATTCTGTTGGAAGGTGGGGCTGGGAGGGGACACCATCACAAACCTTTCAGATTTGAGAATTTTTGGCTGCAAAAAGAAGAACTTCGGGAGAAAATCCCGCAATGGTGGGAAGAAGGCCGCCCAGCTTATGGAAGAGCAATGTTCAGAATTCACAAACAACTTCAATATGTCAAAACTCAGTTGAAATATTGGAGGCGTTCTAATAAATCTGACTTCCAGGCCCAAAGAGCTCCGTTGGTGGCCTGCTGGGATGAGGTCCAAAAATAGTTTAGAGAAGGAGTTATTACAGACCAGCTCAAGGATGAGGATGATGCCTTGCATAGAGTGATGGAGGACATTGACAACCATGAGGAGACTTACTGGAGGCGAGAGAGCAAGAACTACCTGGTTAGTGGAAGGGGACCGAAATACAAAATTCTTTCATCGGATTGCTTGTGCCCGAAGACGGATGAACAAGATGGAGGCCCTTCAAGATGAGAATGGTCATTCCTTTGACACTCTTCCAGATATACACTCCCATGCTATGGATTATTTCTCAAAGCTTTTTAAGGAAAGTGCGGTTCAAGATCCTTGAGGCCCAAAATGAAGTTATTTATGTCATTCTTGCTCTCATTTACGAGGATGAAAATCAGGCCCTCCTCAAACCCATTGATAGAGATGAGCCGATAGTTGTGGTCTTTGGAATGAGTGTTGGTAAAACTCCAGGTCCTGACGGTTTCCCCATTGAGTTTTTCTAGGCCTTACGGGATTGCTTAGAGGAAGATGTTAGAGCTGTGGTTGAAGAATCCAGAGAAAATAAGAGAATGCTTAAAGCTTTAAACCACACTTTCATTACCTTGATTCCAAAAGGGGAGGAGGGGAGCCATATTTCAGATTATAGGCCTATTGCCTTATGTAATGTGTTGTATAAAATAATCACCAAGGTAATGGCTGAGCGACTAAAACCCCTTCTTCACGGCATTATCTCCTCCGAGCAAGGGGGTTTTGTTGAGGGTCGGCAGATTCTGGATGGGGTGGTTATGGCTTAGGAAGCTATTCATTCAATGCACACTTCTGGGAATAAAGGGATGTTCATAAAATTGGACATGTCCAAGGCTTATGACGAGGGTTGAATGGAGTTTCCTGGCCAAAATGATGGCTGCCTTTGGTTTCTCTCGGGACTTGGATTGAGTGGGTCATGAGTTGTGTCTCTTCCCCGACCTACTCTGTTCTAATTAAGGGCCTTCCTTCGTAGCCTTTTGGAGCCTCTCGGGGTCTCCGCCAAGGGGATCCTTGTTCTCCTTATCTGTTTTTGATTATGGCTGAAGGTCTTGGCAGACTTTTCTTGAGGAGAAGACAGCAAGGCAGATTATTGGGTGTTAGGGTGGGGGACGAAGTTTTATCGCATCTGCAGTTTGTGGATGACACTGGTCTGATGGGAGTTGCCAGCCTCAGGGAAGCAAGATCGATTAGGGATACTCTTAATGTATATCTCAGGGCTACTCAACGGGTCATTAATGACAAGAAATCCAAAGTGGTCTTTTTCAATCTGGAGCACAGGCTTCAGAACAGAATTTTAGAAATCTTGGGATTTACTAGGACTGCTCTCCCTGTGGTTTACTTGGGGATCCCCTTGCACTTCAAGAAGCTGAAACTTGACACTTGGAGGCACTTGCTTGAGGGTATCAAGGAAAGAATTAATCACTGGTCTCACAAGTGGTTAAGCTATGGTGGCAGAGTAACTTTCTTACAGTCAGTCATTCAAGCCATGCCTATCTACAAATTCTCTATCTTGGCTGCCCCGCTTACAATCTGGAAAGAATTGGACAGGATGGCTAGAAAGTTTTTGTGGGAAGGACCAAAGGGAGAGAGAAAGTGGGCCTTAGTGAGCTGGGATAAAGTTACCCAGCCCAAGGTAAAATGTGGGCTAGGACTGAGAGGATCCAGGTTAAATAATAAAGCCTTGGTTGGAAAGTTGTACTGGAGGTGGATTTCCCAGCCAACTTCCTTATTCAGTAGAATTCTCACTAGTAAATACTTGGGTCATGTCAACCCCAATGAGGTGGGTCGCTTCTCTTTGGAGGGTGCTGGATCCTTAGTATGGCAAGGCTCTCAAGCTTGGATCTCGGGTTATTAAAGACCGGCTTGTTTTGGAAAGTGGGGAGGGGGAGAAGGCCCGTTTCTGGACAGATTCTTGGGATCAGTTTCCACCCATCATGGTTGAATTCCCCGAGTTACTCCCAATAAAAGCTGCCATAGAATCCAAGGGTTGGGTCCAAATTGAAAGTTATTTCAATACTACTCAGCTGGGGGGGTATAAGTTTAAGAAGTTTAAGAAGTTGGAGGAGTGGCCAATTTCAATCCCTCCGGAGCTAGCACCCATCTTGACCAAAATCTTGAAAGAAAGGTTTCTCACTGGGAGAGACGAGGAGGATGAATTAGCTTGGGGCTATGGGAGCCTTGGCATTTATACTATTAAAGACGGATATGATAACATCCTCCCTGAGCCTCCCCCCCTTGCTTATCCGGTTGAGGACTGGAGACAGATTTGGCAATCCAAGGGCTGGCCGAAAGTGAACTTTTTTCTGGCAGGTTATGCACAATGGAATTCTCACTTTCGACAATCTCAGGTGTAGAGGTATCATCGGTCCATCTCAATGTGTTCTATGCCATAAGAACGAGGAAACAGCTGATCACCTGATGTTTGAGTGCCCCTTCACGCGCCAGATCTGGAAGCGCTGGTTCTCTCACTATAAAATCTAGCTTAATGGTGATTTGAATCGGATTAACATTCTGGAAATATGGAAGAGGGGTAGATTTAAATCTAAAGCTCTTCGAATCGGTTGGGAGCTCGGCTTAAACTTCATTTGGTGGCAAGTGTGGTTGGAGAGAAATGCTAGAATTTTTTGAGAAACGTTTTCCACGCTTGATGGTGTTTGGCAGGTCATCCGGAGCAAAGTCAACGAAACAGTTGCCGTCCACGCAAATGAGGAAACTCAGGTTGATTCGGGGCCAATGGATGAGGGAGTTGAAAAGCAAGAGGATCAGGTCAGAGCTAGCTGGAAACCTCCTCCTGACGGTTGGATTAAAATCAATATTGACGGAGCTACTAAGGGCAATCCGGGCAGTGCTGGCATTGGTGTGGTCTGCCGAAATCACGAGGGCACCGTGCTCTATTGGGAACTGCAAGGATTGGGCAGAACCACAAATAACGAAGCTGAAGCCATTGCTATCAAAGCTGCTTCTATTTGGGCAGTTAATCAGGGCCATAGGAGGATAATTCTGGAATCTGACTCTCAAATACTGGTTGGAGCTCTTGACTGCATGAGGAACTTTGCTTTGAAAGCATGGAGGTTGAGGATTCTGGTCTCTCAAATCAAGGAACTATGGAGAGAATTAGATGACGTGATCCCTGTTTATGTGAGTAGAAATCTAAATAAAGCGGCCGATTTCCTTGCGAAGATGGGTGCTTGAGAAAGAGGTTGGGGTGCAGTTGCACAGTGACATGCCTTTGGAGGATGAAGTGATTAGGCGGGGCCTGGACCGATCCTTGAGACAATGAACAAAGAAAATGCTAAGGGTGGTTTTTGTCACGATATCGCGACCTGTTGCGCCGTCGCGGCCTTTGGAGGCAAGTTGTCACGATTTCGTGACATGTTGCGCTGTCGCGGCCGTTGGAGAGAAGCTGTAGCGATTTCGTGACCTGTTGCACCGTCGCTGCCTTTGGAGAGAAGCTGTAGCGATTTCGTGACATGTTGCGCCGTCGCGGCCTTTGGAGGGAAGCTGTCGCGATTTCGTGACCTGTTGCGCCGTCGGGGCCTATGGCTGGAAGTTGTAGCGATTTCGTGACACTTTTGGAGAATGGGCGCCAAGGGGGAAAATCGTCGCGATATCGCGACACTTTTGGAGAATAGGCGCCAAGGGGAAAAATCGTCGCGATATCGCGACATTTTTGCTGAATGGGCGCCAAGGGGAAAAATCGTCGCGATATCGCGACATTTTTGGAGAGCTGGCACCAAGGGGAAAAACCGTCGCGATATCGCGACACTTTTGAAGGTTGGGCGCCAAGGAGAAAAGCCGTCGCGATATCGCGACACTTTTGCTGAATGGGCGCCAAGGGGAAAAATCGTCGCGATATCGCGACATTTTTGGAGAGCTGGCACCAAGGGGAAAAATCGTCGCGATATCGCGACACTTTTGAAGGTTGGGCGCCAAGGAGAAAACTCGTCGCGATATCGCGACAATTTTGAAGAATGGGCGCCAAGGGGAAAACTCGTCGCGATTTCGCGACAGTTTTGGGGAATAGGCGCCATGGGGAAAAATCGTCGCGATATCGCGACACCTTTGATGAATGGGCGCCAAGGGGAGAACTCGTCGCGATATCGCGACACTTTTGCAGTTTGGGCGCCAAGGGGAAAACTCGTCGCGATTTCGTGACACTTTTGGAGAATTGGCGCCATGGGGAAAACTCGTCGCGATATCGCGACACTTTTGAAGCACTGGCGCCAAGGGGAAAACTCGTCGCGATATCGCGACACTTCTAGTGAACAGGCGCCATTTGGAAATCTCGTCGCGATTTCGTGACACTTTTGGTGATTGGGCGCCTTGGGGTTGTGCCGTCGCGATTTCGTGACACTTTTGGTGTTTAGGTGCCTCGGGGCTTGGCTGTCGCGATTTCGCGACATGTCACGATTTCACATGTCACGATTTCGCGACTTGTTTCTCTGGCGCGGCCTCGGTTGGGTTGTTGTCGCGATATCGCGACATGTCACGATTTCGTGACATGTCGCGTTTTCGCGCCTTGTTGTAATCTTGCTTCTTTGCTCTCGGTTGGGATGTGTTTACTCCCTTTTGTAATTGATCTTTGTTTTAATACAAGTTTTTTCAAATTTTTCAAAAAAAAGCTGGTAACATCAGATCCTTCCCTTCTAAAGTTCTCAACCTGAAGGTATTTTTCCCTAGAATTTCCGAAATATGATAAGGGCCTAACCAAAGACAATCAAATTTTTGATGATTCCCTTTTTCTTCATGTCTTTTATCCCACAATAAGACTAAATATGAAATTTTGAAAGACTTGATTTTAGCTCTTCTATCAAACCATATTTTAACAACCTCTTGGTGTTTATTCATGTGAATCATGGCTTCCTCCATTTTTTCATCGAGATGCAGTAAATGACTTAGTCTAGATTCAATGTGGTTATCTGTTCCCAAGTATTCTTGCATGAAATGTAGGGTTTGCAGCTTCAAGTTTGCGAGAAATATCGGGTCTTGTCCATAGACCAAATGATAGGGGGTATTCCCTATTGATTCTTTTACTCTGGTCCTATCTTCCCAAAGAGCAAACTTTAACTGGTTGTGCCAATCTTGAGGGTTATTTTCCAGTAATTTCTTAATGATATTCAACAAATTTTTGTTTGAGGATTCGACCAAACCATTTCCTTGAGGGTAATAATTAGATGCAAATTTTAAACTCACTTTATTGTCATATGCCCAATCTGCAAATTGTGTGGAAACAAAAGCTTTACCATTATCACTGATGATAGAATCGGGCATTCTGAATCTTGTTATGATGTGATCCTTAAGGAATTTTATTACGTCTATAGTGGCATGTTTTGTAGGAACTGCTTCTGTCCACCTTGTACAATAATTTGTAGTTGTTAGTATGAATTTATGGGAATCAGAAGAATTTGGGTTAATAACCCCAATGAAATCTAATCCCCATTGTGCAAATGGTCTCATCTCAACTACAGGTTGTAATGGCATGGCTGCATTTCTTTATCTGTTGGCAACTACTTGACAAATGTGGCAAGATCGTACATGAGCATGTGCATCTTTAAGAATGTGAGGCCAATAGTATCCTTCTCTCAAGATTTGATGCGCTGTAGAATTTTCCGCACCATGGCCAGTTCCATATTTCCCATGAAACTCCTGCAGAACCTTGGTAGCTTCTTCTTTATTCAGGCATCTCAAGTAGATCCCCTCATAATTTTTCCTGTACAAAACACCAGATATAATCAGATAATTAACAAATTTAAGTCTTAAAGCCCTTATTTGAGTGGAATTCAAATTGGATGGGCACTTACCGTTTAATAGAAAATGCATAATGTCAACATACCAGTCATATTTAGAAATGTATATTGCATTTGAATATTGGCATGTCGTTTGTGGATTATTCTCAGCAATCGTATTCACAAGTCCCTATCCTCGAACTAGTATCATGGGTTGGATTTCAAGATAAAATTCTTGGATAGTAGAAATCCATTTACCTCTTTTCTCACCTAGCTCGTTCTGTAAAAACATGGTTTTGATAGCAGGGTCAGGCACAATGACAAAAACTCTGATGTGCACAATGTAATGTCAGAATTTTTTTACCATTTTAAAGAGTATGTACATCTGCTTATCGAGGATAGAATACCTTAATTGAGCATCTTTTAAAGGAGCACTTAAAAACGCTATGGGATTTTCTGTGCTATCCTCACCTTTCTGGGTCAAGACACTCGCAAAACATTGTTCCGATGCGAAAGCATAAATGTAGAAAGGTTTAGCATAGTTTGGACTTATGAGGGTAGGGGCTCTGGAAATGGCATCCTTAATGTTCTGAAAGGCCACCCTCCTTTCCTTGTTCCATTTGACATCTACATCCTTCTTGAGCATCTCATTCAATGGTTTGGCTATCTCAACGAAGATTGAAATAAACTTCCTCACAAAATTAATTTGCCCGAAGAAAGATCTCAACTCCTTTTTACTACCCGGGAGAGGTAAGTTTTGGATAGCCTCTATCCTTTCTGGGTCAATGGATATGCCTTCTTTTGAAATGATGTGACCAAGTAATCTTCCTTCTGTTACTCCAAAGATGCATTTTTTGGGATTTAAAGAAATTCCATGCTCTCTGCATCTTTGAAGAACCTTTTTCAAATCCTTAACATGGTCTTCTCTTTTCTTTGAAAATATTGGAATATAATCCACATACACAATGATACACTTGCCTATAAGTCCTTTGAATGCATAGTCCATGGCACATTGAAATGATGCACCAGAATTTAATAGTCCAAACAACTTTATTCTATAGGCAAATGTCCCCCATTTGGTTGTGAAGGCTGTTTTCATCCTATCATTGGGATGAATAAGAATTTGATTATATCCAGAATATCCATCAAGAAAAGACATCATTTTAGATCCATTCATTGTTTGTAAAATTTCATCAATGGATGGCAATGGATAGTTATCCTTTTGAGAGGCCTTGTTAAGATTTTGAAAATCTATACATAGCCTAATCTCTCCACTCTTCTTTCTTACTGGAATGAGGTTAGCAACCCAGGTTGAGTGCCTAACAGGAAAAATAATCTTTGCTTCCAATAATCTCTTGACCTCCTTTTCTATCAAGGGCTCCAATAGCGGGTTAACAACTCGTTGTCTTTGTCTGAAAGGCTTGGAGTCCGGCTTTAGAGGGATGGTATGTGTAATGACATTTCGGTTGTATGTTTTCAATTCGTTATAATTCCAAGCAATGCAATCCACGTAGTGTTTTAGTGCATGTATTATATTTTCTCTTTCTTCAGTTGTACATGCCTTTGCGATGTACACTTCCTATGGATTGTCTGCACTCCCTAGATTAATCAGATCACATGCATCTTTGGGGAGTGGAACCTTTCTTTCTTTTCTAACCTTGTATCCCATATCGAACATTTTGTCCAATGAAACTATGTCTTTTGGTATTTAGTTGGATCGATACGTAGTTTTACTTTCATTTTCTGCTTCTTCTTCTTACCACCTTTGCTCCTCATCAATCATTTGGTTTTCAAAAACACCTAAGTTCATGACAAATTTGAATATGTGTCTATCATTTTCAAAAACTTGGAAATTCTCGACATTATTAGGTATCGATGGACAAGGAACCAATTCAATGGAGAAATTTTTACACCTTTTTATATCAATTGGATTTAACATACCTACGATGACCGCAAGAGAGTCTGCTATGCGATTTCCTTTTCTAGAAATAAGGGCTATATTGAAAGCGTCGAATTCCTCAATGAGGTCTCTTACCCTAGTTCTATAAAGGCTCAGTCTCTTGTCGTGACATATATATTGTCCTTTAATATTCTTGACTACCAGTTGAGAATCTCCCAATACTTTCAAGCATTTAACCCCTTTGCTCAATGCCAATTGTAAACCAAAAATTAGTGCTTCATAATATGCCAAATTATTCATGCAAGGAAGCTATAACCTATAGGCAGCAAGTAAAGGTTTACCTCATGGATGAGTGAGCTCGACTTCGGCTCCTGCTCCCTGTCTGGATTTAGATCCATCAAACCTAAGCAACCATATGGGATCACTTTCCTCAAGAGAACTACCATGAAATGTTTCCCCTTTAGACTCTTCAGTAGCCTCCTCAACATCAAAAGCATAAACCCCCAAATCTGGCTCAGAAAACTAAACTTCATTTGGCTTATTATATTCTGTTATGATTTCTTTAAGCCTCGGTTCATTTTCTACTTTGATTTGATTTGCAATTCCTTTCCAGGGTAGCCACATATGTGAGAAATCAGTTGAAAAATAGCCGTTCAAAGTTTTCATCCAATCTATTGTAAGTAGCATTCCATATCTACTTGGGATATTAACAACCAAAATGTCGACCACTTGTTGGACCATAGGTTCAGAATTTAGTTGAATTTTGACATCATATAGGGTCCCTATCACATTTACCTTAGATCATTCCAATTGCAAAACCTTGCATTTGGATGAAATAGGCTGTAGGCCTAGCATTTGACATATCTTTGAAGGCATGAGATTGCTCGTGGCACCCGTGTCTACCAAAAAATTATGCAAATTCTTACCAACAATTCTCAGAGTCAATAAAAATGGCGGGACATCCCGTCTCTCCTTTCATAAAATCAACTGAGACTCAACTTCCTTTCCCTTCCACACTTGACTAGGTGAGTCCAAAGCCTTTATCAATGCTTCTTTTTGGCCAGGCAATCTGGCCACATCTAAGAACGAGAGGCTTGATTTGGACTTCTTTAGATCCTCCACTATGTCATAGTTTGGTTTTTTGAATT
This sequence comes from Wollemia nobilis, assembly GCA_028583015.1. Lineage (NCBI taxonomy): Eukaryota > Viridiplantae > Streptophyta > Pinopsida > Araucariales > Araucariaceae > Wollemia > Wollemia nobilis. Next base: position 961,145 of record JAQPPZ010001417.1, on the reverse strand, counting down.
TGACTGTCTTCTGTGCATCATTAGACATTTCTCTTCCAAGTGGAGGAGGAGGATTATTATCTGCCTTAGTATCCAAAGGAAGGATAGAGTTATTTGGTGGTGTTGATGATGTTTTAGGGGCTTTAGATTTACTTCTCAAATGATATCCATGATTCCCCTTTCTAAACTCTCGAAAAGCTTGCACCTCCTATTCCAAAATTTCATCTTCTTCTTCCTCACTCTCACTTTCTTGGCGGTATAAAGTTTCCACCACCATAATGTTATCATCTTGATGTTGGGGTGGACCCTCATTTGGCACAAGTTCCAGGTCATCTACTTGGGCTTGGAGACAATGAGTGTATCTAGCGATTTTAGGACAATTCCTCTCATTGTGCTCTTTTGTATTATGCAATCTGCACCCCTTTTCCCATGCAAAATCAAAAAGATTCAGAAGGGAACTAGATTGACTAGGTCTTGCAGAAGTATCTAGTTGATTGGCAATAGGGGCAGGTACGCCCCCATTGTTTGGCTTCATGTTCCAATGTCTCCTTCTATTGTTAAATTTTTGACTTGGGTGAGGGGCATGGGACTCATACTTCTGTTTGTGAACCATGTCATTACTCAGCTTGTGAACTATCTTCTTGATCTCTTCAACATTTGAATAAATCTCTTTCGGTGGAGCTACATCATTGTTAGTTCCCTTTGGGTTCGCATAATTCATGGCATATTGATTTAACATTTGAATCAAATTTTGAGGAATTTGATTCATGTATGGATTTACACTTTGGATCGAAGTTGGATTTGGGAAAAGAACTATAGCTTGAGAATTAACCTAGTTGGTTCCTTGCATAGTCGATTGACTATTTTGCAAAAATGCGAGAACGGGTGGAATGGATGTGATCGGTTGGATCGGAATGGGTGCATAGGCAGGTGTTGGTGGATATGGTTGTTGATATGGGAAAGCATTCATGTTTGGCATTTGTGGTGCCATGATCTGATTTGCCATGGGAGCTTGACCATATGGAGCATATTGTCCCATCATAGGCATCTGGGGAAACCCATAGCCCTATGGTGTCATTTGCTGCTCGATGGTCATAGCTTCGTTGTAAGCTAAGGCAAGCGTGGTGACTTGAGGATTTTGCCTGGAAAACATTGCGGTCATCGGATCCAATGTCCCAAAATATATTTGTAAAGCTACTGCGGGGTCTATGGCAAAATGCCAAACTGCTCTATTATAACATTTTTTGGAATCTCTGATTAAAGGTTCTAATTGGTTCACTCTGGCCCCTTTTGCATGTAATAAATTGATTATAGATGGTTGCGAGATCCAAAGGTGACCTAAACTAATTGACAAAGGCATTCTCCATTTGCCTCCATGAAGTGATTGAACCAGTAGGTAGGCAAATATACCATTCATAGGCCACTGGGTCTAGGCTCATGGGAAAAATTCTCAAGCCACATATTCATGCTGGACTTGAAACCTTATCAAAACATCCCTATAGGCCTGGATATGCTCCTCTACAGTCCTTGGGCCATCTGGTTTATATTTGGGCAAGAATATTTCTATGTTCTTATGGATTTCATGGATATCCCCTGCAATATTCAAAGGGATATTATTAGCTCCGTACCAAGGAGCTGCTGGAGGTTGGGCCATTTGACTTAGAATTGATGAGGACAACCCTACAAGAGTAGTGGAAATGGTACTAACGATAGGTATGCTAGTGGCAATTGATACCATCGATGTAGGTCCGCTTGATGCTCCTGAAGCGAAAATATCTTTTATGACTGGTAGGTTTACAGCTTGCTTGGTTTTATTCTTGGGAGTACCAGTGAGTGTAAGGTCATGGAATATGGTTTCCCCAGTTGTTTAGGACCTAGTCGCGATACGGCATGGTGGGTCCAGCCTACCTGACGAAACTCTCGATATCTCCAAGAAAACTTGCAACACAAAAAGGAATGTTGCAGTTTAGCCGTTAATGAGATTTAGAAGATAATTTCAACATCAAATCAAAAACACATTACTTCTGTATGAAAATAAAAACAAAGCAAACCAATTCAGCCCTCCTTCTAGTGCCAATATGTTGAGTGGTATTTTCACCCGATTGTGAAAACACACTCTCCAATAGGATTTGGGCTCCAAATCCTCTCTTGCAAAGAAATTAAATAAGTAAATTCTCCAAGGTCTCCACTATGTTAGCATTTTGGACAATTAATATTATTCAATTTGAATGCTTGGAATACCTTAGTGATTGCAAGTAACTATTAACAAGGGGCACTGTGGTTTATTTTATATTGAATGATTGTTCATGAACCCAATGTGAATTTCAATTTTTGTAGATTTTCAAGTATCTTATTCTAATGACTGTAAATTAAACTAAGGGTAAAATTTTGAAGAAATGAAAATAAAATGCAAAGAAACTAAAATTAAAATACATTCAGAGTGTTACGATTCCTATTTTGACAAAACCGAAGATATGAGGTTTTTTGCATACAACCTAACCTATTGAACCTGCAAACATGCATAATCCAGATAAGCTAAGTGCTGGTTTCTGGGGATTTAACTATGATTTCAGATTTAGACATTTGCATGAAGCTACCAATAAAACTTGTATTAAACCTCACCTATAAGCCTAAAAATCTGAAAAGAGAAAAATGAACATTAAATCTAGCATGTAGAAAATAACTCCTTTCTTGCCAATGAGATGCAACTCTCTGTAATTTCTATATTAAAAGTATGTCAGTTACAACAATAGAAACTTATAGTTTATCAAAACCAGAACAAGTGGAGGAAAACGCTCCAAAAGCAAGTCTAGAATAGCCTATCAACCTTCAGCTCTGCAACACTGTTTGTAGCAATTTTTTGACCCTTGTACCAATCTGTGCTCCTACTTTTATACTTTCTGGCAATGCTCTCTGTTTTGCCCTGTGACGCTTAGCTTCATCTCCCAGATCACTTCATTTCACCTTCCTTGCCTCTTCGTTGTTTTTGAATTTATGATTGACATCGAGACGCTTGATCTTCTCTGTGAACTATAACACTTTTGTAGTCCTTACACCTTTATGCCACGTGTTCCGTGATTCTCTACATGTTCTGTAACGGCCCACTGTGAATCATGACAAAAAAAATAGTATGTCGCGATATCGTGACATTTTCTATCTGCAGCTTTGTTCCTTTACCTGCATCGTGAAAACAAGACATGTCGCGATATCGCGACGTTTTTCTTTCAACAACCTTGTCTGCCTTCATGCATAGCGAAAATAAGACATGTCGCAAAATCACAACATTTTTATGCCCACAGCTTTGTCTACCTTCATGCACAGTGAAAATAAGACATGTCATGATATCACGACATTTTTCTCCTTAGGGCTGCGTGGATGCAACCTGTCGTGAAATTGTGACATTTTTCTCCTTCACTGTGTTTTGTTGCACCTAGCCGCGAAAACACGACATGTCACAAAATTGCAACACTTTTTCATTCCGTACCACTTTGGCTGCTTTCTGTCATGAAATTGCGACGCTTTTTCTCTTTTGGGTTGTCTCGCTGCTTTCTATCATGAAATCGTAACACATTTTCATTTTGGGCTATCTCATTACTTTCTGTCATGAAATCACGATGTTTTTCTCTTTCGGGCTGTCTTGCTGCTTTCTATCATGAAATCATGATGCCTTTTCATTCCGTACCACTTTGGCTACTCCAGGTCATGAAAACATGACATGTCACAATTTCACGACACATTTCCCTTGCTTAGCTTGTCAGTCACCGTGAATCACGAAAATGAGACCTATCACGATTTCACGACATCTTTCTATATTCACTTCCTTTACTGCTGATAGATCGTGAAAATGCAACCTGTCACGATTTCACGACACTTTCTTTCATCTGTTCCTTCCTCATTTTCCTTCCGTGAAAACCTGACATGTCGTGATATCGTGACATTTTTTATCTTTGCCCTTCATCTTGTCTTTAGGTCACGAAATGGCGACATGTCACGATATCATGACAACTTCTGCATTGACTCTTCTCTTGCTACCTTCGACCGTGATTTCATGACAAGTCATGATATCATGACATTTTTCATTTTGTCTTTCTCTCTCCTTTTATGAACCGCGATTTCACAACACGTCACGAAATTGTGATCATTTTTCATTTCTAGCTGCGACGGGGCAACATGTCGCAATATCACGAAAACTTTTCATTTCTAGCTATGACGGAGCAACATGTCGCGATATCACGACACTTTTTCTCTTTTGTGAAATTTTGCTTTTTTCTTGATTTTTTAGCATCTAGGTCACTGCGGTCTTCTTTGGAAGCAAGCAAAAAATGTGGGTCCCCAATTTTTGGGTGTGTTGTGGATCAGCCATAACACACTTACTTCACACTCATAGTAGACACAGTTGAGTCTACATCACATAGGGTTTATTCCTAAAATCCCCTTTGACACATGCTACTATGCCTGTGGTCACCCGTAGTAGAGCACGTGAGCAATCATGCTCTATGGAGGAATGGCCTCCCCCTTCCTCTAGTCAATCCACTCTTGCTCCTTCGATCATGAAGGAGAGGATTATAGACACATCTGATTCATGCATAGAATCCGATGCACAATTCACACACATGATGCCTCATGAGAAGACGTCAACTTTGAGTGAAATTCTTGCTACTTCACTCGTAGAGGATTACCCGCTCTTTTTAGCCCCATCCTCACCTAATCCCCCAACCATGTTCTATGACCATGTGATCTACACAACACCAGGACAATCTCCTCCAACCTTCACCGTAGATGAGGAGGTCATGCCTACTTCACCCACCTTTGCACATCCCTTCTTCTAGAATCTATCTCAATCCCTATTTGAGAATGATTCCTCCCTTCTAAACCGTACCCATCCCGAGGTCGCATCATTCACCCCTACCGTAGGAATGGTGTCGGACCCATCCTCATCCACTATAGGAAGCCAGAATCCATCCTTCCAAACTACACAATAGATCCCTACCCAACAGGAACCACAAGCATTCCCTCAAACCTCACACCCATACTCTTCACAAGAGTACCAACCATCCTCTTCCCAAGAGCCATTCTTCACCATATCTGAGGGTACCTCCCAATAGCCTCTTCAGGAGCAAGAGATGCAAAACCAAGTGGGAGTGTACACTTACACTTTCCCCTCAACCCAAGCTCCTACCTCGATAGCTTATCCCACCTTTTCAATAGCTTTCCCGCCTATCTCCCAGGTATCCGGAGTGCATGACGCCCAACCCTTGGAGCCACATTTGCCTACGATGACCTTTAGGATACCACCACCTATTCCTTTTTAGGTTCCCACTACCCATATCCATCCTACCTATGGACCGACACCAGTAGCTTATGCACCTACTCAACCAAATTATTCCACATAGTTTAGCTTCCCTACTTCCTACCCTCCAGGGCAGAGATAGATCCCATATTTTGATACCTCATCTCGACCACCCCTAGCACCAGTAGCACCGACACCTACACTACCACCAGCTACACCTAGCTTCTTTATGCCTCCTCCAGTTTGGTCATCACCACCCATGGTCCAACCAGTACAGTAGGCTCCAAACCAACAAGTACCCATGCCACAACCGCATGTTGCCCAGTCACAGTACTATTATCCTCAATAGACACCTACCCCACAACCTAGTGTGCCCGTAGACACGACAACACATGTCACCCAGTACCACCTTATCATGATCAGGCACAATAGTATTCCCCATAGTATTGTGAAGAACAACAATACCAATATCCACCACATCCATAAGGTCAGCCTATCATAGCCCAACCTTCAACTCCTATGACACCCAAACTTCAACTCTTGTGAGATGAAGTCAAAATGTTGAACCTACGCACCTCTAGCTATGGGCCACAAAAGCCTTGCTATGATGAACTATGCAATGAGCTAGTACATCCATCAGTCCCTATCCCTCCTTATCCCTATCACTTCGAAATACCAAAATTCGACAAGTATAGAGGTAAGGAAGATCCCAGAGAACATGTGAGCAACTACCACTCGTCCTGTTACCAACTTCATAGTAGTAACCCTCTTATGTTATGTACCTTCTCCCTATCCCTCGCTAGGCTAGCATTGGATTGGTACAACATGCTACCACGCCATAGCCTGTACACCTTTGAACAGCTAGCCAATTCCTTCTTAGAGCACTTTTCCATCAACATCAAGAAAAAGACCACATTTTTTGATGTCTACACCTTACGACAGGTGGACGATGAACCCATTACTAAGTTTGTTGCTATATGGAGAGTGATTATTCATGATCTCACCCATAGCCTCCCCACCTCGGAGCTTGTGACACTCTTTTCCAAGAGCTACCACAAACACATTTCCACATCCCTCCAACTTCACCAAAGTCATACTTTTGAAGATGCTATATCACAAGCAAAAGTGATCGAAGATATTAAGGTGCAATCTAGGAAGATTAAGTTGAGAGCTAAAACCAACTATAACTCCAACTTTCACTTCAATAGACCCACACCGAATCAACCTTACCCATGACCACAACAAACCAACCAAGTCACAACTGCTACCCTAGCACTAGTACCGACTCCTCCACCCTATACACCACAACCACAAGCACTCCAAGCTAATGCGCCTACCCCACCTCGACCACAACAATACCATGGCATGCACCCATAGGGTCCACCATGCAACTTTACACCCTTATCTAAACCATTACCAGCCCTATTCCATAGATTGTATGAGGGCAACCATCTCGTTCTACCCGATATCCACCCATTGGATCCAAATTCACCTAAATATCATGACTACAATGAGCAGCTCTTTTGTCCCTTTCATAGGTAGTATGGCCATAATATCGATTCATGTCACTCCTTTCGGGGGCAAGTTCAAGACCTAATCGATAGGGGCACTATTCAGGTAGCAAACCCTTTAGCCCCATAGAACCAAAACCTAGGAATTTTCCAAAACCCTCTACCGGATCATAGAGGACCCAATCCCCCTAGACCTCCAAACAATCCTCCAACACCCCCTCACCAAGTCAACAATGTCCAACATGATCCTCCATCACGTGGAGTAGTAGGCATGATCAACCTTACTACGAGAAACCAATGGTACCCGTCACACCAGACAACACCTATTGTTTCTCCCCCTATCCAGTTTACATCCCCACAAACACCCCAAATGCCTAATATCATACCACCACCACCTCAAAATGTGATTACCATCCATGGTAGTCTAACCCATCAACTATGCAATGCCCCCATGCGACTATCCATATTTGACCTCCTACAATAGTCTCAACCCCATCGTGAGGCATTGAATGACATCCTACATTCCATTGACTTAGAGACACATGACACAAATGCTTTTGTCAATTTTATAGGGAACATCCCATGATGCCTTCAACCTTCAATTAGCTTCCATGACCACGAGATAATGAAACTCGTTGGTGAAGGAGTCGACCCTCCCCTCCACATACAAGCTAATATCAATGATATTACCTACAAGTGGGTACTCATTGACATGGGCTCATCCATCAGTATCATATCCATAATAGCCCTACATCACCTACACCTCCCTCCAGCACATTTCACCACACCTTCCCTAGACCTACATGCTTTTGATGGTTCCATGAGACCTACCATAGGATCCATAGTTCTGCCCATTCACGTAGGCATCCGTACGATCCCCATCCTCTTCCACATCATTCAAGGAGAAATGCAATACAATATTCTCCTTGGTCACCCTTGGATCAGAGACATGCAGTGTGTCCCATCCACATTGCATCATTACCTCAAGTATGTCCACAATGGACTTGTTCATTGTGTCCCAATCGATGGAGACCCCTTTAAGTTTTGTAATGTCATAGACCTTCCCCCTACACCTTCATTCTCATCTTCCCAACTATTCCTTGTATCTTCTCACCAGTCAGTAGGAGCATCGGTATCCTCTCCAATTTCCACCCCAACATCCCAATGTTCATCAACAACACAAGCCTCGATATCTGCACCATTAGCATCATCTATCAGGGGACCTAAAACTGATACCATGCCTTCCTCATCGCCATTCTCATGGCCTCCACAATCCTCCCAACCTCTACCATTCCAATTTCCACCCACGGTGTCACAACCACCATTGCCACCCATCACACAACCAACTACATTACCTCCTCCACCCTTGCATATGGAAGCCCCTATCCTTCCTACACCATAGACATCACCTCTTCCCTTTCGACCAAAACCTAAGACATTCACGTCTCCATGCATCCCTACACCTACATCGATGCCATCCCCTATGTAGAACAAATAACCTATTCAAGCCACAACAACCAAACATCATGAACCCAAACAACCAACACCCAACTCGGATGAACCTTCACACCCTTTAGCTACCACCATTAGGGAATCCCAACTTTCTCCTTCCTCATCTGACTCGGATATGCCACCCCAATCTCTAGAGTGTGCCACACCATGCATATCCATCTTCATGACAAATAATGGTCTAGGAGACTATAACATATGTGATGCCCATGTATGTGACACCCCTATCCAATCTACCCAAGATTTTGGCCATCCCTCAGCCTCGGTGTTGACTATTGGAACCATCATACAGTTAGGAAGTCCCAAAAACCACACCAACTTTGTGTATGCAGGAGTAGACTCTTCGATCCCCTCACCAACTTCTTCACCACCACAATCTAGCTCTGGTGATGCAATTACACACCTAGCCAACCCTCAATTTGCCTTGCGCTACCTACAATGCTTTCATTGGCATGGGTTTGGGTTAGGTCATTATGAGCAAGGCCTACGTACACCCATTAACCCTCGTGTCCGATCACCTATCGACAAAACTGGTCTAGGTTATCACCCAACCACCATCTATACATTAGAAGATGAGATCCAAGATCTATCCTTACATCCTCCTCCATGCCCAACACACACCTTGGAAGAGTACATTGACATGGACATGCTAGAAGACACGCCTTCACCCACATCAACCATCATCATCCCCTATGATTTCTTCCAAGAATATCCTATGCCCGATACCTCCTTGTTCTGTGATGTTCAGAGATTGGCAGAACACTTTGCTACCTTATCTCTGGCTACACCACCAATAGAGTCGGATGCACTCCCATCTGATCCACCACCTATAGAGCTAGACCTGGTTCCACCTAACCCACCATCGATATGCCTGCCTGTATTCCCACCTATACATAGATAGTTATAGAGAGTAGCCTCTCATCCTCGTTCACCACTAGTCATCCTATGGCCTCCCTTGAGCCTCTTAGGATGCGCACAACCTATCCAACCTCCATCACCAGATTCTACCCCACCTACTTCACCTACAACATCTATTAACATGGTTGAGGTAGATTTACATTCTCCCCTCCATTACAGCCACCAACGAATTCGAGACGATACCCCAAACCCAAACTTTATCGATCTCGCACACATCTCACACATACCAGCACCTGGAGACTTTCTTCTCTCTCCTCACATCTTGCGGGTAGCAAATGCCCCTTCCTCATCCATGTCATCCCAAACCCCTCAAGTCTATCACACGGGCATTTACATAGATGATGAATACGAGTTCAGTGAGGCCATCGATGACTTCAATCTCATTCCTATCCCTGAATAGTTGCATGATGGATCTCGTATGCTCATCGAGGACACGATCGATGTAGACATCGGTGATGATCCAAAAAATCCACACATCCTCAAATTAGCCACTAGCCTCTCACCCGAGGAGTGCATCACCTTCATGAACTTCCTATGCAAGTATATAAAAGTGTTCGCATGGTCTTACAAAGACATGTCGAGACTTGACCCTACCGTAGTAGTGCATAATCTTATACTAGATCCCAATGCCAAACTAGTAAGACAAAAGTTGTGATGCATGCATCCAACTATCGCATTGATAGTAAAATCTGAGCTCCAAAAGCTCCTAGACATTGATTTCATAATACCCATCGACTATCCCGAGTGGGTATCCAACATGGTCCCTATCCCCAAACCATCCAGTGACGTTCATGTTTGCACAGACTTTCATGACCTAAACAAAGCTTGTCCCAAAGACAACTTCCCTTTACCCAACATTGATTCCCTCATTGACTCCATCGTAGGTCATGAAATGATTTCCCTCATGGATGGATTTTTTGGATATAATCAAATTAGGATCAACCCAACCGATCAACACAAAACTTCCTTCACAACACCCTGGGGAACTTTTGCTACAAGGTCATGCCCTTTGGCCTTAAAAATACTGGGGCAACCTATCAACGAGCCATGACCTACATATTTCATGACCTAATGCACAAAAATGTGGAAGACTATGTAGATGACCTCATAGCCAAATCAAAGAAATGTGTTGACCATCTCGAAGATCTCCATCATATTTTTGATCGACTACTAGAACACAACGTGCGCCTCAATCCAAAAAAGTGTGTGTTCGGTGTTACATCAAGAAAAATACTAGGATTCATTGTCTCCCAATGAGGCATTGAAGTAGATCCTAGTAAAGTGAAATCCATCATCGAGATGCCTCCTCCTACCACCCTAAAGCAATTGCATAGCCTCCAGGGCAAGATTACCTCTATTCATAGATTTATAGCACAATTATCAGACAAATGCCAACCATTCAATCATCTCCTACAAAAAGGAGTACACTTTAAATGGGATGAAAACTATCAAGCCACATTCGATGCTATCAAAACTTACCTTACGTCACCACCGGTCATGTCACCACCACACCCACAATTACCACTGACTCTATACATCTCAGCCATAGAGCTTGCGCTAGGTACACTCCTAGCTCAAAAGAACGCTCTCGACAAAGAGCAGGCTATCTACTACATCAGCCACACACTAGTTAGTTATAAAATGAGATACGGATACATGGAGAAGCTATGCCTAGCAGTAGTATTCACCACCCAGAAGCTAAGACACTATATGTTAAACCACACAACTTTTGTCATCGCCCGAGACAATCCCCTTCGGTATATGATGAACAAGAGTTATCACAACTCACGCATAGCCAAATGGATCATGCTCCTAACCGAGTTTGACCTAGAATTCGTATCTCAAAAGTCTATCAAAGGGTAAGTCATTGTTGACCAACTGGCTGAAGCCCCTATAACTGACAATCAACCCCTACTCATTCAACTCCCCGATGATTCCATCTTTCACATAACCGAATATGAGGAATACGTCGAACCAAAATTCATGGCTGACCTCACCATGTTCTTTGATGGGTCCAGGTGTCTCCACGTTGGGGGTGCAGGCATTGTTTTCTTTACACCTGAAGGAGAACCACTCCCATTTTCATTCAAACTTGATTTTCCTTGTACCAATAACAATGCAGAGTACGAAGCCCTAATCCTAGGACTGAAACAAGCACACTCTATGCACATCAAATGCCTCCACATCATAGGTGATTCACTTTTGATAGTCAATCAAGTGCAGGAACTTTGGCTATGCAATTACCCAGTTCTCCAACAATACAAGAAGATCACCCAACAACTCCTATCCCAATTTGAATGGTATTACCTCGAAGCCGCACCATGCTCATCAAATCATTTTGCAGACACCATGGCCTCCTTAGGGTCCCTTATCCCACAAAATCCAATATCCAACACAACATCTGTATCCATTCATACACTTACACAATCTGCTATATCACCCACACCTCCCATAGATGATGGTGGTGTATATGTGGTAAACATCGAACCTCACGACCCATGGTTCTCACAGATCAAGGAATACATCAAACTAGGTTTCCTACCATGTGATTTTCCCCATGCCCAATGTCAAACCTTTAAACAAAGAGCGATCCACTACACCTTGCTAGGGGACATCCTTTACCACCGTAGCTATGATGGTATACTCTTGCGTTGCCTAGAACCGCAAGAATCATAACGGGTTGTACAAGAAACCCATGATGATACTTGTGGTGGCCATTTTAGTGGCATGGCGATTACCAAACACATTCTCCGTATGGGCTACTACTAGCCTAAAATGGAGCAAGACTACTGCGAGTATGTCAAACATTGCATCAAATGCCAACAACATGCCAACTTAACACATTTACCATCCCAAGCACTTCAACCAATCCAGTCCATGTGGCCCTTCTCCCAATGGGGCCTGGATCTAATTGGACAAATTACACCTGCATCCTCTAGCAATCATAAATTTATCATTACAACAATAGAATATTTTACAAAGTGGGTCGAAGCCATCCCACTGGTCCAAACTATAGGAGCCAAAATTGCAACATTCATCATGGAGCATATCATATGCCGCTTTGGAATTCCCTCCCAAATTATTTTAGATAATGGGAAATATTTCAAAAATAAAATTGTCTGAGCCCTGTGCAATAGATTTCACATACATCATAGCTTTTCAACCCCATATTACCCTCAAGGAAATGGCTAGGTAGAGGCCACTAACAAAACCATCTATTCTATTCTCCATAAAACTATAGCGGAATCTCATCGAGATTGGCATAATCAAATGCCCCTAGCCTTGTGGGCATATCGTATGAGCATTCATACTCCTACTAGGGCAACACCTTTTTCACTTGTCTACGGGGTAGAAGCTATCATGCCCCTTGAGTTGGAGATACCCTCTTTATGGATATCCATGAAATATTTCATTGATGATGACACTTCTCGCCAAGCTCATCTAGATCAACTAACACTCCTCGATGAACATCGCATCCATGCCATCGAGCACACATGAGTATATCAAGATCACCTTCACCATGCCTACAATAGTAAGGTACATCAACATGAATACCAGATTGGCGACTTGGTTCTCAAGGAGAACCAACAAATCACAAGTCAACCTCACTAGCAGCACGATAAATTCACCCCAAACTGGTTGGGTCCATTTATTATCACACACAAATATGGTTCAGGAGCATATCATCTGGAAAATATTGAAGGCCTTAATGATCCTGAACCCATCAACATCTTGCACCTTCATGCTTTCAATGCATGATTCATAAACACAGTCACCATCATGAGTGTCACATAGTATTAGAAATAAATCACCAAGCACATCACCATATGAATCTATTATTTCTACTTTATTATTTCTCTATACATGTACATTTCACCTTTCTACCATTTTTATGCTTGGGGTATTTATTTTTCCTTTTGTAGGACTCACATCATCAGTAGGAGAGCTCTATAGTGGCCTCACCTACCACCATGCAGGACCATCTACAGCCATAACAAAAACCCATTACATCGATCGATCTCACCCGACCACCAACCGCCCTTCATACCAGGTGCTCCTCACATTCATCCCATTTAGGTCACCACACTTCACCTCGACACCATTCCCCTCACTAGTGAGGTTCATCCTATTCACCACACTCTGGTGATAACCAGATCACCATGTCCTCTTTCGATGATAAAGAGGAATCCACCCAACCACAAGCATAAGGATCATCCTCCCATCCGTCTGATGATCTCAGATATCACTATTCACCTCCAAGTCATCCACAACATCCCATAGGATCTTACCACCCACCTAATAGGGAATACACACCTCATCAACCTCACCCTACATTTCTACCCGCTCCCCTTCCCAATGGTGAGTCTACCTATACCTAAGATTTGCAAGCCCATGCGGCCCAAGCTACTCAAGTTGGTCATGCAAACATCCCTCCTTCTCATTCACGTCATCACCCAGGGCCATCGCCTATGCCATCGGTCCTCAAGACACCACCTTCACCACTATGAGGCTTACCACCCCAACCAATTTTATAATCACCATAGTCATTTCACTCCACTGCTTCCTCATCATAGCCTTATCCTTTTTCTACCATGCATCGAGCCATTCCATTCACCTTGGAATCTCGATCACCCCCTTCCCCAATACCATCATCACCACACCATGAGATACAACATCTCATCTCTCGTATCAAAGCTCTAGAGTTGTAGATGAGCCACTATCATTGCCACGTTCACCCATGATAGTCTCCCATGACCCATCCATCCTCATCACCATGTAGATCCCTTCCCTGACCTTAGACTCGACCCATGCTAGAACCTAGACCCATGCCTCCATTACCATATCATCTTTCACCTAGACCTCGCTCACCTCTAGTAGAGCCATACGTCTATCCTATGCCTATTCCACATACACCCCTTTCTAAAATGTTCCATCATCTCATGCATCAGGGTCTTATTGACCTACCTGAGATTCGACCTATTGATCCCTCACATCCTAAACCATGCAATTACAATGAGAATCAATTTTACATCTACCATCACTAGCCAGGTCATGATATCGAAGAGTGCAGATCATTCGAAACCTTGGTGCACAACATGTTGCATGGTGAGCGTACCCCATCACCAGAGCATTCTTTTCCATTTAGCTAACTTGTCAGTCCTCCATGCCACATCACTCCTAGGACTTTACCACCCCATAGTACCCTAACAATGCCCACCCACTATATTCATAATATTTCCAACTATGGCTCCAACCATAATTCTAGCCATGTCATCACTTCACCATCCCGCTCCCACCCGGATCTATGCCATTTCTCCCGATAGTAGTGTTAGTTACTCTTCTTCTTCTATCTCATTCTTCTACTTCTTACATACGTTGATTCATTTCTTCTCTTCTATCTTTTTCAACCTTTGGTGATCCCCTTTCCTTGATTGGTTACCAATGCCTATTTCTTCTCACTTCTTCCACTTGTACATTCCACTCTCACATCTTCCTTCTTCTTGGTGACTATTACATACACTTATACAACTCACAACTTATACATCTACTACACACACACCCCACACACTGGGGCAACCATGATCATAGCATCATGCTTTTTGTCATCATTACACACTTTACTCATCTGTAAATAGGTTCTTCTAAAATTCTCCTTCTACACAACATAACTTTCTTCTTGTAAATATCGCATTCCTCCACTTGCATCACTTACAGTTACATTCATTGCACATATTCATATGCTTTATAGTTAAAATTTTAATTCATGTTTGTACATTCTTCCCCAAAATGCACCTCAATAGGAATAATACATGCACTTGTTAGCATCACCACCTGGATGTCCATTCCCCCTTTTTAGGATCAGGGTATACATAGGTGTCATGTTTAATTTTGACTACTCTATAGTTTAGGCAATCAAGTGTCACCCATAGCTACTGAGTCTTGTACATTCTTCTTATGGTATTTTAGGCTGGTTCAACTTCTCTCATGAATCGCTCACAATAGGTTACACATTAACAATTTTGAGCCTAGGAAAGAGGACATCTTGAGTAGATATCGCCATCTAGCGAATGGTATCCCCTGCTCATCCTATCGCCTGCATGGTCAACATATGACCTAGGGATAAACAAAGGGATCAAGCATAAGCAAAATTAAATAACTGGGTAGAAAATAAACTTCATCGCCCATACAAAAAAAGAAAAAAATAAAATGAAAAGAGCACTACCACAATCAGATAGGTTAACACTAGAATAGGGGTAAAAAACAAAAGGAAATACCTCTTGATATCACACATGTTATGCTTATCACCTTTGGTCCTTAGGTTCAACATAACACTATGGGATAATTCCAAAAACCTACCTACTAGTGGAATAATCTTACAGGTGACAACACATCTCTTACATTAGCATCTCGCTTTTGTAGAAATCACTATTGTGGATGGATGAGCTAGCTAGTCCGGTAGCATCTACAATGGGTTAATCCTACCTCCCTCAAAATGGATAAATGAACCTTACACATTCACACACATAGGTCCAAGATAGATTTTGAACCAGCCCGATCATGTTATAAGTTGCCACAAAACTTGTATAGCTAAGGGTTTGAGATTTGATTGTCATAACTATGTTAGTCAAAACCATTACACATGCCTTACATTATCCATCGACCCTAAAATCATGGAATGGATAGCATCCATATAGGTAAATGCCATGATACAAGTGCTTCCTTGGTGCATTTTAGTAAGTCCATACATGCATACATGCATCTATGTCAGATACATTTGATACACATTATAGTTATGCATTCATCCTACATGCATTTCATATCAAATTACATTTATTGCATTCATCCCATATGCATTTCAAAATTGAGTCACAATATCACACTTACTCTACATACATTCATTACAAAATCACATTTGATATCACATCATGTCGCATTGGAAATACAATCATAACACTATTCTACAATCCATTTATACCACAACATGATAATAGATCTAAACCATGTCATACATGTATATCTATTCATCATACATATCTACAAATTATGTTATGCTAATCCATGCAAACATAAACAAGAACACATTTCAAACCATCAAAATAACACATGTATATATAATAGCCAAAATCAACAAGGTATATGTATATATATCATCCATACAAAATTCTTGAAGGCTACAACCTGGGATCATGCCCATCATCATATATCATCAAAACAAAATGCTCATAGGCTACAATAAATAATAAATATCCTAACTCCCACTAGGAGTCTCCCCATGGCCCTCATGGCTCACTCGCATCCCTATAGCCTGGCTCGACTCTGCCCTAAACCCTAGAATAGGATCCATAGTAGGCTGATCCTACACCTTAGCCCTAGCACCTCTCTGTCCCATCGTAGTAGCACTATGTTGACTCTGATGTGATGGTGCTCATACCTATGACTATGATCTAGACTACACCACAATCCTACCATAATCGGGTAGAGGAATCCTGTGCACCAACAAAGTAGTCTCACACATCATCTTCTTGGTGGCCTCAACCACCAACTGACTAGTCAAAGTATCGATCATCTGCTCCTACCTAGACATAGCAGCCCTCATCTCCACCATGTCTACCTCCAACTATTGAATCCGATCATGCAATCCCTGTACATCCTCCATAGCTGGCCTCTCCAAAATATCATTAGGAATCTACTATGCTATATCAAAAAATACCCCAATATCAATGGTATCATCGATACCACCCATACCAGCCACCTCCCTCCCTCAGCTTGAGCTCCAATGGTCTGCTCTATCCCAACATCTACACCCACATCCACCTCCTCTACCCTCACATCTTGGGTACTCATCGAAGCACCTATGTGATATCATGACCATCATGGAGGAACCTCCTCCTCAATAGTAGTCATACTCATTGCCCTAGCCTGAGTCCTCCTACTCGCTCTCCTCTCTGGTAGAGGTGCCCCAGTAGTAGGTGCCACCCACCGATCCACCACACCTCTCCTAGGCTCCCAAGACTATAGCACCCACCATGCATCAAACTCTGGTGTCATCCCTACATCCCCTACATCTGGGATATCCATAGGAGGGTCCCTCTCCCCAACCCAAGGTGGTACAATAGGGCGCTCTCCTCTATCTCCCTATCACCTAAAATAAATAATAGGAGTCCTTGGAACATCCTACCACAAACCAAACTAGCGCTTTACTCGATCAAACTAAAAGTACTCAGTCTATCGAGTATATCTCCCCACCAACCATCTACCCCATCATATGGCCCATAGCTGCTCATCATCCTCCTTCCAACTCACCCCACCCAACCATGGTCTCCACTTTATGTCATCCGACGTCAGCTCCCCAAACTTAATCCTCCATAAAATTGGGTCACCCTCATGAGGCCTCTTCATACCCTGCTCAACCTTCGTACTCCACCTCAAGGCGTAAGGATACTCCTTACCCTCCACATGTATAGGGTGAGGTAACAAAGAGGGCCTCTCAATGGCTATGTGCTCCCATGCCCATACCTACAACAAGGGAATCACACTCAATCCTGTCTGCCTACCCCAAACCACATCATGCAACTCATGGTATACTTGGGCCAATAGTGCAGGCGCCCATGCAAACACAACCTTGTGCTCCACCAGATCACTAACTATATCCAGCATGTTCCAGGTAAACAACACCCCAAAACTATCAGGAAGGGCATATGTAGAGATCATCATCATCACCACACACTGCCTATCTGAGATCTTCTTCTGTAGCCACAACCACTCATAATCCATCTTAGAGATATCGATCTCTCTCCACCCAACCCCAAAGAATCTCTCCAAAATCATGTCCTTCCTCCCATATTTGGCTGCCCTCATAGGAACACCCTCAATCAATAGTCGGTAGATACGATAAACGTCTTCCAATATCATGATCATTTCCCCATAGGAAAATGAAATGTGTTCCTATCTGCATCCCACCACTCACATAAGGCAGACACATATGCCCTATTGGTGAAGATGCTCTTACACTCCCACACACCATGGAAGTGTATGTCATCCAACCACTGTAGCTCCTCCTCAGTCTTCATCAGCCTCTCAAAACCCTTCTTAAACTTCCTCACCCGATGACGGGGCTCAAGCACCTTCACCTGTTCAACACATAACACAACATGCATCAGTAACCCACATAACAAATCAATCAAATTCAACTTCATCACGCAAAATTTACAAATTGAAAACATTTAATTTGGCACACATCCCGAGACAAAATAATGTACAAACAAAATGACAAAACACATCAACAACACAGTCACATATTTGGATACCCATTTTGTCATTTCATGGCAAAATTCCAAGCACATACGACAAACAATACACATTGGTCACCCAACAACCAATAACAAACTCAATTGTATAGCTACTATGGCATGCAATCCAAAACTTGATCAATTAATATGACATACAAAAACAAATCACATTTTTGGATACCCATTTGCCCACTTAATGGTAAATGTGTCGACAAAATTCAGAAACAAAGCACCAATCAACACAGATCTAACAATCAAATCTGTCCTAAAAACACCAAAACCGAACACACATCCAGGCACACAATCTAAAAATAATAGTCACATTTTTAGATACCCATTTGCCCATTTAGTGGTGGAAGTTCAAACTGACATCGAGTACAGTCTACATCGGGCTCCCTATAGCTCATTTTCAGTTTAATACTATCTACACCATGGCACGCAAATCAAAGGCATGTCAAATGAAGTCAGCTACCAAAACAACCAATATTTTTGGACACCCATTTTGCCCTTCTATGGTGAAAGTTTCATTAGTTTTTAGAGATTCTACCTCTAACATGGCAGATCTAACGCCCTAGGGTTCACACATTACACCTCAAAGCATCAAATTCCGAAATCACATCAAACGAAATCAAAAAAATAAAATAGTCACATAATGGAATACCCATTTCCTACTTTAGCGAACAAAGTGCAAAAACATATCAATGTCAGTACACCGTTACCTCAAAAATTGATAGTCAAACTTCACACCTACTCTACCCATTACCCGATCAAATTGGCGATAAAACAAACCCAATTGAAAAATCGACCGCACTTTTGGGTACCCATTTGGCCCGTTTATCACTATGTATTCAAATTTTACTTAAAAGTTACAATTTTTTTTAAATTAGGATGAAAACCTCCCCCCTCATTCACATTTTCTCAAAAAAAAAAAAACAAATAAAACAAGGTAGACGATCACTTATCGATGGGTTCCCATACCTGATGCCAGTTGATCTACGTCCTTTCATCATTGTCACTCTCACAATCATCAACGCGCTCCTTTCGTGCTATCAAATGCTCTCCCAAACCACTTTCCAAAGTCACGCATCGTTCAAATGAGCCCCCCATGCAAATTTGGGCTTAAATATGCTTTAAACCCCGATTCACGACCCGGGTCACGAGTTAGGTCAAAATCACTACCCAGGTCACGAATTGAGCCAGAATACCCCAAAACATCCCCAAAACCCTAGGAAAGCAGGGAAATGCCCTCTAAAACCCTAGGAGCCTCCAAAACTTACCTTTTAACACCATTTGCAAACACACATTTCATTTTACCGATAAACTTGTCCTATTCATACTTTTGGACCATGCTGATCTGGTCGTAAAAGCAAAGCAGTCAAAAGTTGTCATTCTCAAGCAACTAGTATGGCATCGTAAATGTCATACGGACTCAGCAAAATCACAACATTGCATCCACAATCATCCATTTCATTTTACCAGCATTGCTTTTTATTTCTTTCCTCTTCTTCTTCTTTCCTTCTCTTCTCCCCCTGGCTATCCAATCAATGTTGTATGGTCATGCTTCAAGCGGCTACATACCTTTGATTAGATCCCATTCTTTTCCCTTCTCCTTCTTGGCTATCCAAGTCAATGTTGTATGGTCACGCTTTGAGTGGCTACATACCTTTGATTAGATCCCATTATTTTCTCTTCTTACTAGCAATCATATTCATCATGCATTGGTATCTTTATCAATCATTGCATCATCAAATCACCACATTCCATTCACCTCATTGTTGATTCCTCGTTTGAGGGGGTATTCATATCCAAAGTCAGCTTTGCATGCAACCACAACATCAAAAATCCAAAAGCATGGTTAGCACATTTGTCTACAAATTTTTTTGCTGAATATTATCATACGATTATAATCTCAATCCCAAATAGACATGGGTTACATCAGGAGAGTTACGCGTCACCATGGAGAAGTCAATCTAGCATTCATGTACGTCGAGTACACAATGGATGATACGTTTGATCAATCCTAGCGCAACATTTGGAAATGGACTTCGCGACCACGCTGATATGGTCACGAGTTGATGATCCAAATGTTAAACTAACTCAAATGGTTTGACACTTGTCGCCATGTTCTCATCAATCAATCAACAACAAATATTTAGTTAGGCTTTTGTCCTAATCATACTTTTGGACCATGCTGATCTGGTCGCAAAAGCAAAGCAGTCAAAAGTTGTCATTCTCAAGCAACTGGTATGGCATCGTAAATGTCATACGAACTCAACAAAATCACATCATTGCATTCATAATCATTCATTTTCCCTTACTAGCATTGTTTTTATCTCTTTCCTCTTTTCCTTCTTTCCTTCCTCTCTTCTTCCCCTGTGGACATCAAGTTGATGTTGTATGGTCATGCTTCGAGCGACTACATACCTTCGATTAGATTCCATTCTTTCTCTTCTTTTCCCTGGATACCCGATTGATTTGTATGGTCACGCTTCGAGTGGCTACATACCCTTTGATTGGATTCCATTCCCCTTCTATCCCTTTTCCTTCTACACAAACCCTTCATATTTTTGTATTAAACTGTGTTCTACATAGTATAGTACAAAAAGGGGTAAATGTAGACACCCAAAAGTCACACATTGCTATACCTACGTACTTGTAGATCCTTCTGGACACTTGTAGGTTTACATAGGCCATCCTAGGTACCCCTAGGCTATCGTAGACTAGCGTAGACTATTGTAGATCATCCTAGACATGCGTAGATTGTTGTAGTCATGCATAGTCATGCGTAGATCACCATAGATTGTCATAGCATCGTGTAGACTCTCATATACTACTTCATCGGATTTTAGGTCCTAAACCCTCATAAGCCTTCCAAATTACATTCGACACATTAAAATATCATTCGATGGTCTATTCACATGCAATTAAGGCCCCCATGGGGTATTAGTTGGCCAAATTAATTAATAAGTCAATTATCAAATTCTAATTTAATGTTGACTTCACTTAAGTCACTTTTTAGGGTAAATTTGATTAAAAGAACCTTTAATCTTGATTAGCCTTAATCAAATCCTCCCACATGTGTGAGATTAGGGTTTGTTGAGATATTTCTTTAATCATGTTTAAATTGGCTTAAGCACCTCCTAATCAGGATTAGCCCTAATCCATCCTCACACATGTGTGAGGATGAGATATTTCTCATAAGGAATGTGATGTTGCCACATAGCATTTCTTAACCTAACCCTAGTCAGAATCAAACCTAGGTTTAGTCTATCTAACCCCCCCTGCACCTTGCATTTGCCTATAAATAATGGGTCCCAAACCCCTAATTAAGTCTGATTCCCAAATTCAACAAAGTACAGTTACTCTACAAAAATGGAAAGCCAATAGTACATAGTCCATTCCCGATGCACACAGATGGATTCTGATAGCATACAGAGGCACCCCAACTGCCTTAGGACCGATCTACCAAAGAGATTTTACCAGAGGAGCATCACAACTCAATTCACAACCTGCCCTGCGAATCCGGCCCCAATTAGCGACCCGGGTCGTGAAGTGTGTCTGCAAGCCCCAAATCACCCCAGATTTGGGAGGTAAGCTCTATTTTAGCATATTATTACCTTCTGCACATTTTATTTCAGTTTTTGTTATGGTTTTACAGTCATTTCATCTTTATAAATATGGGGCCTGACTAAGGCAAGCCCCCCAACGTATTGACCCTTTCTTGCAAGTTTCTTTCAGGTTATTCAACAGATTTGAAGGAGAGGAACACCAACAAATAGCAACCCAGTGGTGGCCCACATACAAAGAAGCCCACCTACACTGAGGGACATCAGAAGGAGGCATCAGGCCTATATTGCTTATTCATGAAAAGAAAGAAAAGGGGAAACTCTCCCTATTTGTAACCTATACAAAATTGATAATGAATAAAGCATTATATTTCTGAATGACTTGTGTTATTACTTGTTGTTAGATCAAATGTCAACTTCTGGTCATTTTATATTTAATTGATGAAGATGATGAATATGAGGATGAAACAAAAATTGCATACTTAGGTCCTCTTTACCTTCATCACCTCAATAACTATATAGGATATATTGAACCAGTTAGACCCCCTATTAATATATATGACATCTATCATAGGGTGTTTCCTCCTTCACCTAACTAGAGGTAGCTACTCCTACTTTAGGATCCAATTATCCTATCTACTCCTAGAGTGGATCTAGAGATCCCAATACCTCCTAAGCCACATATAGCATATCTAGAGCAACCAATAATCGACATGTCCTACCCAAGCAATTATAGAAATTATCAACCATACATCAACATGATTCCCTTTGACTTAACATCACCTCTCTGCAATCCCAGTGATCCCTCAAAGTCATTGCACCTCAATTTTTAGGTCATTGACTTTGATTGTGTTGCATCACCACCATCACATAAGGAGTTATTTTCATATGAAGAAATGCTACAACCATGGCATTTTTCTTCAGGCCATACTCAATATTTTTGTAATACTGAGGTTAAATCTGATATGATATATCATACAAAACTATTGGATGACATCCACTTGATCCCTACACCTCATCAACTTGAGGAAGAATCCCATATGTCAATTGAGGAGAATTTTGACATGGATATTATCAATGACCCTAATAATCCTAAGAAAGTCAAATTTGGAGAGAACCTATCTCTTGAAGAGCGTGCTATCATCATACCTCTTTTGATAGAAAATTTTGACATATTTTCTTGGTCATACAGGGACATGTTGGGTCTTGATCTGAATTTGGTTACACACAACCTTACATTAGAACCTAATATGAAGTTGGTCAAGCAAAAGCTCATAAATATGCATTCAAAAATAGCCTTAATGGTGAAGTATGAGTTATAAAAATTGTTGGATGTGGAATTTATCCAACCCATCGACTATTTGAAATGGGTATCTAACTTGATGGGAAGATCCATATTTGTATGAAATTTAGAGACCTAAAAAAGCAACACCCAAGGATGTGTTCCCTTTACCTAACATTAACGCTCTATAAGACACAATTGTTGGTCATGATATGTTATCCCTTATGGATGGATTTTTAGGCTAGAATCAAATTTGGGTCAAACCTTAAGATCAACATAAGTCAACCTTTACCATGCCATGGGGAACAATTTGCTATAAATTTATGCCATATGGACTTAAAAATTCTAGTGCAACCTATGAACGGGCTATGAAATATATTTTTCATGATTACATGCATAAGATACTAGAATATTACATAGATTATTTTCTCACTAAATATCTATTACGTTAAGAGTATGTAGAAGTTCTACGAAAAGTATTTGATTGCATGATAGAGCATAATGTCAGGCTTAATCCTAAGAAATGTATTTTAGGTGTCACATAAAGAAAAATTCTAGGATTTATAGTCTTCAAAAGATATATCAAATTAGACCTTGCAAAGGTCAAAGCAATTTTAGAAATGATTCCCCCCATGAACACCAAAGAGCTACGTAGCTTGCAAGGTAAGGTAGCATCCATAAAATGCTTCATAGCACAATTGTCAGATAAATGTCAATCCATGAATTGACTGCTACATAAGGGGGTCCCATTCGATTGGAATGAAGAATGTCAGAAGGTCTTTGATGAGATCAAATAGTACCTAGAATAATTGCTAGTCTTAGCTTCACCTCAACCAGGTGTGCATTTATTGCTATATATTTCAGCCATAATTTTTTCTCTGGGAACCATGTTAGCCTAGAAGAAAAAAGACAATAAATAACATGCTATCTATTACATTAGTCGCACCTTGGTCAGTTACAAGCTAAAGTATGCATATGTCAAAAAGCTCTGCTTAGCAGTGGTGTTCGCTACCAAAAATATTTGCCACTACATGTTAAGTCATACCATGTATGTCATATCAAAATAAAATCCTTTGTGGTACATGATGAGTCACACATATCATAATATGTGAACCACAAAGTGGATCATGCTATTGATGGAATTCAATATTAAATTCATTAGTCCACATGATTCAGATAGAATTGAATCACGAGTGATTCCACAAGGCACATAACTTTTTGAAATAGGTATCCTTAGGGTACTTGATCTTGTAAGGTCTTTCAGATAATGGCATGATCATTCATCACAAGGTTATTTTCCAATATACATTTGCACATGATGAATCACAACAAGAACAAGCTATTCAGTCAGTTGAAGCACAAGCTTATCAATATTAGCTCCAATTAAAATACTATTTGAAACTTGGTAGTATCAATAAAGGATTATCACACACTAAAAAAAGAGCATTTAAATAGAAAGCAACTAGGTATTTCTTGCTAGGAGATATTATCTATCATCAAAGCTATGATGGACTCCTTAATTGTCTTGAGCCCCAATAATCTACTTGGGAAATCTCACAAGCTCATGATGGTACCTGCAATGGCCATTTGAGTAGCATTGTTATCATCAAGTACATCCTTAGAATGGACTATTATTGGACCTCAATGGATAAGGATTATTGCACATATGTTAGGAAGTTCATAAAGTATCAACATCATGCCAATCTCTTGCACCTTCCATCTCAGGTCTTGCAACCGATTCAATCAGCATAACCTTTTTCTCAGTGGGGATTTGAGCTAATTGGAAAGATATCTCATCCATATTCAAGTCATCACATGTTCATTATAATGTCTACTAAGTACATTACCAAATGGGTGGAAGCAATC
This sequence comes from Wollemia nobilis, assembly GCA_028583015.1. Lineage (NCBI taxonomy): Eukaryota > Viridiplantae > Streptophyta > Pinopsida > Araucariales > Araucariaceae > Wollemia > Wollemia nobilis. The sequence goes on along the minus strand of JAQPPZ010001417.1, from coordinate 935,934 downwards.
CCTTTGACCACTACATTTGGAGCTTGTATTGTGGAGTTCATACTCAATAACATTATATGTTGTTTTGGTATTCCATCCAAAATAATATCGAATAATGGAACATCATTCAAGAATAAATATGTGTGGTCTTTAACATCCAGATATAATATTTAGTACAACTTTGCAACATCCTATTATTTGCAAGAAAATGGGTAGGCAACGACCTCTAATAAAATTGTAGTTACCATATTGAAGAAAACCATCAAGAAAAATCAAAAGGATTGGCACCTTTAATTATCTCTAGCTTTATGGGCTTATAAAACTAGCATTTGGACATCCACTGGGGCAACTCCATTTTTTCTAGTGTATGGCGTTGAGGCCATTATGCCCTTGAAATTATAAATTCCATCATTGCATATATCATTGAAAGAGTTCATTGACGATGACACTTCATGACAAGCTCTCCTTGATCAACTATCCATTCTTGATGAACAATGAGTGAATACTCTTGAGTATCTAAGAATTTATCAAGATCATATTAAATAATATTATAATACTAAATTCCATCCAAGAGACTTTAAATTTGAGGATATTGTTCTCAAAAATAACTAATAAAACTTAAACATGCCACTTCATATAAGTGATAAATTTTTGTCCAATTGCTTAGGTCCCTTCAACATAACAGAGAAAATAGGGCCAAGAACCTATCACCTAACTTTGCTAGAAGTTGTTGAGGAGCTCGAGCCTCTCAATATTTTTCATTTATAAAGTGGCTCATGCTATTGATGGAATTCAATCTTAAATTAATTAGTCCACATGATTCAGATAGAATTGAATCATGAGTGATTCTACAAGGCACAAAACTTTTTGAAATAGGCATCGTAGGGGTCCTTGATATTGTAAGGTCCTTCAGATAATGGAATGATCATTCATCACAATGTTGTTTTCCAATATACATTTGCACATGATGAATCATAATAAGAACAAACTATTCAGTCAGTTGAAGCATAAGATTATTATTATTGGCTCCAATTAAAATACTATTTGAAACTTGGTAGTGTCCCTCAAGGATTATCACACACTACAAAAAGAGCATTTAAATAGAAAGCAACTAGGTATGTCTTTCTAGGAGATATTCTTTATCATAGAAGCTATTATGGACTCCTCCTTTGTTGTCTTGAGCCCCAAGAATCTGCTTGGGCAATCTCACAAGGTCATGATGGTACATGCAATGGCCATTTTAGTAGCATTGTTATCATCAATTGCATCCTTGAAATGGACTATTATTGGCCCACAATGGAGAATGATTATTGCACATATGTTAGGAAGTGCATAAAGTATCAACATCATGCCAATATCTTGCACCTTCCATCTCAGGTCTTGCAACCAATTCAATCAACATAACCTTTACTCAGTGGGGATTTGACCTAATTGGAAATATATCTCATCCATACTCAAGTCATCATATGTTCATTATAATGGCTATTGAGTACATTACCAAATGTATGGAAACAATCCCTTTGACCACTACGTTTGGAGCTTGTATTATGGAGTTCATACTCAACATTATATGTCATTTTGGTATTCCATCCAAAATAATATAGAATAATGGAACATCGTTCAAGAATAAATATGTGTGGGCTTTAACATCCATATATAATATTTCGTAAAACTTTGCAACATCCTATCATTTGCAAGCAAATGGGTAGGAAGAGGCCTCTAATAAAATTTTAGTTACCATATTGAACAAAACCATCAAGAAAAATCATAAGGACTAGCATCTTTAATTATCTCTAGCTTTATGGGCTTATCAAACTAGCATTTGGACATCCAGTGGGGAAACTCCATTTTTGCTAGTGTATGGCATTGAGGCCATTATTCCCTTGAAATTAGAAATTCCATCATTGCATGTATCATTGAAAGAGTTCATTGACGATGAAACTTCATGACAAGCTCTCCTTGATCAACTATCCATTCTTGATAAATGATGAGTGAACGCTCTTGACCATCTAAGAATTTATCAAGATCATATTAAATAATATTATAATACTAAAGTCCATCCAAGAGACTTTAAATTTGAGGATTTTGTGCTCAAAGAGAACCAACAAAACTTAAACATGCCACCTCATATAAGGGATAAATTTGTGTCCAATTGCTTAGGTCCCTTCATCATGATAGAGAAAATAGGGCCAAGAACCTATCACCTAACTTCGCTAGAATTTGTTGAGGAGCTTGAGCCTCTAAATATTCTTCATTTACAGATATTTTATACGTAAATCATGAAACAATCAAAATCACAAAAACAATAAAAAACATCAAAAATTATAAACAAATTAGAAAACATAAAAAAAAAACAAAAACAATACAAAACATCAAAAATACATAAACATTTACATTATGCCATCATGCATTTCATTGTATGTAGTAATTATTTGCATTGAATTAGGTATTTCATCCATTACACTTGTATTAGTATAGGTTGTGTTTACATTCTTACAAATGACACTATGTTTGTATGTCAATCATGAATCTACATATCATTATCATTCACATTTTCCTTGTGAGTAACTGTGTTTCAACACAACTTATGAGTTGCTATAGGGTGTTTACTAGGATGTTTTTGGTCATTCGGTCATCCCTAGTCATCTTTTCAAATTTTGTAGAAAGCTATCTTGGATTTTATAAGGTAAGGTCTCGTATTGATAGTATATTGCATATGTCAAAATCCCAACACAATTTTGCACATTAACAATCCGAGTATGAACAAGGAAAGATGACACAACAAAGCGATCATGGTCATCTTAAGTGAAAGGTTTCCCTTGGTCATATTATTATGTGCATGGTCTAGAATGTTGATAATTGACAAAATGATAAGCTCCATCCTACCCAAAAAGGGCCCTTGATCTTACACAAAATGAGAAAATTCTCAAAAAAATATAAAATAAATAATGATTTTCATTACTAAGCAAATCCCTTACTCAAAAAAATAGTGGTTTTCACCACCAAGCATGAGCAAGTATCCCAAGAAATTAAAATAAAATAAGAGGGTAACGATCTTGAATCCATGGAATCTTTAGTATTCAAAAGCCATGGGGTGATCTCCATTATAGCAATGGGTTGAATGAAACCCGCCTGACAGTTGAGTAGCCTTACGTATAGTGGTATGTCTGTTACATTAGCAACCTTATACAAACCAATGTCAACTTATGGTTGAGCTATCTTTTGGTGACTTGTATTTCCTAGTAGTCTAGTCTAATTGCATCCAAACTCAATATTAGGATGACCATAAGGTGATCCTCATTACAACAATGGGTTGCATAAAACCCACCTAGAAATTATATAGTCTTATGCCTCATATAATACATTCACTTTGCACATGCAAGGGATAATGAATATCTATATCATCTTAATAGGCTTGTATCTTTCATGAGTCTTGTGTAGTCAGTATACAACTTTTGATCAATTAAATAGGGTGTTTGAGTCTCATGGAAAACCTTAAAATTACCCTCATAGCAGCAAATCATCACATCCACAATCACAATTTTCCTTATGAACTTTTATTTATTAAGGGATCCTCATAAAATAGGATAGATATCGGATGAATATCAAAAATGATATTTATATGGCCATTGACTATTTTTTGCACACCTTTTAGTTTACAAAATATTATAGGGAAAGCCCCTATATTTCACATATTTCATCTCACATATGCATGTACAAATGTATAACGCTTATGATAAGGATTAACATATTAATTCATGATTTTTATACATTGTGTGGGGTTTTCTATTAGTCTGTTAAACACAAATTAGATTCATTCATTATGTTTTAAATAATTAAAGCATACATGTAAAATTTCATTAGATCATCCATTTAAAATTAATGCAATTCATACACATTACATCCACCATATCATGTAACAGAAATTAAATGCATAATCAATTAAACAAATATAAAAACATGCATTTAACATTAAAAACTATATTTATATACACATACATAATAGTACATCCATACATCTAGATAAAAAAATCTAATAATACATCCATCATATAATCATAACATGCCATTAGTACATCGTATGTATAAAAAAATACATCATCATATAAGCATTACATCCATCAATGCATACATAACATAAAATCAAAGCATCATATAATTATTCATATATATATATATATATATATATATATATATATGTATGTATGTATGTATGTATGTGTGTGTGTGAAGGGTCAAGTACATAATGGTACAAAATACCTATAGGTTATAATAGAGTGGGTCCTCATACCTCACACTCTAAAAAATAAAATCACATAGATAAGTCAAGATGGCCCTACATCATTTCTCTCACCTCCACCCTCAACCCCTCTCTAACGAGGCTGAGAACCACTAGCCTATGACCTCTATGGAGGATCTTAGAATCTAGGCACCTTCTACCTCATTGACGGTTGCCTTGACTCAGTACATAAACTTTGGTGTGATGCCCTTTATGAGGATCACATCAATAATATACCCTCACATCGCTCTACCTCATCCTCTAAGCTATTAATGTAAGCTTAATATGATCATTGATGAGTAGAATATCAAGCCATATATTCTTGCAAAGTCATCATATCACCTATGGCCTATCTGTCTATCCCTACATACCCTTGTGCTATAGTCAAAGTATCCAATTGAACCTGTAGAGCATCTCGCTTCATTTTCTTGGCATATTGCTCTACTATATGGGTTGCCATTTGTGTTTGTAGAGTGTACTACTCTAATATGACCCTATCCCTCTCATTAGTAACCCAACCAACCTCTATATAGGCTATGGCCAACTAGACCTTGAGGAGATCTCTCTCCTCATAGTATTTCCTTCACCACTATTTTCCACTACTCAGATGACTCTAGATAATAGTGAGATTCATATCTTACTCTGCTAACCACCCTCGTGTATTCTATAACTATTATTATAGATGGGACACCTTATCACTTGGGTCATCCTCCTTGCCATCCCCCTCAGCCTAGGGCTCCTCTACTTTCTCTAAAAATTTGACCCACTCTCCCTTAGTCCTATAATGAACTCATTTCTCATTCCCATCACCACCCTCCTCTACTAATACCTTTGAAGACCTATCCATTGGATCACCTCCTTTCCATAGCTAGGTGACCCAACAAGTATCATACTCTACGCTGGTCCTTGGTTTAGCTAATCTTGTCTCTAATACTACTAGATCCTCCTCCTCTACAATTGCCTCTACTCGAGGCCACTCTAGCTATACCTCATCACCTTGATGATGATAAATTTTCCAATAGAGTGCTCCTCCATGCTATGATGATTGGCTATTGAATATCACAATCAAGAAGATACTACAACATGTCTAGGAGATTCCAAGGGAACCTCACTCCTAAAGAGTCTAGCAGTAGGATATTTGAGATAATGTACATCATCATTTCCTAGAATTGAGAGAATACATCAATTTCATATCACGTGTTGACCAAGACTCCACCATAGTCCATCTACATCAAGGCCACATATGCCTCCCCTCCAAATATCCTTAAAAAATTCTCTCCCAATGTCGAAGAGGAGCAGAGGTGATGGTGCATCCCTCAATAGGGATACTGAATATGATTTAAACATCCTCTAGAGTAACCATCATCTTGCCAGTTAGGAGATGGAATGTTTTGGTCATGTTGTCCCAATAATGAGCTTTGTCCATCAGATACGCTTGATCTGACATAATAGTAGGGAGGTGCACCACTTGTTTGAGGTTGATCACCTCAAACCACATCTATTCATAATTGTTCATATTTCTTCACAAATTGGTAAGTAGGGTGGGTTCCCTACCGTGAGCCACCAAAATCAGATGCCCAACAATCACACAAAAATCAACACAAAATAAAAAAACATAAAAAAAAATCAAAAAAGTTAAAGAAAACCAATAAAGTTGGGTAGCTACTCTGGGCCCTAACAACCGCTAGGCACAATTGCTAGACCCTATGATAGCCTCCCTAATGATTAAAATTTTAATCATTGGGATTCAAATGTGATCACCATACCCCATGACGACCCCCATCCCACCAAAGAGGAGTCGCTTCTGCCCAAGACAACCTTGTAGTGGCACCTAATTGGGATTCGATCCCATACTAAAAATGATAAAAAATTAAGCCTACCCTCTTAAGCTAGCCTAATCTAGATTCCTAAGTGAAGACGTGAAATTTACTACATCGCCTTAAGGGCATTCCATTGCAATGTAAAGCATTTATAAAGCATTCAAAGGAAACAACACATAAAATTGTAATCTATAAAAATGAAGCAAATGTATAACCAAATGGTGGATTTATCCTTATATTTAATCAATGTATAGATTTAAATATATGATTACAAATATCCCCTTGAGGGCTTTTACAAATTGATACAACTTCCATTACAATGTTCAAGGTATCTAGTCCCTTGAAAGGGGCCTCAAAGCGGTGTAAACTATGGTTGTTTGATGCAAATATTGCATCCCACGATTGAGAGCTATTCTTAAACCTATTATTCTAGTATTCTTAGCTCCTTCCTTATGCGTATAACTACCTGGACCTACACACAAGGGACTAAAATGGGGTTAATAGCACCTATTTCATAAGATGATGAAAGCCTTGAAAACATAGCAAAAGAGGCATATACTACGACCAAAAAAAGTGATCTACATATACAAAAACTGATATACAATAATCATAAACATATATAAATATGATTTAAACACAAATAAGAAACTTTGGGGTCAAGATCAAGGGTGAAACTATGCTTAACTACTGGCCATATCAGGGTGAGCCAGATAGACCTACAACATTGGGGATCACCAAACCTACATCAAAACTCCTCCAAACTGCCTCAAATTTGGGCCATAGGTTCCTCTAGACATTCCTAAGGGGAATATGGAGGAATTTCTCTAAAATTCCACCCTATTTTGTGTTCCTCCCTGGGTGTGCCATGCATAGACTATTGGTCATCCCCAAGTGGGGCAGTCACAAAACTACATTAGTTTTGTCACCTATGGCCATGGGAATTGGTCCACAAAGGTGTGCTTGGTTTACAAAGTGTGGCGTATGATTTGGGTAGCACTTCATTGCTCTATTATCCAAATTCTCCTCTTTTTAAATTGGGAGTTTGGAGATCCTTTTATAGCCCAAGAGGGAACTTAGGGCAAAAGGGAATCTTTTCCATGCGAGGTAGGTGGCACCATGTGTCCTAATCACGTCATGGCATGATTGGGAGAAGGATGCCCATTTGGGTACTCCCAATCAACTGTCCTACTATCCATTAGTAGGTACCAAATAAATTTTGGGTGATTGGATGCGCTAATGGTAGTCTCAGATTGCCATTTATTGCTTCCTTTGACTTTTTCAAAGGTCCATTTAGGGGTACCCAGGTGTTGTAGGTGAGTTGGATAGGAGAGGGCAATACTCCAAGGGAGGCCCCAGGTTCAAATCTCCACCCTACCAAAAAGCTGAATTGGGTATCCAAAATCCAATTGATAATGTTGGTGCGGACAGGGTCGGGTGCGACTCCCGGGTGACTTTGATGGTATAGAACCCCATGTTCATGGTCTCTCATACCAAGGTGGCCCCGTAAGGGGTTTTTTTCTTAAAACAAAAAAGGTCCAGTTAGGGGCCATCCCACCCAAGGATGGTTACTGATGGTCATCCCTGGTTGGGATGGTCACCAACTGTGGATGTCCCTGGGTGGGACGGTCACTAGTAGGAGCCCCAAAACTATCCTAGATTGCTAGGAACCCTCCAAACTGATTTTTGGAGGCTTATGGAAGCCTTTTGATAGCCTAGAGTGCCTAATAGGGCCATATGTTGTCAATAAGAGGGCATATGCAATGCACTGATGGTCTTATCTGATTAACATGATTTAGATGTCTACAAATGCCCCATTTTTGGGATGCACGATGTGAAACAAAGCATTGAGAAAAAAATAGATAACTAAATAATCGAATGATCAAGGTTGTTTATTAACTTAATAAACTTTATATGCCTTCATTTTGGAAAAGAATGCATTCTTGGAATCCTTTCTATTGATATAGTCGAAGGATCGATTATAGGTATACCTTTCAGTCGTGCTGTAGTAATAGTATTATGGGGCTTAGGGTATACTAGGTCTTGGTGCCTTGTATTCTTGTAAAACTTTACATGGGTCAATTCGTAAGGTTTCAATGAGGTCAAGCCTATTTAATTTGCTTCTTATGCTATTTATTTTCCCCAACATGGGCTTGCAAATTTATCTCTAGCCAAGATTCTTTTGAATGCATGGAATTTACACTTCTGAATGTTTTAATGTTGATTTGATTTATGACTTCATTATGATGACTACCCCATCAAGATATGAGTTTATGAGGGTATGAAAAATGCTAAAGCAATGAGTCACTAGAAAAATATGACTTAATTAGGGCAAATATTTATTTGACCCTTGGTACTATATACATGTTTGTAGGTGATTTTCAACTATTTTTATGAATAGTTTTGGAAGCAAAATGCCCAATATATCATTCCCGTGGAGTGGTACATCCATGTAAGCCTTCTTGGGGACTAAAATAGAGTATTTTTATGCATCCAAAATTATTATAGGTTCATTCTACATCCCTCTCATTTTCTTGCCCAATCTGCCTTGTTTTTGGTGGGTTTTTGGCCCATTTTTTGATGTTTTTGATGTTTTTAAGTGCAATTTTATTGTGACCATACTAGGGGGGGATGAGGGCTGTATTTTTTAGTGTCCCAAGTTTGTAAGGCCATCCAAAAGTGTGATAATCCCACCCAGGAATGGTCAGCTTCTTTTGGAGCTATAAAAGGCCAAAAAGGGCCATTTTAGCTTATTTATGCAACTTGCTTGGAGAAGTTGGAGAGGAGAGGAGGTAGGAGAGATTTTTCTGAAGTGGAGAACTATAAAAATCTAAAACCAAAACATGATCCAACTAGCGGATGCATCGAGCGGTGGATCTAGTGCAAAAAGGGTATGGATTACATGCTTCCTTTGCCCTATTTTATTGAGTTCTTACAATTTTTGCTCTAATTTCATGACTACAACCACACCCATGATTTAAGAAACCCTAGGAGGATTGAAATACATAAAATTGGATTTTTTTTTTAGTGGAATTTCCCCTTTTCAAGCCAAATACTTAGATACATATGGAAAATTTGTCTCAATCACTATCTTTGGCATGCGAGGTTAGAAAGGAACCATAGAGTCTTTAATGAGTCTATCCATGATCATCAAATTATCATTGCCAGGATCATATCCTTTGTCAAAAATAATGTGAACCTTATCCCTTTTTATAGTCATAAATCTCATCTACAGGAGACCACGATTACTTAATCTTTAAGCTTAACCTTGTTAGATGAGTATGTGCCTAGGGTAGTCAACCCCAGAGCCAATGTTAAGTGGTCCACACCTCCTATGGGTTGGTTTAAGCTTAATTTTTATGGAGTGGCTAAGGAAAATCCTAGCAGAGTAAGAACTAGTGGGGTTATGCAAGATCATAATGGGAATATGATGATTGTATTTTCCAAATATTTGGGAACAAGGACGAACAATGGAACTGAAGCTAGAGCTATGTGGAGAGACCCTCAAATGACTCAAGACTTAGAAGGCAATTTTATCATAGAAGGAGACTCTATGCATGTTATAAATATCTTGAATAGTTATAAAACACCTCCTTGGAGGATTAAAATAATTTTTGAAGAGGCTAGGATCCTTTTCCAGGGAAGACAGGATAGAAAAGCCCAACATGTATTTCGGGAAGCTAACAAAGTTGCTGATAAGCTGGCCAATTTGGGTGTCGATGGTGACAGAATTTTCAAATGGGAACATAGTTTCCTGAGCAAAGCAGAGGAGCTTATTCAACAATAATTCCAAGAATGATAGTCAAATTCACCAACAAGGAAGGCACTATAAGTTCTAAGGCTATGAGTATTCCCATCTCTTTTTTGAAATGGACTCACAATAAAAATTATCCGAGCTATCAGTATTGGTGGATGCTTCTTGGAAATACCACAAAGACTAATGGGGATAGTCACATGTTAGATAACATGGATCCTAGTCATCTTAGTAATTTGAGGTTGGTTGATAATCATAGGGTAGCAAATAAACGACAATATAAGACTTCAAACCAGAGCCACGTGGACCACAAAATAACCACCACCATAAATCTAGCCAGTAGGTTCACTTCTCCAAGGTTGATTGGAAAATACGGTATGTGGTCCCAAAGCATGTCATATATGAAATAAAGCAATTACCAAAGAATTATTAAGAGTAATTGTTAATACAAATCTTGTGGGAGTTTTTTTCAGTACTTTGTTATGTGTGTCTATAGCTTTTTGTTTCTCCACTATTTCAAGGAAGGGATCTGTGTCTGTTTATTTTTTTGTAATTATGATGTAGGTGTGTTTTCTTGAGGTATACCCAAAATTTTGTATGGGAAGTTTCTTTTTGATAACAGGCTATGTGCCTTACCGGATGTAATGGCTTTGGCGGCATGTAGATTTTACATATATAGGATCCTTAGTAAGGACATGTTCATCAACAACCCTGGGCTGATTTTTGTAAAAGGTTTTGGGTCAACCTGTAAAACCCGGTATTAATGCTATAGTATCTTATCTACAAAAAAAAAATACATAAAATTTAACCTTAGGTATGCTTTATTTGAAAACAATTAGGGTTAAAAACTAATTTGTTTGTGTTTTTAAGGTTTTTAGGGCATTTTTAAGGGTCAAATTGAGCCTATTTTATCCCTATTTGGGGACCATCCCTGTGAGGGATGGTTATTGGTGGCCATCCCTTGGTGGGATGGCTAAAAAATTAGGGATCATCCTTGGGTGGGATGGCCAAAACTTGGGCCAAAAAAGACCCTTTTTATGTGCTTTTTAGTGTTTTTATAGCAAAATTTTGCATTTTTAGGGCCTGTTTGACACCCTGATTTGCATGAGCATATAGTTAGGAGTCATTACAAGGTACAAAGTCTATTTTAGGTCACTAGATACCATTTTTCTACTATATACTAGTGTTGGCTTGATGCCATTGGTCTGAAGCAAGTTACGTGGTTAGATCCCGTGGTGGGAGATCGTACCTATCTGATTGCTTTGATAGACCTATGGGATCCTCACACTAACACTTTCCATTTAGCTATAGTGGAGATTACAGTGACACTAGAGGACATATATAAGATACTATGTATTCAAATAGAGGGGAACCAGATAGTATCTTCTCTGACGGAGCAACGAGAGGTCATAGTGCAGAGGTACTTTGATGCGTGCTGGGAGGATGTCCTGACTGATATGATTAGTAGAGGGATTTTAGTGTCTAGATGGTACCAGGAGGGTGTGATTGGTATTAGGTATACTTTTTTGATGACCTTTATTAGAAAAATGCTGCTACCCGACTCTTCAGGAGCTAGGTCCCCGTGGAACCTAATAGAGCTGGTCTTTACTCTAGTTGACTACACAAAGGAGGAGCCGATAGTGATGTCTTGGGGTCCTACTTTATTGGTGTAGTTATATAGTGAGCTATATGAGATCTGATCTCATGGGAAAAATTATTTGGGTTGTAGATTTATACTACAGTCTTGGGCTTGGTAGCATATTGCAGTGGAGAGACCATGGGGACTACCATGGACCACTCGAGCAGAGATACTGGATAGGGATATTGGCTATGGAGAGCTATGGATGAGGTCGCATGAGGTAGGGCATAGCTGACGCTACACTAGGGAGGTAAAGTACTATGCAAAGGCTTTTACATTGCTTAGGGTAGCAGATATCGAGTGGATACCCTAAAGGGATTGTCCTATCTGGGATGAGTCTTCGATACATCTACACTAAGTTTGGTGAGGTAGGTGGCTGATAGGGTGACATGGCACAGAGTGAGAGTACTTATCTTATGATTATGTGCTATGATAGTTTAGGTTACACTAGGGATTTCCTAGTGAGCCGATGGTCTATCGTCATCATGGGGATGAGAGGACTCTAGCATGGCCTATGGTAGAGGAGTTGGGAGATGAATCAGATTCTAAGATGGTAGTATTAGGCTCAGATGATACAGGCACTATGGAGGCATATAACTCATGGTGGGTCATGTGGTAGTGGTGAGGGGAAGGAATACTAGGAGGGGATACAGCTACCATGGTAGCAGATGTAGCTAGGGGTGATCCAAATGAGGAGGGTTTTGGTGAGCCTCTAGATGATGAGAAGGTAGACACAGGTGAGCAAGATATGCATCACTGTGTGTTAGTGGATAGGGTGGATTTGATAGATGTTTAGGATCTAGTAGTATTTTATGAGGGAGACTTGGGAGATCAGGGTCTACAAGTAGAGTTAGCAGCATGATATGCTAGGATCACACAATTTTAGAGTGATCAAGCTTTACTATAGGCATAGGTGCAGAGTGCACAAGAGGATGTGGAGAGGTAGGTAGTAGTGATAGCTATATTTTAGGCATAGGTCAGTAGACAAAGCCCTAGCCATGGGGAGTCCAACAATGTCAAGCTAGCTAGGATGTAGGAGGAGATAACACATCTCCAATTTTTGGTAGCAACCTATCAGACTAGGTTTCATGAGGAGTGCACCTACATGGATATGATGGAGGATAAGATAATGCATTGTAAGGGGCGCATACCAGATTGAGCATTAGCTATTGGATCACAGCATAGCTAGGGGAGTGGGATGGGACACTCATATTATCAGATGAGGGCTCTGAGAATTTGTCAAAGGATGGAGGTGTCTGGAGGTAGTAGATCAGGGGGGAGTAGGTCTGGGAGCTCACAAAGGACTCATACTGAGAGCAAAGGAGAGAGTTGAGGTATCGGTCCTGCATGACCATGGTCAATGAACTTTGATGGTTCTTTTTAGTTTTTTGGGTTGCGAAGTCGGATGACTCGATTTTATTGTAGCCTATGGGTAGTTTATGGACTATGATGTTGCTTTCAGATTTTATATATATGGACATATATATAAATATATGACTTAGCTTTGATCATTATGTCATTTGACTATTTTATGATATGAATGCAATTTTTATATTTGCTATATGATGTTATGATAGATTTCTAACATGGATGCATGTATTTATCCTATGATATGATTTGATGATATGTAGATGTGGATGTTTCATTTTATATGATTTTGTAAACTTAAAAGATATGCATAAAATAGTCAGTGGATGTCTAAATATTATTGCTAATATTTAACCGGTATCTATCCTAGATCATGAATACCACTTAATAAAAAAAAAAATTAAATGTGTATGATTGAAAGTAATGATTGATTAGATTTAATTTTTGTATGATGGATTTACAATGACTATTTTATGCATTATATGCTAGCACAATAGACTATACAAAATGTATCTTGATTATTTTCAAGTTATTATAACACTTTATTTGATGGACATTGTAGTTTTGACAAACATGTGACAACATGATGTAAAATAGAATGGATAATGTAATGTCATATGATTTTATTTGATATTTTTAACACTCTAGTTACCTAATCAAAATTCATATACTAACTATACAAGATATTTTGACAAAGTATGCACCTACTAAGATAACCAAGATAATCAATATCCCTATGTGTGCATGTGAGTTAATTTCCATGATTACACATAATATTACCCTAGTGCAAATGGGATTTATTTAGCCCATAGACACTAGAGATAATTCTATGAGTCTCATTATCTTGAGTTTCATACTTAGTTGGATTAGACTACTATATAACCTAGGTTAAAATAAGCTAGCTCATACACATTCAAACATTGGTCTATCCCTAAACAAGTTGCTTAAGTGATAGACATATCATCATGCGGGAGGCTACCACCATTGAAAAGTAGGCTATCCACCAAACCTGTAATGAGGATCACCTTATGGTTCTATAATGTTGATAATTATAGGGATTCAAGTTCCAGAGTCCTTATCTTTCTTTGAATTTCTCAAGAGAATTTGTTCATTTTGATTTGTTGAGCAAGGGATTGTAATAGTGGTGAGAACCACTATTTCTTTTTTCTTTTCCTAGTGATAATAATCATTGTTTCCTTATGCATATTTGGGAGTGATAATAATCACTATTCTCTTTGGAATATTTCTTTGAGATACTTGCCCTTGTGTAGGGCAATGTATGTTTTCAATACTGGGGGGATAATAATCATTACTGATTGTATTTCTTTGGGATACTTACTCCAGTGTAGGGTAAGGAGGAACTTGTCCTTTTGTCAATTCTCAGCATATTTGAACCATTTGCACATGGAGATGAGCAAGATAATATTTTTGCTTGAAAGTAGCCTAAACTACTTCATAGTTTTCATATTTCCTTGTGCTAGACTTGGATTTATTAATGTGAAAATTGTGTTAGGATTTTGATGTATACCAAGCATTATCTAAGTAGGATTCTACCTTTTAAAAATCATGCTATCTTTCTACAAAATCTGAGAAGACAACTAGATATGGTTGAGTGACCAAAAAATTTAACTATGCTTTACTAATAATGGCTAAGTGATGGGAAACAGACATATAATGTAAAGTGTAAATGTAAATGTACTGTATTATACATAGGTGGTAATATTAACTCATAACAACAATGATTTTAATAGATGCCTAGTGTACAAACCTGGTGCTAGACATATATGATCAATTTGGAATGATGCATAATGCAATGATGTGTATGTCTAATGCAACTATTATTATAATGTAAGTGATAAGAAATGCAATACAATGTAATATTTTTGTATTTTGATGGTTTTCATGATTTTTTTTGTAATTTTGATATATATATATATATATATATATATATGTACAAGTTTAACAATGGGCTTAAATAATACCATTGGAAATTTTTGGGTGACCAAGGGGTTTATAGACGCCTTTGGAGCATTTAGGTTTGACCTAGATAGTTGTAAACTACCTAGGAGTATTTTATCTTGACCTACACAGTCATAGACTATCTAGGGGTGTTTTGGGTTGACCTAAATAATCATGGACTGCCTAGGAGAATTTTAAGGTGACCAAAGGGCTTATAGATGCCTTTGGAGCTTTTTGGATTGACCTAGACGGTGAAAAACTGCTAGGGGCATTTTGGGTGACCTAGGCAAGAAACAGAACTTATAAAGTGTCTACGATTGCCTAGGGGTACTTGTTTGTGACCAAAGGGCTTATGGATACCTTTGGATATTTTATGGTTGACCTAGATGATCGTAGATAGTCTAGGAGCTTTTTTATGTGACCTAGATGATCAAAAACTGCTAGGAGCCTTTAGGGTGACCTAGGCGAGCAACAACACTTAGAAAGTGTCTACGACTATCTAGGGGTATTTGGTTGTGAGAAAAGGTCTTATGGATACCTTTGGATATTTTAGGGTTGACCTAGATGATCGTAGATAGTCTAGGAGCTTTTTTATGTGACATAGATGGTCAAAAACTGCTAGGAGCCTTTAGGGTGACCTAGGCAGGCAATGACACTTAGAAAGTGTCTACGACTACCTACGGGTATTTTGTTATGAAAAAAGGGCTTATGGATACCTTTGGAGATTTTATGGTTGACCTAGATGATAATAGATAGTCTAGGATCTTTTTTATGTGACCTAGACGGTTAAAAATTGCTAGGAGCCTTTAGGGTGACCTAAGCGGGCAACAACACTTAGAAAGTGTCTGTGATTTCCTAGGAGCATTTGGTTGTGACCAAAGGGCTTATGGATGCCTTTGGAGCTTTTAGGGTTGACCTAGATGATCGTATATATTCTAGGAGATTTTTTATGTGACCTAGACGATCAAAAACCGCTAGGAGCCTTTAGGGTGACCTAGGCGGGCAACAACACTTAGAAAGTGTCTACGACTGCCTAGGAGCATTTTATTGGTGCTCTAAGCATGAAATGGTTTCAAATGACTTATATTCATGGGTTCAAGCTCTTCATTTCCTTTTATGGGTGCTAGATGATAAGTTCCAGGTCCAATATGATGTGTAATTATGAATGGACCTATCCAGTTTGCTACAAATTTGCCTCATAAATTGGAGGGCAAATTTGAGTTTTGCAGGTTTTCCTTTAGAACTAAATCACCTACTTGAAATTCTCTCTGATGTACTTTCAAGTTGTAAGCTCTATTAATATGCTCTTGATAAATGCGTAGATGCTCGAGGGCATTCACGCATCGTTAATCAAGCAATGTTAACTGATCTAATTGAGCTTGCCTAGTTGTATCATCATCGATGAATTCCTGCATGGAAATGTGTAGCGATGAAATCTCTAACTCCATAGGCATGATGGATTTAGCACCATACACTAGTGAAAATGGATTTGCCCCAATGGGCATACGAATGCTAGTGTGATAGGCCCAAAGGACAAGAGGTAATTGATTATGCCAATATTTATGATTTTACTGAATGGTTTTCTTCAAGATGGATACTACTATTTTATTTGATGCCTCTACTTTCCCATTGGACTACGGATAATAGGGTGTGGAAAAGTTATGCTTTATGTTATACTTTGTTGTTAACACATGCACATCCTTATTTTTAAATGTTGTTCCATTATCTGATATTATTTTGGATGGAATACCAAAATTACATATAATGTTATGTAGTATGAACTCCAAATTGCGAGGTCCAGTCATTATGGTAAGGGGAATTACTTCCATCCATTTTGTGAAATATTAAATTACCGTTATGATAAACATGTGATGGCCCAATGAGGCAGGTGAGATTTTCCAAATTAAATCGAACCCCCATTGTGCAAATGGCCAGACCGATTGAATTGGTTGTAAGTCCTATGAAGGTACCTGTGTTAAATTTACATGGTGTTGACACTTCATGCACTTCTTGACATAAGAACAAAAATATTGCTCTAAATTTAGCAAATAATAGCCCATACAAAGAATGCGCTTGGCGATGGCCATACCACTAAAGTGGCCATCTCATTTGCCATCGTGTTCTTGGATGATGGCCCAAGCTTACTTCTATGAGTCTAAGCAATGAAGGAGGATACCTTCATAACTTTGAAGATATATTATATATCCTATTAAAACATATTTTTCCACCTTTTGTTTGAATGCGCACTTTATAGCGTGCAAAAATCTAGGTGGAATATTACCCAGTTTAAGATAATTTTTAATATGGATGGCCCAATATTACTTTGAAGAAGCCTCAATAATATGAATCGTGCTATCCCTTTTATGTTTGTCTCGTGTGAATGCTTATTGAGAGTGAACTTGGAGATATAGCATTGTGCTAGTATCAAAAGGATTATGAGGGAACAAAGTCCCCTAGTTAACATTATTCAAATATTGGTATAGTTGAGAGAACCTTTCATGAGAAGGCTCAATCTGAATCATGTGAACAACTGGTATAGCATTATGCTCTTCACACTCATTCATAGCTTGCACTAGTATTTTTACTTGGATAGTTGTGATATCATCTGAAGGATCATGCAGGATTAGCAACCCTAAGGAAGCCATTGTATATGCAAAATGATTAGATGAGCGAGGGAGTGCCTCTATATCATATCATTCAAATTTTACTAGGAGTTTGTCCACTAGGGCTTTGTAAGCTTGCAATATGGTACATCGACACTAGAAAATCCCTTTTACCTGATTAACTATGAGCAAGGAATCATTAAAAATGTTTAACTTTGTTATTTTCATGGTGATTTCCTTTTGAAGTCCTATGATGAGAGCTTCATACTCAGTATTTTTGTTAGTACAATGAAAATCAAGTTTAAATGAAAGAGGTATGGGAGCCCCTTGTGATGTGAAAAACATGATACCTACACCACCACCTTGCTCGCATTTAGAACCATCAAAGAATATAGTTATGTCTGCCTGTGACTCAGGATATGTAGAATCAGGTGATTCTAAAATATGAAATACTCCATCATTAAGAAGTTCTATATTTAGAGCCTAATCATACTATAGAGGATCCTTTGCTAGTTTATCAGCTATGACCTGTCCTTTGATCGATTTATATCCAATGAACTCTAGGTCAAATTCCTTAAACAACATTATCAATTTTGTCATGCCACTATTATGATATGTTCTACTCATCATGTAGTGTAATGGATTTTATTTAGATACAACATATGTGATATGATTAAGCATATAATGGCATAGATTTTTTGTGGTAAATACCACTTCTAAGCATAGCTTCTCAATATATGAATATCTAGTTTCATATCTGACAAATGTATGACTAATGTAATAAGTAGCTTGTTCTTTATGAAATTCATTCTTTTGGGACAGCATGGTACCCAAAGCTAACTCAGTAGCTGAGATATATAAATAGAATGACACTCTTGGTCACGATGGATCCAATACAAGCGGTGAAGCCAAGTATTGTTTTATCTCATCAAAGGCATTTTTACATTCTTCGTCCTAATGAAATGAGATCCCATTATGTAGCAACCTATTCATGGGTCGAAACTTATCTGATAACTACGCTATAAAGCATTTTATGGATGCGATCTTTCCTTACAAACTACGTAGTTGCTTAATGGTTATTGGAGGAGGCATTTATAATATTACCTTGACCTTGTTGGGATCTACCTCTATGCCTCTCTTGGAGACTATGAATCCCAAAAGTTTACTAGATGTGACACCGAAGACACACTTTTTGGGATTAAGTCTAACATTGTTCTCTATGAGGTGATCTAGGATCTTACATAGTACATCGATATGTTCATGGCGTAATAAATATTTTGATAATAAATCATCCATGTAATATTCCAAAATCTTGTGCTTGTAGACATGGAAGATATATGTCATGGCTCATTGGTAGGTAGCACCAGCGTTCTTAAGGCCAAAAAGCATGACCTTGTAATAGAATGTCCCCTAAGACATTGTGAACACCATTTTGATTTAGTCTTCTAGATTAATATGAATCTGATTATATCTAGAAAATCCATCCATTAGGGATATCATTTCATGTCCCGCTATTGTATCTACCAACACGTCGATGTTAGGTAAGGAAAATTCATCCTTAGGAATCACTTTGTTAAGATCTTGAAAGTCGATGCAAATGCGAATCCTCCCATCAAGATTTTTTATGGAAACCATGTTTGAAATCCATGGTAGATAATCTACTGAGAGGATGATATCAATGTCCAACAACTTTTATAATTCATATTTCACCATTAAGGTCACTGTTGGGTGCATTTTTCTTAACTTTTCCTTAACAGGTTTGATCTTGGGGTCTAATGTAAGATTATGTGTGACTATATTTGGGTCTAGTCCTAGAATATATTTATACGACCAAGAAAAATATTTAATCCTTGATTTCAATGCAACTGTGAAATCATCTTGTTCACTTAGGGAGAGACCTTCCCCTAATTTAATGGTATGGGGATTATCAAGATATGTACCGATATCCTTGTCAATTTTTGGCTCAATTGACATGTGAGACCCATCCTCCAACTGATGTGGGGTGGGAATTAAGTGAATGTCATCAGCTAGATTTGCTTCTTCCATAGGATATTCAGGGTCAACCTCAACTTGAAAACATCCTGAGTAGTTCTTTAATAAGAGTTAAATGGTTGTAACATTTCCTCACAAGGCCAATACTCTGAGGGTGATGAGAAGAATCTCCCTAATCAAAGTCAATTGCCTCTCATCAAGATGTAATTTCTTGGATGGGTTATTCATATTTACCAATGGTGTCGTTAAATCTATGGAAATCATGTTGATGGATACATGATCTCCTGCTCTAGGGTGAGTGGTTTTAGAGACCTGATGTTATCTCATAACTCACGGGTGTGGCTTGGGTGGAAGTGGAATAACTAGCGGTGGCCTATGCGAAATAGGGCGAGCCTACTCTTCATGAGGCAACAATTGGCATAAGATGGGTCCTTGTATGGGTAATAACATACAAAGATAATATGCATCCTCATCATCCAAATGGAACACATGCTCATATTCATCATCTAAGCTATGGCAGTTAATGGGTGTGATGGCATAATCATCTTTGTCATCACTCCTCCATTAGTGAGGAGGACCTTGGTCTTGTTCCTCATTGTCATATTGCAAGGTGTGTGAGATCTCCCCCACTTCATGGGGTTGGGTGACATCACTGGAAATACCTTGATCTATCATTTCTATAGGGAAATTATCTCCCAAGGAATGAACATGATTCGGATTAGCATATGGGTCGCAGGTGAGCTTAGCCCAATGACTTAGGCAAAGGTATTTGAGACTCTCAATGAGGACATCCAATAGTATTGATTTGTTATTTTCCAACCCAGATCTATCATACAAAATTTGATATTAGGTTTGATATGGAACATGGTTACTCTGCTCATACAGGCCAAGACAAAACCCATGCCAATTACAGCGGTCTAAGTACCACAATGCATAGTCTAGATTTTATAAATAATTTACATCCTCAAAAAAGTATTCACCATCATCTTCTTTCTTAGGAATGGGTAGAGCTCCATACTCTACACATCCATATATGAAATTCATTTGATTGGGAGGTATACCAAGAGGTAAAATGCTACCTATGGGAAGACGAGGTCTTCCCATGTCTTGCACTATCTCCAGTGATGGAACTATCATGATATTTCTCACCAAGTATTCTCCTATCCCTGTGCTAGATATATGGACTATGACTTGGGATGGTGAAGATGGATGAGATGGAATGGAGGTTTGAGGTGATTCAATGTTCACCTCTAGAGGTAATTCCTCATTAATGACACAAGGAACCTTCCCTGAGGATATGGTAGTGTAGACACCAAAATAGCACCAATCCGATTATGTGACTGCAAACACTAATCGCTTTGACAAACACAACCCCCAGGGCAGCCCTCAGAGGTCAAACAGTGGTCCTAACCACTTCCATAGCAATTTTGTAAGGTCAAGAAGCAATTTGGTACATTTAGAAACTTTGCCTAGTACTCGTCTCACCCAGGGACGATTACTAACTTGCAATCGTCTCACCCAGGGACGATTGTTGTAATCGTCCCACCTAGGGACGATTACCAAGTTTAATGGGAAAAATGACAAACGATGCCAAGTGGCAGCCCAGAACAGTCAGTTGATGACTCCTGCCTTGCACGCATGTGTAGGTGGACAGAAGGGCCGTTAGAGGACTGTCACAAGAAGCAATTATGAAAACACAAGTCAATGGAGGACTCCCCTCCCTCATGAGGAGACATGACTGCCACATGGCGCCTATGACCAACACATGGTGTTTGTGCTTCCTTCCCAAAAGAGACCCCTTGGGTCTATAAAATGTGAGACTTTTCTCACCCAAAACAGAGAGGTGGAAGGAGTTTTCAAGCAACGAAGTGCTGTCGAATTGGAGACCCACTTGCATCCCCTTTGATTCATCTTCCCACATCCACCAATCTCTTTTGCAAGGGAGGTTGTTGGTTGGCTTTTGGAAGCTTGAATCCGACCCAATTCCAACACATGGACACCTGAACCAACCAATTCGTAGACCCCCCACTCCTAAGATATTTTGGGCCCATCCCAAGTGGATTGGTGCCAAAATCAAGTTCCATCGGTGGGCTGCCCACTTGGGAACCCCGCACCTTTTGGATTTAGTTGTAGTTCATTTTATGTCATTTGTTCATATTCCATGTTATTCTCTGCTGTTCAATAGTTCAGAATCTTGAATCTTGGTTTCAAAAGGTTTTCATCGAATATTATCATGCTTTTGTTATTTTGGTTGTCCCACTGACTTGCAGGTAACAACGTCCAATTTCTCGGTGATGGAGGCCAAATTGGGAGAATCCGACCATCTGGGTCGTCCCAAAATGGCCCCAATTACATAACCCCCTTGTTTGCAGGCATTTTGTAGGTCTCAGGAATTGACATTGGAGCAGTGGCAGGTCGGCTTCTTTAACACAGTATCAATCGTCCCTGCAGGGGACGATTAATAGCAGCAATCGTCCTGTCGGGGGACGATTAACAGTAGCAATCGTCCTTACCAGGGACGATTACCAGGTGAAAGCAGATTGGTCGGCTGTCTCAGGGGCAATGGCCTTTTGGTAACATTTTCTGTCTTCTGTCAAGTTTTCAAGCCATTTGGACTCATTGTATTTACTGTTTCAGGCAGATGTTTACATGCATATTTCATTGATTTTAGAGAACGAACCCCTTTCATTTGCAACAGGTGCTACTAACATTTTCATTGTTTCTTTGACTATAGGAAAAGCAATCAGAGGTGAAGAAATTATCCACATCAGCGGCGACAGCATCTTGGCCCGCCCATTGCAATCGTGGGCATGCGGGAGGAGGAAGACTAGGTCACACATTGTAATGAAGACAAATTTAACTCTCCTAGCCCCAAAATTGGAGGAGACGTCTATGTAACCGAGGATAAGATATTTGAATAAAGAGGGCTATGATTTCTTTACATCTTGTCTTTCGTTTCCAAGTTGTCTCCTTTCTCTGTTTTAGTGCATAGGATCAAAGCGTTACATTTTCATCTTATGTTGCATAACTAGTGTTTCCTTTGCCCGGAATCTTGTGCTTTCAGTGGTGATCACGGTGGCACCCTGTCACCTATTTTTAAAATCATAGAAACTGATTGAATTTTTGTGTTTGTGCTTGACAGGTACATTTTTTTTCTTGCAGACTATTAATTGTCTCTGCAAGGGACGATTTTTGTTCTGGAAATCGTCTCACCCTGGGACGATTGTAAAATCGTCTTTGCAAGGGACGATTTCTGTTCTGTTAATCGTCTCACCAAGGGACGATTTTCTATCTGCAACTTTTCAGAGCAAAAATTCAGAGGCAACTGGAGCAGGCAGAGAAGAGGTAGGGATTTTCATCATCTCTATTGAAATTTTCTATTTTTGTTTCTGCTTCTTTGACTGTTTTCATTTTAGATTGCATTTCTTAGGAAAATTCATTCATGCATGTTTCATTTTCATTGGATAAAATGAACCTCACACACTCCATGAAACAATTTTAAACCAAGGAGCTGGTCGTAAGACCCCAGCCCTTGATCAAGACCATTGGTGGATTTAATCACAACCTTGGATTGATTTGCATACATTTCCTGATTGTCAATTGTTGTTAGGCGTAAATCCTAATGAAGACAGACCGAGCGTAGCTGGGGTGATTCCCATGCGCACGAGGATAAGTTTTCTATGGTAGGTGCCATTAACAGGACAATCCCCCTTTCGTACCTCCTACGTACCATGTACCTTCTACTCTCACGTACCTATAGTCTCCCTCTCATAAGGGCGGGTATATAGAGAGGTTGGTATATCGGCCTGGCTAGTATATTGAAGGGGCAACCTTTTGGAAGTTATAAGAGCCTACATGATACATTTAAATGTTCTACAAAACCTAAAAAAACAAAAAAAAACACCAAAATACACTAAACCAGTCTAGGGCACACCAAGAATCCTTAAAAGAGATAATCATGGTTTTGTGGATGTGTGTGTTTAATTCTGTTTAGTGTAGACAAAAAAAAAATCATTTAAAACAAGATAAAAATCTACTTAGATAGTGTTGATGCACCGCAATGGTGTACACCCGCAGCCAAGCCCAATCAAGGGCAGCAGCTCCGAAAGGTACATAAGAAGCAGGCACAAGTCACCTTTGCTTCAGTCCTGAGGAATTGGTCATACTGCCTTATCGATCTAACCTACAAAAGAATCCAATTCAAAATCCTCGGTGGGGTATGCCCATTCAAAGCAGCCCCTCTCAAAAATATGCCCTACATGCAGACCTTAATGTAAATAGAGAATCGCCCTCTCAAGCTAGACATGAGTGGCCACAGCGCGATGAAGCGCTAACGGGGCACACTGTCCATTTGAAGGGACAACATGGATATGGTGTCCCTTCTTTACCTCTCATCAAAACAGAGAGACCAAATCCAGAGCGTAGGGCTCCTTACACAGGGTGACCTAACTCCGCCTGCCCCTTATGCACCTATGAGAGAGAACATGAGGAAGATCATCGCATTCCTTAAGGACAACAACATACAACATGGGAACCTTATGTTTCTGCACCAGTCGGATATCATGATCACCCCTTGAGGCCAGAACCTTAAGCACATACCGCCTACCTCGACAGAGGGAAGCGACCCCTTGAGATTTTAGAGCATCAAAACCGAGGTAAACCCATAGGAGGAACATTTGAACCTTCTGAACAAAATAGGGTAGATCAAATTGACCCGGTTGTCACCGAGATATACCACCCGTCAAGCCCAAATCATGTGGCTTAAACAAAGTCAGCAAGAGATAGAGTATCAATACCGCTTGGATAAAGAACGCATGCAACGTGAAGCGGATGAGTTACAATATGAAATACTTGAGAGAGGGCCAACCCCTCGTGTCCAAAGAGCCAAAAAACATGAGAGGCATAACCCTTTAATGCAGGACGGGTCTCCACGACCTCGTCAAGCTTTGCCTCCGAGACCTCATAGACATGAGAGGGAGGCTACTCCTCGAAATGATGATGGGTACCTTCAGTGGGGACTCGATCAAGGTCAGATGTTTCACCCAGAAACTCCTCAAGAATTTTATGAGGAGTACGAACCAGAGATAGAACATGTTGAAACTCTCCATAAAGGCAGGAGGGCTGCCATTCGGCCACCCCTCCATAGGCCTCCAGTTTACCGTAACTTGCAACAAGAGCGAACAAGAGAGGAAGAAATAAAATCTTTCGATGCATACCAAGCGTTATTAGAGCGTTTGGAATCTATGGAAACAAAAGCTGCTGGGCATCAAAAACCCACATTACGTCTACTCCGCAGTAATCTGGTGCATCCTTCAGTGCCTGCGCCTCTTTACCCTGAACACTTCAAGTTGCCTCAATTGGCAGTTTTTAAAGGTGAGGAGGATGCACAAGAGCACGTTACAAGATTTCTAAGCCAGTG
The DNA here is from genome assembly GCA_028583015.1 of Wollemia nobilis. Classification (NCBI taxonomy): domain Eukaryota; kingdom Viridiplantae; phylum Streptophyta; class Pinopsida; order Araucariales; family Araucariaceae; genus Wollemia; species Wollemia nobilis. Next base: position 911,125 of record JAQPPZ010001417.1, on the reverse strand, counting down.
CTTCGTAATCCAAGATAATGACGCGTTGCTGCTTAGAACATTCATAACCACATTCACAGGCCCTACCTCGGATTGGTTCACACAACTGCCCAAACATAGCATAAGCAGCTTAGATCAGCTAGTAGATGCGTTTCTTGAATGCTTTGCCTTCAACACAAGGAAGAAGGCATCACTTAGTGATCTTGCTAGCCTTAAAAAATTTGAGGAGGAAACAATGGCAGCGTACGGGAACCGATGGAGAGCTTTGCTTTCTAAGTTACCCTACCGTCCTCCCATGTTGGATCTCACGCAAATGTTCGCAAAAAGTTTCTTAAAATCAATCTCTGGTCTATTGTTGCTATGAAAATATGACAGCCTAAAAGAATCTTTGGCCCAAGACAGACTTATAGAAGAGATTAAGATAGGCGAAGGCGCAATTTCCAAGCCTAAGAAGAAAGAGTGGAACAAAACCACTAAAACCAGGACAACGCAACCACAAAACGCTGCAGTCAATCAAGTTGCGATAAATTTTCCCGTGCCTATGCAAGAGATGCATCCCCAAAGGGCTAATTACCAGGTAGTGCCTCCTGCTTACGAAAGAGATAACAGAAGACAGGAGCAGTATTAGCAACGTCGCCCTAGGTGACAATTCACCCCGTATGCAGAGTCTAGGGAATCCTTATTTGACCGCTTGTCAGCGGCAAATTTAGTTACTCTACCAGAAATCCAAATTTTTGACCCTAACATTCCCAAGCCTAGGGGGTATAGGGAGGAATTGTATTGTAGATTCCATAGGCGCAGAGGACATGACCTAAATGGGTGCTAGAAATTCAAAGAACTAGTCCAGGATTTGATCGACAGTAGAACATTGGTCGTGGACAACCCCATCGCACCAAACAACCAACAAATGGGGGTATTCAAGGACCCCTTGCCTGCCCACGAGGCATAGACAAAACCACTCCAGATTAATGAGGTGCGACAAGATCTTCCCGCGCAAGGATTTGTGGGAATTATTAGCATTGTAACAAGGAACAGAAGATACCCAGCAGTTGCCCCCGAGGTAGCTGCGAGGGAAGTTCCATCGACATCGCAGCCTCAACAACGCCCAACGCAGTTGCCTCCGCCTAGACCCGAGGTCACGATATGGACCAAACTCACACAGAGTCTACAGACCACATTGGCTAGGCTGTCCATCTACAAGCTTATCCAACAATCAGCTCCCCATAGAGAAGCTCTTATGGACATTTTAAAAGCCATCGAAGTACAACCCCACGAAGCAAATTCTTTCAACGCCTTCGTGGGACATGTGAAATAATGTACGGAGCCTGTCATCACATTCAGAGAAGACAAGGTCAAAATGATATCAAATGACATGGCAGATCCACCCCTGCACGTTATCGCATGGGTCAATGGGATCCCGTACAAGAGAGTGCTGATAGATACTGGCTCGTCCAGTAACATTATAACCACTGTAGCGTTAAAACATTTAAAACTTCCAACCTCTCATATCACCGCTTCCACGTACACACTACGAGATTTTAACAATGCAATTTGCTTGACAGTCGACACAGTTGTTCTGCCTATCCAGGTAGGACAAAAGTCAATACCCACACTGTGCCATGTGCTAGAAGGTGAAATGGCTTATAATATACTGCTAGGGCGGCCTTGGATCAGGGACATGAAGTGTGTCCCTTCGATCGCACACCAGTGCTTGAAGTATGCCTATGAAGTGCAAATACATGTAGTCCCAATGGAATTAGAGCCCTTCAAGTATTGCAATGCAGTACAGTTCATACCTCAATCGACCCTCCCTTCAACGCATTTGGATTTCCAATTAAATCCATCTAAATAAGGTCCAATACCGCGAGGCACCACCGGTGGCCAACAAGGCAAAATCCCGACCCGGGTGAGACTTCATCATCGGCTCCTTCATCATCAACGCCACCTATCATGGCCCAACAGAAGGACAAGGGAAAACAAATCATGGAAGAGGTTAAACCCTTAGAAGAAAGGTTGCCCATAATTTCAACAATAACAATAGAGGAAGCGCCCAACGCAACAGAAACCAAGATTCCTAAACCACCAAACATGGAATGGACTCAGGAAGGACTACTATTTCCTCCTACCCAATCATCAACAATCACTATTGAGATGGCCAGTACGGGCCTGGGGGAGTACTTAGTGCAAAACATTGTGGCAACCCCCACATTGGAGTCAGTGCAGGACATGGGAAGACCTCACCTTCCCATAGGGACAATTATTCCACTAGGATACCCTCCCAACCAGAAGAATTTTGTGTATGGGGGCCTTGATCATGGTTCTGAACCATGCGAACAAAAGGAAACAGATGAAGAACCTTTTGTGGAAAACATCAATTATCTGTCAAACCCAAAATTTGCCCTAAAATATCTAGGCCAATGCAATTGGCATGGATATGGGCTAGGCAGATATGAGCAAGGGACACGAATCCTTTGCCAACCAAGATATCAGATGCCATACGACAAGTCAGGAGTGGGGTTCAACCACCCCTTGCCCTTAGACAACTTGGTTGAAAATATGCAAGGCCTAGAAATAGGCAACAAGGGGGGATTGGCACAAGACCCGTACGCCAATCCAAACACAGAATACACATTGGGTAACTATCTCCCATGGTCTACAAACACCCCTAGAAATAGCAATAATCCCTCTTCTTTGCTAGAGAGAGGTGAAAGTTCAAAGAGCAATCCTCAAAGAGAACAACAACGGCTTTCGGACATTTTTCTGAAGTTGTTTCCCCTAGAGATTCCAGATGAAATGACACAATGTCAAGAGAATCAGGTCCCTCCACCAAGAGTGGAACAACCACAATGGGACTGGATTAACTTATTGGAACAAGAAGAGTCCTCAACATCACAAGCAACAGATGCTGAAGAGGATGAACAATTTTGGATCTATGAAAGTGAGTCAGAAGACAAGACTGAGATGGACTATCTCAGACACGCACGATGGCATCATCGCGCTTTAACGCATGAAGATCTAATGGGACAAATGGGCATCCCATTAGGACATGAATGGCACGTAGACCCAGCGAGGTGGGACCAAGTGTTAGACCTATGGCTCCAAATTCAATATGAGCATCGTCCACCTCGAGATCCCATCATGACAGTAGTGCCGAGGGAAGACCCCGCCTTCCTTTTCACACATAGAGATGAATTTGCACCTAGAGAGGATCCATTCGTGCCTGTTCTCGTAGAGCCAGATCCAGAGTATAGGGAACATCTAAAAGAATCAAGTCATCACACCCGCGATTCTGGAGACCAAATTCATTCCATCCACATGATCTCCATTGATTTTACCACACCCATCCGCAATCCAACCGATCCATCATGGTCATTGCATCTACACATGGATGCCATCGACTGGGATTGCATCAATTCACCATTGTCACCATCAGAGTACTGGCCTTTCGGTGAAATGCTTCATTTTACCCCAAGGACAACTTAGGATATTTTTCAAGCTGAAGAGGGACCTTAGGTTCCAAATGTAGATCTTAACTCAGCTGATGATATCCATTTGATCCCAACTCCACATTAGTTGGAGGACAAATCCCACATGTCAGTCGAGGAGACGACTGATGTAGACATCGACATAGATCCAATGAATCCACGGATTCTCAAGCTGGGGGTAAGTCTTTCCCTTGAAGAGCAAGCCGATTACATTGCCCTTCTTAAAGAAAAGAAGGAGGTTTTTGCATGGTCGTACAAGGATATGCCAGGACTAGACCCGCGACTAGTCATGCACAATTTAACGCTTGATCTGAAAATCAAGCCTGTAAAGCAAAAACTAAGAGAGATGCACCCAACAGTGGCCTTGATGGTCAAATAAGAATTGCAAAAGCTGTTGGATGCACAATTTGTCATCTGCGTGGATTATTCGCCATGGTTGTCCAACATGGTTCCCATCAAGAAGCTCGACGGGAGGATTCGCATATGCACCGACTTTTGAGACCTAAAAAAAGTGAGTCCTAAGGATGATTTCCCCTTGCCAAGCATCGACGCATTGGTAGACGCTACAGCAGGTCAGGAAATGCTTTCCCTAATGGACAGTTTCTCAGGATACAATCAGATTCGTATCAATCCTGAAGACCAACTCAAAACGGCATTCACAACGCCTTGGGGGACATTTTGCTATAAGGTCATGCATTTTGGCCTTAAAAATGCTGGCGCCACATACCAACGTGCTATGACTTATATCTTCCACGATTACATGCACAAAACTTTGGAAGATTACATGGATGATTTTTTAGCCAAGTCTCTCTTGCGCTCAGATCATCTCGGTGACTTAAGCAAGATTCTTGATCGCCTCATAGAGCATAAGGTCAGACTGAATCCCAAGAAGTGTGTGTTCGGTGTCACACCTGGAAAACTCTTGGGTTTTATAGTCTCAAAGAGAGGCATCGAAGTGGACCCAAACAAATTCAAGGCAATCCTTGAAATGGCTCCCCCAACCACTATCAAGCAGCTAAGAAGTTTGCAAGGAAAGGTCGCGTCGATTAAACGCTTCATAGTGCAATTATCTGAAAAATGCCGACCCATGAACAAATTATTGCACAAGGGGGTCACATTTCATTGGGATGACGAGTGCCAGTCATCCTTTGACAAAATCAAATAGTACTTGGCTTCGCCACCAGTATTGGCACCACCTAGACCAGGTGTGTCGTTCTACTTATACATCTCAGCTACTGAGGTGGCACTGGGCGCAATGCTAGCCCAGAAGAATGAACTTCACAAAGAACAGGCTACTTACTCTCTTAGCCGCACCCTGGTCAGTTACAAACTTAACTATGCATACGTTGAAAAACTCTGCTTGGCAGTGGTGTTTGCTACCAAAAGGCTACACCAATACATGCTGAGCAACACTACGCATGTTGTGTCTAAGGACAATCCATTGCGATACATGATGAGTCATACTTATCATAGTAGTCGCACGACGAAATGGATCATGTTGTTGATGGAATTTGACATTGAATTTATTGGGCAAAAATCTATCAAAGGACAAGTCATAGCCGATCAACTAGCAGAGGCTCCTCTTAAAGACGATCAGCCTCTGGCTATAGAACTACCCGATGATGGGGTCTTCCATGTCTTAGAATCGCCAGATTCTGAAGAGCCTGAGTCACAGGCCGACATAACCTTATTCTTTGATGGTTCTAAATGCGAGCAGGGGGGTGGCGTAGGAATCGTATTCTTCACACCGCAGGGCGCTCCAATGCCCCTGTCATTTAAATTAAACTTCCAGTGCACCAACAACAATGCAAAATATGAAGCCTTGCTCCTAGGTCTTCAAACAGCAATCGCCATGAACATCAAAAGACTAAACATCTTTGGTGATTCGCTATTAATTGTCAATCAAGTCAAAGGGGTATATCAATGCAAATGCCCAGTTCTGAAATCCTATAAAGCTCTTGTGGACAAATTCCTGGCAAAACTTGAGTGGTATGACATCGAAGCACTCCCTCGATCATCGAATCATTTTGCGGACACAATGGCCTCCTTGGGGTCACTAATCCCGCAAGACCTTTTCGGTGAAATGACAACTATTCAAGTCAAAACATTATCGCAATCCGTGATGGAGCGTGCAAGCTCAGACTTGACGCCAAGAATCCACATGATCCAGATTGAACCATCCTCGGATAAGTTCTTTCGAATCCGAGATAGTCTGAAACGTGCCAACTGGGGGTCCTTATTTTCCCCCACTCCCATTGATAGCAACACAATGCTATTCTTACAAGTTTTAGCCTAATCAGCACTTGATAGGGAAGAAATTCAAAAGGGATTGGTTGTTCATACTGTCGAGGTTTCCGATCAACAGGACTGGTATTTACCAATCAGAGACTACCTCAAGTTAGGTAATCTTCCCTTTGGATTGACGCATGCCGCAAAACGGACATTCAAATAGAAAGCGGTAAAATATGTCTTGATAGGAGACATTTTGTATCATCGTAGCTATGACAGAATTCTCCTTCTTTGCTTGGACCAGCAAGAGTCCACTTGGGCAGTCGCCCAAGCGCATGACGATACATGTGGCGGACACTTTAGTGGTATGGCCATTGCAAAGCGCATTCTTCGCATGGGCTATTATTGGCCATCTTTAGAGCAATATTGTTGTGCGTATGTCAAGAGGTGCGTAAAATGTCAACATCATGCCAATCTGATGCACGTACCTTCCCAGGCCTTACAGACAGTCCAATGCAGCTTGGCCATTTTCACAGTGGGGCCTCGATCTAATCGGAAAGATCTCCCCTGCATCGTCAAGCCATCACACGTTTATCATAACGGCCACAGAATACTTTACCAAATGGGTGGAAGCAATTTCGTTAACCTCTACGACAGGACCCCGCATTACGGAGTTCATCTTGCATCACATCATATGTCATTTTGGTATTCCATCCAAAATAATCTCGGATAATGGGCCATCATTCAAGAACAAAGAGGTGCGTGCTTTGACCACAAAGTACAAAATTCAGCACAGCTTTTCAACACCCTATTATCCGCAAGCAAATGGGCAAGCAGAGGCATCAAACAAGACACTAGTTGCCATCCTTAAAAAGACCGTCATAGACAGTCATAAGGATTGGCACATACAAATCCCACTTGCACTTTGGGATTATCACACTAGCATTCGGACGCCAACTGGGGCAACTCCGTTTTCACTAGTGTATGGCTCAGAGGCAGTAATGCCTCTCGAGTTGGAAATTCCTTCCCTCTGCATATCAATGCAGGAATTCATCGATGATAACACTGCACGACAGGCCCAATTAGACCAACTTACATTGCTTGACGAATGATGCGTTAATGTTCTTGAGAACTTACGTATCTATCAAGAGCGACTTAAGAAAGCTTACAACATGAAGGTTCACCTAAGGGACTTTCGGGTTGGTGATTTGGTTTTGAAGGAAAACCAATAGAATTCTAATTTGTCGCCCCACCTGAGGGATAAATTCATAGCAAATTGGTTAGGTCCTTATGTCATTGATAGCAAAATAGGACCCGGGACATACCGGCTAGCTTCTCTTGATGGTATCAAGGAAACAGAACCCTTGAATATCAGTCACTTGTGACCATTTCATATCTAAGAAAGCCATATCCCAAAAAAAAAAAAGCTCCAAGGATTATCGCAATCTCTTGGTCAAATCCAAAAATTTCCAAGGATTATCACAATCTCTTGGTCACCCAAAAAAGCTCCAAGGATTATTGCAATCTCTTGGTCAAATCCAAAAAGCTCCAAGGATTATCGCAATCTCTTGGTCACCCAAAAAGCTCCAAGGATTATCGCAATCTCTTGGTCAAATCCAAAAAGCTCCAAGGATTATCGCAATCTCTTGGTCAAATCCAAAAAGCTCCAAGGATTATCGCAATCTCTTGGTCAATCCAAAAGGCTCCAAGGATCCCCGCAATCTCTTGGTCAATCCAAAAAGCTCCAGGGATTATCGCAATCTCTTGGTCACCCAAAAAGCTCCAAGGATTATCGCAATCTCTTGGTCAAATCCAAAAAGCTCCAAGGATTATCGCAATCTCTTGGTCAATCCAAAAGGCTCCAAGGATCCCTGCAATCTCTTGGTCAATCCAAAAAGCTCCAGGGATTATCGCAATCTCTTGGTCACCCAAAAAGCTCCAAGGATTATCGCAATCACTTGGTCAAAACCTAAAAAGCTCCAACGATTATCGTAATCGCCTGGTCAAAAATCAAAAAATTTCAAAAACAACAAAATACATCAAAAACAACAAAAATTTGCATCTCATTTCTATGCATTCTAAAATTCATCAATTGAGAGTTTTCTCACATCTCATCTTCATACTCGCCAAACTCAATTCATCGAAAATACAAAAATATGTAGCTGCATTAAGCATTGCATTCATACAGTCCATCTTGTTCCCCACTGTTCCATTTCATAAAAACAACAAACACACCATGCATTGCTTCCACCACACTAGAGTCAGTGGTCTTTTAATGTATCACGAGTTTTCGTAGTTCAGCCAAAATTTTCCTCTTTAGCCATGTAATGTATCAATTCGAACAGATTTTACGAATGTAGAGTCATACTTGAAATACACCTTGATACGTAACATCCCAACACAAACTAAACACATTAACAATTCCAGAGTTATGTGAAAGAAATATGAACTGCACAGTAATCTAGGTCACCATAAGCGAAACGGTTATCTTGCTCATCCCCCTGTGCGGATGACCCAAAGAATGCTGAGAGTTGGCAAAAGGACAAGCATCACCCCTACCCAATTCCCAAAAATCCCTAATTCTCAATAGTTGCAAAAAAATCTAAAAATTTGCAAAACGTCAAAACATCAAGATTTGACATCCTACAGTGCACACATCAAAATGCACTAAGAAACAATGATTTTTATCACTCCAATCCCTTGCTCAAAAAAAAAAAAAAAACAAATCAAAATAAACAATGATCTTATCACTACAAACGAGCAAGTATCCTATTACAATTGAAGAAAAGAAGGGAGTTGAACTTGAATCCCTAGAACTCTCAGCATTCTAAAGGTCTTCTCGCATGATGATATATCTGTCACATTAACTTGCGTACAGATCAATGTTTGCATGTGGATAAGCTAGCTTATGACATCCTAGAAAACATCGCGGATTAATCTAACTAAACATAACAAAGGAGTTAGTGGAGCTAGTTAGGTGATCCTCAGTACAGGTTCGGTTGAAAGCCCATCTAGCATTGGCGGTATCCTGATAAATACCACATAAATGAACTCAATTGCACACACAGGGATGTGAAATAGCTTGGTCAAAAATAGGTCTGATTCATACCTTGTTCAAAAATCATGTAAGATAAAGTACAGTCGTGGCTAGAGAGCTAGAACTGTCTGAGTCTCAGAAAAACTTAGCTACATTTCTAAACCAACTGCACTACTTTTCTTCTTTGCAATACCATCAGAAAATACAAAAAAAAAAAGAAAAACCACATGTATACATACAAATTCATGCATCACAACAATCGCCTAAAAACAAAATAACAGAGTTCTAAACAATCTATGGTGCCATAGCCAAACATCACAAATCCCATTCATCCATTTCATCTCTGCATATCACATATAAATCAAAAACATTTGCAGTCATCATAGCATATGCATCCATAAAAATAAATCAACATAATACATCCATATTCATCAACCATCATGCACAAGATCAAAGAAAATCAAAACAACAAAAACAACAAATAAATGCAACACAAAAACAAAAAGCAATAAACATTGCCAGACACAAGTGCTCTTGCACTTAACCTCTTGGCATAGCAAAACTGATATCGAGGTTTACATTGTCACTATCCTACTCCCTAAGAAGGCTACCATAGCCGGACCGCTCCACGGGAAAATAGATTTCAGACAATTAAATCCCCAAATGGTGTCACAAAACAACAAAAACATCACAAAAAAGCAACACAAAAACATAGCAATAAACATTGCCAGACACAAGTGCTTTTGCACTTAACCTCTTGGCATAGAAAAATAGATGTCGAGGTTCAAATTATCACTCTCCTAATTCCCCAAGAAGGCTATCATAGCGGGACCGCTCCACGGGAAATAGGTTTTCGACGATTTCACCTCATTATGACATCACCAAAAGGGTTAACACCCACCAAAAACAGGTCCATATGTTGGAAAAATTGCACATGCTTAATGGTAAACCCTCTAAAGGCACCCTTGCACAAGTCATCTTGGGTCAAGCGACTCATCACTTCTCTCACGAAGGTCATTCCCTCATCGATTCGTCGCTTGAGGGGGTAGTCACACTTAGTCACCAACCAACAATCACATACCCAATTAAGGAAAAGGACATGCATTCAAAGAATCATTGACAAAGACAATCACGCTCCTGCTTGGGGTAGTAAACAAGCAACAATCAAATCAATCAAACACTTGGCATTTCATGAATCATGAATACAAGGTTCCCCTGAGGTAAAAACGCCCTTTGCCTATTCATGACTGATCAATGTCTAAGTTCAAGTCACACCTCACCAAAATAGGTTAACACTTGAAATCAAATTCCTTAGCTCGTCAGAAGCAAGGATTCAAGAATGCATACCCTTTCCATACTTGGGGCATCAAAAGTTGGTTAGGTTACCAAGAAACCCTAATCATTAGTGCTTTGGTTATCTATTTTTGCTCAGCACTGCGTCACCCACAACGCTTCCCAAAAAGGGGCATCTGTAGACACCAAAACAACACCAATACGATTATGTGATTGTAAACACTGATCGCTTTGACAAACACAGCCCCCAGGGCAGCCCTCAGAGGTCAAACAGTGGTCCTAACCACTTCCATAGCAATTTTGTAAGGTCAGGAAGCAATTTGGTACATTTAGACACTTTGCCTAGTACTCGTCTCACCCAGGGACGATTACTAACTTGCAATTGTCTCACCCAGGGATGATTGTTGTAATCGTCCCACCCAGGGACGATTACCAAGTTTAACAGGAAAAATGACAAACGACGCCAAGTGGCAGCCCAGAATAGTCAGTTGATGACTCCTGCCTTGCACGCATGTGTAGGTGGACGGAAGGGCCATTAGAGGATCGTCACAAGAAGCAATTATGAAAACACAAGTCAATGGAGGACTCCCCTCCCTCATGAGGAGACATGATCGCCACATGGCGCCTATGACCAACACATGGCGTTTGTGCTTCCTTCCCAAAAGAGACCCCTTGGGTCTATAAAAGGTGAGACTTTTCTCACCCAAAAGAGAGAGGTGGAAGGAGTTTTCAAGCAACGAAGTGCTGCCGAATTGGAGACCCACTTGCATCCCCTTTGATTCATCTTCCCACATCCACCAATCTCTTTTGCAATGGAGGTTGTTGGTTGGCTTTTGGAAGTTTGAATCCGACCCAATTCCAACACATGGACACCTGAACCAACCAATTCGTAGACACCCCACTCCTAAGAGATTTTGGGCCCATCCCAAGTGGATTGGTGCCAAAATCAAGTTCCATCGATGGGTTGCCCACTTGGGCACCCCGCACCTTTTGGATTTAGTTGTAGTTCATTTTCTGTCATTTGTTCATATTCCATGTTATTCTCTGTTGTTCAATAGTTCAGAATCTTGAATCTTGATTTCAAAAGGTTTTCATCGAATATTATCATGCTTTTGTTATTTTGGTTGTCCCACTGACTTGCAGGTAACAACGTCCAATTTCTCGGTGATGGAGGCCAAATTGGGAGAATCCGACCATCTAGGTCATCCCAAAATTGCCCCAATTACATAACCCTCATGTTTGCAGGTGTTTTGCAGGTCTTAGGAATCGACATTGGAGCAGCGGCAGGTCGGCTTCTTCAACACAGTATCAATCGTCCCTACAGGGGACGATTAACAGTAGCAATCGTCCTACCAGGGGATGATTAACAGTAGAAATCGTCCTTACCAGGGACGATTACCAAGTGAAAGCAGATTGGCCGGCTGTCTCGGGGGCAATGGCCTTTTGGTAACATTTTTCGTCTTCTGTCAAGTTTTCAAGCCATTTGGACTCGCTGTATTTACTGTTTCAGGCAGATGTTTACATGCATATTTCGTTGATTTTAGAGAACGAACCTCTTTCATTTGTAGCAGGTGCTACTGACATTTTCATTGTTTCTTTGATTGTAGGAAAAGCAATCAGAGGTGAAGAACTTATCCACATCAGCGGCGACAGCATCTTGGCCCGCCCATTGCAATCGTTGGCATGTGGGAGGAGGAAGACTAGGTCACACATTGTAATGAAGACAAATTTAACGCTCCTAGCCCCAAAAGGGGAGGAGACGTCTATGTAACCGAGGATAAGATATTTGAATAAATAGGGCTGTGATTTCTTTACATATTGTCTTTTGTTTCCAAGTTGTCTCCTTTCTCTGTTTTAGTGCATAGGATCAAAGTGTTACATTTTCGTCTTATGTTGCATAACTAGTGTTTCCTTTGCCCGGAATCTCGTGCTTTCAGGTAGAAACTAATGGTGGGCTCTCATCAATAGGCCTCTTTGACGTGTTCCTCGATGGAGGGTTTGACGATGTTGAAGCTTTCTCTAAATGTGGTGATGATGAGGATGGAGTAGATTATGATGAAGGTGGTGTAATGGTTAGACTCTAACCAAGTGTATTTAATAATAAATCTACATGAGTCGAAGGTAATGTCGACTCTGGCATTTGCTACAAAATGTTGAATTATTTGAAGGGCTCTAGATCGGAAGATACTACATGTACTTGCCCTTCATGAGTGTATTTAATACATTGATGCATGATGGAGGGGACACACTTCATATCCCATATCCAAGGTATTTTGAGAAAAATGTTGTAAGACATCTCACCCTCTAACACATGGCACAATGTTGGTATAATATTTTGTCCCACCTGAATGGATAAAACTATGGTACCAACAGTAGAGCATATTGTATCATTGAAAGGGTGAAGAGTGTAAGTTGATACCACAACATGAGATGCTGGCAATTTTAGATGCTTTAGTTCTTTAGTTTTTATGATGTTACTTGAGGACCCAGTGTCTATAAGCAATCTCTTGTATGGTATCTCATTTATACATGCAATGATGTGTAAAGGAGGATCTACCACATCGTTGGCTATTTATTTTAGCTCATACTCATGAAATTGTATGAATGGTTCTTTGCACTGTTGCACATGTCCCAAAAAATATATGAAGAAGTTGGACTCCTGTGATTACAAATCTATGGATTTTAAAATATCCATCAAGGCATCCTAATGTGGAGGTTATTATTGGATCAACTCACAGATGGACAGTCATGCTGATGTGGTCCTCAAGCTTTGTGCAAGCTTGCTCTTAATTGTCACTATTGGCATAGAAGGAAGGCCCTGTACTATATGTGGTGTAGTTTATGATGTAGTTAGAACATCATTTGAAGTTGTAGGCTATGCAACTTGAATTGGATATCTCTTGTTCCTGGTTAGAATACTCACCATCCCAACGTACCCTTGAACAGGGTGTTTTTGGTTCACCTCATTCATCAGTTTAGTAGGCATTGCCTATACCTTGTGATTTGGTAAAGGGTATTTGAAAATACCCATTTGTTGATTGGTATTACCTATTGGAGCATCTACTGTAATATCATTCTTCTCAATCATGTCTTGTACTACGTGTTTAAAACCATAGCATGATTGTAAATCATGGCCACCTTACCGATGAAACTTACAATACTAATCCTCTCGATGTCCCATAATCTTGGGTTTGCCTATTTCTGGATTGTTGGGTTTAATATCTAGTAAATTAACCATCTTTGTAGCCCATAATCGATCAAAAAAATAATCCATGGATTCAACGATGGGAGTAAACTGTTACTGATGGCAACACTATTTTGTCCCTAGTTTGCTATACCATTATTGTTATAACTCGCAGGAGGAGGTTGAGCCTGATAGTTCACCTTTTGGGGAGGCATAAATTGAGGAGGTGTAGGAACATTTATGTCCACTTGATTGACCATAGCTGGCCTTGCAGGTGTTGAGCTATTATTAGGATTCTTTGTCCACTCCTCCTTACGAGGTTTTGTTATTTCTCCCTCTTGGATTTTGATTTCTTCTATGTTTCTAGCTTATGCTAGAGATTCTTCCAAGGTAGGGTATTGATGTAATTGCAATGTCAAAGAGATGGGTTTCAAGAAACTCTTTGAGAACAAACAAGTTAATTCAATCATTGGAAATAGATAGGGTAGCTTATCCAAAAGCGTTCACCACATATTTCCATAGTCAGTGATCATCTCATCCTTAGTTTGTTTCATTCTTGTGAGGTCGGTTAACGTCGCATTTATTTTCGTGTTAAAGGTGAAACATTCCAAAAATGCATCAGTAAATTGTTTGAATGTGTATATGCTATGTTTTGGAAGTTGGTTGAACAACTCGATGGCAATACCGGCGAGGGTACTCAAGAAAGTTCTTAGGAGCAATGAATCATTGTCCTATATGTTGAAGCATAAATTTAGAAATCTAGTAACGTGCTCTTGAGCATCTTCTTCACCCTTGAATCTATCAAATTTGGGCATTTTGAAATGCTTAGGATAGACCGGGGAAGGAATGGATGGGTGTAATGGTTGGTTCTTTAGCTGATGCAAAGTAGGCTTTTGAAGCCCATTGCCAGCTATCTTACCTTCTACATTTTCTAAGTGTATCGCTCCAATTTTTTCGCACCCTTACCTTCAGGCTATAGGATCCACGCTCAGAATTGGGATGTGAAAAGGATGGGACAATACCTCATACTAAGAGGCCTTGCGAAGGTCTCACCTCTCGGGGAGGTGTATTAAGGTGATTTTTTGACGGATGGTGGGGTTCACCAGGAAATGTTTAGTGGCAGTTTCCACGCCTAGGTTGGGAATGTGTTTTATGTGTTCAATTTTATCTTTAAACATTCAAATCCTAGGTTTGGCCAAATGAATCTAAGTTATTCTATATGAAATGCAGATTTAAATACAAAAATAGATTTAATAGAAAACACAGAGAACTAACTAAGTGAAGAAATCCATACCTGGTTCCGGATGTCTGATGGAGGTTCTGATTTTTGAAGCAGTCTAGATCGTCTGGAATTTGACAGGATCATCTCCTATCCGACGAGGATCGTGCGAGATCTGACGAATTCGTCAGATGAATTTGTCAGAGACCTACAAACGAGAGAAATAGATACAAAATACCAAAATTGCAACTATTCTGATAAAGGAAAATGATATGAAACAATAATAAGGATGTTAATAAGATAATCCTGAATGGAAATGCAAATAAATTATGATACTTTAATAGCTAATCATGATCTTATTATGTAATTAAACTACATGGGTGAACTCCAAGATGCAAGATAACAGAAATAATAATAAAACTGACTAAATACAGAATAAAATAACAGCAAAGTATAGAAAAAGCGCAAACTCTGGGCACTGATTGCCCCAATGCAAACTACAATCGAAATTGTCTCGAATTGATACGAAATCGTGTCGAATTGGACAGGATCGTCTGCGACGATTTGAGCTTGCTCTGGCTGAAGAATGACAAGGTTCCTGCAACAAAATTTGGAAAGTACAAATGCAGATGGTAATCCTAGGTATTCTAATGCGTGTAAAGGTCAAGTTATAGGAAATTTCAGCTAGGGGAAAGTCAAGGGGGGTCCTAAGGTTTAAATAGGCTTAGGAGGGAAGTTGGGAGGTTGGAGATCATCCTAATTTGGAATATCTCCAACAGGGGAGGTCTCTAGCGGTGCAGACACACTTCTGCCCAACTTAGAGATGCCATTGAAACAGAGGCTAATTATGAAAAATCGGTTTTAGGACAAGATCGTCTAGACGTCCTAGTCCAGATGAAATCGTCCAATCCGAGGCGATATCGTCTGATAGGCGACAATATCGTCAAATGGTCAAAACAAACTCTAAAAATGGCACGAGAAATGAGGAAATGGGTTAAACGGTGGTTTTGGAGTGGTTTTGGGGTTGAATTTGAATTTGAATTATTACTAAAGTATTTTTAATTATTGCTAAGGTTTCTTGCGTCAATTTTAGGGTGCTACATTTTGCCCCCTCTTTAGCAAATTTTTTGAAGAAAATGCGTTAAATATGAGTTCTTCTTGATCTACGAGAAAGCAAAAATTATTCCCATTTTTAGGCGATGATTCTAGGTCGAATCGTACGACAACTTACTATGGTGCCCCCTCCGTGTTTTTACCCAAATAGACATTTGAGGTAAAAACACGAAAAAGCAAAATTTTAAAAAATTTGTTAAGTGTTTTTGAATAAAATTAAGAAAAATAGGGAAAAACCCTAATTCATTGTTACTGTTCATTTTTATTGTTTTCTAGAGCTCTGCAGACAAGATGGTCGAAACAGTGCACAGATCGACAGAGGTCCGGTGCGGGCTACGGGTAAGGGTCTAAACTGAATTTAGAGTGCTTTAATTTAGAATTTCATGCTTTTTAGATTATATTTGATTGATTTTTGAGCATCACAACCAATTTTGGGCTATCGACGTCGTCGGGATGAAATCATCTCGATTTCGCCGAAATCATCTCGATATCGTCGATTTCATCCAAGGGCGAAATCGGTGATATGGGGACAATTTCATCCAATAAGGGATGATTCCCTCATGTGAAATCGGAGACAAATTTGCTCAAATTTGGGATGATATCACCCAATGGTGGACGATATCATCATTTGTGAAAGTGAACTTATTTTACTTGCATTTTGATTAATGATTTAATGATTTTTATTGTTGATTTTTTATTGTTTATGTTGTTTATGTTGCAGAGAGGATTACTAAAGAGCTGAGAATGGAAGTACGGTGGACTAAGGGATGACTTGGCTGATCTATCTCAGGCAGAGCGAGATCATCTAGCTTAGGTAGGCTTGCAGCACATGGTAGATATGCCACAAGTGTCTACAGACATGGGGCTATTGACAGCCCTAGCAAAGAGGTGGTATCCGGGTTCTTGTTTTCGGTTATCGACAGGGGAGATGACTCCCACACTGGAGGATGTATGGAGGATCTTGAGTATCCCTATACAAGGATGACTAATCACTCCTATGACCAATCAAGGCCACGCTATGATGAGACTATGCGGAGATCCGAGATTCGCCCTGGAGAAGGGCGGAGTGAACATCGAGTCTCTATGCTAGATGCCTAGGGCATCTAGGATGACACAGGTTTTGGCTGGGGTGGTAGGTGGTCTGTTGCTATGACATCAGAGTGGATGCAGGCTACCATGGCTACTGATAGATGTGGTCTACGACATGAGAGACCATGAATACAGGTTTGCTTAGGGGAGCTTTGTACTATGTCGATTGTATAGGATCCTATATGGGGTCATATACAAGGGCGGCCAATGTCTGGTCATGACATCACTACTATAGGTTTGGTGCTAGGATCACATCATAGTACTGAGGCCGATAGGGCTCCCACTGATAGGGATTTATGGGGAGAGGCCCCGAGTTTTCTACTGGTGGCTTCGGAGAGGGTCACAACAATAAGTAGATCTTCCAGTGTCCCAGAGACTACTTGATGACCTTGTCTTCGACTAGATCACCTGGAGGCCTTGGAGAGATCATCTAGGGTGGATCGAGGATGGACAGGAGCTAGCTCACATCAGGCAAGTCTGCTAGCTAAGGATGGAGAGGGGAGAGGTGGAGCTCCACTAGTATGACCGAGTTTTGAGGCATTTTAGTCTACAGCAGGGGATCCCATCTCTCAGAGACTATGAGTTTTCTTGGACCGTTTGGGATAACACTACAGTTAGTGGGGCTCTAGATATGTAGCGATTCTGGAGTTAGGATGTGGATGATGCCCCCATCTAGCCAGTGGATGGGGACGATGCAAGGGTAGCCGATAGCTATGATGCCTGGTACATAGGCATCCGCCCTCCTCGGATGACGAGGGCTTAGGGTTTGATTCATGCAGTTGTGTGTCGAATAGGGAGGCGGCACCAGGTGGCCATTGAGGCAACACAAGATCATGGTGGGAGAGAGCAGAGGAGGCCACAAGCTCGGTAGAGGCTACGGTAGTGAGAGAGGAGGGAGGAGAGACCCCCTTCTCCATAGAGAGACCACCATCACCCGATAAGGGCAAGGGTGTCGAGGTAGGAGAGAGTAGTGAGATGGCTACTCTCCAAGCAGAGACTGTTCGTCTCTAGGCATAGGTGTAGACTTTATAGGATGAGGCTACACGTCACCGAGCAGAGGCTACACAGCTCAGAGATGAGGTTGCATGCCTCAAAGCACAGAGCAGAGGAGCAAGCACTTAGGAGCTGGTGCGATCGATTGCTCAGACCATGTTCTACCAGGGTATCTACTTCCAGCTGGTGCCAGAGGGCCAGAGGGTATAGCTGTCAACCAGCATTGCAGATCCAATTAGGGTTGGGTCATTGAGGACTTCATCCCGATCGACAACTAGGACTCATAGTACCACACATACTGTGATGGGGCCACCTCGTCCACCTTAGGGCGGGGGAGGAGATGAGGTTGAGAGCTTGAGGGGTTCTCGAGGCTAGGCTACTGCACTGCACAGACTGGGTATATGATTGAGAGGATTGAGTATGCCAAGATGTAGATTGTGGCATACCAATCTAGTTTTGATATGATGTACATAGATTGTTGAGATATATATATATATATATGATATTTTTGATCATATGACTTGTCTTATGTATGGTGCTTTAATGTTTTTGATGTGATTGATTTGATGATTCATGTAATTATGTTGTTTGAAAATATTATAGTTTGAATGTCATGCTTTAAAATTTAAATGAAATAATCTGATGTAAACAAATTGGTTGTTGAAATGATAATTTGATAGAAATAAAAGGGACTGTTAACAATAATTTCAAAGGACATTGTCGCTATTATAGAACATTTCATGGAGTCGTTGCTCACTCGGTCGTCAAGCTAATCCCGGTATAGAAATATTGTTAAAAGTAAAAAGAGTGCTTAAGAGACTGTCTTAAGACTTTGTTGTGATGATAGAAATGATGATGGTTTGATGGTAATTTGTTTTCAGATTTTCATAAAAATGATATGGATGAAATATTTTAAAATGATTTTTGCTAGGCATAAATTCCTAAGTGTGATAAAATTTTGAATAATTCCTTAGAAATTATATCATGGTTGAAAAATTGAATTTGAACATAATGACATGAAAAATAGAATAAGTTGCATTCTGTTTGAAAGCATAATTGGGAAATAAAATTAGTTTGATGGTTTGCGCTAGGCATAGAATATTTAGGTATAGACTTATACCATCATCGCGAAATCCAAAAGAAGAAAATAAATAGTTTTATTGCATGGTTGATTTTTAATTTTTGAAAATAAATAGAAAATATGAAGATGAGGACTTGTGCTAGGCATAAAATTCCAATTTTGGTTTTGGAACTATACCATCATCGTGAAAGTCAAAAATTATATGTAACTTTATTGCATGTTTTTGAAAATGATTTTGATTTGTTGGTAATGCATGTAGTTGTCTTTATACTAAACAACTTTTCTCAGAGAAGAAAATGAAATTATTCCAGACAATTTGCAAAAATATTTCAAAGTATCTTAAAGACAAAAGTTAGATTTATAAGGAATCCCATGTGTATATGTGAGTTCCTTACCAATCTTGATTTATCATAATGATACACAAAATCTCTCAAATACAAATGTGTGTGCGATTGTATTGTTCATTCACCAGGTTTGAGCAAGATACTATGATACAAGTGATTTAAATTAACCAAATAAGTGTTCATTAACCATGATTTAGATGCATATAACCATACCAGACTACTATGTAAGTCGGATTATCAAGAGCTAGCTAATCCATAAGAAGACATAGGTCTATACAAAAGAAGGTCACTAATGTGACAGACATATCACCACGCTATGAGTTACCCAAGGCCAAGCGGGTTGGGCACAAACCACCTGTTATGGGGCTTACCTCACAGTTTTTGAATAATTGAGAATTCCAAGGATTCAAGCTCATCAACCCTTCTTTTATTTTTAAGGGGTAGGGAAAGGATTTTATTGCTTTTGCTTTTGCTCATTTTGTTGTCTTTCTTTCTTTGCTTTCTCTCTCTCTTTTTTTTTTTTTGTATCTTTTGCTTTGATATTTGAGATAATGCTGAAATAGTGGTACATGATTTTGCTTGATTTTTCCTTTTATTTTGCTTCCTATTCTAGGGATACTTGCTCGGATTAGTTGTAGAACAAGGGATTTTTATTCCGGATAGGGGTGAGCTTGTCCTTTTGCTAATTCTCAAAGATTATAGACCATGTGCATGATAGGATAGCAGGGGAAACTTTTCGCTCAAGAAACCACTTCTACTATGTAGGATAGCATGGACATTACAAATATAATCATTTTATTGTGAAAGGATATGTTTGGCTTAAGTAAATAACAAGATCAATTCTCTATGCTCAAAACTTTATTTAATTGAATTTTGTGGACTTTGATATAAGAGAGATTAGTAATCATACCAAATAAATCAAGATATTTATTCATGTGAGTGTGGAAGTGCGAGATTCCAAATAAATGCTAATTTATCCAAAATAATTTGAAAATATAACTGCAATGCGTCACAATGTGAGAAGTACAAAAATAAAAGATGTTTTTGATGATTTTGAATGTTTTTTAGATTTTTAAGTTTATAAATTGAAAGAAATACAAGATAGTGATTTTTTTGAAATATTTTAAACAAATATATACAATGATGAAATGACAAATTTTGTTATGCATAGTAACGTTTAAGATGTAAAATTTTCATGGGTTCTTTAAGTTATTTACCATCTAAGGTAGATAATTTGTATGCTCCTGATTCAAATTTAGCAGTGATAATATATGGTCCAAGCCAGTTGGGCTCAAATTTACCTTTAAGGTCTTTAGTTGAATTAATATATTTTTTATTTTCTTTTAAAACAAGGTCGCTGACCACAAAGGATCGATGACGAACTTTCTTAGCATATGATCTTTTAAGCTTGTTTTGGTAGGCACGAAGATGCTCCAAAGCATTGATGCACTTTTCATCTAGGAGCTCCAGTTGACTGAGTCTACCAGCTCGATATTCATCTCCTACTTCGGTATCTTGAAGTAGTAGAGCCAAAGAAGGAACTTCTAATTCAAAGGGAAAAATGGCTTCAGCACCATAAACAAAAACAAAAGGTGAAGTTCCAGTGGGGGTTCGAACACTAGTTTGATAAGCCCACAAAGCTGGATATAATTGAATGTGCCAGTCGTGGCCAGATTTATTGACCAACATTTTGAGAATTTTGATTAAGGTTTTGTTTGAAGCTTCTGCTTGGCCATTACCCTAAGGATAATAGGGAGTGGACCAGCGATGTTGAATCTTATATTTTTGGCATAATTTTTTAACATTTTTATTTTTGAAACAAGTTCCATTGTTTGAGATGAGATTTGCAGGGATTCTGAACCTACAAATGATTTGATTAAAAATAAATTTAGAGACTTGTGTCCCAATGCAGGAAGCTAAAGGCATAGCTTCAACCCACTTTGTGAAATACTCAGTGACGGTTATGATGAATTTGTGTCCATCAGATGACACAGGATTAATTTTTCCAATAATGTCTAAGCCCCATTTTGAAAAGGGCCAAGGAGATGAAATAGCCTGTAGTTCTTGTGTAGGGGCATGGACAAGGTCAACATGTTTCTAGCACTTGTTGCAATGGCGCACATAATCATGTGCATCATTATCCATGGTAGGCCAAAAGTATCCTATCCTAAGGAGCTTTTTAGCAATGACACTACCACTGAAGTGTCCTCCACAAGATCAATCGTGGGCTTCACTCAAATCCGATCTAGATTCTTCTAAATTCAAACATCTCTATAGGATACCTTCAAAAGATCTCCTATATAAAGTATTGCCAATTATTATAAATCAACTTGCTCGTCTATGTAATAACCGACGCTGGTTTCTATTAGAATTGGTAGGGAAAGTCCCATTGTGAAGAAAATCAAATATATCCGTATACCAAGGTTCAGGAGTAGTTTCATTGATTAGAAACACATCCAAAGGTTCTAAACATGATTTATTTGAAGTGGGTTCCTGGATTTGATGAATAATGATGCTGGCATATTCGTCATCTAACTCCAAGGGTAGAAGAGATGTAGTTGCGGCCATAGCGTCAGCCGCACGGTTGCTAGTTCGAGGAATAGATTCCAAGGTAACTTGATCAAATAGAGACATTAATTGTAAAACATATGCTTTATATGGACACAATTTATCATCTCTAGTCTGATAAACTTCATTAATTTGGTTTATAACAAGTTGAGAATCACCAAAAACTAATAGATTTTTAATTTTTAGCGCCAAGGCAGCTCGTAATCCAAGGATTAGAGCTTCATACTCAACAGTATTATTAGTGCAAGCAAATGTTAATTTAAAGGACAAAGGTATAATGTGATTTTGTGGAGATATTAAAATAATACTTGCACCAGCCCCACTCATGCATCAGGCTCCATCAAAGTATAAGGACCATTGTTCAACATGGTCTGCCTCTAATTGAAGGCATTCATCAAGAAACTAAATGATGAGGGGATGGGTAGACCTAAGGGTGCAACAACTAATTGATCTGCTATGATTTGACCCTTAACAGACTTTTGTCCTATAAACATGAGTTCAAACTCGCTTAGAGCAAGAACCCACTTGGCTATGCGACCCGATAAATAAGGTCGACTCATGAGATACCGCAAAGGATCATATTTAGCAATGACATACATTTTTTGACTAAGCATATGCTGTCATGATTTTTGCGTAGAAAATACGACTGCTAGACATAATTTCTCTAATGCTTTGTAGCGGGTTTCATAACTAATTAAAGTTTGGCTAATATAATAATTAGCACGTTCTCTTTTCTCATCATCAAGTTGAGCTAACATAGCTCCTAAAGCAAAATCTGAAGCTGAAATATATAGGATAACTGGGCAGTCAGGTCTAGGCGATGAAAGCACAGGTGGGTTAAGGAGGTATTGTTTAAGAATTTCAAAAGCTTCCTTACATTCATCGTCCCAATTAAAAATTATATCCTTCTTAAGGAGTTTAAGAAAGGGACTAGTTTTGTCCGCCAGCTTATCGATGAAGCGATAGATGGCTTGAAGTTTACCTTGTAAACTTTGTAACTTAGATATATTGGTAGGTGCGGGCATATCAGTGATAGCCACAATCTTAAGAGGGTCAATTTCGATGCCACGTAAAGAAACTATAACCCCTAATAGTTTACTGAACTTAAATCCAAATATGCATTTAGAAAGATTTAATCAAATAAGATATTCTCTTAACCGATTAAAAACTTTTCTAAAATCATCTAAATGATCATCTTCATTAATAGAGCGAGCTATAATATCATCTACATAATCATGTAGGATATCATGCATCATGTCATGAAAAATATAAGTCATAGCTCTTTGATAGGTTGCACCTGCGTTCTTTAAGCCGAATGGCATCACTTTCTAGCAAAAGGTACCCCAGGGGGTAATAAAGGCTATTTTAGCCTGATCTTCGAGAGCTATCTTGATCTTATTATAGCCAGAGAATCCATCCATTAGGGACATCATCCCACTCCCGACAGTAAAATCAATGATTTGATCCATGTTTGGAATAGGAAAATCATCTTTAGGGCATGCAGCGTTAATATCTCTAAAATCTGTGCAAACCCTAACTTTGGTAGCTTCTTTCTTGGTGACTGGAACTACATTTGAGATCCATTCAGCGTAATCAATAGCTTGTATAAAAACAACATTCAGGAGTTTTTCTAACTCCTCTTTGACTAGCAAAGCCACTTTAGGATGCATTTTTCTAAGTTTTTGTTTACCAGGTTTAGCATCCGGATGGACTACTAGGTGATGCATGACTACAGAAGGGTCTAAACCTGACATATCTTCATATGTCCAAGCGAAGACATCTTCATATTCTTTAAGGAATACAATGTATTGCTCTTGTTTTTCTTGACTTAATTTTGACCCAATATTGATTATGTGAGGATTATCCTCAGTTCCCATGTTAACTTTAATGACGTTTTCTACTGCCATGTGTAGATCTCTTTCAAAATTAGGTGGGGCAGGTGAGACACCCAATTCTTGTAATTATTTTACGGTTAACTTAGATAAGTCATTTTGATGAGTAGTGGCCTCAATCCGAGCTATAGTTGGTATAGAACCATCAAAATAAAACCCATTGTGTAACATCTCTTCAACGGAGACATCATGGAAAATATCACCTTCCAACTCATCATCGGATCCAACAATCATTTCAAGATAAGCTATGGATAGCATATTGCATGTAAATGGCTGATTTTGTAGAGGCAAATCATCACGCCTATCCAAATAATATTGATAACATATGAGTTGATCATCATGTTCAAAAGGGAAGGGTTGACCCTTACTAGGAAATAGGCCCACAGCACATCGTACGGGCCATGGTTCTACCTCGAAAGGTTCTTTCATACCATTTTGGAAAGGTCCCAAGCCTTTCCATTTATATCCGATTTTAAGCATTATAGGTTTAGCTTTAATATACTCATTAGTAAAATAACATCGAGCATATCCCTCATGATGATTTTTGATGTTCCTGGGTATTCTTCCCCAGTCATATCCCTTATAAATGAAGGCACAACTCCCAACTTGGTAAGTACTTCCCATAGGTTGTGGGAGGCCCAAAGTACGAGGAGATGGTGACAAATTACTTAAGATAATGGAATTTTGCATAGAAGCATTTGTTTTTTCTGATATAAGAATTTTAGATAAATCAGGTAAGATTTCACCAGAAAGAGCATAAGATGTAGAAGGATCATTCCCTATATCTTTAGATGTGGAATGTATGATAGATGTAGATAATGTAGAGGTGTTAATAGATGGGTCTATAGGTTTTGAAATTATAGGGACAGAACATGAAGGATTGGTTATGGATTTAAGATCTTTTTGAGGTTCTAGAGTGGTTTGTTTAGAAGATTATTGAGATATATATGAGGGTGAAATTAATGGAAGAGAAATAGGTGAAGCTATGGGTGTGTGTTTTACGCGTTTAGATGAAAAATAAGAATTAGGATGTGTGGATGACAAAGCAGGGCAAAATTGCACTCCAACAGGTTCTGCCAAAGCACACATATCAAAGGGTCTAGGATCACCATGGATAGTGACCAACTGATTTTTAAATTTGAATTTAACACATTGGTGTAAAGTTGATGGTACAACCCGCATTGCATTGATCCAAGGATGACCCAAGAGTATATTGTACGATGCAAGGCAATGTAAAATAAACACGGTCGTATCTAGGGTTCTAGGACCAACTTACAATGGGATGGTAATAACTCCACACATTTCTTGTGTTTCGTCATTGAAAGCTTTTATGATCATGTCAATTTTCTTCATTTCATCACTTCTAAACCCAAATATCTGGTAGAAGTCAAAAGTGCAAATATTTAGAGATGAACCATTATCAATCAAGACCCTTTTAACGGCTACATCTCCTATTAGAGTAGTAATATATAAGGGGTTATCCTTATGTAAACTATGTTGCGGTATGTCTTTATCTCGAAAGTCGATACAATCAACTTCTCTAGTGATGATAGTATTGGCCATGGCTTCAGGTTGAATGTTTTGAGGTACCATAATTTGGCTTAATGTAAGCATCAATTCATCCCTATGGGTAGGATAAGATCTTAACAAGTCCAAAAGGGAAATTCTGGTTGTAGTATTGGATAATTGCTCATTAATATTGTAAGGGAGTTTAGGTTGAACATTAGGAGCATGATTCCCTCTATTGGGATTTCTCAAAACAAATGGAGTTGATCCATCATTCTGATTTGGTTCTTGTTGAGAATTTTGAGCCTATTGTCTGGTAATGACTCCGATGGTACCTACAATGTTATATTGAAGACGTTGAACTGGTCTCGGTTGAGTGTTTATGGCTTGTTCATTAGGAAGGAATTGATTAGAAGAGGGTCAAGTAGTAACTCTTCTAGGAAATGGTTCTTCTGGAACCATAGCATATGTGATGGGTTGAATAGGATCTGATTCATTTTTAGAACTATTCAATTGATTTGAGGTGATGTCTACTTCACTTTCAGTATCTGATTCTACATCACTAGGATCGGGAGTTTGAATATTATGTAGGGGCTTGGTCATGACCATGGATAAAGTTGTGCCAAATATTTGAGGATCCTGAATAGATAATTGTCCACTAATAGTCCCTACATATCGGGTAGGAGGAGGGACATTATGATGCTCAATTTGATTGGCCACCTCTTTACCATGTCTTGGTAAAGGATGTTGAAATATGTCTAATGATTGATTAGCATTTTGATTCTAATTTTGGGGAATGGTCTTTTGAGCATTATTAGGAGCATTTTGTTTAGGTTGGAATTCTTGCACCTCCATTTCATTATTATCAATCAGATCTTGTATTTTATGTTTTAACCTTTTACAAGAGTTGGTAGAGTGTCCAGGTCCTCTATGAAAATCACAATGTAAATCAGCTCTGTATCCAGGTATAGTTGGATCAGGTTCCCAGATAGCTGGTAATTGAATCAAACCTCTTTCGATTAATTGGGATAAAATAGTTGACAATGTTTGATTCAATCTAGTAAATAGTAAACTCTCGAGGAGGTTTATCAGGAGGTTTCAATATAAATTTTTTTGTTGTCTTGGTTGTATTGATATGAGCAATGTTTCTATTATCAGTGACTCTATCACCTACAACTTGTTTATTTTTGTACTGATTTTTGGATGTTTTCTCATCATCTTTCTTTTTGAGCTAACCTCTCCTAATGAGAGCATCTTTCACCCTTCGAGCTAAGTCTATAGCTTGATCGAAGGTGGTCAAGGTAGCAGTTGATAACTCATAGGAGATTTGTTCTTGTAAATTATTAATAAAAATATCCAACATTTCCCTATAAGGTAGCACAAAGTGCAGTTTTCCTATCAACTGCCTCCATCTAGCTAAGAAATCAGTGAAACATTCATCTTTATCTTGTTTTAAGTTGTATAAATATTTAATGGTGACATGCCTCTCGATATAGGCACTAAATTGATGCACAAAATGTTCAGCTGTTTCTTCAAAATTTCTCAAAGAATGAGTGGGCAATTGATAGTACCACTCTAATGCCATTCCTCCTAAGCTTTTTGGGAACATTTTTAGTAATAGCAATTCATCATGTGATATATCATGACATGCTATCCTAAACATGCGAAGATGCTCTATGGGATCTTCAGTTCCTTTATATATAGGCAGGACGTACATGGAAAAGTGTTTAGGGTATGGTTGTGCTACAACCATAGGATCTAGAGGTTGACTACACATCTCTCGATAATTGTATGAGGGATGGTATGGATCTATCTGGTCCATACGCGAAGCTAACTGTTTCACCATGGCTTCCAGATTACTGGTTTGCCCACCATATTGATTCGATAGGGCATTAATATGATATTTGTGAGCATATGATGGAGGGACATGCATATTAGATGCTATATTGCTATTGTGTAAATTGTTGGTAGGAAGGGTGTTATGAAGAAGTTTTGAAGTTGTATTATGTTGTATCCCAGATTGTTGAAAATTGGTGTTTGGCTTCATTTTAGATTTTTGTCGATTTGAAACATATTGATCAATATTTTAGTGAAATAAAGCGGTGAATGAAGGTTTCTTTTGTGTGGGAATGATTTTAGGCTCAATAACAGGTTCCTTAGGAGGTTGGATAACCTGTTGTTTTTGCATGTTCTGAATCATAGTGACCATATCTCTATTGGATGGTCCAGCTTTATCACTTTCTTGATCAATGAAAGACAAGGGATTAGTGTGTATGTCAAACATATGTTCCATGGCTGCTTGAGTGTCACTAATTTTTCCCCTATCAATACAAACTACCATATTAAGAGCACCAATATTATTATTGAAGAATTTCCAGAAATGATCTAAGTTATCAAAAGCAATAGTTCCATCTGAAGCCATTCTAGGGGATGAGGATCCTTCCTCTCTAACATTTTCTTGTTGTTCATTTTCTTGACCGAGTCATCTTCTGGCTGTTCTAGAGTTTCTTCTTCCAGAATTGATTCCTCAGGAAGGGCATTTGGGTTTTTTGTTTTGTCTCCTAACCAATATTCTCCTTCTTCTTCAGTTTGTTTACCATTCCTAAGTCTATGCATTGTGCTTAAATTTAGATTTCAGCAAATATATATATACTTATATATATATATATATATATATATATATATATATATATATATATATGCAACAAGCTTAAGAGGTATATATTTTAATTATATACCTACTATAATATTTAAAAATGTTTTGGGTTTTTGTTATGTTTTTTGGTTTTTCTTATTTTTTATAACAATATTATAAAGATAACCAACAACACTCAAAATGCAAGAAATAATAATAATGAAAGCAATGATCTAGTTTTCTATAAACAATTTATAAATATCATTAATGGGCTCAAGTTCTTCAGGAGACATGAAGTGTTCTTCTTCAAATTGAAAATTTTCTTTCAAGAATTTGACAAAAAGTGCTATAGTGATATTATCTGTCTCAGATTCTGGTTGGTAGAAATAAAATTTGTGGCAATATTCTCGATATAACACAGCCCTAGGAACCCTATTCCATCTTTCCCTATTTGTAAGAACGACCTCTTGATATTCTACATGACCTAGGAATTGGTGTATAACAGCTGCATTCTCGAGGTATTCCTAAAAGGTGAACAATTCTGAAGACACAAGAGCTCTCCTATAAGCTAACCACCTATGGCAAGATCTCTAAAGTTCATGATAAAAAATGAGTTGATGAGGATCCAGGATTCTATCTAGGACAAGCCTCTTGATTTGTTTAAGTTCTGTTGACCTAGATGAAATGACACCTAGCCTCCTATTAAGTTCGTTCCACATAAGTTGGTTTCTATCTGTTTTAGGCACACTAAGCACAAAATTAATTTCTATGACTACTAATTGGTTTTCAACATTTATAGTGACTACTAGTATTTTCTTAGGAGTTACCATCTAAACATGATATGCAATTTAGTAGTTTTCTAATGATTTTAAATGCATCTATATTTTTGTTTTGTTTTGTTTTTTTTGTTTTCAAAATGTTTTACTTTCACGTCGGGTTCACCAAAATGTATCGCTCCAAATTTTTTGCACCCTTACCTTCAGGCTATAGGATCCGCGCCTGGAAGGGGGATGTGAAAAGGATGGGACAATACCTCGGACTAAGAGGCCTTGCGAAGGTCCTGCCTCTCGAGGGAGGTGTATAAGGTGATTTTTTGACGGATGGTGGGGTTCACCAGGAAACGTTTAGTGGCAGTTTCCACGCCTAGGTTGGGAATGTGTTTTATGTGTTCAATTTTATCTTTAAACATTCAAATCCTAGGTTTGGCCAAATGAATCTAAGTTATTCTATATGAAATGCAAATTTAAATACAGAAAACAAATTTAATAGAAAACACAGATAACTAACTAAGTGAAGAAATCCATACCTGGTTCTGGATGTTTGATGGAGGTTCTAATTTTTGAAGCAGTCCAGATCATCTAGAATTTGATAGGATCGTCTCCAATCTAACAGGATCGTCTGAGATCTGACGAATTCATCAGACAAATTTTTTAGAGACCTACAAATAGAGAAATAGATACAAAATACCAAAAGTGCAACTATTCTGATAAAGAAAAATGATATGAAACAATAATAAGGATGTTAATAAGATAATCCTAAATGGAAATGCAAATAAATTATGATACTTTAAAAGCTAATCATGATATTATTATGCAATTAAACTACATGGGTGAACTCCAAGATGCAAGATAACAAGAAATAATAATAAAACTGACTAAATGCAGAATAAAATAACAAAAAAGTATAGAAAAAGCATAAACTCTGGGCACTGATTACCCCAATGCAAATTATAGTTGAAATTGTCTCGAATTGATACGAAATTGTCTCGAATTGGACAGGATCATCTGCGACGATCTGAGCTTGCTCCGACTGAAGAATGACAAGGTTCCTGCAACAAAATTTGGAAAGTACAAATGCAGATGGTAATCCTGGGTATTATAATGCATGTAAAGGTCAAGTTACAGGAAATTTCAGCCAGGGGAAATTCAAGGGGGGTCCTAAGGTTTAAATAGGCTTAGGAGGGAAGTTGGGAGGTTGGAGATCATCCTAATTTGGAAGATCTCCAATAGGGGAGGTCTCTAGTGGTGCAGACACGCTTCTGCACAACTTAGAGATGCCATTGAAACAGAGTCTAATTATGAAAAATTAGTTTTGGGACAAGATCATCTAGACGTCCTCGTCCAGACGAAATTGTCCAATCTGAGGCGATATCTTCTGATCGACGACAATATCGTCAAACGGTCAAAACAAACTCTAAAAATGGAGTGGGAAATGAGGAAACGGGTTAAATGATGGTTTTGGAGCAGTTTTGGGGTTGAATTTGAATTTGAATTATTACTAAGGTAATTTTAATTATTGCTAAGGTTTTACTGCGCCAATTTTAGGGTGCTACACTAAGCATGCAAGAAAAGCTTGATATGCATCCGAGGATTTAATCTCCTCTTCCTTATTTTAAACTCATAGAGGTGGATGAGGAATATTAAGCCTAGGTTGGGGTGGTTTATTGACATCATCCATGCCTCCATAAGGTGCTTCTACATAATCCTCATCTTGTTCCAAATCATCGTAGGCCCCATAAGGTGTTTCAGGTATGGGCCTACAAGAAGGAACTAACATCTATTGAAGGTGATCTATGTTTGGCCTATCATATGCATTCTGTTCAGGCCTACAAGGTCTAGGAGGCACCACATAATTAGGTCTAGGAAACCTATCTTGTTGGAAATTTGGTTGCCTCAAGTGAGCCTCTTGTCTACGCGTACTTGGAGTGACAACTCCATGATGCAAAGTTTCTTGAATTTATCATTCAAGCTTTTATTTCTCTATTTGCTGCCATTGCTCTAAGAGATCTAAGCGATGTTTATTTGACCTAAGTCGATTAAACTTAGCTTGGTGGTTAGCATATCTCTAGACCAAATTATTAATTTTATCAGTTGTATTAGGTCTATGTACCTTAGCATTATTGCCTTGTCTATCCTATTCAGGAGGATCTGTAAGATTAATTATGTGCTTCCCTTGATCGAGGGCAGTCGCATTGACTTGAGGTTCTCTCCTAAACAAATATTTTTGAAATACTACTTGCGCAGAGGCACAACATGCTTTCATTGACATATTTTTATGAGGATAATTTGGATATTCCTCAAGTCTTCCCTCGTAAACAAGTTAAGGTAAAGCGGAATAAGGTCACCTAATTTGACGAGTATCATACTCATGATTTTGATACTTTGAAGTAGGGTGACTTGAAATATCGAGATGACCATTCAACCCTACTCAAGGTGTGAGCTCTTGCTCCTATATATTATCAAGAGTAGAGGATCAAGCAGGCACACAAATGTGTGGTATTGCTCTATGTGGAGGTGCCTCATTGCATGGTGACTCTTCTCAAAATAAGGTGTTTGTAGCATATGAATTAGGGAGATATTTTCCCAAACTAGGACTATGACTTGCAGGAGTACCCTACGAAGGGCTCCCTATAAGCTAGACCCTCTATTTAACTATCTAGGAGTAACCATCCACTCATCAGTTGGTCTATAACTAGGAAGAGTAGCTGATTTCTAGGGAGGAATGATCCTATCCCTAGGCTCAACACGAGGATGTTTTATATCCTCTTATCTATTACCCATAGCTTCTGCCCCTGAGTGGGATTGGCTATAAGTATGTACCATAGCTATATACTCTAACTACTATGTGTTTATCTTCTTTACAATTTATATGAATTTAAAACAAACAAACAATAGAGACACACAAGCATAAAAGTGATTATCTCATTTTAAATTTTTTTAGATGTGAATCCTAAACTGTTTGTTGTGTTTCAAGATGTGTTGCTTTGTAAAGAAAATAATTTTCTCATGTTTGATATTTCATTGAATGATATTCTCAAATTTTAAGTGGTTTTCACCTATATACTCACAACTTGACAATCGGGAGTGAAATTCTGGTCATATGAACCAACCAAAGTATGGAGATGAAATCCATACCCAATCAAGGAGAATAGGTCCTACCGATACTCACCTAGCACCCTATGTGCAATGATACACCCCTCATAAGAGGAATGTGTGCTATTTTGCATGGTTAGGATAGGTCTTAGAGTCATTATTGGCCAATAGAACAAGGTTTGTAGGATTTGAGTCAATGTATGGAGATGAAACCCACCATCATTGAACTCTATCAGTGGCTGGGAATGAAGTCCAACTCACAAACATTTAAGTGGATCGTGGTGTGTGTGTTCCTTTTAAAATATTTGAAATAAAACAATAAAGCATTAAATTTTTTTTTACTAAATGCATGAAGATGTTTTTTTCTTTCATATTCATTAGTAGCATAAAAGGGAAACCAAAAATGCACACCTATATGACCTTAACCTTCATGGGTAAGGTTCCAATAGGAAAACCAGAAAGGAAACATAAACTCTACTATTCTTTTCTCTATTTTTTAGAACTAATTAATGCACATTTTTTGGAAGATAAACTCTAACCTTTCTATGCAAAGACTAAATGATAAAAACATAAAATTTTACAAATTTTAATAGTAAAATATCAAATTTACTATTTAGAGGGGTATAAAATGGACCTGAAAAGTTGCCATTTCTAAAAAATTATGTAGAAACCCTTTGGTTTTGTGGCCATCCCAGACAGGGATGGTTAGATATTAGGGGTCATCCCACCTAGTGCCATGGATCTGTCTGTCTCACCCAGTGCCATGGAGCAGTAGAGAGGCCATTTTTGCTCAGAGCGGTCAGTACCTGCAACAGAGAAAACCAAAAAAAGAGGTCCAAATTAGCATCATCCAGAGGGGAGATAAAAATACATCATATACCATGATCACCATTGAAGACATGAAATTTACTACACCACCTTAAGGGCATTCCATTGCAATGTAAAGCATTTATAAAGCATTCAAAGGAAACAACACATAAACTTGTAATCTATCAAAATGAAGCAAATGTATAACCAAATTATGGATTTATCCTTATATTTAACCAATGTATAACTTCAAATATGTGATTACAAATATCCCCTTGAGGTCTTTTATAAATTGATACAACTTCCATTACAATGTTCAAGGGATCTAGTCCCTTGAAAGGGCCCTCAAAGCGGTGTAAACTATGGTTGTTTGATGTAAATATCGCATCCCACGATTGAGATCTATCCTTAAACCTATTCTTTTGGTCTTCTTAGCTCCTTCATTCTATGTAGAACTACCTATACCTACACACAAGGGACTAAAATGGGGTTAATAGCACCTGTTTCATAAGATGATGAAAGCCTTGAAAACATAGCAAAAGAGGTATATACTATGACCCAAAAAAATGATCTACATATACAAAAACTGATCTACAATAAACATATATAAAGATTATTTAAACACAAATAAGCAATGTTTGGGGTAAGATAAAAGGTGAAACTATGCTTAACTATTGGCCATCCCGGGGTGACCCAAATAGATCCAGATAGACCTGCAACATTGGGTATCACCAAACCTGCATCAAAACTCCTCCAAACTACCTCAAATTTGGGCCATATGTTCCTCTAAACATTCCTAAGGGGAATATGGAGGAATTTATCTAAAATTCCACCCTATTTTGTGGTCATACCTGGGTGTACCATGGGCATATTGCTAGTCGTTCCCAAGTGGGGCGGTCACAAAACTACCTTAGTTTTATCACCTATGGCTATGGGAATTGGTCCAAAAGTGTTATGGGGTGTTGTCGACATATGGTGCCAAATAATATTCCAATTTAGCCGGTTTGGGTTTAGTGTTTTGAGCCTATTTTCCCCTAAAATCACCTTCGGATGAAGAGGGTTTCAATGCCAAGGCAAAGGCATGTTTGGTTTACAAATTTTTGGGTATGATTTGGGTAGCACTTCGTTGCTCTATTCTCCAAATTCTCCTATTTTTAAATTGGGAGTTTGGAGTTCCTTTTATAGCCTAAGAGGGCACTTAGGGAAAAAGGGCATCTTTTGCCATGCGAGGTAGGTGGCACCATGTGTCCTAATCATGTCATGGCATAATTGGGAGAAGGTTACCCATTTGGATGCTCCCAATAAACTATCCTACTATCCATCAGTAGGTCCCCAATCAATTTGGGATGATTGGACATGCTAATGGTAGTCTTGTATTGCCATATAGCACATCCTTTAACTTTTTCAAAGGTCTAGTTAGGGGCCATCCCACCCAGGGACGGTTGCTGATGGTCATCCCTAGGTGGGAAGGTCACCAACTATGGTCATACCTAGGTGGGACAACCACCAGTAGGAGCCCAAAAACTACCCTAGACTGCTAGGAACCCTCCAAACTGAGTTTTGGAGGCTTTTGGAAGCCTTTTTCTAGCCTAGAGGAGTGCCTAATAGGGCCATATGTTGTCGATAAGAGGGCATATGCAATGCACTGATAGTATTATCTAATTTATGTAATTTAGGTGTCTACACTAAGACTAGGGTGAGGTTCATTTCTAGCTTTTTAGTGAGATTAATTTTTCTCATTACTTAGTGAGGTTCATTTTTAATTTGTAAAATTAACAAGAGGGGGATCAATATTTATACCTTAGTAGCTCCGACTCCTCTACTTGTCAAAGCCTCTATCTGATATGTCATCATAGAGTGTCATGATTCTAGCAGTGTTCCATGTCAAGAAATCTCTCCTTCACCTCACTCCTTTTTCTCTCACTACCAGTTGTCACAATGACATTAAAAATTGAAAATTTTGCTTTTATATTTTTCAAATTTCTTGAACACCTTGGGGTGGAATGATTGCATTTCGACATGACCGTACTACCCTAGGATGGCCTTAAAATTTGCAAAATGTGGCCACTGTACCCTAGGACAACCTCCAAATGGTAATAAATGCACACATTATATCAATGTCATGAGCTTAAATTTGGGTATTTAACAACATCTAATGGTCCACCTTAATCAAAAATTTCAAAAATAATAAAAAAATCAATTAAAAACATTCTCAAGTGCACCTCAAATTTAGTAATTTTTCCTATACACTTTGCAATTGCAACAACTTGCTATCCATGCAATCCAGATAGATGAGTAGATTACCATAAGGTCACTTGAACCACAAAATCATTCATTGATGCATTGAAATATCTTCACTTCAATTCCTAATAATGTCATGCAGATAGAATACTCCATGAGAACGAGGTATACATTTCATTCTCCCATGAATTTTTAGTAGATCATCGAACATAGTGATTCACCTCGACATCAAATTGAATTGCTATCATCTTGATTCCCTAAGAAATCCATGTGGTTGGACTGCTCCATGGGATAGAGATGTATAATTACTAAACATGGTTAAAAACATAGCTATAATAGGATTTATCCTTCCACATCTATTATAGTCTTGTAACACTCAAGCAAGTCAACTTGTTCAAGTGATTCATCACTTCATCACTTACCATTTCCTCATCGACTCATCACTTAAGGAGGTAGTCATAATTACAAAATTCATAATCAAAATCAATAATTAAACACTCATATCATGCAAGTTGCATTCATACAAGAATTATTTCTAATAGCTATCACAAGCTTCCCTATTTTCTTGGGCAAAAAGAAAAAATTCTAAACCAAATCTTTGTCAATATGAACTCACGATCCATGTAGTTAAAAAAAACTACTCGAATACATTTAGATTTGTCAAATTTTTACACAAATTAAGTCCACCAAAGTGTTGGAGGTAATTATTCTAAGATGCATTCTCTTTTGTTATTAGGGCATCTAAATTTGAATAGATAAATGAACATCAATTAACCTTTAATGTGACATTAGGTTATCTATTTTTTCTTAGTGTTGTGTTTTAACAGAACACATCCTAAAAAGAGGCATCTATAGACACCTAAAACATGTCATGTTGAGGAGGCTACTTATATGGACACTTTTTTAGGCCATATGACCCACCTTGGGCCTCCCTAAGGCTTATAAATTGTTTTACCACCAAAATAGGGGTAACCTATCTTTTACATCCCGGATCATCATACCCAGGATTAGCCTCTAGTGGCCACTAGATTGTGTGATGGCTAGCAGTAATAAACTTAGGCTCCCTGAGCTAAGCCGAATTAGTTATAGGGTAATTTGAGCTTAACGACTACGTGCAAGAAGTTTCTAGAAGTGATTTTTGGGTTACCTAGATCCTAACTGATTCTTGGTTCTTTGCTTCTCTTACAATCCAAGATTACCAATTTGGAAAATTATAATAAGATCCCAAGACTTCATGAAAATATATCTCATTTGAATGCAATGAAGTGTTATCGGTGACATATAGAGTCATACAAGGAGGTGACATAAATAGTAGCCTAATACCCAGGGTTTTATTACCATGCAATTGCTATCAATTAGAGGGTTCTAGAACCCTCATCTTGATGATCACAAATTCATTTACAATCAAGGGCATGCACTGTGTCATGATCTATGAACATGAATCCTCCACCACCTCCAACAAATAAAGCAGATGGAGCAAGATTGCATGGCTAGGGATGGGATCAGGATGACATGTCAATTTTATATTGTGGCATACATCCCTAGGAAGGGTTGAGTGTGCTAGGCTCTCTATTGTGGCACACTTTCCAACTAACACACACTTCATACCATCGAGTAATACTAGATACTATTTTTATTTTTATTTACTTGTGCAAAAATGTGTTTTCTTAATTACTTGCATGGTTTTAATTAATGATGGATGATAAACATAAATATAATGGATGTGATGTATGGTGTGCTTAACTAAATGAATCTAAAAAAATGCCTAATAGGCAAGATAACATGAATGCAAGGGTGAAGTGCATCAAAATGGAAGAAAAGGAAGATGACAAAATGAAAGAAGAAACAAACAAAAATAATGAAGAGAGCAGAAGCAAATATAAACAAAATATCCAAAATTTCAAAGAAGACAAATTCCCAACAAAGATATATGCTCACAAATGGCCAATATGGAGGTTTATCCTTGTGTATGGCAATGAAGCTATCCTTGTATGGACTGCAAATATGGACAAGTGGTTTTATACCCACTATGGATGTAGCACTTGCTAATATGGTCATATGGTCAAATTAGGAGCAAGACCCACTATGAGTACCATGCTCACTAAGATGATCATATGGATAGATGGAAAAAATATACCCACTAGGATGTATGCTCAAAAATGGCTGATATGGAGGCTATTCCTCATGTGTGCCCATGAAGCTATCGCATGTGGGGTGTGTTGTGTATACATGATGTACTTAGTGAATGCTACTCTGATAGAGGGGTGATGTGTGTGCAATGTGAATGGCCAAAAAAAAGTAAGTGAAACACAAGGGAAGAAGAAGAGAATATAGGGACACACCAAAATAAAATAGGTGTATTCCTTGACTTTGGAGATGATTTATGGTTGTTGAAAAACTTTTAAATTCAAGGAATACAAAATAAAATAAAAATGGAATAAAGGAGATGAAGAAGAATAAGGGATATACACAAGGGCAGGCCCTATATTGGGAATTTTCTAGGCATCAGACCCCTATTAAAAGTGTGATGCATGTGAGCTATGACCTAACTAGGTATCATCACTTTCCATTGTCACAAAATTACCAAAAATCTATATTATCAAGTAGTCATGAGTAGGCAGCAATGCAATTATGACAAGCAAAAATGCAAGTGGGGTAGAATGAAAAGTAATCATGCAAAGTATGATAGGCAGGCATGCAGTATGAGCAAGCAAAATAAATGCAATATAATTTATGTTACATGCATACCTAATTTAGTGATTTATTATTGTTGTTTTATTAATGAGTGGAATAATAGTTGACACATAATCTGATTGCGCCTTCTATATTAACATAAAGGATAGGTATACAAGGAATTGATCCTTCAAAGTAAAATATAGAAGGATGATCATATTGATGATCAAAATCTCAAGGAGATTCCTTTGCAGGTTTTTCTTTGGTAGTCTTTGCATGAAAGTCTTCACATACTCAAACAAAACCATATTTATTAACATAAGGAGGGGCAATCCCTATTTTTGTAAGATCCCTAAAATATAGCAAAGGATATTTTCCTATAGAAGACTTACCTCTAGAATGAATAGAACCTATCACATTACAAAACAAAATGTTAAAATAAAAAGGAGAGTCCTCATCCTCATCACTCCACTCTATATTCTAATGATCTAAATATTTTTCATAAGAAATAAGGTTATCATCATCATCAAATGAAAAATATTAGTTTTTATTAGGTATGTAGCCTACGCCACATCTCCTAGGCCAAATCTTAATATCCAAGGGTTCTTGAATACCTTTTTTTTATGGCCCCAAAACTTTACTTACATATCCCATGATAGATAGGATCTTCTTAGGGAGTGTGTAATCATTAGATAAGTAGCAATGAGCAAAAGAACACTCAAAAATAGAGGGTTTTATACCATGTATATTTTCTTTGAATGTTTTACCTACAAAGATAAAGGTACATGTGCCAATGTGTACAATTTCACCCTTCTTATAGGGCAATTCCATAGTTTGAGGTGAAGGTTTTATCTTAGCAAGATCTAGAAGAGGTTCTAGAAGATACTGATTATCTTGATTCCATGATGAAACTTTGATTTAAGGTTCCTCACTCACCTTTAATATTTCAATTTGCTTGGATATTTAAGATGAGGAACTTTGAGAAATAAATTATGAAACTGATGGAAAAATATTAAAATCAAATCAAGCTTGCTCATCCATCGAATATTATTCAAATGGATTAGGGTCACCTGGAATGGTGACAACTTGCTCCTTAAATTCAAACTTCAAACACTGATGAAGAGTATAAGGTATGGCCTTCATTGCATGGATCCAACGATATTTGAGAAGAATATTGAAATATGCAGGGCAAGGCACCACATAGAATAATATATCTAAGATTTTGGGTACAACATTGAGAGGGAGTGATATAACACCACAAGATTCTTGAAACTCGTTGTTGAAAGCTTGATGATAATGTTAGATTTAGTTAAGTCTTCCTCTTTTAATCCAGAATTTTGGAAAAACTGATAAGTGCATAAATTGAGGGAAGAGCCATTCTCAATAAAGATTACTTTTACAAAACAATTTCCAATAAAATTTGTAATGTAGACGTAATAACCCCCTCGCAGGTCCGAGGAAGGCTTATCGTCATCCAAGAATGTGATATGATGTATCCCAAGATAACCCACAATATTAACTATGATACTAGGGGAAATATCTGAGGGGACAAATTTCTATCTTAGAAGCTCCAAAAAATCTTACCTATGAATAGAAAAAGTTTGAAAGAGTTCTAAAATAGAGATCTTTGCTGGAGTATTGGCTAACTATTGATGAATATCAAAGGAGACTTGAGGTTTCAACACTAAATGCAGAGTTCCTATTCTTGTATTCTTTCTTTGATTACTCCTAAAAAATAATATGGGTTGTGATGAATAACTCTTCTCCTACTAAGGTTGCTAAGCCAGCTAAGCTTGAGCTTGCTTCCTTGTAGTTTCTTCAACTATACCAACCATATTACCATATGTATATGGCATATTCTAATAATAAACTTGGTTAGCTTCCTGCTATCCATGCTTAGGTAATGATCTCAGAATATCCCCATATCTTGATTAGTCATAGGTGTTTGTTGAGTAGGAGGTTGATTATGAGAGCCTTATATGGTGAGATATAGTGCATCAATAAGATCTTGAACCGCATGTTTTAACCTCTTACAAGAATTTGTCTAGTGTTCTTCTACCCTATGATATGCATAATGTTGACCAACCTTATACCAGTTTTCTATAGCATCTGGTTTCCTTATGGGAGGTAACTCAATTATATTAGTTTCCAAAAGCTTCTTTAAAACCACTTCCATGGGCAAATTAAGTTTTGTGAAATTCCTCTATAGGATTTTTTAAGTATCATCTTTTATAGGTTGTTAATAATATTGTTAATAGGACTACTATCCAATACACCATCACCTACCACATGCTTACTCTTATGTTGTGACTTAGTGGTTTTATCTTCTTTTATTTTGAGTTATATTCTTCTCATAAGAGCTTGTTCCACTTTCCTTTCTAACTCAATTGCTTGATCAAAATATGTGATAGTGGTAGTTTCTAATGCATAAGATAATTGTTCTTGCAAATTTCTAATAAATATCTCAAGTATATC
The DNA here is from genome assembly GCA_028583015.1 of Wollemia nobilis. Classification (NCBI taxonomy): domain Eukaryota; kingdom Viridiplantae; phylum Streptophyta; class Pinopsida; order Araucariales; family Araucariaceae; genus Wollemia; species Wollemia nobilis. The sequence goes on along the minus strand of JAQPPZ010001417.1, from coordinate 871,410 downwards.
TCAAGGAGGTAAGGTATATTTCAAGTGATCAACTAGGCTTCTCCAACGAGCCAAAAATTATAAAAAAATTCCTCTTTAACTTGCTTCAAATTGTAAACATATTTCATGGATACATTCTTTTCAACATAAGTACCAAATTGTTGAACAAATAATTCAATTGTTTCTTCAAAATTTATCAAAGAATGGCTAGGTAACTTATAATACCATTATAATTCCATGCTAGCAATACTCTTAGAAAACATCTTTAGTAGCAACATATCATCATATACGATATCATGGAAAGTTATTCTAAACCTCCTTAAATTATTAATTGGATCTTCTATTCCCTTTAATGTAGATAGAATCAGCATGTAAAAATGCTTAGGATAAGGCCTAGCAACAAAATTAGGGTCTAGGGGTTGATTGCACATTTATTTATAGTTGTAGGTGAAACTAGAGGGTTGAATCATCTCCACCTTTGAAACCAGTTGTTCACCATATTAGTTAAACTTTGCACCTCATGATTACTATCTTGTACTACCATTAGATTCCCTAAGGGAGGGGTATAGGTAGGTCATTGGATGGGTACTTGGCTTATGTTGGAGGTATTAATACTATTGTGATATGTGATACCTTGATAGAGAGGATAACTAAAAATTGGTGAAATAGAAGCAAGAATGTTGAGATTAGTAGATTGAGGAGAAAATTGAATATAATTTTAGGTGACACTACTAGTTGGAAGGACTTGTGGAATCCTTCCAATCTTGGTGGTTATAGTAGTGGCACAAGATGGTTGAGAAAAATTATCATGATGTAAATATTCTAACACAGGGTTATCATAATTATACATAGTAGAGACTACTGGAGGATGAGGAGGATGAGTCTCAGCTCTTTTGAGTTGGGCTTCTTTATCCATAGCCTACAATGATTTATCCTTATGATGTTTTATAAAATCATAAACATGCTCAAAAATATTTAAAAAGGACACCATCATTGGATCCTTCAAAGGGATCATAGTTTGTTTTAGTTTAAACATTTTCATTTTATTCTAGATCAAGATTAGGATTCTCTCCATAAAATTGATCATATTCCTAAATAATATGATCAAATTCAAGATGATTTCATTAACTTATAATGGATGGAGCCATGATAAGAAGTAAAAGGATAGAAGAGAAAACTAATGAAATACACACAAGAAGGTTCTTAATATGTTTGTTAATGTTCTTCTAAATCTAACCAAACAAATTAGAGGTCTTACTAAAAGTTTTAAAAGAAAAGATATCATATTTTACCACTAAGATGTGTCTTCACATTGGGTTCACCAAATATGTAGAGGGGTAAAACCATGAATCGACGTATGATTCTCAAGGCTAGATCCATAGGGAAGCATTGAGGTGACCGTAGTGGTAATTATAAGTCTAAACTTAGTTTAAGGGGGTATAGGTTCACCAGGAATAGTTTTAGGACTCACTCCAAGTCTAGGGTAGAATGTGTTTAGATGTGTTCAATTTGGATATACACATATGTTTGTCCTTTCTATACTAATCTATGGAAATGAAAGAACAATGCAAGATACAAGATACAAGAATACAAGAGCTAAGCCTAGAATGATTATTTGATTTGATGATATCTAACCCTAGACTAAAAAATAAAACTTTTTGAGCAAGGGTCCAAGGTAATGCACAAACAAAACTCTAGATTCATACTATATGGTCTTATTTATTCCAATGCCTATAAAACTTAATCAAATATATATACTTTGCTTATGATCTAGGTTTTCCATAAAAGTGGGTAGAAACCAAACAAAAAATAACCTAAATATCTATTAGGGAACTTATATTATCCGATGGTTGATCCAAAATTTATCTTACATCTAGAATATCCAATAGCTTTTATCCTACAAAATAACTTTACAAAACCTATAAAATTTTATCAGTGTTTCGGGGAATGCTTAGGCTACTATATAGTGCTAGGAACCAAGTTTCTAATAATTGGATTCAATTGGAGAATGAAAGTAAATCACTTTTATATATCACTTTTAATAAGGAGGTTTCCCTACCCAATGCTCCAAAGGAGATGTAATTTATATTTTATTATTCGATGCCCCTAAGACACCTTCTATGAATGTGTATATAAATCTATCTAATAGACATGATATGAAGGAATGTGATGGTCCATGAATAAATAATAGTAATTATATATAATGTAATGTTAGGATTAGGATCCTAACAAGCCACCCCTCTTAAAAATATCTTTGTCCTCAAATCTCAAAGTGAGGAGCTTTATTCTGTGTTTTCCAAGTAGTATTTGCACATGTTCTTGCACTTTTTTAATGTCATATTTCCATAAGCAGGGATAATTTGAAGGTGGAAGTGTTGGTGGGGGATAGGTAGGAATAATAGGAGGATTATAAGGATGACAGGGGGTAACCCTTTTTGTGCTCTCTTGGTGGCTTCGATAGAAAATAAGTGGGCAACCATTTCCTTTCCTCTGCAAACAATTGTCTCCATTAGATGAGAGCTTACTTGTGGAGAAGGGCCTGATTTTAATTCTTTAAGAGTATATATTTGATTATTTGTTATGAATTTAATACATAAATATTAAAAATACCATTGAATAGTATTGAGTGTTTGTAACCATTGTACTCCTAGGACGATATCACATCCATTTAAGGGAATTGCATACATGTCATGTTTCATGGTGTAATCGTACAAGGTGAGCTTAGTATTACGACATTTCCCTTTACAAATTATTTTTCTCCCATTACCAATCATGACTTCAAAATTATTGCAAGGATGGATAAAGCAATCAATTTGTTTTACCACACATGGGTTGATAAAATTATGTGTACTTCCAAAGTCAATAAGCACAATAAGTTTTTGTTGTTTAAAAGAGCTGAGGACTTTCATAGTTTGGGGAGAAGAATTTCTAGTGAGGGAATTGAATGAAATTTCTAGTGGACCTTAAGGGCTATCATTAGGTATATCCTCCACTAGTTTGACCTCGATCTCCTCTTCATCGGTTGTTGATTGAAAAGGAATAGCTGCATCTAGAATATATAATTTGGGTGTAATACATTTATGATTAGGGATAAATTTCTCATCACAATGAAAACAAAGGCCCTTTTCTCTTCTTGCCTTCATTTCCTTAGGGCTAATTCATTTAATTGGCATGAATTTATTTATTTTTGGGTTGGTGGAAGTATTTTGTGAGTCTAATTTAGATAGGTTTCCTAGTCGACGTTGGTTATTGATCTTCTCTTCCACCATTTGTGCTAATGCAACAACGTGCATCATATCGATAGGATTAAGTATTTGCACTTCTAATCGAATTTCTTATTCCAAAACACTAATGAAGCAACTTTGAAAGAATGATGCATCGAGTCCTGATGTAAGGTTTGCCAACTTCTCAAATTGAGCCTGGTATTCTTGTACTATAGATGTTTGGTGGAGTTTGGTAAGAGCCATTGTGAAATATTTAAATTTTCTTGGGCCAAATCGTATCATTAGATTTTTTGTAAATTTGGTCCATGTGGGAGTACCCTTTATATTTTCATACCATTGGTACCATTGAGTAGTGATTTGCTCTAGATGAAAACATGCAATGCAGACCTTTTGGATCTCTATAATTTGGTATAAAGAGAAAAATTGGTCATCCTAATATATCCAATCTGTGGGGTCGCCTCCATACATTTTTTGGAAATCCAATTTTATGGTTTGATGTAGGATTGATGTGTGTGGTCTTCCTAGTAATGCTTATTGTGTTAGTGTTATGATAGGTTGGTCGGCTTGGAATAATACCAAGTTTTGTTGTATCATATTGATTGAGTGGTTTGTGGTGCCAATTTGTAAATCTAATTCTTAAATTTTGTTTTCCTGGTCATCTTTCCATAGGTGAAAATCCTCTTTTGTTGTGATTTTTTCTCAAAATTGTCCTACCATTTATGTAACTCTTGCATGAATTCCTTCATAACTTCTTTCACAATGTCTTGTGGTAATCTACCGTCGGTCATTGGGGTGTGGTTTTGTGAGTTACATGAGTTCCTTAGCAAGGATGATTAATTTGCTAAAAAAAAATTGCAAATTTTTTGGTTTGAAAAAAACAAATATGGTTTGCAAAATTTTGTTTTGAAAAGTATTGCAATTTTTGTAAAAGTTGCAAAAATTGTCAATAATGTTGCAAAAAAAAAATGTAAAAATTTGTTTTATTACCAAAAATTTTGGGTTTCAACTTTGTGACCCATGGTCACTTTTTTATTTCTAAAATTTTATGGCCTTAACAGTTACAAGGCACTATGAGGCTATCGGTAATGATGTAGGGAGGGCCTAAGGCAAAGTGACATGAAGGCGATATGAGGAGGAGTGAGCGGTAAGGTGAGGATGGAGGCGAGTGGGGTAAGCAAAAATCAAGGGTCAAGTAGGGCACACTAAGCAATGCAACTATGGAAGTTAGATGATGAGTAGAAGTTTGTCATGTGGGTTGAGCGGGGTATGCTAAGTGAGGTGGCAATGGAAGGTAGACGACAAGCAAAAGTTTGGCATGTTAAGCAAGGTGGGGTGAGTGCAGATCAAATGCCAAGTTGGTAAGTGGCTTTAGGCATACGAAGGTCATTTGGCTAGTGTAACCAAAGTCATGTTTATTTGTATGTATTTTATTATTTTAAAATACTTCAATGCCCACTTCCTACCACATGTGGGATAATATTTTTTCTTAAATTCAAATTCTTTTGCCTTCATTTTTTACGTCAAAGATTTTTTTGTTGCTAATGATCGGTGTTAATAAACCTTAGTCTAATTTTTTAATTAAATTCAAATATTTTCTAAAAAATGTTTCTCTTCATCGGTAGTTACAAAACATCATCGTAAAATCATATATCATTATGCAGAATAATTTTTTTTACTGTTTTCCTTGATCAAAGAAATTTTTAATTTTTTTCTCGATTAGGAGTACTGATTTTGACATCGTTCGAATTGATTTTATGAAAAAAAATTAATATTTATTACTATTTTTTTTGGAGTATCTCAGATGTCACTGTAGTTGATTAGTTGATATATTTTGAATAATTTGGTTTTGGATCCAGGGTTAGCAAGGTCCTTGATGTCTTTTTATGAAGATCTAGAGTCCTTTTAATCAGGACTTCTCCTCTTTAAAAAGTTTGTGACTATTTTTTTCCTATGTTGTTGTCTATATGTGGCTAGATATGAACATAATTTGGGGGTGATATTTGAAAAACTATGGGAAATTTTCAAAGGATAAACCACTAAGCTTTGATACCATATGCTAGGAATCAATTTCCTAATAATTGGATTCAATTGGATATGGAAGTAAATCACTTTTATATATCACTTTTTTAGAAGGAGGTTTCCCTATCCAATGCTCCAAAGGAGATGTAATGTATATTTTATTCTTTGATACCCCTAAGACACCTTTTTTGAATGTGTATATAAATTTATCTAATAGAGATGATATGGAGGTATGCGATGGTCTATTAATAAATAATAGTAATTATATATAATGTAATGTTAGGATTAGAATCCTAACATATAGCTGAGCTTGGAGGCATAGCAGTAAAGTCTCCTTGGTACTTTTAGCCAATTTTTCAAAAGAAAAATAATATTTGACCTTTAGGAAATGCACAAATATAGTAAAAAAAATATGCAATAGTAAAATGAAATGCAGCTAAGATGGACACAACAAAAAGCTTCAAAATAGGCTATAAATTAGGGTTTTAAAGTATAAATATTCACCCTAAAACCCTAACTTTACTAAATTCACATATTGTAACTAGGAGGCACAAATATGGTTGACTAAATTCATTCCCTATATGGGTGAGGCATGAATCTGGTTTAGATACCCTTTTTGGGGTTTGAAACAGTGAAAACCAGGGTGTGAAATGCAACAAATAAAGTTTTAAATGCTAACAAGATAAATACAAAACTTGATGAGCTGATGGAGGAAGAAATAAGTAATAAAGAGGTGTAATAAGCAATAAAAAATGGTTAATCTATCCAATAATCAATAATTCTTCACTCAATACCCAAGGGAAGTTATCACCAAGCACCAAAACAACCAAAATAGCAACTTGCAGCAAAAATCCACTTGAAAGCATGAGCATGTGAGCAAGTCAGAAGTTAGAATCTTAATAAAAATTATTGGGGTCAACTAAGGAGATCCAAACCCTTATTTATAAGAGGTTTGGAGGGAAAAATGGGTGGGAAAGTGAAATTTCACTTTGAGCAAAGTTGATCTCAAAGTTGAGCATCGGGGGAGGGGTTAAGTGAGAAAAATACCTAAAAAGCTAATTTTGTGTCCTCTCCATATAGGGAATGAATATAGTAATTCAAATTCATTCTCAGTATGGATCGGGAAAAAGACCTAAAATTTGAACCATTTTGGTGGGTCAAATTTCTATGTCTATAACATCGAGGAGATGTGGGACCATGTGCAAGATTTTGATGATTGGTGAGATTGGGCTGATCAAGCAGAGGTGGAAAAAGATGCCTTACAAGTGGAGGTAGAGCATTATAGAGTATAAATATCAGGGATGAGATCATAGGTAGATGAGCTAGGGTAGCTTAGGGTACATGTGGATGATCTAGAGTAGGTCAGAGAAGAGATATATGGGCTATAACAACAATTATATGTGGCTATGTTTGCTAAGGAAGAGGTAGATAGAGTGATGGAGTAGCTGATGGTATAGGTGGTTGATTTGTAGAGTGAGAAAGATGCACTCATCAAAACCAAGATGTAGGAAAGGGGAGTTTAGGTGCTATAGCAGATCTAGAGCAATTGAGAGTGTAGATGGTTGATCTACAATGTGAGTTAGAGGTTCTTGTAGTGGAGAGGGATCAATTGAGGGATCAAATTGAGTGATCTAGTGTGCTAGAATATAAATCAAATTCATAGGCTAAGATAGTAGATTTGAAGTGGGTTCAATATGGTTATGTGAGATCCTATCTAGTGGAGAAGGACAAGGTGATGGCTTGCGAGGCATTTTTGATTTCTCATGGGATATCACTTCTAGATTATATGAGCTTAAGGTTACATCAGAGTCATAGGAGTACAACATTGATGATGTTGATAATACCATGGTCTTCGAGGTTAGGAGCATCATAGGTAGGTAGGTCTTTTTCATGCATCATGGTGATAGCTCATATAGGAGATATGGTGAGGGATTGAGGTGATATGAGAGGAGTGGTGAATCACTGAGTGTACGATAGGTTGATGTAATTTTTTCTCTTTTATCGTGGTCTATGTGCCACCATTTTTATATTATGTATACATAGTGTAGAGGTGTGTCATGTATTGCAAGAGGTGATGATATACATGAGGAGATATATGTACGTAGTCGATCGGATATGTTTTTTATGATGGATGTACTTGATTATTTGAGCAATATATAGATATATATTTTTAGCATAATGTGAGTTAAACATTGTGGATATGGTATTTTATGGATGCATTTGATTTGATGATTTTTTAGTTACGTATATGGGTGGATGATATGAAATGTATTATGGATTTTGAGAGTTTGGATGTTGTATGTAATCAATATTTTGGGATATGCATATTTTATTGATACCACCATGTATGGTAAAGATAATAAATGATATAGTAATGACTTTTTTGGATGTATGGATAGATGACAACAAAATGAATGATGTATGATAACATAAATTTAATCATGATATGTATGCAGACGCTAATGATGAAGCAAGAATAAATATTTATCAAGTGATTTTGATATTATTTTTATAACTTGCAAGTCTTTTAATGAAGCAATACGTATGTTTCTTTCTTTTGATAAGGTGTTTTATATGGTAGAAGAGATTTCTAGAGAGTCAAATATTTAAGTTTTGTCATCAAACCCATATACTAGTCAACTGAACCCTAAACCATCTTGACTAATGTTGATTCTATCATGGATCTATGTGTGTATTAGAGTGATTTAGTTCATTTACCAATTTTGAGGGAGGTTGGACTAACCAATTGTAAACTTAGCTAAGTAAGCTAGCTCATCCACAAGTGTGCATTGGTCTGTATAAAAGAAGGTTGCTAATGTGATAGACATGTCACCACTTTTAAGGTGTACTCCACTGCCATTTAGGCCTCTATAGCCCAAGTGGAGATTAACCCCATTATTTAGGAACTTAAGGAGCTCAGGGATTCAAGATTTTTTATGGTGCTCTTTTGTTTCTTTGATATTTTTCTCATGTTTATTTTTTCCTTTTCTATTTTTTGTAGCTTGTCCTTTTGTCAAACCTAGATATCTTCAATCACACAAATGATAGGATGAGTAGGGGAAACCTTTCACTTGATGGCTAGTATATGTAAGGTGTTGTCTTTCCTAGAATAATTGTTTTTTTAAGTTTGCACATGTGTTTGATCCATGAAGGGACTTTAGTCATGTAGGGGAAGTTGAAATTTGCATTAGAATCCAATGATGTTTGATAAATTTGGATGAGGTTAACTAAAGTGCTTGACTAACAGAAAATACTTCTATTACTAAGCAACCTATGCATAAGATAGAACATGATAATATGCTAGTTGTTATAACTAGTGTGTGATGTATGTAATGAAAAATACCTAGATGGGAGTGAATGTACAAAATGATGTGAGAATGCATACATGGATGAAATGTATAACAAGGTGATGCTTATTTATAATGATATGCAAGATGAACTTTGTCATTGATTAAGTGTACCAAGTGTGTTTGGTTAGTGTGTATTTACATATCCAAAAAGGGAGATGACAATGTCATAAAAGTCTCATGAGATGAGAGATGAATGAATGTGATGGATGATATAACTATAAATTTTTAGAGACATCATTATGAATGATTAGTAGAAAGAGGAGAAGAGAGGAAGAAATAAGAGAAGAATAAAATCTATTTTTGGTATGTAGTTTCTCAAAGTGTGAACATACAATAGAGATAGAGGAATGAAGAAAGACAATAAAGTAAGAAAGGGAAGAAGAAATTCATCTTTGATATGTAGCCGCTCTAAGCGTGACCATACAATAGAAATTAGGAGGAATATGAAATAGGGAAGTGAAAATATGACTTTGAAAAAGTAATGTATTGTGTTGCAAAGTGGTTATTTTTGTGTTTTTTTTTTTGTTTGTATTTTGTTACTTTTGTATTTTTGTGATTTTTAAGATACAATGTACAAGAATTTGTCATCTTTTGTTTTTGAAATTAGGTGTAGAATGCACAAATATGAATGATGTTAAGAGGCTCATGTTCCACTATTTATTTGAGGTTGGAAAGTCAATATGCCCCTAAACCGTATTTATGAGTTATGATGAATTGAACCAACCATTTAGGTGTAAATTTATCTCATAGATGATGTGGCTTGTTTGGGTTTTGTTGGTTCTCTTTGAGAACTAGATCTCCCACTTCAAATTCTTTTTCATTGATATTATTATAATATACATAGTGAACACAGTCTTGATAGATGTGGTGATGTTCTATGGTATTTATACGATGTTCATAAAGTAGTGTGAGTTGATCTAAGTAGGCTTGATGAGTAGTGTTATCATAAATGAATTATTATAAGGTAATTCTAATATATGGGATCTCTAATTATAAAGGTATGATTGTTTTAACACAATAGACTAAGAAGAATGAAGTTTCCCCAATAGGTGTTATAATGCTAGTGTGATATACCCATATTGCTAGAGGAATTTGATTGTGCCAATCACAATGAGAGTCAACAACCATTTTGTGTAGGATAGCATAGATGGTTTTGTTCATTGCTTTAGCTTGACCATTTCCTTGAGGATAATAAGGAGTGGAGAAACTATGTTGGATGTTGTATTTTCATAGAGAGCACAAACATATTTATTTTTAAATGATGTGTCGTTATTAGATATGATGCATGAAGGAATACCAAAATGACATATAAGATGTTGAATGAATTCAATAATTTTAGGTCTTATCATTTGGATGAGTGGAATAGCCTCTACCCACTTAGTGAAATATTCCATGGTGATTATGATGAATTTATGTTTTCCAAATGATGCTGGGGTGATTTTTCCTATGAGGTTGAGATCCCATTACGAGAATGAGAAACATAGAATGAATTGGTTGCAATGCTTGTGATGGTAAATGTGTTAGATTGGTGTGTTGTTGGCATTTGACACATTTCTTAACATAGGTGCAACAATCATGTTCTATTATGGGCCAATAGTAGCCCATGTGCAAGATGTATTTAGTGATGGTCATTCCATTGAAATGACATCCATATCTACTATCATGGTTAGCAACGATGACATGGTTGTCTTCATGTGACTCTAGGCATCGAAGGAGGATGCCATCATAGCTTTATTTGTATAAAATTTTCCTCAATAATGTGTATTATATAGTTTTTTTTCAAAATATTTTTGGGTGACTTGAGATAAATCAGGAGGGAGCATACTTAATTTGAGATAGTCTTTGATTTCAAACATCCAAATACTAGGATATTCGGTTAAAAATATTTGACATTGATGTTCTCATTCAGAGTGTGGGATGAAATGGATGATTTGTACATTTTTTGTATGGAGATATGAGTAATATCTACATGTGGATTTTAAGGAAGAAGGTAACATTGGGAAGCCATAGTATCAGCAAATTGATTGTTTGTTTGTGGTAAAGCTTTGATGTCATACCATGTAAACTATGATAGTAAGTCTTTAGCAACACATAAGTAATATTTGAGTATGGTGTTGTAGCAGTTTAATTTACCAGTGACTTGGTTAGCTATAATTGAGGAGTTGTTGAAGATGTGGATATAGGTAATGCGCATTGAGAGAGAAATTTTGAGATCCAATATAAGGGTCTCATACTCTGTATTGTTATTTATACAAGATAAGGATAGTTTAAAAGAGAATATGATTGGAAGCCCATGAGGTGTAAAGAAGACACATCCAACACCTCCCCCTTGTTGATATTTTGCATCATAAAGAATATTTTTATGTCCACTTTGTCATCCAATTCAATAAATTATTCCTATTTAGTGATATGAAATATAGAATCATTAGGAAGTTCAATGAAAAGAGGCTTATCATCTGGAAGTGGAGCTTTAACCAACTGGTCTACAATGAATTATCCTTTTATGGACTTTTGATGTATGAATTCAAAGTCAAACTCGGAGAGTAGCATTAACCATTTGATAGTTCATGCATTTTGGTATGAGTGACTCATCATGTAGCATAGGGGATTATCCTGAGCGATGACATAGTTGGTGTGATTTATTAGGTAATATCACAGCTTTTTTGTGGTGAATATGAGTGCTACACAAATTTTTTTGACATATTTGTATTGAGTTTCATAGCTGACCAAGATTTTACTGAGATAATAGATTATTTTTTCTTGGTGATCCTAATTCTTTTATGCCAATAGAGTACCCAAGGCAAAATTGATGGTGGGGATGTATAGGTGAAATGGTAGATTTGGATGAGGTGGTGTTAATGTGGGTGGGGATGTGAGATATTGCTTTATATCATTGAATGCATATTGATATACCCAATCCCATTTGAAAGGCATACCCTTTTGTAACAAGTAGTTAAAAGGGTGACACTTATCTAACAATTATGCGATAAAGCGATGGATCACTTGAATTTTACCCTGTAGGCTATACAATTATTTTAGATTTGTTGGAGGTTGCATGTAAGTGATGGCTTTGATTTTTTTAGGGTCAACTTCGATGCCCCAGTGAGAGACAACGAAACCTAAAATTTTTTTGGAGAGTACTCTAAAGAAATATTTCTTTGGATTTAGTCTGACATTATGTTTGAGGAGACGATCAAATATTTTTCTAAGATGTCAAGGTGCAAACTTTGTTGTTGAGATTTTGCCACAAGATCATCCACAAAATTATCCATAATTTTTTGCATGTAATCATGGAATATGTAAGTCATGGTGCGTTGTTATGTAGAACCTATATTATTTGTTATGTAGAACCTATATTATTCAAACTGAATGACATGACTTTATAAAAAAATGTCCCCCAAGGGGTGGTAAAGGATGTTTTATGTTGATTGTCAGGGTGAACCCAAATTTTATTGTATCGTAAAAAACCATCCATGAGGGACAATATTTTGTGACCCCCATAGGAATCGACCAGCGTGTCAATGTTTGGAAGAGAAAATTCATCTTTAGGCCATGCAAGGTTAATGTCTTAAATGTTTGTGTAGATGCAAATTCCTCCTTTTGGTTTTCCTATGGGAACAACATTGTCTACCCACTCAGGGTAGTCAATTATCTGAATGAATATAAAATCTAAAAGTTTTTGTAATTCATATTTGAACATCATAGTGATGGTAGGATGCATTTTTTGAAGTCATTGTTTGACTATTTTTGCATCTTTGTCAACCATTATGTTGTGAAACACCATATTGGGATCAATTCCTATCATGTCGATGTAGGATCAAGCAAATGCTTTCTTATACTTTGTGAGGAATGCAGTGAATTTTTTATGTTCATTGAGAGATAATATTTCTCCTAACTATAGAATATATGGAATTTAAGGATCATCACTAATATCAATGTCAATAGTATCTTCAACCAACCTATGGGATCGATATTCTAATTGGGTAGGTATGGGAATGATATTGAAATCATCAACTAAATTTTCAATATAAGTATCATCATCATGAGCTATGTCAACATGGTTCATTATAGAAGACTAATGGGAGGATGAAATGTAGGTATTGATGTAGTGGAGAACTTGTAGGGTGGGGAGAAAATGGTGTGGGGATGGAGTGGGTGAAAGGTGATCAAAATTGATATAATATAGATTTTTGGACATTTTGAGTCCCTAAGCTGAAATGTTGTCATTGATGTCAATAGAGCAATAAATGTCAAAAGGATCTATGAAGGGTTTTTGTGAAAACCAAGGCAGGGAAAATAAAAGGTTTTATTTAAAACCATGGACAACATATTTGATCTGGTTTTTCTTAAAACCCACGTTGGGCTTTCGTTTCATCGAAAAAGGTGCCCCGATGATGGAGTTATTTGAGTTTTAATGTTTGGTTTAAATTTTAATTATTTAAAATTTAAATTCAAATTTAAATGGAAAGTTTTCCATCGACGTCATCATGCAAATACAATTTTAATATTTCTGTCGACGTCTTCAAAGTGTTATTAAACACTATATAAAGGGGTGGCAATTAAACCAAATAATCATCCTTGCTCTCGTGTGTTAATTGCCTTGGAATTCGAAAGAGCTCGTGCGAATTGTTGAAAAGGAAGCAGGAAGAAAGCGCAGCGATTTGGAAATCTCAAACGTGGTATGAGGCATGGCGCATTGGCGTATCAATTTTTCTAAGACTGTGGGCAGCACAAATATCAGGGATCGAATCCCCTTGACGGCAGCGTGTGGGAAGCGCTTTGGCGCTTTGTCCTTTGCGGTAGGTGGAGGAAGATTAAAGGCCCTTTTGGCCTTTGCTTTTCCAATGAGCGCTTTGGCTCGGTTGGAATCTTAGCCATGGCTAAGATGCTCGCGGTGTGTGGCGGACGGGGGTTCGAATCCCCTTGAGAGGTATTTACGTTTTTGCCTTTAATAATTTTTATTAGCCCTAAAGTTTGGAGTTATAAGGTATTTAATGGGAATTAAATTTTATCATTAGGGCTGTGATTATTATTGCAAAAGCATATTTGATTTATGTTTTATTTTTATGGAAATGGAGAATTGATTTTAGGAGAAATAAGGAGTTGTTGTTAAAGTGATTTTGAGAGATTTATTGTGGGTTATTCTTAATAAGGGTTTTTATTAAAATAGACTTTGGTGGATGTGTTTATGAAGTTGGAGTGAAAAGGGTGTAAATTAAGTTATGCTTTTATTGTGATTATTTAAAAGACCACTAACCCTTATTAATATTGAAAAGGAAAGTTGTGATTAAGTGTGGCAGATTTTGTGGACAACTTATTGGCATCAAAAAGGTATGGGCACATTCTCCTATTGATTGTTTGTGGTGGTTGATTTCTGAAATATCATTGGAGTGAAAAGGATTAATTAAAGTTTCCTTTGTGAAGATGGTTGGTTGAATGCTTCAAGGTTTTCTGATTTGTGAGTTGTATTTAAACCTTGTTTCATTAGCATTGTTGTTGAAGCCCATTGATGATGAAATGAACTTGAACATGATCTAGAAAAGAACATGAGTATCATTGTTATGTGAGACTTGAGATAAAGCATTGTTGGAAACATTTTGAGTTGGTTGATACATGCTTGAACTAGGGTTTGTGAGAAAGGGTTGTTCCTTGATGTGATTGGTTGAGTTGAGTTGGTTAAGCCTAGTCAAGTGGATGTGTGAAATGGTTGTTCAAGTTCCATAAAACAAACTATTCTATATTCTGATTTGAGTTGAGATTGAGATTGAAGAATAGGACATATTGAGTCTCTAACAATTCTCTTTATGCTTCTATTGAGTTGAGATTGGGATTTGAGTATAGAACATATAGAGTCTCTAAAAATTCTCTTTATGCTTCTATGAGATTGATTTGAGTTGAGATTGATATTTAAGAATAGGACATATTGAGTCTCTAACAATTCTCTTTATGCTTCTATTAAGTTGATATTGGGATTTGAGTATAGAACATATAGAGTCTCTAAAAATTCTCTTTATGCTTCTATGATATTGAATTGAGATATTGATTGTACTTTGAGTTTAGAACATATTGAGTCTCTAACAATTCTCTTTATGATTCTATGAGATTGAACAAGTTCTGTGTAAGCTTGTTAAGCAGATTTGAGACAAGTCTTTGAGAAGGCTTGTGGACTATTTTGAGTTAAGCTTTTGTGAAAGCTTGCTAAAAAGATTTGAGCAAGTCCAAGAGAGGACTTATTGAGCAGATTTGAGCAAGTCCAAGAGAGGACTTATTGAGTAGATTTGAGCAAGTCCAAGAGAGGACTTATTGAGCAGATTTGAGCAAGTCCTAGAGAGGATTTGTTGAGCATATTTAGATAGGTTTTGTGTGAACTTATTGAGAGATTTAGATAGGTTTTGTGTGAACCTATTGAGCAGATTTGAGTAGGTTCTGAGTGAACCTATTGAGAAAAATTGTACTAGACCGATTGTACTATGTTTAGTGCAAGAGATTGAGCAGAACTATGCTAGACCGACTGAACTATGTTTGGTATAGTATTGAGATAGAGCTTTGGAGGTGACAGAGTATAGAGGATAGAGTCTCAGTGGATAGAGATCCAGCAACCAGGACAATTGAAGACAAGATCTGAGTGAGAAGTCTTCAAGTGGAGAGAGATCCACCAGTCAGTGCAACATAGAGATAGAGTCTTCTAGAAGATCACTAGCCAGAGCAGAAGGGGAAAGAGTTCTCCTATGGAAGAGATCCACGAACTTGAGATTAGGGGATCAACATCTCCTTTGGACCGAGGTCCATAAACATTGTAATTTGGGAAGGATTCCCAAGAGATCATTTGAGAAATATTTAGAAGAAATATTTTCTCTATGGAGGTAGCCCACATTGGGTGAACCACGTTAAAATCTGTGTCTCTATTGTGTGTGGTGTTTTGTACATTGCTTTGATTACTGCTATTGATATTGCTATCTATACACTACATAATATTGATTTGAGAAGAAAAGTAAAAAGTGGTCTTATACTGTTCACCCCCTCTCAGTATAAGCTTGTGTTCTTCAATTGGTATCAGAGCGGGTTCCTTCAGAAGAGTTTGACAACTTGAAGGAAAAGTGGTCTAAGAACACAATGGATCAAAAGGATCAAAATAATGAGGCCTTCAATAATACAGTACCAATATTTGATGGAAGTGACTTCCTATATTGGTGTGTGCTGATGAGATTTCACCTGATGGCACTTGGCAATGAAGTTTGGGATGCAGTGGAATTTGGGTACAATTCAAAAATTAATCCTCCTACAGATAAGGAAGGTAGGTTTCTCATGCATGCAAATTCAAGAGCTATGAATGCAATTATAAGAGGATTACGTAGATCAGAATCTATGAAGGTAATGGAATGCAAAACAACAAAAGATATGTGGGAACTCTTGCAAACCATATATGAAGGAGATAAAAGTGTCAGGAAAGCAAAGATCAAAAATCTCAAAGGAGAATTTGAGAATCTAAGAATGAGGGATGATGAAAGCATTCATGACTATCTCAACAAGGTTGATGAACTTATACATGAGATGAAAGGTCTTGGAATGAAGGTTGATGAATCTGATGCTTGCGACAAGATCTTGAGGACTCTTCCAAAAAGGTATAGTGAAAATGTTTCTGCCATAGAAACATCAATTGATAGTGATAATCTAACAAGAAATGCTTTGCTTGGTATGCTTACAACTTTTGAGATAAGAACAAAAGATCCTATTCCTCCAAAAGAAGTTGCATTCAAAGTGGATAGTAAGAAAAAGGGTAAGAAGACAGAATCAAGCAATGAATCTTCTAGTGATGAAGAAGCTAACTATGGTAGAAGAGATAAAGGGTTCAAAAGACCAATAGATATGAGATCTATCAAATGCTTTAATTGTGGTAAGTTTGGACATTTTGCAATAGAATGCAAAGAGCCAAAGATCAACAATGATGAAGAAAAATAGGATCACAGGTACAGGGAATCTAAAAATTATAGGTACCAAAAGAAAAATAGGGATGGACAAAACAGGCAAGGGAAGAAGTTCTTCCAAAGGCAAAAGAGAAGCTACTATGCGGATAATCCAAGTAAGTACCAAATTGATAGTGATGCTAGCTTTTCAGACAATGATAGAGATGAAGTCTTGTTCATGGTTAAGGAAAAAGATCAAGTTAAGAAAAAGACTCCAGTTATTCTCAAGTGTTTTAGATGTGGTAAATTTGGACACCTTGAAGATGATTGCACAAGAGATGGTTATAGTTTCAGTGATGATGATTTTGAAGATGCACTTGATAGATCAAATGAGAATCTTCTAATGGCTTTAGAAGATAAAGAATTGAGTGATCCTATAGAAAGCAAGTCAAAAGAAAGAAATGATATGGACAAAGGCAAACAAATAGAGGACTACTCAATAGAGAATGGTTATGATCTCAAAGGTGAACTTATCTATGCTCTTGACACAGTGAAGAAGGTAAGAAAGCAACACTCTAAGCTTGAAAGTCAGTTTCAAGAATGTGATGAAGAAATATTATTGCTCATAGAGGACTTAGAGAAGTCAAAGGCCAAGGCAAGTAAGTTCAGAGAAAAGTTAGAAGCAAAAATCTTGGAATGTGAGAAGTTAGCACAAGAAGTGGCTACTCTAAAGAAAGATTTACAGGACTCCAAGATCAAGATGAAGAGTTTCACAAATAGCTCTAAGAACTTGGATAAGTTCATTCATGGACAACAAAGAACATCATGTTCAACAGGTCTAGGTTTTGGAAAGAAATAGGAAAAGGCAAAGTCTACTTCAAGTCTTGAAGAAGAAGAAACAACATCAGAAGAAGATACTTTAGAAGAGGGATTCTCAGATGTAAGTGAAAGTGAAACTTCTAAGGATGAGTCAGATTGTAGTGGGTCCAACAGGGACAATGGGCAAAGAAGATACAGATGGAACAACAATCAGAATAGGAGACCAATGAGGTCTAGGCAAGGAAGCTTCAATGGGAGATGCTTCTCATGTCACAGGTTTGGGCACATGGCTTCATAGTGCAGGACACATGAAAGATAGGTATATGGAAGAGAACAACTTTTCCAAGGATATTGTTATTCATGTAATGAGTTTGGTCATAAGGCAATAAATTGCAGGATTCATGATAGAAGAGGATATGGCTTCACCAGGAGAAATCCTAAGACTATTGCACATCCAAGGAATAATAACATTAAGTGTTATAAGTGCAATAATGATGGTCACATAGCAAGATGGTGTAGAGCAAATATTCCAAAAATAGGTATGAACAAGAATAGGAATATGAACATGAACAGAATAGGAACATGAACATAAACAAGAAGATGAATAGGAACAGAGACTCAAAAAATAATAGAGACTCAGAAAAGAATGAGAACAAGAATAGGTACAAGAATAGGAACATGGATGAGAACAAGAATAAGAACAGGAACAGGGATGATGACTCGAAAAGAAATAGTGAGAGAATTCAACAAAAAGAAAAAGGAAAAGACAAAGGCAGAGAATAGTGCTTTCGAGGAGTAGAAATACTCCCACCCTAGAATTAACCACCTCATGTGGAGGTGGGGGAGGGGCTAAGCTAAGAGGCTTAATTCTTAGCCCCGAGCCCCAAAGGTGACCCTTTGCCATTGATGTCAAAGGGGGAGAGATTTGTGTATTATGGGGAGAGTTTTTGGATATGAGGAGAGATTTGATATCTAAGAGAGCATTGAGCCAGGGGAGCAAAGCCCCAAGGGGAGCAGAAAAGAAGGTCAAAATTTAGTAAAAGGATTTGGGTTGCCATCAATGACAAAGGGGGAGATTGTTGGACATTTTGAGTCCCTAAGCTGAAATGTTGTCATTGATGTCAATAGAGCAATAAATGTCAAAAGGATCTATGAAGGGTTTTTGTGAAAACCAAGGCAGGGAAAATAAAAGGTTTTATTTAAAACCATGGACAACATATTTGATCTGGGTTTTTCTTAAAACCCACGTTGGGCTTTCGTTTCATCGAAAAATGTGCCCCGATGATGGAGTTATTTGAGTTTTAATGTTTGGTTTAAATTTTAATTATTTAAAATTTAAATTCAAATTTAAATGGAAAGTTTCCCATCGACGTCATCATGCAAATACAATTTTAATATTTCCGTCGACGTCTTCAAAGTGTTATTAAACACTATATAAAGGGGTGGCAATTAAACCAAATAATCATCCTTGCTCTCGTGTGTTAATTGCCTTGGAATTCGAAAGAGCTCGTGCGAATTGTTGAAAAGGAAGCAGCGAAGAAAGCGCAGCGATTTGGAAATCTCAAACGTGGTATGAGGCATGGCGCATTGGCGTATCAATTTTGCTAAGACTGTGGGCAGCACAAATATCAGGGATCGAATCCCCTTGACGACAGCGTGTGGGAAGCGCTTTGGCGCTTTGTCCTTTGCGATAGGCAGAGGAAGATTAAAGGCCCTTTTGGCCTTTGCTTTTCCAATGAGCGCTTTGGCTCGGTTGGAATCTTAGCCATGGCTAAGATGCTCGTGGTGTGTGATGGACGGGGTTCGAATCCCCTTGAGAGGTATTTACGTTTTTGCCTTTAATAATTTTTATTAGCCCTAAAGTTTGGAGTTATAAGGTATTTAATGGGAATTAAATTTTATCATTAGGGTTATGATTATTATTGCAAAAGCATATTTGATTTATGTTTTATTTTTATGGAAATGGAGAATTGATTTTAGGAGAAATAAGGAGTTGTTGTAAAGTGATTTTGAGAGATTTATTGTGGGTTATTCTTAATAAGGGTTTTTATTAAAATAGACTTTGGTGGATGTGTTTATGAAGTTGGAGTGAAAAGGGTGTAAATTAAGTTATGCTTTTATTGTGATTATTTAAAAGACCACTAACCCTTATTAATATTGAAAAGGAAAGTTGTGATTAAGTGTGGCAGATTTTGTGGACAACTTATTGGCATCAAAAAGGTATGGGCACATTCTCCTATTGATTGTTTGTGGTGGTTGATTTCTGAAATATCATTGGAGTGAAAAGGATTAATTAAAGTTTCCTTTGTGAAGATGGTTGGTTGAATGCTTCAAGGTTTTCTGATTTGTGAGTTGTATTTAAACCTTGTTTCATTAGCATTGTTGTTGAAGCCCATTGATGATGAAATGAACTTGAACATGATCTAGAAAATAACATGAGTATCATTGTTATGTGAGACTTGAGATAAAGCATTGTTGGAAACATTTTGAGTTGGTTGATACATGCTTGAACTAGGGTTTGTGAGAAAGGGTTGTTCCTTGATGTGATTGGTTGAGTTGAGTTGGTTAAGCCTAGTCAAGTGGATGTGTGAAATGGTTGTTCAAGTTCCATAAAACAAACTATTCTATATTCTGATTTGAGTTGAGATTGAGATTGAAGAATAGGACATATTGAGTCTCTAACAATTCTCTTTATGCTTCTATTGAGTTGAGATTAGGATTTGAGTATAGAACATATAGAGTCTCTAACAATTCTCTTTATGCTTCTATGAGATTGATTTGAGTTGAGATTGAGATTTAAGAATAGGACATATTGAGTCTCTAACAATTCTCTTTATGCTTCTATTAAGTTGAGATTGGGATTTGAGTATAGAACATATAGAGTCTCTAACAATTCTCTTTATGCTTCTATGAGATTGAATTGAGATATTGATTGTACTTTGAGCTATAGAACATATTGAGTCTCTAACAATTCTCTTTATGATTCTATGAGATTGAACAAGTTCTGTGTGAGCTTGTTAAGCAGATTTGAGACAAGTCTTTGAGAAGGCTTGTGGACTGTTTTGAGTTAAGCTTTTGTGAAAGCTTGCTAAGCATATTTGAGCAAGTCCAAGAGAGGACTTATTGAGCAGATTTGAGCAAGTCCAAGAGAGGACTTATTGAGTAGATTTGAGCAAGTCCTAGAGAGGATTTGTTGAGCAGATTTAGATAGGTTTTGTGTGAACCTATTGAGTAGATTTAGATAGGTTTTGTGTGAACCTATTGAGTATATTTGAGTAGGTTCTGAGTGAACCTATTGAGCAAAATTGTACTAGACCGATTGTACTATGTTTAGTGCAAGAGATTGAGCAGAACTATGCTAGACCGATTGAACTATGTTTGGTACAGTATTGAGATAGAGCTTTGGAGGTGATAGAGTATAGAGGATAGAGTCTCAGTGGATAGAGATCCAATAGCTAGGACAATTGAAGATAAGATCTGAGTGAGAAGTCTTCAAGTGGAGAGAGATCCACCAGTCAGTGCAGCATAGAGATAGAGTCTTCTAGAAGATCACTAGCCAGAGCAGAAGGGGAAAGAGTTCTCCTATGGAAGAGATCCATGAACTTGAGATTAGGGGATCAACATCTCCTTTGGACCGAGGTCCATAAACATTGTAATTTGGGAAGGATTCCCAAGAGATCATTTGAGAAATATTTAGAAGAAATATTTTCTCTGTGGAGGTAGCCCACATTGGGTGAACCACGTTAAAATCTGTGTCTCTATTGTGTGTGGTGTTTTGTGCATTGCTTTGATTACTGCTATTGATACTGCTATCTATACACTGCATAATATTGATTTGAGAAGAAAAGTAAAAAGTGGTCTTATACTGTTCACCCCCCTCTCAGTATAAGCTTGTGTTCTTCATAGATCAATTGCCAAAATACAATTAGGATGTGCATCATAGTGAAGAGGAGAAAAAAATTCAGTTGAGATCATGTTGATCATAGGTTGCATGGATGATGCATGTTGCACCATATTAGTAGGTTTAAAAGGTTGGATTATGGTTTGTGGTGGTGGTAGAAGTTGGTGAAGAAATATGGGAGGATAAGCTAGTGGAGGAAGGTGTTGTGTTGGGTGTTCACAAGGAAGGAGAAGTGGGAGAATTGGAAGGGGGATGGGAAATATATGAAGAAAATCATTGTCTCCCTCGAGTGGTTCAGTGATGGGAAATATGGGGTAGAAATTTCCTCGAAGCTATTTGAATCGATAGAGAGTGTATCGAATGGTACATCCAGCTCATCGTCGAAGATGTTAGAAAATTCTAGGTGAATCATGGCTACATGGAAGAAAGAAGAAGGAATGTCAATGGATGATTGAGAGGATTGGCTTCCTATTGGAGATGGGTAGTCTAAATCTATAGAGTTCTCCTCATCATAATCAGTAAGCGTGATGCTAAAGCATGTGAATTGGCCTACTAGTTCATCTTGATTTGGGCGTTGATAACCGATACTCGATCTATCATTGGGTTGGAGGAAGGTAGGGTTGATGATGTTATGCCACCCTTGTTCATGATGATCCAAACCATACCCATGCTAATTGTGGCATTGAAAATAATGCAATGTAAAATTTAGATTAGATAGGTAATCGAGATTTGCACATAATGGAAGCTCAGGTTCAAGGGGTTTGATTGATTGTAAGGAGGTATCGATACCTCCATAGATGAAGTTGGTTTGATTCATGGGAACCCCCATTGGGATGATAGTGTCAATTTTCAGAGGTGCATTTTGAGGATAGCCAAAATCATATGTTGATTGGATGCTAGGTGGGGTGAGGTGAGCGTTATGTACCACATACTCTCCAGGTCCTAGACTTGTCATAAGTACAAAAATATGTGGTGTCTCAGGATGCGTTTGAGACATCAAGGTTCCAAAATTTGGTGAAGGTGAGGTGGAAGAAGTGGATGCTTGGGATTCAAGTGGAAGATTGATGGGTAGGGAGGAGATGAGAGGTGGGAGAGTACTAGGTCAAGGAGGAGGATGCAAAGTGGAGGAATTGGAAAGTGGAGATTGGTGAGGTGGCATGTGAGTTATGAAGGAAGGGGGTGGAAAATGGTTGTGGATGGTGGGGAAGGTAAAGGGTAGGGAGGAGAGGTATTAGAAGAATGTTGATGAGGTAGTATGTGAGGGGTGAAGGAAGGTGGTGGGAATATGATTGGGGGTTGGGAAATGATCATGGGGAGGATGAGAGTGGGTGACTACGGGGGGAGTTGAGGATGTTGATGCTTCTATTGTTGTAGCTTGGGTGGTGATTGGAGGTGTGATTGGTGTGGTTGCAAGGTGGGTGGAAGGAAGGGTGGTAGCAGGTGGTAGGGTGATCAAATTGCAAAATTAGAATGGATCATCATCGACTAGAATTCGATGGACCTCTCCTACATGTAGGTATTTGATACAATGATGGATGGTGGAGGGAACACATTGCATGTCTTGAATCCAAGGTCTATCGAGGAGGAGGTTGTATTGCATCTCACCCTCAATGATATGGAGATGAGTGGAGATTGTTTTGGCACCTACCTTGATTGGTAGGATGATTGTGCCCAATGTTTGACATAGTGTGCCATTGAAAGACCATAAGTCCATTACAGGGGTAGAGTGATGTTCTGGTGGAATTTTGAGATGATTGAGGGTGGGTGATGTGATGATGTTGATGGAAGATCCAATGTCAATCAACACACATTTATAGGTGGTGCCATCAACTTTTTCCATGATGTGCATAGGAGGATCTAACCTAGGGCCTATGAGAGTTGTGATCTCATGATTGTAGAACATGATGGATGGTTGCATGCTTGTACGCACATTGCCTATGAAATTAGTGAAAGCATTGCTATCATTTGTTTGAAGATCAATGGACCTCAATATGTCATTTAAAGCCTCATGATGAGGTTGTGATTATTGTAGGAGGTCATAGATTGATAGCTTAGCAGGTATTGTTTGAAGTTGATGGGTAAGACTACTTCGAATGGTGATGATTGACCTCAGTGATGGAGGTGGACCTTGGGCTTGTGGAGGTGTGGAAGATGGTGGGGTAGACTCTGGTGCCTATGGTGGATTAGGTTGAGTGGAATATCTATTATTTTGTATGATGATATTGATCATCTCAACAAAGCCTTGTTGTTTAGGTACATGATTGACCTGATTGACTTGAGGGTTCTACCCTTGTGTATTGGATGTGGAAGCTTGCATTTTGGGAATGGTATATTGTGGTAGAGGATTTTGAAAGACATCCAAGTTTTGGTTGGAGGGAGCTAAGGGATTATCAACCCGAATGGCACCATTATCAATGAGATCTTGGATGAGGTGTCAAAACTATTGGTAATTACTAATATCATATCCTTTGTGATGATGATAGTCACAATGGGTATATTTATTATAGCCTCTTGGTTTTGGTGTAGTAGGATCTTCTGGTCGAACTTGAGGTAAGGCTGGATGACCAGTAGTCAATAGCCTTTGGAAGATGCTACCCAGTGGTTCGGTCAAAGGGGTCCATGTACGGGGTGGATGATCACCTAGATATTGGGGGGCATGCAGGTTAGGCTACGCTGGTGGGGGAAAAGCATTCCCTGGGTGTGGATGATTTGGTTGTTGCAATGGGACATTTTGAATGGGTGGTGTGGTTATTGTATTGAGTACCAAGTTGGTGTTCTGAGGTGGTTTGGGTTGATTCTGACTAGAATTGCCCTTTTGAAATTTGTTTGGATTGTAGTTAGACTTTTTGTGGGGTTTGATCTTCCCCTTTTGGATTTTAACCTCCTTGATCAGCTTGGCATGATTGGAAGCTTCCTCGAATGTGCTATGTGGTTGCATTTGTAAGTTTCTAGAGATGGCTTTGATGCAACTCTTGAAAAATACCTTAACCAATTTTATTTGAGGAAGAGGGAAAGGGATGTCATTAATAGCAATTCTCCATCGTGTGACATAGTCATTGATGGATTCATCCTCAAAATATCATAAATTATAGAGGTATGGCAATGATGTCTGATTCTTGATATTGAGAGTAAAGTATTCAGGAAATGTATTTGCCAATTATTTAAATGTACATAAGTTGTGGCGAGGTAGGTTATCATACTAGTTCAAAGTGGGTCCCCTAAGTGATTGTGGAAAAGTTTTGAACATGAAGGTCTCATAAACACTGATGCGATAACATGCAAATTGATAGTTGCTCAAATGTTCTTGGGGGTCCTCCCTACCTCTAAATTTATCAAATTTAGGATCAAACTTGGAGGGGTAGGGTGGCATGTGTATAGATAGATGGATGGGTTTGGAGCACAACTCACTATAAGTGGGTTTGGTACACCCATATCTATTAGAACGCGTCTGCAATTGCTTGATTTGGTCTTGCATAGTCTGAATAGTTTGTGGCAAGACTAGCACGATGAGGTTGGAACCAACTAGGGTGGTAACCAACGAATGCTCTGGATGATTGTGGTTGGGCATGTGATAGTTGGCGGGTGACGTTTGATTAGGAACGATGGGGTTTTGATTCAAATGTGGATGCACATTTTGATGTGGAGTTTGATTGACCATAGGAATGGTCTCTTGTTGATAGATGTGGTCAGGCCCCTCATAATACTGAGTTTGTGTGGGTACCTAAAGTTGTGTGTTGTGGTAGGGTGTTTGTGTATACCAATCAAGATCAGGCACTTATTGATTTTCCATGGGAGGAAATGATGTTTGATTAGGGTCCTATTGAATATACCCTTGTTGGGGTAGCCCTTGAACTACCATTTGTTGTTGTAAGGGCATTTGAACATACCTTGATTGATTGAGCCCCTGGTTGGGCATTTGTTGTTGCTAGTGTGTTTGATTGGATCCTAATTGAGTAAGCCCCTAATTGGGCACTTGCTATTGTAAGGGAATTTGAACATACCTTGATTGATTGAGCCCTTGATTGGGCATTTGTTATTGGAGGGGAATTTGAGGATACCCTTATTGATTGAGTCCTTGATTGGGAACTTGATGTTGTAAAGGGTGTTGAGTAAACCTTTTTTTGGTTGAGCCCTTGATTGGGAATTTGAGTTTGTAAAGGATTTTGAGTAAACCCTTGTTGGTTGAGCCCTTGATTGGGCACTTGATTGTTTAAAGGGATTTGAGTAAACCCTTATTGATTGAGCCCTTGATTGGGCACTTGATTTTTCAAAGGGATTTGAGTAAACCCTTGTTGATTGAGCCCTGATTGGGCATTTGTGTTTGTAAAGGATATTGAGTAAAGGGATTTGAGTAAATCCCTATTGATTGAGCCTCTGATTGGGAATTTGATTGGTTAAAGGGATTTGAGTAAACCCTTATTGATTGAGCCCCTGATTGGGCACTTGATTGTTCAAAGGGATTTGAGTAAACCCTTGTTGATTGAGCCCTTGATTGGGCACTTGATTGTTTAAAGGAATTTGAGTAAACCCTTGTTGATTAAGCCCCTGATTGGGCACTTGATTGTTTAAAGGGATTTGAGTAAACCCTTATTGATTGAGCCCCTGATTGGGCACTTGATTGGTTAAAGGGATTTGAGTAAACCCTTATTGATTGAGCCCTTGATTGGGCACTTGATTGTTCAAAGGGATTTGAGGAAATCCTTGTTGATTGAGCCCTTTATTGGGCATTTGATTTTTCAAAGGGATTTGAGTAAATCCTTGTTGATTGAGCCTTTATTGGGCATTTTATTTTTCAAAGGGATTTGAGAAAATCCTTGTTGATTGAGCCCTTGATTGGGCACTTTGATTTTGTAAAGGGGTTTGAGGAAATCCTTGTTGATTGAGCCCCTGATTGGGCATTTGATTTTGCAAGGAGAGTTGAGAAAACCCTTGTGCGATCGATGAAAAGATAGGTTGTCCGAGAGATGACATGGAAGGATGAGTGGACATCCAAGAAGGTGGAGCAGTGAAGAATTGGGTTGTGGTTTATTGAGAAGGAGATGGTTGATTGAGGAGGGATTGATTAGGGGCCAAAGATGTGAATGTATTGAGTTGGGTTTGTGGTTGAGGATGAGGGGGGTGGTACCAGATTGCGTAGGAGGAAATGTAAAGACCATGTTTGTGGAAGGTGGAAGGCTAGTGGATGGGGGAATGGAAGTTGGATGACTTGAGGGAGAAGTTTCGTGCAATCCAATCAATTGTGGACTAGAGAAGATGAAGGTGGAGGAGCTGGATGTGGTACCAAATGGATTATGATAAGAAGGGATAGATGGAGGATGTTGGTGGAATATGAATGCCAAAGCTTGGCATGTCAATTTGAGAGACAACCGGTGGTTCTGTTTGAAGGATGTGTTGATGGTAAAGGAGGGGATTTTGAGTGATGCTTATCAAAGATGATGAATTTTGTGGCTCACCCAATTGCTCTTGTTGGGATGACTCTCCTTGGTGTTCAAATAATGGATTCACTTGTGTGTGTTTTAGGAGTGTGCACTCTTGGGCGTGCGCTTTACATCATGTGTGGACCATATTGTGCAGAAAATGGAATGTAGACCAACTTTGTCTAGTGAAAAATCAATAGAAACTAGCAGTTTGAGCTGTGGGATGCTTTGTTTGATCAAATAAAGACTATTTTTTGGAAAACGCACCTCGGGGTGCGTTTTTAGGTCAAAACATACCTCGACCTACGTTTTCAAAAAAATAGGTGTTTGATGTCTAGAAAGTGGTCAAATTGATTTTGGAGGTCTCTGGAACTAGATTTGTGAAGTTTCCAATAGTTTTGGTGGTGTTTTGAGTGATTTTGTAACTATGTGTTTGAATAATTTGTATCTATCACAAAAGTGTTTTAATTAATTTGCAAACAACAAACAAAGTGTGTGATTGAGATTAAAGTTGATCTTGATTTGTAGGTTTTGTGTGTTTTGATGTGAAAGACCACTACAAACTCAAGGTATGTGAATGATGTCTAGAAAAGGTATGTTAATGTACACCCTTCCCACTATACTCAAAAGTACGCAAGGAGTGAGGAGACAAAAATGGGTGAAGGCTTCCTATGATGGTGAAAGGCTCGAGGTGACTAGAAGGAAGACTCAAAACTCCTCTTATGAAAGAGGTGGCATTGTCTAAGACTTGCTACTAGCCTATGCAGGCTTTCGCTTCACCCTTGGATGGGCTTAGTCAAGAATGACAGTTGCACACTCATGAATTATGTAAGCCCTATGAGTAGGGGCATCTAATCCTAACCTACCCCAAGGATCTCTCAAGGGTAGGGGAATTTCTGGTGATGAAGTCCAAAAAATCACTCGTGGGGGCTACTAAGGTGTGTAGGGGGTGAGCCAATGGTTGGAGATGAAGCCCAACATCATTGGTCTCGATTGGAGGTTGGTGATGAAATCCAACACAAACCAATGTTTATGCCTTGTGTGTGTGTATGCTATGTTAAGAAAGTGGTAAATGCTAGAAATGAACTACTTTAAGTAAAAGAAATGCACTTTTATTTTTAGATTTTTTATTTTGGAAAAGGGAAATGCGCTTTTGAAATGCAAAAAATGCAAGAAAAACTTAGCAAATCATGTTTTGTAAACAAGAAAGAAACGCTATGCTAAGAAGCAATGAAAAGGGTCACTTGATTTCAGTGAATTGATCTAAGATTTTCTTAGGCGCAAATCTGTGTACACTAGCCAAGATATGCCTATTAAGGTTATGGCTAGATGTCTCCTAGAGCTTTATATATGAGGTAGAGTATCAAGATCTTACTCTAAACTCATGGATATGAAGAGATTAAGAGGGCTTTTCACACCTTATGCAAATTATTTAACACTAAATTATGTATATGTTTTAATGCATATGAATTTGGAAAGAAAGGTAGGCTAACTTGAAAAATTACCACATGATTATGGTGCATTTTAAAAGCAAATATAAACTAAGTCACAAAATGACCTAATGTTCTAGGTACCTTTTAGAAAGTAATGTTCAAATGGTTATTCAATGTGCAAAATAAAACAAAAATAATATAAAAATAGATCAAATTTAGGACTTAGAATAGTCTACCTACGTTTTCTAGCATATGGAAGGCTTCTATGGTCTGTCAAGGTTTGCCATAGGTGTCGAAGTCCAAAATGCACTTGAGGATACATTTTCAGGCTATAACATACCTCGAGGTGCATTTTCCTCCAAAACTGGTGTTTTTTCCTAATTTTAGACCTATAGCAGATCTGGGATACAATGACCAGGTGTTTTTCTAGTCTATACCTATGATTTTGCAAAAAAATATCAAAATTTTGCTAACTTAAAGAAAACCTATTTTCTATGCAAAATATCAAAAAGTGACACAAAGAAAAACATGAGGTTGTTGATATGGAGCCTGAAGTGTGTTTCAGGGTGTTGGGAGAGTCCATGCTTGGTTTTGTAGGACCTGTAATGATAACAAGACCACAAAATTTGTTAGATATCTATCAAACTAACACAAGCATATAAAACCATGATCACCAAAATGAAGTGAAATAAAAACATGTTGCTTCATATATATTGATTGTAAAAGAGGTTACAATAAGGAAATGATATCCTTTTACAAAACACCTCGTAGGGTTACAAAAGAGGGACTCCATTAGGAGGGACCCTAGCATGGAATAAGTCTTGCAACACCGCAGGCATCTTCTTTCAATTCCTCAAGGTTGGAGTGGGCTTATGATGCATGCCACTATGAGCTACACCTATTTTATGACCTATGTAACCCTACAAAAGAGTGTTAGATTATTTGGAGGCCTGTCTCAATCAGGCCTCCTATAAAGAAAGACATATAGACCAAATCTGATAAAAAATGCATTACAAAGATTCAAAATGAACTTAAATCGATACAGAAGCAAGATATTACCTTTGAGGCCAGTTTGATGACCAGAAAGTGGAAAACACACCTTGGGGTGCATTATCTAGGTGTGCTTGCACCTCAGGGCATGTTTTGAGTTTTTTTCTAGGATTTGTTGAAAAATTCACTGTGGAGCCTTCTAGAGCAGTTATGTGCTAGTTTGGAAGATAGAGATGTATGTTCTGCTCCATATACCATCTTAAACCTATAATAGATATGTATAAAATTGGGGCATATGTGATCCAAGGGGTTTGGGATGCATCAACCAACATTTTGATAGCATAACTTTACCATTTTTTGCCTCTCTAAATTTGTAGACATGCTCTTCTATTTATAGATTTTCTAGGCAAGTGAAGGGGGGTGTGATGTGGAGGAGAGAGGAGACTCATTTTAAATGAGCATGTGGGGTGTAAGACTTTCTTACCTAAGTGCATTAAGTGGGAATGGGTGCTCCATGCCCATGTAAGACTTGGGGAGGAGTGAAAGACCCCTTTTTCAACCTTTTGCCTTGAATGCCCTTTATGAAGGGTGGGTGCTTTTTGAAAAAGGGCACAAGTGGATGCTTTAAAAAGCACATGAGAGGAGTGTGAGGGGTGCATATATTGGAAGGGGGAAGACCTACCCCTTTTTAGGGTTTTGAATAGCCTTTTGTTGGACTTTAAGGTTTTGAATTGATTTTGTCAATGTTTTTGTTGGTTGTGGAGCCCGATTCTCTATCTAATTTGGAGGTCTTGTTTTCATCTACACTTTGATCCACTCCATGAAAGGGGTGTGTAGGGTGGCAATTCCCCCTACTAATATATATCATGAGGGGGATGATGATAGTTATGGATCCCCCTAGTGGGGGTTTAGGGGCAGCACCCTAGAAGCCAAAAATAGATTTTTTTTCTCTTTGTAAATTTGGACCATTCATTAGTAGGTCACATATCGGATGATGGATTTTATGTTGGAATTTTTACCCTAAAATTGTAACTCTTATTTATAAGGATTATTTTGAGTGGTGGTTGTGTATTAGAGTAATTGACAGTGAGAAAGAAGAGGAGGTTACATCGGTTGTGTTGTAGGTTGTATCCCTTCATTTTTGTTGGACAAAATAAAGAAGGTCTGGTTATTTTCTCTATGGACATAGCCCATATTGGTTGAACCACATATATTTTGTGTCTCTCTTTTATTGCATTATATTTTTGTATTTATATTATTTCTCACATTTATTTATCCTAAAAAATTTTCCCTTTTCAAATTAATTTTAATTTTTTTTGCATTTTAAATGTTAATTGTTTTTACAAGAGGTTATTTAAGATATTTTTAGGTGTCTAAAGAATTATAGAATTATCCAATACTTGGAAAAACTCCATAGCTAAGTAGTTATAGTTAAACTCTCAAACAAAGCTAAAATATTTATAGATCTCAAAGCTTAATGAAATTTTGTATTAGTACAACATGAATTTATAGAGATATCCCCCACTACCATCACCCTAATAGTAGAATGGAATCATTTAAAGAAAAAATAAAACATGAAACTATTGAGACAACAAAGTTTGGATCAACTTATTTGGGGAGTGTAGGCCCAAAATGGCCACATACTTAGAAAAAAATTAGAAATTTTGCCTAAAACATGAAGATATCATTCCACACACTTTGTAGTTTATTTTAGAGTTGATCTGCAAAAAAGGCCACAAATCTGTCCAACACTTGATGAATTTTTGTACTTGGAGAAATTCCACATAAGTTTCTTAGTTCTTGGATCTAGACTAGCGATGTTCCATGAATACGTAAATTGTATTGAAGAAATATGATGTCAGTGTAAAATAATTGTGGATTGAAGACCACTTCATATTATTTGATATCTTTTGAGTGGTTAACTATTGGAGAGCTTGATTATGGAGAGCACATAGGAAATTTTTGTGTGGAATGGTGATAGAAGGTGGAAAGCTAAATATAAGAGATGTGGATTCGTGATGAAGGTATTTTTGACTAACTTTCTTCCAAAATGGTGACACACAATATTTTATTCTGAAGCCAGTGTGGAATGGAGGAAGAATCACTTTACACTGTAGTGGGTCCAGAATGATGTTCACAAGCCAATGCACTTGCTTGGGTCTGAAATGGAATCCATGGAGTTTTAGAGGATAGATGACGTCATCAACTTCTTTGTGCAGATTGGTGAATGCTTTATCACCAAAGAAGAAAAACAAAGGATAGGGAGTGGATTTCATCTCATTTCACTTTTAAAGAATTTTAGTACCAGATTGGTGTTCAGTAGTTTCTAAAGCATGAAGGGTGATGTCATCAATTTTTAAAAGTGGAATGGCACTATGTTCTCCCCCACCATTATATCAAGCTTGTGTTAGATTAAATCCTAGCCATATGATAGGGAGATTGATGGTTGAGATCTTTCCAAGAAATTTGAAGCATATAAAAGCAATTTCTCACCATATTTAAAAAATTTAGTTGGAGGAGAAAGTCAAGTCATCGAGGATTTCAAGAATATAAGAACCAGAGACAGTTACATATCAACAATGGTAGAATATTTCCAAGATAGATCAATGATGCATATGCAGTCTCCAACGGCCAAAAATCTAGTTAGCACTGAAAAACCAACAAGTTGAAGAGGTTTTAAGCTACCATGATGGTCCACTTGTAGAGGATTGCCTAGAGGTTGAACCAGTAAGATAATGCCAACAATAACTCTCTATTGATCTGTTAAAATTTAATCTTTCTAATGCTCCTTATTATTTTAATTTTACAAAACTATAAATAGATGTCGAATCCTCATTTTTAAGGGTCAGCTCTAGTGTGTTTTCCTGTGCTACTGTAAATATTCCCAAGGGCTAATGAAAGGAGCATTACATTTATTTTTACCTCAAATTTTATGTCTTCATAATTCGATATCAGATATTTGAATTCTTTAGTTGCATTTATATGAATATTTGAATGGTTATTTTGTGCTAAATTAATGGATTACTTACTGCTAGGGTAATTGAAATTTTCTTCTAAATTAGATCTTTGTTTCTAGGGAGTGCATTTCTATAAAATCTAGCTATTGATTAATTCTGCTATTTGGATTATAATTATTTAGATATTGAAATTGATGTCTACAATATTTCTTTGTTGTTCTTTAATGAATGAAAGTATGTTTAATTTGAGATAATGTTGATCTAAGTAATGTGTCTTCAAATTGATTTTTTGGAGCTTTTTGTTGTAGTACAATATTGTTAGCCTATTCGTCCACTATTGTTCACATTTTATAACCCTAATCATTTCTTACCCTAATATCTAAAACCCTAAGTGGGCATAATTGTGTCAATTCCCTATTTATATTGACAAGGAACCAAACTACTCTGGAGGTTGGATTTGAAACCCCTATTTTGGTCCATCCAATGATGAGTGCTGAGTTGTAGCTATCGAGTGTAAGCCTAGATAGAAAGTACGAAGATAGAAAACCATAGTATTGAGTAAAACTTGATGCAATTTAGTTCCTAATAGTTTTTGGCATGCCCGATAGGACCAGTTCATAAGGAACATGAAAACCCATCATATGAGTTATTGTTTATCTCAACCTGGAGGAATCAATATTTGGTGAATTATCTTGACCTTGAAAGTGGAGAATAGCAAATTCACCTGGTGAATCCCTAGTCCTTTAACCTAGAAAAATAATTACCCCTATAGACCAGTTTCCTTTCATGTATACCAGGTCTTTCAAAAGGAATAACCCTAACTCCTACTTCTATTGTGAATTATCTTATAGAGGGTCTACTTTATCAAAATTTTGAATCAATATTTCCTCTCAAAATAAGAGCTTCCTGAGGAAAATATTGTAGCTAATATGATAGTCCCTCCAAAAATACCTACACCTAGAAATATGGTACAAAATGTGGCTCCTAATCAACCATTACAGAAGTATCCCAGCTGGAACACCACTGGTCCCTTGAGATTAGCCCAAATGAATGCCATTCCCCATGTTGTATCCAAGGGTATCCCCACTTATGATGTATCTGGGAAGACAACCTATGAGCACTATCAGGATATTTTAAATCTGGAAGCAATTCACAACATAAAATAGGAGGATATTATTGTGAGAATTTTAGCAATGTCCTTTAGAGGAAAGATATTGCATTGCTTTAGAAATTTGGAAGATAACACCATCACTTCATGGCAAGCATTGGCTAAGCTATTTTTGGAATAATTTAATGAATCTGTTGACCCTTTCTTCCTACTCAATTAGTTTACATCCATGCAAAAATATCAGTAAGAAACTATCTTAGATTTTAATTTAAGATTTAGTAGAACATGAAAGAGAATTACCCCCACAGCCAGACCAATTGCATGTTTGGCCTATATGTATTATATCTGAGTTGTTGGATAAGAGCTAGGGTTACAAACACAACAATCTAGAGTATAAACCTTCCATTAAGTTTATAATACAGTAGTTAATGCTGATAATATACTAATTAATGTGGGGAGACTACCCCCCAAAACTGTGCTACCTTATAACTCAAAAACTACTAATGGTCAATGCCAAGTTGCAAACCCATATTACATGGATCCCCTTTCTTTATCATCCCCATATTCAGAAATGAATGTCATTCCTTAAACAAAACCATAATACTCTATAGTTCCTTTCCCTCCCATTCCTTCTCAACCATCTTGAAAGTTTTCTGCTATTCTTGATATACAAAATACTTTGAAAACTCTAAGCAATAGAATGAATTCAATGGAAAAGAGAGACAAAAAAATGTCACAATAAAGAATATTTCCATATGTAAATAAAGATCAAATACCTGGTCCTAGTAACAGTACTGGTGTTAGATTGAATGCATCATATAAGGATCCTAAGTGTTCTTCAGATACTACTCTTACAAATATATAGTTTTTGGTATGTAATGACCCTCATGACTCATAGTCTTGTGTTATGTACTAGCACCATGTCCAAAAAACTATGGATCAAGCTTAAAGGAATAAAAAAGGGAGAGTAAATATGTTATGGCAACCTGATAAAATCATGGTGAGGAAATATCTGGATGAAGACAACCCAATTGCTATTATGACAAGGTCTGGAAATAAAACCTTGCAATTAGATCCCCAAAATATGGAGTAATTCCAATTCCATTCTAAAAAAAAAAACAGATTCCCTTCCTCAAAGTGGTTATACTTTCCCCATTCCTCAAGCTAAATGGAAAGATAATATGGATAGTCTTCCTAAAATATTGGTAAATGAAAGTTAAGGAGATTGAATGAAATCTAAATATGAGGCTCAAGAAAGGCTTAGATTCCCCTCTATTACCAAAAAGAATAGAAGCCACTCAACAGTGTAAAATAAAATATGATGAACCATAAAGAAGGCCTGAAATACCTCCCCTGGCTAAGTTTGAGTATAATATTATTGAAGAGATGAAAAATATTCCATAAAAATCTAGCCTATATGACACTCTGTTTATTCCTGGTCAGATATATCTGCTTAAGGCTTCCTTCAACAAGTATCCACAAGATAAGAAGTCCACTATAATCCTTAGTATACCATAAGAAAAGAAAGAAATATCTCCTATGATTTTAAATAATAAACCTCCTCCTTTCTATATATCCCTAAGGATGGAAGGTTGGGTATTCTAAAATTGTATGATAGATTCAGGAGCATCGACTATAGTTATGCCTAAAGCAGTCTATGAAGAAATGGGTATGGAATATACTTGATCTTGTTATGGAGTATTACAATTGGATGGGACACATGTTAAGATAGTTGGGGTCATAAAGGATTTTTTAATGAGGCTGCATAGATACCTTGAGGTGACAATAGTACAATAAATAGTAGTGTTTGACCTAGAGCCCTACTTTGGATTATGCCTTTCAAGGGAGTTCACTGCTAAACTAGGTGGATGTATGTACATGGATTATTCTAGTATGGTAATTTCTTTCAAAAGAAAGATAATAAGAATAGCACCTAAAAAAACTAGTAGCTTATCATATTAAAAATATTGAGGAAGACATGTGCAATCTTACTCCCCTGGAAGAATATGAGCTAGTTGAAAACTTTGAGGAGTTGGATATTGAGGATGAGTTTCCCTTCAGAGAGGATTACAGTCAATTGGGAAATGGTATAGGAACATATAGTATCTCAACTAAATTAGAGAAGAAAATCCCTACTATATCCAATCAATAACTGAGAGAAAAAGAAACATGGATTATGCACTTTGACGATTCTAAATGCAAAAATGGTGTAGGAGCTAGTGTGGTTTTGTAGTCCTAATCATAGGGGACAAAGAATATTTCCTATAGACTAAAATGGTCATGTACAAATAATGCTGCAAAATACGAGGTCGTGTGTCTTTGATTGATACAATCAAAAATCATGGGCATTAATATTTTGAACATATATGGTGATTCTGAGTTAATAGGCCATCAAGTAAGAAACATGTGCAGCAATAAGCACCATTACCTAAATGCTTACATAAACAGGTTATGGGATATGATGGAATCCTTTGATTCCCTAAATCTAAATTTTGTTCCCAGAGAAAATAATACTCTGGCATATTCCTTAGCAACAGACGAAGCTAACAAATTTTTGAAAGTTGATTACAATCATGTGGTCAGAGATCAAAACAAGAGTGATGATGCTTTAGCTAATTGGGCTTTGGACAAAGGTGATCTTACTTGTTATGGCCACCCTCCTATATGGTGGGCTTCTCAAATTAGGAAAGCTCTTCTTTCTATCATTTCTTTGGATGGCTCCAGTTCTGAAGGTACCTAGTTTCTTCTTGTTTTTTTTTTTTGTTTCTCTTTGGTTCATTCAGTTTTTTTAGTTCCCTAGCTCATTCTATTATTTATTTTGTTTCCTTTGTTGATTCTTGCATTAATAGTCTTTTGCTCTAGATAGGTAATTGTTTTGTTCATTTTTTTTTTCTTTTGTCTTCTTTGTTTTTTTGTTTAGTTTTTTAAGGTAGGTGGGTTGTTTTGTTTTGTTTTGTTTTTGTGTTCTTTGTGTTGTTTTTTGTTGTTCTTGTGTTTTTGTTGTTTTGGTTTTTTTTTTTATGCTTTTTGTTATTGTTCTTGTGTTTTTTCCGTTCTTGTTCTTGGGTTTCTCTTTGTTTTTGTTATTTTATTTTTTTATGTGTGAGTTTTTTCTATGTTTTTTGTTTTTGTTTATTGTGTGTTGTTGGTTGTTTTTATTTTTATTTTATTTATTTTATTTTTTAGGTTTTGGTTGTGTTTATTTTTCATGTTTTTCTGGGTTATGTCTTTGTAGTGTTATGTTGTTTTTGTCTTGTTTGTGTTTTGTTATGTGGTTCTTGTGTTTTTATATGTGGTTTGTGTTGTGGTTCTTTTATCTTATTGTGCGTGTTTGGTTGTGCTTTTGGTTTTGACACACTCAAGGAGTTTGTTTTTTATTTTATTTTATTATTTTTGGTGTTATTTACTTTTTTTAATTTGGTTTTGTGTGTTTGTTTGCTCCTTGAGTATGTAAAATGTGGTAGACCAGGTCTGAGTCCTGGGCGTTTTTTGGCGGAATGGATACCCCTGCCTCCTTGGGTCTTACCCGAAAGTGGCATCCATTTTGGGATGTTTTACACAAATAAAATAAAAAAATAGAGGGAGCTAACTTCAACCCTTCTGTAGACTTTGGAATCAAGAAAGCCAAGGGAATCAAAATGATTTTTAGACCTGTAGTACCAGACAAGCAGATTTTTTGGTAGGTTTTTGAAAGTGATGAACAGATAATTGAATTTTTGGTAAGAGAAGCATGTCTCTCCACTATCCAAGAAGAAAATCCAGAAGATATTGATCAACAAGATGTTATTCAACTAAGAAACAATCACATTCCTAGAGGGTTGGTCACCCTAGAAAGCTTGTTTGACAATGAGGATAGAAAAAAGACCAAAGCCATGAAAGTCAGTGAAAAATATATAAAGAAGTTGAAGTTGGTACTGAAAAGAAGCTCAATGTTGGAGTTCGATGTTCACTAGAGGAAGCTAAAGATATCAAAGCCTTATGCTTAAAATACCAAGATATTGTGGCTTGGTCATATGAAGACCTCAAGGTATATGACAAAAAAGTTATCCAACATACTATTGAGCTAGAGCCTGATGCAAAGCCTTTTAGGTAGAAGCAAAGGCCTGTAAATCCAAGGATCAAAGCCATTATGAGAGAGGAGCTCTTAAATTTATTAAAGGCTAAGATCATATACCCAATAAAACATTCAACCTGGGTAGCTAACTTGGTACCCATGAGAAAAAAGAATGGGGATATTCGTTTGTGTGTAGATTTTAGAAATCTTAACCAAGCATCCCTTAAGGATCACTACCCCCTCCCACAGATTGATCAGATCTTACAGATAGTGGTAGGGGATAGAGGTTCTCATTATTGGATGGTTACTCTGGATACAATCAGATTTGGGTGAAAGATGAAGATCAATATAAAATAACATTCACCACAAAATGGGGCACATTTGCCTACCAGAGAATGCCTTTTGGGCTGTCCAATGCGGGAGCCACATTTTAGAGAGCCATGGATTATGCCTTTGGGGCATTGATCAACAAAGTCATTCTGATTTATTTGGATGACATGACTATGTTTTCCCATGATAAGCAAGATCACCTATCACACCTGGAGCAAGTTTTTCAAAAATGTAGAGAATTTGGTATTTCACTCAATCCTAAGAAATCATTCTTTGTAGTTCATGAAGGAAAGTTGCTAGGTCATGTGGTCTCAAAATAAGGTATGGCCATAGATCCAGATAGAATCAGATCCATTCTTGCTCTCCCATTGCCTACAAACAAGAAGACTTTGCAGTCTTTTCTGGGTCAAATCAATTTTGTCAAGAAATTCATTTCTGACTTTGCATAGAAAGTAAGGCCTATATCTGAGTTACTCAAGAAGAATGTTGAGTTTAAGTGGACTGAAGTCAGGAAATAAGCTTTTGATATTATCAAGCA
Organism: Wollemia nobilis; assembly: GCA_028583015.1. Classification (NCBI taxonomy): domain Eukaryota; kingdom Viridiplantae; phylum Streptophyta; class Pinopsida; order Araucariales; family Araucariaceae; genus Wollemia; species Wollemia nobilis. Next base: position 833,387 of record JAQPPZ010001417.1, on the reverse strand, counting down.
GTCCATTGCAATAGCCCCAATACTGGTAAATCTAGATTTTAGTAAATATTTTATCCTTTATGCTTATGGAGCTGAAGAAAGTTATGCCTCAATGCTTACTCAAAAATATGATCAAGGTGAAGAGCATCTTGTATTATTTTGGAGCTAGACACTCCATGACTACCAGGTCAAATATAAATTTATTGAAAGACAAGTATTTGCTGTGATGAAGTCACTGAAGAAGTTCAGGCAGTACTTGGTACATAGTAAGACCCTGGTATATGTTGTTCATCCAGATGTAAGAAGTTTTATCCTTTAGGGTGAACTAGGAGATAAAAGAGCTGGTTGGATTACCAAAATCCAAGAGTATGATGTAGAGATACATCCCACCAAGTTGGTGAGAGGTAGAGCCCTATGCCAAGGTCTAATAGAGGCTGCAACATTAGTAGAAGTGACAGCTTGCCAGATAGCAGAAGAGGATCAGGTTGAAGGAGTACAAATAGTAGACTCTGATTGGGTTGATCAGATGATCAAATATTTCCAAACTGGAGTATGCCCTCCCAATATAAATGCATCCCAAAGGAGGAGATATAGGCTTCATGCTTTGAAATATGTATTACTACCAGAAGGCCTATACAAAAGAAATTTGGATGGAGTTCTTCTAAAGTGCTTAAAATATGATCATCAAAAGAGGGTCATTGAAGAGTTCCATGGAGGACCAACTGGTGGACATAGCTCAGGTAGAGTTACAACTTTGAAAATCATAAGAGCAGGCTATTATTGGCCTACTATATTTTGATACTTTCAGGGTTACTAGGGCCTGTGACAAATGTCAGAGATATGTTGGAAGGACAAGGAATGCTTCATTCCCCCTCAGGCCGATACAAGTTGAAGAGCCTTTTCAATAATGGGGGTTGGACTTCATAGGGGTCATCAACCCTAATTCCTTAGTAGAGCATAAGTTTATCCTAACTACCATATATTATCTTACCAGATGGGTAGAGGCTATTCCTACTAAGAAATCAGATCAGGAAGTTGTGATCAATTTTATGGAAAATTTGATTTCAAGGTTTGGAGTTCCAGAAGCCTTGGTGAGTGACAATGGCCCAACTTTCATAGGAGCCAAGTATATTGAGTTTTCTAGCAAGTATGGCATCACTCTTAAGAATACTTCAAATTATTACCCACAGGGTAATGGACTTTTTGAATCTACTAATAAGAACCTATTGAGGATTCTGAGGAGATCACTTGAAGGGAATAAGAGAAGTTGGCACCTGTTACTGGACCAAGCTTTGTGGGTAGACAGGATTACTATAAAGAAGTCCATTAAGACTTCTCCTTATGCTCTGGTGTATGGCAAAGAGGTAGTATTACCTATCCATTTGGAAATTCTAGCACTTAAGCTTGTCAATATAGAGGAAGAGTCAGAGGAAAATCTGGTAAAGACCAAGTTGACCCACTTACTACAACTTGAAGAGAATAGAGCTCAGGCATATGACAATTTTCAAAAGCATTCCTTAGATATCAAGGCATGGTTTGATAAGAAGGCTAGATTCAGAAAATTCTAGGTTGGAGATGCAGTTCTCAGGTGGAATGTTGATAGAGCAAAACTAGGCAAGCATGAAAAGTTTGATTCTTTTTGGGATGGCCCTTTCAAAATAGTAGAGGCCAAGGAGTCCAATGTGTTTCAACTTGAAGATCCAGAGGGGAACATACAACCGATTCTAGTAAATGGTTTTCATCTCAAACTCTACTATGTTTGAAATATGAGCTCATTGTAACATATGTATATACCTTGTATTATATTTCCCTTTCTTTCTGCACTTTGTATTTAGTTTCTTTTACACTTTGTACAAGCTCATTGAAAAATATTTGCAAAAAATGGCTAAGTGTTGACAAAGTATTCAGCGAGGTTCCATTTCGCACTCAAATACATGTAAAGTGTAGTGGAATGGTGAGCGTTCTAAATCCACACCAAAATGCACTAAAGTTCTAGTGGAATGGTGCAAGTGTTGTTTTTTGTATGATGAAAAGAGCCAAGTGTCAAAAGAAGTGAAGGCATCTCCAATCTAGGGATTTTTGAAGCTAAAGCATAGTGGAATGGAACCAAGGTGATAATCCACATGTGAAATGAGTTAAGTGTCAATGGAATCAAAGACATCTTCAATCCATCGGTTTCAATACTAAGGTGGAGCAAAGTGGTGATTTCATGACCATGCCACATGGAGAGGAAAGAAAAATCCCACATTCAATGCTAATGAACTCATGCTCGAACCAAAGAGTAGCCAAAGAGACATAGTGAGGTGGTAGTGCAGTTTGAATTTTTGACCAATGAAAATTTAGAATGCCACCGTTGAGCCATCGAAAGGAATGAGTGGAAGTTGGAAAGTGTGCTAGTGGGTAGATTGCATAGCAACCACATTAATGGTGGAAGATATGCATGCACTAAGAAATAAAAGAATCAAAAAGCATGAGCAATGTTCATTTAGTGGTAAATCACATTCATAGAGCAGAAGAGAGTGAGATAGTACTCAGAAGCTTTCGCTATGAATTCCAGAGAGAACATAGTATTGTTGCTATCAAGATGGCTTTCGAGGATACCCAAGAAGTTGAAACCCTAGAGAGAAGGGTAGTGGCTCCATACATCGATAGAGCAGAAGCTGTGGTGGATACTAAAATGGTCCTCATAGAGAGAACAAGGCTCAGAAGGAGCGTGAATGATAGATTCAAGAAGAGAGTTGCTTTGTCTGTGGAAGGTAGATGTGTTGTCCTTTCTTACCTATATTTTTACATTTGTGATTATGTTCATCCTTGTCTAGAATTAATAGCTACAATAGTTAAATTTTATGACCCAATGGCCAAAGTAGTGAAAACCTCTAAAGGCAAAACCCTCTTTAGTATCACCACCACCTTCTATCATAATATTTTTACCCTAGGGTCAGAACCATCAGTGAGGCCAAAAGAATTTAGGGTGACTGACCAGGTTGGGTATTACTCTCTAGAGAAATGAGCTAATGATGGTGAGTCATTTAAGATATGGGTTTATAAATAGCTCAATGCTAAGCCCAGGAAGAAATTACCTGAAGTCCCAATCCCTATTGATGAATTTCCAAACCCTGTATTATTCTCTATGTTGGCCTGTATGGAGGGTTTAGATTCTGATAGAATGGTGTATGGCTAGAAAATTGTCGTAGCCTATTGTATTTCAAATGAAAGAATGTATGAGGAAGGTGCAGAGGAAAAAGGGACTAGGGTGATCTATTTTGATTGGCCAACCTTTCTTGCCCAAAGGATACATGAACAGTTGGTAAGAATGAAAAGGGGCTCTGATGCTCCTAGTTTTAGGCATTGCTCAAGTCTGGTATGGATGTTTTATGCTACCATTAAGGACAAGATGCCTTGGATTCTAGTTAAGGATAAAACCAGTGATGGGGAACCCTTTCCGGTTTATTATTGGATAAGTCATTTGAGAAGTAGTGAGTCTTTTTATAGATTCAATTTGGAATTCCTTGGACCTACTTTGAAAATAATGTATGGAGAGTGCCCTAGATTGCCACCCTTGGCTAAGAAAATTCTGAGAGTAGAGGGTGCTGAAGAAGGAGATTGGTATTTTTTGACTGAGGGCACAGTAATCAGACTATATGGTTTCATGGGTAAACCTTTTCTCCTACCCCATTTTGTTATAGAGAGGCTCTTTGCCTTGGAATATTTGAGGCAGGTAGAGTACATTGATTTGAATTATGGTTCTGGAAGGAAGAGAAAATCTCTGCTAACCTACCGCACTATGGAGGATATTACTATCACAAAGAAGGGGTAGAGTGAGCAAATTGACCAATACCTTGATAGGTTAGGTCTATTTTACATTCCCCAAAGGTGGAGTTATGACCTGGATGGTATTTTCACTACAAGAAATGTAGCCCTAAATGGAGAAAAAGCTTACAAATTTGAAAAGAGGCCTAGGGCTCATTTCGAACAAGGTAGAAATAATGATGAGACCACTCTTTTGGAGTGGAATGTGTCAAAAATGGGTCAACTACCTCCATGGTTGGATTTCTATGAATAGATTGTGGATTATGATCTAGACAAGAAGAAAAGTCATCGACTGATAGAAGCCACCATTCATGATATTGAAGAGAAAATTATAAAGAAAAAGGACCCTCAACTTGATGAGGATATTGTTGAAGAGGTAGAAGAAGGAGAACAATGGAATGTAGCAAAAATATCAGATTGGTGGAGAATGAGAATAGAAATTGGAAAACCTAAGTCCAAGTTTGGCATGAAGATTGATAAAGAGTTTTCTAAGAAATATGATGAAAATATCAGAACCTAGAAGTAGAAGGACATCAAAAACATAGTGTTAATAGTTAAAAAGTCCTAGGCTAGTTCTGAATCTCTCTCTCCACCCACAGATCAAGAAGCTCTAGTAGAAGAGCAGGAAACTCCTTTAATAGTAGTTGAGGTCTTGAAAATATTTCATCCTACCACTGAACAAGTGGAGAAGTTTCCTAAGGGAGCATAACTTCTGAGCAAAATGCAATATTCAAGTGAAAAAGTTATCAGTACTCCAGTCATCGAAGTAGTGTCTAGGCCTAAATGCTTAGCTCTAGGGGGATAGCCTCTAGACATAGATATTGACTAGAGATAGAAGGATGAGAGTTTCAGGTTCACCCCCCTTTCTTTCACCACTACAATATCAGTAGAATTGCATCCCATTTTTGAGCAAGTCTTGCTTATCAGAGTAGTACAAGGAGATGTATCAGAGGAAGATTCAGAGAGTGAGATGGCTTCCTTTCAATTGATTCATAGAAGAGCTAAAAGAGCTCTAAAAATAAGGGAAAGAGAGGTTTCAAAGAAACAAATATTGGATATGGAGGAGATTGCTAAAGAGGTAGTTATTTCAGCTGTAGAAGAATTGACTCATCATGAGCAATAGTAGGATATAGAGGTAGAACAAGAACACCCTACATCTGTAGGTGAAGGTATGGTTTCTAATCCCTCTTCTCCTCTTCATCCTCCTGAATCCCCAAGGAAGTCTCCCTCCCTTTCTGGTCAAGAAAATGTGACAAAGGTACCTTCTCCCTCTCACGGTCCACCCCATGTTTCATTGGTCATCACTGAAGTACAAGTCACCCCTTCTCCCCCAAAGTCACCCCAAATCCCACTTTCATCATCTGAGGTTCCCACTTCATCATCTCCCATCACTTCATCTTCACTATTACCACCACCCCCATCAAAGGGACAAATTGTTCCAAGTACCCCCATTCATCCAGTTGTTAGTCTTGCATCAATTCCTATGAGTTTACCAATAGCAACCACAATAGTAGTTACAGAGTCCACTATTGTTATAGAGACTATTGTAATTACTTCCACACCACCATTGTCAATGGTTGAGTCCACCCTTACATTTCTAGTATCTTCATCTCCCCTGGCTACTAGTTTTTCAAGTCCTATAACTTTGCCAAAGGAGCAGGCAGCCACACAAAAAATAAATGATTTCTAGGTAGAGAAGCTTTCTAAGCCTTCCAGCAGGATGGTTGTAAGAAGAAGAAGCATGTATGTTGATCCAGTTTCTAGGCAGAGGATATCTAGATCTATGACTCCACTTGTAAGTAAACCTAAAACTAAAATGACTGTCCAAGATTATCGAGTGGAAGAGGTCACAGAAGATATTGAGAAGCTTCCTGAAGAAGATGAGTTGATTATAGCCAAAGCCCACTTAGACACCTTCTATGTGAAGAATGATATATTCAGAGAGAAGGTGGGCAAATTGGAGAAATAGATTGAAAAGCTTTAGAAGACTCTGAGCAATCAAAAGGAAGTAGAAAAGGCTCTAAAAAAGAGGCCAAGGGTTGGCAGGAAAAGTACCAAGAAGCCAATAAGCTCAAAGATCAACTAGGAGAGCAAAAGAAGTTGAATGAAGAACAAGCAAAAGAAATTCAAAGTTTGAAATAATAACTTCAAATTGAGAAAGCTAAGTCTTCTAGATTTTCTAAAGCTGGATTAAAGAAGATTAGAAAAGAATTGCTCTCTGAGGTCCAAGAGAAATGTTTAGGGCTTCAGCTTATGATTGACTACCTTGATGATGCCAACCGCTTACTCCCCAATGTTCAGAAATATTTAGATCAAATCACTGGAGAGTTGCAGCCTATGGTGATTTTGGTAGAATAGATGTACAGGTTGGTTGATAGTAGACTCAATGATTCTACTAAACCAATTCCCAATAAAGAATGGAATCTCACTAGAGTTGCTACTAGAATCATGGTCAAGAAGCACAGGGTACTTCAAAGAGCTTGGTTGTTGTTTGATAGGATTGAAGGAGTGATTAAGGATGTTGTGGATGTAAACAAATAAATGATTCAAGTTGGTTTCAAAGGCCTATGGATGGAGGATCACAACTTGCTATCTATGGAAGAGATCCAGAAGAGCATTGATGAAAATCTACTGGATGAATCTGGAATTGATTCTCTTGAAGAGCCACTACCCCAAGAGCAAGCTGCCCAACTAATTGTTGATTTTACTAGATTAAGAGATCTCATGGAAGATCTAGTGAATAGAGGGAATGCTGCTAATTATGAGGATATTGGAGAATTACAATATATTTACAAGCAGCTCAAAGAAACATCAAACCCCTCTGGAGCAGCCTGGAAATAGGCTTTACAAACTTTGAAATTGATGATTCAGTTGTTTGGTGATGATTCTGGAGGAAGGAATAAAAAACAACCTTCTCCAGAAGAAGAAAATGAAGAAGAAGAAGAAGAATGAAGAAGAGGTCGAGGAAGAGGCCCATGAAGAAGAGGAGTAGGATGGAACTATCACAGGCCTAGAAGGGGCCCACACTTAGTTCATTTTTGTTTTTGTACATATGCACAAGTTTTGCATTTTTGTTTTTTGCTCTGACAATTGTCAGAAATAAACAATAAAGGCATGAAGCCTAGAGAGGCACAGAGAGTAGCAGATTTTGTGTGAAGGCATTTTTGCAATAAGGCCTTATAAGAGGAGTAGAGTTATACCTAATTTTTGAAGACAATGGCAATAGGCCTGTATTTTTGGCATAGTCTCCATATAAGCGGATAAGTTCTGATGTTTTTGGCATGATCTCCATATGAACCTTTACTCTCTAAATAGACTGTTAGATTTTTCAGAGGGTAGTGTTTATATGGAAGTTATTCTTTAAAGCATATTTTTGAAGATGAGCATTTTTTGACTCCTAAGGCCCAATGGATAAGACTCTGAGTTCTATGGCTTTGCAAGCAAATCCACCTGGAGGCACTAGAATGTAGGCCCAAAATGGCCACATACTTAGGAAAATTTTGAAAATTTTTCCTAAGGCATGAAGATCTCATTCCGCACACTTTGTAGTGTATTTTGGAGCGGATCCACAACAAAGGCCACAAATCCACCCAACACTTGATGAATTTTTGCACTTGGAGCAATTCCACATAGTTTCTTATGTTTTTGGCTCTAGACTGGTGATGCATCCTGAATCCACAAAATTTTTGAAGAAGGATGATGTCAACATAAAATAAGTGTGGATTGGAGACCACTTCATATTCTTTGATATCTTTTGAGTGGCTAAGTGTTGGAGAGCCCGATTTCGGAGAGCGCATAGAACATTTTTACCTGGAATGGTGATAGAAGGTGGAAAGCTAAGTATAAGAGATGTGGATTCATGATGAAGGGTATTTTTGACTAACTTTCTTCCGAAATGGTGACAAGCAATGTTTTACTCTGAAGCCAGTGTGGAATGGAGGAAGAGTCACTTTACACTGCGATGGGTCCGAAATGGTGTTCATAGGCCAATGCACTTGCTTAGGTCCGTAATGGAATCCATAGAAGTTTTGAAGGAGATATGACATCATCAATTTTTTGCGGATTGGTGAATGCTTCATCGCCAAAGAAGAAAAATGAAGGATAGGGAGCGGATTTCATCCTGCTTCACTTTCAAAGCATTTTAGTGCTAGATTGGCGTTCCAAGTTTTTGAAGCATGAAAGGTGACGTCATCAATTTTTAAAAGTGGAATGGCATTGTGTTCTCCCCCACCATTATATCAAGCTTATGTCAGATTAAATCATAGCCATACGATGGGGGAGATCGATGGTTGAGACTTTGCTAAGAATTCTGAAGCATATAAAAGCAATTTCTCATCGGAGTTAAAATAGTCAGTTGGAGGAGGAAGCTAAAGCATCGAGGGTTTCAAGAAGATAAGAACCAGAGATGGTTGCAGATCGATGGTGGTAGAAGGTTTCCAAGATAGATCAATGATGCATATGCAGTCTCCAACGGCCAGAACTCCAGTTAGCATCAAACAACCAACAAGTTGTAGAGGTTTCAAGCTGCCATGGCGGTCCACTTGCAATGGATTTCCTAGAGGTTGAACCAGTAAGAGAATGCCAGCAAGAACTCTCTGCTGAGCTATCAAAATTTGATCTTTGTAATGTTCCTTATTATTTTAATTTTGCAAAACTATAAATAGAGGTCGAACCCTCATTTTTAAGGGTCGGCTCTAGTGTGTTTGCCTGTGCTACTGTAAATATTCCCAAGGGCTAATGAAAGGAGCATTACATTGATCTTCACCTCAAATTTTGTGTCTTCATAATTCGATATCAGAGGTTCGAATTCTTTAGTTGCATTTCTGTGAATACTTGAATGGTTAGTTTGTGCCAAATTAATGGATTACTAACTGCTAGGGTAATTGAAATATGCTTCTGAATTAGATCTTTGTTGCTAGGGAGTGCATTTCTATAAAATCTAGATATTGGTGAATTCTGCTATTTGGATTATCATTGTTTAGATATTGAAATTGTTGTCTACAATATTTCTCTATTGTTCTTTAATGAATGAAAGTACATTTAATTTGAGATAATGTTGATCTGAGTAATGTGTCTTTAAATTGGTTTTTTGGAGCTTTTTGTTGTAGTACAATGTTGTTAGCCTATCCATCCACTATTGTTCACATTTTCTAACCCTAACCTTTTCTTACCCTAATCTCTAAAACCCTAAGTGAGCATAATTGTGTCAACACCCTATTTAAGTTGACAAGGAACCAACCTACTCTGGAGGTTGGATCTGAAACTCCTATTTTGGTCCATCCAATGTTGAGTGTTGAGTTGTAGCTATCGGGTGCAAGCCTGGATAGAAAGTAGGAAGATAGACAGCCATAGTATTGAGTAAAACTTGATGCAATTCAGTGCCCAACAGAGATATATAAATAAATCAAGTGAATATATAGTTCATATGGATACAAAAATGTATTTGGATAGAGTTTTTAGTAAAATACTGGTAGAAATTTGGAATCTAAATTTGCCACCCATGATTCAACTCTTTTCTTGGTTAGTTTTATACAACAAGATTCTCATAGGTGATAGCTTGCAAAAAATGAATATTTTTGGTCCCCATGTGTGTTCTATATGTATGAAGTACAATGACACTATGTCCTACATATTATTTGAGTGTAATTTGACCACTCCCATATAGTTAAAGATATCCCAATGTTTTGGATATCCCTTGATAAGAACTTTGAATGTAGAAGACTATCTAGTAAATTGGAAATAAAAATGTAAATGGGGATTAAAGAGGAATACATTAATCAAATCTCTTTGGAAATCCACCCCCTTATTTATTGTCTAGAATATTTGAAAGGATATAATAGGTTGATCTTTGAAGGTAAAGGAGAAAAAATAATATTCTCATTGAAAGAATAATTAAAAACCTAGTGACTAATTTGAAATCCACCTTCAAACATAAGTAGAATCAACAAATATTGAATGTGTAGGAATTAAATCTAATCAACAAGTTAGAACTTCAATATTTCATCTCAACCAACATGAATGTATTAGTAATAATACCACCAAAGATACATTATCCTACTTTGTTCTTTTATGGGCCATCTAAGTCAAATCTAGGCATAGCAGCTATAAGGGGAGTGATCATGAAAGAAGATGGGACACTTGCACTCAAGTATTGTATCAACCTAGGAATTGCTTCCAACAATGTGGTAGAGGAATTGGAATATGATATTGGACTGAATTTGGCAATAGAACAATAAACCAAACACTTGCACATATATGGGGACTTTACCCTCATTATAAATGCTCTCTCCAAATATGAAAATGTCAATTCAATACAACTCCATATCATATTGGGAAGAATGAAATAACTAATTAAAAAAATTCATACATGTGCAATATTCCCATATTTATTAGGAATTTAACAAGATAACATATGCACTTGCCAATAGTGCTATAAGAAGAGAGCATTCCAATCTGAGAATTACAAGGAAAAGAGTTCAATGACTATGCAATGGAGGATGAGATAGGGAAATTAATAGATCTAATGGATATTATAGAGCCTTTGAAGATTATAGAACCTTTAGAAATCCTAGCACTTCTAGACAACCATAGAACATAGGGTGGTTTTAGAGTTTTTGTTTTTGGTCTTCTCGATTATTCTAGTACCCTTTGTATTTTTGGCACATTTTGTTTTTGGGTTTTCAATTCTTTTATATTTGTATTTCTAGTACCCTTTGTACTCTGGCACACTTTTGGTAGTTTTTTGCTTTGCCTTGTTGCATATCCATCCTTTTGGATAACAATCTTATGACCTCCAAGTCACTTGTTAGATAAGCTATTTATTCTTTGCAATCTTTACTATCAATATATTACTCTTTAAAAAAAGGATACTTTTTTGAAATTGACTACCTTTAAATATGAACTTAAAGGATAATTTTTTAGATCAATAACCTTTAAGCATGAACTTAATGGACAATTTTTGAAATCAATTACCTTTAAGCATGAACTTTAAGGGTAATTTTGAAAAATTATTACTTTTGAGAAAATTCCCAAAGGACATTATTTGCTAAAAAAATTACCTTTGAACAAGTTCCCAAAGGATATTTTTGATAAACTAATTACCATTCAAGGAGCACCCAAGGGGATTTTTTTAAGAACATGATTACCTTGGAGCAAGTGCCCAAAGGATATTTTGATGAATATGATTACCTTTAAGCAAATGCTTTGATGATATTTTTGATGTGTTGATAATTTAAAAATGGTTATATTTAAGCAAATACTTAGAGGGAATTCTAATGATTTTATGAGATGTAATTCCTCTAAGCAAGTGCTTAAAGGGAAATATGATGACTGTATTACCTTTGAGCACTTTCTTAAAAGACATTTTGATGATTTGATTCATTGTTAGTCATAGAAATTTGGAAATATATTATTAGCATATTAGCTATATGGCACCTTGATTTATTTTTTCTCTTAGCCTTAGGGAATTTTGATTTATTTGATTGGTTTTGACTCATAGATAATTTTTATGAAAGACTTCTTCTTAATTGGAATGACAATAGATGATGCACCTAATTGTGGAAACATTTTGTTGTTGGCTAGTTTTCTCCACATGTAATATGTTATATGGGAAAGCAACAAAGGACAAGAATCATGGGGCTATCTACAATTATGAAGGATTACAATATTTATCTTGTAGTTGAAGATGAAAAATAAGTTGATTTGATTGGATTTGTGATCAATGCTTGCAAAATTTGTAGAATTCATTATATGGCAAGGAATTTTTTAGATGATATTGAATATTTGACTTTGAGACAAATTACATTGATTTTATAGAGATAAATGATAAATATAAATGATATATTGATGATTTAGATTAATATATTGATGATTTATATTGATAAATATAGATTGACTTAAGTTGATAAAGTAGTAGATTTATTTTCATTGATGAAGAGACAAATTGATAGCTAATATACTAATGTAAAATTTTAAAGATGTACTAAGTTGGACTAATCAATAGAGATAGATTGATTTGATTTAATAGAGATATCTAGATTAAAATTGTTAGGGATAAATTGGTCTAAATCGATAGTGATAGATTGAATTACATTTATAGGGATAGGTTGATCTAAATTTATTTAAATAAATTGATTTAAGTTTATCAAAGATAGATTTGAGTAGGATTTTAATCTAAAAAGTATAGATTGACCTTGTTCAATAAGGATGGATTGATCAAGATAAATGGATTAGGATAACTTTATTTGAATTGATAGTGATAATGAGAGAGGTTGAAATTGAGAGAAAAATGTTGATAGGGATATATTAAATAATATTGATAGATTAAGGTCGATGCATTTGAATTTATAAAGATGTATTGATTTAGTTTTATTTAGATTGATAAAAATAAATAGATTGTATGAAATTTGATTTTGTTCATGAAATATGGGAGGATCCACTCACATAAATCACCTATTGCAAGTGCAATGCAATGATGAACTATCTTCACTAGGATAAGCATTTACATCATCATAGATCCTTGACTAGATATATAATCAATCCAAGTAGAGACAACATGTGCATGCAAGCAAGTATAAGGATAGGAAAATATACAAGTACGTAAAAACAATAAAAAAATGCAATAAACAAATAATACAAACTTAGATGTAATATTTTTTAATATGCATGATGCTAATATTTTCTTTTAATTTTTTTCATCAAGTTTAGCCAAGCAATAAGTTCCTAAACCAAACTTGTCAATTATGGTGAATGGACCTAGCCAATTAAGCTCAAAATTACCTTTGAGATCTACTTTGGAATTGGTGTTTTTTGTTCTCCTTGAGAATGAGATCATCAACTTCAAAGGAAGATGGTCATATCTTTTTTCCATAGGTATACTTGAGACTATTTTTGTAAACCCATATATTTTCAATGGTATAGATATACTTTTCATTAGGCAACTTGAACTAGCTAAGGTGAGCGAGATGATATTCATATCCCATGGAGTATTGTAGTATAATGTGTAAGGAAGAAAACTCCAATTTGAATAGTAAGACATATTCAATCCCATAGACTAAATCATGGGGTATTGCACCAGTGGGAGTTTAAACACTAGTGTGATAAGCACACAAAGTGAGGTAAAGCTAAAGATGTCAATATTGTCTAATTTTATTGACAATATTCTTAAGTATTTTGATCAAAGTCCTATTAGAATATTCATCTTGGTCATTACCTTAAGGATAGTAATGATTTTACCATTTATGTTGCATTTTGTACTTAGCACAAATTTTTTTGAACATCCTTATTCTTGAAGGTTGGTCCATTGTCAAATATTAGTATAGAATGGATGCCAAAATGGTAGATGTTAGGACCTCATATTGTAGACACCTAAAACATGTCATGTTTAGGAGAGCTACTCACATAGGCACATTCATAAAATCATATGACATAATCTTGGACTTTCCAAGCATCAAAAGTGGTTCTCACCACTCATCAGGGGTATTTTTAGGCCCATTCAAGCTTAGCCGCTCAAGCCCAGAGCGGCCAGATCTTAGCCGCTCAAGCTTAGAGTGGCCAGACCTTAGCCACTGCAGACGATAGTGGCCAGATCTTAGCCACTACAGACAATAGAAGCTAAGCCATAAGAAGCAGTTTGCCAACAAACAGGCCTAATCATAGGCGGAAGTGGTAGTTTGCATGCAATAAAGGTGAGCGGGAGCAACTTTGCATTCCCCTTCATGACTAGTTCACATGGGAGACTTGAGTCTGAATCTAGACTTCAGTTAACTGGTCTTCAAACATAAACAAAGACAAAACTTCTCATGCTAACAACCAGTTCACATGGGGGACTTAAGTCCAAAATTAGACTTCAGTTAACTGACCTCCAAAGCATAGAAAAAGGTAATTTCTCATGCTAACATCTAGTACGCATGAGGGATTCAATCCTAGGGTTTTGAACATAGACTTTAGGGTTTCACACATCTATAAAAGGTGCAAGCCTGAGAGCACCAAAGGATAGGAGAGGATCAGATATCAATTTTGAGACCAAGGATGATCTTTTAGCAGACTTCTTTGAGAGAGATTTTCTTGGAGAAGATATGCAATGAAGCCCTATCGGATTGGAGAGCAGATCTGAGCACCCTTGAGGAGCAACGAGGTGCTAGCCAACTGAGAGGTAATTATCCATGCACATACAATATTCATTTAACATTAATAGCAAGCTTAAGATCCATAGCCTTGGAGCAAGAGAACAGGTTTCATTCTAGCGGCCGTTGTCTTGGACAGTGGCCCACAGGCCTAGTCTAGGGTTTTGGTATTAGCTTCTTTCATTCTGTTTTCTTTATGTTTTCATGTCATTAGCATAAGATCTGTTTTAGCATTAGTTTCATTACATTGAGCATATTTCCTTTCATTATCAGATTTATTGCTAACAACCTCATCCAGGGAGGCAATCTCGGACAGCTAAACGTGTATTGTTGTTTGAATTGCATACAGGGCCACAGGTTCATGAGACATAATCCATGACATACGAGAGCAAGAGGATCCATCTAGGAGACATACCTAGAGAAGGAGGCATCTGTAAGCCCTCAGAAATTTTTGTGTGCAGAACCGGGAAGCATTTTAGAGCGCGCCACCCTTTTGCAAAAGGGGACATCTCTTCATCCACTTGTAAATCATTGTATCAAGATGGGTATCCCTAAGAGGGACCGACATGTAACTGGGTTTCAATATTAATGAAAGATCCATTCTTTATCATTTCTATGTTATATGCTTCTCTTCTTATATTCCATTTCATTTTTGGTATAATAATAACATCGCAAGTAGAGTTAAGAGTGGTGCGTGCATCCCGGGGTCGCTACAGATGGCGATCACGGTGGGACCCCCACCTAGTTTTTATTTTTTGCCTATTTACTAATTCATTTTTTTTGTGCAGGTTTAGCCGCTCAAGCTACAATGGCCAAAAATCAGCCACTCTAATCTACAGTGGCCAACAACCTTAGCCGCTCTAAGCTATAGCGGCCAAAAATCAGCCACTCTGGTCGATAGCGGCCAACACTGGAGTGCAGCAGAGGGCAGAATTTCTATCATCTAAGTGGGATTTAAGGTTGGTACCCCTTCCCTACATTTCTTTGATTATCTATCTGCATTTGATTTTAGAAACAACAAGCATAAACATAGATTAATTAGGAAAAATGAAAGAAAAGGAAATAAAAATTGCATTTTGCATTTCTTAGGTTTCTTTTAAATTTCCTCTAGGCACTGCTAGGAACAACGGACCTCTGCCTGTAAGGTCTACCCTAGTCTCCAACGTGCTAGGCCATTGTATTTTGGTTTGCTTGCATGTGGCCCAATCAGTGGCCATTTTCATCATAAAATAGAGAATGCATAGAGCTCATGTAGGGTAGTTGTAAATGCATTTGTCTTAAAATAAAATGTTCTTTTTAGGCATTGTAGAAAAGTAGACATGAATGTTGGTTGATGCATTGCTTTCTATATTTAAATCTAAAAATAACCCCACACACTTGCACGTATCATTATAAACATTGGGGAGTTGGATTTCATCACCGACCCCCAATTCAGTCCGGTGACGTTGGAATTCACCTCCTTCCATCGGCTTTCCCCCTAGATTTATTATAGGAATAGGGAACTTATTCATGGTGGTTCTAGTCACTCGTGTTCAAACTATCTCCCACTATTGGAACAATTCCTTTTGGTTCAGAGTGGAAGAGCTAGGCGAACCCCCCACTGGGACTTCAGCGATGTACCCTAGACTCTTTTGAGAAATCATGTTTGGCACTGGTGTTCCTAATCACCACTATGATTGAGTTCTTTCATTCTAAGTATGAAGCAAGAGCAACAACAAATCTAAACACACTGAAACCAGTTTTAGGACACACATTTAATCCATAAAAAAAAAGATAATCATATTGTCTGCTTTGTGTGTTTCTTTGTTATTTGGGACCAAACCCTAACCCTAATTTTTAGGAAAATTTATTGAAAAAAAAAATAAGCTACTTTTTTATTCTGCATCCAATGGATCGAGAATCGTGCAAATAGGAGCTATAACAAAAAAGTTATTTTGGTTTTATTTTTACTCTATTTTCGAGGCTGAAAATAAGGAAAAACTGCACTAAAATAGTCATAAAATGGGCTAGACAACTCCGAAAAGTGCCAAATTTGTTTTTTTTGTCTTAGTTAGCCCTTGGGGCACCTCTCCCAGAAATTTTGAGTCCTAAATCTTCATGGTTCAATAATTCCTAAAAATTCCTAAAAGTGAGCATTTCCCCATGGGCCCCGGTTAGCCAATTATTTCAAAAATACAAATTTTTGACCCAAAAGTCAAATTTTGGAGTTATAGCTCATTGTGATCAGTGCATCACACTGATAATTTTGATATATGACACCTACAACCTTTTTTGGAAGTCAAAAAATTTTATAACAAATTATGGTCGGGAGACCTCCCATGGTGAGCAAGACCTCCCATCTAGAGAGGGAATCAGATTCCATTACCACTAAACATCCCCAAATAATTCTAGAGGACACAACCCTCTCTAAAGGGCATCCCAAGTTTTATCATAACATCAATACCAGCCCTAGGGAGTCAAGTCTTCGAGGTATCCCTACTAGGAAAGCCCCCATAGGCCCTCCAGGAAACCTGCCAGACTGGAACACCTTGATGAAATTCTATATAAAGAACAATCCACCCATTGAGGGGCCTAGTAGGTCAGTTTCATAGGTTCACAGATCAGCTTGCTCCATACATCAATCAAAAAATGAAAATGAGGACACACCATGGCCTAGATTGGATGAGCAAACCACTCTGGTTGATCATAGAGAGCATTCTGCATATGCACGTTCCATTTCTATGCAGTATGAATATACAGAGTCTACATCTGAGCCTGAATATGTGTCATTCCTCATAGATGAGGAAGAGGACCCAAGTCATCCTCCTACTCCTCATGAAGAGTACGTGGGGCAGGCACGTTGCACATCTACATCATCAGACTATACAGAGTCCATTCATAGAGCAAAGTATCAGGTCAATGCAACCTTTCAAGAACATGGAAAACAAGTAATAGATCATGCTAGGGGAAAAATATATGACAAAACCATTCATATTTCTAATACGAGGGTACATAGCCCCTATACAACTAAACAACGGAATCATACACATCAGGCACTAAGGCCACAACTTGATCAACAACAATGTATGGATCAACAACAATTAAATAAACAAAGGATGCAACAACGCATAAGGCATTCAGGGAAATCTCATAATATGCCCCCTCGGCCATGCAAAAATAGTGTTCAACATCAAAGGTCATTATCTGGTTATCGCCAAGAACCTCATACTCCTCAACAATACCAAGATCAATATGATGATGAATCATATGAGGAGTCCCAATGGGAACATCAAGAAGAAGTGGATACTTACTCTGGATCTAGTTATGATGAGGTATCTAATGATTATAATTATTGTCCAACTCAACATCAAAAGCAACCACCTCAACCTAATCAAGGGCAACAACTGGAAGATCAAATCATTTCATCGAGGCCATACAAAGTGCTAGTTGACCGAATGAACGAAGTTGAAAAGCAAAATCAAAGGTCGGTTTATCAGAAACCTACACTAAAGAAGCTTAGCAATCAGCCTTTGCATCCATCAGTGTCATCACCAACATACCCATTAAATTTCAAGATGCCTCAACTTGAAAAATTCAAAGATGATGAAGATGCACAGGAGCATGTGACCATATTCATCAATACATGCTTCCAGTTTCAAGACAATGACCCCTTGATGTTGAGAGTTTTTCTCACAATGCTAGTTGGGGATGCTTTGGAATGGTATAATCATTTACCACATCATAGCATAAACACCTTTGAGCAATTGGCTGAGTTATTTATGGAACGCTTTGCCTCTAGTGCTGAGAAAACGATAAACTTTACGGACTTGGCAAGCCTTCATCAACTTGATGATGAGCCAGTCATGGAATACGACAAGAAATGGAGAAATATGATGTCAAAATTATCTTTTACCATACCAACAATAGAGCTCATTCGGATGTTTACTAGAAGTTTCTCAAAACAAATCTCGCTTCTCCTACAATTACAACAGTATCAAACATTTGAGGAGGCCTTGACACAAGCCAAGGTCATTGAAGACATCAAGATAGAGGAGAGTCAACTCCACAAGGGGCAATGGTCAAACAAGAATCTCAAAGGTGACAACAACCAACAAAAGGTAACCCTAGTTAATCAAGTTATCTTGAGTAGCTCAAAATCCTCAAGTCAGGTGGCACCACCCCTAACAGTGGGGCATAATTACCAAGCTCAACCTCCTCTGGCCCAAAATCATATACAAGGCCAACAACATAGGCCACAATGACAATATACTAATTTTTTAGAGACATTAGCATCACTCTTTAATCAATTGTATGAGGCAGGAAGAATCAAGCTTCCAAAATCCATCCGTTGAAGCCTAATAAGCGTAGATCAAAGGCATACAGAGAAAATCTATTTTGTGTGTACCATCGACAAAAGGGTCATGACATCCAGACATGTCATCCCTTTAGAGATATAGTGCAAGATATGATCGATAGGCAAGAACTTCATATAAGAGTCCTCCAAGACCCCTTGCCTACACATGAAGCAAATATAGCACCCAACAATCAAGTTGAGCAAGTCAATAGGGTGCACATAGCCCCACCTAAGGAGGGTTTTATCGGTACGATCAATACTACAACAGGAAGTGAAAAATGCCTTGATCAACCCAACATACCAAAATATTCAATTAAAGATGCTAATCTATCATGGTCCACACCAACAATGAATTCAATTCACTTACAAAAGGACCCTGTGATTACTTTTTACAAACAGGAGATTCAGCCAATCTCTAAAGAGGAACCTGATCCTCCACTACACATCATAGCAAGCATCAATCAAATTCCATACAAGAGAGTATTGATTGATACTAGGTCAGGAATCAACATCATCATGGCTGCAGCTTTGAAGCATTTAAATCTGCCACCCTCACGCATTAAGGACACAACATTCACATTGAGAGCCTTCAATGATGCCACTTCCTCAACAATTGGCACAGTAATCTTACCTATACAAGTTGGGATGAAGACAATACCTACGTTGTGCCATATCCTAGGGGGTGAGAAGCAATATAACATATTGCTAGGTAGACCATGGATGAGGGATATGGAATGTGTGCCTTCCATAGTGCACCAGAATCTAAAATTCATACACCAAGGACAAGTGTACATGGTCCCCCAAGATCTTGAGCCATTCAAGTATTACAAGAAGTTTGATGAGCCACAAGAAGCTCTGGTGATATGCGGACCTCCAAACATTCATGTAGATAAAATCACCAAATATTCAATGCAGGCTTGCATCGAGAAGTCGCTACCTCCTCCCATCACCAAAAACCATGATATCATATTACTTGATGAGGAGAAGAGAACATCATTTAACATGACTAAAGCATCTTCAACTGGTCCAAATTATAAAACACCTTCTCAAGAGTTCGTGGCAATGGTTGACGCTAAGTCAGATGACCAAGTGACTCTAAAGTAGATAAGACAAGATATGGTACAATCAAATATTGCTTCCATGGTAAAGGGGTCAAAAGCATTGGCTTTAGTTACCCCAAACTCATTCTACACGGTGCCTCAAGAGCAGGCATTTTCCCCACATCAGAATGAGGGTATTCAAGTTGGCAAGCAAAAGCTTGTGGATACCCCTAGCAAAGTGCATCATCATGAAGCATCCACATCAGCTCAAATGAATGAAAGGGATGATTTACATTCAGATTGTGAATCTTTAACATCAACTCTATCACCCAAGTCAATCTGTGATGATATTCCAATCTCATTGCTAGAGGTGCACATTAAATCTTTGCCAGTCATGCATTCCATCCTAGATCATCTAGATAGAATGGAGTGCCAAGTGAATGAGAAAAATGAGGCATTGCAATATATCATGAACAAGCTCAACCAAGAGCTACAAGGGCAACCCTCATCTAAAGATAAACTATCCCTTGTGTGGCCACAGGAAAAGCCTCAACCAAAGCAAACACCAATTCGGCTGCCTCAGAAGTCGAACAAGCATCCCCCATTTCCTGAGCCTGTGGTAGTGGTTTTTGATCGATTATGTGTTGCAAATGCTATCATATTACCTAAGGTTGGTCAGTTACATCCAAATCACCCAAAACCTCAAGGGTATGAGGAAGAGTTACATTGTCTATATCATAGACAAAATGGTCATGATATTCAATCATGTTGGGGTTTCAGAGCCATAGTATATAGCATGCTTGAAAAGAAGCAACTTTAGGTTGTTGACCAACAAATGATCTTAGCCAACGATCTATCCCTTGCATCAAAAATGCAAGGGGATCCCTCTAAGCTAGTAAGTGACATACTTAGGGCTCAACCTGGTCCTCATACCAGGCCAAAGCATGCTAAACGCTCAGAGCAGCAACAACGCATTTGGACTCCTTTAAGCGAGCCTATGTCTATCATCTTCCAAAAGTTGCAAGAGGCTAAGGTCTTAACCTTACCCGACATAAAGCCTCTAGA
Source organism: Wollemia nobilis (assembly GCA_028583015.1). Classification (NCBI taxonomy): domain Eukaryota; kingdom Viridiplantae; phylum Streptophyta; class Pinopsida; order Araucariales; family Araucariaceae; genus Wollemia; species Wollemia nobilis. The sequence continues at coordinate 813,036 of JAQPPZ010001417.1, read as the reverse complement.
CCCAAACAAAGCTAAACCCAAGGGTCATTACTATCTCTATAGGGAGGATCATTACTATCTTTATCATCGAATAGAGGGCCATGACATTCATAATTGTCGTAGATTCAAGAATGTGGTCCAAGACCTATTAGAACGAAATGAGCTCCATCCAGATGGTTCACTCATTCCTCCCCACCTAGATAGAGGCATCTCATAGAGATCAGTGCCCCAATCGGGAGAGTTGATTTCCATCACTCTTCCTAAGCAGGTTGATTACATTGTAGTGGACAACATGTGCACTGGGGGTCTTAAAGGTAATGTACCTTCCCCATCAAGTTTAGTAAGACAAAGTGAGGATTCTGAAGGTATCACACCTTCCTCACTTCCATTAAGTATTACACACATAAGGGGTATCTAAGGTGCCATACCTTCCCCTTAGAAATAACAAAATTCAAAAACATTCAAATATTACAAAATCACAAAAACAATATAAAACATAGAAATACAAACAAATCAGAAAGCAATAAAATCAAAAACAAAATACACCAGGGGCATCTCTAAGTCGCTTGGTCAAATCTCATCAAAAGGCACCAAGGGCATTTCCAAGCCACTTGGTCAAATCTCATCAAAAGGCACCAAGGGCATTTCCGCTTGGTCAAATCTCATCAAAAGGCACCAAGGGCATTTCTAAGCCACTTGGTCAAATTTCATCAAAAAGCACCAAGGGCATCTCTAAGCCGCTTGGTCAAATATCATCAAAAGGCACCAAGGGCATCTCTAAGCCGCTTGGTCAAAACTCATCAAAAGGCACCAAGGGCATTTCCAAGCCGCTTGGTCAAATTTCATCAAAAAGCACCAAGGGCATCTCTAAGTCGCTTGGTCAAATATCATCAAAAGGCACCAAGGGCATCTCTAAGTAGCTTGGTCAAATCTCATCAAAAATCTCCAAAGGTATTTTAAAAGCCCTTTGGTCACAAATAAAAACAAAAACACAAAAACATTCAAAATGATCAAAAATACAAAAACAAACATATATCAAAATACCAAAACATTTGCATATCACATTTGCATCCACATAGTTGCATTGCATTACACATTCATGTCCATTACATTTGCATATGTCATGATCACAATCTTACAAGTGATGCCACAGTTTGTATCATAAAGCATTCAAAATCCACCTACATCCATTCATACATGTGTGTAATTGTGTTTTTCAACACAACCATTACTTGTTGCTATACATAATATACTATGGTTTTCTGGTTAATCAACCATACCTAGTGATCCTATCAACTTTTGTGGAAAGCCATATTGGTTAGTAGAGAGTAAGGTCTAGTGGTGACAAAGCTTAGCATATTTTAGGATCCCATCACTAATTACAAACACTAAATTCTAGTTGGTACAAGGGAAAGATGAAAACTATAAAAGTGGTTAGGTTACCTAAAGTAAAAAGGGTCTTCCTTGCTTATCCCCCCATGCAACCGGTTCAAAAGTGCTGAGAATTGACAAAAGGACAAGCTTCGCCCTACCCAAAAATCCCTTGCTTTAATCAAAACAAGCAAAAATCCCAGAGTCAAAGCAAAAATAAAAAATCCTCAAAAGTCATACATCGACATCTCAAAGTCATAGTTCAAAGTATCAAAAAAGAAATATATAAAAAATAAATAGTGATTATCATCACTACAAGAATCCCTTGCTCAAAAGAAAACAAAAAAAAATCAAAAATCAAAATAAACAGTGATTTTTATCACTAAACACGAGCAAGTATCCCATATCAAAAGGAAGAAAAGAAGGGAATGGAGCTTGAATCCATGGAATTCTCAGCATTGTACAAAACTGGAAGGAGAAATCCTTATGCATGACGATATGTCTATCACAATAGCTTCTGGCATTTGTATAGACCAATGTTTGAATGTGGATGAGCTAGCTTTGGGTAACCCAATACTACCTAGTGGTATAGTCCAACCAAGTCCAACATAAGAATGAGATGAACACTTAAGGATCCCTGATCTTAGCAATGGGCTGAAAGAATCCCGCCTGACATCGGAGGAAATATTTGAGTTCTATCTAAATATATTCATTTGCACACACAGGGATACTGAGTATCTAGGTCCATGATGAAAGCCTTACTATTCAAAAGCCTTATATTGTCAATACACAACTGCTGATAGGGTAACTAGAGTGTTTGAGTCCAAGGAAAACCTCAAAAATTCTTATATAGCAAAAAATCATATCATCAATCATACCATCATTTTCTTTATAAGATTCTATAAATTAGGGGGTATCAACAGAGTAGGATAGATAACGGATATATATTAGAAATAATATATAAATGACCACTGACTATTTTGTATCTTTTAATTTATAGAAACTTATCAAGGAAATACATACATTCCATGCCATTACATCTCACATATGAATACTTAATCAATTCTTATGATAAGAATGATTATTTAAATTCATGATTATTTTTTTACTTTATGTGGTATCACCCATTTAGATTGCTAAACTCATATGCATTCCTTATGTTTTAAGTGATTAAAGCATACAGGTTCATTCATACCATATCATAACGTAAGTCAGATGCATACAATTAAATCAAAATTAAACATGCATTTAACAATAAGCACTGCATCTATATAACACATAATCATACACCATCATCTAGCTAACACATGTCATTCATACATCACATCATCAAAGCACGTACAAGCATTGCATCCATCTATGCATACATGATAAACCATCTAAGCATCACATCATCATCATTACATCATCAACATCATATATCATAAAATCATAAATTGCATCCAAAAATATATATTTGCTAAACATCTACTGGGGCATTATTGGTGTCATACCGCCCTTAATCATTAATCAAATAGTTGAGCAATCAATTTCAAAAAGCCCCAAAGGCATCATAAGCCCTTTGGTAAAATCACTAAAAGCTCCAAGGGCATCTTAAGCTACTTGATGAACTCACTAAAAGCATCCAAGCACATCTCCAAGCTGCTTTGGTTAACTCACAAAAGGTCCCAAAGGTAAAATAATCCCTTTGGTCAAAAATAGTACAAAACATCAAAAAAATCTAAACAAATCATAAAAACATAAAAATTCAAAATCCAAAATGCTCCAAGGGCGTCTCTAAGCCACTTGGTCAAATTAATCAAAAATGTTCCAAGGAAATCTTTATGCCGCTTGGTCAAATTCAAAATCCAAAATGCTCCAAGGGCATCTCTAAGCCACTTGGTCAAATTAATAAAAAATGTTCTAGGGGCATCTTTATGTCGCTTGGTCAAATTCAAAAATAAAAAATATTCCACGGGCATTACAAGCTACTTTGGTCAACTTTCAAAATGCTCCAAAGGCATCCATAAACTCTTTGGCCACCCAAAATGCCCCAATGGCATTTGTTGAGTCCATTGGTCATAATAACAACATGCACAATCAAAATCAACAATCAAATGCTAAATCATTACTAAGTGCGCCTATTCAAAGTCATTAGCGAAGATAATCATGCACCCCCTTGCTTGGGGAAAATAAGCAAAATATCAAAAGCAAATTCAAGCAACCTAGGCTAGGATTGGACTTAAACTAAGTCTCCTAATTTCCATCAAGGCTAGGATTGGACTTAAACTAAGTCTCCTAATTGCCATCAAGGCTAGGATTGGACTTAAAAAAAGTCTCCTAATTGCCACCAAGGCTAGGATTTGACTTAAACAAAGTCTCCTAATTGCCATCAAGGCTAGGATTGGACTTAAACAAAGTCTCCTAATTGCCATCAAGGCTAGGATTCGACTTAAGCTTATCTCCTAATCACTTCACACAAAGGCCCCAAAGGGCATAAGCCTTTTGGTCAACTCACACAAAGGCCCCAAAGGGCATAAGCCTTTGGTCAACTCACCCTTCAAACATATCAGTCTACGTTTTTGCTTAGTGTTGTGTTTTCCACACAATGCATCACAAAAAGGGGCATCTATAGACACCTAAAACATGTCATGTTTAGGGGAGCTACTCACATAGGCACATTCATAAGATCATATGACATAATATTGGACTTTCCAAGCATCAACAGTGGTTCTCACCACTCATCTGGGGCCTTTTCAAGCCCATCCAAGCTTAGCCACTCAAGCCAAGAGTGACCATATCTTAGCCACTCAAGCTTAGAGTGGCCAGACCTTAGCCACTATAGACAACAATGGCTAGATCTTATCCATTGTAGATGATAGCGGCTAAGCCATAAGAAGTAGTTTTGTCAACAAACATGCCTAATCATAGGTGAAAGTGGCAGTCTACATGCAATAAAGGTGAGTGGGAGTGACTTTGCATTCCTTTTCATGAATAGTTCACATGGGAGACTTGAGTTTGAATTTAAACTTCAGTTAACTGGCCTTCAAGCATAAACAAAGGATAAAATTTTCTCATGCTAACGACCAGTTCACATAGGAGACTCAAGTGGGCAGTTAGATTTCAATTAACTAGCCTTCAAACATAGACAAAGGACAAAATCTTCTCATGCTAACATCCACTATGCATGAGGGATTCAATCCTAGGGTTTTGAACATAGACTTTAGGGTTTCACACATCTATAAAAGGTGTAAGCCTGAGAGCACCAAAGGAGAGAAGATCATCAGATATCAATTCCGAGACCAAGGATGATCTTTTAGTAGACTTCTTTGAGAGATATTTTCTTGGAGAAGATACACAGTGAAGCCCTATCAGATTGGAGAGTAGATCTGAGCACCCTTGAGGAGCAATGAAGTTCTAGCCAACTGAGAGGTAATTATCCATGCACATAAAATATTCATTTAACATTAATAGCAAGCTTAATATCCATAGCTTTGGGGTAAAGAGAGCAAGGTTTACCTTAGCGACCGTTGTCTTGGATAGTGGCCCGTAGGCTTAGTCTAGGTTTTAGACATAGCTTCTTTTATTTTGTTTCTTTATGTTTTCATATCATTAGCATATATTTATATTATTTCATGGCATAGTTTCATCATATTTCCATTACATTATTTGATTACTAACAACCTCATATGGGGAGGCAATCTCGGACACCTAAACGTGTGTTGTTGTTTCATTTCTTGCAAGGCCACAGGTACATCGGATGAAGTTTGCAACATACAAGAGCAAAAAGGATCCCTCTAGGAAATAGACCTGGAGAAGGAGGCATCTGTAAGCCCTCATACATTTTTGTGTGCGAAACTAGGAAGCTTTTAAGAGCACACCACCTCTTCACAGAAGGGACACTATTTTCCTGCTTGTAACTTATAGTATCAAAATGGGTATCCCTAAGAGGGACCGACATGTAACCGAGCTTCAATATCAATAAAGAGATCCATATTTTATTATTTTGTGTTATATGCTTTTTCTTCTTGTCTTCCATTTCATCTTGGGTTTTTAAATAACATTGCAAGTAGGGTTAAAAATGGGACTGGTGCGTGCGTTCACAGGGTCTCTACACATGTTATAATACTTCTTATTTTATATAATAATTTAATTATAGGAAGTGGGCATCCTCTTTGAAATGTAAGGGTGACCTTACATCATTAGGGTTAGGGTTAGATAGGTTTAGTCTATTTTTGTATTGTAAGCTATTTTGGGTAAAATTATCTCTATATATTGCATTGTAAGAAAGGGAAGGAATCCTAAATAATTATATTGGAGATAAAAATTGCTTATAAATGAGGTTTCTCCCTTGAATAGGCTTGTGATATTAGTTATTCTAGACTATAAACATTGGCTATAGTATTTTCTCAAGCACTTTTGTTTATTTATTCCATTAATTTTTGCATCATTCTTATGGATGTGCTTATTTTTATTTGAAGGTTCTTATCAGTTGATATCAAATATCTTTCTAAGACCTAGTCTACAATATTGGTAATAATTATTGACCTTTTTATATTTTATATTCTATAATTTTTCTTTCATTTTGTAAGTTTATGTTGAAATATCTTGCATAAAAAAATGGGGCATAAATTTTTCTCTTTAGTAGCTTAGGTTAAAGACCCTATGTTGGGGGTTTTAAAATATCATATAGTAGCTATAAATATCCCACTTTCACTAGTCATTTTTTGTAGAAAATTTTCAAGCTATAGGGAACACAACTCAAGATGAGATTAGCATACCATCCCTAGACATATGGTTAAATGAAAATTGTCAACAAGTGCCTAGAAATTTATCTTCATTGCTTTGCATATTATAAACCAAATCAATGGGTCAAATGGCTTCCATTGGCCTAATGGTGGTATATACTTATTACCACTCAACCAAAATTACACCATATGAAGTATTTTATGGAAACCTTTCACCATATCTTTCATCATACATTTTAGGTAGTTTCAAATTTCAAGGAGTTGATTATACTCTTCAAGAACATGCACAACTAATCCAATATATCAAGGATATTTTGGGTATGGTGTGGAACCGTATGCAATAGCAAGATGATCAACACCACTCATAATATATATTTAATATGGGGACATGGTTTCCCTATGATTGAAACCATATAAAAAATCATCATTGAAACTCCATGGTTATCACAATCTAGAAACTAAATTATATAGACCATATAAGGTGTTATAGCAAATTGGACCCATTCATAAAAAGCTTGAATTTATGTTGGATTTTAAGCCAAATTATCTTAATATCAATATTTTGGGTCTTTGATTAGATTACATATAAGAGTAATCAAAATATAATATGGCCAATATAAATAATAACATTCAAAATAATATCAAATATGAATGTAAAATGGCCAAAATCATTCATGCAATAACATGAAGAACACTTACAATATAATTGCTCAAAATATGCATACAAGCTGAAATATAATTAAATATTGAATATTTCATACAATATCCAGATTATTTGATACAATACATGGAGCTTTACCTCCATAATATAGCCATACAATATGACTCTTCAAGTACTTGACTATTTCTCTCCATATGATAACTCTCACATGTCCTTTGGTTTCTCATCCTATCACTTGTATGCCTAACTCTTGAATCTCTACTTACATGCACACTTAACTCTATGATACTTGCAATATTTTACATGACATTGATAATTATACATGTACTCCTAATACATGATATTTGTGCACTTTCTCATATTACATATTTACATACTTAATAACATAACATTTGTGCACTTCCTCTCATTACACACTTGCAATCTTTTTTTAAAATGTAAAAGAAAGGGTTTTGGAAGGATCCCCAAACCTTTTACACAAGTAGACAAAGATTCCAAAGAGAGAACTAAATGGAAACTAAAAAAAACTATCCCCACCAAGGATACCTAAAAACACAGAGAACATGAGAGAGGAAGAAGAGAAATAGGGGAATAGGAGGGTTGAAATAACTAATGGAACCCAAAAATCCTCCATTACATCATATAAAATATGATCCTTGTCTGACTTGGATGTCTTTTGATCCCCCTGAATCCATTTGATTAACATGTCAACCTGATTAGAAAATGAAATGACCATTTGTAGGGTACCTCTCAGAGACCTCAACATGTCCTTCATAAAACCCTTGGAAGACACTTACACACTTCCACTCTTGCTTACATGACACTTGTGCATATCCTCCACATAGACACTTACATAAAGGGGACAAACAAATCACACTCCTAAACTATAGACTCAAACCTTAGTATAATATTTACATGGTACCATAGGTACCATGGGGTACATTAGAATGTACCAAATAATGTAATATTCTCCAACACCCCCTGTATTACATTATTTAGTTATTGAAGATTTTAATATTAAATCTTCATATTTGATTTTTGTTTTTTTCTAGGGTTATGCATAAGCGTGAAATATCATAAATTGGCTCTATTTAGGATTTTCTAGATTTTAAATTGGCTAATTTTGGATCCTTTCACTAGGGCCCATTTGCCCAAAAATTACGGGGCAAATGTTTTTTTGGGGTAAATTCGCCTGCCATTGAAAATAATTAAAATATTTTTATTTTAATTTGTCGACCTCAAATTACAAATGATTTTGATATTCTTGCCCAATTCACCTTAAAATTATAAATGATTTTTTATTTTCTGCCCAAATCGCCCTCAAATTATAAATGATTTTATATTTCTCACCCAAATTGCCTCATATACTACTCATATATATAATGTACTGGGTACCGATAAACATACATTGAAAATACTGCAACTCAAAAATAGCTCTGAAATAATGAAAAACTTGACAAGGTTGCATAAGACGATCGGTTGCAGAAGTGTCGATCGGTATTCCTTTATCGGTTGTAGAGGTGTCGATCAACATTAGCCTAAGGGTTATCGATTCACATTTTTCTATTGGTTGCAAAGGTGTCGATTGGCATTTGTCAGTTGGTTATAGCATCGTGTCAATTGACATTAGTTGGTCAATTTTAGAGGTGTTGATCGATAGTAGGTTATCGATTGCAAGGATTTTTGATCGGCAATTTTCTATCGATTACAGAGGTGTCAATTGGCATTAGTCAATTGGTTGTAGGACCGTTTCTATCAGTATTAGTTGATCATTTGTAGGGGTGTCGATCGCCATTAGTCTATCGGGTGTAAGGACTGTCGATCAAAATTTTTCTATTGATTTAAGAGGTGTCGATTGAAATTAGTCAATCAGTTGCAGGTCTATGCCGATCAACATCAGTTGGTCGATTGCAAAGGTATCGATCAGTATTTTCCATGCCTATAGACGATCGTCATTCTTGCATCCGATCGGTATACCTATAGTAGATCAACATACTTGCAGTCGATCATCATACTTGTAGTCAATCGACATACCTATAGCCAATCGTCATACCAACAATTGATCAGCATACCTGTAACCGATAGGCATTCCTACAGTTGATCGTCATACCTTTAGCCGATCGTCATGCCTACGGTAGATCATTATGCCTACAATCGATCGATATTCCTACAACGAATCGTCATGCCACCGATCATCATGTTGGCCTAAAGTCTTTCATCTCAGCCTAAATATTTTAAGTATGCTGTACATTTTTAGATTTTGCAAACCAATATTCATAGCCCCCAAAATAGAAAAATTCACCATGGTTTGAATTTTTTGGAGATAAATTAATGAAATTCACCACGGTTTGAAATTTTTTGGAGATAAATAAATGCAATTCACCATGTATACTTCTACAAATTTTGTCGGGATTCCAAGATAATTCACCTTGATTTTATAAATAGATTTTGGGGCCGACCCCTTATGCATAACCCTATTTTTGTCCTTCTACTCCAATTTTGACACTACTTAGATTCTAGCACTTGTCTTATTTTCTCTTGTATTTTCATTAGATATGTCTCTTTTATTTTTTCTAATATTTTTATTTTGTTTCTTTAATCTATTTTTTTTGTCCTGGTCTTGAACTTGTTTTGTTGCTCCTTTGAATTATTTCGTATTCATGTAGCCTATTTTTCTATAACATTTGCAACATTAGTACCTTAAAAAATCTTTGAAGAATTTTTTTTTTTGTTATATTCATTGATTAGAATTTTTTTTTTATCGGTTAAATATTTTATATTAAACACGGTTTGTAGCAAGGACCCAAAACCTGATTACAACTTAGATACAAAGGCTAAAAATAGCTACAAAACTAGAAAGGAACATAATAGGAACGTAGTCCCTCAAAACTGAAAACACTGCTAAGGATGTCCAAGAGATGCAAATGATAAAATAAAAGACAATACAGAGGATTCCATCAAACTGAATAAAAACACATAAGACAACAATGAGAATGCCCTTCACAGAAACCCTGTAGGAAAGGATGCCCCTAAGCTTCGTCATCCGGATCTGCTCCAACATCCTGGAGCTCATCATTCGATGTGTCTATGTCAACGACCTTATCATCCCCTTTGTCTTCCATAGGAGCAATAATGACCTTGACATCTTCTTTAACAGTAGGAGCCTTAACATCATCCTCAAAAAAATATTTTTGAAGAAGAGCAAATTCAATGTGTTGTGAAGTCGACCAACTGGGACATGCAATTAGAAATATAATTAATTATAAATTATTGCATATACTAGTATGGTTTGTCCTTCTCATCATCCTTAGAATTTATCCTTAGGTATTAAATTTATTTATCTAGATTCTACAAGTGCACAGAGGAACAAATGCTCTTTGGCTCAGGGGATTCACTCTTAGATTTTTTTCTCAACATACGAACTATTTTGAAAACCACTCTCTTTTTGGCAGAGAGGATAGGAGTTTTGAAGGACTGAGGAGTGGTCTAGGATAGACTGGTATTTGTAGGGTTAAGCTTGGCTTTAGTAGCAGGAGGAGGGATGACACCCTAAGGGTAGTGATCAACTAGTGGCTATAAAAGACTTTGAACAAACCTCGATGGGAAGGCAATTCAGTGCAATTTTTCTTGCGACTGTGTTCAAGAGTGTAGCTAATATAGTTAAACAGGAACTAGGAATATTCATAGTATTGACATCACAGAAGTGATTGAAAAATGTGAAGTGGAAGTTGCATAGGACCTTATCAGGTCATCCATAGTGATGAACACCATGATAGCCTTCAGTGATTATAATTTTTGTTGTAAAAGCTTTGAATTCATTTCTATATGTTGATTCTTCAATCTCTTGAATTTCTTCAACTAAATTTCCTTTTTTATTTTATTCTCTTGATTATAACTGATGTTATTGCTATTGATCATATTGATAGTAAATTTGGTATTGCCTTGGCTAGAAATTCTAAAAGGATCTATTCATTTGATTTATTTGATTCACATTCATTTGATTTTTTTAATTTAAAGAATTATATCTACCAAAATTTGTTTTATGACGATATCGCGACATGTTGCTTCGTCGTGGCCTAGGGAGGAAAGGTGTCGCGATATCGTGACATGTTGCTTTTTCATGGCTAAGGGAGAAAAGGTGTCGCGATATCACGACATGTTGCTTTTTCATGGCCAAGGGAGAAAAGGTGTTGCGATATCACGACATGTTGCTTTTTCATGGCCAAAGGAGAAAAGGTGTCGCGATATCGCGACATGTTGCATTTTCGTGGCCAAGAGAGAAAAGGTGTCGTGATATCGTGACATGTTGCATTTTCATGGCCAAAGGAGAAAAGGTGTCGCAATTTCGTGACATGTTGCATTTTCGTGACCAAAGGAGAAATGGTGTCATGATATCGCGACATGTTGCATTTTTGCGGCCAAAGGAGAAAAGGTGTCGCGATATCATGACATGTTGCTTCATCGTGGTCGAGAGAGAAAAAGTGTTGTGATATCGTGACATGTTGCACTTTCATGCCCAAAGGAGAAAAGTGTCGCGATATCGCGACTTGTTGAATTTTCGTGGCCAAAGGAGGAAAATGTCGTGATATCGCAACATGTTGCTTTTTCATGGCCAAAGGGGAAAGGTGTCGCGATATCGTGACATGTTGCATGTTTGCGGCCTAAGGAGAAGAATAGTGTCATGATTTTGTGACAAGCTGCATCAACTATCCATGCCGACCCCCTGCTAGCTAGTTAATGGTTCAGGAGATTTGGCTCCATTGCAAATCTTCTTCTACTATTGTAAGCTTGTGTTCTCTCTGAATTCGGTTGGGAAGAGTCTCTTCCCATATTGTAATTGATCTTTTTTTTAATACAAGTTTTTTCAAAATTTTCAAAAAAAAAAATTGTTTTATGACCCCTTTTTCATATGTGATAGAATCTTGGTTTCCATATATATCGAGGCTTTGATTTTGTTGCTATATTGCTTGATACATTCTTTATTTCATTATTACTCATTTCATATTTGACTAAATTTCTAGCTTCATATTCCTAAAGAATATTAACTAGGTCATCAAATGTCATTTCTTTATTTAGTACTTTTAGAGAAGTAACTAAATATTTATAATTTTCTAGAAGTGCTCTTAATGTAACTTGAACAAGAAATTTATCTTCTATTTTTTCTCCCAAAATCAATAATTTGGCTTTTATATCTGCTATTTTTCAAAGAAAGAGTTCAATACTTTCTCCACTATTAACCTTTAAGGAATATAATTGGGATTGTAAATTCATAATAGTTGCTTTGTTCTTCCCTTCAAATATTTTACATAATTTCTCCCAAGCATCTGTAGAATTTTTTGCTCCACTTAAATATGGTTGAATTTCATCAATTATCCCAAATGTAACTAACATAAGGGCTTTTGCATCACTTTATTCAAATTTTTATTTTTCTCTATTATCTTCAATTGGTTTTTTCTTAGTTCCATTCACTATATCCAAAATTTTTTGTACAATAAGAATCAATTTCATTTTGTTTTTCCATGATGCAAAATTTGATCCTTTCAAAATTTGAGATTCTAAAAGAAAATTTTTATTATTTGATATAATGGAACTCATAAGAAAAACTTTAATTGATTTTCAAAATTTTAAATCCTTTCAAGTAGTAAACCTTTTATCTCCCAAATAATTAAATTTACAAATTCTAAAATTTTCAAATATCAAATTTTCTAAATTTCAAATTTCAAACTAATTTTTAAATTTCCTTTTTGGAGCAGAAAACCTTCTCTCCAAAATTTAATAAATATTTCAAAATTTTCAAAAAATGATCTTTTGAAATAAATTGTAAATACCAAATTCATTATATTTAAATTTTAGTAAGGTTGAAGTCCTTATAACTCCCACCTAAATATTATTCTTTATAAAATAAAAAAAAATTAACTCCAATTTATAAATTAATATTTCTAAGTTTATAATTTATCTTCACTTGGGACTTTTAAAATTTAGCACCAAAAATAATTATCAAAATATATAGGTAATTCACCTTACCTTTTTTCTCCTTTTGATGTTGACCAAAAATGTATGCTAAGTCTAAAATGTCTATTATTGCAATAGACTTTAATTACTAATGTATTCAATGTCCCTAATAAATGCTACTCTCATGTGAAATGTTACACCATTATGTAACATAACATTTAGGTGTTACTTTCTAATTCTACCAGCTAGCCTTCTATCCTCTTTAGCTTATCATATTTAGAAAGAATAGGTCTATAGGATGGTGCTCTTTGTCTTCATGATGACACTTAGATTTTTGCTTTGGATTTGAGATGGCACTTAGGTTTCTTCTATATTTGGCTTTGATATGGTGCTCAAGATATTGCTATTTTTAGCTTTGAGATAGAACTCAGGTTGCTAGTATCTTAAGCTTTGACATGGCACTCAGGTTGTTGCTATTTTTAGCTTTGAGATGGTTCTTAGGTTGCTACTGATAATGGTACTTGTAAAGCTTCAATATGCTTAATGAAATAACTCTTGTATTGTTTTTGATAGCTTTGAATATATTCCATGGCCTATACTAATATGTTTGGCTTATGCTCTTGGCTATACTATGTAGAATACGCCTCTTCATTCGACCTAGTATGACTGGTCTAATTATCTATCTTTGGTTGACCAAAAACTCAACATGAATGAAACTAGACTTTAACTTGCACCTCTTTAAATATTAAAGATATATATATATATATATATATATATATATATATATATATAATATTTGTAAGCTCTTGATGCTTCTCTTCTCTTTCAAATATTTTACTACTTCTCTTCTTTTTTCTAGAAGCTTACAATGCTTCCCTTCTTCTCTTCTCCGGAAGCTTTTACTGCTTTTATATTTTCTTATTTTATATAGAAGTTTTTGATGGTTCTCTTTTATTCTCTAGAAGCTTTTATTGCTTCTCTTTTCCTATTTTCTTATTAGGATAAACTTCTTGAGTTCCTTAATAATATTTTTATTTCTTTCTTAGGTTTTTTCTTGAGATATTCAATGATATCATAGTCTTCTTGAGACTAATGCCTTTAATGTGCACTATCTAGTCAAGGTCAAATATGCCCAAAATTTAAAGTGCTAAATTTTCTCAATATGTGATTCTCTATCTTCAAAGAGAATTCAAAAATCAAGGTGACTTTTTATTTATCCCATCAATATTCAAGTCGAGTCCTAGTCTTCACTTCTTTTTTTAGTCAAAAGACTCCAACATATAATAATTAGGATTTTTATCAATATGTAAATTTGAAATTTGCAGTAATATGAGTCTACGTTTTATTCACATGACTCTTAATATATATTCACATCAAAGACTTCTTATGATCCTTGCAATAGAGTCTACTCAAAGTAGCTCTGATACCACTGTTGGATTTTAAGATTTAATATTATGAATGCTTGTTGGTGATCTTATTTTAGACCATTTTCCAATACAATGTATGGAGCTTTGTCTCCATGATATAAACATATAAATGTGACTCTTCAATACTTTATTATTGCACTCCTCACATATCTAGGAGTTACAAACTTTCCTATTCTTTACATAAAATAAGACTACCACTTGTATACATGACTCTTGACTCTCTATTTACATGCATACTTAACTCTATGACACTTGCATTATTTTGCATGACATTTATTATTCTACATGCACTCCTGATAGATAGCACTTGTGCACTTTCTCATATTACATATTTGCATACTTAATTACATAACACTTGTGTACTTTATCTCATTACACACTTTCACTCTTACATACATGACAGTTGTGCATATCCTACACATTACAAAATTGCACTCTTACTTACATGACACTTGTGCATATCCTACACATAGACACTTACATAAAGAGGAAATATAAATCACACTCCTAAACTATAGACTCAAACCTTAATCTAATATTTACATTGTACCATAGGTACCATGGGGGTACATTAGCATGTACCAAATAATGTAATATTCTCCAACAATTTCTTCCCTCCTCCATGATATATCCCATTTTGTATATATTCTCTTTAAAAAGGGTACAAAGAAGCCATGTGTAGGTTCAATCAATACTACCTCATTTGGATCTAAAAGGTTCAATCATATTAGAACCCAAGAATATTTTTGGTTGGACACATACACTCCACAATCACACACTTACTAATATTTTAGTATGGTGGCAAGGATTGTAACCAAAATATAACACATGGGATCCACTCCATCCACTCTAGTACTAGTTTATCATCTCAATATTTGAGGACAAATCTTATCTTGAAGGGGGAGGTAGTATTAAGACCTCATGTACTAATCCTTTTTATTATTTTTAAATTTATCTTGTGACACCCCCTTCTATATGTAAGGGTGACCCTCCATCATTAGCATTAGGGTTAGAGAGTTCAAATAGTTATTTTAGGTTTAATATATTTTTGCATTGTAAGCTATTTTAGGTAAATTTATATGTATATATTGCATTGTAAGAAATAAAATTCATTCCAAATAATTGTATTGTAAAGAAGCATTGCTCATAAATGAGGTTTTTCTCTTGAAGAAGTCTACAATATTGGTTACTCTAGATTATTAAAGTTGGTTGTAGTATTTTTCTTAAGCACTTATGCTTGTTTATTCCAAATATTTCCATTATTTATTGCATTTTTTTTTTTTTTTTGGTGGTGGCCACAAGGGGTAAATAGACTGTGACCACGAGGGAACCATTACATAACATATCCGCAACATGTGAGGCGAGAGATTTGAACCTGGGCCTCTCAGCAACTAGAGAGGTTTAACTACCCACTTGCTCTCCAACTCCTCTACATGGGCGGATCCATTATTTATTGCATTATTCCCATGGATGTGCTTAATTTTATCTAAATGTTCTTAACAGTAGAGGATTTGGTTAAGGATAAACTTGGAGACTTGTACTCAAGTGGCTAATGATAACAACATGGCTTTGACCAACTTGGTAAAGTATTTGGTAGCCATGATAATGAACTTGTATCCATCAAATGATACTAAATTTATCTTCCCAATGATGTCTAATCCCTAAATAAAAAAATTCATGGAAAGGTCAAAGTTTGGAGAGCTTGAGACAAAATGTAGGTAATGTTATCATGTATTTGATACTTATCAAACTTCTTGATGTAGTTGTAAGAGTATTTTTTCATTAAAGGTAAATAGTAACCCATCCATATGAGTTTCTTGGTGATGGTGATAACACTAAAGTGACAATTGTAGGATCCATCATGGGCCTTCTTTATGACTACTCAGGCTTTAGAAGGGATAGGCATCTAAGAAGGATGTCATCAAAGGATGAGTGGTACAAGATATCACAGATAATGATATAGTGATATATTTGTTACTTTAGATTCTTATGCTCATTAGGTCCAAACCATAAAGCAATGTGCTAGATGTAAGGAAAGCAAGGATATCCTTATACCAAGGATCAAAAGGAGAGGTCACATTTATGGACAAGACCTCTAATGAGAGCTAGCTATAAATTAAGCTTTTAGGCACCCTAACTTACTAAATAATTATTTAGGTTTTTTTTTAATCCAAATAAAAGGGGATAAGGGATGCAACTATGGCCATAGCATTGGCATGGTAATTTATAGATCAAGGGATATCATCAATAGTGATTTTATAAAAAGAAGACATGAGATTGGTAATGATGTCTCTATATGGATTAATGCTTTCATATTTCACTTGATAGAAATTGTTGACATGGTTAAATAAGATCTAGACAAAGTTCTAAGATGAGAGATTCATATTCTACTATATTATTGGTGTAGTATAACTAAAGTTTAAAGGATAATTTATTGCTAAGGTGTGACAAAGAAAAATCCTATACTTGATACTTTGATATATGATCACCATCAAGGTATAGGATCTAGGAATTAAAGTGATCAACTTATATGGTAAAAACTGACTCATTTGGAAAATTTATGACCATGGGATGACTATCTTCTAAGGGTGTTGCTATTAGTTGGTCAATTATGACCTCAAAATTGAGTGATATTTGGCTGATAAATTTGAGGTTGAATTCACTAAGGGAAAAAAATCCATTTAGTGGTTTTCCATGAGAGATAGGGTTTCAAAATTAGGTAGTGTAGGGGATTGACCCTCTTGATAACAAAGGTTTTACAAATAAACATGTAATGTCTAAACTTTTGAGAGGCAATCACTATAACAAGACAAATATTTTATAGAGGGGTTTAGTGGACTTCATAGTTAAAAAAAAAAAAAAAGTCCAACTAATGTAATATATAGCTATTTCCTTATGTTGGTAATCGTATTGTGCCAACATAGCACCTAAGGCATGGTTGGTTTTTGTAATATATAACAACAAAGACTTAGAGAGATTCAATAAAAATAAGATAGGAGGAGGCAAGAAATAATATTTTAGAGAATCAAAGGATGCTTGGAAATTGGTATCACTTTTGAATATGTCATCCTTCCAAAAGAGCTTAAATAAGGGTTAACGCTTTTCAGCACATTAGGAGTTAAATATATGAATGGCTTGAAGCTTACCTTGGAGACTTTTAAGTTGAATTATATTTTGAGAGGATGGCATATTGATGAAAGTTGTTATTTTGTTAGGATCAAGTTTGAATATACATTGAGATATGATGAGTTCTAATATTTTTTTAACATCACCTCGAAGTTGCACTTTTGAGGTTTTAGTCACAATTTAGTCAAATATGCATCTTATATCTCAAGCATGATCTTCTTGGTGAAGGGAAAATCCACACAATACTCACACAATACTCAATAACACAAAATTTTTTAAAATAAATCCAACTTCTAATATTCTTCAATGAAATAAAATTACAGAATCAAAAATTACAATGTTGCGACCACATATCTGATTTGATTACAATGAAAATTGGCTAGAAATATATAAGTTGGAGCCACGATCTGTCCTCTCTAGACTGCATTTTGGTGATCCATGTTCCCCCTTTAATAACTTCCATAGAAAATTTTGGAAAGCATAACTCCCATTTTCCCACCTAGGAAGATATTCATTTGAAATTTGAATTTTCATTTTCCCACCTAGAAAGATATTCAAATTTGAATTTTGGTGGCACAGCTTCCCGAAACCATAAATTTTGACTCGGGTGTCCGATTGTCTATTATAATATGTCGTTGGAAAGCTTACAAAGATATATACAACAAAGAAATATCTAAATAACATTTCATAAAATTCCCATCCTTTTTTTGGGCCTTTACAGTCTTAAAATTTTATTAATAAACCTTATTGGCAAGATTTCTTGGGATGAAAACTTTAATATCTCTCAAACCATTCAGGATATTAGGATGATTATTTCACCACTGGACACATTTTTAAATTTTTCTCCTTGGGGTAAATATTCAATTCCATACATGCCCATTTAGTATAACTTACTAAAATATACAATGACCAATTTTCACTTTTTTGGACTTCTGATTGACTTACACATCTCAAGTGTCATCATGGACTCCAAAATAGCTAAAGAAACCTACAACTGAAAGAGAAAATGCAATTTTTATTTTTTGGTGATGCAATATTGTCCTTACACCTTTGGATGCTCCTACATTAGACACCAAAGGTAAATTGAGAAGTGACCTTCACTTCTCTAGTGTTGGATGAAAACCAAGACGGTCAACCTCTGCCGTAGATAACCATTGAGGAATATTCAATAGGCCTTCATTTTTGCTTAACCAGATATTATTCATACTACCTATTTCTTGTACTTATACCCAGATAACTATCCAAGATTTCCTCTATCTCTTTTTCTTTGGAGTATATTCTAAAATATTCCATCATTCTTCTACTGGTCCATCCTCATTGTCTCCTTCACGATACTCTATCAAGTAAAAAATGTTAAACATAGGCGATATGTTATTTCCACTTGGTAATTCCACTTCATATGCATTTCTTGAATCATGTTTCTTTATGATATTGCATGTGTTAGGAACCATATTCCTATCAATAGGAAATCAAGGAGAGAACAATGGAATGATGCAAAAACTAAGAGAATGAATAAATCACTTTTAAATACCGCTATTTCAAAAGGAGGTTTCCTTGCCAAATGCT
The DNA here is from genome assembly GCA_028583015.1 of Wollemia nobilis. NCBI lineage: Eukaryota > Viridiplantae > Streptophyta > Pinopsida > Araucariales > Araucariaceae > Wollemia > Wollemia nobilis. The sequence goes on along the minus strand of JAQPPZ010001417.1, from coordinate 794,227 downwards.
CTCAAGGAGATGTAATAAATTATATTATTTGATGCCTTAATGACACCTTCTATGAATGCATATATAAACCTATCTAATGGTTATGATGTGAAAGGACACGATGGTCCATAATTAAATGAGATATTAATTATATAATATAAGTTAGGATTAGGATCCTAACAAGCCACCCCTCTTAAAAAGAGCTTTGTCCTCAAAGCAAAAATTGGGGAAATTATTGTTGGATGTGATGAAGTGTTTCCCATGTAGCATCTTCAAAAGGTAGACCTTTCCATTGAATCAAAATCTCGGTGATGGTGCGATGGCAAAGTTGTCGAGTACGATGATCCAGGATAGCTTCAGGTTCGACCATGAGTGCTCCATCTTCTGTGAACTCGGGAAGTTGAGTTTGTGTAGTAATGTGGTTGCCAAGTACTACTTTAAGGCAAGAAATATGGAAAATAGGATGAATTTTGGAAGAATTTGGTAACTCAAGTTTATAAGAAATGGGCCCAATACATTGAAGGACTTTATAAGGACCATAGAATTTAGGAGCTAGCTTTTGATATCCTTTGATTTTGAGCGAATTTTGATGATAGGGTTGAATATGAAGGAATACCATATCACCCTCTTGAAAAACTCTCTCGGTTCGATGTTGGTTTGCTTGTTGCTTCATATGATGTTGAGCAGTGATTAAATTATCCTTGAGAAGGTGAAGAATGTCATCTCTAGTAGAAAGGTGAGAATCTACTATTGGTACATTTAAAATTTTGGGAATATAAGAGGTAATGGAAGGTGGTGTTTGGCCATATAATGCTTCATATGGTGTCATCTTAATGGTGGAGTGGTATGAGGTATTATACCACCATTCGGCTAAAGGAAGCCATTTAACCCAATGAAGGGTTTGCATAGAAATAAAACAACGTAGGTAGGTCTCCAAACATTTGTTAACAATTTTGGTTTGACCATCAGTTTGTGGATGATAAGCGAAACTCATATGAAGTTGAGTGCCTTGGAGTTTGAATAATTCTCTCCAAAAGTTACTAGTAAATGTAGGATCACGATCACTGATTATGGTAGAAGGCATGCCATGAAGTTTGAAAATATTATCAAGAAATATTTGGGCTATAGTACTAGCTGTGTAAGGGTGAGCCATTGGGCAAAAATGAGTGTATTTAGATAAGTGATCTACTACAACTAGAATAGTGGTTTTTCCTACAGATTTTGGAAGGCCTTCAATAAAATCCATGGAAATATCAACCTAGGTTTTAGTTGGGATAGGAAGAGGTTGTAGAGGGCCAGGAGGATTTATTGTTTCACCTTTTTGTCTTTGACAGGTCTCACATTCATCCACAAATTTCTTAATATCTTGTTTCATGCCTACCCAATAAAAATATCTAATCACTCTTCTGTAAGTCTTGAGGAATCCTGAGTGTCCTACCGTGGGTGTGGCATGTAACTCATGGAGAATTTTGGTATGATATGAGGATGTGGGGGATAGGACAATACATCCTTTGTACCTAAGTATGTTATCTTTCCAAGAGTAGTGGGGTTTACTAGTGGAGTCATGTTGAAGTTGTTGAATTAATGTGTATGTGGTAGGATCATTAAACCATTCCTCATTGATTTGGTCTATCCATTTGGGAATAGGAGAGGAGAAACCAGTAAGGGCATTAAAGGATATTTTAGGTGTGTCCTCTATGTTACTTTCTGGAATTTCTGTTACTACTTCCACCTCAATAGTATCTTCTTCTTTTGAATTACCCTGGTCAAGCGTATCTAAAATATAGAGTTTGGGGGTAATGCATTTATGGTTGGGGATGAATTTCTCATCATAGTGGAAACAAAGGCCCTTTTCTCATCTTTCCTTCATTTCTTTAGGGCTAATTATTTTAATTGGTAAAACTCTATTTAGATTTGTGGTGGTATAGGAATTTTGAGATTTTCTCATTTGTGGTCTCCCAAGTCAATGTTGGTTATTGATTTTTTCTTCTACCATTTGAGCTAATGCAATAGTGTGCATCATGTCAGTAGGATTGAGCATTTGCACTTCTAATCGAATATCTTCTTTTAGACCATTGATAAAGCAACTTTGGAAGAATGATGCATCTAGCCCTGATGTAAAATTTGCCAATTTATCGAATTGAGCTTGGTACTCTCATATTGTAGTGTTTTGATAGAGTTTGGTGAGGGCTCCCATGAAATATTCAAATTTTCTTGGGCCGAATCACACCATTATATTTTTTGTAAATTCTATCCATGTAGGGGTGCCATTTGTCTTTTCGTACCATTGGTACCATTGAGTAGCGGTACTCTCTAGGTGGAAGGATGCAATGTGAACCTTTTGGACCTCAGGGATTTGATAGAGGGAGAAGTATTGGTCTGCTTGATAGATCCAATTCATGGGGTCACCTCCTTCAAACTTTAAAAAGTCTAATTTAGTGGTTCAAGGTAGGATTGATGTTTGTGGCTCCTCGAGTAATGCTTGTTGTGTGGGTGCTACGATAGGTTGGTCGACTTGGATTATTGCCATATTTTATTGTAACATATCCATGGAGTGGTTAGTGGCAACAACTTTTAAATCTATTTTTGCTACTTTTGTCATGAGTTTCTGTTCAAGATCATCCTTCCATTTATTCAATCCCTCCATGAAGTCCTTCATCTGGTCTTGTGAACGCCTACCATCAGCCATTGTGGTGTGGTTTTTGCAAATTTCAGCCTTCTTAACCTCAATTCCTTTAAAAATAGCAAAAAATTAATCAAATATGTCAATTATTGATAAAATTTGAAAAACAATATTGTAATATTTTATCAAGAATTGATAAAATTTTGTCAAAATATTGGCAAAAATTTATTGCAAAATTTTAAAATTTTGTTTCAACTTATGGTCCTGCAATTTTTTTGAAATTTCAAATTTTACAATTTGGTGGGAGCGGGCTTTGAAGAGCGATTTGAATTTTCAAATTTTTAAATTTGGTGGGAGTGGGCTCGAAGAGCGAGGCAAGGGAGTGGCAGAGACAAGTGAGGGTGGAGCAGGCATGAAGAGTGAGGCAAGGGAGTGAGAGCGACAAATACAAGCGAGGGTGGAGCGGGTATGGAGGGTGAGGTAAGGAAGTGGTAGAGACAAGTGAGGGTAGAGTGGGCACGCAGGGTGAGGTGGATTCAGAGAGGTAAAAACCACACAACGGTGACAAGTGGCAATCAAAGGTACAGGGTCCAAGTCAAGTGGTGATGGTAAGTCTTTCGTGTACACGAGGGACAGCGTGACCAAAATTCACGTAAAGCTATATGCTTTACGTGCTATTTAAACATGTGAGGTCCCTTTGTGTATTGTATGTGGGACTAAAATTCCCCTCCAATATTCCCCATCGGTGCTTTTTTGATGTTGGAGTTCATCACCAACACCGAAAAAGTTTTAAAACTTTAGTTTAAAATTTTAAACTTATAATTTCTCACCAATTTTTATCTGCAGTCACTTGAAAATGTCTCAGATGAATTTTCAATTGAATTTTTTTGTGATTTGCATTCCTTTTTCACACCTGGTTGGCTTTATGATGATCTGAAGGGGAAAATTTATTTTTTGTGATAATATTTAGCTCGTAACCTTTCCAACTTTACCTGAATTTTTTTAAACTTCGTTGGTTTTCTCCAAGATGTCACCGAAGTTGTAGACGTCACTATAAAACTTACTCGTTGGAAGATTTGATGATGTATGATATGAATGTTGAAGACTTTTGGGTGAAATGCAACAATATGGTTGGTTACAAGGTGATAAACTTGATGATGTTGTGTAATCTAGAAATGAGAGATAGTGACTACTGTGGTTGAAAAAAATATGGTAAAAATGGTTATGGAATGGCCTTTAAGATCTCTAGCTCTGATACCAATTGTTAGGAACCAGGTTCCTATCAATTGGAAATCAAGGAGAGAACAATGGAATGATGCAAAAACTAAGAAAATGAATAAATCACTTTTAAATATCATTGTTTCAAAAGGAGGTTTCCCTACCAAATGCTCTCAAGGAGATGTAATAAATTATATTCTTTGATGCCTTAATGACACCTTCTATGAATGCATATATAAACCTATCTAATGGTTATGATGTGAAAGGACATGATGGTCCATAATTAAATGAGAGATTAATTATATAATATAATTTAGGATTAGGATCCTAATAGCATGGTCCAAACTTCTTCATTTTCAACTTGTTATATGTCTTAACAGGAAATATTTCTTTTCTCAGGTGAACCATAACTTCATCTCCAACCTAGAATTCCTTAAACCTCCACTTCTGGTCTACCTTTACCTTGTACTGAGTATTCATATTATTAATATGCTTCCTTACCTCTTCATGCAAGTTCTTCAGGTGCTCTACAAAGTCCTCAGCATCGACACTACTCTTTTCTCCTTTGTCCATCTTCCTCAACTCAGAAGCATTCCTTGGGCTGCTCCCATATACAATCTAGAATGGGGATTTACCAGTACTCCTATTGATAGAATTTTTGTAAGCAAATTATACCTATGGTAAAATCAAATCCCATCCCTTGGGCTTATCTCCTACTAAGCATCTCAGTAGGTTGCCCAAACTCCTATTCACCACCTCTGTTTGTCCATCAGTCTATGGATGGTGTGCAGAACTGAACTTCAAATATATCTTCAGCTTCTTCCATAAGGTCCTCCAAAAATAACCAACAAATTTGGTATCTCTATCTAAAACTATACTCTTTGGTAGACCATGTAGTCGTACCACCTCTCTAAAAAAAACTCTACAATGTGCACTGCATCACTAGTTTTATAGCAGGGAATGAAATGTGCCATCTTAGAAAACCTATCAACCACCACAAATATTGAGTCATGTCCTCTCTATGTCCTTGGTAAGCCAAGAAAAAAATCCATGCTAATATCTTCCCATGGTTTCTCTGGTATAGGTAATGGCTGATATAGCTCGATGTTCTGTCTTACACCTTTGGCCATCTGGCATACTCTACAAATTTGTACAAACTTCTTCACATCTTGCTGTAATTATGGCCAATAATAGTTCTCACTAACAAGGGCAATGGTCTTATCTCAACCAAAGTGTCCAGCCAATCCTCCACTATGCTTCTCCTTGATCAGGTTCTCTCTCATGGAACTCCTTGGAATGCACAACTAGTTTCTTCTAAACAACATCCCATCTTGGATTAAGAAATCCAACCATTTCATTTTATCCAAAGTAACACCCTCGTCCCCCCCCCCCCCCCCCCCCCCCCCCCACCTCCCCCCCCCTCCTCCCCCCCCCCCCCCAAAAAAATACCCTAATTTTTTTTTTTTTTTATTTAATATATAAAAAAAAAAAAATTGTGAGAAATCCTCTTCCTACTTGTAGTAAAATCCTTATAGAGAAATTTTTTTTAATTTATCCCTAAAAAGGGGGTTTTTAAAAAAGCTCTATGGGCTACCACTAGCATCACAATCTACCTGAAATACCTTATTGAAATATGGAAGTGCCAAAATAGGTTGCTCTATGACTTTCTTCTTCAACATATCAAAACTCCTGGCTGCTCTTGTAGTCCACTTAAACTCCTTTCTATCCCCTCTCATTGTCTCTATTAGGGGTGTACAAATACTACTAAAATTATTAATAAACTTTTTGTAAAAACTTGCTAGACCATGGAATGATCTTACCTCTGTAATACTCCTCAGTGTAGGCCATTCAATGATAGCCTTCACTTTTTTTGGGTCCATTTTAAGACCTTCCAGCTGAGATAAAAAATCCCAGATACACCAACTCTTTCTTCACAAAACTACATTTCTTCAGATTAATCAACAATTTCTCCTCCCTTAGCTTCTCAAAAACTCTTTGAATATGCATCAGGTGCTCCTCCAATGTCTTACTAAAAATCAAAATGTCATCCAAATAAACAATAACAAACTTTTCCCAAAAATTCTTTCAATACCTCATTCATAAGTTGCATAAATGTGCTTGGTGCATTGGTTAGCCCAAATGGCATGACTAACCACTCGTACAAGCCCTCTTTAGTCTTGAAGGTTGTCTTCCACTCATCTCCTTCTCTGATACAGATCTGATGATACCCACTCTTTAGGTCAATCTTCGTGAAGTACTTGGCTCCACTCAAACAATCCATAAGGTCATCCATCCTTGGTAATGGAAATTTGTATTTGATTGTAATCTTGTTAATGGCTCGAGAGTCTATACACATTCTCCATTCTCCATATTTATTTGGTGCTAGTACTATAGGTACTACACATGGACTCAAACTCTCCTGAATCAATCCTTTCTTCAATAGCTCTTGAACTTGTCTGTTCAGCTCCTCATTCTCTGTAGGAGTCATTCTATGGGCTGCCTTATTTGGTAAACTGACTCCTGGTATCAAATCCATCTGGTGACTAATCTTCCTCACTGGTGGTAACCCTTCAGGTACATTATCTGATACAATATCTTCAAATTCTCCCAATAGATCTGAGACTTCTACTGGTATATCTTCACATTCTTCTTTATTAACTCTAGGAATCAATGCATAGCACATATGCTCATGCTTCATACCATCCAAAAACTTTCTACCATCAACTAAACAAATTCTTGCACTACTACATACCTTTTCGTCCACCTCCTTCAGGGGCTTCAACTTGTGGTGAACTCCATCTTTTGTTAGGGAATAAGTGTTGGCATGTCCATCATGTATTGCACATCGATCAAATTGCCACACCATTCCCAATAGCACATGACAAGCATCCATAGGCAGGATGTCACACAGTACCTCATCATGGTAATTCCCAATTTTGAACTTCACTAAACATTGCTCATTGACCAAAGCTCTATGGTCCTTCTGTAACCATGCAATCCGATATGGATGTGGATGTCTCCTTCTCTCCAACTATAATTTATTAACCATCCCCTCTGAAACTAGATTATCAGTGCTACCATTATCAATGATAACATTACAAACTTTACCTTCACATTTGCACCTTGTGCGAAATAAACTCTTCCTCTGAACTGGATCTTTCTCCTCATTTAGCAAGGCTCTCCTTGTGACAAGAACTTCTCCTCCTTCTACCTCTTCAGAATGGTCAGATTCATAATCTTCCTCTTCATCTACATAGGCAGCTCGTGCATTACCTTCAGGTCTCTTATTCATCCTTCCTTGATGTTGTGGACACTCGTATGCTCGATGTCCTTCTTCTCCACATTGGAAATAGGTTCCACGAAATCCTCCTCTTCTAGGTCCTCGTCCAAACCTTCCTCTTCCTCTTTGGTCACCATTATTTTTCTCATGGGATGGTAGGCATTATCCCCTTTCTGGTTCTGACTGTTGCTAACTTCTTCATTCTTCTTTTGGTCTTCATTTCATCCTCCATATGGTCTTCCACCAGTCCTTCCACCATGACCTCTTTCTCTCTGCTTGCTTTCAAATCTTCTATTCAACTTCTCTTCTACCTTCAGGGCAAACTAATAAGCATCTTCTATGGTAGTCATTCTGACCAAACTTAGCTCCTCTTGAATACTTGGCTTCAATCCATTTATATAATGGGCTACCTTCTCCTTGTTAGCCTCAGAATGGCCTATTCTGATCATGACCTTGTAGAACTCTTCTGTATACTCTTTGATAGATTTACCTGCCTACCTCAAACCTTGCATTTTCTTTAATAGATCTAACTCGTAATCAACTGGAATGAACTGTCTCTTCAACTTTTCCACCATCCGATCCCATATTGTTATTCTTTCTTTTCCTCTTCTATTTCTATCTAGTTGTACTTCCCTCCACTAGATATTAGTGTGACCCTTCAGCTTGGTCTTTGCAAATTTGACCCTCTCAGGATCTTCCACTTCCTCATACTCAAAGTACTCCTCCATATCATTGATCCAATTGATCAACTCTTCTGGGTTAAGATTCCCAGAAAATGTAGAAACATCAATCTTTGGCCTTTTTCCAATCTTGGAGATGGCCTTAAATAATCTGGCTTGCTTAGGATCTACGGCCTCCTATTCTTCTTCGAGCTGGGATTCTCCTTCAGCTTCATCTTCACTTTCCTCTTCTCTTCTTGGCTCAAACCCTCTATGTAGCTCCTCTTGCAGTGCTTGAACTTGTCTTTGTAGGGCTCTAAAACCCTCTCCTGTAACCACAATATTTCTTCATGGAGGTATTCTGATCACTTTTCTCACAACCTCAACCCTAGGTCCTAGTGCAAACTACCTCACGTTCGATGATCTATTTACACACTCAAGAACTCCTGCTCTGATACCACTTGGTGAAGGGCTACTCCACCCAACACTCACACAATACTCAAATCACAGAAAATTTCAAAAGAAACACAACATCTGATATTATTTCAATGAAATGCAAATACAAAATCAGAGTTACAATGCTACGACCACAAGGCCGATTTTATCACAAAGAAAATCTACTCGAAATCTGCAAGTTGGAGCCACGATCTGTCTTCCTTGAACTACCTTTTGGTGATCCCTCTTCCCCCTTTAATAACTTCCATAGAACATTCTGGAAAGCGTAACTCCCCTTTTCCCACCCAAGAAGATATTCATCTAAAATTTGAATTTTCATTTTCCCACCAAAAAGATATTCAAATTTGAATTTCAGTGGCACAACTTCTCGAAACCATAACTTTTGACTCGGGTGTCCGATTGGCTATTATAATATATCATTGGAAATCTTGCGAAGAGATCTACAATGCCTCAATTTAAGGGAATCATTGAGGTCAATTTTCATCCTTCTTCGGGGCCTCTAAGGTCTTCAAATTTTATTTTTAAACCTTATTGGTGAGATTTCTCGGGATGAAAACTTTAATATCTCTCAAACTATTCAGGATATTGGGGTGATTCTTTCACCACCGGATACATTTTTCAATTCTACTCCTTGGGGTAAATTTTCAAATCCATATGTGCCCATTTAGGCTGACTTACTAAAAATAGTCGATGACTATTTTTCACCTTTTTGGACTTCTGACTGACTTATACCTCTCAAGTGTCATCATGGACTCCAAAACAACTAAAGAAACTTACAACCAAAAGAGAAAATACAATTTCTTTCTTTTTGGTGATGCAAGATTGCCCTTACACCATTGGATGCTCCTACATCAGACACCTAGGGTAAATTGAGAAGTGACCTTCACTTCTCTAGTGTTGGAGGAAAACCAAGATGGTCAACCTCTGCCTTAGACAACCATGAGGAATCTTCAACTGGCCTTCCTTTCCACTTAACTAGATATTCTTCATACTACCTATTTCTTGTACTTCTACCCATATGACTATCCAAGATTTCTTCTATCTCTTCTTTCTCTAGAGTAGATGCTGGAATGTTCCACCGTTCTTCTACTGGTCCATCCTCATTGTCCCCTTCATGATACTCTATCAAGTCAAAAATGTTAAACATAGGTGATATGTTAATTTCACTTGGTAATTCCACCTCATATGCATTTCTTGAATCATGTTTCTTTATGATCCTGCATGGTCCAAAATTCTTCATTTTCAACTTGTTATATGTCTTAATAGGAAATATTTCTTTTCTCAGGTGAACCATAACTTCATCTCCAACCTGGAATTCCTTAAACCTTCACTTCTGGTCTACCTTTACCTTGTACTGAGTATTCATCTTATTAATATGCTTCCTTACCTCTTCATGCAAGTTCTTCAGGTGCTCTACAAAGTCCTCGACTTCGGCACTACTCTTTTCTCCTTTGTCCATCTTCCTCAACTCAGAAGCATTCCTTGGGCTGCTCCCATATACAATCTGGAATGGGGATTTACCAGTACTCCTATTGATAGAATTGTTGTAAGCAAATTTCGCCTATGGTAAAATCAAATCCCATCCCTTGGGCTTATCTCCTACTAAGCATCTCAACAGGTTGCCCAAACTCCTATTCACCACCTCTGTTTGTCCATCAGTCTATGGATGGTGTGCAAAACTAAACTTCAAATCTATCTTCAGCTTCTTCCATAAGGTCCTCTAGAAATAACCAATAAATTTGGTATCTCTGTCTGAAACTATACTCTTTGGTAGACCATGTAGTCGTACCACCTCTCTGAAAAACAACTCTGCAATGTGCACTACATCACTAGTTTTATGGCAGGGAATGAAATGTGCCATCTTAGAAAACCTGTCAACCACCACAAATATTGAGTCATGTCCTCTCTGTGTCCTTGGTAAGCCAAGAACAAAATCCATGCTAATATCTTCCCATGGTTTCTCTGGTATAGGTAATGGCTGATATAGCCCGATGTTCTATCTTACACCTTTGGCCATCTAGCATACTCTACAAATTTATACAAACTTCTTCACATCTTATTGTAACTATGGCCAATAATAGTTCTCACTAACAAGAGCAATGGTCTTATCTCGACCAAAGTGTCCAACCAACCCTCCACTATGCTTCTCCTTGATCAGGTTCTCTCTCATAGAACTCCTTGGAATGCACAACTGGTTTCTTCTAAACAACATCCCATCTTGGATTAAGAAATCCAACCATTTCATTCTATCCAAAGTAACAGGTTCCAAGCAGGCTCTCCAAGCTTCTACAAAATCTGGATCTTCAGGGTACAAACTCTTGAGTTCATCAAACCCAACAACCTCCACCTTCATCTCTATCAACAAATTTTACCTTCTACTTAAGGCATCTGCAACTTTGTTTGACTTTCCACTCCTGTGCTTCAACACAAAAGTATAACTCTACAAAAACTCAACCCATTTTAAGTGCCTTTGATTTAACTTTCCTTGACTATTAATATACTGCAAGGCTTGATGATCAGTATATAAAACAAACTCTTTTGGAAACAAATAGTGTCTCCATTTCTTCAAATCTTGAACTATGGCATAAAACTCCTGATCATAGATAGAATACTTTTTCCTGGCATCATTAAGCTTCTCACTAAAATAGGCAATGGGCTTACCTTCTTGACTCAAAATAACTCCTATGGCGCTACCACTAGCATCACAATCTACCTGAAATACCTTATTGAAATCTGGAAGTGCCAAAATAGGTTGCTCTATGACTTTCTTCTTCAACATATCAAAACTCCTGGCTGCTCCTGTAGTCCACTTAAACTCCTTTCTATCCCCTCTCATTGTCTCCGTTAGGGGTGTACAAATACTACTAAAATTCTTAATAAAATTTCTGTAAAAACTTGCTAGACCATGGAATGATCTTACCTCTGTAATACTCCTCGGTGTAGGCCATTCAATGATAGCCTTCACTTTTTTTGGGTCCATTTTAAGACCTTCAGCTGAGATAACAAATCCCAGATACACCAACTCTTTCTTCACAAAACTACATTTCTTCAGATTAATCAACAATTTCTCCTCCCTTAGCTTCTCAAAAACTCTTCGAATATGCATCAGGTGCTCCTCCAATGTCTTACTAAAAATCAAAATGTCATCCAAATAAACAATAACAAATTTTCCCAAAAATTCTTTCAATACCTCATTCATAAGCCGCATAAATGTGCTCGGTGCATTGGTTAGCCCAAATGGCATGACTAACCACTCGTACAAGCCCTCTTTAGTCTTGAAGGTTGTCTTCCACTCATCTCCTTCTCTGATATGGATCTGATGATACCCACTCTTCAGGTCAATCTTCGTGAAGTACTTGGCTCCACTCAAACAATCCATAAGGTCATCCATCCTTGGCAATGGAAATCTGTATTTGATTGTAATCTTGTTAATGGCTCGAGAGTCTGTACACATTCTCCATTCTCCATATTTCTTTGGTGCTAGTACTATAGGTACTGCACATGGACTCAAACTCTCCCGAATCAATCCTTTCTTCAATAGCTCTTGAACTTGTCTATTCAGCTCCTCATTCTCTATAGGAGTCATTCTATGGGCTGCCTTATTTGGTAAACTGGCTCCTGGTATCAAATCCATCTGGTGACTAATATTCCTCACTGGTGGTAAACCTTCAGGTACATTATCTGATACAATATCTTCAAATTCTCCCAATAGATCTGAGACTTCTACTGGTATATCTTCACATTCTTCTTTATTAACTCTAGGAATCAATGCATAGCACATATGCTCATGCTTCATACCATCCAAAAACTTTCTACCATCAACTAAACAAATTCTTGCACTACTACATACCTTTTCTTCCACCTCCTTCAGGGGCTTCAACTTGTGGTGAACTCCATCCTTTGTCAGGGAATAAGTGTTGGCATGTCCATCATGTACTGCACATCGATCAAATTGCCATGGCCTCCCCAATAGCACATGACAAGCATCCATAGGTATGATGTCACACAGTACCTCATCATGGTAATTCCCAATATTGAACTTCACTAAACATTGCTCATTGACCAAAGCTCTATGGTCCTTCTACAACCATGCAATCCGATATGGATGTGGATGTCTCCTTCTCTCCAACTGTAATTTATTAACCATCCCCTCTGAAACTAGATTATCAGTGCTACCATTATCAATGATAACATTACAAACTTTACCTTCACATTTGCACCTTGTGCAAAATAAACTCTTCCTCTGAACTGGATCTTTCTCCTCATTTAGCAAGGCTCTCCTTGTGACAAGAACTTCTCCTCCTTCTACCTCTTCAGAATGCTCAGATTCAACATCTTCATCTACATAGGCAACTCGTGCATTACCTTCAGGTCTCTTATTCATCCTTCCTTGATGTTGTGGACACTCGTATGCTCGATGTCCCTCTTCTCCACATTGGAAATAGGTTCCATGAAATCCTCCTCTTCTAGGTCCTCATCCAAACCTTCCTCTTCCTCTTTGGTCACCATTATTTTTCTCATGGGGGTGGTAGGCATTATCCCCTTTCTGGTTTTGACTACTTCTAACTTCTTCATTCTTCTTTTGGTCTTCATTTCATCCTCCATATGGTCTTCCACCAGTCCTTCCACCATGACCTCTTTCTCTCTACTTGCTTTCAAATCTTCTATTCAACTTCTCTTCTACCTTCAGGGCAAACTGATAAGCATCTTCTATGGTAGTCATTCTGACCAAACTTAGCTCATCTTGAATACTTGGCTTCAATCCATTTATATAATGGGCTACCTTCTCCTTGTTAGCCTCAGAATGGCCTATTCTGATCATGACCTTGTAGAACTCTTCTGTATACTCTTTGATAGATTTACCTACCTACCTCAAACCCTACATTTTCTTCAGCAGATCTAACTCGTAATCAACTAGAATGAACTATCTCTTCAACTTTTCCACCATCCGATCCCATCTTGTTATTCTTTCTTTTCCTCTTCTATTTCTATCTAGTTGTACTTCCCTCCACCAGATATTAGCGTGACCCTTCAGCTTGGTCTTCGCAAATTTGACCCTCTCAGGATCTTCCACTTCCTCATACTCAAAGTACTCCTCCATATCATTGATCCAATCGATCAACTCTTCTGGGTTAAGATTCCCAGAAAATGTAGAAACATCAATCTTCGACCTTTTTCCAATCTTGGAGATGGCCTTAAATAATCTGACTTGCTCAGGATCTATGGCCTCCTATTCTTCTTCAAGCTGGGATTCTTCTTCAGCTTCGTCTTCACTTTCCTCTTCTCTTCTTGGCTCAAACCCTCTACGCAGCTCCTCTTGCAGTGCTTGAACTTGTCTCTGTAGGGCTCTAAAACCCTCTTCTAGAACCACAATATTTCTCCCACCACCATGGTTTCTTTGTGGAGGCATTCTGATCACTTTTCTCACAACCCTCAACCCCAGGTCCTGGTGCAAACTACCTCACATTCGGTGATCTATTTACACACTCAGGAACTCCCACTCTGATACCACTTGGTGAAGGGCTACTCCACCCAACACTCACACAATACTCAAATCACAGAAAAATTTAGAAGAAACACAACATCTGATATTATTTCAATGAAAATGCAATTACAGAATCAAAGTTACAATGCTACGACCACAAGGCCGATTTTATCACAAAGAAAATCGACTCGAAATCTACAAGCTGGAGCCACGATCTGTCTTCCCGGACTGCCTTTTGGTGATCCCTCTTCCCCCTTTAATAACTTCCATAGAACATTCTAGAAAGCGTAACTCCCCTTTTCCCACCCAGGAAGATATTCATCTGAAATTTGAATTTTCATTTTCCACCCAAAAAGATATTCAAATTTGAATTTCGGTGGCACAACTTCCCGGAACCATAACTTTTGACTCGGGTGTCCGATTGGCTATTATAATATATCATTGGAAAGCTTGCGAAGAGATCTACAATAGCGAAATATCTAAAGATAATTTCATCAAATTCCCATCCTTCTTGGGGCCTCTAAGGTCTTCAAATTTTATTTTTAAACCTTATTGGCGAGATTTCTCGGGATGAAAACTTTAATATCTCTCAAACCGTTCAGGCTATTGGGGTGATTCTTTCACCATCGGATACATTTTTCAATCCCGCTCCTTGGGGTAAATTTTCAAATCCATATGTGCCCATTTAGGCTGACTTACTAAAAATATCCGGTGACTATTTTTCACCTTTTTGGACTTCTGACTGACTTATACCTCCCAAGTGTCATCATGGACTCCAAAACAACTAAAGAAACTTACAACCGAAAGAGAAAATGCAATTTTTATTTTTTGGTGATGCAAGATTGCCCTTACACCACTGGATGCTCCTGCATCACTTCTCGATTGAGGGACCTACTAAGAATATCAATGACATAATACTCAATATTTTCATGCATCATGTCATGGAAGATATAGTCCATAGATCTTTAGTAGTTGGTGCCTATATTCTTTAGGTCAAAGGGCATGACCTAATAACAAAATTTTTTGCATAAAGTGATCAAAGCAATTTTAGATTGGTATTAAAGAGCAATGCAATTTTTATATTAACCTAATAAACTATCCATTAAGGATGATGTTCCACATCTTATAGTAAATTAGTAATAATGTTGAAGTTAGGAAAGGGGAAATCATATTTGGGATATGCTTTTTTGTTGTCCCAAAAGTTAGTACACACTTTAACACTACCTTATTTTTTAGTGATAGGGATAATATTAGATATTTGATCAAAGTAGTTAATTTATTTGATGAATATGACATCCATGAGATTTTAGAACTCCTCCTTCATAAGCAAGGTGACTTTTGAATGCATTTTGCATAGCTTTTTCTTGAGAATTTTGAAATCTAGTATAACAACTAAGTAATGGATAACTAAGGAAGAATTTAGACCTAACATGTATTTATAGGGCCATGTGAAAATGATACTAAACTTAGTTAGGAGTGTGGTGTATTCATTATGCTTAGAAATTATTAGGACCTTTCCTAATTTTAAGATATTGAAATGTTCAAGAGTCCTGATATTAATGTTGATTGTTTCCTCAATTAGGATATAAGATTTATATTCTAATTGAGGAGGAGCAAGCAACTCTCTTAGGTTCTCTAGATCTAATGAATCAAGGGGTGACTGGCCATGATCATTAGGCTAGGAGATAGCAATATTTCCAATGTGTTAAAAGGATCTATAAAATAATATATCATTTCAAATAATATATTCTTAAGAATCATCTTGAGTAGGACCATCCATGACATCTAACCTTTTGTAGTTGCTTTCATCAACAATAAACTATAGGTAATCTAAATTTAGATAATTCAAACTAGAATAGTGTGCATTCCTAATGGGGCTAGCACCTAGGAGTAGTGATGGATCCATATCCTCCTCATCCTAATCCAAATCATATATGAACATGATGTATTTATAGGATTATCAAAATAAACCAATGGATTTGTCATCACAGTCAAAAGAAAGAGAAGTGGGAAAGGTTTATTATGATTGAGGATATATTTTATTGCATAGGGTCCCATATACGCTTCAACCTCCAAGGGCTCTATAATTCCCTATTTATAAAGGCCTAATCCTTTTCCTTGATACCCCATATTGGAAAGGATTTATTTTGGTATGGGATATAAGGCCGAAAAGTAGCATGAAGCCTATTATCATTTGATAAGGTGAGGTTTATTATCATAAATTTTCTATTCATTGGTAGTACCAATATAGATGAAGTAAAACATTCCTATCTATACCATTTTATCCTTACTAGAGGGTAAACCTAGGGTTTAGATAGATGGAGGTATATTGGCTAGGTCCAAATATGTAGATTGTTATCTTGATTATTATTGTTTGAGTTAATTGAATTATATGTTCAACCCTAGATTCATTGTTGGAATATTTATCACGTAAGGTTAATGACCTTAATGCATCTCTAATGGGGGGTTGAGAGATATAAGAAGAAATTGATGAAGATGAATTAAGGAATGGGTAAATATATATTTTTATATTCTTAACCTTGATCACTTGGCAATAAGAAAAAAATTTAGGGTTAGATGGAAGTGGATTGTCTTGCCATAATATTAATATTCAAGGCATTAATGGGATATGAAAGAAATGACCCACATAATGTGGATCCATTGTTATAAGAATATTGTAAGTCAAATTACAAGGCATGACATAGAAAAGGGTGTTGATAATATGAGGTTCAAATTGTCATGACCCACCCTAGCAGGATCATTTTTAAAATGACAAGATTTCTAATTTACTATTTTGATACCTATCATAGTTTATATTATGGATATGCAAAAAAAAATTGTAACAATGTTTATGTTGTATGGACATGGTGATGTTGTTTTAACCTGGGTTTTTGTAAGGTAACTATGCTTGCAGGTGGAAGAAAATGATCAGCCACCAAAAATAGACCCACATAGAAGAATATTAATAAAATAGAGAATTTGTTATTACCTAGGTGGGAAATACCACACTAACAATTTAAAATCAATTTGGTGCTTGTTTTGATTAAAATTACTTTCAAGGATTATTAAATTGTATTAATGGAGAAAATATATTTTCTTTAAATTAAATTATTGTAGAAATATAATAAATTAATTTAAGGAAAAAATTTGTAAAATAAAATAACTATTTAATAAAAGCATGAGTTTTATTATTTTAAAATAAATCCCCCTCATGTTGACTTTCAAAGGGAGCATGAAATAATATAGAAAAGTGGGTTAGACATTTAAAAAAAGGGGGGATAATACCCATGTCAATTTTAAGGAAGGTAGTGGGCATTAATGAGGAGAAACAAGTGGATAACTAGGGTTCTTGGGGTGGAAGTAGGATAAATAGAGTGGAGGAGAGGGGGCTGAGAAGATAAGAAAAAAAACATTGGAGGTCTGAAGGGTATTGGGAAAGTTTGAGAGGTGAAAGTGGAGATCAGAGAAGAATATTGAAGCGAACAACAAGGTTGGTTATCTCCATTTTCTTGTCTTTCCTATGTTTTTGTATTCGATAAATAAAATGTAAGAGTCACCCCATGTTTGTGTTTGATTATTAATGAAGAATGAGTTTATGTTTCAATCTATGGTCATAAGGTTTGTTATTTATGTCTTTCATAGACATCCTTGTGGTATGTTTAGTCTCATATATTTTCCTCTAGTTTTTTCCTTCTTTGATTGTCTATTTAATGCCCTGATAAGGAATACTTGAAATCAGGTGATTGTCTAAATAATAGCCAAAAATTTTAAACAAAATCTCTATTGAATTTTTAGATTGGATATTCTATGAAAATCTTCCCTATAGGTTGAATAACAACCTAGATTCGATTGATTCTATGTATAACCTTTTTTGACACTAGTTAAGTGGATAAAAACTGTAGTAAGTTCCCTATTACCTTTTGATCCGCTCATGACCTCACGATTCCAGTGATTCATCTATGTCCTACTACATGAAAACTATGGTTTATGGGTGGTTGTGGATCTTTATATTGACATCTATGTTGATTTTGTTGATCATGATTTTTTTTTTGTGACCTATTAATTGTGGATACAAAATTGTTGACCACGTTGATTGGTGGATCCACCTTAGCTATTGAAATCCTCTTTTGGTTGAAGTTTTCTTTTGCTATTTCTCTTAAAATTAGGGATGAAACATAAAAAAATAATATGCATTCTTTTCCTCAAATAGATAGTAGGAAATATATTTTCTTCGATTGAATCTAGGCTTGGAGATACATAATAGATTATATATTTTATGATTGAGTTAAATTATGGTTGAAATATACTAATGATGTTATATTTCTTGATTGAGGAAAATTATTGTTGAAATATATTAAGAATGTTATATTTTATGATTGAGATGAATTATGATTGAAATGTACTAATGATGTTATATTTCTTGATTGAGGTAAATTATGGTTGAAATATATCAAGGATGTTATATTTCATGATTAAGGTAAATTATGGTTAAGGATGTTATATTTTATGATTGAGGTAAATTATGGTTGAAATATACTAAGGTTGTTATAATTATTGATTTAGGTAAATTAATATTGAAATGTACTAATGATAAGATATTTTAATGATGATTGAAATTTAATATGGATGAGTTAAAAAAAAATTGTTATATATCATATTGTGATTCTTTTGGGAAGGATTATGAAATTATCTCTAATAATCCATTATGTAAAATATTATAGGATATGGATAGGAGAATCTATTCTTTAGGATGTTTCTTTTAAAAGAAAGGAAATCAACATATGATGAATGAATGTGGAGGGAATTATGGGATTCCCTCACCCAGTTTTGTATCATGAATTAAAAGAGGATTTCATGCTTTTAGGAACATAAGAACTATGGGGTTATTATGTTTGATGTTTTTGGAAAAAGTAAGTATGGGATTCCTTGAATAACTGTATTAAAATATAGCTAAACTTTTGAAATAAAAAGGATATTTAAATACTAGGTTTTCTTGTAAGGGTTTCCCAAGATAAGTGATGTGTTGTGGGAATGTTGATTATATTCATTTTTATTCTTGCATATACTAGAGATAGTCTATTGAGATTATATTGCTCTTTAAAAAAGTCAAAATTTATTGCGATTTTATAAAATATGCATTAGATTTTGGTGAAAGTTTATTGAACTAAAAGGATGTTTCTCATAATAAATGTGAATGGTTAACTTCAAATAATGGAGAAGTTATCTAGTTGTGAGAAATAAAATATGAATGCACTCTATGTTCTTGAGTATATCTCTTTATGATAAAATCTTAGAGGAGATAAAATGCCATTTATTAAATACTAGCATATAGTTAAGAAACATTATGAGTGAGTTTGATATGAGACGGATAGTTTAAGTTAGCTCATTATTGAAATGAGATGGATAGCTTAAGTTAGCTCATCATTGATATGAGATGGATAGTTTAAGTTGACTCATTATTGAGATGAGACAGATAGTTTAAGTTAGCTCATAATTGATATGAGATGGATAGCTTAAGTTAAATCACCATTGAGATGAGATAGATAGCTTAAATTAGCTCATCATAGAGATGAGATAGATAGATTAAGTTAGCTCATCAAAAGATGAAATAAATAAATTAATTTAGCTCATCATGGGAAGAGACAAATAGCGTAATTTAGCTCATCATAGATATGAATCAGATAACTTGATCATAAAACATAAGGATATTGGTTAATTACCAAGATGGCATATAAATGGTAGGGGAACTCATAAATATCTAATGAGTGTATAATATATATATATATATATATATATATATATATATATATATTTCTCTTGAGTGGGTTGGATTTTTGGGTTGTTTCATTTTGTATCAGATCTCATGGTCGTAGGACTATAAGCTTCCCTAGATAAGCCCTAGGTATGATGGAATAGGTGCTCCCAAGAAGGAATGTAGAAATTTCCAACTGATGTGCAACATTAAGAATCTTAGATTGGGATAGTTTCTCTAGGTGGTATGTTAATAGGTATAGATGGACCATGAGATAAAGAGTTAGAGGGAAATAATCTCTAATAATATTGACATATTACATGGATTAAGGATAATTATTGGTATCCAGCTCTACAATTAGTTATATGAATGACATATCTAGCTAGTAGTTAGTGGTACAATTCAAGGAAGGAATTGTGACCTAACTTAAACTTTTTATCTTTTGTGTGACTAAGGTAATGAAACCAAGAATAAGGAGAGGGATGCCTATCCCACAAAATAGGCAAACACAACAAAATAATATTGATTCTAGGACCCGAGATGGTGGTTCAAGTAATTCTAGTAGAGAGGTGGAGAACCTCACTATTGTTATCTCTCTGTTATAAGAATAAATAGAAAAATAGAAGGAACTAATAAACAAATAGAGGGAACAAATAAATAATCTCAATAAATTGAATATTACCTACTTTAATTTTGCAAACTCACCAAGGAAATATCGAGTCCCTAAAAAAGAGAAAAAGTGTTGGCCTTATGAAATAGGAAAACAAAAAGAATGAGAAAAGTAGAGGTAACCCAAAGTTTGAAAGAAAGAACAAATGAAATCAAAGGAATTCCAAGGAGAATTTCCAACCAAGGAATAAAAATAATAACAATAATCCTCAACCTTAGAGGTAGATAGAAATATCACAAGAAAAATGAACTGAGAAATAGATTTAGGAAATATACTTAGGTCCCAAGGATGGTTGATACGAGTGTGGGGTCCACATTATATAATTCAATGTCCAAATTGGGCAATACCAAATAAGAGGATATAAGTACCAAACCTCGTGATCTACACAACCATAAAAATTAGTACTTGGATGGGTAAGCCACACCATTTCCCTTGAAAGGTAATGTTTTTTTATTTTGATAGATTGAGGAGTTGCAAATAGTTTTTTTTTAGTAGTATATTCGAGGATATGCTAGAAAGATCGAGATTTCTGGTAAAAGGGTATAAATTTGAGTAAGAGTTGGGATGAAACTACTCCATAGATCAATGTTTTCCCTATAGCCAAGATCACCCTACCAAACATCTCTACCATTTGGTATTTATATGTAGCACCACTACATGCCTTTGACATCATCTAGGGAATGGACTAGTTAAAGGCTCATGGAGCCCTGATTAATTTCCAAGATAGATGGATTTACTATACTAGTAAAAGGAAGAATTTTTAGTGAATACCCAATTTTACAAGAGTTTAGGAATGGTTCCTTACACATAGTAAGTGTAACCATTGATACTATCAGTGGATGATGATATATTAGGAATGCTACATTATGAAGAGTAGTGTGTATCTAATGATAATATTGTTGATAAGCCATGGGGATGAAGAAACTAACCCCATTTGGAAAATATAATTTTTGAGGAAATGGTAACCTAACTCAAATCCTTTGTGATTAAGTAAAATGGTACCTTGTAGTAAGGCAAGTGTGACCAAGATCATTATTAAGAAAATTCTAATGGTCATATCCAAGATAGAACCTTGTGGAGATACAAGTATGATGATGATCATAAATAATTTAAGTTAGTTCATGGGAATGTATAACTAATCATTGTAAGTATAATTGGAAGTAATTATAACTTATCCAAATATTTTTCATGGCATGGTGAAATAACACCTAAGTTGAAAAGAAGAAGAGGATCTTCTCAAAACAACAAAGCTAGCTAGACAAGATGAATCGAAAGCTAGACCTTGAGGGAAAATTTTAGGGAATATTAATAAAGAGGTAGAAAATCCCATCATTGTAGTTTGATTACTATAAGAATAAATTGAATAATAGAGGAAATGTATGAACCTGTTTAGGCAATTGTTGAAAACTATTACTAACCAAGTTTCCTAAACTAAAGTTCTAAACATAGATAGGAAGAGGATATTGCTATAGAATATCATGAAGGTAAAACTCAAATATTGGTAGATCTATAAAAATACTTGAAGAATATTAGAGTATCCAAATGAATTGGCAAAATCAGTTGAGATAGAACCGCATGATTTGGAAACGCATTTTTTCTTTGATGAATTACTCTTTAGTAACCCAAATAGTAAGGGTTACCCTTCATGTGCATGATGTAGCTATTGAATGGTGGAGTGATTTCAAAATTGGCAAGAAGATTCAAGTAATGAAACTTTAGTAGAATGGTTTTGTTCAAGACATAGTTGATTTTGAAGATAGAATTCTCTAATGTTATATAAATTTCTTTTTATATCCATGAGTAGATTATTTTTTTTAGGATCATAAAATTCTGACTTTATTAAAGAGTAATATAATCTCAATAGACTAGCTCTCGTATATGCAAGAATGAAAATTAAGATAATAACCATTCCCAAAACATATAATTTATCTTGGGAAACCCTTACGAGAAAAAACCAGCCTTTAATATCCTATTTATTTTACAAGTTAAGCTATCTTCCAATACAATTATTCAAGGAATCTCATACTTCCTTTTTCCAACAACATCAAACATAAGAACCCCATAGTTCTTATGTTCCTAAAAGCATGAATTGCTCCTTTAATTCATGATACAAAACTGGGTGAGGGAACCCCATAATTCCCTTCACATTCATTCATCATATTTTTTTTTCCTTTATTTGAAAATAAACATCCTAAAGAATAGCTTCTCCCAACAATCTAATGTATCCATCTCCTATAATATAGTACATAATAAATTATTTAGAGAGGATTTCATAATCCTTCCCAAAAGAATCCTAATATGATCTATAACATTTTTAATACATTTCCAAAACATCATTTAACTCATCCATATTAAATTTCAATCATCATTAAAATATCTTATCATTAATACACTTCAATCTTAATTTACCTCAATCAAGAAATATACCATATTTAGTATATTTCAACCATAATTTACCTCAATCATAAAATATAACATCCTTAACCATAATTTACCATAATCATTAAAAATAACATCCTTAATATATTTCAAACACAATTTACCTCAGTCAAGAAATATAACATCATTAGTATATTTCAACCATAATTTACCTCAATCATAAAATATAACATTCTTAATATATTTCAACCATAATTTTCCTCAATCAATAAATATAACATCATTAGTATATTTCAACCATGATTTACCTCAATAATAAAATATATTATCTATTATGTATCTCCAAGTCCATATTCAACCAAGAAAATATATTTCCTACTATCTATTTGAGTAGAAGAATATATATTATTTTCTTTATATTTCAGCCATGATTTTAAGAGAAATACCAAAAGAAGACTTCAACCAAAAGAGATTTTTGATAGCTAAGGTGGACCCATAAATCAACACAGTCAACAATTTGGTATCCACAATTAATAGGTCACATAAAAAAAATAGCCAAAACAACCAACACAAACACCAAATTGATGAAGAACACAAGCTTATACTGAGAGGAGGATGAATAGTATAAGACCACTTTTCAAATAAATATTATGTAGTGTATATATAATAGTATCAATAGCAGTAATAAAAGCAATGCATAAAACACCATACATAATAGAGACACAAATTTAACATGGTTCACCCAATGTGGGCTACCTCCACAGAAAATATTTCTTCTAAATATTTCTCAAATAATATTTTGGGAATCCTTCCCAATTATAATATTTATGGACCTCTGTTCAAATGAGATGTTGATCCCCTAAATCTAGTTTGTGAATCTCTATCCATAGGAGAACTCCTCCTCTACTCTAGCTAGTGATCCTCTAGAATACACTACCTCCACTACATAGACTGTGTATCTCTCTCCACTTTAAGACTTGTTGAGTGGTATTTTCACCCGATTGTGAAAACACACTCTCCGATAGGATTTGGGTTCTAAATCCTCTGCTTGCAAAGAAACAATTTCTCCAAGGTTCCTGTTATGTGAGCATTTTGCATCTGTGTATAAAAGATATTTAATTAAAATGCTAGGAACACCTTAGTGGTTGCAAGTAACTCGAAAACAAGGGGCACTCGTGGTTTATTTTACTATGAAATTTAATGATTGTTCCTTGAACCCTAATAAAGTAAATGTGATTTGATCCTTAAATGACCATGCCGTAACTTCAAAATAAAATTTAATGAAATGCCATAACATGAATGGAATTATTTTTGGGTTTTGAAGTTTTTTAATTTTTAAATTTTATTTTAATGCTTGAAAATAAAATTGGAGTTTCTAAAAAATAAAATACAGCAAAAGAAAATAAAATGTAAAGAAAAGAAATTAAAAATTGCATCCAGTTTGATGCTATCCCGTCCCGGCAAAACCGAAGTCGTGAGGTTTCCATGCATGCAACCTAACTTACTGGACCTGCAAACATGCACAATCCCGATAAGCTAAGTGCTGATTCCTAGGGTTTGAAATAAAAATTCAGATTTCAAACATTCGCCTAATGCAACCCACAAAAGTGGCATTTAACATTATCTATAAATCTGAAATCTGAAAACAAAAGAATAAACATTAAATCCATTAGCATGCACAGAAGATCTCCTTCTTTCTTGCCAACAAGATGCAAATTTTTGAACACTCTGCATTAATAATATGTCAAGTTACAATGGCAGCATCTCTGGTTTTCTCAAAACCAGCAAAAGGCAGAAAACAGCCCCAAGCAGGCCCAGAATGGCCCTCTGGCCTCTAGCACTGCAACTCTGCTCCAGCGGCTTCCCCCACCTCTCTATCTGTCCTGTGCTTCTGCTTTTATACTAACTGAAACGTCTCTTCGGTTCTCCCTGTGTCGCTTCGTTTCACCTTCCAGCATGTGACCTTTCAAATTCCTGCCTTTTCGATGCTTTTGTTCCATGTTCGATTCTAAAACGTTCGAAATATGTCGCTGCATGTAACGCCTCCGTAGCTCCGACACTGTACACCACGTGTCTCACCCTTCTGCGCCTTCTGTAACGTCTTCCTGTGAAAATCGTGACAAAAATAGCATGCAGCCTGTTCACCTTCCCGACCGCGAAAATGCGACATGTCGCGAAATCGCGACGCTTTTCTATCAGCAGCCTCCTTGCCTTCTTGCCCAGCGAAAACGTGACATGTCGCGAAATCGTGACGCTTTCCTGTTTCGTACCCTTTGGCTGCTTTCCATCGTGAAATCGTGACAATTTTCACTTTCGGACTACCTTGCTGCAACTTGTCGCGATTTCGCGACGCCTTCCACTTTCGGACCCTTTCACTCGTTTCTGTCATGATTTCGCGACCATTTTTGCTTTCGTACATTCTCGGCCGCAACCTGTAGCGAAATCGCTACACTTTTTGCTTCTTGCTCCTTCTTTGCATGTTGATCGCGATTTCGTGACCATTTTCTATTTCGGGCCTTCTCGTCGCAACCTGTCACGATTTCGCGACCATTTTCTCTTCATCATGCCTTTTGCTGATTTTCGTGATTTCGCTACGCCTTTCTGTTCTGTACAACTGGGCTCGTTTCTGTCGCGATATCACGACATTTTTACTTTGGACCTCTTTGCCACTTTCTGTCGTGAAATCGCTACCACTTTTGTTCCGTACGCCTTTGGCTGTTTGGAGTCGCGAAAATGCGACATGTCGCGATATCGCGACGATTTCTCGTTTCATGCCTTCCCCTGCAATCTGTCGTGATTTCGTGACATTTTTCACTCGACACCTCTTTGGCTTCAATCTGTCGTGATATCGCGACGTTTTTCAATTTGTGTCCGTTTGACCAGTTTGACCCGCAATTTTGTGACGCGTCGCGATATCGCTACGCCTTTCCATTTGCCTTTCTCTCTCCTCTTCTGGGCCGCGATGGAGCAACATGTCATGATTTCGTGACACTTTTCATTCTGGCAGCGACGGAGCGACATGTCGCGATATCGCGATGTTTTTTCTCTTCATCCCCCTTTCTTTCGTGATTTCGGACATTTTTCATGCACTTTTTTGTCGCGATATCGCTCCTTTCCTTCCCCTTTGACCGTTTGACCCGATTTCGACATGTCGGATATCGTGACACTTTTCGTCGATTTCCTTTTTCTCTTGACTGCGTTGACCGTGATTTTGCGACATGTCACGATTTCGCGACACTTTTTCATTTTTGGCCACGATTTTGCGACATGTCGCGATTTCGTGACACTTTTCATCCTTGTGCAATTTTGCCCCTTTTTCTTGATTTTTAGCATCTGGGTCACTGAGATTATCTGTGAAAGCATGCAAAAAAGGTGGGTCCCCAAGTTTGGGGTGTGTTGTGGATCAGCCACAACAAATGGCGACTCTGCTGTCAAATGCTCCTGAGCATTTGGTGAGAACCCAACCTGGAAACATATATAAACTCGAAAACATGCATTAGCACATAAGCAATATAAACAAATGCCCAAAGATCAGAAGTACATGAATCATCAGAATCATCAAGTATTAGCTCGGTGTGTGCAATGTGTTTTCATTCCCTATCGTTTGAAATTGATCAACATTCCATTGTCAGTTTTACATGAATGCATATATGAGACTGTGAATGATTTGTGTAACCTAATAAATATGCTAAGCGATTTTGCTTTTATAAAAGGCATAGTCTTTCTTCTAGTATCATACACAAACATTCAAGATTATCAAACCCTCTTAGGATCAACTATATGAATTGTTTTATTATATCCCAAAGTTGGTTATGAGTCCCTACTATCTTGAACCCATGTGCAAGTGGATGTGAAATCAGAACTTTGGGGAATCAGACTCCCAACCTAATCGAGATGGGAGTTTAACCCTATCCTTACTATTCTGATTTAGAATTCATTACCTCACTTTGAGCAAAATAATTTAACCAATTATGGAAGAAATGGTCATGCTAGTCTAACCCTTTGGACAATCGGTGGTCTTGTTTTTTAGACAAGACATGTTGCCATGCATGGGCATATCTAACCCCACAATCCAAAACTTATCTTCATTTCTTTGGACCTTGGGGATGACTACCCATCCTTTGCAGAGGACAAGTAGTACGATCCTTCCAATCCAATATAAATATGAGATGGGAAAAATTTATTTTTTACCTCTTGGACCTTAGGGATGACTACCCATCCTTGCTAGGGACATGTAGTACGATCCTTCCAATCCAAACTTTAGATGTAAATGGAAAATATTAATTTTGTTGCTTAGACCTTGGGGATGACTACCCATCCTTTGCAGAGGACAAATAGTACGATCCTTCCAATCCAAGATTTATTATGAAATGAGACATAGGAGCTTTGGGGAATCAGATTCTCAACCTAAGCGAGATGAGAATTTATGCCCTATCCTTACTACTCCATGTAGGTCAAATCAAAGCTTTGGGGAATTGGATCCTCAACCTAAGTTCGATGAGGATTTAACCCTATCCTTACTACTCTGATTTTAGGCTTTAAGCTCTATGGAAGTGGTCAAAACCACTGTTTTAAGGATCATGCTGCATAAATAGGATAGACATGAAATACTTCTTTCGCCCAACCCTTTTCTTCCAAGTTAGGTTTTGATCATTTTACTCAAGATCCTTTTTAATGTATGAGACGTGCTTGGTTCTAGATATCTCAAGACTCAGTTTCCAACCTTAGGATTTTCTTCTTATTTATGTGATAGCACAACCCTAAGAGGATTTGACACACTTTAATGATTTGTATTTGAAATGCATATGCAACTAAGATGGCATGCATGTGCAAAGTGAGATGTAATATGAATGCATTGTCCTTTGAAATGCAGATGAAATATTGCCATATAAAACTGACTACTTCATGCATCACAAGTTTCAAACGATATTATTAAATTGTTTGTGTTACTTGTGGAGCTTTTACAAGACAATTCCAATGTTCCATATTTTCCCGATCTAGAACATAAGTTAGCATCTCAAGACAACTTTTTCATCTCCTTTTTTTTTTTATATATAAATAAACACAAAATGTCAAACACACATAACTTTAAATTAAAACTTATTCAATCCAAAACCAAACTGCAATCCCAAAAATGAAAATTTGAAAACACAAACCAAAAACCAAAAACCAAAATCTATATACAAATGTACACTATAATACAAGATGATGCAAAGCTTGGCTTATCACTTTCCTGGATCCCAAACATGATTAGAACATTTCAACAAAAAAAAAATATCACATGATATGCATGCCAAATGTTGTGGGAATCCCACAAAAACAAGACTAGACCAAACAATGCAACAAATTTCCACTTGCCATGCTCACCATACCAATTTGATTTAGTTCCAATAATACTCCCATAGGTGAGCATCAAATTACTAAAATGATTAGACAATAAATGATTTTCAATTTTATCATGTCTATTCTTTAAAATATAAACTTCCATAATTTCCTCCTTGATTTAGAATTAGGCTATCCTTTTCAAATATGCAATTTTGTAAGTAGGAGCCTATTTCTACAAATTTCAAAGCCAAATCATTTTCCAAATTTGTAGGCCAATCAAATTTGTGCAACAATTTACAAGCATCTAGGATATTTACTAAATTAGGATCATTAAAAGTTTTTATCCTAGATCCAATTAATAATTGTTGATGAATTTGATTTAACAATTCAAGTGCATCAACTTCTTTTCCATTCATTAAAACCATGTTATTAAAGGTGTGATTAAAAATTATACCTTGTTTTTCATTTACCTTTAATGACATTTCATCACTCAAATTATCAATCAAATTCAAAACATGGTCATGCAAATTTTCAACCCTCAAATGCTTTTGGTCAAAGTGTATGTCCCATGACTCATCTTGATGATCCTTCATTTGAGTTGCTTCCAATTGATCAATCTCTCTGTCATTTGGTTCCAATTCTTTGTTCACTACCCAAGGTATCTCTTCATTTGAATCCTCAAAATCATCATGCAAACTTGCATCCCCACTTTCAATGAATTTATATTCAACATGATCTAATTTTGTCACCTTTTCAAATCCTGCGAATATGAGATCTTCGTATGATGTAGAAGGCTCACCATCCTGCATGTCAAGTGAAATATGAGTTTCATCTATAGGGATGTGAGAAAAGAATGCATTACCATACCTTCCCCAACCATTGTAAAAATCGTCATCCAAATCTGTGAGATGAAACTCCATGGTATTTGTGACATGATCTTTTGATTCATTCATAGATTCATTTTCTTTCTTTGTCCTTGGCGATAGGATCATTATAATCTTCCAAAATTTGATGAGATTTGAAACCCTCTTCCAAAACATCCTCAAATTGTACAGGAGTTGTAATATCTTCCTTTGAGTAGGCAATTATGTCGTCCTCGCATATCAATTGGCACAAAAGTTTCATTAGTAGCTTTGGAAAGAGTGAAGTCTTCCCACTTCTTCCAAGCATCATAATAATCATCTTTCAAAATCAAGTGGTGACGTTCAACTATTTCTTCAACATCTTCCAATTCATCAATGTGCTTCTCATCAAATTCATCTTCACCTTCCTTAGATGGTTCAATTATTTCCAAAAGTGGGTTATTTCTTGAATTCAAATTTATAAGGCTATCATTGTCCAAATTAGTAACCCATGATTCATTATCATAATTTGGAGGGTGAAGAATTTCTTGATCTTTAATTTTACACATCTCATCAATAGTATCTTCCAAGAACAAGTGGTGAAACTCTATCATGTCTTCAAATTCATTTATTGATTTTCTTTCCATTTCACTTTCAACCACTTCATTCAATTCTATGGTGGGTTCCATCCATTCACATATATCAAACATTGTTGAATTTAGAACCCCTTCATCTAGATAATCATGTATCTCTACATGATCCTCACTAGTGGATGTTGTCTTAGCAATTTGCACCTCCTCTTGGACTACATCTAAGGTGGTCGTAAGATTTGGGTATTCAAATTCATCCCCTTGATCATTTACCTTAGATATCATTGGAGTGGAGGGTGCTATGTTTGATGGTTGGTGTAGGTTGGCATCAAAAGAACAATCTCTCATATGAACATGTTGTGCCTTTTCTTCTTCAAGACCTTGTCGTTCTATCTCTTCTAAGACCTCATGGATTTTCTCTAGGGACAAACCACTCAGCTTTTCCTCAATGAGTGAAGCAAGTGTGGGGTGTATGGCTCCTAGGTATACTTCCATGGCTTCCTCTTCCAATGTGTTAAAATTTTCCCACATTTGGGAGTGCAACTCACGAAATCTTCCATTGAATTGACTCAAGGATTCATTAGACTCTTTACATATGGAGGTAAATTGATTTTTCAATATTTCTAAGTCAGCCTGATTACCAAAATGATGAAGATAGGCTGCTTCTAATTGTATCCAAGAAGTCCTAACCTCCATGGGTAGTTGGCTATACCAAAAGAATGGTCTATCATCCAAAATGTATGCAAATAACTTACAAGCCACCTCCTCATAAAAAATCTGGAATTTACATAATGCATCCTTGTAAACATGCAGTTTTTGCAAGTATCCTAGTGGCACCTCTTGATTAAAACACCGTAAAAAATCCAATAACATTTTAGGAATTTGATAGGGTACCACAGGTATAGATAAACCCTCATAATGATCCTCTATCATAGATACCATTCTCTCTCTTAGAGATGTTATTTCAGCTCTCAGGGATACCCTTTGCTCCTCAAGTGTTGCCATTAGTGAACTTAAAATGTAATTTTAGAACCAAATCTGTTGAATATTCAACCTGCAATATAAAAAAGAAATCAAGTTAGCATCAACTAAGAGATGTATTCATTAAAATCAAATGAAAAGTAATTGCATGAGACCAAAATTCTGAAAAATTAAATCAAATCACTTTAATTCTGTATGAACAATCAAAAAAATATACAGCATACCTGAATTGCTTAAAATAGAATAAAATAAACCAATTTAGGCCGTCCTTTTTACAATCTGTTGAATGTTAGAGGACTAATGCATACAAAAATTTAAAATTATATTACACTAAAAATAAACCCGTACGGCCCTCCTAGCACCAATCCGTTGAGTGGTGTTAGAGGCCGAAGATGCTAATAAAATGGACTTGAAATATTTAGCAATGTAAAGTTCTTAAAAAATTATAAATCCGTAGCATCTAAAATCACGATAAAATAAACCCGAATAGGCCCTCCTTCTAGCGCCAATCTGTTGAGTGGTATTTTCACCCGATTGTGAAAACACACTCTCCGATAGGATTTGGGTTCTAAATCCTCTGCTTGCAAAGAAAAACAATTTCTCCAAGGTTCCTGTTATGTGAGCATTTTGCATCTGTGTATAAAAGATATTTAATTAAAATGCTAGGAACACCTTAGTG
Source organism: Wollemia nobilis (assembly GCA_028583015.1). NCBI lineage: Eukaryota > Viridiplantae > Streptophyta > Pinopsida > Araucariales > Araucariaceae > Wollemia > Wollemia nobilis. The sequence continues at coordinate 763,309 of JAQPPZ010001417.1, read as the reverse complement.
GTTGCAAGTAACTCGAAAACAAGGGGCACCGTGGTTTATTTTACTATGAAATTTAATGATTGTTCCTTGAACCCTAATAAAGTAAATGTGATTTGATCCTTAAATGACCATGCTGTAACTTCAAAATAAAATTTAATGAAATGCCATAACATGAATGGAATTATTTTTGGGTTTTGAAGTTTTTTAATTTTTAAATTTTATTTTAATGCTTGAAAATAAAATTGGAGTTTCTGAAAAATAAAATACAGACAAAAGAAAATAAAATGTAAAAGAAAAGAAATTAAAAATTGCATCCAGATCTGATGCTATCCCGTCCTGGAAAAACCGAAGTTGTGAGGTTTCCATGCATGCAACCTAACTTATTGGACCTGCAAACATGCACAATCCCGATAAGCTAAGTGCTGATTCCTAGGGTTTGAAATAAAAATTCAGATTTCAAACATTCGCCTAATGCAACCCACAAAAGTGGCATTTAACATTATCTATAAATCTGAAATCTGAAAACAAAAGAATAAACATTAAATCCATTAGCATGCACAGAAGATCTCCTTCTTTCTTGCCAACAAGATGCAAATTTCTGAACACTCTGCATTAATAATATGTCAAGTTACAATGGCAGCATCTCTGGTTTTCTCAAAACCAGCAAAAGGAAGGAAAACAGCCTCAAAGCAGGCCCAGAATGACCCTCTGGCCTCTAGCACTGCAACTCTACTCCAGCGGCTTCCCCCTCGTATCAATCCGTGCTTCATATTTTATACTAACTGAAACGTCTCTTCGGTTCTCCCTGTGTCGCTTCGTTTCACCTTCCAGCATGTGACCTTTCAAATTCTTGCCTTTTCGATGCTTTTGTTCCATGTTCGATTCTAAAACGTTCGAAATCTGCCGCTGCATGTAACGCCTCTGTAGCTCCGACACCTATACACCACGTGTCTCACGCCTTCTACGCCTTCTGTAACGTCTTCCTATGAAAATCATGACAAAAATAGCATGCAGCCTGTTCACCTTCCCGACCGCGAAAATGCGACATGTCGCGAAATCGCGACGCTTTTCTATCAGCAGCCTCCTTGCCTTCTTGCCCAGCGAAAACGTGACATGTCGCGAAATCATGACGCTTTCCTGTTTCGTACCCTTTGGCTGCTTTCCATCGCGAAATCGCGACAATTTTCACTTTCGGACTACCTTGCTGCAACTTGTCGCGATTTCGCGACGCCTTCCACTTTCGGACCCTTTCACTCGTTTCTGTCGTGATTTCGTGACCATTTTCGCTTCCGTACATTCTCGGCCGCAACCTATAGCGAAATCGCTACGCTTCTCGCTTCTTGCTCCTTCGCTGCATGTTGTCGCGATTTCGTGACCATTTTCTGTTTCGGGCCTTCTCGCTGCAACCTGTCGCGATTTCGCGACCATTTTCTCTTCATCATGCCTTTTGCTGATTTCTGTCGCGATTTCGCTACGCCTTTCTATTCCGTACAACTGGGCTCGTTTCTGTCGCGATATCGCGACGTTTTTTTACCTTGGACCTCTTTGCCGCTTTCTGTCGCGAAATCGCTACCACTTTTGTTCCGTACGCCTTTGGCTGTTTGGAGTCGCGAAAATGCGACATGTCGCGATATCGCGACGATTTCTCGTTTCATGCCTTCCCCCTGCAATCTGTCGTGATTTCGCGACATTTTTCACTCGGCACCTCTTTGGCTTCAATCTATCGCGATATCGCGACGTTTTTCCGATTTGTGTCGTTTGACCAGTTTGACCCGCGATTTTGCGACGCGTCGCGATATCGCTACGCCTTTCCATTTGCCTTTCTCTCTCCTCTTTCGGGCCGCGACGGAGCAACATGTCGCGATTTCGTGACACTTTTTCATTCTGGCAGCGACGGAGCGACATGTCGCGATATCGCGACGTTTTTTCTCTTCATCCCCCCTTTGCCGCTTTCTGTCGCGATTTCGCGACCATTTTGCGCTTCATGCACCTTTGCTGATTTTTGTCGCGATATCGCTACGCTTTCTGCTTCCTGCCCCGTTTGACCGGTTTGACCCGCGATTTTGCGACATGTCGCGATATCGCGACACTTTTCTGCTTCGTCTCTCTCTCTCCTCTCTGGGCCGCGAAAATCAAACACGTCGCGATTTCGCTACGCTTTTCTCCCACCTGCTGCCGTTGACTACGTTGACCGCGATTTTGCGACATGTCGCGATTTCGCGACACTTTTTCATTTTCGGCCACGATTTTGCGACATGTCGCGATTTCGCGACATGTCACGATTTCGTGACACTTTTCATCCTTGTGCAATTTTGCCCCTTTTTCTTGATTTTTAGCATCTGGGTCACTGAGATTATCTGTGAAAGCATGCAAAAAAGGTGGGTCCCCAAGTTTGGGGTGTGTTGTGGATCAGCCACAACAAGACTCTTGTCCTCACTCAGAAGACCTATCCTCAATGTCCTAGCTGATGGATCTCTATCCACTGGAGACTCTATCCTCTCTGCTCTATCACCTCCAAAGCTCTGCTCAATAGGTTCACTCAGAACCTTCTCAAATATGCTCAATAGGTCCACTCAGAACTTGCTCAAATCTTCTCAATAGGTCCACTCAGAACCTGCTCAAATCTTCTCAATAGGTCCACTCAGAACCTGCTCAAATATGCTCAATAGGTCCACTCAAAACCTCTCAAAGTCCACTTAGAACCTGCTCAAATCTGCTCAATAGGTCCACTCAGAACCTACCAACTCTGCTCAACAGGTCCACTCAGAACCTATCCAAATCTGCTCAACAGGTCCACACAGAACCTGTCCAAATCTGCTCAATAGGTCCACACAGAACCTGTCCAAATCTTCTCAATAAGTCCTCTCTAGGACTTGCTCAAATCTGCATTGCAAGCTTCCACAAAATCTCACACAAAAATAGTCCACAAGCCTTCTCAAAGACTTACCTCAAATCAACTTAACAAGTCCACACAGAACTTGTCCAATCTCATAGAATCATAAAGAGAATTGTTAGAGACTCAATATGTTCTATACTCAATGCTCAATCACTTTCTCAACTCAATCTCATAGAAGCATAAAGAGAATTGTTAGAGACTCAATATGTTCTATACTCAAAGCTCAATATCAACTCAATCTCATAGAAGCATAAAGAGAATTGTTAGAGACTCAATATGTTCTATTCTCAAATCTCAATCTCAACTCAAATCAATCTCATAGAAGCATAAAGAGAATTGTTAGAGACTCAATATGTTCTATTCTCAAATCTCAATCTCAACTCAAATCAGATCTATAGAATAGTTTGTTTCATGGAACTTGAACAACCACTTCACACATTCACTTGACTAGGCTCAATCAACTCTACTCAACCAATCACCTCAAGGAACAACCCTTTCTCACAAACCCTAGTCCAAGCATGTATCTCCCAACTCAAAATGTTTCCAACAATGCTCAACAACAAATCTCACATAACAATGATACTCATGTTCTTTTCTAACTCAAGTTCAAGTTCTTTGCATAACCCATTGGCTTCAACAACAATGCTAATAAAACAAGGTTTTAATCACAACTCTCAATTCAGAAAACCTTTAAGCATTAACTCAATGTACTTCACTCAACCAATGGTCTAAACAATAATGCTTATCAAACAAGGTTTAATCACAACTCTCAATCCAAAAAACCTTGAAGCATTAACTCAACCACTTTCAAAAAGGAAACCCTAATCAAATCCTTTTCACTCCAAACTTAATTTTCAATCAAGCCAATCACCTAACTCAACAAAGAAGAATTTTACCCATACCTTTTCTTGAAGAGTAGTTGTCCTTACAAATCTGCCACACTCACAATTACTTCTTTGACAAACTCAATAAGGGTTAGAGGATAATTTTTATATCACAAAAATAATATCACAATTACACCTTATCACTCCAACTTAAACAATAAGCAATATCCTCACAATAATCACAAAACCCTTTATTCAAAATAACATACAACCCACAAAGTCTTAACCTTTCAATATTCCATAATAGCAAAATTTAAGACTTGAAAATAAAAATAGAATTCTCCTTATAACTCCTAATGGTATTTCTCAACTACCAACCTTTATCACAATGCAAAGACTTCAACCACCAAATACCTTATACCTCCAACTTAGGCATTAATAAAATAAAACATAAAAATGTACCTTTGCCTTTGGAGAGTTTCGAACTCTCAACACAGCCCACACAAACATCTTTGCCCATGGTGCAAACCACCACACGAGCTACAAGCTCATTGGGAAGGAAGAAGCACCACGTGCTTCAACACCCCTTCCTTGCCTTGCAAAATGTATGCACCTAACGATTGGCACCTTCAACACGTCCACCAAAAGCTTCCATGGGATTCGAACACTATCCACCATGCACACCAAAATGTAAGCTTGCAACCCACTTGCCACTAGGCCAAGGTGCCTTGTTGGCTTCCAACTAATCAACGCGCTTGCTTTTGTTTCCTTTCACCATCAATTCAAACCATGAATTTCACAATTCTATCTCACGAGCTCTGCATTTAATTCGTATGCTTTCTCTTTCCAATTCGAGCAAGGATAATTCGGAAATCAACTTTGGGCATGGTATTTATATGCATTTCCATTAAATCAAAAATGTCGGCGCTTCCCTTTGGCTTCTATGACATCGGCGGAAATAAACTTTGCCTTGTTTAAAACTTTAAATCCAACCTTTGGATTTATTAAAATATTCTTTGGTCTTAAACCTTTAAACCCAACCTTTGGGTTTATATATTTTAGACTTTATAAACCCACTTTTGCAATATAAAATATTGTAATGAAAATTACAAATATTTTATTTTGGTTTTCACCATGGCACTTCTAACCATTATAATATTTCACCTTTGATAAAGTACCTTTTAATATTTATTTATAAAATTTAAATTCATCCTGAATTTAAATAATTTATAAAATAAATATTATAACTCCTTTTTAACTTCTGTCTTTTGCATTATTTCACTCGAACTTCTGCCTTCTTGTTGAATATCAAATGACCATATTTGTCACCTTTATTTCCTACTAAAATATTTGGTATTAATGATGACTCCATCTGGTGGCATCAATGGTGACATCAATGACAACTTTGACTTAGGGACTCAAAATGTCCAACAATCTCCCCCTTTGTCATTGATGGCAACCCATATCCTTTTACTGAAACTTGACCTTTCTTTTTCTTCTGCTCCCCTTGGGACATTGCTCCCCCTGGCTCAATGCTCTCTCAAATATCAAATCTCTCCCCATATCAAATCTCTCCCCAATACACAAATCTCTCCCCCTTTGACATCAATGGCAAAGGGTCACCTTTGGGGCTCGGGGCTAAGAATGAGCCTCTTAGCTTAGCCCCTCCCCCACCTCCACATGAGGTGGTTAATTCTGGGGTGGGAGTATTTCTACTCCCCGAAAGCACTATTCTTTACCTTTATCTTTTTCTCTTCTTTTCTGAGTTTTTTGAATCCTCTGACTATTTCTTTCCAAGTCATCATCCCTGTTCCTGTCATCACTTGTTCCTATTCCTATTCTTGTTCTCATCCATGTTCTTGTTATTGTTCTTGTTCTTATCCATGTTCCTATTCTTGTTTTCCTGTTCCTATTCATATTCATGTTCTTTCTTGTTCATATTCCTATTTCTGTTCATGTTCCTGTTCTGTTCATATTCCTATTCCTGTTCATGCCTATTTCTGGAATATTTGCTCTACACCATCTTGTTGTGTGACCATCATTATTGCACTTATAACACTTAATGTTATTATTCCTTGGAGGTGCAACTGTCTTAGGATTTCTCCTAGTGAAGCCATATCCTCTTCTGTCATGAATCTTGCAATTCATTGCCTTGTGACCAAACTCATTACATGAGTAGCAATACCCTTGGAAAAGTTATCCTTTTCCATATTCCTATCTTTCATGTGTCCTGCACTGTGAAGCCATGTGCCCAAACCTGTGACATGAAAAACATCTTCCATTGAAGCTTCCTTGTCTTGACCTCATTGGTCTCCTATTCTGATTGTTGTTCCATCTGTATCTTCTCTGTGCATTGTTCCTATATTTTTTGAACTCTTTGTTGTCCAACTCATCCTCTGATGTCTCACTCCCACTTACACTATCTTCTTCTGATGTATCTTCTTCTGAAGTTTCTTCTTCTTCAAGACTTGAAGTAGACTCTTCTTCCCTTTTCTTTTGAACCTGTTTAGAACCAAGACCTGTCTTGTTTGTTGCTCTTCTTTGTATCTTGACTATTTTATCCACACTCTTTGCACTGTTTACATACTTGTATAGCTTATTCTTGGAATCCTCTAAATCTTCCTTTAGTAGGGCCACTTCTTGTGTTAACTTTTCACATTCTAGAATCTTTGCTTCTAACTTATCTTTGAACTTGCTTGCCTTAGCCTTTGACTTTTCTAAATCCTCTATGAGCAATAATATTTCTTCATCACATTCTTGAAACTGACTTTCAAGCTTAGAGTGTTGCTTTCTTACCTTCTTTACTATGTCAAGGGCATAGATAAGTTCTCCCTTGAGATCATAACCATTCTCTGCTGAATAATCCTCTATTTTTTTACCTTTGTCCATATCATTTCTTTCTTTTGGCTTGTCTTCTATAGGATCACTCACTTCTTCTTCTAATGCCATTAGAATATTTTCATCTAGTCTTTCAAGTGCATCTTCAAAATCATCATCACTGAAACTATAACCATCCCTTGTACAATCATCTTCAAGATGTCCAAATTTACCACATCTAAAACACTTGAGAATAACTGGAGTCTTTTTCTTAACTGGTTCTTTCTCTTCAACCATAAATAGGACTTCATCTCTATCATTGTCTGAAAATCTAGCATCACTATCATTTGAGTACTTACTTGCATTATCCGCATAGTAGCTTCTCTTTTGCCTTTGGAAGAACTTCTTCCCTTGTCTATTTTGTCCATCCTTGCTTTTCTTCTGGTACCTATATCTTTCTGATTCCCTGTACCTGTGATCCTATTTTTCTTCATCATTGTTGCTCTTTGGCTCTTTGCACTCTATTGCATAATGTCCATACTTTCCACAATTAAAACACTTAACAGATCTTAGATCTATGGGTCTTCTGGAACCTTTATCTCTTCTACCATAATTTGCTTCTTCATCACTAGAAGACTCACTACTTGATTCTGACTTCTTACCCTTTATCTTCTTGTTCACTTTGAATGCAACTTCTTTTGGAGGAATAGGATCTTTTGTTCTTATCTCAAAAGTTGTAAGCATGCCAAGCAAAGAATTCCTTGTTAGAGTATCACTATCAATTGATGTTTCTATAGCAGAAACCTTTTCACTGTACCTTTTTGGAAGAGTTCTCAAGATCTTATCACAAGCATCAGATTCATCAACCTTCATTCCAAGACCTTTCATCTCATGTATAAGTTCATCAACCTTGTTGAGATAGTCATGAATGTTTTCATCATCCCGCATTCTTAGGTTCTCAAATTCTCCTTTGAGATTTTTGATCTTAGCTTTCCTGACACTTTTATCTCCTTCATATATGGTATGCAATAGTTCCCACATATCTTTTGTTGTTGTACACTCCATAACCTTCATAGATTCTGATCTACACAATCCTTTTATAATTGCATTCATAGCTCTTGAATTTGCATGCATTAGAAGCTTACCTTCCTTATCTGTAGGAGGATTGACTACTGAATCATATCCAAGTTCCACTGCATCCCAAACTTCATTTCCAAGTGCCATCAGGTGAAATCTCATCAGCACACACCAATACAAGAAGTCACTTCCATCAAATACTGGTACTACATTATTGATGGACCCATCCCTTTGATCCTTTTGATCCATTGTGTTCTTAGACCACTTTTCCTTCAAGCTATCAAACTCTTCTGAAGGAACCCACTCTGATACCAATTGAAGAACACAAGCTTATACTGAGAGGGGGTGAACAGTATAAGACCACTTTTTACTTTTCTTTTCAAATCAATATTATGCAGTGTATAGATAGCAGTATCAATAGCAGTAATCAAAGCAATGCACAAAACACCATACACAATAGAGACACAGATTTAACGTGGTTCACCCAATGTGGGCTACCTCCACAGAGAAAATATTTCTTCTAAATATTTCTCAAATAATATTTTGGGAATCCTTCCCAATTACAATGTTTATGGACCTCTGTCCAAAGGAGATGTTGATCCCCTAAATCTGGTTTGTGGATCTCTATCCATAGGAGAACTCCTTCTCCTCTGCTCTGGTTGGTGATCCTCTAGAAGACACTACCTCCACTACATTGATTATGGATCTCTCTCCACTTGAAGACTCTTGTCCTCACTCAGAAGACCTATCCTCAATGTCTTGGCTGATGGATCTCTATCCACTGGAGACTCTGTCCTCTCTGCTCTATCACCTCCAAAGCTCTGCTCAATAGGTTCACTCAGAACCTTCTCAAATCTGCTCAATAGGTCCACTCAAAACCTGCTCAAATCTGCTCAATAGGTCCACTTAGAACCTGCTCAAATATGCTCAATAGGTCCACTCAGAACCTGCTCAAATCTGCTCAATAGGTCCACTCAGAACCTGCTCAAATCTACTCAATAGGTCCACTTAGAACCTGCTCAAATCTGCTCAATAGGTCCACTTAGAACCTTCTCAATAGGTCCACTCAGAACCTGCTCAAATCTGCTCAATAGGTCCACTCAGAACTTATCCAAATCTGCTCAATAGGTCCACAAGAACTTGTCCAAATTGCTCAAAAGTCCACAAAACTTTCCAAATATGCTCAATAAGTCCTCTCTAGGACTTGCTCAAATCTGCATTGCAAGCTTCCATAAAATCTCACACAAAAATAGTCCACAAGCCTTCTCAAAGACTTACCTCAAATCAGCTTAACAAGTCCACATAGAACTTGTCCAATCTCATAGAATCATAAAGAGAATTTTTAGAGACTCAATATGTTCTATACTCAATGCTCAATCACTTTCTCAACTCAATCTCATAGAAGCATAAAGAGAATTGTTAGAGACTCAATATGTTCTATACTCAAAGCTCAATCTCAACTCAAATCAATATCATAGAAGCATAAAGATAATTGTTAGAGACTCAATATGTTCTATTCTCAAAGCTCAATCTCAACTCAAATAGAATATAGAATAGTTTGTTTTATGGAACTTGAACAACCACTTCACACATTCACTTGACTAGGCTCAATCAACTCTACTCAACCAATCACCTCAAGGAACAACCCTTTCTCACAAACCCTAGTCCAAGCATATATCACCCAACTCAAAATATTTCCAACAATGCTCAACAACAAATCTCACATAACAATGATACTCATGTTCTTTTCTAACTCAAGTTCAAGTTCTTTGCATAACCCATTGGCTTCAACAACAATGCTAATAAAACAAGGTTTTAATCACAACTCTCAATTCATAAAACCTTTAAGCATTAACTCAATGTACTTCACTCAACCAATGGTCTAAACAATAATGCTTATCAAACAAGGTTTAATCACAACTCTCAATCCAGAAAACCTTGAAGCATTAACTCAACCACTTTCGAAAAGGAAACCCTAATCAAATCCTTTTCACTCCAAACTTAATTTTCAATCAAGCCAATCACCTAACTCAACAAAGAAGAATTTTACCCATACCTTTTCTTGAAGAGTAGTTGCCCTTACAAATCTGCCACACTCACAATTACTTCTTTGACAAACTCAATAAGGGTTAGAGGATAATTTTTATATCACAAAAATAATATCACAATTACACCTTATCACTCCAACTTAAACAATAAGCAATATCCTCACAATAATCACAAAACCCTTTATTCAAAATAACATACAACCCACAAAGTCTTAACCTTTCAATATTCCACAATAGCAAAATTTAAGACTTGAAAATAAAAATAGAATTCTCCTTATAACTCCTAATGGTATTTCTCAACTACCAACCTTTATCACAATGCAAAGACTTCAACCACCAAATACCTTATACCTCCAACTTAGGCATTAATAAAATAAAACATAAAAATGTACCTTTGCCTTTGGAGAGTTTCGAACTCTCAACGCAGCCCACACAAACGTCTTTGCCCATGGCGCAAACCACCACACGAGCTACAAGCTCGTTGGGAAGGAAGAAGCACCACGTGCTTCAACACCCCTTCCTTGCCTTGCAAAAATGTATGCGCCTAACAATTGGCGCCTTCAACACGTCCACCAAAAGCTTCCGTAGGATTCGAACACTATCCACCATGCACACCAAAACGTAAGCTTGCAGCCCACTTGCCACTAGGCCAAGGTGCCTTGTTGGCTTCCAACTAATCAACGCGCTTGCTTTTGTTTCCTTTCACCATCAAGTCAAACACGAATTTCACAATTCTATCTCACGAGCTCTGCATTTAATTCGTATGCTTTCTCTTTCCAATTCGAGCAAGGATAATTCGGAAATCAACTTTGGGCATGGTATTTATATGCATTTCCACTAAATCAAAAATGTCGGCGCTTCCCTTTGGCTTCTATGACGTCGGCGGAAATAAACTTTGCCTTGTTTAAAACTTTAAATCCAACCTTTGGATTTATTAAAATATTCTTTGGTCTTAAACCTTTAAACCCAACCTTTGGGTTTATTAAGATATTTTTAGACTTTATAAACCCACTTTTGCAATATAAAATATTGTAATGAAAATTACAAATATTTTATTTGGGTTTTCACCATGGCACTTCTAACCATTATAATATTTCACCTTTGATAAAGTACCTTTTAATATTTATTTATAAAATTTAAATTCATCCTGAATTTAAATAATTTATAAAATAAATATTATAACTCCTTTTTAACTTCTGTCTTTTGCACTGTTTCACTCGAACTTCTGCCTTCTTTCTGAATATCAAATGACCATATTTGTCGCCTTTATTTCTTGCTGAAATATTTGGTATTAATGATGACTCCATCTGGTGGCATCAATGGTGACATCAATGACAACTTTGACTTAGGGACTCAAAATGTCCAACATTTGAAGATCCAAAACCACCTATCAACCACAATACTCACATAGTAGGACACAGATGAATCACCAAAATCATAGGATCATGAGTAGGTTAAAAGGAAATAAGAGCATACTACAGATTGGGCCACTTAACCAGTGTTAAACACAATTATATATAGAATAAATCAAATCTAGGGTGTTATTCAACCTACATGGAAGATTTACATAAAAGATCCAATCTAAAAATTCAATAAAAATTTTGTTTAAAATTTTTGGTTGTTATTCGAAAAATCACCCAATTTCAAGGATTTCTTATTAGGGTGTTAAACAAGCAGTCAAAGAAGGAAAAAACCAAGGGAAAAAGAGATGATATTGAATGTACTACAAATTATTATTTCATAGAGGGACTTTTCATCATGCCATGGGCACAAAACTAAACATTAGTTTTGCATACCATCTAGAAATCGATGGTAAAATAGAGAAAGTGAATCAAATCTTGGAAGACATACTTTCCATGTATTTTATGGACTAGAAGTCTTTATGGGAAGAATATTTACATCTTGTAGAATCTACATACAACTATGGTCATAATTATTTCTTGGGTATGGCCTCATTTGAATCCTTGTATGGTAGGAGGTGTAGAACACCATTGTCTCAAGATAATCCAGAGGATCAGGTTGTACTAGAATCAAACATGGTTAGGAAAATGGAAGAGTAGCTTAGGATTATTATATTGAGGCTTAAGGAAATTGTCAATTGTTAGAAAATCTATGCTGATATGAAAATATCACCAAGAGAATTATCTGTAGGAGATAAAGTGTCCTTGAGGGTTAGACCCATAAAAGTTCTATAAAATCCACAAAATTGGATCCTCATTTTTTTTGGTCATTTGAGGCAACTAAAAATATTAATCCTATGGTGTATAGACTCACCTTGCCACCCAATCTAACAAATATCCATGATACTTTCTATGTACCCCTACTTAAGAAATACATTGCTAATATTGATCATGTATGAGATTTTTCTAAGCTGAAAATAGTAGACCCTAAGGCAATTGAAGTGTGATCAGTGAATATTCTAGAGGTTTTTTCCAAATAAATGAGGAAGTCAACTCTGGAATAATGTAAGGTCCAATGGGACCGATACTCTAAGAGGAGTGCCACTTGGTAAAAAGTAGATGATATGAAAAGACACTTTTTTTTATTTGAATGAAAATAAAACTATGATGCAAGAAAAAAAACATAGAGAGCTCTTTTTAGTCCAAGGGGGTAGTATGCCATGACCCACCCTGGCATGACCATTTTTAAAATGAAAAGATGTCAAATATACTATTTTTTTTATAGCATAATTTATAGTATGGATATGCAACATAATGTTTGTAACAATATTTATGTTGTATGGACATGGTGTTATTGTTTTAACATGGGTTTTTTGTAGGGTAACTATACTTGCAGGTGGAAGAAAATGATCAACCACCAAAAATAGACCCACCTAGGAGAATATTAATAAAATAGATAATTTATTATTAACTGGGTGGGCAATACCACACTAACAATTTAAAATTAGTTTGGTGTTTATTTTGATTAAAATTAGTTTTGAGGATTATTAAATTGTATTAATGGGGAAAAATATATTTTCTTTAAATGAATGTGTAAATATATTAAATTTATTTGTATTAAAGAGACTAACATCATGGATAGTTAATGCTTTGTTTATGGAAATGTGAATATTATTAAATTGTATTAATTAATTTGGAAAAATTAATTAATGTGGTAAAATATATTTTTCTTTAACTTAAATTATTGTAGAAATATAATAAATTTAGTTAATTATTAATTTATGGAAATAAAAAAATAGTAAAATAAAATAACTATTTAATAAAATCACAAGTTTTATTATTTTTAAAATAAATCCCTCTCCTGTTGAATTTCAAAGGGAGCATGAAATAACATAGAAAATGGGGTTAGAGATTTAAGAAAGAGGTGATAATGCCCATGTCGAGTCTAAGGAAGGTAGTGGGTATTAATGAGGAGAAACAAGTGGACAACAAGGGTTCTTGGGGTGGAAGGAGAATAAAAAAAGGGGATGAGAGGGGGGTGAGGGGATGAGAAAAAAAACATTAGATGTCTAAAGGGGCTTGAGAATTATGAGAGGTGAAAGTGTCTATTAGAGAAGAATATTGAAGCAAAACTAGGTTGGTGCTCTCCATTTTCTTGCTTTTCCTATGTTTTTGCATTCAATACATAAAATGTAAGAGCCACCCTATGTTTGTGTTTGATTGTTTTTTTATCGGTTAAAGAGATTAAAATTTATATATCATATGGGTTTTGATAGGGCCCCAAAACCTGTATAAAAATGGCATCGAATGCCAAAAAAATAGAGAGCAAAGAAAAGCAAACCCAAGTCTAACCTTCGAGGAATAAAAATTAAGGCTATCCTAAGCCGGTAACAAGAACAAAAATTTCAAGAACAACAAAATATCCAAAAATCCACATCGAACAATAAAAATAAAAAATCTTGAACAACAACCCTTAAGACTAAATATGGAACATTTAACATTCTATACCAGGATTGGCATCAATATCTTGGAGTTTAACGTTTAAAGCATTCATATCATCAGTGTTATCCTTAGTAGGTATGTCCTCTGACTTAATGGTCACCTCATTCATAATTTTAGTAGAAGACCCTCTAGCACCTTTAGAAAATGGTTTCCTAAAAAATCATAAATTAAGAGCATTACGCAGGTCAACCAAATGGGTAATGCAATTAGTCACGAACTTGATGATAAACACTTGCATCCAATTATTAGGGCTGATCTTGTCCTCCTCTTATGAATCAATGACTAGAGACTCTACATGGATTTGTTCCTTAGTCACACAAAGGAGCGTAAGGGTTTGTTTCAGACTCGTCTTCAGATTCAGGTGAAGCACTTCTTGTACTCTTAATTCGTAGACAGACTCAAAATTTTTCTATTTTTTGGCGAACAACCTTGGAGTACAAGAGGATTGGGGTATGGTTTGGGATGAACTGGGTTTTAGGGGACTCTATCTAAGTTTGGAGGGAGGACTCACAACAATGTCCTCAGGGCAGTGAATTAACCAATGTTTGAACAGGACATTGAAAAGGCCACGATGGGCAGGAAATTCTGATCCATTTTGTTCCCTACAATGCTCAATGGTATAGCTAACAAAATTAGAATTGAACTGAGGTATATTTATTGCACTTACATCACAAAAATTATTGTAAAAGGAAAAGTGAAAACTACAAAGAGGCTTGTCAAGATCATCCATAGTCACATACTCCATAATAGGCTTGAGGATGCTTCCCCATAGAAAAGGTAACTCATCACACCACATGCCCAGATGAGCCCTTCTACAAAGCTCCTTGTCCTTGACATCCTTCAGTTCAACATCCCAATTGTGCTTCTCTCTCTTAATTGATCTTCCTTTAGGTTGTTGTCTAGTCAATTCAACAAGCATTTTGATATCGAGGACATAGGTCTTATTGTGGATGGTGACCTGACCATTATCCCATGTCTCCATAAATGCCAAAGTAACTTCAGGGTCTTCACCTTAAAATTTGTAAAATAATGGGAAGAAACCCTTACCATAAAGTAATCCCTCAGCAATGGAGTCCAAATAGATCTTGGAAGGTTCAAATAAAGCCATTATGACCACACAGAGAAAAAATAATATTTGGAAGAACAACTAAAAAGAATAGCAATAAAGGAGGTTTAAAACTTAGGCATTATAAAAGTAAATTACCAAGAGGGTAGGAACAGTAATAGACTAATGGTAATCTTGGCATGAGTGTTGCCTAGGGTGGTGAAATAAAAAAAGTATGCTCCAAAGTACTCAAGGTGGATGCAATGATTTTGATCGCTCAAGGAAATCATGTGAGAATCTGAACCCAAATCCCACAAATGGGAAATACCAATGAGGTAAAGCAAAACATGAGGTGAAACATGCGGGAGGGTGATGACACGAATGGGAAAAATTGGAGGATGGGGAAGGGTAACGGCTATGGATTGGTGACTTTTGAAATGGGTAAGGACAACAAGGGGTTTGCTTTGAAGGATGTATAATCGACATCCCTTTTCGAGACAAGGGAGGACAACAAAGGCTTTGCCTTGAACAATGTAAACCCAATGTCCAAGGTTGAGAAGACCAAGGATCACATGAATCTCATCACCCAAAAAGGTGTTTGAATGATTAGTATGAAATTTAAGACATGCTAGCATGAGGATCATGGAGAAAAAGGTTGACTTGTTCCACGTCGGCAGGGATGATGCCTGAAGTCAAATTTTCTTGATCAATGACTTGAGCTAAAAACTGAGGTATATCAGTAGTCCAAGTCATCAAGTCAATGATTCAAGTTCCAAAATTTTCTAAAACATCAGTAGCCTTGTTGCTCTCTCTAAATGTGTGCTAGAAAATTATATCCTGAAAGTTGTTGCTAATATTTTTGGCTTCTTTGATGCAATTCCTTATTTTCCATGAAGGGATTTTGGAGTTTTTTAGGTAATTAATGATGGTAAGGGAATCACCCTCGACAAGAATTCTATCAGACAAGTCCTTGGCCAACACTAAGCCATGCCATAGAGCCCGTGCTTCAGCAGTTTGGTTTGACTGGATCCATAATAACTCGGCAAAAGCAAGGATAACCTTGCCTTTATTGTCTCTGAGGATACCACCCGCTCCTGATCACCTAGAGTTGCCTTTTGTAGCACCATAAATATTCAATTTAAACCATCCTGGTGGAGGAGGAATCCATGATGATTGAGCTCTATTGGAAGTAGGATGTGGATTAGAATTGTTCACAATAGGAAAATTAAGAGCCTGCCCTAAAGAAGCTTCAAAATTGGATGTAGGATGAGAAGGTAAGGGGCAAAGGGCAGCATTTTCAATAGCAAACGAAAGGATATTATTGAAGACAAAACCAAAATTTTGGCTGATATTGGAAAATGCTCTACGGTTTCTCTCCAACCAAATCTACCACATGAAATGATGAAGATAAAACTACCATAGAGTTTTGAGATGAGGGTTCCTAAAAGGGTTGGGCCACTGAATAAAAATATCAGATATGGAGCAAGGTTCAACCCAAGAAATGTGGAAGCATTCAAAAAGAGTATTGAGGATAGAAGAAGCAAAAGGACAACCAAGGAAAAGGTGATGAGGGGATTCCCAATCAGAACAACACAAAAAACATCTATTGGGAATGGGTAACCCTCTTTTCAATAAGTTATCAATAGTAAGGATTTTCTCTTGGATAGCAACCCAAGCAAAGGAGGCAATTTTAGGAATCAGAAGCTTGATCCACACAATATTAAAAGGAATTAAGGATTCCTCAAGTGGTAAGAGAAGTTGGTAAGTAGTTTTAACAAAAAATTCTCCAGAATCAGTAAGTTCCCACACCATTTGATCATTAGGATTCCCAGAAGGAATGATTGAATAATTTAGGAGAAACTATAGTTCTCTAGATGATGGGGAATCAATATATGCTCACCCAAACACTCAAACTCTCATACATTAAACTTGGAAACTCAGCCCAAGACTTTCGATTCTCATTCAAAAATTTTGCAAAGATTACAAAATGGCAGTAGTCTGCCTCATACATTCCCTTAATCCGAGGTGCAAACTGCCTCACATTTTGATGATCTATTTACACACTCATAATTTACAACTCTGGAGGGAAAACTACTCCGACAGGTCCAGAATCGGCCCTCTTGCCTTCACGTCTGTGACTTGAATCCATAGTTTTTCGACCCCCTTCACATTACAATGTCTGGGTTTTTATAGAGGTCCCGACCCTCTGAGCCATTAATGACCCACCTGCAAACAAACATCCTCTTGATCTCAAAAATTGGCTCTTTCCCCGCCTTCATGACTGAACCTTCACATCTTTTACCCTAATTGGCAACTGTCACCAGGTTAGCCATGGGAACATGCATTGATGAGCCATCTGATATCTCTGACCTCTGGGCATAGCCTTCGAGTGGCTGACATGCTCAGCTAACTTATCGTGCAAGAAATATTGCATTGATGAGGCCTCTGATTGCCTCGGGAAACATCATCTCGAAACACGTGCTTTTTTGAATCGTGAACCAACAATATGTTGCGATATCGTGACATGTCGCAATATCCTAAAATTTTCCTCCCCTTGCTGCCTTTCTCTTCTTCAGGTCGTGATATCATGACATGTTGCGATATTGAGATAATTTCCTCCTCGCTGCATTTCCTCTTCGTCGGGTCATGATATTGTGACATTTTTCATCCTTGTAACATTTCTTTCCTTCGGGTCGTGCTATCACGACATATTGCGATATCATGACATTTTCTTTCTCGTTGTCTTCTTCTCCTTCGGGTTCCCTTTCGGCTCTTCATCCTTTCTTTTGGTCATGAAATCGTGACATGTCATGATATCGTGACATCTGCCTTCTGCTTCCTCTTCACCTTTTTGGGTCATGAAATTATGACGTGTCGTGGTATCGCGACATCTTTGTCCTCTGCTCTCTCTTCACTTCTTGGGTCATGAAATTGTGACATGTCATGATATCGTGACAGCTTTGCCTTCTGCTCTCGCTCACTGCTTCGGGTTGTGAAATCATGACATGTCGCGATATCGCGATAATTTCCTTGCTTGCCTCCTTTCTGTTTCTTTGGTCACGATTTTGCAACATGTCACGAAATCGCGACATTTTCTCCTCCGTCCCTTTCGATTTTCTTTGGGTCGTGATTTCGTGACATGTCATGAAATCATGACATTTTCTCCTCTGGGCCTTCCCGCTTGCTTTCGATCGTGATTTCGCGACATGTCGTGAAATCGTGACATTTTATCCTTTGGCCCTTTCTGCTTGCTTTCGATCGTGATTTCGCAACATTTCATGAAATTGCGAAATTTTCTCCTTTGGCCCTTCCTGCTTTCTTTCGGTCATGATTTCGCAACATGTCGTGAAATCATGACATTTTCCTCCTCTGGCCCTTCCTGCTTGCTTTTGGTCACGATTTCGCGACATGTCACGAAATTGTGACATTTTCCTCCTCTGGCCCTTCCTACTTGCTTTTGGTCGTGAAATCATGACACGTTGCGATTTCGTGACACTTTTCTTCAGACGCCTTCTTTCTCCTGCTTCGGTCATGATTTTGTGACATGTCACGAAATCATGACATTTTTCACTCCTATGCCTTGCTTCGTCCTTTTGTCACGATATTGCAACATGTCACGATATTGCGACACTTTTCCTCCATTGCGCCTTCTTTCATCTCTTGGTCGTGATTTCGCAACATGTCGGGATATCGTGATATTTTTGCCCCGTGTCTTCTCTCTCCTTCTTGAGCTGCAAAAATGCGACATCGAGGCAAACACTCAAAAAAAAAATTGATGGTGCAAGGTTGCTCTGCTGCCGAATGCTCCTGCATCAGACAACCGGGGTGGATTGAGAAGTGACCTTCACTTCTGTACTGTTTTGTCACCTTCTCACAACTTGCAAAATATTCACCCTCTTCAACCTCCACCCTCATTATTGTCAGCAACCTCTTTTCATCCATCCCCTTCAACAAATAGATTCTAGCACTACTACATACCTTTTCTTTCACCTCCTTCAAGGGCTTCAGCTTATGGCGCACTCCATTCTTTGTCATCGAGTAAGTGTTGGCACGAGAATCATGCATGGCACACCGATCAAACTGCCATGGCCTTCCCAATAGCAAATGGCAAGCATCCATAGGCAGGATGTCACACAGGACCTCATCACAGTAACTCCCAATATTAAATTTTACCGAGAATTGTTCACTGACCAATGTCCTATGGTCCTTCTGCAACCACGTAATTCGGTATGGATGCGGGTGTCTCCTCCTCTCTAGCTGTAACTTAGTAACCATTTCTTTAGAGACCAAGTTATCAGTACTACCATTATCTATAATCACATTACAGACCTTACCCAAACTTTTGCACCTTGTGCGAAATAGGCTCCTCCTCTGGTCTGACCTTTTCTCTTCATTCAACAAGGTTCTCCTTGCGAACATAACTTCTCCTCTCTCTGCCTCCTTAGAATGTTCTGATTTGGCTCCTTCATCTGCTACAGTAGCTCTGCAGGACCCTCAAGTCTCTTATTCATCCTTTCTTGGTGTTGTGGACACTCAAATGCTCGATGTCCTTCTTCACAAAAGTGGAAACATGTTCCATGAAATCCTCCTCTTCCAACTACACGTCCAGATATACCTCTCCCTCTCGGATAACCATTGTTCTGGTTACAATGTTGGTAACCATCATCCTCATTCTGATCATATCATGCTTCTTCTTTCTTCTCATCTCTATCTTTCTCCATCGGTCCTTCCACCATTCTTCCACCATCCTCTTCCTCTTTGCTTGCTCTCAAACCTTTTTTTCAGCTTCTCTTCAACCTTCAAGGAAAATTGGTAAGCATCCTCTATGGTGGTCATCCTGACCAGGCTTAACTCTTCTTGAATACTTGCTCGTAACCCATTAATATAATGGGCTACCTTCTCCTTGCTGGCCTTTGAATGGCCTGTTCTGATTACAATCTTGTAAAACTCCTCTGTGTATTCTTTAATAGACTTGTTGGCCTACTTCAAACCTTGCATTTTCTTTAGCAGATCCATCTCATAGTTAGCTGGGATGAACTTCCTCTTCAACTTCTCTACCATTTTATCCCACCTGGTTATTCTCTCCTTTCCTCTTCTATTTCTTTCCAGTTGTACTCCCTTCCACCATATGTTGGCATGACCCTTCATCTTGGTCTTAGCAAAATTGACCCTATTAGGATCTTCAACCTCTTCATACTCAAAGTATTCTTCCAAATTATTGATCCAGTCAATCAATTCCTCGGGATCAAGATTTCTAGAATATGTAGAAACCTCCATCTTCGGTCTCTTCCCAATCTGAGAGATGGCTCTGTATAACCTAGCTTGTGCAAGATCTATAGCCTCTTCTTCTTCCTCAAACTAGTCCTCTTCTTCATCAACTTCATCTTCACTTCCTTCTTCCCCTCGGGGTTCAAGTCCTCTGCGTAGCTCCTCTTGTAGGGCCTGAACTTGCCTCTGCAAAGCTCTGAAATCTTCTGCTGGCACCACATTTCTTCCACCACCATGGTTTCTTCATGGAGGCATTTTGCTTCACTCTCTTCTCACAACCCTTCCATAGATCTTGGTGCAAGCTGCCTCACTTTCGACGATCTACTCACACACTCAGGAACTCCTGCTCTAATACCACTTGATGGGGAATCAATATCTGCTCACCCAAACACTCAAACTATCATACATTAAACTTGGAAACTTAGCCCAAGACTTTCGATTCTCATTCAAATTTTTTTTAAAGATTACAAAATGGTAGCAATCTACCTAATACATTCCCTTAATCCAAGGTGCAAACTACCTCACATTTCGATGATCTGTTTACACACTCAAAATTTACAACTCTGGAGGGAAAACTGCTCCGACAGGTCCAGAATCGGCCCTCTTGCCTTCACGTCCGCGACTCAGATCCACAATTTTTTGACCCCTTCACATTACAATGTCTGGGTTTTTATAGAGGTCTCGACCCTCTGAGCCATTAATGACCCACCTACAAACAAACATCCTCTTGATCTCAAAAATCGGCTCTTTCCCCGCCTTCGTGACTGAACCTTCACATCTTTTACCCTAATTGGAAACTGTCACCAGGTCCGGGAACATGCATTGATGAGCCGTTTGATCTCTCTGACCTCTGGGCATAGCCTTCGAGTGGCTGCCATGCTCAGCTAACTTATTAGGCAAGAAATCCTGCATTGATGAGGCCTCTGATCGCCTCGGGAAACACCATCTGGAAATGCATGCTTTTTCAAATCGTGAACCAGTAGTATGTCGTGATATCGTGACATGTCATGATATCATGACATTTGCCTCCCCTTGCTGCCTTTCTCTTCTTCAGGTTGTGATATCGTGACATGTTGCGATATCACGATAATTTCATCCTCGCTACCTTTCCTCTTTGTTGGGTCGTGATATCGTGACATTTTTCATCCTTGCAACATTTCTTTCCTTCAGGTCGTGCTATTGTGACATGTCATGATATCGTGACATTTTCTTTCTCGTTGTCTTCTTCTCCTTTGGGTCATGATATCACGACAGTTTCCCTTCTGGCTCTTCGTCCTTTCTTTTGGTTGTGATATCGTGACATTTTCCTTCTGCTTCCTCTTCGCCTTTTTGGGTCGCAAAATCGTGACGTGTCGCGGTATCGCAACATCTTTGTCCTCTGCTCTCTCTTCGCTTCTTGGGTCATGAAATCGCGACATGTCACGATATCGTGATAGCTTTGCCTTCTACTCTCGCTCACTGCTTTGGGTCACGAAATCACGACATGTCATGATATCGCGATAGTTTCCTTCCTTGCCTCCTTTCTACTTCTTTGGTCGCAATTTCGTGACATGTCGTGAAATCGTGACATTTTCTCCTCTGTCCCTTCCGATTTTCTTTTGGTCGTGATTTTGTGACATGTCGCAAAATCATGACATTTTCTCCTCTGGGCCTTCCTTCTTGCTTTCGATTGCGATTTCGTGACATGTCACCAAATCGTGACATTTTCTCCTCTAGCCCTTTCTGCTTGCTTTCGGTCGTGATTTCGTGACATGTTGTGAAATCATGACATTTTATCCTTTGGCCCTTCCTACTTTCTTTCGGTCGCAATTTCACATGTCACGAAATCATGACATTTTCCTCCTCTGGCCCTTCTTGCTTGCTTTTGTGATTTCATGACATGTCATGAAATCACGACATTTTCCTCCTCTGGCCCTTCCTGCTTGCTTTCGGTCGTGAAATCGTGACACGTCGTGATTTCATGACACTTTTCTTCGGATGCCTTCTTTCTCTTGCTTCAGTCATGATTTCGCGACATGTCATGAAATCATGACATTTTTCACTCCTACACCTTGCTTCGTCCTTTTGTCACGATATTGTGACATGTCACGATATTGCGACACTTTTCCTCCATTGCGCCTTCTTTCGTCTCCTGGTCGCGATTTCATGACATGTCATGATATCATGATATTTTTGCCCCACATCTTCTCTCTCCTTCCTGAGCCATGAAAATGCGACATCGAGGCAAACACTCAAAAAAAAAAATTTGATGGTGCAAGGTTGCTCTGCTGCCACCATATGTTCCTGCATCACTAGCTTCCTCGTGATGAGTAGGTATGAAAAGGGCTTCCAAGTTTTCCTACCTTCCTAGGAATGAATGAAATCTAAAACTCTTGATCCACAAATAGAATCAGTATAATCCTTGAGGATAGCCAATCTGGAAATATTTATAAGTGGTTCATTGAGGAGCCATTTGTCCTACCAAAAATCAATTTTATGCCCATCACCTAGTCTCCATCGAAGGCCCTATTTGACAAGAGTTCTGACTTGCAAGATTGATTTCCAGAAATAAGACCCTCTCAAGGATAAACCAACACTAAATAAATTAGTACCCTATAAGTATTTGCAATGGACAATAGAAATCCAATCAAGTCCAACTTTTGAAATTAGCCTCCAATCCTACTTAGAAAGAAGGATTGTGTTGAAAAGGTGAATCCTTCTTAGGCCAACCCCACCAGACTATTTTGGCCTACAGACTTTATCCCAGGCAACAAGGTGGAACTGGCTCTTATTTTTAGATCCTAACCACAAAATTTTTTTTGAATCTGTTCTAATTTATGATAAATCCTTGCAGGAACTTTAAAGATAGACATGAAGTAAATGGGAATGCTTTGAAGTGAAGCATGAGTCAGGGTAACTTTGCCAGCTTGAGACAAGAGATTGCCTTTCCAACCTGCTAATTTCTTTTGTAGCCTTTCAATCACATTGTTCCACATTGAGGCATCAGGTTATCCTAGGAATAGAGGAAGTCCTAGGTAAGTAGCAGGTAAAGGAGAAATTGAGCATTCAAGGATGGCAAAAATTTTGAGTTGTCTCTAAATGGGTGTATTTAGGAAATATATTTTGCTCTTGCGAAAGTTGATTTTTTGCCCAACAACGTCTTCATATAACAATAAGATATGCTTGATGACTTTAGCTTCAAGGATAGATGCTTTAGATGAGATAATAGTATCATCCACAAACTATTGGTGAGAAACTGGCCTAGTCAGAGAAGCAAATTTTATTCCTGAAATGATATTGAGATGACAAGTTGCTTTTATCATTCTTCCTAGAGCTTTAGCAATAATTATAAACAACAAGGGAGATATGGGATCTCCTTGACAGATGCCTCTATTGCTCAAAAAATAACCAATAGTGGATCCGTTGATAAGAATAGAGAACCACGAGGTGGAAATACACCCTTTGATTAAATCAACCCAGTCAGAGTGGAAACCAAATTTTAGTAGAATTGAAATAAGGAAATCCCAGTTTAGTCTATCATAGGCTTTATTCATGTCCAACTTCAAAACAAAGGCAGGTTTTTTTTATATTTGAGCAGAATGAAGAGCTTCATGGATAGTTATGACTCCATCAAGGATAGATCTGCCACGTACGAAACTTCCCTGGAAAGGATCAATAATGGAAGGAAGGATATCTCTCAATCTATTAGCAATAACCTTTGTGAGGATTTTATAGACCACATTACATAAGCTAATAGGTCTAAAATCAATTATGGATTTAGGATTTGAATTCTTTGGAATGAGGGTGATAAATGTTGAATTGAATCCATTGGGAATAGATTTATTAGATTGGAACTCTCTAATGGTAGAACGAACATCACTACCTACTATATCCCAAAAAGACTAAAATAAACAAGGAGAAAATCCATAAAGGCCAAAGGCTTTGTCATGATGCATTGAAAACAAGGCAGAATGGATATCCTCATCAGAAAAAAGGGTAAGCAATTTGGAGTTAGCATTAGTTGAAACCAACTTGGGTATATGATAAAGCATAGATTTAAGAGCAAGGCTAGAGGGTATCCTGCTCTCTCCAAGGAGGTTTGTGAAATAAGAGACAACCTCATTTTTGATATCTTGAATGTCAAAAGTACTAGATCCATCAGACTTTGTCAATTTCTTGATTCTATTATGACTTCTATTTTGCAAAGTGGAGGCATGAAAAAACCTAGTATTTGAATCTCCTTCTTTAAGCCACAAAGCTCTAGATTTTTGTTTCCAGAAAATTTCTTCATGAGCAATAATATTATGATATTCAGCCAGGGTATTTCTTTCTTCAATATGGGTTTGATCATCACAATGGCCTGCTTGAATTTTGATCTCTATGGAAAGAATTCTATCTTGAAGAGATTGTTTGAACTCAAACAAATTTCCAAACACTTCTTTATTCTATATTTTGATATTTTCTTTTACATGCTTTAATTTTTGTGCTAGGTGGAAGGAAGAACAACCTTGGCCAACTTGTTGCCACCATTGGGAAATTCTAAGCCTCAACTCAGGATGTTGGATCCACATTGATTCAAATCTGAACGGTCTTCTAAAAGGGTTGTCCTTGATATTTGATCAGATCTAACTTTTGGAAGAGCAAGAATGTTGGCATCCCCAAAGACTTGTACAACTTCATGGGATAAAAAATTCTATCTAATTTTACTTGAATGAGTTGATTCCCTGATCTTCTATTGCTCCATGTGAATTTTGCATTTTTGAGCTTAACATCCATAATATTGTTAGTGTTGACAAAGTCAATAAAGTCTTCCATACTCTTTTCAGGACACCTCAAACCCCCAAATTTGTCTGAGGGGTAGGGAGGTTTTTTAAGTCTCCAACAACAATCCAGAGAGCATTATTGAAGGAGTATTTAAGGTTGATGAGCATATACCATAAAAGGGCTCTCTTAGATAGGGAATTTGGAGCATAGATATTTGATAAAATCCAAGAAATATTGGAGTCTCGCTCTTGAAACTTGATGTTGATAATCCTTTCACTGGATTGAATCAATTCATAATCCACCTTCCTTGGGTCCCACAAGAAAATTAGTCCACCTGAAGCACCTCTATATGGATTAAAAACAAGTTCTCCTCTACTCCAAATTTTGAGAGCAACTAAAGTAGAGTGATTTGGATCAATTTTTGTTTCTTGAAGGATTAGAATAGTAGGATTTATTTCTTTTCATAATTAGCTAACCACCCTCTATTTGGTTAACCCATTTAGACCTATCACATTCCATGAGAGGAGCTTCATTTGGAAACCTTAGAGGATTTCTTGCCTCCCTTACCAGTAGGTTGGGGAGGTTTGGTGCTTTTTGGTTCATCCTTAGCCTGAGAGCCAACAAGGGGAAATAAAGTTTTTTGGATGCCATTATCAATGTCATCCTAAACTTTATTTTTCCATTGTTCACTCATAGAAGGTCATCCTCTTTTTTTATCACTTCCACAATCAATTGGGGATTTTTTGGAGCTACGAGTATGCTTGGGACTAAATTTAGATGGAACTATTTGCTCAACTATAGAGCCTGAAGACATTATGATATTTGAGACTTTAGTAGGGCTAAAAGTCTCAGGAGGAGGAAGGGATGGTCTAGACTTAGTAGGAGAATCAAGATTTTGAGGAAGTTGAATCTCATCATTTTGAATAACTTGATTATTTTCTTGATAAAACAAGTTGTAATTAGCCAGGACTGAAATTTTTTTGGGGCTTGAAGGAACAATACATACCTCATCACTTGAATACAGAGATGGATATGGATTCATAGTGATCTTCTTGCCTTTTTCAATAGCCTCCATAGAATTCGATAGGATTTGAATATTATTTGATTCAAAAATGACAATGTCTTTGTTTACTTGATGTTGCCCTTGTTTGGACTGCTTGAAACTCTTTCTAGAGTCAACGTTCTTCCACACTTGGGTATTTTGCCCTTGAGAAATAGGGCCAAATTTCTTCCATCCCTACAATTGGTGGGAATTATCTTCAGGATGCTTGGCTAGTTCATCTGCATGTTTTATTTTTAGCAAAGGATAGTATATCCTGAGATTTCCCTAAGTACGATATTCCACATAGAACATCGACTTATTTTCGTATTCAATAGCTTACTTTCGATAGAATCCACTATATTCAAGCTTCACAAAAGTTGTAAGTTTTAAATCAAGTTTAACATTAACACATATTCTAGCCATAGTCATTCAGGTTCCAACTAGGGTAGCATGATCAATAACAACTAGGTTTCCAATTGTTTTAGCAATAGCAGAAAGGATATATGGGTGCCAACAATACCAAGGAAGATTAGGAAGCCTAACCCAAATAGGCACAAAATTTATACTTTAGATATTAGGATCAAAATCAGGATCCCAATTAGAAAGAAAAAGGCTCTTCCATCCTAAAAACTAGGGACCACCAGTAAGAATTATGTTGGCATCATCACAGTTACTCAAGAAAATCCCAAAGAAACCCCTAGTCAAGCCAAATATTTCCATGGACCCAATAGTATTCCACTTGGAAAGATCCCAAATTCATATGACTTCTAAATTGGGATGCCCTCCAATCACTTTACCAACTAAATTAAAATATTCAAAGGATAAATATTTTTGAATCAAACTGTCAGGAATTCTTACTTTTGACCCAATGGGCTCTAAAGTAGAATGGGGCTCAGGTATGCACTATTATCCTCCTCCAATGACCTTGGTAAAATATAATTTTTCTAAGCTAGGGACCTTAGAAGAATGGGGTCCATGAGGATCACCTTTATTAAGGGGTTCGTCATCCCAAAACCCGACCGGGTTGTCAGTATCAGAGTCATGGGCACCCTCATCCTCAGAAATTCTACCAGCCTGGTTGCAATTAAGGGCATCCTAAGTTCTAAAATTTTTATTTTGGGCCTTCTCACCCTTTGAATTTTGAAAGCTTTATTTACCTCCTGCGCAATGGCTACACCTACCTGTCATAGCTAGAAAGGCTCAAAACTTTTAGGAATATTCTAATTATGTTTGTGTTTGATTATTAATGAAGAATACGTTTATGTTTTAATCTATGGTCATAAGGTTTGTTATTTATGTCTTTCATAGATGTCCCTATGGTACATTCAGCCTCATGTATTTTTCCCCTAGTTTCTACCTTCTTTGATTGCTTTTTTAACACCCTGATAAGGAATCATTGAAATCAAGCGATTGTTTGAGTAACAACTAGAAATATTAAAAAAAAGCTCCGTTGAATTTTTAGATTGGCTCTTTTATGCAAATATTTCCTATAGGTTTAATAATATCCTAGATTTGATTGATTTTGTGTATAACCATATTTGATGTCAGTTAAGTGGCCCATAACTATAGTAAGCTATTTTTACCTTTTTTCCCACTCATGACACTATGATTTTGATGATTCATTTGTGTCCTACCATGTGAGTACTGTGGTTGATGGGTGGTTGTGGATCTTCATATTGGTGCCTGTGTTGGTTGTTTTGGTCATGATTTTTTTGTGTGACCTATTAATTGTGGATACTGAATTGTTGACCACATTGATTAGTGGATCCACCTTAGCTATTAAAACTTTCTTTTGATTGAAGTCTTCTTTAGGTATTTCTCTTAAAATTAGGGCTGAAATATAAAGAAAATAATATGTATTTTTTTGCTCAATTAAGCTCAAATAGATAGTCAGAAATATATTTTCTACGATTGAATATGGGCTTGGAGACACATAATAGATAATATATTTTATGATTGAGGTAAATTATGGTTGAAATATACTAATGATCTTATATTACTTGATTGAGGAAATTATGGTTGAAATATATTAAGAATGTTATATTTTATGATTGAGGTAAATTATGGTTGAAATATACTAAGGATGCTATATTTCTTGATTGAGGTAAATTAATATTGAAGTGTATTAATGATGAGATATTTTAATGATGATTGAAATTTAATATGGATTATTTAAATGATGTTTTGGAAATGTATTAAAAATTTTATATCTCATATTGCGATTCTTTTGGGAAGGATTATGAAATCCTATCTAAATAATTTGTTATGTACTATATTATAGGAGATGGATACATTAGATTATTAGGAGAAGCTATTCTTTAGGATGTTCATTTTCAAATAAAGGAAATTAAAATATGATGAATGAATGTGGAGGGAATTATGGAGTTCCCTCACCTATTTTTGTATAATTAATTAAAAGAGTATTTCATGCTCTTAGGAACATAATAACTATGGGGTTCTTGTGTTTGATGTTGTTGGAAAAATGAAGTATGGTATTCCTTGAATAATTGTATTGAAAGATAGCTTAACTTGTGAAATTAAAAGGATATTTTAAGGCTGAATTTTTCTCGTAAGGGTTTCCCAAGATAAATGATGTGTTTTTGGAATTTTGATTATCTTCATTTTTATTCTTGCATATACTTTTTTGTTTTGTTTTTTTAAAGCGAAAAACCCCTTGCGGAGCTGCCTTGGTCTGAGAGACCATGAATAGGGGGTTCTACACAATAAAAGTCACCCGAGGGTCACACCTAACCCTACCTGCACCAACATTATCAATTGTATTTTGGATACCCATTTCAGCTTTTTGGTAGGGTGGAGATTTGAACCTGGGACCTCCCTTGGAGGATTACCCTCTCTTCTCCAAATCACCTACAACACCTGGGTTTATTCTTGCATATACTAGAGCTAGTCTATTGAGATTATATTGTTCTTTAATAAAGTCAAAATTTTATTGTGATTTCATAAATTATGCATTAGATTTTGGTGAAATTTTATTGAACTAAAAGGATGTTTCTCATAATAAATGTGAATGGTTAACTTAAATGAATGGAAAATTTCTCTAGTTGTGAGAAAGAAATCATGAATGCACTCTATGTTCTTGAGTAGATCTTGTTATGAGAAAAATTATGAGTGAGTTTGAGATGATATGAATAGTTTAAATTAGCTCATCATTGAAATTATATGGATAGCTTAAGTTATATTATCATTGAGATGATATGAATAGTTTAACTCATCATTAAGATGAGATAAATAGTTTAAGTTAGCTCATAATTGAGATGATATGTATAGCTTAAGTTAGATCATAATTGAGATGATATGGATAGCTTAAGTTATCTCATCATGGATATGAGATAGATATCTTAATTTAGCTCATCACAGAGATGAGATAGATAAATTAATATAGCTCATAATGGGTTGACACAGATAGCTTAAGTTATCTCATCATAGAGATATATCAAATAGCTTAATCATAAGACATAGATATATTGGTTAATTACCAAAATGGCATATAGATGGTAAAGGAACTCACAAAAATCTAAGTAATGTATTAAAAACCAAAAAAAAAAATTCTCTTGATTGGGTCAAATATTTTGGTTGTTTTCACAACTTTAAGGGGCAATACTATAGTGATGATTGCCTCATGCTTTCCACTGTCAAATTTCCTAATGATAAAATAAAACTTGTTCAAATCTTACTTAGGGATTCTAAAGTTGTTAATGAATCTAAGGTTACACATATTTAGGGATGAGTCATTATCAATGAGAATTAATTCAATAAATGTATCACCTATATAGCCAATGATATAGAGAGGGAGCTCTTCAAGAATAGATATGGATAGAATATCATCCTCATAAGGTTATTATTGTATGGTTTACCCCAATGGACCCCACCATGGAATTAATGTCATCATGGTTTAAATATTGAGGAAAAAATTTCTCACTCGAGATCTTGAGTAAGATATATTTGTGTTGGAGAGATCTTTAAGAGGTCACGGAGAGAAATTTTAGCTAGGGTACTTTCCAATTATTGCTATAAATAAAAATTATCCTTACTATTGTTTGATTGTATGATAAAATGTGGTCCTCTATAGGAAAAATCCTTTTTAAGTAGAGGACCAAAGTAGGTCTAAGGGGTTGATATGATGGAAAATTCTTGTGTTATTGCCTTGTGACAACACAAATAGAGGAAGAGTGATTTAAAGAATTGACTTATCCTAGTAAATTCTAATTTAAGGGTGGTATTATTCTATATTGAATATTATTTTCTACCTTTTGATCATGGTTTGGTAGTAATATTAAAATATACCATGATCTTGATTAGAGAAAGCTTGACAATCAAAGACACTGAAAACAATCTAATATTTATCTATCAAGTCTTAGATGCGATTCCTAAGTATTTTACACTTATTTGTTACAATATCATTGACATGGTTAAAGGCATAATTTTCCTCAAGGTGTAACCAATAAATATTTTCCTTGTTAGGTTATATAGGCTTTATAGGCAGAAGTTCCACCATTTTGGATAAAAGGAGCTATTTTAGGTTGGTCCAAGGTGACTAGTCCAGTAAGGTAAACTTTATTTTAGGATTGGACTACTAAGATCTACTTAGGAAAATATTTTGAAGGGTTGATGTAGTGTTCACGTCATTGGCTTGGCATGAGTTAGTGACTTTGTTTCCTACAATGTGTTTATTTTTGTACAACCTCTTTTACTACGAGGAGGGCTTATATTTTACCTTGCTATATTTGAATTTAATATGCCCAATTTCTTAGAGGGTTGTTTAAACTCTTTTTTCCATATCCATGTAACCTTTTAAGAAAGGCACATTGCTTATCTCTAGGTAGAAGGTCAATTGTTCATTGACATTATCTGTGAAAATTTCTAAGAGTTCCCTTTATGGGGGATATGTTGGAGCCTTCCCACTAAGGCTCATCACTTGCCTATAAAATATATGAAGCTCTCATACTTAGCCTACTTAATTTAATATAGGTTATTAATTGTGACCTTGAGGAGAACTATTGGACAAAAAACTCAACAAGGTCCTTGAAGGTCTTAAAACTATGCTTAGGTATTTGGTACTACCATTCTAAAATAGATCCACGAAGGCTCTTATAAATGTTTTTGAGTAGAAACATATCATCCTATGCAATTTTTTTGTGGGTAGCTCAGAAAATCCTAAGGTGATTGATAGGATCCACTTTTCCTTTGTATAACTAAAACTTAGGCAATTCAAAGCTAGGATGAAATGGGTGACTAGCCACAATAAGATCTAAAAGTTGATTACACAAGTACTCATAAGAATACCCATGACTAGAGGAATATCCTTGGATGAATATTATTTATTTTTTTAGTTTCTTTAATTGAGAGATTAAGGTTTGAATTTTAGAAGAAAGTGGATTTGATGGTATATGAGGTGTTTGATATAGGATGAGAGGAATTAAATAGAAAATGAAAGGATGATATTAAAAAACAATGGGATATATTATGTTGAAGTTATCATTGCATGACTTATCTATAATCCACTTGATATAAAAGAACTCGAATATGTAGGATGAATAATTACAAGAATAGGATTTTGAACAAAACCTATGTTCATGTTTGGGATAGGGGAAAGATTATTGATACGAGGATGATAAGGTGGAGCACTATGAATAACATATAGGTTGAAGATATAACTTATGCAATTTTTTGAGAGGTGAGGCAACTCATTTTGACCTATAAAAATTTCTAAAGAGGAATAAGGAATGAGGAATTTCCCAAATATGATGGGGGATTCTATGCTCCATCATCCATGAAAGTGTTGATGATTAAAGTATTAGTGTGAGCATAATTAGAAGTAGATGAATTAAGGTTAATATTCAAGGACCTAAGAGATAAATCCATTTATATTTGGGTTGTTGGGGGTGGTCCAAGAGATAACCTTCTCTAGTAGAAGTGGTTAAAATATCATTTCTTTCTTTGAACATAGTTATTACAACCTCTTTATGATTATGGAGGGAAACAACAACGTGGTCAAGAGATTTGAAGACTACTTACTCTAATCATCATGGGTAGGGCATAATGAACCAAAGGGAGTGGATTTTTTACCTTTCTATTAATATATAGGATTTTTATAAATGATTTAATTCTCTTGGATATTGACCAAGGAATTGGGGTTAGCATCTAATTGGTGAGCAAAACTACATATCATGTAGCATTTCTCGACTATGGACTAGGGAGAAGGGAGATTAATTTTTTTATATATATTTAAATAAAGAATAAGAGAAAATATGTTTTTAAATACTTATATTTCCTTCCCTAAATATAATAACTTAACTTATATACCTAAAGGTCCCAATATACCTAACCACTATCTATATACTCATAGGTACATGAGAGATAGTTGGTACATGGATAGCCAATAATACATGGGAGTGAACTTAAAGATAAGTAGCCTATTGTAGTATGCGAGGGGTAATATAAATACTCCTTATGAATCCCACTATCCCACCATGACATACTTCTCACTAAACATAAGTACATGTGAGATCCTATGTGGGTGGTTGACGGCTTGAGCTCACTATATACCCAATATAGCATAGTGGCTTATACTATGGTTACTCAGAGGATCATGTATGATCCCCGGTAGGATTAGAACTTGGTTATGTTATTGTTAATATTTATTAATATGGTATAACTAAAACAAAATTTAAGTGATCTTGATTAAAGTGAGGTATAACTAAAACAAAAGGACCATTTAAAAACTATTTTAGTGTTCACATCAAGTTGACCAAAAATGTGAGAAGAGGAAAAAAAGGAGCATGAAGGGGATATCCTAACATCTTTCCACTTTTCTCTTCTCACTTTGAGATTAGGGAGAATAAAAGTGATAAGACTAAGACTATGTTTAATGTAAACACCTACGTTTCAAAGGAATCTAGGGAACCAATTTCCTCCTAAGATCCATATTTTTTTAGTAAAAATATATTTTTATTTTGGAATTTTAATCTTATCATTGATTTATGATGCACAAAAAAAATGTAGAAAATATAAATCTAAGACTAAATGATGCACTTTTGATGAAAAATGACTCCTTCATTTCTTCTTAGACAAGATAGGTGTAAAAATATTTTTCCTAAAATACAAGCTCCATGTAATTTTTGTTTCAATACCTACAAAAGAATGATTCAACTTTTCACCTATTTTGATCAAAATGAAATTAGAATTCATAATTTTACCTTTGTCAATTAATCAAGAAGTAGAAACAAAAAACTCTAATTACTACATAGAATAAATAGATCTCATACCCTAAAATAGAAATGACAAAATGCAAGATAGAAAGTACCTGATTCTAGCACAAAGGAAAAAATATTATCCACTTGTGTGAGTGTCATTATATCCTTTCCAACACTTTTGTAGAGTATATAAAAAATCATGCAAAATACTATAGTCATAGCTTGCCATGTGGGATAATAACCCAATTCCATTCCAAAGGGGACCTGAAAGCTTTCACATAGCTTGGCCTACCTCCATGTGCATGTATACATTTATTTTCAAGCTGTGTTTTATCAGTTAACTAGAAAAAACCTAAGGATTTTCTTTTTAAACTTAAGTAAGATCATTAAATGAAAGTAAAAGGATTTACAAAATGCAAGAAAATAAAAATTCATCAAACAAGATTTCTAGACTAGTATGCTTTTAAAATTCTAATGATTTACAATAAATAAAAGGGTCTTTTCCTCTCAAAAGAAAACAAGAGAGAATACAAACAAACAAGACTAACCTAAAATACAACAAAATTGTTTTTTATTCCTTTCCTAAGTGATTTGAAAAGAAAGGTTTAAAACTATACCTAATGGTTCCTTGATTACTCCAAAATAATTGGTTTTGAAAGAAGAATTTGAAATACTCTAAGTGTTACTTTATTGATCAAATTAGATGTGTTTTTATTAGAATTATAGCAAAAAAAAAATCATCCAGGTGTTGTAGGTGAGTTGGAGAGGAGAGGGCAATACTCCAAGGGAGGTCCCAGGTTCAAATATCCACCCTACCAAAAAGCTGAATTGGGTATCCAAAATCCAATTGGTAATGTTGGTGTGGGTAGGGTCGGGTGTGACTCCCGAGTGGCTTTGACGGTGTAGAACCCCCTATTCATGGTCTCTCAGACCAAGACGGCCCCGCAAGGGGTTTTTTGCTTAAAAAAAAAATAGCAAACAAAAAATTAAAAAGTAGAAATTAATCAATTAGGAGTATACAGAAAGGTTCCAAAATAGAATTTTCTATTTTTTGATGTCTAAGTAGAAGCATTGAAGTTTGCAAAAGTACTACCTGGTGTTATTGTAGTAACTCTAGTGATTTTGTTAAACCTACAAATTGGGGTGGAAATTAGATGGTAGTATGGTTTAGGGTATTTTTATGATCATAGGGAAGTAGTAGACTATCTTCTTTAGTTTATTATACCACTTTTCATAAAATAAAATTGAAATCTACCTAGAATTAATAAGGAAGAGTTTCTCATTCAAAAGCACTAAAAGCAATTAAAATCGCTACCTAGAACTTTTGTAAATGATGGAGCTTTTATTTTGTGTAAAACATAGAAGTAAAAGCACTAGATTTTTATGAATGTCAATGCTTATATTCTTGCAACTAAGAAACAAAGAGTTTTATGATGAAATTTAATTCAATTTCAAATTAGATGCAAGATAAACTTGATAAAAGTGATGAAAACCCTAATTGGTGGTGTCTAAGTGCATAGGGAATTACAAGACTCTACAAAATGAATTCCAAATATTTTGAATCTTATGGGGATAGGGAAATAAAGTACAAAAGGATAATAAATGGAAGGTGAGGTTCCAAAAGTATATAAAGGCTAAAATGTATGATTAGAAGCTATGAAATGAGTATAAATGCAGGTGTGATTGTCACAAAACTCAAATAGAAGTAAGCTAGAGTAGTCTTAACCAAGTATGATGATATTATGGTACTATGTAGCCAAGATATAAATCAAAATGTTCATATGACCCTGTAAAGAAAACTAAAAGTCATCCAAATAAATATTAGGATTTGCAAAGTGAGTGCAAATCAAGTGGTTATGGCTTCCAAAACCAAATTAAAATAATATACATTTCTATATATGAACTATGAATGCAAATATGCAATAAAAACTTGAAGAGTTATTAAGAAAAATAAAATGCTAAAGATGAATTATAAGTAGAACAAATTAAATTTAGAAACAAGAATATGTGCTACAAAATTATCAATAGGAGTTATAAATGTGTTATATAAAGAGACTAGAATGATTAGGAATGCTAAAAGACTATAAGCATGTGGTGACTATAGAAGACTATATGGTAAGATGAAATAAATATGAATCAAGTTAAATAGTTGTAAAAGGAGTTGGAAATGTATGAAATGAATTGCTATAAGTAAATAAAACTCAACAAACAAGAATTAGTAGCTATACACTACATAAAATAAAGTATTAGCAAGGAAAAAAAGAGAGAAAATGCATGAAATAAGAATAAAAGGAAAAATTATAAGGATCTAAGAAGATTATAACCCAAAATTGTGTCCTCTATAGGCTAGAAAATCCACCTCCCATAAGAAGAATGAATGGAAATGTAAGGATTTACATAATTTTGGTAAAATGTACAATGTAGGGTTTGGCTAAATGTACAATGTAGGGTTTGGCTAAAATGTACAATGTAGGGAAATAAATATTATGAAAGTGAAATGAAATAAAAGTGTAATGCACATGAAATATCATTTGATATAAATCAAATTAGAACATTAGTCAACCTTAATAAAGTATTTATCAGATAAGTTGCAGGTGCTAGTTGTGAATAACAAATTATCCCAAGAACCAATTTGGAATGGCCTGGGTAGGTATTATAATCACACCTTGATTATTTTGTAGGGATTTTTTAGTTTGGTTTATCATTTTTATTCATTTTTTATTGTTTTCCATGTAATGGTTCAGATAGTTCATAAGAAGGATGTTGTTCATGCTCATTAATGACTACTGAATGATACAATGATAATGTTGTATCTATGGAACATTAATAATGATAATGACCAAAATTAAATGATAGGTTTTGCACATTGTGTAATTGTACAATTATTTTGATTAACCATATAAATGTTATAGTTACAATTAGTACAAATTTGTGGATGCATGTAGCAAAGATGGGATATAAATGCCATTCTAGTATCATTCCTATAATTAATCAATATTGTGTGTGGTATTTACACTTATCCAAAATTATACAATGTAAGTGTAGTGTGTAGAAATATGTATTAGGGTGCTAATGAATTTGGAGTTAGAATTGGATTAATAGAAATATGCATACAAGAAGTGGTTATTTAGAATTATGCAAGTATTTAAGTGATTTGGCTTATTGAGGGTTTACAGATCAAATAGGTTCAATGTGGAATTGTAAAACCATGATCTACCCTCTAATTTTTGTATAATTATTTCCCATTGAACATTTTATAGTTAGGATAATGACGATTGATTGAATTATTACCCAATTTACCCGATTGAGAAATCGATTGCTAATTGAACATTCTTGATTTAATTGAACATTTGTAAAATTGTATAGTTGACTACTATTGTACATTTATGATCGTACAATAATATAGTATACATTTTATAAGTGTACAATAATCTATTTTACATTTTGGAAATCATATAATTGTATTCATACAATTGTGTAGTTGATAAATTTGCACAAAGAAACCTTGACGACCTCTTGAGAATCTCTCATCACATCCCCCTCATCAAAAATATTGCCACTCATGCTATATTTGGCATCATTTTCTAATAAAAGTTGGGTCAATAAAATCCTAATAATAGTAAGCAGCATGAAGAGAATTGGGGTGGATGATAGATACAAATCTATTAAGACATGGGAGATGAGATCATAGGGAAGAGCAAGTCCTAGTAAGGAGTACAATGATTACTCAAAGGGAGAGTCTGAACAATCCAAAAAATGAACCTGTAGTAGAAAAGTGTGGAATAAGGATGAAGAAATTAGTGAAATATGGGAAAAAATACTACTAGATATAGAAGAATGGGTACAAGGACCACCAAAAGTCAATAAGAACATGTGCGTAAGAGGAGACACCAACATAGAAAGTTTGCAAGGATATGATGAGTGGATGGTGACACTTGAACAAGTAGTGGGAATATTTCTAAGGGGTGTACAGTATGGGAGTTAGGCACCAAATAAATAGCACATGAGGCCTTAGGAGGGAAGACCAATTCCACTGTCAATCGGTATACCAATGAAGGAGGTCATGGAGTGAGGATGCACAAGAAATTGGAAGATGACTATTTAGTGAAAATTAGGTTCCAAGGATAGAAAAATCCAACGAGTAGCCAATTGGATCACCTATAATAGGAGGAATCATATTGGGGAATCATCATCTAGTGATGAAGGAGTAACCTCACCAATGGCTAACACAACTATGAGAGCTGGAAAGCAAAGGTGTCCACCCTTCACAACAGAAGAGAAGAAGGACTCAATATGACATATTAGCATATGTATGACCATTTGAAAATAAAATGGTGTAAACCAACCAAATTAATGGTTACATTTTTTTCCTATCACATTAGGAGGACTCATGATAGATTGGTATTTAAAGTGAGGGAATATACCAACCTTTTGATTATGGGATTCAATGAAAGATAAATTTATCAATGAGTTTCATCCCTTGAGATATGATGCCAAAATCATAACCAAAATATATAGCACAAAGCAAGTAAATTTATGAGGATGTCAAATCATACAATCAAATATTAAAGCAATTGATGGAAAATATACAAATATTGCCAATAGATGGGTTATTTGATTATGGTTTCTTAATGGTCTACTACCAAAATATCAAAAAAATATGAAGGCGGTTCCATCATCAACCTCCAGTGAGGCTCTAGAAAGAGCAAAGAATTTCAAAATTGAGGTAAATAAAATGGTAGCAGGAATTGTGGGACACTTCAAGCACGAGGACTTAGATAGCGATGATGATGACAAGGTGCATCATGCTATCCATTAATTTCATGATGAGTTTGATAAAATGCATCGGGGGAGGGACAATATGGTGTCCACTAAGGTAAAAAGAGAATGATGAATTATCCTCAAAATAAATATTGTAATATATGTGATGTTTTAGGACATGAAGTGGCAAATTATCCATTCAATTTGAAATGAGTAAGCCATCAGATCTTTATGATCCAAGGGGGTGAGAAAAAACTAAATTCCCAAGGGATGAGATAAGGTGCAACCAGTGGTGGTTATAGGAATAACTATAGAGGAGGGAGGCCATACCAGGGCAATCGACAAGGAGTTCAAAGTTATTTGTAGTATGATTTAGAAGGAAGGCCAATCATATAGTGTCACAATTACCAAGAGTGGGGGAATTTTGTAAAAAATTGTCCTACTCCTCAAACAAGTGAGATGACACAAAATAATGCTACACATATGTATCTAGATGTGGTTTGAGCAACCACACAGGAAGTTAATTGTCCCAAGGAGGCGAGTACGAGTAACTCACAGAATGTTAATTTTCTTGACATTGATGTACCTCCCATGGGAAAGGAGGAAAAATAGAAAGACATATTGGTCATGACATGGAGTTAGACCAAGAAATATAATTACCTAGAGCCTACCAAGGAGAAGGAGATATGGCAAGAGGTAAAAAGGTTAATTGAGGAAGAAGTGCAAAAGGCTAAGCAAATAAGGCTAGAAGAATAAAAATAATTAAAGAAGCCAATCAGTCTAGAGGATAAAGTATCAATACAAAGACTAGCAACACAAGTTTTAAATACAATAGTGGAAGTTAAAGTAGCTAGTTTACTCGAAGCTATACTAGCCTTACAAAAGGTAATGGGGGAAGAATTGCAACCCCAAAAGGTGATGGAAGTTTAGAGTAAGTCATTGGAAGAAACAAAAAGGAAGGATTACTTTATGGATCCAATGATATTGATGATCGATGTTGGAAAGAAACCAACATTGGTGCATATGGAGATACTAGAACACAAGCTAACACAAGTTATTATGGATGGAGGATCTAGTGTTAACGTGTTACTAGAGAAAAATTGGAAGGAAATTGGATATCCTTTTTTGTGGGTATCCATTTTTAAGTTGTATGGTGTAGACCAGTATGGTATTGAAATGAAGGGAATACTAAAAACACAAAAAATGATAATAGTTGACCAGGAGTTCATCTTGGATTTCATTGTGATTACAATGCAGAAGCCAACATATGATGCATTACTAGGGAGAGGATGGCTAAGAATAGCCAAAGTTAATCACAACTGGGAAAAGGATCACATTACATTCAAGAAAGGGTAGCATAAATATATGATTAATCTAAAGAATAAAATAATTAGTGAGGATGTCACTACAATAGATGAATCAGGAAGCTCTTTAGGAGAAGAAGAGCAATATGAGCCCAATGAGGAGGGAATGTTGTACCTCAAGGAATGTAGTGAGGATGAAGCTCTATCAGAGAGTGGACTCCTCCACTAGAAAATGGAGAAGTACGAGGTGTTTCATCCCAACTGCATTTGTATTGACATAAAGGAGACTATAAAATTTTAATATGAAAAAGGGTTAGCAAAAATGTAAAGGAAGAGGAACAAGAAAAATGGGCATTCCCCAAAAGCTTCATAGAGTATACAATGGGAAATGCAGATATAGATTCAAAACCATCACATCTAGAGAATGTGGTAAATGCCAAGATAGAGCCAAAATATATTAAGTATGAAATACCCAAGATAGTGAAAGTAAATTTGGGAATGGACAATGAACCAAGGTTTATTCAATGCGGAGATGATTGGGATCCAGTGTTGAAAGCAACAACTTTCAAGATATTCTTGGAGTATAAGGATGTTTTTGCATGGACATATAAGGATTTGAAAGGGATACCACCAGAATTATGTGTCCACAAGATTGCATTAATACTAGGGGCATAATCAGTTAGAAGGAGACCCTATAGAATGAACCCAAAATATGTAGCTCTAGTAAATGCTAAAATAGAAAAGATGTTAGATGTCAACATTATTTTTAAAGTTACCACAAGTGAATGGGTTTCACCCATTGTGGTTACCTTAAAAAATGAGGTGGACAAGATTTGTATATGTGTGGACTTTTATAGTCTAAATGTAGTAACAATCAAGGATCCCTTTCCTATTCCATTTATGGATTCTATCTTGGAGGAAGTCGTAGGACATGAAATTTACTCATTCTTGGATGGGTTTTTTGGCTACAACCAGATTAGCATAGTAGAAGAAGATAAGTTGAAGACCACATTTGTCATGGAAAATGGAATTTATGCTTATAAAAGAATGTCATTCAGGCTATGCAATGCTCCTACCACATTCCAAAGAATTATTTTGTATATATTTGATCAATTGGAAATAAGAAAATTCAAGGCATTCCTAGATGATTGGTCTATATATGGAAAAATTAAGGATCATTTATTAGTTCTAAGTGAATGTATGAGTCGATGTAGAAATGCATATATATCTCTAAACCCAGGAAAATGCTCCTTGATGGTACCGTATGGGAAGTTTTTAGGACACGGTGTGTAGCAATGGGTTGAAGATAGATCCTTGATAAGATTTGCATCATATTGAACATGGAGGATCCATATGATGTGAGTTAATTGAAAATATTCTTGGGATCCATAAGGTATTACCGAAGGTTTATCAGGAATTATGCACATGTGTCCTACCCATTAGATTCATTGACGAAAAAGAATATTCCTTTCAGTTGGACAAAATAGCATCAAGGAGCTTTTGAGGAGTTGAAGGCAAAGCTTGTATGCAATCCCATTTTCATATTTTTGGATTCAGATAAGGAGTTCCATGTCCATATTGGTGAATATAATATTGGAATAGGATGTGCATTGGCTTAAGAAGGGAAATTTGGGCTAGACCATTCTATCTATTCTATAAACTACCTATGGTCTCGAGCAAAGAGAAATTATAGTACAACAAAACAAGAGGCTTTGGGAATGTTATATAGTTCAAAATTTTAGGCATTACCTATTGGTAAACATATTCACCTTTTATGTGGATCATTAGGCCATGTTGTACTTGATAAAAAAACCAGTAATACAAGGATGATTCAATATGTGGCTTCTTACCTTGCAATATGTAGAAAAAAGTATGTCATAGCAAATCAATTATCAATAATATTGCCTAGGAGAACCTGTAGGAAATGGAATAGCTAATGAGTTTCTTAATGTATAATTATTTTTCAATTAATGGTGTACCATCATGGTACAAGTTAATTGAGGAATACCTATCCATAGGTGAATTACGCTTAGGATTGGTAGTGAAAAAAAGGAAAAAGGTGATAATGAAGTCAACACCTTTCCAGTTGATAGTTGGATTATTGTATAAGATGGGAATGGATGGTATTTTAAGGAGATGCATAATGGAGGAGGAAGTCAAAACCACTTTGAAAGAAGCTCATGAAGGTTTAGCAAGAGGACACATGGGGCCAGATGCTACTACTAGAAAAATACTTTTGGCAGGATTGTGGTGGCCTACGTTGTATCACAATGCAAAAGAATATGTGCAAGCATGTGACACCTATCAAAGAGTGGGAAAACCAGTACATCATGACTTTATGCCTTTGCATCCATCCCAACCTCAAGAATTATTTGAAATATGGGGTTTATATTTTGTTGGACCACTAAAAACAACCCAAAGGTAAAAATATTGATATATCATGGTAGCCACAAAATACCTAACCAAATGGGTAGACACAAGGGTACTACTAGATAATATAGTAAAGAGTACAACCCATTTCTTGTATGAGCAAGTAATCACAAGATTTAAAATTTTGCTACAAATAACAAGTGATAGGGGTGGTCACTTTGTTAATGAGGTTATTAAAAATCTGACGACTAATTTTAGGATTTTGCATTCATTGTCAAGTCTATACTACCCTAGAGAAAATAGGTAGGTGGAAGCAACAAACAAAACCTTAGTTTCTACCTTGTATAAAACTTGTGGGATAGAAGGAGCTAGATTGGGAGGAAAGGTTACCATTTGTTCTATGGGCATATAGAACAACCTTTAAATCTACAATAGACCATATATCATTTTAGTTAATGTATGGTCAGGAGGTAGTGGTACCAGTAGAATTCTTGGTACCTAGTTTGTGGATAGTGATGGAGCATCACTTAGGTGACCAAGAAATTTTAGAGGAAAGATTGGTCACATTGATCAAGTTGGATGAGAGATGAGTCATGGCATAGTGGGCCATTGAGGTAGCCCAAAAGTGAAGGAAGTTATGGCATGATAAGCACCTTCAAATATTAGAACTTAATCAAGGTGATTTAGTTCTAAAGTACAATGGTAAGCAAGAAATCAAGCCTAGGAAGTTGAAAATATTATGTCTTGGTCCCTTTAGAGTCATAGAAGTGATGGAAAATGGTGTAGTAAAATTGCAAAATTTGGATGGGATAGTAGTACCCAAAATGGTAAATGGTTCAAAGTTGAAACCATATAAAGCACAATGCTTGTTCATTTATTTGAATGAAATAGAATGGAGACAATGATAGAAGCAAAATCTAGTGAACCATGAAAAGTAGCCCTAGATAATCAAAATTATTTGGAAAGAGAAGATGATATTGGGCTTATACATCCATTTTTGGAAGAGGAGGAAGCACATATAAATATAGAACAATGAGAATTGACACCCCATCCCAATGAGAGAAGAAGAATGCAAGTACACATAAGGTTTATGGAAAAAATAGAAAGAATTGAAAAAGAAGATGAGTGGATTCCTTAAAATGAAATAAGGAATCAATGGAAAGTACCCTTAGCAATGAAGTTAGAAGTACAATAGGAAGCATACCCACTAGAATCAGTTATGTATCCTCAATGGGAGCAAATAGAGTTACCCCAACAAATAGAATGAATATGGAGGATACGACTGATGATCTAGTATGAAGATAGGATGGATACATTTGATATGGAAATTCTAAAATATGATGAGATAGGTGTCATGCATGAATAATTAGCTATAATTACCTAATTATACTAAATAGGTATGATCCAAAAATAGATGCACCATCAAGCACAACAATTGCAAGAGGAGTAGAAGCATTGCAAACCCATAATGCATGAATTTAAAGGTAAATAAATTCAAGAACTTGATGATACAGTGCAATGAATTGATGAGCAATATATTGCAAGGCAAAGGTATCTTAAATAACAAGATTATGGAAATGAGGAAGTACCTCAAGCACATGGAAGGTAATAAGAAGTATCAAGTTCAAGTGAAGGTGAAAGATCACAAGTATAACCAAGGAGCCCAATGCAAGACCTTCCAATTATGAATGAAGTGGAAAAACTATTATGGTGAGATATTGAAGAAGAATTTACATCACCTAAACCTCAAGGGAATCTACATGATGAATCAAGTGATTCTAGTGATGAATAAATCCCCTTACTAATAATAAATAGTAGTCAGGATAGTAATAGTGATGCCTTTTTTTTTAGAATACCAGAACCACACACTCATATTGAAATAAACATCTGTGTTACAACATATAAATAACTAAGAAGGTATAGGAGGGAAGGAGACTCTAGAGGATAATGGATATGACAACTGAATAATGAGAGGATAATCATGATTATTCAAGTATGGGTTATCATTTTTAGATGACTATAGAGAATCACTAGCTACTTTTACCCTATAATTTTATGGTTTTCATCCATGATCGCCACTATAGAAGGCTACGAAGACCACACATCTATTGAAATTATAACAGAAAGAAATAATGCATGTAATCTAAGCATACATTTGACAAAAAGAAGGAAATAACAAAGGGAAGCTCTCTTTTATTAATCAAATGAGTCTTATTA
The DNA here is from genome assembly GCA_028583015.1 of Wollemia nobilis. Classification (NCBI taxonomy): domain Eukaryota; kingdom Viridiplantae; phylum Streptophyta; class Pinopsida; order Araucariales; family Araucariaceae; genus Wollemia; species Wollemia nobilis. The sequence continues at coordinate 719,802 of JAQPPZ010001417.1, read as the reverse complement.
CAAATTTTTCCATCTTAGGGATACCAATGCTTGATACAATTGTTACAATAAATAAAAAGTCCCAAAATGGGGAAGATGTGTTTTAATTGGTATTCATATCTCCATAAAATCTTCTTGAGTGCTTATAAGGATAACTCCTTCTCAATTCGTCAATAGGAACTTGATGTTGATGATGCCTTGAAGCCTACAAGATCCTATAACCTACATTCATGAAACAACAAAGCATAATTAAAAGCATATGAGGCCTCTCATGATGAGGCTTTTGTCAAGAAATTGCAATAAGTATGGCTAAACTTAAAATAAAACATAAAGATATGTAAAGATGCTTATAAAATAGATGAATTAATGCAAATCATGCTTGAAAACAAGTAGATCTAGCTAATCTAACATGTAATTTGCAATAAAAGCATGAAATGAGGCTAATCTATGAATATTAATGACATCTAGCAAGTATGAAAAATATTAAGCTAAAGCTACCTCTAATATTACAAATTAATCGATCAAATATCTTCTACAATGCTAATTTATGCTAGATTAAACTATTTGCATGATTGGAAATAGAAATCTACTGCTAAAATGGAAGGAAATGAGCATCAAACCCTATTCATGGATACTTAAATTAGCTAGCTCTGTTAGCCATGGTTGACAGTCGTAGCTACGGGAAAACTTACCTTTCTCTTGAAACCAAGGCTAGGAATGCTTAAATTATCCATAGAATTGATGATCAAGGGTTGTCTCGATGTTCTAGAATAGATTGGCGGTTGAATTTGCTAGAACTTACATTGAAATGGTGTGGAGTTGTGAGGTTTACTTCTAAAGCATTTGGAAGCTCCATTGTTAAAAATTTGGTTGTCAAACTAGATTTTGGTAGCATCTCCTCACTCTTTACAAGATGCAATTGACTCTCCAATTTGGCAAGGCTTCACTACAATAAAATTGGGATCCTTTTGGCCTCTTTTAGGGGTCTATAAATAGACTTACCAATCCCAATCTTGGATTCTCAAGAAACCCAAGATCAAGAAATGTCATACTAGGGTATATGGATGGAACCTTCTAGAGGATTCGCAATACAAACCGCTTGAATTGGTTGTAAATGCCATTGGAATAACCAATTTGGCTCAGCTTGAGAGGTTGAGATAGTTATAGGGCTAGTTGTGGTTACTCAACATGGCCAAGATCCTAGCCACAGTTGTCAACCATAGCTAGGAATAAGCTTCCCATAGCTATGGTTGTCAACCATGACTAATATCTTAACTGCGGATGTCACCCATGGCTAAGGGTGAATGGGCCTAGGATGCCTAAAATAAGTGGTTAGAACCATTGCTTGATCTTGGAAAGGCCCAAGGTCATTCATATGGTTTGCAAAGGTGCCTATATGAGTAGTCTCCTAAACATTATGTGTTTTAGGTGTCTATAGGTGACTAAGGCATGCAAAAAATAGACTAAGGAAATTAAAAAATATATCACTAGGAGCTCAACACAATAAAGGACACTTGGTTAATATAGAGGTTGTATATGTCACTTCAGTACTTGGGAAAGAGAGGAACTAAGTTGACAACAAGATCACCAACAAGAAATCCCAAGTACTACAGGGTGGTAGGTAGGTCATAGAGGAGGATTGCAAAAAGTGAATAAGGGTAGAAATCATTCAAATTTGTTACCCAAATAAAAGAGCAAAAGAAATATACCTCCTACTCCAATATGGCCTAGGAAACCTAATGAGATACAACGTGCACTATTAAATTTGACCAAGAATACACAATGAGGATATAATTCATGGGGTGGATTCTTGAAAAGACTTAGGAGATGGAATCTGCACAGATGGAATTTAGGGTTACCACCAATACATTGATAAGGGCCAAGAATAATAGAATAATAGAATAATGAATGGAATTGATTCATAGAGAGGAAGGTCCATTTAATATTCAAAGAGTTTCTATAATAAGAGGACAATTTCATGAAATACACATGCAATAAAGAGAACCTAAGGGAATAGGAAGAGGACAATTGCAAGAATAAAGAATTCAAAGTAGGCAAAGAATTTATTCACTATGTTTGGAGGTAGCTTTAGTCTGAGGTGATAGGAGTAGAAGTCATCCAAATGAGAATCAAACAACTAGGGTGTCTTCACCAAATGATCCTTCAATAGGATGAAGAGAAAGTGTTGAACGAGGCAGTGATCGAGGAAGGATGAATAGATATTATACAATTTTAGGATGGAATTATACAATTCCAGATTGTATAGTTGGCAACGACATAGTTATAAATCATACAGTTGATAATTGTACAGTTGTAAATCATATAGTTGGAACTCAAGAAGCAGCAAATCATATAATTAATCAATTAGAACTGAATCATATGATTGGTCAACCTATGATTACGAGATATGAGGTGGTTGACCCTCCAAATGACATGTTAGTAGAGGGAATCATACAAGTGAATGTCATTGTACAATTTCCACATCGATAAGTTAGAAAATTAGGAAATTTTGAAGAAAAAAAAGAAACAAAGAAGAAAAAAATAAAAATAAAAAGAAAAATAAAAGATATAAAATAAAATAATTAAAAAAAAACAAAGAAAAGGACAAAAGCGCATGCAAAAAGGACTAAGTTGGAAATCATACATATAAAAAGATAAAAACACATGCAAAGAGGGTTGAGGAGGTAGATTTGCATGCAATAGGTCATTTTTATTCTAAAATAAGGTACCAAGAATATTTAAAACAAATTTAGACAAATTGCACAACTAGAATTAGTTTATTTTAGGAGCAAGGAATAGTGTAGTAGAAGAAATTTTTGCATGAAAATTGTAAAAAATACAAATTCACCACTAATTTTTCTACCCATTAATAATTTGCATCGGGGTTATGCATAAGAGGTAGGACCCAAAAGGTACTTATAAAAAAATGGCAAAATTGTTTCGAAACGATGGTGAAACCTGTTGAATTGCATGTATGATGGCATGGTGAATGACCTTAATTTTTCTCAAAAAATCGACAAAAAAAGGCAAATTTTAAATTTTTGCTGGACCAGGTCAAAAAAAGGCCAACGATGTTTAAAATAATGGCAAAGGCTTGCACGCAAAATTTGGCCCGGTCATGGACCAAATGCATAATATAGTTCGGCCTTAAACCGGGTGCATAATGGTCCAACCTCAAACCAAATGCATAATATGGTCTGACCTCGAACTGGATGCATAATATAATCCGGTCTTGGACCCGATGCATAATATGTAACGGTCTCAGACCGGGTGCATAATAAGTACCGATCTCGAACCGGATGCATAATTATGATCGACAACGTTCAAAATTTGGGTATTCGAGTAAGAGATCTGATATGGCATCTAGTAAAGATAAGGATTGTAGCACGTTATTGCTATTAGCTTTGTTTGGGGAAAACCCATGCAATATTGGCATAGTTGATCCCACATTACTATATATCCCACATAACTATTTATCCCACATGATTAAGTGCACACTTCTTTCAAAGGCTTTAATAATAAACTTTCTTCTTTAGTAAAGTGGAACAAGATTTAGAATAAGAAGGGTGGCCTCTTTCTGAACGTTGTAGTAGGCAAGAATTCAACTATACTCGTTAGGGAAAATACCTACTCGTCTTATCCTAGATATTTGCCTTTTTACCTAACAATCTAACTAAAATGTTATGAAATATTTGGACATAAACCCCAAGAAAACTACAATGATATCTCCTCCTCCTTTCTTGCCAGATTTTTCAATTAAATGAGGTCCAGTGCAAATGAGAACCTGTTTAAAAGTGCTCCGATTGCAAAAAAAATTCCGGTCTATCACAAACCGAGTGCATAACATGATCCGGGGGGCGGCCTGGATGTATAATATGATCCGAGTGACCCGGATGTATAATATAATCCGATAGCATAATATTATCCGGATGCACAATATAATCCACTAGCATAATATTATCCAGATAATATTATGGTCCAGGCAATGATCGAATGCATAATATGATCCAAACGATGACCGGATGCATAATATGTTTCGGTTGTGACATAGATCCATAATATGATTTGGTGGTGGCCTAGATGCATATTATGATCCGAAGGATGACCGGATGCATAAAATAATCTGGACGATGACCGAATGTATAATACACTCCAACGGTGACCTAGATACATAATATGATCCGATAGCAACCCGGATGCATAATATGATCCAAAAGCGGTACAAATGTATATTATTGTCTAGGCGATGACTGATTGCATAATATGACCTGGATGACAATCGAAAGCATAATATGTTCTGGTTGTGACCTAGATGAATAATATGATTCAATGGTAGCCCGAATGCATATTATGATTTGAAGGACAACTAGATGCATAATACGCTCTAGTAGTGACCCGGATGCATGATATGATCCTATAGCAACTTGGCCATAGTTTTTTTTTACCATTGCCCATAAGCATACTACAAACTGATGTGCCCAGTATGATGCTACCATGTGTCCAATATTGCATGTCAGTACGATGATGTCGTGTGTCCATTATCTTTCTCCATATATATAAGGGCATAAACTATCATTTTCTCATTTTGTTTTATGACTACTACAACCAGACCTAACCTTTTTTATCAACCTTTTGACTCCAATCCTTTTTCTTCCATTTCCAACTACTTGCAATGGATACCCCTTTTGCAACCACACCAAAATTCAAGAATTTTTTGTGCACTTTGATATCAGATTTAATAACAACTCCAGGGATGTATTTTCAGTGGCTCAATAACATAGGTTTATCAACCCTTGTTTCCATGCCACATTTTCTATAGATAAAGTTCTCCTACAACATATTATCTTTGGTTATGACCATGATAGGGGTACAGTGAACATTAAAATATGAACTAGAAATCTAGTTTTCAGCATCACCCCTGGAGATATTCACACATTGATAGCTCTTCCATTCATTGGTTTTAATCAAGTGTCGATGAGGATTCAATTTTCTCCAAATGACAAAGAAAACCTAAAAAAAAAATACGGTCTTTCATCAAAATATTTGGTAGGTATAAATATTATGAGTTATATTTTATTAATTTTCAATGTTTCAAATTTGTAAATTGACATCTAATTTTTTTTATGCAGCTTCTTTCACCAAATCAAAAAGAGGTTTATTGATAAGCGATGTTAACCATCAAACTCTGAAGGCCATCATCGAATTTTTCCAGGCTAGAATTATTCTAATGGGAAGATCGAAAATTCCATTTTGGGAACTTGCTTATATTGTTTAGTCTAAGAAAAGTCACAAGTTCGATTTGTGTAGTTATATTTTATATCGGATAAGGACTGAGTTGCACATGGTCCAAGTGAAAACTTCCAAGACTCAGCCCATTGTGGGCTCTATAAATTATATTTTAGCTTTATATTTTGATTTTTTTCATAGTTTATTAGCTACTCCTATACTAACTGTAGTGCATGCAACACTACAGTCTATTGCCATAACACTAGAGGAATTGTAGGTAATAACTACATCATTGGCCTTGATATACTATTTTATAGCTTACCACATTTTCTTTTTTAATTTTTCTTTTCATCTATATGCAGGTGAAGGCAAAAATTTCAAGGAGTAAATAGATGGCTACCAATAGGGGTCACAGGCCAAAACAAATAGGTTATTATGAAGAAACGAGATCTAAAGAAACACCTGTTGCTATGTGGAGGTTACACAAACATTCCAGGAAAGCAGCTACTCCTGGGGTTTCTCATACACGTAAGTATGCACAAAATGTGCAAGCCAAATATAGTGTGGCAAAACCCTCCCCCATCCCCATTGCAGGATTATGTCAACACATTTCTTCGTCTTCAAGTAAATCTGTGTAGTTAATTTAAATAAAAATATTTTTTATTTTATGAAGAATTCCAACAAAATGTTTTTGACTATTTTCAGTTGATTCACAAGTTCAACAAGTAACATCACAAGTTATAGGGCATATGCCACCACTGCCTCCACATGCATCACAATCACCAGTTTCACAACAACAACAAGTTCCACTAAATTAGCAACATGCACTGGCATAGTCTTCAACAATGCCTATGTGAGGGCAAGTGAGTGTTGAAAAACAATTGTTTTCACAGAGATCACATGGCACTACACAAGGTTCTGGGCATGGGTTTTTACACCCACAGAGATCACAAATGCCAATAGCAATTTTTGGGGATGGATGGTCTCAATTTACATATTCTACAAATTCACAGGCACCAGAATGCTCTGGGTAGGGATTGGATAATATTCCACTTGATGATGATTTCATGCTTTAGGGCAACATTGTAGGCTTCAGGGCAACAAAAGTGCTTAAATATATAGCACAAGAAGAAGCTCCTGCAGTTGATCAGACATTAGTACCACCCACTCAGGGTCCTCAAATTGAGGATAATGTTGTTAATTTTAATGAAAATATTTCATTGGCTGAAAGTACTGAGTCAACAATTAAGGATTTTGTGTTGAAATATTTGTACGATTTGAAAGAATGGGAATATCGGACAAATGTCCTTATTAGGGAAATTAATGCTCGATATAAAAAATTTGAAAAAAGGGAATCTATTTATTCTTTGGTCAAATTTGAACCTGAAAAGCTTGATGGCCTACTAGAACAGGTGAAATGAGTTTAAAAAACATTTGATAATTTAATACATAAACATAAATGATGCATTAAATAGAGAAATTTTATTCCATTGATATTAATGAGCATGTGTTACAAGAGGGTCTTGGTGCCCTTTATCCATCTCTATTCCTAACAAGGTTACAATAAATATGATGGGGTCTTCTAGCATCCCTCAATGTAGGTGGGCTTAGATGTATGCAGAACACCATGGGGTTGTTGTTCGTATGTTGTTCCTCTTCCTTAGATCCACTAGATAACCTGTGAAAGACTTACAAAAAGAGGGTTAGTGTGATGGAAGGTCTTGCCTTAGTTAGACCCCATGTTTAGAAAGACAAAAATGACTGTAAAACTATAACAAAAATATAAAGGAAATATGTGGAAGGTAATAACATATTGAAAAAGAGCTTACCTCCCAAATCTAGAGTGATTTGAGGTCTGCATATGCAATTCACAACTTAGGTCGCTAATTGGGTCTAGATTCATAGAGCAAGCTATGAATTGAACTATGATGCTCTTCTGGTGAAATCTCTTCGATGGGTCGATCCTAAGGTAGCTGGGGTGCCTTTGTGTGCTATCAGAATCCACCTATGTGCTTCGAAAATAGACTGTGTGCTATTGACTTTCCATTTTTGCAGAGTAATAGTACTTTGTTGAATTTGGGAATTAGAATTAATTAGGGGTTTAGGACCCATTATTTATAGGAAAATGCATTGTGCAGGGGGGGTTAGATAGACTAAACCTAGGTTCAATTTTGACTTGAGTTAGGTTAATAGATGCTATGTGGTAACATCTCATTCTACGTAGGAAATATCCTATCCTCACACATGTGTGAGGAAGGATTAGTGCTAATCCTAATCAAGCCTTAAGCATGTTTAGGGGAGGATTAAAATAAAACCCTAGGAAACCCTAAATTGGCACACCGTGGGGTTGTTGTGGGCTTTGATGTATGCAGGCCACCGTAGGGTTGTTGTTTGTATGTTGTTCCTCTTCCTTAGATCTGCCAGATAACCTGTGAAAGACCTACAAAAGGGGGTTAGTGTGATGGGGGGCTTGCCTTAGTCAGGCCCCATGTTTAGAAAGACAAAAATGACTATAAAACTATAACAAAAACAGAAATGAAATATGCAGAAGATAATAACATATTGAAATAGAGCTTACCTCCCAAATCTGGAGTGATTTGGGGTCTGCAGATGCAATTCATGACCCGGGTCGCTAATTGGGGCCGGATTCATAGGGCAGGCTATGAATTGAGTTGTGATGCTCTTCTGGTGAAATCTCTCTGGTGGGTCAATCCTAAGGCAGTTGGGGTGCCTCTGTGTGCTATCAAAATCTGCCTGTGTGCTTCAGAAATGGACTGTGTGCTATTGGCTTTCCATTTTTGTAGAGTAATAGTACTTTGTTGAATTTGGGAATCAGACTTAATTAGGGGTTTAGGACCCATTATTTATAGGCAAATGCAAGGTGCAAGGGGGGGTTAGATAGACTAAACCTAGGTTTGATTCTGACTAGGGTTAGGTTAATAGATGCTATGTGGCAACATCTCATTCTAAGTAGGAAATATCCTATCCTCACACATGTGTGAGGAAGGATTAGTGCTAATCCTAATTAGGCCTTAAGCATGTTTAGGGGAGGATTAAAAGAAAACCCTAGGAAACCCTAAATTGGCACATGTGGGAGGATTTGATTAACACTAATTATGAATTAAGAGTTAATTAATCCAATTTTGCCCTAAAAAGGGGCTTAAGTGAAGTCAACATTAAATTAGAATTTGATAATTGACTTTTAATTGATTTTGCCAATTAATACCCCATGGGGGTGTCAATTGAGTGTAAATGGGCTATGCATCACCTCGGGTTGCCGTATGAAGGTATTTTGATGCATAAAGTGTAGTTTTGAGGGCTTATTAGGGTTTTGGGCCTGAAAGCCATTTGTGGAAGTCTACACGTTACTATGGTGAACTTATGGAAGTCTATGCATGTCTACGCATGTCTACGCGTGTCTACACATGTCTACGCATGACTACAATAGTCTACAATATCCTAGGGATGTCTGGAATCACCTATAGATATGCAAAAATAGCAATGTGTGACTTTTGGGTGTCTACATTTTGCCCCTTTTTGTACTATACTGTGTAGAACATAGTTTAATACAAAAATATGAAGGGTTTGTGCAGAAGGAAAAGGGATAGAAGGGGAATGGAATCCAATCAAAGGGTATGTAGCCACTCGAAGCATGACCATACAAATCAATCGGGTATCCAGGGAAAAGAAGAGAAAGAATGGAATCTAACCGAAGGTATGTAGCCACTCGAAGCATGACCATACAACATCAATTGGACGTCCAGGGGAAGAAGAGAGGAAGGAAGAAGAAAGAAGGAAAAGAGGAAAGAGATAAAAACAATGCTAGTAAGGGAAAATGAATGATTATGAATGCAATGATGTGATTTTGTTGAGTCCGTATGACATTTACGATGCCATACTAGTTGCTTGAGAATGACAACTTTTGATTGCTTTGCTTTTGCGACCGGATCAGCGTGGTCCAAAAGTATGATTAGGACAAAAGCCTAACTAAATATTTGTTGTTGATTGATTGATGAGAACATGGCGACAAGTGTCAAACCATTTGAGCTAGTTTAACATCTGGATCATCAACTCGTGACCATATCAGCGTGGTCGCGAAGTCCATTTCCAAATGTTGTACTAGGATTGATCAAACGTATCATCCATTGTGTACTCGACGTACATGAATGCTAGATTGACTTCTCCATGGTAACGTGTAACTCTCCTGATGTAACCCATGTCTGTTTGGGATTGAGATTATAATCGTATGATAATATTCAGAAAAAAATTTGTAGAAAAATGTGCTAACCGCGCTTTTGGATTTTTGATGTTGTGGTTGCATGCAAAGCTGACTTTGGATATGAATACCCCCTCAAACGAGGAATCAACAATGAGGTGAATGGAATGTGGTGATTTGATGATGCAACGATTGATAAAGATACCAATGCATGATGAATATGATTGCTTAGTACAAAAAGAAAATAATGGGATCTAATCAAAGGTATGTAGTCGCTCGAAGCGTGACCATACAACATTGACTAGATAGCCAAGGGGGAGAAGAGAAAAGAAGGGAAGGAGAAGAAGAGGAAAGAAATAAAAAGCAATGCTGGTAAAATGAAATGGATGATTGCGAATGCAATGCTATGTTTTTGCTGCATCTGTATGACATTTACGATGCCATACTAGTTGCTTAAGAATGACAATGGTTGTCTGTTGTGCTTTTGTGACCAGATCAACGTGGTCCAGAAGTATGAATGTGACAAGTTTATCGGTGAAATGCAACGTGTGTTTGCAAGTGGTTTTACAAGGTAAGTTTTTGAGGCTCCTAAGGTTTTAGAGGGCATTTCCCTACTTTCCTAGGGTTTTGGGGATGTTTTGGGGTGTTCTGGTTGAATTCGTGACCTGGGTAGTGATTTTGACCTAATTCGTGACCTGGGTCATGATTCTAACCTAACTCACGACCTGGGTCATGAAATGACAACTAAGTAGTATTTTAGCCCAAATATGCATGGTGGGGGCTCATTTGGATGATGCACATGTGTGGAAAGCAACTTGGGAGAGCAGTTGATGGCACGCAAGGAGCACGATTAGCGATTGTGAGAGCTAGGATGACGAAGGGATGCAGACCAGCTGGCATCAGGCGTGGGGATCCACCGGTAAGTGATCTTTGACTTTATTTTGTTTGTATTTTATTTTTTTGGGAAAATATGAATGAGGGGGGGGGTTTTCATCCCGATTTAAAAAAATTTGTAACTTTTAAGTAAAATTTGAATACATAGTGATAAACGGGCCAAATGGGTACCCAAAAGTGCGGTCGGTTTTTCAATTGGATTTGTTTTGTCACCAATTTGACCGGGTAATGGGTAGAGTCGGTGTAGAGTTTGACTGTCAGTTTGTGAGGTAACGGTGTACTGACATCGATATGTTTTTGCACTTTGTCTGCTAAAGTAGGAAATGGGTATTCCGTTATGTGACTATTTTATTTTTATGACTTCGTTTGATGTGATTTCGGTATTCGATGGTTTGAGGTGTAATGTGTGAACTCTAGGGCATTAGATTTGCCATGTTAGAGGTAGAATATTTAAAAACTGATAACACTTTCACCGTAGAAGGGCAAAATGGGTGTCCAAAAATGTTAGTTGTTTTGGTAGTTGACTTCATTTGACATGCCTTTGATTTGCGTGCCACGGTGTAGATAGTAATAAACTAAAAATGAGTTGTAGGGAGCCCGATGTAGACTGTACTTGATGTCAGTTTGAATTTCCACCACTAAATGGGCAAATGGGTATCTAAAAATGTGACTATTATTTTTAGATTGCGTGCCTGGATATGTGTTCGATTTTGGTGTTTTTAGGATAAATTTGACTGTTAGATCTGTGTTGATTGGTGCTTTGTTTCTGAATTTTGTCGACACATTTACCATTAAGTGGGCAAATGGGTATCCAAAAATGTGATTTGTTTTTTGTATGTCATATTAATTGATCATGTTTTGGATTGCATGCCATATTAGTTGTATAGTTGAGTTTGTTATTGGTTGTTTGGGCGACCAATGTGTACTGTATGTCGTATGTGTTTGGATTATTGCCATAAAATGACAAAATGGGTATCCAAATATGTGATTGTGTTGTTGATGTGTTTTATCATTTTATTTGTATGTTATTTTGTCTCGAGATGCATGCCAAATTAAATATTTTTAATTTGTAAATTCTGAGTGATGATGTTATATGTGATTGATTGGTTATGCATGTTACTGATGGGTGTTGTGTTGTGTGTTGAATAGGTGAAGTCACTTGAACCTCGTCATCGGGTGAGAAAGTTTAAGCAAGGTTTTGAAAAGTTGATGAAGACTGAGGAGGAATTGTAGTGGTTAGATGACATACACTTCCGCGGTGTATGGGAGTGTAAGAGCATCTTCACTAATAGGGCATTTGTGTCTACCTTATGTGAGCGGTGGGATGCATACCAGAACACTTTTCATTTTCCTATGGGGGAAATGACCGTGACATTGGAGGATGTGTATCGCATCTATCGATTGCCAATTGAGGGTGTTCTTGTGAGGGCCACTAAATATGGGAGGAAGGACGAGGTGTTGGAGAGATTCTTTGGGGTTGGGTGGAGAGAGATCGATGCTGCCAAGATGGACTATGAGTGGTTGTGGTGTCAGAAGAAGATATCCGATAGGCAGTGTGTGGCTATGATGATGATATCTACCTATGCTCTACTTGATAGTTCTAGGTTTCTATTTACCTGGAACATGTTGGACATAGTTAGTGACCTAGTGGAGCACAAGGTTGTGTTTGCTTGGGTGCCTACGCTTCTGGCCCAAGCGTATCATGAGTTATATGAGGTGGTTCGTGGTAGATGAATGGGATTGAGTGTGATTCCCTTGCTGCAGGTATGGGCATGGGAACACATAGCCATTGAGAGGCCTTCTTTGCTACCTCAACCTGTACACGTGGAGGATAAGGAGCTTCCTTATGCCTTGAGATGGAGTACGAAGGTGGAGTAGGGTATGAAGAGGCCTCATGAGGGTGATCCCATTTTGTGGAGGATTAAGTTCAGTGAGTTGATAGTAGATGATATTATATGGAGGCCATGGATGGGTGGAGTGAGTTGGAGAGAGGATGATGAGCAGTTGCAGGCTATACGATGGGGTAGATGGTTGGTTGGGAGATATACTCGACAGACTGAGTATTTTTAGTTTGATCGAGTACAACGCCAGTTTGGATTATGATAGGATGTTCCAGGGACTCCTGTTAGCTATTTTAGGTGATAGGGAGATAGGGGAGAGTGCCCTATTGTACCACCTTGGGTTGGGGAGAGAGACCCTCCTATGGATATCTCAGATGTAGGGGATGCAGGGATGACACTAGAGTTTGATGCCTAGTGGGTGCTATAGTCTTGGGAGCTTGGGAGAGGTGTGGTGGATGGGTGGGTGGCACATGTTGCTGGGGCATCTCCACCAGAGAGGAGGACGAGTAGGAGGACTCAGGCTAGGGGAGCGAGTATGACTGCTATTGAGGAGGATGTTCCTCTATGATGGTCATGACATCATGTAGGTGCCTCGATGAGCACCCAAGGTGTGAGGGTAGAGGAGGTGGATGTGGGTGTAGAGGTTGGGATGGAGCAGCCTATTGGAGCGTAGGCTGAGGGAGGCAGGGTGGCCGGTATGGGTGGTATCGATGATACCATTGATATTGGGGTATTTGTTGATATAGCACAACAAATTCCCAGTGATATTTTGGAGAGGCCAGCTATAGAGGATGTATAGAGGTTGCATGATCAGATTTAGTAGTTGGAGGTAGGCATGGCAGAGATGAGGGTTGCTATGTCTAGATAGGATCAGGTGATCGATACTCTAACTGGTCAGTTGGTGGTCGAGGCCGCTAAGAAGATGATGTGTGAGACTACCTTGTTAGTGTATGGGATCCCTCTACCCGATTATGGTAAGATTGTGGTGTAGTCTGGGTCACAGTCATAGGTGTGGGTGCCATCACATCAGAGTCAGCGTAGTGCGGCTACTATGGGATAGGGAGGTGTTAGGGCTGAGGTTTAGGATCAGCCTATTATGGATCTGGTTTTAGAGTTTAGGGTAGAGTTGAGCCAAGCTATAGGGATGCGAGTGAGCCATGAGGGCTATGGGGAGACTCCTAGTGGGAGCTAGGATAGCTGTTACTGATTGTAGCCTATGGGCATTTTGTATGGATGATATATGATGATGGGCATGATCCCAGGTTGTAGCCTTTGGGCATTTTGTATGGATGATATATATATATATATACCTTGTTGAGTTTGGCTATTATATACATGTGTTATTTTGATGGTTTGAAATGTGTTCTTGTTTATGTTTGCATGGATTAGCGTAACATAATTTGTAGATATGTCTGATGAATAGATATACATGTATAACATGGTTTAGATCTATTATCGTGTTGTGGTATAAATGGATTGTAGAGTAGTGTTATGATTGTATTTCCAATGCGATATGATGTGATATTAAATGTGATTTCGTAATGAATGTATGTAGAGTAATTGTGATACTATGATGCTATACTGAAATGCATATGGGATGAATGCAATAAATGTAATTTGATATGAAATGCATGTAGGATGAATGTCTAGCTATAATGTGTATCAAATGTATCTGACATAGATGCATGTATGCATGTATGAACTTACTAAAATGCGCCAAGGAAGCACTTGTATCATTGCATTTACCTATATGGATGCTATCCATTCCATGATTTTAGGGTCGATGGATAATGTAAGGCATGTGTAATGGTTTTGACTAACATAGTTATGACAATCAAATCTCAAACCCTTAGCTATACAAGTTTTGTGGCAACTTATAACATGATCGGGCTGGTTCAAAGTCTGTCTTGGACCTATGTGTGTGAATGTGTAATGTTCATTTATCCATTTTGAGGGAGGTAGGATTAACCCATTGTAGATGCTACCATACTAGCTAGCTCATCCATCCACAATAATGATTTCTATAGAAGCGAGATGCTAATGTAAGAGATGTGTTGTCACCTATAAGATTATTCCACTGGTAGGTAGGTTTTTGGAATTATCCCATAGTGTTATGTTGAACCTAAGGACCAAAGGCGATAAGCATAACATGTGTGATATCAAGAGGCATTTCCTTTTGTTTTCTGCCCCTGTTCTAGTGTTGACCTATCTGATTGTGGTAGTGCTCTTTTCATTTCATTTTTTTTCTTTTTTGCTATTCTATGATTTTTTTTGTCTATTCTGAGAGCATTGGCATTTGTTTTATGCTCTATTCTTGCCTTTTGCTTATGCTTGATCCCTTTGTTTATCCCTAGGTCGTATGTTGACCATGCAGGCGATAGGACGAGCAGGGGATACCATTCGCTAGATGGTGATATCTACTCAAGATGTCCTCTTTCCTAGGCTCAAAATTGTTAATGTGTGACCTATTGTGAGCGATTCATGAGAGAAGTTGAACCAGCCTAAAAGACCATAAGAAGAATGTACAAGACTCAGTAGCTATGGGTGACACTTGATTGCCTAAACTATAGAGTAGTCAAAATTAAACATGACACCTATGTATACCCTGATCCTAAAAAAGGGGGAATGGACATCCAGGTGGTGATGCTAACAAGTGCATGTATTATTCCTATTGCGGCGCATTTTGGGAGAGAATGTACAAACATGAATTAAAATTTTAACTATAAAGCATATGGATATGTGCAATGCATGTAACTGTAAATGATGCAAGTGGAGGAATGCGATATTTACAAGAAGAAGGTTATGTTGTTTAGAAAGAGAATTTTAGAAGAACCTATTTACAGATGAGTGAAGTATGTAATGATGATAAAAAATGTGATGCTATGATCATGGTTGCCCTAGCGTGTGGGGTGTGTGTGTGTAGTAGATGTATAAGCTTGTGAGTTGTATAAGTGTATGTAATAGTCACCAAGAAGAAAGACGATGTAAAAGTGGAATGTACAGGTGGAAGAAGTGAGAAGAAATAGGCTTTGGTGACCAATCAAGGTAAGGGGATCACCAACAGCTGGTAATGATAGAAGAGAAGAAATAAATCAATGTATGTAAGAAGTAGAAGAATGAGATAGAAGAAGATGAGTAACTAACACTACTATCGGGCAAAATGGCATAGATCTGGGCGGGAGTGGGATGGTGAAGTGATGACATGGCTAGAGTTGCGGCTAGAGCCATAGTTGGCAATATTATGAATATAACGAGTGGGCGCTATTAGGGTACTACGGGGTGGTAAAGTCCTAGGAGTGATGCGACACGGAGGACTGACAAGTCGGCTAAATGGAAAAGAATGCTCTGGTGATGGGGTACGCTCACCGTGCAACATGTTGTGCACCAGGGTTTTGAATGATCTGCATTCTTTGATATCATGACTTGGCTGGTGATGGTAGATGCAAAATTGATTCTCATTGTAATTGCATGGTTTAGGATGTGAGGGGTCAGTAGGTCGAATCTCAGGTAGGTCAATAAGACCCTGGTGCATGAGATGATGGAACATTTTGGATAGTGGCGTATGTGGAATAGGCATAGGATAGATGTATGGCTCTGGTGGAGGTGAGCGAGGTCTGGGTGAAAGATGATCTGGTAATGGAGGCATGGGTCTGGGTTTCAACATGGGTCGAGTCTGGGGTCGGGGAAGGGATCTATGTGGTGGTGAAGATGGATGGGTCATGGAAGACTATCATGGGTGAACGTGGCAATGATAGTGGCTCATCTGCAACTCCAGAGCTTTGATACGGGAGATGAGATGTTGTATCTCATGGTGTGGTGGTGATGGTATTGGGGAAGGGGGCGATCAAGATTCCAAGGTGAATGGAATGGCTCGATGTGTGGTAGAAAAATGGTAGGACTACGATGAGGAAGAAATGGCATGGAATGACTATGGTGATTGTAAGATTTGTTGGGGTGGTAAGCCTCATAGTGGTGAAGGTGGTGTCTTGAGGACCGGTGGCATAGGCGATGGCCCTGGGTGGTGACATGAATGAGAAAGAGGGATGTTTGCATGATCGGCTTGAGTAGCTTGGGTTGCATGGGCTTGCAGAGCCTGGGTGTAGGTAGACTCACCATTGGGAAGGGGAGTGGGTAGAAATGTAGGGTGAGGTTGATGGGGTGTGTATTCCCTATTAGGTGGGTGATAAGATCCTATGGGATGTTGTGGATGACTTGGAGGTGAATAGTGATATCTGAGATCATCAGACGGATGGGAGGATGATCCTTGTGCTTGTGGTTGGGTGGATTCCTCTTTATCATCAAAAGAGGACATGGTAATCTGGCTGTCGCTAGAGTGTGGTGAATAGGATGAACCTCACTGGTGAGGGGAATGGTGTCGGGGTGAAGTGTGGTGACCTAAATGGGATGAGTGCGAGGAGCACCTGGTATGAAGGGTGGTTGGTGGTCAGGAGAGATCGGCCGATGTAATGGGTTTTTGCTATGGCTATAGATGGTCCTGCATGGTGGTAGGTGAGGCCATCGTAGAGCTCTCCTACTGATGGTGTGGGTCCTACAAAAGGAAAAACAAATACCTCGAGCATAAAAATGGTAGAAAGGTGAAATGTACATGTATACAAAAATAATAAAGCAGAAATAACAAATTCACTCAGTGATGTGCTTAATGATTTATTTCTAATACTATGTGACACTTGTGATGGTGACTGTGTTTATGAATCATGCATTGAAAGCACGTAGATGCAAGATATTGATGGGTTCAGGATCATTAAGGCCTTCCAGATTTGCCAAATGATATGCTCCTGAACCATATTTGTGTGTGATAATAAATGGACCCAACCAGTTTGGGGTGAATTTATCATATTGTTGGTGAGGCTGACTTGTGATTTGTTGGTTCTCTTTGAGAACCAAGTCGCCAATATGATATTCATGTTGATGTACCTTACTATTGTAGGCATGGTAAAGGTGATCTTGATATACTCATGTGTGCTCGATGGCATGGATGCGACGTTCATCGAGGAGTGTTAGTTGATCTAGATGAGCTTGGCGAGCAGTGTCATCATCAATGAAATCTTTCATGGATATCCATAAAGAGGGTATCTCCAGCTCAAGGGGCATGATAGCTTCTGCCCCATAGACAAGTGAAAAAGGTGTTGCCCCAGTGGGAGTATGAATGCTCGTACGATATGCCCACAAGGCTAGGGGCATTTGATTATGCTAGTCTCGGTGAGATTCCACTACAGTCTTACGGAGAATAGAACATATGGTTTTATTAGTAGCTTCTGCCTGGCCATTTCCTTGAGGGTAATATGGGGTTGAAAAGCTATGATGTATGTGAAATCTGTTGCACAGGGCTCGAATAGTTTTGTTTTTGAAATATTTCCCATTATCTAAAATAATTTGGGAGGGAATTCCAAAGCGGCATATGATATGCTCCATGATGAATGTTGCAATTTTGGCTCCTATAGTTTGGACCAGTGGGATGGCTTCGACCCACTTTGTAAAATATTCTGTTGCTGTAATGATAAATTTATGATTGCTAGAGGATGCAGGTGTAATTTTTCCAATTAGATCCAGGCCCCATTGGGAGAAGGGCCACATGGACTGGATTGGTTGAAGTGCTTGGGATGGCAAATGTGTTAAGTTGGCATGTTGTTGGCATTTGATGCAACGTTTGACATACTCACAGTAGTCTTGCTCCATTTTAGGCTAGTAGTAGCCCATACGGAGAATGCATTTGGTAATCGCCATGCCACTAAAATGGCCACCACAAGTGCCATCATGGGTTTCTTGTACAACCCATTGTGATTCTTGTGGTTCTAGGCAACGCAAGAGTATACCATCATAGCTACGATGGTAAAGGATGTCCCCCAACAAGGTGTAGTGGATCACTCTTTGTTTAAAGGTTTAGCATTGAGCATGGGGTAAATCACATGGTAGGAAGCCTAGTTTGATGTATTCCTTGATCTATGAGAACCATGGGTCATGAGGTTCGATGTTTACCACATATACACCACCATCATCTATGGGAGGTGTGGGTGATATAGCAGATTGTGTAAGTGTATGAATGGTTATAGATGTCATGTTGGATGTTGGATTTTGTGGGATAAGGGACCCTAAGGAGGCCATGGTGTCTACAAAATGGTTATATGAGCATGGTGTGGCTTCGAGGTAATACCATTTGAATTGGGATAGGAGTTGTTGGGTGATCTTCTTGTATTGTTGGAGGACTAGGCAATTGCATAGCCAAAGTTCCTGCACTTGATTGATAATCAAAAGTGAATCACCTATGATATGGAGGCATTTGATGTGCATAGCGTGTGCTTGTTTCAATCCTAGGATTAAGGCTTCGTATTCTATGTTGTTATTGGTACAGGGAAAATCAAGTTTGAATGAAAATGGGAGTGGTTCTCCTTTAGGTGTAAAGAAAACAATGCCTACACCCCCAACGTGGAGACACCTAGACCCATCAAAGAACATAGTGAGGTCAGCCATGAATTTTGGTTTGACGTACTCCTCATCTTTGGTTATGTGAAATATAGAGTCATCGGGGAGTTGGATGAGTAGGGGTTGGTTGTCAGTTATAGGGGCTTCAACCAGTTGGTCAACAATGACCTACCCTTTGATGGAATTTTGAGATACAAATTCTAGGTCAAACTCGGTTAGGAGCATAATCCATTTAGTTGTGTGGGAGTTGTGATAACTTTTGTTCATCATATACCATAGGGGATTGTCTCGGGCTATGACAAAAGTTGTGTGGTTTAACATGTAATGTCTTAGCTTCTGGGTGGTGAATACTACTGCTAGGCATAGCTTCTCCATGTACCCGTATCTCATTTCGTAACTAACTAGCATGTGACTGATATAGTAGATAGCTTGCTCTTTGTCGAGAGCATTCTTTTGAGCTAGGAGTGTACCTAGCGCAAGCTCTATGGCCGAGATGTATAGAGTCAATGGTAATTGTGGGTGTGGTGGTGACATAACCGATGGTGATGTGAGGTAGGTTTTGATGGCATCAAATGCAGCTTGATAGTTTTCATCCCATTTAAAGTGTACTCCTTTTTGTAGGAGATGGTTGAATGGTTGGCATTTGTCTGATAATTGTGCTATAAATCTATGAATAGAGGTAATCTTGCCCTGTAGGCTACGTAATTGCTTTAAGGTGGTAGGAGGAGGCATCTCGATGATGGCTTTCACCTTACTAGGATCTACTTCAATGCCTCATTGGGAGACAATGAATCCTAGTATCTTTCCAGATGTAACACCGAACACGCACTTTTTTGGATTGAGGCGCACGTTGTGTTCTAGTAGTCGATCAAAAATCTGGCAGAGATCTTCGAGATGATCAACACATTTCTTTGATTTGGCTATGAGGTCATCTACATAGTCTTCCACATTTTTGTGCATTAGGTCATGAAATATGTAGGTCATGGCTCGTTGATAGGTTGCCCCAATATTTTTAAGGCCAAAGGGCATGACCTTGTAGCAAAAAGTCCCCCAGGGTGTTGTGAAGGAAGTTTTGTGTTGATCAGCTGGGTTGATCCGAATTTGATTATATCCAAAAAATCCATCCATGAGGGAAATCATCTCGTGACCTATGATGGAGTCAACAAGGGAGTCAATGTTGGGTAGAGGGAAGTTGTCTTTGGGACAAGATTTGTTTAGGTCATGAAAGTCTGTGCACACGTGAACATCACCAGATGGTTTGGGGATAGGGACCATGCTGGATACCCACTCGGGATAGTCGATGGGTATTATAAAATCAATGTCTAGGAGCTTTTGGAGCTTAGATTTTACTATCAATGTGATAGTTGGATGCATGCATCACAACTTTTGTCTTATTGGTTTGGCATTGGGATCTAGTATAAGATTATGCACTACCATGGTAGGGTCAAGTCTCGACATGTCTTTGTAAGACCATGCAAACACTTTTATATACTTGTGTAAGAAGTTCGTAAAGGTGATGCATTCCTCGGGTGAGAGGCTAGTAGCTAATTTGAGGATGTGTGGATTTTTTGGATCATCACCGATGTCTACGTCGATCATGTCTTCGATGAGCATGCGAGATCCATCATGCAACTATTCAGGGATAGGGATGAGATTGAAGTCATCGATGGCCTCGCTGAACTTGAATTCATCATCTACGTAAATGCCCATGTGATGGACTTGAGGGATTTGGTGTGACATGGATGAGGAAGGGGTATTTGCCATTCACAAGATGTGAGGAGAGAGAAGAAAGTCTCTAGGTGCTGGTATGTGTGAGATGTGTGCGAGATCGATAAAGTTTGGGTTTGGGGTATCATCTCGAATCCATTGATGGTTGTAATAGAGGGGAGAATGTAAATCTACCTCAACCATGTTAATCAATGTTGTAGGTGAAGTAGGTGGGGTAGAATCTGGTGATGGAATTTGGATAGGTTGTGTGCATCCCAAAAGGCTTAAGGGAGGCCATAGGATGACTGGTGGTGAACGAGGATGAGAGGCTGCTCTCTGTAACTATCTATGTATAGGTAGGAATACTGGTAGGCATATCGATGGTGGGTCAGGTGGCACCGGGTCTGGCTCTATAGGTGGTGGATCATACGGGAGTGCATCCGACTCTATTGGTGGTGTAGCCAGAGATAAAGTAGCAAAGTGTTCTGCCAATCATTGAACATCATAGAACAAAGAGGTATCAAGCATAGGAGATTCTTGGAAGAAATCATAGGGGATGGTGATAGTTGATGTGGGTGAAGGCATGTCTTCTAGCATGTCCATGTCAATGTACTCTTCCAAGGTGTGTGTTGGGTGTGGGGGAGGATGTAAGGATAGATCTTGTATCTCATATTCTAATGTATAGGTGGTGGTTGGGTGATAACCTAGACTAGTTTTGTCGGTAGGTGAGTGGACATGAGGGTTAATGGGTGTACGTAGCCCTTGCTCATAATGACCTAACCCAAACCCATGCCAATGAAAGTGTTGTAGGTAGCGCAAGGCAAATTGAGGGTTGGCTAGGTGTGTAATTGCATCACCAGAGCTAGATTGTGGTGGTGAAGAAGTTGGTGAGGGGATTGAAGAGTCTACTCCCACATACACAAAATTGGTATGGTTTTTGGGACTTCCTAACTGTATGACAGTTCCAATAGTCAATACTGAGGTTGAGGGATGACCAAAATCTTGGGTAGATTGGATAGGGGTGTCACATACATTATAGTCTCCTAGGCCATTGTTTGTCATGAAGATGGATATGCATGGTGTGGCATGCTCTGGCGATTGGGGTGGCATATCTGAGTCAGATGAGGAAGGAGAAAGTTGGGATTCCCTGATGGTGGTAGTTGAAGGGTGTGAAGGTTCATCCGAGCTGGGTGTTGGTTGTTTAGGTTCATGATGTTTGGTTGTTGTGGGTTGAACAGGTTGTTTGTTCTATGTAGGGGATGGCATCGATGCAGGTGTAGGGATGCATGGAGATGTGAATGTCTTAGGTTTTGGTCGAAAGGGAAGAGGCGGTGTCTATGGTGTAGGAAGGATAGGGGCTTCCATATGCGAGGGTGAAGGAGGTAATGTAGCCGGTTGTGTAATGGGTGGCAATGGTGGTTGTGACACCATGGGTGGAAATTGGAATGGTAGAGGTTGAGAGGGTTGTGGAGGCCATGAGAATGGTGGTGGGGAAGGCATAGTATCAGTTTTAGGTCCCCTAGTATGTGATGCTAATGGTGCAGATATCGAGGCTTGTGTTGTTGATGAACATTGGGGTGTTGGGGTGGAAATTGGAGAGGATACCGATGCTCCTACTGACTGGTGAGAAGACATAGGGAATAGTTGAGAAGATGAGAATGAAGGTGCAGGGGGAAGGTCTATGATGTTACAAAACTTAAAGGGGTCTCCATCGGCTGGGACACAATGAACAAGTCCATTGTGGACATACTTGAGGCAATGATGCAATGTGGATGGGACACACTACATATCTCTGATCCAAGGGTGACCAAGGAGAATATTGTATTGCATTTCTCCTTGAATGATGTGGAAGAGGATGGGAATTGTATGGATGCCTACGTGAATGGGTAGAACTATAGATCCTATGGTAGGTCTCATGGAACCATCAAAAGCATGCAGGTCTAGGGAAGGTGTGGCAAAATGCGCTGGAGGGAGGTGTAGGTGATGCAGGGCTACTATGGATATGATACTGATGGATGAGCCCATGTCAACAAGTACCCACTTGTAGGTAATATCATTGATATTAGCTTGTATATGGAGGGGTGGATCGGCTCCTTCACCAATGAGTTCCGTTATCTCATGGTCATGAAAGCTAATTGATGGTTGAAGGCATCATGGGATGTTCCCTATGAAATTGACAAAAGCATTTGTGTCATGTGTCTCTAAGTCAATGGAACGTAGGATGTCATTCAATGCCTCACGATGGGGTTGAGACTATTGTAGGAGGTCGAATATGGATAGCCATGTGGGGGCATTGCGTAGTTGATGGGTTAGACTACCATGGATGGTAATCACATTTTGAGGTGGTGGTGGTATGACGTTAGGCCTTTGGGATGCTTGCAGGGATGTAAACTAGATAGGGGGAGAAACAATAGGTGTTGTTTAGGGTGATGGATACCGTTGGTTTCTCATAGTAAGGTTGATCATGCCTACTACTCCGCGTGATGGAGGATCATGTTGGACATTGTTGACTTGGTGAGGGGGCATTGGAGGATTGTTTGGAGGTCTAGGGGGATTGGGTCCTCTGTGATCTGGTAGAGGGTTTTGGAAAATCCCTAGGTTTTGGTTCTATGGGGCTAAAGGGTTTGCTACCTGAATAATGCCCCTATCGATTAGGTCTTGAACTTGCCCTCGAAAGGAGCGACATGAATCGATATTATGGCCATGTTGCCTATGAAAGGGATAAAATAACTACTCATTGTAGTCATGAGATTTAGGTGCATTTGGATCCAATGGGTGAATTTCGGGTAGAACAAGATGGTTACCCTCATACAATCTATGGAATAGGGCTGGTAATGGTTTAGATAAAGGTGTAAAGTTACGTGGTGGACCCTATGGGTGCATTCCATGGTATTGTTATGGTCGAGGTGGGGTAGGTGCATTAGCTTGGAGCGCTTGCGGTTGCGGTGTATAGGGTGGAGGAGTCGGTACTAATGCTAGGGTAGTAGCTACGACTTGATTGGTTTGTTGTGGTCATGGGTAAGGTTGATTCGGTGTGGGTCTATTGAATCAAAATTTGGAGTTATAGTTGGTTTTAGCTCTCAACTTAATCTTTCTAGATTGCACCTTGATATCTTCGATCACTTTTGCTTGTGATATAGCATCTTCAAAAGTATGACTCTGATGAAGTTGGAGGGATGTGGAAATGTGTTTGTGGCAACTCTTGGAAAAGAGTGTCACAAGCTCCGAGGTGGGGAGGCTATGGGTGAGATCATGAATAATCACTCTCCATCTGGCAACAAACTCAGTGATGGGTTCATCATCCACCTATCGTAAGGCATAGACATCAAAAAATATGGTCTTTTTCTTGATGTTGATGGAAAAGTGCTCTAAGAAGGAATTGGCCAGTTGTTCAAAGGTGTATAGGCTATGGCACGGTAGCATGTTGTACCAATCCAATGCTGGCCCAGTGAGGGATAGGGAGAAGGTACGCAACATAAGAGGGTTACTACTATACAGTTGGTAACAAGACGAGCGGTAGTTGCTCACATGTTCTCTAGGATCTTCCTTACCTCTATACTTGTCAAATTTTGGTATTTCAAAATGATAGGGATAAGGAGGGATAGGGACTGATGGATGTACTGGCTCATTGCATAGTTCATCATAGCAAGGCTTTTGTGGCCCATAGCTAGAGGTGCGTAGGTTCAACATTTTGACTTCATCTCGCAAGAGTTGAAGTTCGGGTGTCATAGGAGTTGAAGGTTGGGCTATGATAGGCTGACCTTGTGGATGTGGTGGGTATTGGTATTGTTGTTCTTCACAATACTATGGGGAATACTATTGTGCTTGATCATGATAAGGTGGGTATTGGGTGACATGTGTTGTCATGTCTATAGGCACACTAGGTTGTGGGGTAGGCATCTGTTGAGGATAATAATACTGTGACTGAGCAACCTATGGTTGTGGCATGGGTACTTGTTGGTTTGGAGCCTATTGTACTAGTTGGACCATGGGTGGTGATGACCAAACTGGAGGAGGTGTAAAGAAGCTAGGTGTAGCTGGTGGTGGTATAGGTGTCGATGCTACTAGTGCTAGGGGTGGTCGAGATGAGGTATCAAAAGATGGGATCTATCTCTGCCCTGGAGGGTAGGAAGTAGGAAAGCTAAACTATGTAGAATAATTTGGTTGAGTAGGTACATACATTGCTGGTGTCGGTCCATAGGTAGGATGGATATGGGTAGTGGGAGCCTAAAAGGGCATAGGTGGTGGTATCCTAAAGGTCATCGTAGGCAAAGGTGGCTCCAAGGGTTTGGCATCATGCACTCTGGATACCTGTGAGATAGGCGGGAAAGCTACTGAAAAGGTGGGATAAGCTACCGAGGTAGGAGCTTGGGTTGAGGGGAAAGTGTAAGTGTATACTCCCACTTGGGTTTGCATCTCTTGCTCCTGAAGAGGCTATTGGGAGGTACCCTCAGATATGGTGAAGAATGGCTCTTGAGAAGAGGATGGTTGGTACTCTTGTGAGGAGTACGAGCATGAGGTTTGAGGGAATGCTTGTGGTTCCTATTGGATAGGGATCTATTGTGCAGTTTGGAAGGATGGATTCTGGCTTCCTACAGTGGATGAGGATGGGTCCGACACCATTCCTATGGTAGGGGTGAATGATGCGACCTCAGGATGGGTATGGTTTAGAAGGGAGGAATCATTCTCAAATAGGGATTGAGATAGATTCTGGAAAAAGGGGTGTGCAAAGGTGGGTGACGTAGGCATGACCTCCTCATCTATAGTGAAGGCTGGAGGAGACTATCCTGGTGTAGTGTAGATTACATGGTCATAGAACATGGTCAAGGGATTAGGTGAGGATGGGGCTACAAAGAGCGGGTAATCCTCTACGAGTGAAGTAGCAAGAATTTCACTCAAAGTTGACGTCTCGGCATGAGGCATCATGTGTGTGAATTGTGCATCAGATTCTATGTATGAATCAGATGTATCTATAATCCTCTCCTTCATGATCGAAGGAGTAAGAGTAGACTGACTAGAGGAAGGGGGAGGCCATTCCTCCATAGAGCATGATTTCTCATGCGCTCTACTACGGGTGACCATAGGCATAGTGGCATGTGTCAAAGGGGGTTTTTAAGAATAAACCCTATGTGATGTAGACTCAAGTGCATCTACTATGAGTGTAAAATAAGTGACATGTTGTGTGTAGCAAAACAATATATAGTGTGGTGTGTTGAGACCGGTCTGTGATCATGCAAACAATGGTAGACCAGAATCAATTCTAAATGCTGAGAAAATAAAAGTGTTATGTTCATTTTGTGTGTTATAATGTTGATACTCCCTATGTAGAATCATGGGTAATGGAGTGAATACTCTAGAAAATCAGGAATGTCATCAATAACAAACCTCCTGCAACACCCAAAGATGCACAGGATAGAATGGTACCACAATGTGCGAATGGTGACCTGTATGGAAGGCATAGTAAAATGGTATCCTAAAGGGGTGGAACTCACTATGCTGAAGTGAGTTCACAATATCCTCTCACGAGAAGAGGTGGCACTGTCTGAGACCTGCTATCGGCATACCCATGCTTTCGCTTCACCCTCGGGCGGGCTTAGTCAAGAATGATAGTTACCAATTCCACAAATTATACTAGCCTTGTGGATGAAGGCGCTAAATCCTATCCCACTCTGTAGGTAACCATTGGTGATGAAATCCAGGGCCCAATCACAAGAGTAGGGGGTCTCTGGTGATGAAATCTAGATAACCACTCCTGTGGGGCTACTAGGTGTCTAGGGGGTGAGTTGATGGAGAGTGAAACTCGATCCACACCAGTCTCGAGCGATGGATTGGGGATGAAGTCCAATCTCACCACTTGTTTAAGATACCACGTGAGTGTGTGTGGGTTTGTGTTTTACTATCGATGTTTACAAGATAAGAAACTAACTACTTGCCTTTTCAAAAGAAAACTAATCCTAATGCCTTTTCAAAAGCAAATGATTAGATAGATTACAATATTTGTAAAGAAATGAGCTAGCCTAAATGCCTTTGTGAAGCAAACTAATCTACTTTGGAAAGCATAGAAACAAACAATCCAAGTGTGTGGAGTGAAGGGGATTAGAACCCTGATTTAAACTTTTGAATGCAAAAATTTCTTTCAAACAAAGGAATAAGGGATTAGGAACCTTAATTTGTTGTTAGAATGCAAAGACATTTTAGAATTAGAAGAGGGGATTAGAAACCCTGATTTACTTGAACATATATAGTTCTTTCTAACAATGAAAGCTATTAGTGAAATGGATCAACGTAGGCTTGTGCTACATGCAAGATACAAGGACATATGCAAAATTATTTGAGAAATAAATTTTATGAACTTGCTGGAAAGTTGCAGGTCCTAAAAATTTTAGAAACCCTAATGCTTTAACTACTTTGCAATGAACCCAAAACTAGGCCTAGTAATGGTCATTCAACTAATTAATGCATTTATACTTCCAAAAATTTGCAACAGAGGTAGAAAAAGTGAAAATACCTACATTCTGATGCTAAGGGGGGTTTTCTTGGCCCCTAAAAAGATCACCCCAGCTGATTTGGGGGTTTTTGAGGTGTCTGTGCTCAAATCGTGACCCGGGTCATGAATTCGACCTAAATCATAGGGTGGGTCATGAATCAGGTGCAGAGGCTTCAAATCAAGAGATCTGCTGGCCTAGGGTGCTTCCTAGGGCTTTGGAGGTTTTAGTGAAACATATTTTTGGTACCTGCAAAACATAGAAATAGAAGATAATGTTAGATTTATAAGAAAAGTGAATCTAGCACTATCCATTGTGGGGGTCCCACCAGGTGTGCCAGAATGAAATGGGTAGAAAATGGCATTTGATAATTTAACACATAAACATAAATGATGCATTAAATAGAGAAATTGTATTCCATTGATATTAATGAGCATGTGTTACAAGAGGGCCTTGATGCCCTTTATCCATCTCTATTCCTAACAAGGTTACAATCAATATGATGCTTTCTTCTAGCATCCCTCAGTGTAGGTGGGCTTCGATGTATGCAGGCCACCATAGGGTTGTTGTTTGTATGTTGTTCCTCTTCCTTAGATCTACTAGATAACCTATGAAAGACCTACAAAAATGGGGTTAGTGTGATGGGGGGCTTGCCTTAGTCAGGCCCCATGTTTAGAAAGACAAAAATGATTGTAAAACTATAACATAAATAGAAAGGAAATATGCATAAGATAATAACATATTGAAATAGAGCTTACCTCCCAAATTTGGAGTGATTTGGGGTCTGCAGATGCAATTCATGACCTAGGTCGCTAATTGGGGCCAGATTCATAGGGCAGGCTATGAATTGAGCTGTGATGCTCTTCTGGTGAAATCTCTCCGGTGGGTCGATCCTAAGGTAGCTGGGGTGCCTCTGTGTGCTATCAGAATCCACCTGTGTGCTTTAGAAATGGACTGTGTGCTATTGGCTTTCCATTTCTATAGAGTAATAGTACTTTGTTGAATTTGGGAATCAGACTTAATTAGGGGTTTAGGACCCATTATTTATAGGCAAATGCAAGGTGCAGGGGGGGGTTAGATAGACTAAACCTAGGTTTGATTCTGACTAGGGTTAGGTTAATAGATGCTATGTGGCAACATCTCATTCTAAGTAGGAAATATCCTATCCTCACACATGTGTGAGGAAGGATTAGTGCTAATCCTAATTAGGCCTTAAGCATGTTTAGGGGAGGATTAAAAGAAAACCCTAGGAAACCCTAAATTGGCACATGTGGGAGGATTTGATTAACACTAATTATGAATTAAGAGTTAATTAATCCAATTTTGCCCTAAAAAGGGGCTTAAGTGAAGTCAACATTAAATTAGAATTTGATAATTGAATTTTAATTGATTTTGCCAATTAATACCCCGTGGGGGTGTCAATTGAGTGTAAATGGGCTATGCATCACCTCGGGTTGCCGTCTGAAGGTATCTCGATGCATAAAGTGTAGTTTTGAGGGCTTATTAGGGTTTTGGGCCTGAAAGCCATTTGTGGAAGTCTACACGTTACTATGGTGAACTTATGGAAGTCTACACATGTCTACGCATGACTACAATAGTCTACAATATCCTAGGGATGTCTGGAATCACCTATAGATATGCAAAAATAGCAATGTGTGACTTTTGGGTGTCTACAACAAGCTAGATCAAAAATTGTTAAATCTTCTTTTATATATGATGATGATGTTTTAAATGTTATTGTTAGTAGATTGGATAATTTTAATGCTGAAGCCCAAGAATTTTACAACCAATGGGCTTCTAATAAGGACAAGGTTGTAGTTGCTGAGACTACAAGAGAATTGGCTGAGGTAAAAAAGTTATATGTATTTCAATTTTCTATTGCAGTTAAATTTTTATTTTTCTTGAAAATTTGTAATAATTTCAATATATCCCTTTTAAATTAAGTTTTCCATTTGGTTTTGTAGTCAAAATTTGAAAATTTGAAAACATAGGTTAAGAGCATGGATTTCAATATTCTTATAGCAAAGTCATGTTTGATGAAATCAATGGAAATGAAAAAAATGCAAGCAAAGGTTTCAAAAAACAATCATTTGAAAAAATACATTAGAGGGAAGCTGCAAGAAGATTCAGATAAGGTGCTTGACAAAATGAAAGAATCACTTACAACAATACTTGAAGATCCAAACAAAGAAGAAGAAGCATGTGTGGCAAGTATTGTTAAAGTACGTGACAACGTTTTTAGAGTTGGAGCACTACAAGAAGAGAGTGTCACAGAAGCTAGTAAAGGAAAATAAATGGCAACTCCAACCACTAGTGAAGCATCCATGCACCAATCAAATGAATGAAAATTTTGAAAATGTTTTTAAAAGACTGCAATATGTAATTTCTCTTTGAAATTGGTATGTAATATTTGAGACTTGAGTTGGAAAATATTTTAAAAAACTGCAATATATTTATTTCTGTTTGAAAATGTTATGTTATATTTGGGTTTACAAATGTTTGAATGATGTATTATGCTTATTTTTGAACTAGTTAATATGAAATTTTCTGTTTGAAAATGTCATGTAACTTCTGTTTGAAATATTGAGTAAAGATTTCATATGCTTGAACTAGGGTTTGTGAAAATAACATGAGTGTCATTGTTATGTGAAGTTGTGAAAGAACATGATTATCATTGTTATGTGAAGTGGTGAGCTATCTTAAACTAGGGTTTGCAAAGATCAAAAGTATCATTGTTATGTGAGGATTGTTTGATTGACATTGTAGTTGAAGTGATTGGTTGAGTGAAGAACTTGAACTAGGGTTTGAAAAGATCATGAGTATGATTTTTATGTGAGGATTACTTGATAAGCATTGTTTTTGAAGTGATTTATTGAGTGGAAGTGATTGAGCTTAGTTTAGTGGAAACAAATTTTTCCATATTATAAATTGATTTGAGAAAGAGGTTGAGTATTTGGGTTCAAAAATGTTTGAATGATATGAGAGTGGGGTTGGGAAGTAGCAACAACTACTGCTACTGCAGTTGTTGCTACTGCCCACCCCCACCCTCAATATGAGGGTGGGGGTTTTTGAACTAGTTAATATATTTCTTTTTAAAATAGTTAATTTGTAGTTATGATACACATAATTTGGGTTTGAAAATGTTATGTAATATTTGAGTTTTAAAATTTTATGTAATATTTGGGTTTACAAATGTTTGAACGATGTAATATATTTCTTTTTGAACTACTTAATATGAAATTTTATGTTTGAAAATAATTTAAACAGACTGCAATATGTAATTTCAGTTTGAAAATGTTATGTAACATTTGAGTTTGAAAATGTTATGTAATTTTCTATTTGAAAATGCTTTAAACAGACTACAATATGTAATTTTGGTTTGAAAATGTTATGTAATATTTGATTTTGAAAATGTAATGTAAAAAAAATCTTCTTTTATAAGCATTGTTGAAAATATTTAGTAAAGCTTTCATATGATTGAACTAGAGTTTGTGCAAAGAACATGAGTGTCATTGTTATGTGAAGTTGTGAAATAACATGAGTACCATTGTTATGTGAAGTGGTGAGCTATCTTAAACTAGGGTTTACAAAGATCAAGAGTATCATTGTTATGTAAGGATTGTTTGATTGGCATTATTTTTGAAGTGATTGGTTGAGTAAATAACTTGAACTAGGGTTTGAAAAGATCATGAGTATCATTGTTATGTGAGGATTACTTGATAAGCATTGTTTTTGAAGTGATTGATTGAGTGGAAGTGATTGAGCTTAGTTGAGTGGATGTGTTGAAGTGATAGTTCAAGTTATGTGGAAAAAATTGTTCCATATTCTAAATTGATTTGAGAAATAGGTTGAGTATTTAGATTCAAAAATATTTGAATGATGTAATATATTTCTTTTTGAACTAGGTAATTTGTAGTTATGATGCACATAATTTGGGTTTGCAAATGTTATGTAAAATTTGAGTTTGAAAATGTTATGTAATATTTGGGTTTATCATTGTCAATGAAATGAGGGTTGAGACACCAAGAAACAAACATACAATTTTACAATCTAAAAAAATGATATAAGCCATGTAATTTTAAAACAATAATGTCATTTAAAACAACAATTCATTGAAATCATATAAATCTAGAACCATATTGAGGAATCTGATATCAAATTAATTCATGTTTATCATTGTCAATGAAATGAGAGTTGAGACACTAAGAAACAAACATACAATTTTACAATCTACAAAAATGATATATGCCATGTAATTTTAAAACAATAATTAATTTAAAACAATTCATTAAAATCATATAAATCTGGAACCATATTGAGAAATTTTCTATCAAATCAATTCATGTTTATCATTGTAAATGAAATGAGAGTTGAGACACTAAGACACAAACATACAATTTTACAATCTACAAAAATGATATATGCCATGTAATTTTAAAACAATAATGTGATTTAGAACAACAATTCATTGAAATCATATAAATCTGGAATAATATTGAAAAATCTGCTATCAAATCAGTTTTTGTTTATTATTGTCAATGAAATCATGGAAAATTATCACTATGGAAGTTGAAACATATCAGCTTGTACTGAATCATTATGAAGCATAGCAGAAATCTGTGTCTTCGCCATCTAATCACTGAAAGCATCATAATCATCATTATCGATCGTATTCAATGTTCCTCTTCTGTCTACCAAGGAACTCTGGTATTCCAACACTCTGTCATATAGAAATTTATCCAACTGATATGAAGACATAAATTCTTAAATAATTTTATAAATTCTTGTCGAGTCTATTGCGTATTTTAGATTTAACAAAAACAAGTGCACTGAAAACTCTTTCATCTTCAACTGACCCCAAAATCATTGTTTCACATAATTCATATAAATGAAAGTATTCACTTATAGTATATTTTAAGTCTGTGTTTGGATATAATTTTTGCCACAAACGTGTAGTGGAACCAATCTCATGGACACTTGTCATAAGTGATGTTTGCAAAACCATTGTTCTTCCAAAATATGATGATTGTTCTTTCAAAAGATCACTGTTGAGTATACAATTAATTTCAACACCATTGAATTCCACACTCTTACTAAAATGGTCAATGATATTACCCATATATTTAATAAACAACTCATTTGTAGAACTGTATTTACAAGGTCCCTAAAACATGGGGTTAACAACACCTATGGACTCAAGCAACTCATCTCTCTGAAATCGTTCCCTTATCTCACCTGTCAAATTTTTTGCTAAATTTGACAAATTACTCTTTTTTCTGTATTGCAACATGAAATCTATTATGTTTTACAAGAACTTCTTCAAAATCTTCCACAACAATACTTGATTGCCTTTCAAAACAATAATCAGGTATCATCTTTTCATGAACATAACTATAGATATGATCATTGATGTCAAACTTCAAGAAGCTTTTTGGATTGTTCACGTTTATCAATGTATTCCAACTATCAAATGCAAGTTCTATAAAATCTGCATTAGAAAAATATAATGTATCAACAAACACGCATATTTGTTTTCTCATCCTCATAAAATCCATGATATAGATGGATATCTCTTGTGCAAAATTAATTAATCTGTTCATTTATTTAAACATTGGAATAATACCACATAATGTCAAAAGTGTTTCCAAGTCAGTCAAATAGAACAACATATATTTTTCCTTATCAACTATTCTGCGATTTGCATGCATAAACCCTGTCAATGATTGATATTCTACCAAAACTCTCTGAGCAGGTTGATACAATGAAATCCATCTTGTATCCACATATTTTAACAATTTTTTCCCTTTTGTAACTCCTAGTGCAAATTTCTGAAACTCGGCAAATATTTTCAAACTTAATGAGAAATAAGAATGAATATCACGAACAAGGTTTTCTACTTTAGCAACATTTGAAAATGTGCTCACAATTTTATATGCAAGATTTACTCTATGAGCCATATAGTGAATGGGGATCATATATGGGGCAATTGTGGTTTGAAGTCGAACATACAGACTAGACCTGTGACCTTGCATAATAGTAGCTCCATCAGCTCCAACGTAAATTAACTTTGTTGCTATGTCTATATCATTCATTCCCGCAATATTCTTTAAACTTTTAACAACCTTATAAATATTTTTTGCATTTAAAATTTCCATCATATTATGTATTCCCAACAAAATAGGCCTTCTAAAATGATTTTGACATGTGTACACATGCATGCAAATTGAAGAAGTGTTATCTACAATTGTTACCTCATCAATAGAAAGTGAAATAAATTTGGCAAGTTTTACTTGCTCCCTTAGGTCTTCTTTCTCAACCAAAGATAAACATTTTGCCATTTTCCAACCACTTCGGTTTGACTAATGAGAACTAGGAAGGTTTTGCACATTAAAAAGACATAATAGCTACTTATAATAAATAAAATCAGACATTGGTCTACTTTTCTTGAGAATATTGTAAACAATGGCAAACTGCTTACTTTTTGAAGCAAAAATTGTCTTCTGTAATTTGTGAAATTGGGCTCCAATTGTTCCACCTTTCTCAAGAAGAGATTTTTTTTTCTTTAAGTGATTGTCATATTCTATAGCAGATATTAAATGCATGCATTCTGATGCATCCTTCCACTCAACTTCTTTACTAACTTCACCATTACTTTTTATAACTTTTACATAAGATTTTCCAGCATGTTTTTCAATTGTATCAATCTTGTTTTGAAGCCTATGATCCTTACCAAGTCTCCAACTGCAAAATCATCTATATTATTTTTCATCAATTTGGTTATCCTAATTCATGATAGGCTCAAGCCAGGGAAATATTACTACCCATTCTTTCCTAAATCCCCTTCCAAGTATCCAGAGAGATGCTTTTCTTATTTTGGAATTTTTGGTTGAAGATTCAATTGAAGTTTGTATAGAGCAATGACATTCCAGATGTCGAAGAGGGCTTCGATATTGGTGTGGTGTGAAAAATCATTAAATAAAGAAGAAAATACAGAACCAAGAAAAATAACAAGCAAAACATGGCAAAATAAAGAAAAACATGGCAAACAGAGAAGTGATAGAGAACCTGGTGCTAAAAGATGTTCCAACCATATGCAATAAAACTAGTTCTGATCGTATACAGGAAAGATCCTGGTACACATAGTTCGTCTGGCTGCATGGCAACCTTTGAATTTAGAAATGGATCCACCCGACTACACAAAAGGTTCCAGGTACAAGAATGTTCCATTCGATTGCACGGTAGGATCTGGGTATAGGAATGTTTTGTCTGGTTGCACGGTAGGTTTCAAGTACATGAATGTTCAGTCTAGTTGCACAATAGGTTATGAAAGTAGGAAAGTTTTTGTTCAGTTGCATGACAGGATCTGGAAGTAGGAAAGTATCCGTTCAGTTGCACGGTGGGTTTCAGATGCAGGATTGTTTTCGCTCGGATGCACAGTAGGTTCCAGATGCAGGGATGATTCCAACTGATTGCATGATAGGTTCGATCGTACAACACTATATGGCTATAGAATTAGTTCCATTTGATTGCAAAAAGTACATAGTTCCATTTGATTATTGAATTTGTAAGGTCGGTAGTAGAAAAGGTTCTAATATTGTGAAGAATTGTGTCGATATTTTCCCTCGGGTGTTAATTATATAGAGGTATACTTGGCTAGTTTGACGGGATAATTTATAAATTATAAAATTTTAGGATGAAAAGGGTACTTTATTTAGGTGGGATTACTTGTGAATTTTTTAAAATATTTGTGATACTCTCATCAAAGGACGGATAACCGACACCAAAAATTTAGTTTTTTCCTAAAAATTCTGACTACATGGCTGACGTCTAGGTCTCGAAAATTTTGAAAATTTGAATTTTTGAAAATGGTTTTTTCGCCCCAATGGTGAAATTTCGTCGCTATGCATAACCTTGATTTGCATAGTAGATTTTATTTTCTTCCAAACTTTTAAATAAAATCTAGTATAGGGCAAAGTGTATCTATAAAAAGGAGAGCTTTTTCTAAAAAAAGCCAAGGTTGTTTTCCATAAAAGCCAGGGTTTGAAGAATTATACTACATACAAGCCCTAAGTTGTGGATAATTTTCTAACAAGCTAGTGTTTGTTACATTTTTCAAGAAAATAAAAAAGGATAATGAAGTTAAAACCCTAACCTTCAAGCAAAAAATTGTGAGAGTAAAGACATTTTAGACATTGCATGCAGAAGAGTACATGGGATAAGGTCGTACAAATTAAGAATTTGCACAAATTTCCAAAAAAATGAATTGTACAAATAAAAAAATTTCACAATAAAAAATGGAAGACTATACAAATAAGCCAAAAAATGCACTGTGAAAGGCAATTGCACAACGATAGAAAAAAGCACAAGGAAAATCTTACAAATTCAAAGAGTAAGAAAATTTTGGATTGAGTGTAGACCTCAACAACAACTGTATGATTTTGAAAATGCATTGTATGCTTTGAAGCCTCTTGTACAATTTTGGGATAAAGTTATACAATTTAGAGTGCAATTGTATGATTTGGAGTGTAGTTGTACAATTTAGAGTACAATTATATGATTTAGAGTGTAGTTGTATGATTTAGAGTGCAATTGTATGATTTGAAGTGTAGTTGTATGATTTTGAGTGCAATTGTATGATTTGAAGTGCAGTTGTATGATTTGGGAAGCAATTGTATGATTATAGGTGTAGATTGTACATAATTAGGGCAAATTATGTGCTTTTGGGTGTAATTATCTAAATATTATGGAATTATACAAAATTGGTGCAGAGTGAAGAAGAGTGGTTTTAAAAAATTAATACCTATAAAGGATGAGCACCGAGAGGGAATTATAATCTCACATTCAAAAAATTATGGTAAGTCAAATAGAACACTCACCAGGACCACTACATCAAATAAATTCATGGCCTAGGCAAGGAAGATGATCTCCACTAAAGTACGAGGTAACCTACCCTATACAAGGGTAAGGATGAGGGTTCCAACTAAGATGAGGATGTAACTTTTATCCTTGGATAGGAAGAGGTTACAAGTAGTGGTGGGGATGTAATAATTAACATGGTGGTATAAGATAAGAGCAACCACAATTCAAAGAAGAACCCCAAATGGAACCCCCATGAGCACACCAAAGGGAACTTCAGAGTGAAGTTCATCGAGAAGCCACACCTAAAGATCAAAGTGACCTACCGAGTGATGAGGAAGGTGGTCAAGTTGAGATAAAGGACATATCCTTAATGCAATCAATAGGAGAATTTTGTCAAAAATGGTGGAGTGAACATCTTGAGAATCACCCAGTAAATTTGGCTCTCTTGAAGGTGGGTATAAGCATTCTAGCACAAGTAATTCCATTCAAAAATATATTCTTTAATGAGTACTTGTTATAGATTGTATAGTCATATGATATCAAGAAAATTTTCACCTATATTTGCATTGGGAATAAAAATTTGAAGGTGGAGTTCTCAATTGTGCATTTTTAACAAATTTTGGGTTGTCAAGGGAAAGGTAACCAATTAAGAAAGGTCATGTTGACTCAGTTGAAACTAAAATTATTGAGTGAATTGACAATGATCAAATTTCCAACAACTACTAAGAAGGACATAGAATTAAGCAAAGCTAGAATTATAGTGCACCATGAACATGGTAATATCTCGACTATCTAACGAGGCATGATCTTTAGATATTCCAATGTGGATGGCATGGCATGTTGAAGGTGTTATACAAGGAGTACAATATGATTGGGGCACATACTTATCTCAATAAAATTCAATGGTTGTTGCATATAATGAAGATTTTTTCATGACATTCCACTCAATTGTAGTCATGTTGGATGTGGTATCTCATGCATAAATTCCCTTTTATGGGTTAACATCACCTAGATATTTATCAAAGAACCATCCTTTAATACTATGATGGGAAAATATAGTTCTAATATAGAAAGCCACTCCAAAGAAGCTATAAAGCAACAAAAACCATGCATCTAACTATGCAACATGTAATCAATTCATGAAAAATATTAAGTAACCATATTGACACAAAAATAAAGAAAGTAGGATGCTCTTATCACTAATAATTGGGCAAATGGTTACAATATATCCCTCTTAGGGATTCACCAATGATACATTATTACAATATGTAACCCCAAAAGGGGAAAATATGCAATCCGTAGAGTTCTTGCTCTTTCAAATATGATAATGGAAGGTTCATTGGCAACATCCACTTTATGACGCCAAGAAAAGTGATCTTGATGATGAAATGCTCCTGCTAATACCTGTAACCTGCACATAAAGAAACTACAAAGGCATCAATAACATATGAAATCCTCCCAAGATGAGGCCTATTTCTTGATAATAAAATTGTGAAGCAAATGCGTAAAGAAATAAGGACATGCATGAAAATAGTAAAAGAATGCATAAAATTCTGAAAATGATACTACTAATCTATGTTAAGAAAAAAATTAAAAGCAAGTAAGACTAATAAAACTAGAAAATATAGGTAAAATAAATTTCACTGCAAGGTCATCCTTGATTAGAACGGTTGGATCTACTAGTCATCTTTGGCATCGGTGGCGGTGCATGCGGGCCACTATCAAAAATAGCGACCACAAAACAGAGACTTTATTTTGTAATCTCAATGAATGGTGATAGTCAATTTGAATGCCAAATTGATGTTCAAGGATCAGTGTGTCTAGAAATAAAGTTGGGTCACAGAATTGGCTCAGAATTGATGGCAAATTGATGAAGAAAAGCAGTGTAATTGGTCCTCAAGCTCTCCAAAGCTCTATGGATGAAAAATATAGCTTCATAATGCAATTTTAGCAACACCATGGTGCTTATGAGAAATTAGACTCTCTGGTCAAAAAAGGGTAGCACTTCATTGCATTATATTGGGGGTCAATTCTCTATATTTCTCTTGTTTTTGGCCACCTTAAATAGACTTCCCAAATTGGGATCCTAGCTTGTTGAGGAAGCCAAGAATAAATATTCGGTTAGGCTCAAGGAAGTTAGACGATGCTTAAAAAATCTTCTTGAACCAAAATTATTGCATATTGTTTGTGATGTAAAATATTTTACTCAACTTAGGGAGCCCAAGTTTGTTACATATAAGGTCATATTCGATCGAAATGGATCACTCTATGGTCATCATCAGTGCTAGCGGCTATGAGGTCATCACTAGAGGGGATAGCGGTGCAAGCTATAAAGGACTATTTGCCCTTTTTGAGTGGTTAGAACCATTGTTAGATCTTGGAAATGTCCAAGATGAATCAAATGGCCTAAAACGATGTCCACATGAGTAGCCTTCTCAAAATGATGTGTTTTAGGTATCTACAGATGCTTATTTTTGAGATGTGTTGTGGGAAAACACAACACTAAGAAAAAATAGACAACCTAACATCACATTGTAGGTTGATTGATGTTCATTGATCTGGTCAACTTTAGATACCCCAATCATGGAAAGAGCATGCATCTCTAAATCATTGCTTTTAACAAAATTAAAGAGAATAATTCAAGTAAACCTTTTGATGAGGTATACTTGATCTTAGTACATTGTTCAATCATGAAGAGGTAAGGCCTATGAAACATTGCTACTTAAAGAATGTCCAACATTTTTTCAATTAAAATTTGTGCTTGTTGTCTACCCCAAGCAAGAGCATGATTTTCTTTGGCAATGATTCATGAACAAACGCAATTACATGATTAGGTGTTTTATTGTTGATTTTGATTATGATTGTTATTATTATGACTACCCCCTCAAGAAACACATCGATGAGGGTATGTAAAATGATTAATGAGTTTCTTAACCAATATGAATTGTATGATGACCAAATTTATAGATCTCTTTGTATCTTTTGGATTGACCAAAGGAAACTAGGCTTCTTTGGAGCATTTTGAGATTTGACCAAAGGAAATTAGGTATCTTTGGAGCGTTTTGAAATTACGATAGCAAGGCAAAGGGCACAACCTTTGCAACTAGGCCATTGGTTTGAGTAGATGCAAGTAAAAGGACACAACCTTTTAAATAGGCAATTTATTATGATTATATGCAAGGCAAATGGTGTAACCTTTTGGAAACCTGTAATTGAGTATGTTGATATGTAAGGCAAAGGGCGTAACCTTTTGGAAACCTAGCGATTGCTTTTATTTCTTAGAAATTTGGGGTTTTCTAATGACTATGCCCCATTGGATGTGTGTAACTATTTAATTAATTTGCAATTTTGAGCTTTTGTACCATTAGATGTGATTAAATGCCCACTATGAAACTCATGATGCTGAGAAATTAAGT
The DNA here is from genome assembly GCA_028583015.1 of Wollemia nobilis. Taxonomy (NCBI): domain Eukaryota; kingdom Viridiplantae; phylum Streptophyta; class Pinopsida; order Araucariales; family Araucariaceae; genus Wollemia; species Wollemia nobilis. The sequence continues at coordinate 680,738 of JAQPPZ010001417.1, read as the reverse complement.
GGATTTATTACTCGTTGGTGGTCGTCATGAGGAATAATGGTGGTGATATGTAAATTTTGAGGCCATAATGAGGATCAATGGTTGCACTAGAATGTGACCATCCTCAAAGAGAGTGGCTACCAATTTTGAAAAATATAAAAGGAATTTTTGGTATTTTTTACTGTCATTTTACCATCTGGTAGTGAGTGAAAAGGTGAGCTCTAAGGATAGAGAGATAAAATTTGATGGAACACTATTGGAATTATACTATACCATGATGGTGGTTTATTTGGAGGCTTATGTGAGTGGTAGATTCAAATATCCTAAGGTAGAATCTCCATATCTCACTTGTTAATTATGCACAATAAAATGAACTTATTAATTAATAGGTTAAATGAACCTCACTAAACTATAGGTAATGAACCTCGCCCCTTAGTTTAGGATTTAGCTTAGGATAGCTTAAGAGTATGTGGGTTTAATTTTTTTCTTTTATGAGGTGTGAAATGCCCCCACGTGGGGGCCACTACAAGGTCATCCTTGGTAGGTGCGGCACCCGATTGGCCAAATGGGGGCCATCAGAGGCACTGGTGCCAATGTTCAAATCCCAATGGTCAAACATTTAATCATTGGTAGTGGACATCATGGGTTTTAGTGGTAGATATGGTGACCATCAATTCCATGAGTGACGGTGAACCTTAGGCAAACTTTTTGAACATTTTTATTGATTTTTGAAAAAAAATTGATGTTTTTGATGATTTTTTTTTTGGATTTTTTTTATTTTTGATGATTTTGACTAATATGATTAGTTATTTGCTTTGAATTATGTGACGTTGGATATCAAACTCTGAGAACTTGTGCTAGGTAGCCCAACCTATTTTTGGAATTACAACCTTAGATAATTATTAATGAACTTGGTTTGAGGTGATTGGCCTCAAATAGGTTGTGTGATTATTGACTATGATGTCAAATTAGTCATACCTTATGAACCTGTATCATTTATGGGACAACAAGACCAACACATTCCATCTCCCAATTGGAAATATGATGATGATTTTGGAGGACGTCTACCATATTTTTAGGATCCCTATAGATGAATTGACCATCACTTCTACTCTAATGCAAGATCGGGAGATAGTTCTAGAGTGGGTGTTTGGCACCAAGGCAACAAAGGAATTGGTAGATATAGATCACGGTGGGACCTTAGTCTAGAGATAGTATGAGTTACGTATATACTCTCGATGCTAGATAGTGTTGATTTTTTACTATGTCTCCACCATATGATCACTGAAAGCATCATCATCATCGTTATTGATCATATTCAATGTTCCTCTTCTGTCTACCAAGGAACTCTAGTATTCCAACACTTTGTCATACAAAAATTTATCCAACTGATATGAAGACAAATAAATTCTTAAATAATTTTCTAAATTCTTGTCGAGTCTATTACGGATTTTAGATATAACAAAAACAAGTGCATTGAAAACTCTTTCATCTTCAACTGACCCCAAAATCATTGTTTCACATAATTCATATAAACAAAAGTATTCACTTATAGTATCTTTTAAGACTGTGCTTGGATATAATTTTTTCCACAAACGTGTAGTGGAACCAATATCATGGACACTTGTCACAATTGATGTTTGCAAAACCATTGTTCTTCCAAAATGTGATGACTGTTCTTTCAAAAGATCACTATTGCATATACCATTAATTTCAACACCATTGACTTCCACACTCTTACTAAAATGGTCAATGATATTACCCATATATTTAATAAACAACTCATTTGTAGAACTTTATTCAGTACAAGATCCCTAAAACATGGGGTTAAAATCACCCATGGAATCAAGCAACACGTCTCTCTCAAACCATTCTCTTATCTCACCTGTCAATTTTTTTGCTATATCTGACAAATTACTCTTTTTTCTATATTACAACATGAAATCTATTATGTTTTACAGGAACTTCTTCAAAATATTCCACAACAATACTTGATTGCCTTTCAAAACAATAATTAGGTATCATATTTTCATGAACATAACTATAGATATGATCATTGATGTCAAACTTCAAGAAGCTTTTTGGATTGTTCACGTTTATCAATGTATTCCAACTATCAAATATAGGTTCTATAAAATCTGCATTAGACACATATAATGTATCAAGAAACACGCATATTTGGTTTCTCATCCTCATAAAATCCATGATATAGATGGATCTCTCTTGTGCAAAATTAATTAATCTGTTCATTTATTTTAAAATTTGAAGAATACCACATAATGTCAAAAGTGTTTCCAAGTCAGTCAAACGGAACAACATATATTTTGCCTTATCAACTATTCTGCGATTTGCATGCATAAACCCTGTCAATGATTGATATTCTGCCAAAACTCTTTGAGTAGGTTGATATAGTGAAATCCATCTTGTATCCACATCTTTTAACAATTTTTTTCCCTTCTATAACTCCTAGTGCAAATTTTTGAAACTCTGCAAATATTTTCGGACTTAATGAGAAATAAGAATGAATATCACGAACAAGGTTTTCTACTTTAGCAACATTTGAAAATGTGCTCACAATTTTATATGCAAGATTTACTCTATGAGCCATACAGTGAATGGGGATCATATATGGGGTAATTGTGGTTTGGATTTGAACATACAGACTAGACCTGTGACCTTGCATAATAGTAGCTCCATCAGCTCCAACGCAAATTAACTTTGTTGCTATGTCTATATCATTCATTCTCGCAATATTCTTTAAACTTTTAATAACAACCTTATAAATATTTTTTGCATTTAAAATTTTCAACATCTTATGTATTCTCAACAAAATAGGCCTTCTAACATGATTTTTAAATGTGTACACATGCATGCAAATCAAATAAGTGTTATCTACAATTGTTACCTCATCAATAGAAAGTGAAATGAATTTGGCAAGTTTTACTTGCACCCTTAGGTCTTCTTTCTCAACCAAAGATAAACATTTTACCATTTTCCAACCACTTCGGTTTGACTAATGAGAACTAGTAAGGTTTTGCACTTTAAAAATACATAATAGCTACTTATAATAAATAAAATTGGACATTGGTCTACATTTCTTGAGAATATTGTAAACAATGGCAAACTGCTTACTTTTTGAAGCAAAAATTGTCTTCTATAATTTGTGAAATTGGGCTCCAATTGTTCCACCTTTCTCAACAAGAGATTTTTGTTGCTTTAAGTTATTGTCATATTCTATAGCATATCTTAAATGCATACGTTCTAATGCATCCTTCCACTTAACTTCTTTACTAACTTCACCATTACTTTTTATAACTTTTACATAAGATTTTCTAGCATGTTTTTCAATTGTATCAATCTTGTTTTGAAGCCTATGATCCTTACCAAGTCTCCAACTGCAAAATCATCTATATTATTTTTCATCAATTTGGTTGTCCTCATTCATGATAGGCTCAAGCCAGGGAAATCTTCCTACCCATTCTTTCCTAAATCCCCTTCCAAGTATCCAGAGAGATGCTTTTCTTTTTTTGAAATTTTTGGTTGAAGATTCAATTGAAGTTTGTAATGATTTTGATTTATCACTTTCATTTTCAATTGTGATGCCATTTTGTGTGTTGTCTTCAGGTGTTTTTTGGATGTCATTTCTAAGGGGATTTTTAATGAAAGGCATATCTTCTTGGGTAATATCTTCAAGTGGAGGCATATCAATATCGACAGGGTATTCTGCATAGTAGCATACCATAATATTTTTTATCACTATTGGATGAAAACATTTACAAAAAAATATTCAAATCGTCAATCAAGCACATAATAGGAAGTCAAAAATCATTTGTAACTTGAATTTGCACAAATGTCATTGGCTCATCGCATTTCAAAGTTTGGATAAAATATTTGAGGATACTCTTTTTATTAGAAGATTTGGTGCCCTTCTTTCCATCACTGGCTGACATTTTACTAGTGACAAAAAAAAAAAAGTTAAAGAGGGTGTATTTTTTGGAGGCCTTGAGATAATATTGTAAATAGAATAAACAATGTTTGTGTGGTAAATTATACATACTTTTTTCCAACCATTCTTTATTGTGATTTTATCAGTTTATGCCACTAGTTATTTTCTAGTGAAAGCACTCTAATAGAGAACAAGAGCATCAATATATCAATAGAGAACCAAAGCATTTACTCATGTATAATCTTAGCAAGGAAAAAAAATATTTGAATTAAAACTAAGAATCAAAGAGTTTTAAAACATTCAAAACATGACAAAACAGAGAAAAACAAGGGAATAGAGCAATGACATTCCATATGTCGAAGAGGGTTCCGATATTGGTGTGGTGCGAAAAATCCTTAAATAAAAAATAAAATGTAGAACCAAGAAAAATAACAAGCAAAACATGGAAAAATAAAGAAAAACATGGCAAGCAGAGAAGTGATAGAGAACCTGTTGCTAAAAGATGTTCCAACCGTATGCAAGAAAACTTTTTTTGGCTGTATACAGGAAATATCCTGGTACACATAGTTTCATTTGGCTGCACGACAGCCTCTGAATTTAGAAATGGATCCACCTGACTACACAGAAGGTTCCAAGTACAAGAATGTTCCATCTGATTGCACGATAGGTTCTGGGTATAGGAATGTTTCTTCTGGTTGCATGATAGGTTTCAAGTACATGAATGTTCCATCTAGTTGCACGGTAGGTTATGAAAGCAAGAAAGGTTTCATTCAGTTGCATGACGGGATATGGAATATGGAAAGGATCCGTTCGGTTGCACGATGGGTTTCAAATGTAGGACTGTTTTCACTCAGATGCACAGCAGGTTCCAGATGCAGGGATGATTTTGGCTGATTGCACGATAGGTTCAATCATACAACACTATATGGCTTCAGAATTAGTTCTATTTGATTGCAAAAAATGACATAGTTTCATTCGATTACTAAATTTGTTACGATCGATAGCAGAAAAGGTTTTGATTTTGTGAAGAATTATGTCGATATTTTCCCTAGGGTGTTAATTATATATAGAGGTATACTTTGCGAGTTTGACGAGATAATTTAGAAATTATAAAATTTTAGGGTGAAAAGGGTACTTTATTTAGGCGGGATTACTTCTGAATTTTTTAAAATATTTGTGATACTCTCATCAAAGTACGGCTAACCGACATCAAAAATTTATTTTTTCCTGAAAATTACGGCTACATGGCCGACGTCTGGGTCTCAAAAATTTTGCAAATTTGAATTTTCAAAAATGATTTTTTTTGCCCCAATGGCGAATTTTTGTCGCTATGCATAACCCTGATTTGCATAGTATAGTTTCTTTTCTTCCATTTTTTTAAAATAAAATCTAGTAGAGAGCAAAGTGTATCTATAAAAAGGAGAGCTTTTTCTAAAAAAGCCAAGGTTGTTTTCCATAAAATCTAGGGTTTGAAGAATTATACTATAGACAAACCCTAAGTTGTGGATAATTTTCTAACAAGCTAGTGTTTGTTGGATTTTTCTAGAAAAGCAAAAAGGAGAATGAAGTTAAAACCCTAAAATTCATGCAAAAAATTGTGAGAGTAAAGACATTTTAGCCATTGCATGCAGAAGAGTACATGGGATAAGGTCGTCCAAATTAAGAATTTGCACAAATTGCCAAAAAATGAATTGTACAAATAAAAAAATTGCACAATAAAAAATGGAAGACTATACAAATAATCCAAAAAATGCACTGTGAGAGGCAATTGCACAAAGATAGAAAAAAGCACTAGGAAAATCTTACAAATCCAAAGAGTAAGCAAATTTTGGATTGAGTGTAGACCTCAACAACAATTGTATGATTTTGAAAATGCATTGTATGCTTTGAAGCCTCTTGTACAATTTTGGGATAAAGTTGTACAATTTAGAGTGCAATTGTATGATTTGGAGTGTAGTTGTACAATTTAGAGTACAATTATATGATTCAGAGTGCAATTGTATGATTTGAAGTGCAGTTGTATTATTTTTAGTGCAATTGTATGATTTGAAGTGTAGTTGTATGATTTGGGAAGCAATTGTATGATTCTAGGTGTAGATTGTACATAATTAGGCAAATTGTGTGCTTTTGGGTGTAATTATCTAAATATTATGGAATTATACGAAATTGGTGCAGAGTGAAGAAGAGTGGTTTTAGAAAATTAAGACCTATAAAGGATGAGCACCAAGAGGGAATTCTAATATCACATTCAAAAAATTATGGTAAGTCAAATAGAACACTCACCAGGACCACTACATCAAAGAAATTCATGGCCTAGGCAAGGAAGAGGATCTCCACTAAGGTACGAGGTAACCTACCCTATACAAGGGTAAGGATGAGGATTCCAACTAAGATGAGGATGTAACTTTTATCCTTGGATAGGAAGAGGTTACAAGTAGTGATGGGGATGCAAAAATTAACATGGTGGTAGAAGAGAAGAGCAACCACAATTCAAAGAAGAACCCCAAATGGAACCCCCATGAGCACACCAAAGGGAACTTCAGAGTGAAGTTCATCGAGAAGCCACACCTAAAGATCAAAGTGACCTACTGAGTGATGAGGAAGGTGGTCAAGTTGAGCTAAAGGACATATCCTTCATGTAATCAATAGGATAATTTTATCAAAAATGGTGGAGTGAACATCTTGAGAATCACTCAGTAAATTTGGCTCTCATGAAGGTGGGTATAAGCATTCTAGCACAAGTAATTCCATTCAAAAATATATTCTTCAATGAGTACTTGTTATAGATTGTATAGTCATATGATATCAAGAAAAATTGCACCTATATTTGCATTGGGAATCAACATTTGAAGGTGGAGTTCTTAGTTGTGCATTTTTAACAAATTTTGGGTTGTCAAGGGAAAGGTAACCAATTAAGAAAGGTCTTGTTGACTCGATTGAAACTCAAATTATTGAGTGAATTGACAACGATCAAATTTCCAAAAACTACTAAGTCCTTCAGAGTAGGACATAGAATTAAGCAGAACCAGTTGAAGGATATAAAATTATAGTGCACCATGAATGTGGTAATATCTCAACTATCTAACGAGGCATGATATTTAGAGATTCCAATGTGTATGGCATGGCATGTTGAAGGTGTTATACAAGGAGTACAATATGATTGGGGCACATACTTATCTAAATTAAATTCAATGGTTGTTGCATAGAATGAAGAGTTTTTTCATGACATTCCACTCAATTGTAGTCATGTTGGATGTGGTATCTCATGCATAAATTCCCTTTTATGGGTTAACATCACCTAGATATTTATCGAAGAGCCATCCTTTAATACTACGATGGAAAAATATAGTTCTAATATAGAAAGCCACTCCAAAGAAGCTGTAAAGCAACAAAAACCATGCATCTAACTATGTAACATGTAATCAATTGATGAAAAATATTAACCATATTGACACAAAAATAAAGAAAGTAGGATGCTCTTCTCATTAATAATTTGGAAAATGGTTACAATAGATCCCTCTTAGGGATTCACCAATGATACATTATTACAATATGTAACCCCAAAAGGGTAAAATATGCAATCTGTAGAGTTCTTTATCTTTCAAATCTAATAATGGAAGGTTCATTAGTAACATCTACTTTATGATGCCAATAAAGGTGATCTTGATGATGAAATGCTCCTGCTAAGGCCTGTAACCTGCACATAAAGAAACTGCAAAGGCATCAATAGCTTATGAAAGCCTCCCAAGATGAGGCCTATTTCTTGATAATAAAAACTATGAAGAAAATGCGTAAAGAAATAAGGACATGCATGAAAATAGTAAAAGAATGCATAAAATATTTAAAATGATACTTCTAATCTATGTTAAGAACAAAATTAAAAGCAACTAAGACTAATAAAACTAGAAAATATAGGTAAAATAAATTTCACTGCAAGTTCATCCTCAATTAGAACGGTTGGCTCTATTGGTCATCTTCGGCATCAGTCTCGGTGCATGCGGGCCACTATCAAAAATAGCGACCACCAAACAGAGACTTTATTCTCTAAGCTCGATGAATGGTGATAGTCAATTTGAATGCCAAATTGATGTTCAAGGATCAGTGTGTCTAGAAATATAGTTGGGTCATAGAATTGGCTTAGAATTGATGGCAAATTGATGAAGAAAAGTAGTGTAATTGGTCCTCAAGCTCTCCAAAGCTCTATGGATAAAAAATATAGCTTCATAATGCAATTTTAGCAGCACCATGGTGCTTATGATAAATTGCACTCTCTATTCACAAAAGGGTAGCACTTCATTGCATTCTATTGGGGATCAATTCTCTATATTCTCTCTTGTTTTTGGGCACCTTAAATAGACTTCCCAAATTGGGATCCTAGCTTGTTGAGGAAGCCAAGAATCAAGATTCGGTTAGGCTCAAGGAGGTTAGATGATTCTTAAAGAAGCTTCTTGAACCAAAATTATTATAGATTGGTTGTGATGTAATATATTTTACTCAGCTTAGGGAGCCCAAGTTTGTTACATATAAGGTCATATTCGATCAAAATGGATCGCTCTATGGTCATCATTAGTGCTAGTAGCTATGAGGTCATCACTAGAGGGGATAGCGGTGCAAGCTGTAAAGGACTATTTTCCCCTTTTGGAGTGGTTAAAACCACTGTTATTTCTTGGAAATTTCCAAGATGAATCAAATGGCCTAAACTGATGTCCACATGAGTAGCCTCCTCAACATGATGTGTTTTAGGTATCTACAGATGCTTCTTTTTGAGATGTGTTGTGGGAAAACACAACACTGAGCAAAAATAGACAACCTAATATCACATTGTAGGTTGATTGATGTTCATTGATCTGGTCAACTTTAGATACCCCAATCATGGAAAGAGCATGCATCTCTAAATCATTGCTTCAAACAAAATTAAAGAGCATAATTCAAGTAAACCTTTTGATGAGGTATACTTGATCTTGGTACATTGTTCAATCATGAAGAGGTAAGGCCTATGAAACCTTCATGCTTCAATAATGCCAAAAATTTGTTTAATTAAAATTTTTGCTTGTTGTCTACCCCAAGCAAGAGCATGATTTTCTTTGGCAATGATTCATGAACAAACACAATTACATGATTAGGTGTTTGATTGTTGATTTTGATTATGATTGTTATTATTATGACTACCCCCTCAAGCAACACATCGATGAGGGTATGTAAAATTATTAAAGTTATCAGTTTCTTGACCAATATGACTTGTATGAGATGACCAAATTTATAGGTCTCTTTGTAGCTTTTGGATTGACCAAAGGAAACTAGGCTTCTTGGAGCATTTTGAGTTTTTACCAAAGGAAATTAGGTATCTTTGGAGCATTTTGAAATTGTGATAGCAAGACAAAGGGCACAACCTTTGTAACTAGGCCATTGATTTGAGTAGATGAAAGAAAAAGGGCACAAAATTTTAACCTTGCAATTGATTATGATTATATGCAAGGCAAAGAGTGTAACCTTTTGGAAACCTATAATTGAGTATGTTGATATGTAAGGCAAAGGGCGTAACCTTTTGGAAACCTAGCAATTGCTTTTATTGCTTAGAAATTTGGGGTTTGCTAATGAATATGCCCCATTGGATGTGTGTAACTATTTAATTAATTTGCAATTTTGAGGTTTTGTACCATTAGATGTGATTAAATGCCCACTATGAAACTCATGATGCTGAGAAATTAAGTGGATTTATTACTCGTTGGTGGCCGTCATGAGGAATAATGGTGGTGATATGTAAATTTTAAGGCAATAATGAGGATCAATTGTTGCACTACAATGTGACCATCCTCAAAGAGAATGACTACCAATTTTGAAAAATATAAAAGAATTTTTTGGTATTTTTACTGTCATTTTACCATCTAGTAGTGAGAGAAAAGGTGAGCTCTAAGGATAGAGAGATAAAATTTGATGTGGAACACTGTTGGAATTATCCTAGACCATTATGGTGATTTATTTGGAGGCTTCTATGAGTGGTAGAGTCAAATATCCTAAGGTAGAATCTTCGTATCTCACTTGTGAATTATGCACAATAAAATGAACTTCATTAATTAATGGGTTAAATGAACCTCACTAAATTGTAGGTAATGAACCTCACCCCTTAGTTTAGAATTTATCTTAGGATAGCTTAAGAGTATGTAGGTTTAATTTTTTTCTTTTAAGCGGTGTGAAATGCCCCCATGTGGGGGCCACTACAAGGTCATCCTTGGTAGGTGCGGCACCCGATTGGCCAAATGGGGGCCATCAGAGGGGCTGGTGGCGGTGTTCAAATCCCAATGGTCAAAAATTTAATCATTGGCAGTGGACATCATGGGTTTCAATGGTAGCTATGGTGACCATCAATGCCATGAGCGACAGTGAACTTTAGGCTGATTTTTTGAACATTTTTATTGATTTTTGAAAAAAAATTAAAGTTTTTGATGATTTTTTTTTTGGATTTTTTTATTTTTGATTATTTTGACTAATATTATTAGTTATTTGCTTTGAATTATGTGATGTTGGATATAAAACTATGATATCTTGTGCTAGGTATCCCAACCTACTTTTGGAATTACAACCTTAGATAATGATGAATGGACTTGGTTTGAGGTGATTGGCCTCAAATAGGTTGTGTGATTATCGACTGTGATGTCAAATTAGTCATACCTTACAGACCTGGCTCATTTATGGGACAAAAATACCAAAACATTCCATCTCCCCATTGGAGAGATGACGGTGATTTTGGAGGACGTTTACCACATTTTTAGGATCCCTATAGATGAATTGACCATCACTTCTACTCTAATGCAATATTGGGAGATAGTTCTAGAGTGGGTGTTTAGCACCAAGGCAAAAGAGGCATTTGTAGGTATATATCATGGTGGGATCTTAGTCTAGAGATGGTATGTGTGATGTATATACTCTCGATACTAGGTAGTGTTGATTCACATCATCTTGAATGTGCTACTACCAGACTCATCAAGAGCAAGGTTCCATTGGAACCTCTTAGACATGGTGCAAACCTAGTTGAGTGTGACACATAACATCCAATTATTATGGTATGGGGGAGCACACTATTAGCATAGCTCTACAATGAGTTGTATGAGATTGAGCATAGGTGATAAGTGGGAGTGGGATGCAACCTACTACTATAGATCTAGGGATGAGAGCATATCTGAGTGGAAAGACCTATTGGACTACCAGTACCCATGGCTAACCTAGATGATGATAACAACTACTACATAGCATAGTAGCCCTAGGATATGAATATTAGCTAGATCCAACCACATGCAAGGATGTTCACACACTATACTATTTCTTTAGAGGGACTATAGTGTGGGTAGATCATATGGAGATATTATATAGGTTATCCTAAATGACTAGAACCAAGGAGGTATCTATACAAAATTAAGCATAAAATATAGCTCATGTGGCACCACATGAAGGAAAGAGCATATTTCCATTACTCTCAAGTGAGTAGGTGAAGAACACAAGCTTATACTGAGAGGGAGGGTGAACAGTATAATACCACTGCTTTTCTTTCCAATCAATATTATGTAATGTAAAGATAACAATATCAACAATAGTAACCAAAGCAATACATAAATAATCACACACAATAGAGACACCAATTTAACATGGTTCACCCAATGTGGGCTACTCCACGAAAAAAATATTTCACTAATATTTTCTCAATAAATCTCTTGGTAATCCTTTCCCTATTACAATGTTTATGGACCTCTGTCCAAATGAGACACCAATCTCCTAAATCAAGTTCATGGATCTCTATCCATAGGAGAACTCCTTTCTCCTTTTACTCTAGATGGTGATCTTCTAGAATAACTATTACCCCCACTGCTCTGGCTAATGGATCTCTATCCACTAAATACACATGTCTAAAGGCACATGTCCTCACTTCCATGGCTAATGGATCTCTATCCACTAGAGACTGTAATCCTCTATACTTTATCACCTCCAAATATTTATCTAAAATATGTACTAAACATAGTCTGTCATTCTACCACAAATATATCCTCAATATTTATCTCTGGTCTAGCACAAACCTATCCTCTGATCTAAACCAAAATCTATCCTTGAATATGTACTAAACACAGTCCTTTTGTCTAGCACAAATCTATCCTCAATATTTGTCTTTGGTTTAGCACAATCTTGTCTTCAAATCTACATCGATATCTATCCTTGAATCTATACTAAACATAGTCCTTCGATCTAGCATAAATATATCCTCAATATCTATCCTCAAGCCTTAACTCAAGGCTTCACTCAATCTCAATTCAACTCTGTTGGATCTACCCCAACCCTTAACTCAAGGTTTGAATAAATAAATCAATCAATGCTGCTCTCAAGTATTCTTAAAGACTTGTCTCAAATCTGCCTTGTAATATTCCTCAAAAGCTCACACCAATATGTCCATAAGCCTTCTCTAGAACTTGTCTAATATTCTCAATAATTCCTCTCAAGAACTTATCCAAATCTTCTCAATAAGTCCTCATAATAACTTATTCAAATCTGCTCTCAATATGTATTGTAAGCTTCCACAAAAGCTTACTCAAATCTATCCACAAGTCTTCTCAAAGACTTGCCTCAAATCTAATCAACAAGTCCAATCTAGAAATTGTCCAATCTCATAGAAATATAAAGAGAATTTTTAGAGACTCAATATGCTCTATACTCATCACAATGTTCAATCACTTTCAATCACTCTTTCAAAAACATACAGAGAATTGTTAGACTCAATATGCTTCAACTCAATCACTTTCTCAATTCAATTTATAATATAGAATAGTTTATTTTTGGAACTTGAAAAATCACCTCACACATCCACTTGACTAGGCTCAACCAAGTCTAATCAACCAATCATTCAATAAAATAATCCTTACTCACAAACCCTAGTCCAAGCATATGATCACTCACTCAAAATATTTCCAACAATGCTCAACAACAAATATCACATAACAATGATAATCATGTTCTTTTCAAACCCTAGTTTAATTTCTTTGCTCAACAACTCACTTCAACAACAATGCTTATAAAACAACTCTCACATAACAATGATACTCATGTTCTTTTCAAATCCTAGTTCAAGTTCTTTGCTCATCAAAAAACTTCAAAAACAATGCTTATAAAAAAACTCTCACATAATAATGATACTCATGTTCTTTTCAGACCCTATTTCAAGTTCTTCACACAACCAATGGCTTCAACAACAATGCTTATAAAACAAGGTTTTAATAACAACTATTTATTCTAGAAAACCTTGAAGCATTAACTCAACACACTCAATAAGGATGTCCTAATCAATTCCTTTTCACTCCAAACTTATTTTCATAAAACCAATCAATCAACTCAACTATAGAAGAATGTGATCATACCTTTTCTTTATGATGAAGGAACCTCAAATATATGCCACAACCACAAACACTTATATGCCAAACTCAAAGAGGTTAGAAGATAAATATTTCTCACAATGTAATGCAAAAACTCAATTACACATTATCACTCCATATTTAAAAACAACCATCAACATACATAAGATATTTATCCAATAACACCTTATAATCTCCCAATTAAAATAAATTTAACATCCACCAAAATTAACTCAAAAACTCTTTAATTAGATTTAATGGCAAAAAGAACTTTGGAAAAAATCAAATCCACTTTCCTTATAACTCCAATAACATAAATTAATTACCAAGCAAGCAATCTTCCATATACCCTTATAACTCCAAATAACATAAATTAATTACCAAGAAAGCAACCTTTCATATACCCTTATAACTCCAAATAACATCTTAGGAAAACATTAGGTAAATAAAAATATTTAATTAAAAGTACCTTTGCCACTTGTGGGATTCGAACCCACAACCACTGCCTCCTCATGCACCCTAGTCACGGGCTTGACCACCACTTATGCTAGGAACACACTTGTAAGGCTAAGAGCACAATGCAATCCTTCTTCCCAAGCTTGGCACTTTTAAAAAGTGTGTGCCAAAATATTTCCACCATGACACTCAAGACAAACATGCCAACAACCTCCATGCAAATCGATCATGGTCACTTCCACTCCTAACGCTCTCATGAAATGTGCACTACCAATGGACCACACTATCCAATGGGAGTGAGGCCTTAAGCCCTCTCCACTAGTCTTCTTGGTGCTAAAAGACAAAACAATTCTTGTTTTCCTTCTCAACGATTTGCACAAAATAAAATTTGCTCAGTTGCTTGAATATTAATCAATGAAGGTGAGTTTTGAATGCCCCTTTGGCATGGTATTTATACACAAAATCCATCATTTGACTTAGACATCGATGCTCCATAAAATTTGATGACGTCGGTGGGGAAAAGACAATTGCAATTTAAATTTAAACTTTGCCAACCTTACCATAAGGTAATTTAATTAAATTATAAATTAATTAATAATAATATTAATTAGTATAATTAAGTTATAATTAATTTAATTCTTAGGCCTCTCCATAGGTTTTAAGAAAAACATTTTATTTTGCCATCAATGGTTTTGAGAAAAACCATTTAAATCATGCTTTACATAAAGCTCTTTTGGAACCAATCAAAATACAATATTTCTTAGAACCTTTTTACATAAATGATAACTACTATTCCTCAAAATGTCCAACAATCTTCCCCTTTGTCATTGATGGCAACCCAAACTCTTTTTACCAGAAACTTAACCTTTTCTAGGTTCTGCTCCCCCTGGGACTTTGCTCCCCTTGGCTAAAATCTCTCCTTGTTGCTCAAATACTAAATCTCTCCCCCTTACTCAAATATCTCCCCCTTTGAAATCAATGGAAAAGGGTCACCTTTGGGTCTCGGGGCTAATAATGAGCCTCTTAGCTTATCCCCTCCCCCACCTCCTCATGATGTGGTTAATTTCAATGTGGGAGTATTTCTATTCCTAGAAAACATTGGTCTTTACATTTTTCTTCTTTTCTTCTTTTCTAATCCTTATGATTCCTCTAACTATTCCTTTCCATGTCCATGTTCCTATTCTTGTTAATATCCATATTCTTGTTCCTGTTCATATCCATATTCATGTTCCTATTCATATACATATTTTTGTTCCTGTTCATATCTATGTTCTTGTTCCTATTCCCATTCCTGTTCATATCCATGTTCTGGTTCATGTTCCTGTTCCTATTCCTATTTTTGTTCATACTTGATTATGGAATGTTTGCTCTACACCACTTTGTTGTGTGACCATCATTATTGCACTTATAACACTTAATTTTATTATTCCTTGGAGGTGCAAATGTCTTAGGATTTCCCCTAGTAAAGCCATATCCTCTTCTATCATGAACCCTGCAATTCATTACCTTGTGACCAAACTGATTACATGAGTAACAATACCCATGGAAAAGTTATCTATTTCCATATTCCTATATTTCATGTGTCCTACACTGTGAAACCATGTGCCCAAACCTGTGACATGAAAAACATCTTCTATTAAAATTTTATTGTCTTGATTTCATTGGTCTCTTAGTCTCTCTTGACCTATTCTAATTGTTGTTCCATACATTCCTTACTTGTGTACTGTTCCTTTCCTTTTTTGACTTTCTATTGTCCAACTTATCCTTAGAAGTCTCACTCTCTATTTTACTTCTTTTGATGCTTCTTCTTTTCTGGTGTTTGAGCTTTAATATCCTTTTTCTAATTCTTGTTTTCCTTGTTCTTCTTTAGAACTAAGTCCTATTTTGGTGACTGATGACCTTTGTGCATTGATAATCTTCTCTAAAGTCTTTGAATTTTTCTCAAACTTGTGTAGCTTGTCCGTAGAACCTTTTATTTTCATCCTTAGTGAAACTCTCTCATGCTCTAATATTTCACACTCTAGATATTTTGTCTTGAATTTTTTAGCCATACCTTCTATTTTCCTTGCCTCTTCAACCTTAATTTTGAAGTTAGTGAGCTCTTGTAGAAACTTTGATTTTTATTTCTCATATTCTTGAGCTTGAACCCTTAATCCTGAGTTCTCCCTTTTTAATTCTTCAAGATCAACAATAAGTCTTTCACATTCTAGCTCTTTTACCTTTGATTGTTCAACCATACTTTTTTAAACTCTCCTTGTCTTTTCAACCTTATATTTCAAGTCAGAGAGATCTCGTAGAAGCTTTGTCTTACATTTCACATCATCTTGTATTTGAGCCTTTAATTCTAAGTTCTCATTTTTCAACTTAACAAGTTCCTTAAGAGTAGCTTCCTCCTCTTTTTCTAAATTTCTCTCTTTAATAGGAGTATTTTATTCTATTACTAAAAGTACAATTTCTTATTCATACTTGTTTTGATTGTCTCTGCTATCCTTTTCTGAACCAACCTCTAGGACTTTAGTTTTGAGAAAATCATATTCATATTCACCACTACTATAACCATTTCAATAACCTGTATCATGACCGATTTGACCACAAACAAAACATTCTTCACCTTATTGTGGACAATAAGCTACATGGTGACATGTATTCCTACATCTGGTACAAAACTTTATCAATCTAATATTTTCTCCAGTGCTTGATTCATATCTTGAATCTATTTCCATTTTTTCTCCCAAAACAACAATATCAAATTCATCTTCTTTTTATTTCATGACCATGTGTGTTCTTTTATTCTTGTGTCTCATGGTTCTACCTTTACCTTTATTTACCATTTGTGTTCTTGTAAAGTCTCCCTTCAAGCTATTAAACCTTTTTCAAAAGAACCATCTCTAATACCAATTGAAGAACACAAGCTTATACTAAGAGGGGGGGTGAACAGTATAAGACCACTATTTGATTTTCTTTCCAATCAATATTATGCAATGCAAAGATCGCAATATCAACAACAGTAACCAAATCAATGCACAAATCATCACACACAATAGAGACACCAATTTAACATTGTTCACCCAATGTGGGCTACTCCACGGAGAAAATATTTCACTAATATTTTCTCAATAAATCTCTTGGGAATCCTTTCCCTATTTCAATGTTTATGGACTTCTGTTCAAAGGAGACACCAATCCCTTAAATCAAGTTCATGATCTCTATCCATAGGAGAACTCCTTTCTCCTTTTGCTTTGGCTGGTGATCTTCTAGAAGAACTATTGCCCCCACTGCTCTGGCTAATGGATCTCTATCCAATGAAGACACATGTCCTCACTACCCTGGCTAATGGATCTCTATCCACTAGAGACTATAATCCTTTGTACTCTATCACCTCCAAAGCTCTATTTCAAATTTATACTAAACATAGTTTGTTGGTCTAGCACAAATCTATCCTTAATATCTATCTCTGGTTTGACACAAACCTATCCTTTGATCTACATAAAACTCCATCCTTAAATATATACTAAACATAGTCCTTCAGTCTAGCACAAATCTATCCTCAATCTCTGTCTCTGGTCTAGCACAAACCTATACTCAAATATATACCAAAATCTATCCTTGAATTTATATTAAACACAGTATTTCGGTCTAGCAAAAATGTATCCTCAATCTCTATCCTCAAGCCTTAACTCAAGGCTTGACTAAATCTCAAGTCAACTCTGTTGGATCTGCCCCAAACCTTAACTCAAGGTTGAACACATCAAGCAATCAACTCTACTCTTAAGAATTCTCAAAGGATAATTAATTTAATAACCAAAAGGATTATTAAATTAAATTACAAATTAATATATAATTAAATTATTATAATTAATTATAATTAATTTAATTCCTTAGGCCTCTCCATAGGTTTTAAGAAAAACCTTTTATTTTGCCATCAATGGTTTTGAGAAAAACCATTTAAATCATTTTTTACATAAAGCTCTTTTGGAACCAATCAAAATGCAATCCTTCTTAGAACCTTTTGACATCAATGACAACTAATATTCCTCAAAATGTCCAACACTAGATAGTTATGCATAGCCCAGAATGTGCCAGAGGAGCTAGTCCTTTGTTGTTGGTGGAACATCAAGGTACAACTAATACCATCGTAGGCGACTAGATTAGCAAAGGAGGTGGATCCTCCCATTGTAGATATAGGTTTAGATGATCTAGGGACCATTATTGATTAGGATACTTGGTGGGTTTCTCAACTATAGCATGGAGGTGGTACTCTGGGTAGACCTAGGGAGGTGGCAGTGAAGGAGGATGGCAATGAGGATGAGCGATGAGTGCATCATAGGACAGAGGGTGAGTGGGGGCAGGTAGCAAGCTATATGGATAAGCCCCAATATGAGGAGGAGGATGAAGTGTATGCCTCGAGTGATGAGGCAGCACAACTACGGGCATAGGTACAGAGTCTACAGGTGTAGTTGTAGACCTCCCAAAGGTAAGTGCAGGAGTGGGATACATCTCTCACTATCGTATAGTGTTAGCTTAGTACTAGGCAGTAGTTTTGGTGGGGATACATGCAGAATAGGGCTCTCTTCTAGGCTCAGGTGTTGATCTCACAAACAGTGATTGATCAAGTTACAATAGAGAGGGATAATCTACATCTATAGCTAGTGACCAAGACTACAAAGGCATATGCTCTATAGGTACAACTAGAATTTGCTACTACGGGTCAGGTTGCACCTCCTACTCCATCCACTCAAGGTCTAGCAACATCAAGTGGGGACATAGAGATCATGAGATTATGATGACTCCTATATGAGAGCGTAACTCAGCATGGCATAGTTACAACGTATATCATCACTCTAGAGACTCATATTAGGATATGCGATGACATTCTATCATAGCAGTCTATAGTAAGGGGCTCCCAATGGAGTAGGCAAAATGAGTTTGGGTAGTCAACCATGCATCCCACTCACAAGTTAGGTGTATTATCATAGATATCGATAGGTACCAGCTCCAAGAAGCCTCGTAGAGATAGGGTTGAGGGTGGAGGTGACTCAGGGGGTGTAGCCTCCATTTAAAATGATATGATATCTCTATCATTTTTTAGTGTAATTTCTAAGGACCTACACAGTTGTAGCCTATGGGTATTTTTGTACCTTAATGTACTTTATTATTGACACATATATATGAGATCATCTCTTATGACTCATTATGTGCTATGGTTTATGATTTATGTTTATGTTATGGATGCATTAATAGATTTAATTCCTATGATGATGTGATTATGCTATTTATGTGATGTAATGATAAGATGCAATATGCATATGATTTATGTATTACTAGATGTGTAGATGTTCTACTTATGTATGCTTATATGGATGCAGTAGTGAATGCTAAATACATGTATTTGATTTATTTTGATGTTTATGCTTTTAAACTATGTTTATATGGTATGGTGAATGTAATGCATTAATTTCATGTGTATGGTCTAATACAAATGAACTTATATGCTTTAATCACTTAAAACATAAGGAATAAATCTAATTTATTTGTAACAGACTAATGTTCGACACCACAAAATGTATAAAAATCATGAATGAAAATGTGTACATCCATATGTAAGATGAAATGATGTGAGATATAGGGTGTTTCCCTATAATATTCTGCAAACTAAAATATATGCATAAAATAGTCAATGGCCATCTAAATATCATTGTTATCCATCCAGTATCTATCATATTCTATGAACACCCCTTAATAAAAAAAATTATAAGTAAAACTGTGATCTTTGGAATATGATTTGTTTCTATAGGGGAATTTTTAAGGTTTTCCATGAGACTTAAACAACCTATCTTATTAATCAAAAGTTGTATAATGACTACACAAGTCTTTTGAAAGATAAAAGTCTATTAAGAAGACCAAGATATTCACTATCCTTGTGTGTGCAAAGTGAATATATTAGATGAGTCATAAGACTACCTCATTGCCAAGTGGATTTCATTCAACTCATTGTTGTAATGAGGATAACCATATGGTCATCATGATCCTATGTTTAGATGTAGTTAGACTAGACTACTAGGCTATGTAAGCCACCTAAAGCTAGTTCATCCAGAAGCTGACATTGGTTTGTACAAAATAAGGTCGCTAATGTGATAGAAATATTGCCACATGTAATGATATTCCATTGTCAAGTAGGTTTCATTCAACCCATTGCTATAGTGGAGATCACCCCATGGCATTGAATACTGAATATTCCAAGCATTTAATCTCGTTACCCCCTTCTTTTATTTTAATTGCTTGGGATACTTTCTCATGCTTAGTGATGATAATCACTATTTATTTTGCATTTTTGTTTTATTTTTTAGCAAGGGATTTGCTTAGTGATGAAAATCACTATTTATTTTGATTTGCTTTGGGAATGTTTGCTTATTTTGTGTAAGAGCAAGGGATTTCTTGGGTAGGGGGGAGATTTTCCATTTATCAATGATCAACATTCTATACCATGCGTATAATAAAATGAGCAAGGAAAACCTTTCACTTCAGGTGACAAGGATCACTTTGTAGTGTCATCCTTTCTTGTTCAAACTTAGATTGTTAATGTTTAAAATGTGTTGGGATTTTGAGATATGCAAGGTACTATCAAAACTAGACTTCACATTCTGAAAGCATATATAGCTTTCTACAAAATATGAAAAGATAACTAGGGATGGTTGAATGACCAAAAAACCCTAGTATACACCTTAAAGCAATTGATGAGATGTATTGACAATCATAGTTACCCATAATGGAAGTGTGAATGATAAGGATATGATGGATTTATGATTTACATAAAAACATGGTACAATTCATAAGAATGTAAACACAACCTATCCTAATGCAAGATGTAATGGATGTTGATACCTAATGTAATGCAACTAATGAATGCATATAATGAAAATGCACAATGTAAATGTAAATATTTTTGTGTTTTTGATGTTTTGAATTGTTTTTGTGATTTTGTGTGTTCCTAATTTTTTTAAAATTTTTATTATTTTTGTTATTTTTGAGATTTTTATTGTTTTATGATTTTATGGGGGAGGTGTGATACCTTATGTACCCCTAGTGTGTGTGCTACTCGATGAGAGTAGGGAAGGTACAATACCTTTAGGATCCCCAATTTGCTTCATTGCGTGTGATATGGATGGTGGGAAAGGTGTGACACCTTGAAGACCCTCGGTATTCATTTCATCTATGTCAATATAATTAGCCTAACTAATAAGAGTGATCGAAATCAACTCCCCCTATTGTGGCATGGAAATTTGTGCAATATCAGTGTCCCAATGGGGTGATATTAATGACCCATCTATGGATAAAGTATTCCTATCGATAAGGTCCTGGACTACATGTCTAAAGACACAAAAATTTTTAATGTCATCATCTCTCATTTGGTGATAAAGGCAAGAGTTATCCTCCCTATAAATTTTAGCATTAGGCCTATTTGGGTTGAACAGGGGTATGTGGATAGACGATTGTATTTGTTTCTTGTAGCTTATGAAATATCCTGGACATGGGTTTGTCACTAGAGTTCAAATGCACTAATGGTTTTTATGGCAAGGAAGAGGATGTTGTGGCTATATTTTATGTGGTGATTGTGGTATGGTTATCTCAGTCATTTTCTTAAGTAGTTCTTTTTGGTTTTTTGGTGTATCTAAAGTACCATTTACTATGCTCATATGTTGGTTTTCGAAAGTGAGAAGGCTATCAATTTGAAGTTGATTTTTCTCGAGCATTTGTATTGTATCCTTGAAGCAGTAACATGATTGAATATCATAACTATCAAGTCAATGGTATAGATAATGTAAATATTCTCTATATCCTTTGGGTTTGTGATGGTTTGGATCTAAAGGGTGAACCTCAAGAAAAGTAATGGTCTTTTCTTTACATAATCGATTGAAAATTATTGCCATAGGTTCATATAGAGGTGCATAAATGTGAAGTGATTGGTGTGGCTGACTTTAATCTTGATCTTGTTGGGGATTTTCTTATGGTTGCAAATAAGGTGGTTTGGCTTCGAATGCGGTTTGCTTCTGTAACTCCATGTTCATGAGTTGGTGCATTATTTGTTGCAAGGCATCATTTTGATACCCCATTTGTGTCTCCATATTATCTAGGTGATCTATAATATGTTGTAGGATCAACGACAATGATTGCTTGCTTTTGCTAAGTGATTGAAAGGATGGTGTAGAAACCTCGAGGAAGCAGCGTGTCATCCCCCACTAATCTACATGCGATTTAATGGAATATTTTAAAGTTTAAACATGCATTTAAGTGAAAGGTATAAAAGAAGATATAACCAAAATGTGAAGAAATAAATGAATGAATGCTTTTGTATTGATATTTCCAAGATCCGGTTACATATAATCCCTCTAAGGGATACCCTTCATTTGATACATGATTTTACACACAAAGAAGGTAGAAAGTGTAGAAAATATCCCCTTGGAAGGGGTGGAACACTTTATAAGGCTTCCCGATGATGCACACAAAAATGTATGAGGGCTTACAAATGCCTCCTTCTCTAGGTCTGATTGCTAGAGGGATCCTCTTACTTTCGTATGTTGTGGATTTTTCCGATGAACCTGTAGCCCTATAAACAATGAAACAACAACACACACTTAGATGTTCGAGATTGCCTCCCTGAATGAGGTTGTTAGCAATGAATACACTCAATGAAAATAAATGCAATGAAACTAGTGCTATCAGAACAAGTAAATGAAGCAAATCTATGCTAATGATATGAAAAGCAAGTAACAAGCTAAGATGTAAGAAACTAGTACAAAGAATGCTAGATTAGGCTAACGGGCCACTGTCTGAGATAGCGACTACTAAGGTGAATCTATTTCTAGTACTCCAAGGCTATGGATCTAATCTTGTTGCTGATGTTGAAAGAGTTTTTGTTTCTTGTCCATTCTATCAAATATCTTGTAGATGAAAACCCCTAAATTGGCTAGCCCTTCATCGCTCCTCAAAGATGCTCCAATATTATCTCCAATCCGATAGGGCTTCACTATAAAAATGATCTCCAAGGGAAGCTCTCCAAGTCTTTCAAAGCTCTCCTCAATGACCTATTCTATTCAATTCTTGATCATTTGGTGCCCTTAGTCTTACACATTTTAAAGTGTGTGAAGCCCTAGGTCTATGTTCAAAACCCTAGGAATGAATCCCTCATGTATAGAGGATGTTAGCATGAGAAGCTTTTATTTTTATATGTTTAAATGAAGTCTAAATTTGGACTTAAGTCTCCCATGTTAATTGTTCATTAAGGGGAATGTAAAGTTATCCCCGCTCACCTTTATTGCATGTAAACTACCACTTCTGCCTATGAATGGGTTGATTTATAGACAAGTCAATTTTATGGCATAGTCACTGTCATCCTCAGAAACTATGATTTGGTCATTATCATCTGCAGTAGCTGAGGTTTTGCCAGTCTGAGCTTGAGCGGCCAGGATATAGCCACTCTGGTTTACAACAACCAAGATTGGATGGGCTAAGACTACTCCCGATGAGTGGTGAGAACCACTTTTGATACTTCTAAAGTTCAAGGTTTAGTCACATGGCCTATGAATGTGCCTATGTTAGTAGTTATCCTAAACATGATATGTTTTAGGTATCTATAGATGCCCTTTTTGTGATGCACTATGTGAAAAATACAATGCTGAGCAAAAACGTAGATTGATATGTCTATAAGGTGTATAATTATCATTGGTCTGATCAACTCTGGATACCCTAATCACACAAGACAATGCACATCCTTGAATCATTTCTTCAACATTTGGAAGGCTTAATTTAGCATAGGGCTTGCACATGTTCAATTGCACTCATTCCTCAGACACAATTGGGTAGCTTTTGTTGCTACAATTAGATCTAACCGGTAGGAGAGCTACGGACTGAAGATTTCACAATTTTATTATGATCCTAGCAAACAAGGTAAATTTTGGTAATAGTTGTCTGCAATGATTCGTAGGACAAACACAATTTTGATATGATCGAGTGATCTTTGGTTGATTTTGATTATGATTATTTGAATATTTGAACTACCCCCAAACACAATGAATTTGTAAGGGTGGGGAAATGAATTAAGCGATAAATCACTTGACCAATCTTAAATGGTTATGACTTCTTTCTTGTATTTTTTTTTTTAATAGGTAAACCCCCATCCAAGTGTGATATCAAATTTTTACGATAATCATTCATCCCTATCCTGGGGAGCGGTCTGACTATCAATAGCATTCTTAGAAAATTAGGATGAGTGATTCTATTTATGCTTGTATTGCATCACTTGGATCAGTGTTTTTGTGTCATAAGGGAATTAGGATGATTCTATCACACTCGTGGAACAATCCGACCATCTTGGTCTTCTTCGAGATTGAAAGAGGCACATCGTAATTCTAAAAATGAATAATTTACCCCAAGTAGCCCTATGGTAACTTACTCATCTTATCAAATTGCATGGAGTGCAAATCACTACAACCGCTAAGTTCATAGAGTAAGTAAATTGATACGAGGATTACTCGAGATGTGTTTTTATGTGATTTTTTTTGTTATTTTGAACATTATGATGACCATAAGTCATCAAAATGTGTTTATTTGATGTTTCTTCTACTTCTCATGGAGGTAATTCCTCCTATTTTTGCTTGTGTTGCTAGCCACTATCAGATCTAGTGATCCCCAAATACCTATTCTTGGTAGCTCTTGGCTACATAGGCCAAGAAGTTTGGGTTGCTGATAGCAGCAGCGACCGAGGCATAACTGGAAAAATATAAAATAACCTAGGATTTTTTACTTTTCACTTTTTCAGCTCATGATTTACTTTTCAGAGCTTTGGAGAGAAAGCAATGTTTGCAACCTAGAGTGTTATTGCATCGAGGATCATGACTACATAGGGTGAGGCATCATCGAGTGGAGGAGCCGGATCTTCTCGGGTACTCTTTGAAATATTTAATCCTGCTTGTTTCACTTTTGGGTAAAAATGAACCACACTAAGTAATCAAAAAATGAACCTCATTAATCTCGATGGCAACAAACCAAACCCGTATTTTAGGCTTAGTTTAGGATTTAATGTGGTGGGATTGCCCCCATGTTTTAGTCAAAAAAAATTGTCATTTTTGGCCTAGGGGGTACATGTATTTCGTGTTTCCCATCGTCTGTTGCTGCTCAGAGCGGCCAGCTCGACCTTCAATTTGGCTTCTATCGCTCAATGTGGCCAGCTTTGAATCCCAATGGTCAAATGTGGTGGGCTTACCCTGATTTTTTAGTTTTTTTAAAAACAAATTGTCAATTTCAGCCTAGGGCATACATGTATTCCATGTTGCCCATCAGATGTTGCTACTCAGAGTGGCCATCTCGACCTATAATTTGGTCGTTGTCGCTAAGAGTGGCCAGATTTGAATCCTAATGGTTAGAAATTTGATCGTTGGGGTTCGGTCGCTTCTATCCTCGATGGCCAATTTCTGGTCGTTGTAGGCGATAGCGGCCAAGAGCCTTAGTTAAATTTTGTGAATTTTTGGATTTTGCAAGGTGATTATGCTGATTTTTTTGAATTTTTGAACTGCTTTCTTGTACTATGTTGCATGATTAGGTGCATTTATTCCTATTTTGCTCAGACTTAGGATAGTTTATCATTATGTGCACCATTTTTCATGCTTTATTTGTGATTCATGCCTTAGATGCATTGTAGTTATGCTTTGTTTTCTTTTGCTCTTATATTCTCACTGCTCAGGCTCGGTAGCAAAGGCTCTTGAATGACCTTCTACCCATCCTAGTAATACGTACTGGGCTTGGATTAAGTTCCACAGGCTATAGTATGTTACTAGGTTGCCTAATATTATGTCATATCAATATTACCTCATGACCTAGGTATACATGTGGGATCCCTGGACTAATACCTTCCATCTTCCCACTGGTGAGATGACTATCACACCGGAGGATGTATACAGGATTTTTTGGATCCCCTTTGATGGAGTGGCCATTGTCTCTTCGACCACCAATGATTGTGATGTAGTATTTTCTTGGGTGTTCGGAAGGCATGTTGTAGATGCCTTCAAGGACACAAAATATGGTGGTGTATATGTTGTGTGTTGGTACCAGGATAAGGTCTTCTTCGAGAGGTATGCAGTGTTGCTGATGGTTGTCAACAACATTCTCATTCTATATTGCTTAGGCTTGAGGTTCCCATGGAACCTCCTTGCGATGGTCTAGGATCTAATGGATAACAAGGAGGCCATCATCTATGCATGGGGGAGGTCTTTGTTGGCCCAGTTTTATGATGAGTTGTACAACATCCAATGACGAGGTCACGTTAGCATCAATTGCATATTTCTCTTACAAGTTTGGGAATGTGAGCACATCAAGGTAGATCACCCTAGAGGGATTCCTACCAAGATTGCAGTCATTGAGGAGCGGATGCAGTGCTATGTTGCTATATGGGATCGAGGGCATGAGAAGTGCAAGAGCTATCCTCATGTAGGGGAGC
This sequence comes from Wollemia nobilis, assembly GCA_028583015.1. Lineage (NCBI taxonomy): Eukaryota > Viridiplantae > Streptophyta > Pinopsida > Araucariales > Araucariaceae > Wollemia > Wollemia nobilis. The sequence goes on along the minus strand of JAQPPZ010001417.1, from coordinate 654,478 downwards.
TCTCCCACTACACTGCTAATTTTACTAGGCTTAAGGCCGAAGATATCATATGGTGCCCATACCATGAGTTCTCGGCTTGGGATGATCTAGCTAGTTTCATAGATAGGATGCGACATGAGCGGTGGCTCATCGGCTACAAGGTTGGCATCAGGGAATATTTCTTCTACTCTTGGGTTCTTCATCAGTATGTCCTATAGTAGGATGTGCCACTAGTTCCATTTTTATATGGGCATATCATAGCAGAGAGACCTTCCCCCACTATGTATCACAGAGCTTTTCAATCAGGAGGATTCCCTAGTAGTTGACCCATGAGTTGTTGGGAGAGTCATAGATGCATTTGCACAGTGGTGGGGGATTTGATGTGGCATGGTGATGGTATCCTGGGCTAGTAGGATGATGGTAGGGATGATGGTGTAGATCCAACTAGGCATAGAGTCTAAGCTAGGACCGAGGTATGGGTCTAGCCAACAAAGCAAGTGGCAGCAAAGGAGCAGGAGGATCCTAAGGAGGATGAGGAGGAGTTGGATCCTAAGGAGAGAGATTCTCCTTTGAGAGCACAGTTGCATGAGGTTGAGGTCAAGCTCCAGTTGACCAAGATCTAGGTTCAGTAGAGAGATGCTACTATAGCACAATGTGATGCCACTATAGAGCAGCTCACGCTATAGATCTAGGCTTTGCAAGCTACTATTGGGGGTGGTGCTGCTAGGATACAAGTTTTTGTTCCTCCTTCTACACCACATAGTGATACCGAGGTAGATCTTGGGGCAAATCCTAGGGTAGATATAGGGGTAGAGGTTCTATGCCTACAATCATTGCTAGATGAGTATGAGGGGAAGATCCATGGGTATGTCTCCCATATAGCCTCTCTCTAGATGCAGCTTAGGAGGAACGAAGTTATCCCTAGGGAGGCACCAGGTGTAGGTGTCTCACAGGTCAGCAGGTGCTCCACCTCTGGGTAGTCTTCCTATCCATCCTAGCCAGAGGACCCAAACTCGCATAGAGAGACCAGTAGGATCACACCACTCTACTCATGACACAACCATAGGGGGAGGTGATGTTGGGGGTGCAAGCCCCGTGTTTGACTGATGATGCACTTGGATTCTATTTTTGAGGTCTACTTGACCTATATGACTGTAGCCCATGGGAAATTTTTGTATACCCACGTACTTGATACACACATTTATATGATATATTTGCATTATGACTCATTATGTGTATCATTTATTGCTCATGTTTTTGTTTTATTTTTTGTTTTATTTATGCGATGTAATGATGGCATTATGATGATTTGATGTATGTGTTAGATGATAGGTGATATTTATGATGATGTGGATGTTTATATGGATGCTCATGTAGATGTGATATGATCCAATAATGTGATGTATCATGCGTTGACTTGATGATGGATTTATGATTGTATGTATAGGTGAATTATGATGTGATCTTAGATGTGAATGGATGAGTTATGAACTATGTATTTATGGATGTAATGTTTATTGTTAAATGCATGTTTGATTTTTATTTTATTGTATGCATCTAACTCATGCTATGATAAGGTGAATGCAATATGTAATGCATTATGTATATGGTGTTTAATCTAATGTGAATGAACTTGTATGTTTTAATCACTTAAAACATAAGGAATGCATATGATATGATTCTTATAATCTAACGGGTGATACCACAAAAAGTATAACAACCATGAAATTTTTAATAATCATTCTAATTATAAGAATTAATTATTTAAACCATCCATATGTGCAATGTAATGGTGTGGAATGTATGTATTTTTTGGATAAGCTTCTGTAATTTAAAATATATAAAATAATCAGTGGTCGTTTAAATATCATTTCTAACATATATTCGGTATCTAATTTATTTTATTAATACCCCCTAATTTATAGAAGCTTATAGAGAAATTTTATGATGTGGTTGATGATATGATTTGTTTTTGAGGTTTTCCTAAGACTTCAAACACTCTAGTTATCCTATCAACAACTATGTACTGACCATGCAAGACTTTTGAAAAGCAAGGCTTTCACCATGTTCTTGGATATTCATTATCTTTGTGTGTGCAAATAAATATATATTTTGAGATAGAACCCAAGCATTTCCTTCGATTTCAGGTAGGATTCTTTTAGCCCATTTCTAATATCAGGGATCCTCAAGTGTCCATCTCATACTTATGTTGGACTTAGTTGGATTATACCACTAGGTAGTATTAGGTTACCTAAGCTAGCTCATCCACATGCAAACATTGGTCTATACCAATGCCAGAAGCAATTATGATAGACATATCATCATGCGTAAGGATATCTCCTTCCAGTTTTGTACAATGCTAAGAATTCCAAGGATTCAAGCTCCATTCCCTTATTTTCTTCATTTCATTTGGGATACTTGCTCATGTGTAGTGATGAGAATCATTGTTTATTTTGATTGATTTTTTTCTTGAGCAAGGGACCTATGTAGTGATGATAATCACTATTTGCTTTGTTTTTGCATTCTTTGAACTATGACTTTGAAAACTGGGGTTTTGAATTTGTGCTTTGTTTTGGGATTTTTGCTTGTGTTAATGAAAGCAAGGGATTTATGTAGTGATGATAATCACTCATTTTTGGGTAGGGCGGAACTTGTCCTTTTGCCAATTCTCAGCACCTTTAAACCGGTCACACAGGGGGATAAGCAAGGAAGATCATTTTCACTTAAGGCAACCTAGACCACTTTTGTAGATTTCATTTTTCCCTTGTACCAACTAGGATTTTAGTGTTTCAATTAGTGATGGGATCCTGAATATCCAATGTATTATCACAACTAGACCTTACCCTCTACTAATCAAGGTGGCTTTCTACAAAAGCTGATAAGACCACTAGACATGGTTGAAAGACTAGGAAACCTTAGTATATTTTGTATAGCAACATGAAATGGTTGTGTTGAAAAACACAGTTACTCACATGGATGCATGGATGCAGATGTATTTGAATATTGTGATTGTGATACAAATTGTGGCATTGGTGTGAGAATGTGATCATAACATATGGGGATGAAATGGATATGTATGTTATAATGAAATGCAACTATGTGGATGCAGATGTAATATGCAAATATTTTTGTATTTTTTATTTTTGCATTGTTTTTGACCAAAGGGCTTTAAGATGCCTTTGGAGATTTTTGTGATTTGATTTGACCAAAGGGCTTTAATATGCCTTTGGAGCATTTTGATGAAGTTGACCAAGTGGTGTGAAGATACCCTTGGAGCATTTTTTATTGATTCGACCAAGCGGATTGGGTACCCTTGGAGCATTTTTGATTGATTTTGACCAAGCGGATTAGGTACCCTTGGAGCATTTTGTGTTTTGACCAAAGGGCTTTAAGATGCCTTTGGAGCATTTTACTGAAGTTGACCAAGTGGTGTGAAGATACCCTTGGAGCATTTTTGATTGATTTTGACCAAGCGGATTGGGTACCCTTGGAGCTTTTTGATTGATTTTGACCAAGCATATTAGGTACCCTTGGAGCATTTTGTGTTTTGACCAAAGGGCTTTAAGATGCCTTTGGAGCATTTTACTGAAGTTGACCAAGTGGTGTGAAGATACCCTTGGAGCATTTTTGATTGATTTTGACCAAGTGGATTGGGTACCCTTGGAGCATTTTTTATAGAATTTTGGATTTTTTTTTTGTGTTTTTGACATATTTGCATGTTTTTGTTATTTTTGAATTTTTTTTTAATATTTTTTTTATTTTAAAATTTTATGTATGAAACACCTTCAAATGAATTATTCTGAGAGGTTCAAGCTCTTCAACACCCTCCAATTATCTAAGGTGATATGCTCCAGTCCCAACCCTTTCTGAAATCATGTAGGGGCCTATCCAATTTGCCGTAAACTTGTCTTGCAAGTGCAGAGGCAGATTTGAGTTCTGTTGGTTTTCTTTGAGCACAAGATCCCCAATTTTGAATTCCCTCAAGTGGACTTTACTATTGTAAGCTCATGCAAGGTAATCCTGATAAACATGAAGATTATCCAAGGCATTGAATCGGTGTTCATCAAGAAGTGTCAACTGATCAAGGTGGCCTTGTCATGCAGTGTCATCATCTATGAAGTCCTTCAATGCTACGTGCAAGGTTGGAATCTCCAATTCTAGGGGTATGATGGCTTCAGTTCCATATACAATTGAAAATGGTGTTTCCCCAATGAGCATCCACACACTAGTCCTATATGCCCATAATGCAAGAGGTAATTGCAAATGCCAATCCTTGTGATTATCTTTAACCATATTCCTCAAGATAGATACGATTGTTTTGTTTGAGGCTTTTGATTGCCCATTTGCTTGCATATAATAAGGTGTTGAAAAATTGTGTTGAATATGGTATTTGTTCATTAAAGCATGCACATTTTTGTTATTGAAATATGGACCATTATATGAAATTATCTTTGAAGGGACCCTAAAATGACTTATGATATTGTGGAGTATGAACTCCGAAATCCTTGGTCCAATAGTCGATGTCAAGGGGATCGCTTCGACCTATTTGGTGAAGTATTCAATGGTCGTTATGATGAATGTGTGTTGGCCTAAAGACGGGGGAGATATCTTCCCAATAAAGTCTAGTCCCCATTATGAGAAGGGCCATGCTGCCTGGATGGGTTGCAAGGCTTGTGATGGCAAGTGGGTGAGGTTTACACTATGTTGGAACTTGACACTATATCGATCCTGGGAAAGTGGTGTGCCATCCCCACTAACTACTCTACTTGTGATTTAATTGAATCCTTTAATGTTTAAACATGCAATAAATGAAAGGCATGAAGCAGATATAACCAGAATGCGAAGAAATAAATGAATGAATGCTTTTTGTATTGATATTTCCAAGATCCGGTTACATATGAATCCCTCTAAGGGATACCCTTCGTTTGATACATGATTTTACACACAAAGAGGGCAGCAGGTGTATAAAATATCCCCTCGCATAGGGGGCACGCTTTATCAAGCTTCCCGGTGATGCACACAAAAATGTATGAGGGCTTACAGATGCCTCCTTCTCTAGGTCTGATTGCTAGAGGGATCCTCTTGCTCTCGTATGTTGTGGATTTTCCCGATGAACCTGTAGCCCTATAAGAAATGAAACAACAACACACACTTAGATGTCCGAGATTGCCTCCCGGATGAGGTTGTTAGCAATGAATGAGCTTAATGAAAATACAATGAAACTAATGCTATGCAACCAAGTAAATGAAGTAAATCTATGCTAATGATATGAAGACATGAAGAAAGCAGAATAAAAGAAACTAGTGTCTACACCCTAAGTTAGGCCTACGGGCCACTGTCCAAGACAATGACCGCTAAAGTGAAACTTGCCTTCTTTGCTCCAAGGCTATGGATCAAAGCTTGTATCCAATGTTGAAATGGTGGTTGATTTGCTTGATGTGTTGAATATCCTGTATGTGTTAAACCCTTGATCGGCTAGCACTTTGTCGCTCCTCAAAGATGCTCCAATATGCTCTCCAATCCGATAGGGCTTCGCTGTAAAAGTGATCCTCAAGGGAAGCTCTCCAAATCTCAAAAGCTCTCCTCAATGACCTGTTCTATTCAATTTGTGATCCTTTGGTGCTCTTAGGCTTGCACCTTTTAAAGTGTGTGAAGCCCTAGGTCTATGTTCAAAACCCTAGGACTGAATCCCTCATGCGTACTAGGTGTTAGCATGAGAAGCTTTTGTTTTTCTATGTTTAACTGAAGTCTAAATTTGGACTTAAGTCTCCCATGTGAATTGGTCATGAAAGGGGAATGCAAAGTTGTCCCCGCTCACCTTTATTGCATGCAGACTACCACTTCCACCCATGAATGGGCTGATTTGTCAACAATTTGCTTTTATGGCTTAGCCACTGTCATCCGCAGTGACTAAGGTTTAGCCACTATCATCTATAGTAGCTGAGGTTTGGCCACCCTGAGCTTGAGCGGCTAGGATCTAGCCACCCTGGTTTACAGCGGCCAGGCTTGGATGGGCTAAGACTACCCCAGATGAGTGGTGAGAACCACTTTTGATACTTGGAAAGTCCAAGGTTTAGTCACATGGCCTAGGAATGTGCCCATGTTAGTAGTTATCCTAAACATGACATGTTTTAGGTGTCTATAGATGCCCCTTTTTGTGATGCACTATGTGGAAAACACAATGTTGAGCAAAAATGTAGACTGATATGTCTGTAAGGTGTATGATGATCATTGGTCTGATCAATATTGGATGCCCCAATCATGCAAGATGGCATGCATCCTTGAATCATTGCTTCAATATTTGGAAGGCTTAACTTAGCACAGGGCTTTGCACATGTTCAATCGCACTCATTCCTCAGACACAATCGGGTAGCTTCTATTGCTACAATCAGATCCGACCGGTAGGAGAGCTACGAACTGATAATGTCACAGTTTTCTTATGACCCCAACAAACAAGGGAAACTTTGTAGTTGTTGTTTGCAATGATTCATAGGATGAATACAATTTTGATATGATCGAGTGATCTTTTGTTGATTTTGATTATGATGATTTGAAGATTTGAACTACCCCCTCACACAATGAATTGGTGAGGGAAGGGCAATGAATGAAGTGATAAATCACTTGACCAAATATGACTGGTTTTGGTTTCTTTCTAGTATTTGTTCTTTTAATGGGCAAACCCCCATCCAAGTGTGATTTCAATTGTTTATGATAATCATTCATCCCTATCCTAGGGAGCGGTCCGACCATCAATAGCCTTCTTAGGGAATTGGGATGAGTGATTCTATTTATGCTTGTATTGCATCACTTGGCTCAGTGTTTTTGTGTCATGAAGGAATTAGGATGATTCTTTCATACCCATGGAGTAGTCCGACCATCTTGGTCTTCTTCGAGATTGAAGGAGGCACATCGTAATTCCAAAATGAATGTTTTTCCCCAAGTAACCTTATGGTAACTTACTCATCTCACCGAATTGCATGGAGTGCAAATCACTGCAACCGCTGAGTTGATAGAGTAAGTAACTTGATACGAGGCTTACTTGAGATTTGTCTTTATGTAATTTTTTTGTTATTTTGAACATTATGATGACCATGAGTCATCAAAATGTGTTTATTTAATGTTTTTTCTACTTCTCATGGAGGGAATTCCTCCTATTCTTGCTTAGGCTGTTGGTCACTGTCAGGTCCAATGACCCCCAAATGCCTACTTATGGCCGCTCTAGTCCTGAGCGACCAAGAAATGCGGGCCACTGATGACAGCAGTGACCAAGGCATAATTCAAAAATATAAAAAGTAACCTAGGGTTTTGACTTTTCACTTTTGTCCAGTTGGCGATTCATTTCTCAGAGCTCTACAGTGAAAGTGACTTTTGCAACTTGGAGTGTTGTTGCGATTTGGAGGATCATGGCTACGTGGGGTGAGACATCATTGAGCGAAGGAGCCAGAGCTTCTCGGGTACTCTTCGAAACCTTTAACCCTGCTCACTTTTTAGTAAAATGAACCACATTAAGTAATCAACAAATGAACCTCATTAAGCTTGCTGGCAATGAACCAAACCCATAGTTAGGTTTAGTTTAGGATTTATTTTGGTGGGCTTACCCCCATTTTGTTATTTTGTTAATTTTTTTGGTATTTTTGGCCTAGGGTAGATGTGTCTGCCATGTCGCTTATTGGTCGCTGCTGCTCAAAGTGGCTATCTTGGCCTGCATCTTGGCCGCTATCGATGGTAGCGATCGATTTGAATCTCAACGGTCAAAAATTTGACCATTGGCGGCTTGGCCGCTCCTAGCTTTAGTGGCTAATTTTTGGCCACTGTGGGTGATAGTGACTGAAAACACTTAGGCAATTTTTTTATTTTTTTTTTGAATTTTTGAAGTGATTAATTGATTTTTTTTTAATTTTGAATTTTGTTGCATGGTTAGGTGCATTTATTGCTCTTTTCTCCTAGAATTTAGAATAGCCTATCATTATTTGCACCATTTTTCATGCTTTATTATGATTTATGCCTTAGGTGCATTGTAGTTATGCTTTGTTTTCTTTTTTGCTCTTAGATTCTCACTGCTCGGGCTCGGGACCCAAAGCTCATGAATGACCTTCTACCCCTTTTGAGTGCTATGGACTGGGCCTGGCTCAAGGCCCATGGGCTATAGTTTATCACTAGGCTACCCACTATTATGTCATATCAGGCTTACCTCATGGCCCTAGTACATCGATGGGATTTATGGAGAAAACCCCCCCCCCCCCCCCCCGGGGGGGGGCTATCCCTCGGGGGGGGGGGGTTTGGGTTTTGGACCCCTTTGATGGAGTGGCCATTGTCTCTTTGACCACTAATGATCATGATGTTGTCTTTTTTGGGTGTTCAAAGGCATGTTGTAGATGCCTTCAAGGACACCAAATCTAGCGGTGTGTCTATTATATGTTGGTACTGGGAGGAGGTCTTCTCCACGAGGCATGTAGTGTTGCTGATGGTTATCAATAACATTCTTATTCTAGATTGCTCAGGCTTGAGGTTCCTATGGAACCTCCTTGCGATGGTCTAGGATCTGATGGACAGTGAGGAGCCCATCATCTATGCATGGGGGAGGTCCCTATTGGCCTAGTGTTATGATGAGTTGTATCACATCCATCGATGGGGTCACGTTGGCATCACTTGTAGCTTGCTCTTATAGGTTTGGGGATGGGAGCACATCAAGGTAGATCATCCCAGAGGACTTCCTATTGAGATCATAGTCATCGAGGAGTGGATGCAGTGCTATGCTTCTAGATGGGCTCGAGGGTGCAAGGAGTACAAGAGCCATCCTCATGCAGGGGAGCTCTCTCACTACACTACTACTTTTACTGGGCTGAAGGTCGATGATATCATGTGGCATCCGTATCATGAGTGCCTACTTGGGATGATCCAACTAGTTTCACAGCTAGGATGTGGCATGAGCGATGGCTCATTGGCCGTAAGGTTGGCATCAAGGAGTATTTCTTCTACTCTCAAGTTCTTCGTCAGTATGGGTTGCAGTAGGATGTGCCACTAGTTCCATTTTTGTATAGGTACCTCATAGGAGGGAGACCTTCCTCCTCTATGGATCATAGAGCTTTCTGATGAGGAGGATGCCCCATTAGTTGACCTAGGAGTCATTGGGGGAGTCACAGATGCATTTGTGTAGTGGTGGGGGGATCTGATGTGGCATGGTGATGGCAGCTTGGGCTATGAGGATGATGGTGGGGATGATGGTGCAGATCCATAGGGCATAGAGTCCAAGCCAGGACTAAGGTATGGGGCCAGCTAGTAGTAGGTGGTAGTAGAGGAGTAGGAGGCTCCTGAGGAGGATGAGGAGGAGTTGGATCTCGAGGAGAGATATTCTCCTCTGAGAGCATAGTTGCATGAGGTCGAGGCTGAGCTTTAGTCGACCAAGATCTAGGTATAGTAATGAGATGCTACTATAGCCTAGTGAGATGCTACTATAGAGTAGCTCACGCTATAGATCTAGGCTTTGTAGGCTACTATCGGGGGTGGTGCTACTAGGATGTAGTTTGTTGTTCCTCCTTCTACACCATAGAGTGATATCGGGGTAGATCTTGGGGCAGACATAGGGGTAGAGGTTCTACGCTTACAGTCATTGCTAGATGAGTACGAGGGTAGATCTAGGGGTATGTCTCCCATATAGCCTCTCTCTAGATGCAGCTTAGGAGGCATGGAGTAGTCCCTAGGGAGGCACCAGGTGCAGGTGGTTCGTAGGTCAGCAGGCGCTCCACCTCAGGTAGTCCTCCATCCATCCTAGCTAGAGGACTCAGACTCGCATAGAGAGACCAGCAGGGTCACATCACTCTACTCATGATACAACCATAGGGGGAGGTGATGTCGGGGGCACATGCCCCATGTTTGACTGATGATGCACTTGGATTCTATTTTTGAGGTCTGCTTGACCTATATGACTGTAGCCTATGGGTAATTTTGTTCACCCATGCTTTTGACATACACATTTATATGATATCTTTGCATTATGACTCATTATGTGTATCATTTATTGCTTATGTTTTTGTTTTATTTTGTTTTATTATGCGATGTGATGATGGCATTATGATGAGTTGATGTATGTGATAGATGATAGATGATATTTATGATGATGTGGATGTTTTAGATGGATGCTTATGTAGATGCGATATGATCTAAATTGTGACATGATGTGATGTATCATGTGTTGATTTGATGATGGTTTTATGATTGTATGCATAGATGGATTATGATGTGATCGTAGATGCGAATGGATGAGTTATGAACTATGTATTTATGGATGTGATGTTTATTGTTAAATGCATGTTTGATTTTGATTTTAATGTGTGCATCTAACTTATGCTATGATATGGTGAATGCAATATGTAATGTGTTATGTACATGGTGTTTAATCTAATGTGAATGAACTTGCATGTTTTAATCACTTTAAAACATAATGGTATGCATATGATATGATTTTGACAATCTAATGGGTGATACCACAGAAAGTATAACAACCATGAATGTTTAATAATCATTCTAATCATAAGAATTAATTATTTAAACCATTCATATGTGCAATGTAATGGTGTGGAATGTATGTATTTTTTGGATAAGCTTCTGTAATTTAAAAGATATAAAATAATCAGTGGTCGTCTAAATATCATTTCTGACATATATCCGGTATCTAATTTATTTTATTAATACCCCCTAATTTACAGAAGCTTATAAAGAAAGTTGATGATGTGATTGATGATATGATTTGTTGCTATGTAGGAATTTTTGAGGTTTTTCTTGAGACTTCAAACACTCTAGTTACCCTATCAACAACTATGTACTGACCATACAAGACTTTTGAAAAGCAAGGCTTTCACCATGTTCCTGGATATTCATTATCTCTGTGTGTGCAAATGAATATATATTTTGAGATAGAACCCAAGCATTTCCTCCGATGTCAGGCGGGATTCTTTCAGCCCATTGCTAAGATCAGGGATTCTCAAGTGTTCATCTCATCCTTATGTTGGACTTAGTTGGACTATACCACTAGGCAGTATTGGGTTACCTAAGCTAGCTCATCCACATTCAAACATTGGTCTATACAAATGCCAAAAGCAATTGTGATAGACATATCATCATGCGTAAGGATTTCTCCTTCCAGTTTTGTACAATGCTAAGAATTCCAGGGATTCAAGCTCCATTCCCTTCTTTTCTTCATTTCATTTGGGATACTTGCTCATGTGTAGTGATGAGAATCACTATTTATTTTGATTGATTTTTTTTTTGAGCAAGGGACCTATGTAGTGATGATAATCACTATTTGCTTTGTTTTTGAACTATGACTTTGAAAACTAGGATTTTGAATTTGTGCTTTGTTTTGCTTGTGTTAATGAAAGCAAGGGATTTAATTGTGTAGGGTGAAGCTTGTCCTTTTTCCAATTCTCAGCACCTTTAAACCGGTCACATAGGGGGATAAGCAAGGAAAATCCTTTTCACTTAAGGTAACCTAGACCACTTTTGTAGCTTTCATCTTTCCCTTGTACCAACTAGGATTTTAGTGTTTCAATTAGTGATGGGATCCTGAATATCCAAGGTATTATCACAACTAGACCTTGCCCTCTACTAATCAAGGTGGCTTTCTACAAAATTTGATAAGACCACTAGATATGGTTGAATGACTAGGAAACCTTAGTATATTCCTTATAGCAACATGAAATGGTTGTGTTGAAAAACATAATTACACACATGGATGCATGGATGAGGATGGATTTGAATATTGTGATTGTGATACAAACTGTGGTATCTTTTGTAAGAATGTGATCATAACATATGTGAATGCAATGGATATGTATGTTATAATGAAATGCAACTATGTGGATGCAGATGTAAGATGTAAATATTTTTGTATTTTTTATTTTTGACCAAAGGGCTTTAAGATGCCTTTGGAGCTTTTTGATTGATTTGATTTGACCAAAGGGCTTTAAGATGCCTTTGGAGCTTTTTGATGATTTGATTTGACCAAAGGGCTTTAAGATGCCTTTGGAGCTTTTTGATTGATTTGATTTGACCAAAGGGCTTTAAGATGCCTTTGGAGCATTTTTGATGATTTGATTTGACCAAAGGGCTTTAAGATGCCTTTGGAGCTTTTGTGATGGATTTGATTTGACCAAAGGGCTTTAAGATGCCTTTGGAGCATTTTTGAGATGACATGTTTTGATATTTGAGTGTGTTTTTATATTTGATATTTGAATGTTTTTTTTTGATATATTTGAATGTTTTTTATTTTTATGATATATTTGAATGTTTTTTATTTTTATGATATATTTGAATGTTTTTTATTTTTATGAATGAAACGCCTTCAAATGAATGATATTGAGAGGTTCAGGCTCTTCAACACCATCCAAATATGTGAGGTGATATGCTCCAGGCCCAACCCTTTCTGAAATCATGTAGGGGCCTATCCAATTTACCATAAATTTGTCTCACAAATGCGATGGTAGATTTGAGTTCTGTTGGTTCTCTTTGAGCACAAGATCCCCAAATTTGAATTCCCTCAAATGGACTTTACTATTGTATGCTCATGCAAGGTGATTCTGATAAACGTGGAGATGCTCCAAGGCATTGACTCGACGTTCATCAAGAAGCATTAACTGATCAAGGCGGCCTTGTCATGCGAGTGTCATCATCTATGAAGTCCTTCAATGCTATGCGCAAGGTTGGAATCTCCAACTCTAGGGGCATGATGGCCTCAGTGCCATATACAAGTGAAAATGGTGTTGCCCTAGTGGGCATCCACACACTAGTCCTGTATGCCCATAATGCAAGAGGTAACTACAAATGCCAATCCTTATGATTATCTCTCACCATCTTCCTCAAGATGGAGATGATTGTTTTGTTTGAGGCTTCTGCTTGCCCATTTGCTTGCGGATAATAGGGTGTTGAAAAATTATGTTGAATATGGTATTTGTTCATTAAAGCACACACATTTTTGTTCTTGAAATATGGCCCATTATCCGATATTATCTTTGAAGGGACCCCAAAATGACTTATGATATTATGGAGTATGAACTCCGCAATCCTTGGTCCAGTAGTCGATGTCAAGGGGATCACTTCGACCCATTTGGTGAAGTACTCAATGGCCATTATGATGAATGTGTGTCAGCCTGAATATGGGGGAGAGATCTTCCCAATCAAGTCTAGTCCCCACTGCGAGAAGGGCCATGCTGCCTGGATGGGTTGCAAGGCTTGTGATGGCAAGTGGGTGAGGTTTGCATGATGCTGGCACTTGACGCATTTCTTGACATACTCACAATAGTATTTTTCCATAGTGGGCCAATAGTAACCCATTCTCAAGATGCGTTTAATGATGGCCATGCCACTGAAGTGACCACCACACGTACCATCATGAGCTTGCAAAATTGCCCAGGATGCTTCCTAGGGCTCAAGACAATGAAGGAGCATTCCATCGTAACCTCGTCTATAGAGGATGTCTCCTAGAAAAATGTATCTTGTCACCTTTTGTTTAAAGGTTCATCTTTCAGCATGTGATAGGTCTTGCGGTACCATTCCCAGCTTCAGGAAATCTCGCAATTGGGAAAGCCAATCCTGATAAGCCACAACTTCTATGGATAACATGACATGTTCCTCTTGTGATCCAGAATCTGAGAACATAGATTGAGAGGCAACCCTGTGGTGAATGGTTGTACCACACTCCATAGGACCTTGAGAGATCAAATATTCCCAAGGTGTTATTTGCAAGAAAGCTCTAACTTTGAAGGACCAATCCTGATTTGGTTCAGTTTGGATCATGTTGACTGACTCTTGATTGTCAATAGCCTCACGTTGTATTGTTGAGTGCGCAAGCACTTTCACATGAATGGTTGTGAAATCAGTAGATGGATTTTGAGGGATTAAGGATCCCAAATATGCCATGGTGTCTACAAATCTATTTGACGTACGAGGGATTGCCTCGATGTCATACCATTCTAGTCGAGCTAGGTAAGTGTCAACAAGCTCCTTGTAAGCTTTTAGGAGTGGGCACCTACATTGGAACAATCCTTTGACTTGGTTAACTATGAGCAAGGAGTCACCAAAGATATTCAATATTTTAATACCCATTGCCATAGTTGTTTGAAGTCCCAAAATCAAGGCCTCATATTCTGTGTTATTGTTCATGCAAGGGAAGTCTAGTTTGAATGATAAGGGCAATGGAGCACCCTACGGTGTGATAAAGACTATCCCTGCTCCACCCCCTTGCTCGCACTTTGAACCATCGAAGAATAATGCCATGTCTCTTTCTTTCTCAGGTTCTTCGAGTTTTGATGGATCTGATAATGCAAAGATTACATCATCAAGCAATTCTATAGTGAGAGGCTTGCTATCCTGAAGAGGTGCCTCTGCTAATTGATCTGCTATGACTTGTCCCTTGATGGACTTTTGGCTTATGAACTCTAGATCAAATTCTGTCAGTAGCATGATCCACTTTGCAGTATGGGTATTGTGATATGTCTTGTTCATCATGTACTACAAAGGATTTTGTTTGGATATAACGTAGGTCGTATGGCTCAACATGTAGTGTCACAACTTTTTGGTTGCAAAGACCACTTCTAAGCACAACTTTTCTACATACGCATATCCCAGCTCATAACTCACCAAGGTGTGACTAATGTAATATACGACTTGCTCTTTGTCTTGTGCATTCTTTTGGGCTAACATGGTGCCCAAAGCAAAATCAGTAGCCGATATGTATAGTAAAAATGGTATGTATGGCCTTGGTGGAGCCAATACTGGTGGCGTTGCCAGGTATGTTTTGATCTCTGCAAAGGATTGTTGGCACTCTTCATCCCAATGAAATGGGACATCCTTGCATAGCAACCGGTTCATGGGTCGACACTTGTCTGATAATTGAGCAATGAACCATTTGATGGATGCTACCTTGCCTTGTAGGCTTCTTAACTCCCTAATGTTGGTAGGGGTGGCCATTTCCAATATAGCCTTTACCTTTGTAGGATCAACTTCGATGCCTCTCTTAGAAATGATGAACCCTAAGAACTTACCAGAAGTTACGCTATATACGCACTTCTTAGGATTCAATCTGACATTGTGTTCAATGAGGTGATCGAAGACCTTTGTAAGGACTTGAGCATGCTCTTGCCACAATAAATATTTGGCTAGTAAATCATCAATGTAGTCTTCCAAGATCTTATGCATATAGTCATGAAAGATGTATGTCATGGCCCATTGATACATGGCACCAACATTCTTAAGGCCAAATGGCATCACTTTGTAATAGAATGTCCCCCATGGAGTAATGAAAGTAGTCTTGTGTTGGTCTTCAGGTTTGATCCAGATTTGATTGTATCTAGAAAAACCATCCATTAGGGAGAGCATCTCATGACCTACGGTGGCATCAACAAGAGCATCTATGTTTGGAAATGGGAATGAATCCTTTGGAGTTGCCCTATTCAAGTCTCTAAAATCTATGCAAATGTGCACTCTTCCATCTGGTTTTCCCATGGGCACCATGTTCGATACCCATTCAGGGTAGTCGATGGGAACTATGAAAATCACATCCAATAGTTTTTGCAACTCGTTCTTCACCATCAAAGCGATGGTTGGATGCATTTTCCTCAATTTTTGCTTGATTGGCTTCTTTAGGGGATCCAATGATAGGTTGTGAACAACTAACTTTGGATCGATCCCTGGCATGTCTTTGTAAGTCCAAGAAAAAATATTTGGCCTCTCCTTAAGGAGAGGGATAATGATGGCTTGTTCCTCTGGAGATAGACTTTCTTCGAACTTGACTTTCTTTGGTTGAGTAGGATCATCACTGATGTCCACCTCGAAAGTCACTTCTATAGCCATATGTGACCCATCCTCCAACTGGTGAGGCATGGGTATCAAGGAAGTCATCGATGGAATTATAGGTCCTACTAACTAGGATCCAACCACACATAAAAGATGTAAAACAACACAAAATGGAATTGTATAAAGCTCTTCACTTAGAGAAAATGATCCTTATGAGCTCTATGGGTGAATCAATGGATACCCCAATCAATAGCTTCTATGTCATGACACAAAGGTTTAGTGGGAGTCTAGGGTATGGAATTGGAGTGGTCAAATCAATGGAGAATATATGATGAGATGGAATGAAATCTCTAGGAAATCACATGGGTGAAATTTTGTTTTAGCTAGGTTTCCTTCCATACTACAAGATAGAATATTGGATGGAAAGATGTATGCAAATATTAGGATATTGTGCTCTAGTTACTTTCTAATTTTATGAAATATAAGTGGATTGAGATATGGTGAACTAAGTGGACAGGTCTATCAAATATTAAAGAAGTGTATCTAGTCTCTCTCTAAGTGCATTGACTTGCTATAATTGGTGAGGCCCAAGATAAGCCATCTTGGTTTTATCTTCAAATTAATTATGTTATCCTAGAATCATTAGCATTGGTATGTATTAATTAGGTGGAAGATATTTTATATAAGTAGCACATTATATCTCTTATTCATATTATTCATCTATAAGAAGAAGCCATTTGTATTAGTTTTTTGTCCACCAAGCTATTAGCTACTTGATCCTAGGTACTCTCTCTATTGAGTCCTCTGACTCATACCTACTTTCGATATGAATCCACTCATCATGTGGATGGACCTAGTAAATCACTTGCTAAATTTTCTTACTTGCCACTTATCCTTTATATTCTTGTCTAGAATAATTTCTATGTTGCATTACATATTCACAATGACCACATGGCCTCAATTGTGTACTTGGTGGGTGATAAGGAATAAAATTGATGTCTTCTACCAACCAAGCTTAATCTATCCAAGGCTACTGCTAGAGAGTCATCCCGACCTCTGATATGATAGCCTAACCCAAACCTATCAGTGGGAAGTTGGTATTGTGGCTTGAATGGCCACCTACACCCCTACTCATATATACCAAGATCGTAACCATGCCAATGGCAATGTTCAAAGTAGCTTAGAGCAAACTCAGGATTAGAGAGGTAACAAACATTAATAGTGAATAATTCATCATTGTCCTCTTCTTCATCAGTAGACTTATGGGTGCAGTCTAGTCCAGCATAGACAAAGTTTGTCTGGTTGGGAGGGATTCCAAGCGGAACCACTATTCCCATTGGTGGTCTTAAGTCTTTTGGTCATCCCATGTCTTGTGCGGACTCTATGATGGGCATGAATGTTATGTTCTACACAAGATACTCTCCTATCCCTATACTTGCCAAGTGTATAGTCACATGTGATGTGGATGATCCTACAGATGACACTGGCGAAGTGGGTTCTAGTATCTCCTCAGCTTGATCTTGGAGATCTTCTTCTTCCATGGGACTTGGATTTTTCTCAATGGCTATGGTTAGCACTTCCTTGAGATTTCTTTCCTCAACTAAGGGTACCTTTAGCTTCTAATTATCTTTTGGTTTAGATGTTGATGGTCTCTTAGAAGCATTAGTCATGTTGGGCGCTAGATGAGGTGTTGATGTAGATGGGTCCTTTTGTACCCCTTTGCTCTTATCATTCAGTTGTGTAGCTGGAGATGAAGGTCCTACATACAAGTGGGTAGAAGGAATCACAAATTCTCCTAGACAATCCACCTGATGGACATATTTGAATGGCTCCTCATCAGCCAACACCATATAGACTTTGTTATCATGCACATACTTGACACATTGGTGTAATATTGAAGGAACACACTTCATGTCCCTTATCCAAGGTCTCCCTAGGAGGATGTTGTATTGCATGGCCCCTTCCAAGACATGACACATCACAGGGATGGTCTTATGCCCCACCTTGATAGGTAGGACTATCGTTCCCATGGTATTGCATAGAGCATCATTGAAAGCCCTTAATGTATAGGCTCCCAAAATGATATTGGACTTGGGGATCTTAAGGTGTTCTATTGTTGTTGTTGTGATGATGTTGATTGATGAACCTGTATCGATCAAGACCCATTTGAAAGGTAAATCATTGACTGATGCCACAATGTGCAGTAGAGGGTCTAGTAAGGTAGTAGGCACTGTCTTAATCTCGTAATCATAAAATCGGATTATAGGTTCTTGGCATTCTTGTACTTGTCCCACAAAATGAGTGAATGCATTTGGATCTTGTGGTTGGAGCTCAATCGACCTTAAAATCTCCATCAAGGTCTCCCTGTGCTTTGGGGACTATTGTATGAGCTCATAGATGGATAGCTTAGTCGGAGTCATTTGTAAGTTTTGCTCAAGTCTACTCCGAATAGTCACCACAGGTCGGGTTGGTGGACTTGGAAGGTTGTTTTTCCCTTGCCTCTACCTAGGTGCAGTGGGGACATTAATGGGAGCTGTAGGAGGTTGCGGTTGACCATACCATCTACTCCTAGTTGCTATATTGACAATTTCAACCATCCCAATGCACCCATGGGTAGGCATATCAACTCGGACCTGATTGACTTGTGCTCCTTGCCCTCTAGGGACCTCATGGTTTGGTAGCGGGTTTTTGTATATGCCCATATCTCTATTATTAGGAGCCAGTGGGTTGTCAACTTTAAGTTCTCCCGCCTCAATCATGTTTTGCACCTGGTGCTTGAAACCAATGCAAACCTCTATGTTATGCCCCGGTATCCTATGATAAGGGTAAAATTGATCTTCCCTATATCCTTTTGGCTTAGGATGGTTGGGATCTATGAGAGGTATATCAGGGAACCTGATATTTCCCACCTCGCTCAATTGGTTGAAGATTGATTGCATTGATTCTGTCAATGGTGTGAAATAGCGAGGGGGTTTGCATTCTCTGTTTCACCCTTGATTGTTCTTTTGATCATAATTGGCTGGTGGGGGTTATGCTTGATAATTCTGGGGTTGGTGCATAGCCCCATCCTTAGGCGCAACCAATACCACTTGATTAACTAGAGCAGGGTTTGCCTGCTTCTACTTATATTTGCCATTTTTGTCATTTTTGTTCCACTCCTTGGTTCGGAGTTTGATGGTTCCCTCATCTACTTTTATGTCCTCAATGAGTTTGGCCTATGCCAAGGCTTCCTCAAATGAGGGGTATTTTTGAAGTTGTAGCAAGAGGGAAATGTGTTTGGAACAACTCTTGGTGAACATTCAGACAATCTCTTCTGTGGGGATGGAGAATGATAATTTTACCATGACTTTTCTCCATCTATTCCCATATTCCATTACTGGCTCATCATCATAATGTCTCAAATTGGCCAGGTCTGAAAGGTTCACCTTCCTCTTAGCACCAAATGAGAAATTCTTCAGGAAAGCATTCACTAGTTGTTCAAAATTGGATATGCTATGCTTGGGCAGTTGGTTGAACCATTGAGTGGCAACGCCCAAAAATGTCATAATGAATGTCCTTAGCATAAGAGCATCATTGTCTTCAAGATGAAAACATGCATTGATGAAATTGGTGACATGCTCTTGTGCATCCTCTTCACCCTTAAAATTTTCCAACCTAGGCATCTCAAAATGCTTAGGGTATGCGGGGCTAGGGACAGATGGACATAATGGTTGATTGTGTATTTTGCTCAATGTCGGTTGGTTCCTAACCATCTCTTGTTTTTCAAAGGACTTCATATTTTTAGCAAGTTCTTGGAATGCTTTTGAGGTGAGGAGTTCCTCCTCTTGCAAACCCCCCCATGGTGGCAGTGGAGGTAGCCCTCTATCCATTTTATTTGTTCTATTTTCTTCCCTCCTATGAGGGGATTCAGGATGTGTCTGATCCTGCTCTATCAGGTTTACCCTTTCTCCTCCAGTTGGATTTCATTCATGATTTGGAGGGTGGTTTTGTTATAGGTTTCCTTCTTGTCTAGTGCACTCCTCTCTTGGTGAGTCAATGTGTTGATCTCTTTGATGATCATTTCTATTTGCTTGTTGGTTGCTACGAGCTAGCTACTCAGCTTGCTCTCTTAAATATTGCTCATGTTGGTGCAACAGCCTTTCTCTTTGCTTGTCATGTTTGAGAGCTTCCACAAGCTCTCACTCCTTGTATAAGGCATTTTCTAACCATCACATGCGGTTAACTTGCATTGTCATAGAAGACTCATGCTTATCTGATCTTGTTCTAGTAGTTTTGATTTGTAGATTCCTCGAAGAGGTTTCTACTATTTCCTTGCTCTTGCTAGCTAATGTGACTTGTTCAGTGTATTGTTGAGTGTCTCTATGGTCAGACTCTATATGTTTACTATGGGGTCACCTTGAGGCACCCCCAATTTGAGAAGTGGGCTTAGAAGTCACTGTTCATGAACTTCTAGATGCAGAATTCTCTATGGCTATGGTTTTGGGAGGTGGTCTCAAATAAATCTGATCCACCTCATCTAACTATCTTGTTTTCCATGGCTGATCCCATGGGGTGCCATTTACTCCAATGAGGTCATAGTCTATTGGAATCCTTCCTCTTGTGTGAAGGATATCTTCTGTTTGATGTCTATGACTGGATGTATCTCTAGTTTCATGCCCCTTAGTGGGTTGATCTGTTCTAAGTGTCTCATGTGAATGTTGGGATGTTGTGACTCCTGTGTGTCCTTTTGATGATGAAGGCTTTGTGGTCACCTTCTTTCTCCATGAGGATGGAGGCATGGAAGCCTCATCATCCCTGTGTGAAGAATGGGTTTTAGAACCTCTCTTATGTCCATGTGGGGAGGAAGCTCTTGAAGCCTCCTCATGTCTTTGAGAAGTTTTTGTGTTTTTGGAGGAGGCCCTTGAGGTCTCCTCATGTCTCCTTGATGATGATGGTCATGAGGCCTCTTTGTGTTTAGGTGATGTAGTTCTATGATGTTGCTCCCTATTTGGGGTTTCTTGGGGAGATCCCCCAAGGGTTGAGTTATCACCCCTAAGACTCATAGAACTGCGTCTCACGGTCTTACGAGTGGGTCTTCCAATGTGACTACGACTTCGCCTATGAGTGTGGGTTGCTTCAGATTCTCCTTCGGTATCAGACCGAGGATGTTTACTTCTTGTTTTGACCATTGTGTTTGTGGATTCAGTTTTTTTTGTGTTTGCAATTAAATATAGCCAAACAATATCAAGCAAATGTTTATCTTGATTACCAATTTAAGTGTGCCCTAAACTGTTTGTTGTATTTAGATGTTTTGTTGTTTCTTGTTTCTTGTTCTTGTTTTGGATTGAGAATGAGGAGACTCATCCATAGTGATAATCAAGAACACTCATGCCAAACATGATTTCTCAAAAGAGACTAGGGTACACCACTTAAATCCTAGTGGGGGGTTCACCTAGCTCTTCCACTCTGAACCAATGATTGTTCCAATAGTGGGAGATAGTTTGAACACAAGTAACTTAGTACCACTATAAGTAAGTTCCTAAATCCATTTCTAGGAAGCTCTAGGGGGTAAACCGGTGGAAGGAGATGAATGCCAACGTCACCGGACTGAATTGAGGGTTGGTGATGAAATCCAACTCCCCAATGTTTATGGTAGAATGTGCAAGTGTGTGGGGTTATTTTTAGATTTTTGAAATGGAAAGTGATGCATCAACCAACATTCATGACTACTTTCCTACATGCCTAAAAAGAACATTTTGAATTAAGAAATATGCACATCTAATTTAATCTAAATGATTTCTCATATAATGCACTTCCTACTTTGTGAATGGGCAGCCACTGATTGGGCCACATGCAAGCAAACCAAAATACAATGGCCTAGCATGCTGGAGACTAGGGTGGACCTTATAGGTAGAGATCCACTATTCCTAGCAATGCCTAGTGGAAAATCTAAAAAGAAACCTAAGATGTGCAAGATGCAAGTTCTTTATTTTTCATTCTTTCAGTTTTCCAAATCAAAATATGTCTTAATTATCACTATTTTTAAGAAAATAGAAATAGACAAAAAACCATAAAGCATCAAAAAAGTTGTACCAACCTTTAATCCAGCTCAGAGAATCAATGTTTTGACCTCTTCTACACTCTAGTTCTGGCTACTATCGACTAGAGTGACTTATTTTTGGCCACTGTAGACTAGAGCGGCTGACTCTTGGCCATTATAGACCAGAGTGGCTGACTTCTAGCCACTGTAGATCAGAGCGGCTAAACCTGCACACAAAACTCGAGTCAGTAAAGTGGCAAAAAATGAAAGTAAACTAAAGAACTAGGTAGGAGTCCCACCATGATCACCATCTGTAGCGACCTTAGGGAAGTAGTGCATCATCCCCACTAACTACTCTACTTGTGATTTAATTGAATCCTTTAATGTTAAACATGCAATAAATGAAAGGCATGAAGCAGATATAACTAGAATGTGAAGAAATAAATGAATGAATGCTTTTTGTATTGATATTTCCAAGATCCAGTTACATATGAATCCCTCTAAGGGATACCCTTCATTTGATACATGATTTTACACACAAAGAGGGCAGTAGGTGTATAAAATATCCCCTCGCATAGGGGGTGCACTTTATCAAGCTTCTCGATGATGCACACAAAAATGTATGAGGGCTTACATATGCCTCCTTCTCTAGGTCTGATTGCTAGAGGGATCCTCTTGCTCTCGTATGTTGTGGATTTTCTCGATGAACTTGTAGCCCTATAAGCAATGAAACAACAACACACGCTTAGATGTCCAAGATTGCCTCCCCAGATGAGGTTGTTAGCAATAAATAAGCTTAATGAAAATACAATGAAACTAATGCTATGCAACCAAGTAAATGAAGTAAATCTATGCTAATGATATGAAGACATGAAGAAAGTAGAATAAAAGAAACTAATGTCTAAACCCTAAGTTAGGCCTATGGGCCACTATCCAAGACAACGACCGCTAAAGTGAAACTTGTCTTCTTTGCTCCAAGGCTATGGATCAAAGCTTGTATCCGATGTTGAAATGGTGGTTGATTTGCTTGATGTGTTGAATATCCTGTATGTGTTAAACCCTTGATCGGCTAGCACTTTGTCGCTCCTCAAAGATGCTCCAATATACTCTCCAATCCGGTAGGGCTTCACTGTAAAAGTGATCCTCAAGGAAAGCTCTCCAAATCTCAAAATCTCTCCTCAATGACCTGTTCTATTCAATTCATGATCCCTTGGTGCTCTTAGGCTTGCACCTTTTAAAGTGTGTGAAGCCCTAGGTCTATGTTCAAAACCCTAGGACTGAATCCCTCATGCGTACTGGGTGTTAGCATGAGAAGCTTTTGTTTTTCTATGTTTAACTAAAGTCTAAATTTGGACTTAAGTCTCCCATGTGAACTGGTCATGAAAGGGGAATGCAAAGTTGTCCCCGCTCACCTTTATTGCATGCAGACTACCACTTCCACCCGTGAATGGGCCGATTTGTCGACAATTTGCTTTTATGGCTTAGTCGCTGTCATCCATAGTGACTAAGGTTTAGCCACTATCATCTGTAGTGGCTGAGGTTTGGCCACCCTGAGCTTGAGCGGCTAGGATCTAGCCACCCTGGTTTACAGCGGCCAGGCTTGGATGGGCTAAGACTACCCCAGATGAGTGGTGAGAACCACTTTTGATACTTGGAAAGTCCAAGGTTTAGTCACATGGCCTAGGAATGTGCCCATGTTAGTAGTTATCCTAAACATGACATGTTTTAGGTTTCTACAGATGCATTTCTTGACATACAATAGTATTTTTCCATAGTGGGCCAATATTAACCCATTCTCAAGATGCGTTTAATGGTGGCCATGCCACTAAAGTGATAGCCACACGTACCATCGTGAGCTTGCTAAATTGCCCAGGATGCTTCTTGGAATTCAAGACAACAAAGAAGCATTCCATCGTAACCTCGTCTATACAGGATGTCTCCTAGAAAAATGTATCTTGTCACCTTTTGAATAAAGGTTTATCTTTTAGCATGCAATAGATCTTGCGGTATCATTCCAAGTTTCAGAAAATCTCACAATTGGAAAAGCCAATCCTGATAAGCCATAGCTTCTATGGAAAAAATAACATGTTCCCCCTACAATTTAGAAACTGAGAACATATATTGGGGAACAACCCTATGGTGAATGGTTGTACCACACTCTATAGGACCTTGAGAGATCAAAGATTCCCAAGGCACCATTTGCAATAAATCCCTAACTCTGAAGGACTAATATTGATTTGGTTCATTTTAGATCATGTTTATTGGCTCTTGATTGTCAATAGCCTCGTGTTGTATTGCTGAGTACATGAGCACTTTCACATGAATGGTTGTGAAATCAACAAATGTATTTTAAGGGATTAAGTATCCTAAATATGCCATGGTGTCTACAAATCTATTTTATGTACAAGGGATTTTCTCGATGTCATACCATTCCAATCGGGCTAGGTAAGTGTCAACAAGATCCTTGTAAGCATTCAGGAGTGGTCACCTACATTGGAACAATCCTTTGACATGATTAACTATGAGAAAGGAGTCACCAAAGATATTCAATATTTTAATACCCATTGCCATGGATTTTTGAAGTCCCAAGATTAGGGCCTCATACTCTATGTTATTATTCATGCAAGGTAAGTCTAGCTTGAATTACAAGGACAATGGGATGCCCTATGGTGTGATAAATACCATCCCTACTTCGCCTCCTTGCTCGCATTTTGAGCCATCAAAGAACAATTTCATATCTCTTTTTCCTCAGGTTCTTTGAGTTTCGATGGATCTGATAATGCAAATACTACATCATTAAGCAACTCCATAGTGAGAGGCTTGCTATCCTGAAGAGATGCCTCTGCTAATTGATCTACTATGACTTATTCCTTGATGGAATTTTGGCTTATGAACTCTACATAAAATTCTATCAATAGCATGATCCACTTTGCAGTACATGTATTGTGATATACCTTGTTCATAATGTACTGCAAAGGATTTTGTTTGGATATAACATAGGTCGTATGGCTCAACATGTAGTGTCGCAACATTTTGGTTGCAAAGACCACTGCCAAGCACAACTTTTCTACATACGCATACTCTAACTCATAAATCACCAAGGTGCGACTAATGTAATATACGAATTGCTCTTTGTCTTGTGCATTATTTTGGGCTAACATGGTGCCCAAAGCAAAATCGGTATTGATATGTATAGTAAAAATTGTATGTTTGGCCTTGGTGGTGCCAATACTAGTAGCATTGCCAAGTATTTTTTTATCTCTACAAAGGCTTATTGGCACTCTTCATCCCAATGAAATGATACATCCATGTGTAGCAACTAGTTCATGGGTCGACATTTGTCTTACAATTGAGCGATGAACCATTTTATGGA
The DNA here is from genome assembly GCA_028583015.1 of Wollemia nobilis. Lineage (NCBI taxonomy): Eukaryota > Viridiplantae > Streptophyta > Pinopsida > Araucariales > Araucariaceae > Wollemia > Wollemia nobilis. Next base: position 629,318 of record JAQPPZ010001417.1, on the reverse strand, counting down.
TGCTACCTTGCCTTGTAGGCTTCTTAACTCCCTAATGTTGGTAGGGGCGACCATTTCCAATATAGCCTTTACTTTTGTAGGATCGACTTCGATGCTTCTATTGGAAATGATGAATCCCAAGAGATTTATAGAAGTTATGCCAAACATGCACTTCTTGGATTCAATATGATATTGTCCTCAATGAGACGATTGAAAATCCTTGTAAGGACTTGAACATGCTCTTGCTGCAATAGGTACTTGTCCAGTAGGTCATCAATGTAGTCCTCCAAGATCCTATGCATATAGTCATGAAATATGTATGTCATGGTCCACTGATATGTGGCACCAACATTCTTTAGGCTAAATGGCATTACTTTGTAATAGAATGTCCCCCATGGAGTAATGAAAGTAGTCTTGTGTTGGTCCTTAGGTTTGATCTAGATTTGATTGTATCCAAAAAACCATCCATTAGGGAGAGCATCTCATGACCTAAGGTGGCATCAACAAGAGCATCTATGTTTGGTAATGGGAATGAATCCTTTATAGTTACCCTATTCAAGTCTCTAAAATCCATGCAAATATAGATGCTTCCATATGGTTTTTCCATGGGCACCATGTTCAAGACCCATTCAGGATAGTCGATAAGCACTATGAAGATCACATCCAATAGTTTTTGCAACTCATTCTTTACCATCAAAGTGATGGTTGGATGCATTTTCCTCAAATTTTGTTTGACTGGATTCTTTAGGGGATCCAATGAAATTTTGTGAACAACTAACTTTGGTTCAATCCCTGGCATGTCCTTGTAAGTCCAAGAAAAAATATTTGGTCTCTCCTTAAGGATAGGGATAGTGATGACTTGTTCCTCTAGAGATAGACTTTCTCTGAAATTGACTTTATTTGGTTTAGTAGGATCATCGCTTATGTCCACCTTGAAATTTGCTTCTATAGCCATATGTGACCCATCCTCCAACTAGTTAAGTGTGGGTATCAAGTGAATTTCATCGGTGGGATTTACAAGTCCTACTGACTTAGGATCCAAACCAGCATCGAACATGTCATAAACATAGCCTAATGCAAATTGGAATGGTTGTAATGTCTCTTCACTAGATAAAATATCCTTAGGCTCTATGGGTGAATCAACACGATCCCAATCAATAGCCTTTGTATCAAGATGCAAAGGTTTCATGGGATCTATTGGGTTATGAAGTGGAGTGGTCAAATCAATGGAGATCATGTTGATGGATGGAATGAAATCTCCATGACCACATGGGTGAAATTTTGTCTCAGAGTTTTCCCTTCCATACTCGCGATGAGGTTCTGGAGAAAAATGGATTTCTTGATCTGGCCCTTGAGTAGGTCAGATAATAGGATCATTGGGCTCTAACAACTTTCTGAATGTAGGCAGAGGGGGATTGACCATGCTGTATATGGCAACTAAATTGATAGGTCTTCCCAAAAATCATAAATCAGGGTCTATGGCACAAAGTGCCACTTCTCTTTCTACCAGTATATTGATTTGTTGCAAGTAGTGAGGCCCAAGATAAGCCATCTTGGTTTCATATTCAAAGTTGTCATCACTTATCCAAAAACTATTAGCATTAGTATGTGGCCCCAATATAAGAGGCTTGTGTCTTGGCCCTAAGTAGGCCACTTTTATCTCATCTTCATATTCTTCATCACTTATGAAGAAGCCATTTGCATTAGTTTCTTGCCCCAAGCTATGGTGCCATTGCCTTGGTCCTAGGTAGCCTCTCTCTATTGAGTCCTCTAACTCATAGTCACTTTCATTCGATATAAATCCATTGTTGTTGTGGATGGACCAAGTAAATCTATGTAAATAGCAAGGCCCATGATAGGCCAATCCTGCTTGTGCTTTATCATCACTTTCCACATATCCATTTTCTTCTTGTTATTCATACCATGAGTTGTAACCCATTGGCGTGTCATCAATTGTGGAGCTTGGATGATAGGTTTCGGGTGGTGGTATGCTCACCACATCCACTTGTCTATTGCTCATATTTCTTGTACTTGGTGGGTTATAAGGAATAAAATTGATGTCTTCTCCTAACCCAAAGCTTAATCTATCCAAGGTTGCTACTAAAGAGTCATATCAACCTCTAATATGATAGCCTAACCTGAACCTATCAATGGTAAGTTGGTATTATGGCTCGAATGGCCACCTGCACCCTGCTTGTATATACAAAGACTGTAACCATGCCAATGGAAATGTTTGAAGTAGCTTAGAGGAAACTCAGGATTAGAGAGGTAATGAAAATTAATAGTGAATAACTTGTCATTGTCCTCTTCTTCATCAGTATAAATATGGGTGCAATCTAGTCCAACATAGATAAAGTTTATCTGGTTGGGAGGGATTCCAAGCGGAACTACTGTTCCCACTGGTGACCATAAGTCCTTTGGTCATCCCATGTCTGGCGCAGACTCTATGATGGGCATGAATATTATATTCTACACAAGATACTCTCCTATCCTTGTACTTTCCAAGTGTATAGTCACATGTGATGTGGATGATCCTATAGACGACACTAGTGAAATGGGCTCTAGTATCTCCTCAGCTTGATCTTGAAGATCTTCTTCTTCCATGATACTTGGACTTTTATCAATGGCTATGGTTAGCTCTTCCTTGGGATTTCTTTCCTCAACTAAGGGCACATTTAGTTTCTTAGTCTTTTGGTTTAGACGTTGATGGTCTCTTAGAAGCATTAGTCATGTTGGGTGCTATATGAGGTGTTGATGTAGATGGGTCTTTTTGTGCCCCTTTGTCTTCATCGTTTAGTTGCATAGCTAGAGATAAAGGTCCTACATACAAGTGGGCAGAAACAATCACAAATTCTTCTATAAAATCCACCTGATGGACATATTTGAATGGATCTTCATCAACCAACACCATGTAGACCTTGTTATCATGCACATAATTGATACATTGGTGTAATATTGAAGGAACACACTTCATGTCCCTTATCCAAGGGTACCCTAGGAGGATATTGTATTGCATGACCCCTTCCAAGACATGACACTTCATGGGGATGGTCTTATGCCCCACCTTGATGGGTAGGACTATCGTTCCTACAGTATTGCATAAAGCATCATTGAAATCCCTTAATGTGTAGGCTCCCGTAATGATATTGGACTTGGGGATCTTAAGGTGTTCTATTATTGTTGTTGTGATGATGTTGATTGATGAACCTGTATTGATCAAGACCCTCTTAAAATGTAAATCATTGACTAACACTATAATGAGTAGTAGAGGGTCTGGTAAGGTAGTAGGCACTATCTTAATCTCATGATCATGGAATCAAATTAAAGGTTCCTAGAATTCTTGTAATTGTCCCACAAAATTAGTGAATGTATTTGGATCTTGTGGTTGGAGCTCAATCGACCTTAAAATCTCCATCAAGGTCTCCCTATTCTTTGGGGACTATTGTATGAGCTCATAGATGGATAGCTTGGCTAGAGTCATTTGTAAGTTTTTCTTAAGTCTACTTCAAATAGTTACCACAGATCGGGTTGGTGGACTTGGAAGGTTTTTTTACCCCTGCCTATGCCTAGGTGGAGTGGGAACATTAATGGAAACTACATGAGGTTGTGGTTTACCATACCATCTACTCCTAGTTGCTATATTGACAATTTCAACCATCCCAATACACCTGTGGGTAGGCGTATCAATTTGGACTTGATTGAATTATGCACCTTATCCACTAGAGACCTCATGGTTTGGTAGAGGGTTTTTGTATATGCCCATATCTCTATTTTTAGGATCCAATGGGTTTTCAACTTTAAGTTCTCCTACCTCAATCATGTTTTGCACCTGGTGATTGAAACCAATGCAAACCTCAATGTTATACCCCGATAACCTATGATAAGGGTAAAATTGATCTTCCCTATATCCTTTTGGCTTAGGATGGTTGGGATCGATAATAGGTATATTAGGGAACTTGATATTTCCCACCTCACTTAATTAGTTGAATATTGATTGCATTGATTCTGTCAATGGTGTAAATAAGTGAGGGGGTTTATGTTCTATGTTTTGCTCTTGATTGTTATTTTGATCATAATTTGCTATTAGGGGCTATGCTTGATAATTTTTGGGTTTTTGCATAGCCCCATCCCTAGGTGCACCCAATACCTCTTGATTCATTGGAGCAGGGTTTTCTTGCTACTGCTTGTATTTGCCATTTTTGTCATTTTTGTTACACTCCTTGGTTCGGAGTTTGATGGTTCCCTCATCTACTTGTATGTCCTTAATAAGTTTGGCTTGGGCCAAGGCCTCTTCAAATGAGGGGTATTTTTGAAGTTGTAGCAAGTGGAAAATGTGTTTAGAACAACTCTTGGTGAACATGCAGACAATCTCTTCTATGGGGACAGAGAATGACAATTTTCCCATGACTTCTCTCCATCTATTCCCATAATCCATTATTGGCTCATTTTCATAATGTTTCAAATTGGCCAGGTCTGAAAGGTTCACCTTTCTCTTAGAACCAAAATAGAAATGCTATGCTTGGGCATTTGGTTGAACCATTGAGTTGTGGCACCCAAAAATTTCATAATTAATGTCCTTAGCGTGAGAGCATCATTGTCTTCAATATGAAAACATGCATTTATGAAATTGGTAACATGCTCTTGTGCATCCTCTTCACCCTTAAATTTTTCCAACCTAGGCATCTCAAAATGCTTAGGGTATGCGGGGCTAGGGACATATGGACATAATGGTTGATTGTGTATTTTGCTCAATGTTGGTTGGTTCCCACCAGTATTTTGTTTTTCAAAGGACTTCACCTTTTCAATATGTGCTTGGAATGTTTTTGAGGCAAGGAGTTCCTTCTCTTGCAGACCCCTACGATGGTGGTGAATGTAGCCCTCTATCCTTGATCTACTCTATTTTCTTCCCTCCTACGAGGGGATTCAAGATGTGTCTGATCCTGCTCTATCAGGTTTATCCTTTCTCCACCAGTTGGATTTTGTTCATGATTTGGAGGGTGGTTTTGTTGCGAGTTTCCTTCTTGTCTAGTGCACCCCTCTCTTGGTGAGTCAGTGCATTGATCTCTTTGATGATCATTTATATTTTCTTGTTGGTTGATACGAGCTAGCTGCTCAGCTTGCTCTCTTAAACATTGCTCATGTTGGTGCAACAACCTTTCTCTTTGCATTTCATGTTTGAGAGTTTCCACAAGCTCTCGCTCTTTGTGTAAAGCATTATCTAGCCATCGCATGTGGTTAACTTACACTATCATAGAATACTCATGCTTATCTGATCCTGTTCTAGTGGTTTTGATTCATAGATTCCTCAAAGAGGTTTCTGCTATTTATTTTCTCTTGCTAGCTAATGTAACTTTTTTAGTGTATAATTGAGTGTACCTATGATTAGACTCTGTATTTTTACTATGGGGTCACCCTGAGAAACCCCTAGTTTGACAAGTGGGATTATAAGTCATGGTTCATGAACTTCCATATGCATAATTCTCTATGGCTATAGTTTTGGGAGGTGGCCTCAAATAAATCTGATCCACCTCATCTAACTATCTTATTTTCCATGGCTGATCCTGTGGGGTGCCATTTATTCCAATGAGGTCATAGTCTATTGGAATCCTTCCTCTTGTGTGAATGATATCATTTATTTGATGTCTATTACTTTATGTATCTCTATTTTCATACCCCTCAATGGGCTAATCTATTCTAAGTGTCTCATGTGAATGTTGGAATGTTGTGACTCCTGTGTGTCCTTTTGATGATGAAGGCTTTGTGGTCACCCTCTTTCTCCATGAGGATGGAGGCATGGAACCATTTTCATCCCTGTGTGAATAATGGGTTTTAGAACCCCTCTTATGTCCATGTGGGGAGGAAGCTCTTGAAGCCTCCTTATGTCTTTGAGAAGTTTTTGTGTTTTTGGAGGAAGCCCTTGAGGTTTCCTCATGTCTCCTTGTTGATGATGGTTGTGAGACCTCTTTGTGTTTATGTTATGTAGTTCCATGATGTTGCTCCCTATTTGGGGTTTCTCTAGGATAACCCCCAAGGGTTGAGTTATCACCCCTAAGACTCATAGAACTGTGTCTCACGGTCTTACAAGTGGGTATTCCAATGTGAATACGACTTCGCCTATGGGTATGGGTTGATTTAGATTCTCCCTCAGTATCATACTGAGGATGTTTACTTCTTTTTTTGACCATTGTGTTTACAAATTCAGCTTTTTTGTGTTGCAATTAAATATATCCAAACAATATCAAGCAAATGTTTATCTTGATTATCAATTTAAGTGTGCCCTAAACTGTTTTCTGTATTTAGATGTTTTTTGTTCTTTTTTATTGCTCTTGTTTTGGATTTAGAATGAGGAGACTCATCCATAGGGGTAATCAAGAACACCCATGCCAAACATGATTTTCTTAAAAAGAGACTAGGATACATCGCTTAAATCCTAGTGGGGGGTTCGCCTAGCTCTTCCACTCTAAACCAATTATTCCAATAGTGGGACATAGTTTGAAAAAAAGTAACTTAGTACCACTATAAGTTCCTAATTCCATTTCTAGGAAGCTTTAGGGGGCAAACCGGTGGAAGGATATGAATGCCAATGTCACCGGACTGAATTGAGGGTTGGGATGAAATCCAAATACCTAATTTTTAAAACATGTGTGTGTGTGTGTGGTTCATTTTAAGTTTTTTCATAATGTAAAATGCATCATACATTAGCAATGACTCTTACATATATGCCTAATGTAAAAGATATTTCAATTTTTAGAAAGATGCATAACTACTTGTGATATTAATGGATGCACTCTATTTAGTGCAAATATGGCCCTTAGAAGGGCCTAAGAGCAAGAAAACCAACACACAATTTCTAGCATGTCAGATTATAGGGTGTACTTTACAAGAATAAGCCATTATTCCTAGCAACGCCTAGTGGAAACCTAAAAAGAAAACCCAAGATTCGAAATATGCAATTTCTTTCTTTTTCATTCTTTTAGTTTTCCAAATCAAAATATGTCTTAATTTTCACTATTTTTAAGAAAATAAAAGCAGACATAAAACCATAAAGCATCAAAAAATTTGTACCAACCTTTAATCCAGCTTAGAGAATCAATGTTTTGACCTCTACTAAACTCTATTTTTGGTCGCTTTCGACTAGAGTGGCTGATTTCTGGCTGTTGTAGACCAGAGCGACTGATTCCTAGTCATTGTAGACTAGAGCGGCTGATTTTTGGTTGTTGTAGATTAGAGCGGTTAAACCTACACACAAAACCCAAATCAGTAAAGCGACAGAAAATAAAAATTAACTATAGAACTGGGCAGGAGTCCCACCATGATCGCCATCTGTAGTGACCCTGGGGAAGCAGCGCACCGTCCCCCACTACTCTACTTGCAATTTAATGGAATATTTTAAATTTTAAACATGCATTTAAGTGAAAGGCATAAAATAAGATATAACCAAAATGCAAAGAAATAAATGAATGAATGCTTTTATATTGATATTTCCAAGATCCGGTTACATATAATCCCTCTAAGGGATACCCTTCATTTGATACATTATTTTACACACAAAGAAGGTAACAGGTGCATAAAATATCTCCTTGCAAGGGGTGGTATGCTTTATCAAGATTCCCAATGATGCACATGGAAATGTATGAGGTCTTAGAGATACCTACTTCTCTAGGACTGATTACTAGAGGGACCCTTTTGATTTTGTATTTTGTGTATTTGTTTGATGAACCTATAGCCTTGTAAACCATGAAACAACAACACATGCTTAGATATCCGAGATTGCCTCCCCATATGAGGTTGTTAACAATGAATACACTCAATGAAAACAAATGCAATGAAACTAGTGCTATCAAAACAAGTAAATGAAGAAAATATATGCTAATGACATGAAAAGCAAGTAACAAGCTAAGATGTAAGAAACTAGTACAAATAATTCTATATTGGGTCTGTGGGCCATTGTTCGAGACAGCGGCCGCTAAGGTGAACCTATTTTTAGTAATCCAAGGTTATGGATCTAATATTTTTGTTGGTGTTGAAAGAATTATTATTTCTTTTCTGTTGTATCAAATATCTTGTAGATGAAAACCCCTAAATTGGCTAGCCCTTTGTCGCCCCTCAAAGATGCTCCAATATGCTCTCCAATACATTAGGGCTTTGCTGTAAAAATGATATCCAAGGGAAGATCTCTAAGTCTTGCAAATCTCTCCTTAATGACCTATTCTATTCAATTCATGATCCTTTGGTGCCCTTAGGCTTGCACCTTTTAAAGTGTGTGAAGCCCTAGGTCTATGTTCAAAACCCTAGGACTGAATCCCTCATGTGTAGAGGATGTTAGCATGAGAAGCTTTTGTTTTTCTATGTTTAATTGAATTCTAGATTTAGAATTAAGTCTCCCATGTGAACTGGTCATGAAGAGGAATGAAAATTTGTCCCCACTCACCTTTATTGCATGCAAACTACCACTTTTTCCCATGAATGGGTTGATTCATCAGCAGCGACTATGATTTGGCCATTGTCATCTACAGTGGCTGAGGTTTGGCCACTCTGAGCTTGAGCGGCTAGGATATAGCCACTCTGGTTTATAGTAGCCAAGTTTGGATGGGCTAAGACTACCCCAGATGAGTGGTGAGAACCACTTTTGATACTTGGAAAGTCCAAGGTTTAGTCACATGGCCTATGAATGTGCCTATGTTAGTAGTTATCCTAAACATGACATGTTTTAGGTGTCTACAAATGGCACTATTGTAGTAATAATAGATGGACTTTTAGGACTCTTGTCCTATGTTACTAAACTGATCATTCCCACAAATCCTTCACCTTGATGAGGTATGCATGCCTCATTAATCTATTTTGGAATATCTTGATAAGAATATCATGTCCCAATAATAGATATCAAATTAGGGAGGGTATCCATGGATGAGGATTCTATGGAAGGAAAACCTAAGTCCTTAATTGACTTGATGACATGTGTGACTATCACGTTTTGCATTATATGCTCACCTAGTTCAAGCTAGTTGGCTAAGTTGAAGTATGAGGTAGGATGGGTGCCGATCGTATATGAGGTACTGATTTAATTTTTATCACTATGGTTTCCTTCTCATATTTAGGTATTATGATATCTTGTGTTAAAATGATGGGTATGTATGGAAGAATCTCCTTGATTGGCCCCTTCATGTTTTCTCCATTAGAGTATCCTGACGATGTGGGATGGGTATATGGAGGAATCCATAACAATGGTGGGTATGAAATGGGTGATGATGGCTTGACTTGTGGTTGAAATGATGAAGCTAAATATTTTTTGACGTAATTTGCATGGACATTTAGGTGACTAGATGTTGAAGGAGGTTCTTATGGTTCATCAATCACTTTGTATTATCTTAAGGGATCTGGATTGATGTGTACCACATGTACTTGATCTTGGTATATAAATTTGAGGTGTTTATGTACTATGGATGGGATGCATTCCATATATCTCATCCAAGGTCTTCCCAACAATATATTGTATTATATTTCATCCTTTAAGATGTGGCACAATGTAGGCATAATATTTATTCCAACCTAAATAGGTAGGAATATTGTACCAATAGTAGAGGATATGGCATCATTAAAATATTTTAACGTGAACGTAGATGCATTGATATGTGAAGGTATAAGGTTGAGATATTTTAGTGAAATGATAGTGGTGATATTAATGGACAAATTGGTATCAATAAAAAATCGCTTATACAAAATTTGATTGATGCTAGTTGTGATATGCAATGGTGGATCTGGTTCATTAATGGGAGCTAGATTAATCTATTTCTTGTGTAATATGATCACATGGTCATTGTATGATTGGATATAATTTAATTGTTGTATGGATTGTAACACATGATTAGCCTTTATTGGGTTTATCAATTATGTAGATTGATCAGGGTGTTTACTACTCCCTATCGTGATATTAATCATGCCAATGAAACCCTTCTTATATGGGTCTATATGCACCTCATTCACATGCTCTACTTGATATTCCTTGACCTCATGATTGGGTAAAGAATCTTAAAATATACCTATTTGTTGATTATCGACAGTAAGAGTATTATTGATTTGCAGTTGATTTTTGTTTAGCATATTTTATACTATATTTTTAAATGAAATACAGTCTTGGATATGATGGCCATTTTTCTAATGATATATGCAATGTAGGTCTTTCCTAGACCCATTAGGTTTTTGGTCGTTAAGATCGAGGGTATGCATCTCAGGAAAGATAATAGCCTTGGCCTCACATAAATGATTAAAAAGTGATGCCAATGATTTTGGCAATGGTGTGTAAGTGTGAGGGTATGGTGTTGTCATTTTTGTACTTGTTTCTAATGTAGATGATTATTATTTTATGCTAGAGGGGGTTGAGCTTGATATTTAGGCTATTGAGGCACTTTTTCTACTTTTGGAGCATTAAGAACAACCTGATTGATAGGCACTAGTTTTACCTGATGATTGTTATGTTGAGGGTTCTTGTTCCATTTCTTCTTATGGATTTTAAGATCATCCTACTATATTTTAATGGCTTCTATCACTTTGGATTGTTCCAAATATTCTTTAAAGGTCTGGTACTGCTACATTTGTAGTAACAATGATATGTGTTTAGAGCAGCTTTTAGAGAATATTTGAGTTAACAAAAAAATAGGAATGGTAAATGGTAAATTTGACATAATTTTGTGCCATCTAATCCTATAATCCATGACTGGATCATCATCATATTGACATAGATGTGACAAGTTAGACAGGTTAGCTTTCTTCTTGACTCTGAAGGAGAAGCATTCGAGGAAGGCATTGGCTAGTTGTTTGAAGCTATATATGTTGTGGCTTGGTAACTGATTATACCACTCTATGGTAGAACCTATGAATGTGATAACAAATGTGCACAATATTAAGGTATCATTATTCTATAGTTGGAAGTACAAGTTTATAAGACTTGTAACATGCTCTTGAGCATCATCATACCCTTGAATTTATCTAACTTAGGCATCTCAAAATGCTCAGGGTAAGTTGGACTAGGTACTAATGTATGAAGGGGTTGGTTATATAATTTTCTTAATGTGGGTTTTTGGTAAACCGCACCCTATTTCTTGAGCAATTTGATTCGCTCTATGAACACTTTATAGGCTTGTGATGAGATGGTCTCATATTCTTGGAGAGATATCCTAGGAAAAATAGGTGAAATGTTTTGATTTGAACAAGTTGGAGGATTTTTATCACCCTCCAAGTCTTCACAAGATAGTTCAAGATATGTTTGCTCTTGTTCATTAACTTTTGTCTCTTGATAACCCTCATATTCTAGTGGATTTGGTGCTAAGCACTATATTTGTTGAGAATTATACATTGAAGTGTGAAGAGGATGGTTCTCTATTGGCCTAGTAGGTGACTCCTGATGAAACACAGAGTACCTCGCAATGTTTTGTTACCTATAGATATTAGGGGACTATATTTCTTCTTGAGTTATTCAATGGGATTTTTCTTCTTGGAACTTTTGCTCAAGGATTCTTTCTTCACGTATTCAATTTTCATACATCCACTGGCAGTGTAACATTTATTCCTTTTCTAGTTGTTCACATTCATGATGTAGATGCTCTAATTGAGATTGGAGTAATCACTCCCAAGGTTATGCATAGTGGCTATTTTTGCAAAATTGGCTAAAATTAGGATTTTCAAAATTTGGAATTGGCTAATATTTGGGACCCTTGACCAAGGTCCATTAGCCAAAAATTTCTAGGTGCAATTTGTTTTTGGTTGATTCGCCCCAATTTTATAATAATTTGACCATTTTAAGTTTAAATTTTCAACATTACCCCTAATAATAGTGAACCTTCTACATGTGTTTCAAAACTATTCACCTGGATTTTGAAACTAATTCGCCAAATTTTTATAAATAAATTTTGGGACTGACCCCTTACGCATGACCCCGATCACTCCCTCTAGTGACCATTAGGTCTAGGAAGATAATACGTGTGATTATGTAAGGCCAATAATTTCCCATCTCGATGCAAGGGGTTTTAATATTTTTTATTCTTTCAAAAGGGACCACTACCCTCTTACCTAGTTTAATTGAGGCTGCATACACTCTGTGTTCATCCCTAAGGGTATTGTCCTCATGTGTTGATGGTGTGGGTATATGGTATGCTCGTGTAGAACACTTACCATGCTCATGTATGGGATGAACTCTATCTTTGTCACACCTACTCTCGGATTGAGAATGTGTGGAAGAAGGGTCTCTATGGGTTACATTTGGATTATATGTTTCTACATGATTTAACTTGTGAGTTTTCTAGAGTTGGTTAGGAAGAGTGTTTCAGCCATTTCAATTAAGCAAAGGCATATACTATGCACCTTGCTCAAAATTGTTTATGGATTTATGGGGTACATGGATGCATGAAACCCCTCTGTTAGGCCCCTTATTGGGAAGTTTTTTTCTATGATCATCATGGGATGAATGAGGTCTAGAGATATCCTCATCATGGGTACAAGGAGTTCCTACATAAATCCTCCTAGTAGGGGTATCTCAATGAGTGGATTCCCCATGGATTGAGTTGTCTCTATGGAGACTACCTGAATGTTGTTCAATTAAAGGTTGGTCATGTGAGCTATATCTGAGGTGTTAAGAGCCTTCTTGTGTATTTCTAGTTGCCTCAATTGGTATATAGATACGACTTCGTGTAGTGACCATTCTTTTTTATCTCGTATGCAATTAAGAACAAACAATGTATACAAATTATTATCTCTTTTAAATATTAATTGTGTTCCTAAAAACTTGATTGTGTGTTGTAATGTGTTGAATATCTAATTTTCTCTTGTGCGGGTTTGAAAATAGTTGATGTAATTCTCAAATATTTAATGGATGTCACCTATACGCTCTCACACACTAACCCGATGATGAAGTCTGGATTGTGAAACCCACAAGGATATGGAGATGAAACCCATATTCAATGAGGGAGTACAAGTCCTACAAGTCCTCACCCAATTCATCATGATCAATGATACACCTTTCAAAGAAGAGTGCATGAAATTTCTCATAGCTACGATGGATCTCGGAGCTGGCCTTGGCCACAATTGGGTTTGAAAATCATAATACAAGCCAAACATGTGGTGATGAAGGCCACCGTTGGTCTTGATCAGTGGTTGGATGTCACTTCCAACTCATCTGATGTTAAATTTACCATGTGAAGTGTGTGTGGTTTATTTTAATTCATGTAGAATACAGTATATGATGACTTTTTACTAATATGTAAAGTAAGTTTTGAATTCCTAAAATATGAAATAAAAAATGTTTTATTTTCAAAAATTGACTATGCAAATTTAAATGAAACAAGTTTTATGTTGGCCATAGGTAGACATACCCTAACACACAATCTAATTAGGGGTCATATTTATAAAAATGGTTACAATATAGGTCGTCAGACACAACACAAAGTCGGTCAGATAGTGGGTCATTGGATTTAGGGGTGGTGAGTAGCAAAGGTCGCTATTCCCAGAAGCGGTGACCAGAAGAGAAATACAGACTTAAAAATTTACCTTTAAATTTCTCTATGTTATCTGATTAAACTACTACTTAAATTTTTCAAGGAAAAACATAGAAAAAAATAGGAAAAGAACCACTTATAGGTGAATCCCTCATCCTATGAAGATGCTACAAAATAAGTTTTCTATATTCTATTTCAATGCCATCAAAGATCAGAATGATGGTCATGTTAGCTGTAAAATCTGATGGTGGTAGCCACTATTAGCCATACCTACTTAGAATTATGGTACATGAAATGCAAAAATAGCAAGAAAACTTAAGTCATAAATAATTTTAGAAAATTATGGGAAAGAGTCCCACCATGATCACCAATGTAAAGCAGCAAAAACTATGTAACATGTAATAAATTTATGAAAATTATTAAGTAACCATATTGACACAAAAATAAAGAAATTAGGATGTTATTCTCATTAATAATTTGGAAAATGGTTATAATAGATCCCTCTTAGGGATTCACCAATCATACATTATTACAATATGTAACCCCAAAAGGGAAAAATATGTAATCCGTAGAGTTTTTCTATTCCAAATATGATAATGGAAGGTTCTTTAGTGACCACTTTATGATGCTAAGAAAGGTGATCTTTATGGTGAAATTCTCCTGCTAAGTCCTATAACCTATACACAAAGAAATTGTAAAAGCATCAATAGCATATGAAATTCTCCCAAGATAAGGCTTGTTTCTTGATAATGTAAACTGTAAAGAAAATGAGTAAAGCAATAAGGAAATCCATGAAAATAGTAAAAGAATGCATAAAATACTGAAAAATATATTGCTAATCTATTTTAAGAATATAATTGAAAGCAACTAATACTAATAAAACTAGAAAATATAGGTAAATTAAATTTCATCGCAAGGTCATCCTAAATTAGAATGGTTGGCTTTACTGGCCATCTTCGGTTTTGGTGGTGGTGCCTACAAGCCACTGTAAAAAATAGTGACCATAAAATAGTGACTCTATTCTCTAAGCTCGATGAATGGTGACAGTTAATTTGAATACCAAATTGATGTTCAAGGATTGTTGTGTTTGAAAACATAGTTGGGTCATGGAATTAGCTTGGAATCAATGGTAAATTGATGAATAAAAGTGGTATAATTGGTCCTCAAGCTCTCCAAAGATCCATGGATGAAAAATATAGCTTCATAACACAATTTTGGTAGCATCATGATGCTTATGAGATATTGCATTCTCTATTTATAAAAGGGTGTCACTTTGTTGCATTCAATTGGGGATCAATTCTCTATATTTCTCTTGTTTTTGGGTGCCTTAAATAGACTTGCCAAATTGGGATCCTATCTTTCTGAGGAAGCCAAGAATAAAGATTTGGTTAGGCTCAAGTAAGTTAGGTGATGCTTCTAGAAGCTTCTTGAACCAAAACTATTACATATTGGTTGCACTATAACCAATTTTACTCAGCTTAGGGAGCCCTAGTTTATTACATATGAGGCCTTCTTCGATCATAATGGCCCACTCTATGATCATCATCGGTACTATAAGTCACAATGCCATAGATAGAGGGGATAACGGCATAGGCTGTAAAGGATTTTTTACCCATGTTTGAATGGTTGGAACCATTTTTAGGTCTTGGAAAGGTCCAATATTAATCATATGGTCTTAAAAGCTATCCACATGAGTACTCTCCTCAACATGATGTGTTTTAGGTGTTGTTGTGGCTGATCCACAACACACCCCAAAATTGGGGACCCACTTTTTTTTGCATGCTTTCAAAGAAAATTGCAGTTGCCCAGATGCTAAAAAATCAAGAAAAAAGCAAAAAATTTCACTGAGAAAAAGTGTCGCGATATCGCGACATGTCGCTCCGTCGCTGGCAAAAATAGAAAAGTGACGTGATATCACGACATGTTGCTCTATCGCTGGAAAAAATGAAAAGTGTTTTGATATCGCGACATGTCGCAAAATCACGGGTCAAACCAGCAAAGCATGTCGAAGCGAAAAAACGTCACGATTTCATGACAGGAAGCAGCAAAGCATGCCGAAGTGGAAAAACGTCGTGATTTCACGACAGGAAGCAAAAAAGCATGCGAAAGCGGAAAAACGTTGCGATTTCACGATAGGAAGTAGCAAAGCATGCCAAAGCAAAAAAGCGTCATGATTTTGTGATAGGAAATAGCAAAGGGGCCCGAAGCAAAAAAGCGTAGTGATTTCGCAACAAAAAGTTGGCAAAGTGTACGGAACAGAAAAGTGTCACGATTTCGTGACATGTCACGTTTTCACGGCTAAGTGCAGCAAAACCCAGCGATAGAGAAAAATGTCACGATTTCATGACAGAAAGCAGTGAGACAACCAGAGATGAAAAAGCGTCCCAATTTCACGATAGGTTGCAGCGAAAGGTTTAATGAACATTAAAAATTACAAAATCTAAAAAAATAATAAAAATGAACAATCACTAAATTTTATGATAAAATAAACCAACATTGCCCTTTGTTTACAGTTACTTGCAATCACTAAGGTGTTCCAAGCATTTAAATTGAATATCTTTATTTGAGATTACTAATACACAGTTGCAAATGCTAATACAGCGGAGACCTTGGAGAAGTTGTTAATTTGACTTCTTTGCAAGAGGGGATTTGGAACCCAAATCCTAAGGGAGAGTGTACTTTCACGATTGGGTGAAAATACCACTCAAAATTTTGGCGCTAGAAGGAGGGCCTGAATGGGTTTATTTCAGAGTGATTTAAATGCTATTGAGATTTAAATTTTGAATATTTCATGCCCTATTAATTATTATCTTTAGCCCTATTTTAATATTACAACTTTGTATTGTTAAAAGGAGGACATGAATTGCTATGCACTGGTCTAATTCTTTGATTGTTCATACAGGAATAATGTGATTTAATTTAATTTAAAAAATGAAAAATAAATAAATAAATAAATAAATAAAATAAAATAATTTAAGATTTACTAATGGCTATGTTTTCACCGTGGATGACAGGTAGCCCATTGAACATACCAGGAGTTCAAAATTATTTTCCCATCGGTTTTGAGAGATGCCTTCCTCGATTTTTGTCTAACGGGACAAATACTGTAGGAGAACACATTCAAGCATTCAAATTTGTTGTGAATCACTTAACAATTTGGCATGATGATGTTGTTTGTAAAATGTTCCCTTACACCTTGGACAAAGTGGAATTTGATTGGTTTACAAGTTTTCCTTTAGGATCTATCACTTCTTGGGCTCAACTGGAGGCAGCATTTCTTAATCAATTCAAAAAAAAGCAAGTTGACCCAATCCGCATGTATGAGCAGTTTTTCACTATTAAAAAAGGACCAGGTGAAAATGTGAAGTCATTTTCTGAAAGGTTCTTTGGGTTATATGCTCAATTAGTAACATTTTATGCTCTTCAAGAAGAAATGGCTCTCCAAATATATGTAAATGCTCTTGACTCACTCATTTCCACATATTTGCGAGGGATGCCTCAAATCTCATCTTTGACACAAGCCTATACTCAAGCAATGGCAATTGAGCAACAATCGAGTTAGCAAAATTATGGTGTGGGTTTTGGATCGTATAATATTAAATCATTTAATACATCCTTTACCCATCCAATGATTTATCCACCTCAACCAAATTCAAGTGTAAATCAATTTCAGAATCAACAATCATTCCCAAGCTTCAATCAATTTCAAAATCCTCAACATACTATGCAAGATCAACCATATTTCTTAAGTATGAATCAACTTCAAAATACTCATCTTGATTCAAAGGATAGTTCTAAAATCAATTTCAATGATTTTCACAAGAATATGATTTTAGGCAAGGGAGGAGTACTAGATCCAACTAGTATTGAAACATGTGACAAATTGGAAACCCTTGACTCACCAAAAGATGAATTTTATGAGGATGAATATGTTTCGGATGACATTGTTGAAAATGATGACCAAGAAGATCCACACCTTCCAGATTGTGATAAAATTGAATCATGGGTTACACATGTGGATTATGATAGCCTTATCAATTTGAATACAAGCAATAACCCAATTTTGGAAGTAATTGAACCATCTAAGGAAGGTGAAGATAAATTTGATGAGAAACATGTTGATGAATCAAAATATGAAGAAGAAATAGTTGAGCATCACAATTTGATTTTGAAAGATGATCATTATGATTCTTGGGAAGAGTATGCTCACTCCAAAACTGCTAATGAAATTTGTGTGCCTATTGATATGCAGGATGATACAATTGCCCTTTCACATGAGGATATTACAAGTCCTGTGCAATCTAAAAATGTTTTGGAAGAAGGATTGGAATCTCATCAAAGGTTTGAGAAGGATATTGATTTTACTACCATGGGTGAAGAAGGAGAATCAATTGTTTTTGTTCCCCTTGGGGGGCAAGAAATCAAAAATCTTGATCCACCTATTGTTTCTACAATGTCTATGCCATCTCAAAATGGTGAAATTGCAAAGCCTAAGTGGTGTGGGTTTGATACTATTGATGATCCTAATGAAAATATGGATTTTGAGACAACTCAAGCCATTGATCATGGAAAGGTGTCATGTGACACATGTCTTGAAAAACTAAACTCTTGTTTTGAAAAATATGGACGCATGTTTGATTGGGTGCCTAACTTTGGTGTTTTTGAACAGGTGTTGGATGATGAAGAAGACAATGAAGAAAAATAAAAAGCTACTAACACTCATCAAGTTGTGATAAATTCTAATCATGATGGGTTGAGTATGGATGACAAAGTGAAATCTTCACCTTTGGTAGTAGCCACAAAAATTTTAAGTGATGGGTTACATGATATCCCTTTGGATGCTAATGTCATTAATGATGAAATGTCAAATCTTGGTGATTTTTGTCAAGTTTTGATTGATTTTGATTGTTTTAAAATCTTGAAAAATAATTTGAATTCAAGACTTTTAGAAATAGGCTCTTGTTTGCAATATCTCACATTTGAAAAAGAGAGCCTAATTCTAAATCATGAGTGGAATGATGAAACTTGCATTTTAGAGAATAGACATCATAAAATTGAAAATCAATCGTTGTTTAATCAATTTGAAAATTTGAATCTCACCTATGAGAATACTAATGGAACTAAATTTTATTGGTGGGGTGAGAGAAGAAAGTTGAAGTGGGTTGCATTGTTTGGTCTAGTCTTGTTTTTGTTGGATGCCCACAATATTTGGCAGACATATCATGTTATATTTTTGTGGAAATGTTCTAATCATGTTTGGGATCCAGGAAAGTAATAGTCCAAGCTTGGCATCATCTTGTACTATATTGTATATAACTTTTGGTGTTGGTTTGGGTTTGTGTTTTCAAGTTTCATTTTGGGATTGCTATTTGGATTAGGATTTAAGTTGTGTGTTTGATTTTATTTGACATGTTTAGTTTGTTTTGATAAAAAAAAAAAAGAGAAGAAAATTTGAGATGTTAACTTATTTCCTAAAATCAAGAGAATATGAAACATTGGAATTGTGTTGTAGAAAGCTCCGCAAGTAACACAAACATTTAAATAATATCGTTTGAATCTTGTGATGCATGAAGTTGTCAGTTTTGCACATTATGGTAAAATAGATGATATCTTCCAAAAGAAGCAGTGCATTCATATCTTATGTCATATTCCACATTGCATATACATGTCATATTAGTTACATTTTCATTCCATGGGCAATTATTGAGAAGGTGTTGAATCCTCTTAGGATTATTACATAACATATATTAAAAGGATCCTAAGGTTGGGAACTGCTGCCCAAGCTATCTTGAATCAAGCACATTCCATGCACATTAAAGAGAGTCTTGAGCAAAATGGTTAAAACCATACTTGGATGAAAATGTGAGGTGAAAATAATATTTCATGTTTGTCCTATCATGCAACATAATCCTTAAAACAGTGGTTTTTACCATTTCCATCAAGCTTAAAGCCTAAAACCAGAGTAGTAAGGATAGGGTTAAATCCTCATCGAACTTAGGTTGAGGATCCGACTCCCCAAAGCTCTAATTTTACCTACATGGAGTAGTAAGGATAGGACTTAATTCTCATCTCACTTAGGTTGAGAATTCGATTCCCCAAAGCTTCCATTTTTCCCATTTCATCATAAAGCTTGGATTGGAAGGATCGTACTACATGTCCTCTGCAAAGGATGGGTAGTCATCCCAAAGGTCCAAGCAATAAAAGTAAAACTAATTTTTTCCATTTCATCTCCATATTGGATTGGAAGGATTGTACTACGTGTCCTCTACAAAGGATGGGTAGTCATCCCAAAGGTCCAAGTAATAAAAATTTAATATTTCCCATTTCATGAATCTTGGATTGGAAGGATCGTACTACATGTCCCTAGCAAGGATGGGTAGTCATCCCAAAGGTCCAAGAAATAAAAAAAAAAGAATGAATGAAGCCAAGTCATGGATTATGGGGTTAAGTATGCTCATGCGTGGCAACATGTCTTGCCTAAAAGCAAGACCACCGATTGCTCATGTGGATAGACTAGCCTGACCATTTCATCCATAACAGGTTAAATTATTTTGTTCAAGATGAGGTAATGAACTCCAAATCAGAATAGTAAGGATAGGGTTAAATTCCCATCTCGCTTAGGTTGGGAATCCTATTCCCCAAAGTTCTAATTTCACTCACACTCGCACATGGGTTCAAGATGGTAGTGACACATAACCAACTTTGAGATCTAGTAAATTAATTCAGTATACATATTTTTGGTCCTAAGAGGGTTTGACATCTTTAATATGTTTGTCCATGATATAAGAAGGTTTGAGCATTTATAAAGTAGGTTTGTTACATCTCTAGCATCTTCATCCTGCACAAATCATTCATGGACTTGCATACAAATCATAAGTGAAACTGACAATGGAATGTTGAACAAGTTCAAATGATAGGGAATGAAACACATTGCACACACCGAGTTGATACTTAATGATTCTGGTGTTTCATGTATTTCTAATCTGTTGGTATATGTTTATCTTCTATATGTTGACGCCTATATCTAAGCTTGTATGTTTCAGGTTGGGTTCTCACCAAAATTCTCAAGAGCATTTGACAGCAGAGTCGCCATTTGTTGTGGCTGATCCACAACACACCCCAAAATTGGGGACCCACTTTTTTTGCATGCTTTCAAAGAAAATTGCAGTAGCCCAGATGCTAAAAAATCAAGAAAAAAGAAAAAATTTCACTAAGGAGAAAAAGTGTCGCGATATCGTGACATGTCGCTCCGTCGCTGGAAAAAATAGAAAAGTGTCGCGATATCGCAACATGTCGCTCCGTCGCTAGCAAAAATGAAAAGTGTCACGATATCGCGACATGTCGCAAAATATTGGGTCAAACCAGCAAAGCATGCCGAAGCGAAAAAATGTTGTGATTTCACGACAGGAAGCAGCAAAGCATGCCGAAGCATAAAAACATCGCGATTTCATGACAGGAAGCAGCAAAGCATGCCGAAGCAGAAAAATGTCGTGATTTCATGACAGGAAGCAGCAAAGCATGCCGAAGCAGAAAAGTGTCACGATTTCACGATAAGAAATAGCAAAGGGGCCCGAAGCGAAAAAGCGTAGCGATTTCATGATGAAAAGTCGGCAAAGTGTACGAAACAAAAAAGTGTCACGATTTTGTGACATGTCACATTTTCGTAGCTAAGTGCAGCAAAACCCAGCGATAGAGAAAAACGTCACGATTTCATGACAGAAAGCAGCGAGACATCCAAAGACGAAAAAGCGTCGCAATTTCATGACAGGTTGCAGCAAAAGGGTACGAAGTGGGAAAGTGTTGCGATTTCGTGACAGGTTGTGGCGAGATGGATCGAAGCAGGAAATGGTCACGATTTCGTGACATGTCTTATTTTCGCTGTGCATGAGGAGAAACAAGGCTGTTGGTAGGAAAATGTCACGATATCGTGACATGTCGTGTTTTCACAGTGACAGTAAGGGAGCGAAGCTGCATGCTATTTTTGGTCATGATTTCACGACATAAATGGCTGGACAGTTCGAAGTGAAAAAGCATCGTGATATCACGACAGGTTCCAGCTAAAGGCATACGGAGATGAAAAGCGTCACGATTTCATGACATGTCACGATTTCGTGACATGTCATGTTTTCACTGGGTATGATGGCAGACAGGGCTGTTGGCCGAATAACATCATGATTTTGCTACCTGTCTCATTTTCACTGTGCAGGCCAAGGAATAGTGTTACATGCAGAAAAACGTCACGATATCGTGACAGGTTATTTTTTGTCATGATTT
Organism: Wollemia nobilis; assembly: GCA_028583015.1. Taxonomy (NCBI): domain Eukaryota; kingdom Viridiplantae; phylum Streptophyta; class Pinopsida; order Araucariales; family Araucariaceae; genus Wollemia; species Wollemia nobilis. Next base: position 607,578 of record JAQPPZ010001417.1, on the reverse strand, counting down.
ACAAGGGGGTAGTTACGAAACATGCAGAAAGCGTGAAACATGTGGCATACAATTTTCAGGGTTGCAAAAGCATTATAGGTTAACAAAGAATATCAGACGTTTCAGCATCGAACCTAAAATAAAAAAGTAGTGAAAAGATGGGGAATACGAAACGATACGATCTGGGAGGTGAAACGAAGCATCGTAGAACGAAGAAGAAAGTCGTACCAACAAGTATAAAATGCAGAGGCACAGATTGATACAGAGGTCAGAAACCGCTATGAGGAGGTTGCAGAGTTGATGGGGATTAGCCGTTCTGAGCCTATCGTGGAGTGCTTTTCTTCCACTTTTGCTAGTGTTAAAAAAAAAAAAAACTAGAGATTCTGCTATTGTAACAGGACACCTTATTTTTAATGCAGAATTGTTCAAAAATTTGCATTTTATGGGCAAGAAAGGATGAGAAATTTTTTGCATGCTTCATTTTAATTGTTCTATGTTCCTCCTTTCATATTTTAGATTTGTATATGAAATTTATGCCATTGTTTTGGATTATTTCATGTGAATGTCTGGTAACTGGAAATTACTTTAAACCTTAGAAGCCAAGCACCTAGTTTACTTTGATTGTGTTTGTTTTGCAGGTCAAATAAGCTAGGTTGCATGTACAAAACTCTCACGTATTCGATTTTGTTGGAATAGGATAGCATCAGACTGAACGTGTTCTACTGTTAATTTTCTGTATTTCTTTTTCTGTTCATGTTATTTTATTTTTCCAAAAGGTTTAATGAACATTAAAAATTATAAAATCTAAAAAAATAATAAAAATGAATAATCACTAAAGTTTATGATAAAATAAACCAACATTTCCCCTTGTTTACAGTTACTTGCAATCACTAAGGTGTTCCAAGCATTTAAATTGAATATATTTACTTGAGATTACTAATACACAGTTGCAAATGCTAATACAGCGAAGACCTTGGAGAAGTTATTAATTTGACTTCTTTGCAAGAGGGAATTTGGAACCCAAATCCTAAGGGAGAGTGTACTTTCACGATTGGGTGAAAATACCACTCAACAGGTGTCTACAAAAGCTCAAACCAAAAATGCACACAAGGAAGCATGAGCCAAAAATGGTGGAAGAAGAGGAGAATTTAGAGGACAAAGTATGCCATAGAAGGAAGTGATGATGAAATTTGGAGTTAGGATCTAAAAATAAATGGGTGCATTGGAACAAGGGTTAAAAGAGTAGCCACTATCTAAAAATTAGGATGAGGCAATAGTACTAATATACAAATAAGGAGATAATGGAAGAGGAAAACACAAGAAAATTCTCCAATGTAAAGTGATAAACCACAAGCAATGCTCATACATCTATCCAACAAGATGAACTTGGAACTGGAAGACTTGGAGTTAGTAAACATTAATGTGTCAATGGAAATAAACCATCTATGAGAAGCAATGGTATCTTCCACGCTGATCAATGTCAATGAACTCAAACTAATGGAGGAAGCCAAGCAATGGCTAGATAAAGTGGCAACACCACCATAGATAAAATTAAAAGTAGTAGTGTTACCACTAGAAGAGAAGGATAAGAAAAATTCATAGTATCAGATTGTCATGAAAGGTGGCAACAATAATATAAGAGATGAAAATATGGTGGAAAAAGAGAGATAATTGGATCCAATACTGATACCTCAATAATATGTAGAAGATCCACAAGATCCATATAAGGGAGTCTAGGTACTATATAATGAAGAACAATTAGATATTAAATTTAAAAATTGAGGATAGTAGATATGACAAGGAGCATCGGGAGCTAATTATAGAGTAGATCTCACTACAAGAGATAGGGATGCAACCAATCAAAGATATTGGGGAAATATCAATCCAAAAATAAGATGAGGAGGTAAACCAACCATAGGAAATGGATAGGGAGATGCAAAATCCAAGTCCCTAGATTTGGGATTTCATATAGAGAAGGAAATAAAATTAATATATAGGTGGTCCATTTCCTAGAGTAGGTATATAAAATATTTCTAAGCACACGATTGTAGTTTTGAATAGGCTATATAGAGTAGCTAAAATATTGGAAATATTGAACATTCATCGAAATGGAGAATGTCATGGATTGGGTGTGCAATGAAGAAAGGATGAGGAGAATAGCAAAAATATGTGTATAACATCCATGGAAGTTACCTACAAGAGGGATAACAAGTATGTTAGGAATCAAGGACTTTCCAAAAGAGATAAAGATAAACTATAGGGTGCCTTTGTGAGTATATCTAGATTTGGACACAAATAAAATATGTCCACTGAATACAATAGATACAAAATATCAGAAAGCACCATTAGAGTTAACTTTTATATTCCAAAATTATATTTTTCTAACACATTGGATAGAATAGATTAGCTTGAGACTAGATCATATCTATCAAACTAAGGAATCCTAGTAAGAAGAAGCAAAAGCAAATCGAAAATAAATAGTTGCAATAGAAGATGAGCTAGAATGCAGTAAGTGAGAGACTGAGATAAAATTGGAGGTCGAAATCAAAATGAATAGTATGAGGGAAGCCTTTGAACATAAGCTAAAAATCTAGGAAGAATAGAATCAACTTATGATCTAGCAGATGGAAGACCAAAAGAAGCAATTGTAGGAACAAGAAGAATTAATACAAAAATATGCTACACAAATAAAACAAAAAGAGGAGTAGTTTAGTTCAAATAACCAATATCTCAAATAGTAGGAGGTACAATTGGTAGAAAAATAAGAACAATTACTTAAATGCAAAGAATAAATAAAATTAGATGAAGGGAAATTGCAACTGAAGGACAAAAAAATCACAAATATGGAAAAAGATGCATATCTTTATAACCATATAATCATGGACCAAAAGGTTATGCTTCAGGTTAAGGAAGAGATACAATGGGCTCATTAGACTAAATTATAGCAAAGAAACTAGGTAATCATGAAGAATAATGAGGAGCTTGTTATTGTTGCATAGATAGAGGTATCTTTGATAGAGAAGTTATTCCAAGGCATATCAAAGTGAGAGGAGTTACTATAGGCTCTATTTGAATCCAAATAAAAGGAAAACCACTATGGACTAAATGTTGTTGAGCTTAGTGCTAACAAGTTGTAGAATGAGTGAGCCATTCTTCAAGTCCATATTCAAGATCTTCAATAGGATCATCTAGCCAAGACCAAGAAGAATGAGTTTATACGAATGTTGAATGATTTAAAGGGGAGGGTAGATGTAGACAACAAATCCACCTCCTAGAAGAAGAAGAAATGACAATGTAAGGATTTGCACAATTTTGGTAAAATATACATTGTAGGGTTTGGCTAAATGTACAATGTAGGATTTGGCTAAAATGTACAATGTAGGGAAATAAATATTATGAAAGTTAAATAAAATAAAATTGTAATGCACATAAAATTTTAGTTGATATTTATCAAATTAGAACATTAGTCAACCTTAATAAAGTGTTTATCAGAGAAGTTGTGGATTCTAGTTTTGAATAATGTGTTATCCCAAGAAATTCTTTCGAATGGCTTGGGCAGGTATTATAAGCACATCATGCTAATTTTTTAGGGGTTTTTTAGTTTGGTTGATAAATTTTATTCATTGTTGATTGTTTTCCATGTAATGGTTCAAGATAGTTCATACGAAGGATGTTTTTCATGCTCATTGATGACTATTGAATGATATAATGATAATGTTGTATCAATGGAATGTTAATAGTGAGAATGATCAAAATTCATGATGGGTTTTGCACACTATGTGATTGTACAATTGTTCTAATTAACCATAGAAATGCTACAATTGTAATTAGTAAAGATCTATGGATGAATGTAATAGAGATGGGATACAAATGATATTTTGATATCATTCATGTAATTAATAAATTATGTGTGTGATATATACACATTAAAAATAATAAAATGGATGTTTAGTGTGTATAACTATGTATTAGGGTGTTAATAAATATCTAAAGTTAGAATTGTATTGATAGAAATATGCATACAAGAAGTGGGTATTCAAAATTGTGCAAGTATTTAAGTGATTTCCCTTATTGAAGGTATAGGTTTACATATCATAAATTCATAGTTTGGGATTGCACAAACATGTACTACCCTTAATATTTACATAATTATTCCCCATTGAACATTTCAAAGTTAGAAAAAATAAGTATTGATTGAACGATTACCCGATTTGCTCGATTAAGAAAACGATTGCTAATTGAACATTCTTGATTGAACTAAATGTTTAGTAAATTGTATAGTTGATTGCTATTGTATATTTGTGATTGTAAACTCATACAATGTATATTTTATAATTGTAAAATCATACAGTGTACATTTTGTAATAGTATAGTCAATTATTGTACATTGTACACTTGTAACCGTACAACTATGCAGTTGATCAATTTGCATAAATAAACCTTGAAGACCTATTGAGAATCTCTCATCACCCCCCCTTCATCAGGAATACCACCACTCATTCTACATCATCCTTGAAACCAAGAAGATATCCTTGCCCCAATTCCTATTTCCTTTCTTCACTTGCCCCAAAAGCTTGATCTCAATGATAAAAATGAATAACACAAGCTTATACTGAGAGGGGGGTGAACAGTATAAGACCACTTTTTACTTTTCTTTCCAAATCAATATATGCAATGTATAGATAGCAATATCAATAGCAGTAATCAAATCAATGCACAAAACACCACACACAATAGAGACACCATAATTTAGATGGTTCACCCAATGTGGGCTACTCCATAGAGAAAATATTTCACTAAAATTTTCTCGATCAATCTCTTGGGAATCCTTTCCCTATTACAATGTTTATGGACCTCTTTCCAAAGGAGACACCAATCCCCTAAATCAATTTTGTGGATTTCTATCCATAGGAGAACTCTTCCTCTGCTCTGGTTGGTGATCCTCTAGAAAAAAACTACCTCTACTGCACTGGCTTGTAGAACTCTCTCCACTGAAGACTCTTGTCCCCACTCAGAAGACCTATCTTCACTACCCTGGCTAATGGATCTCTATCCATTGGAGACTATCGTCCTCTCTACTTTGTCACCTCCAAATATCTATCTCAAATCTGCACTAAACACAATCCTTCATTCTAGCACAATCTTCTCAATCTCTATCTCTGGTCTGGTACAAACCTATCCTCAAATCTACACCAAATGCTACTTTCAAATATGAACTAAACACAGTCCTTTGATCTAGCACAAATCTATCCTCAATATCTATCTCTAGTCTGGTACAAATTTGTCATCAAATCTGCACCAAACTTTGCTCTCAAATATTCACTAAACACAGTCCTTCGGTCTAGCACAAATCTATCCTTGATATCTATCTTCAATCCTTAACTCAAGGCTTGACTCAAATTTGTTGGATCTGCCCCAAACCTTAACTCAAGGTTTTGAACAAATAAATCAACTCTGCTCTCAAGTATTCTTAAATACTTATCTCAAATCTGCCTTGCAAGCTTCCACAAAAGCTCACACTAATCTATCCACAATTCCTATCTAGAACTTGCCCAAATCTGCTCAACAAGTCCACTAAGAACTTGTCCAAATATGCTCAACAAGTTCACACAGAACTTGTTCAAATTTTCTCAACAAGTTCACATAGAACTTGTCCAATATTCTCAAAAATTTCATATAGAACTTGTCCAAATCTAGTCAAAAAGTTCACATAGAACTTGTCCAAATCTGCTCAACAAGTCCACACAGAACTTGTCCAAATCTACTCAACAAGTCCATACAAAAATTGTCCAATCTCATAGAAACATAAAGAGAATTTTTAGAGACTCAATATCTTCTATACTAATCACAATGCTTAATTACTTTCAATCACTCTCTTAGAAACATAATGAGAATTGTTAGAGACTCAATATGCTTCAATTTTATCTCAATGCTCAATCACTTTCATGACTCAATTCAGAATATAGACTATTTTATTTTATGGAACTTGAAAAATCACTTCACACATCCACTAGACTAGGCTCAACCAACTCTACCCAACCAATCACTCAATGAAACACTCCTTTCTCAAAAACCCTAGTCCAGGCATGTAAACACCAACTCAAAATGTTTCCAACAATGCTCAATAATAAATCTCACATAAAAATGATACTCATGATCTTTTCAAACCCTAGTTCAAGTTCTTTTCTCAACAACTCACTTCAACAACAATGTTTATAGCAATGATAATCAAATCCTAGTTCAAGTTATTTGGTCAAAAAATCACTTCAACAACAATGCTTATAAAGCAATCTTCACATAGTAATGATACTCAAACCCTAATTCAAGTTCTTCATACAACCAATGGTTTCAACAACTATGCTTATCAAACAAGGTTTAGCAAAAATTATTTATTTCAGAAAACCTTGAAGAATTCACTCAACACACTCAATAAGGAAACCCTAATAAATTCCTTTTCACTCCAAAATTATTTTTCAGAAAACCAACCAATCAACTTAACTATGGAAGAATGTGCTCATACCTTTTTCTTTATGATAAGGAGTAGACCTCACAAATCTGCCACAACCATAAAACACTTTTTTGCCAAACTCAAGAAGGTTAGAATACAAAATATTATTCCAATATTTCCTCAAAAATATTCTTTGCACCAAGATATAATCAATGCCTTATTTCTTCCTCTTTCAACAAATCATACATAACAAAATACTTGGAAATACCTTATCAACTCCAATATTAGAATAGTGACCAACACCCTAATAAATCAATCACTCTTAAAATAATATCCACCACCATAGGATATTAACCACTTTAATAATATTCACCACTATAGAATATCAACCATTCTTAATAATATTCACCACTATAGAATATTGACCAGACTTAATAATATTCACCACTATAGAATATTAACCAAACACTTTTCATTCCATGCATAAAACCTTTGAGCAAACAATATTAAAAATTTAATTTTTCCAAACCTTATAACTCCCTTGTAACCTTAGAACCAATAATAAACATGCAAAATTAATTTTTAACTTGCCCAACTAACCTCTAAAAATTTTGGAGATTAAACACCTTGTGTACCTTGTATTCCCCACCAAAAGGGGATTCGGTGTGACTTGATTCGTCGTCTCCTCTTACCTAAGAACTTAGGCACTTGGGCACTCACTGCATGGGCTACAAAGGCCCATGTGAAGGAAGGATAGATGCCTTCCTCTTATGCCTTCAACACTTCTCCTTTTTCACACACAAAAAACACGTTTTCGTTTCCTTTGCTTTGCATGTTCGTCTCTTAGGCATGGTAATTTCATTAAAGTGGTAGGTGCTCCATTTTTTATGCATAATATAACATTCCTCCTCACATCAGCGCTTTTCAAAATTGAATTTCAAATTTCAACTCTAAAACCCACTTTAGGGTTTTAACCTTAATTTAATTAATTTATAATTAATAAATAAATTAATTAATAATTAATTTAAATAAATTTTCAAGTTAAGTAAATTAACTAATAAATTAATTTATAATTAATTTATAATTAAATTTAAGCTTCCTTAGTATAATAAAATTATTATACTTTATTTTCCAATGGTTTTTATGAAAAACCTTTTATTTTCTCCTTCGGTGGTTTTAATGGAAAACCTTTTATTTTCTCCTTCAATGGTTTTAATGGAAAACTTTTTATTTTCTCCTTCAATGGTTTTAATGGAAAACCTTTTATTTTCTCCTCCAATTATTTTAATGGAAAACCTTTTATTTTGCTCCGTCAGGGTTTTAATGAAAAACCTTTTTGGTCATGCTTCATAAGACATTATGAAACTTTTTGGAACCAATCAACTGAATTCCTTTTGACATCAATGACAACTCACTCCCTGAAATCAATGACAACTCGATGGACTCAAAATGTCCAACAATATCCCCCTTTGTCGTTGATGGCAATCCCAAATTATTTTAACTGAAAGTTTAACCTTTCCTTTGTTCTGCTCCCCCTAGGACATTGCTCCTCTTGGCTCAATGCTTTCTAAAATACCAAATATCTCCCTCTTACTCAAATTTAAATCTCTCCCCCTTTGACATAAATGGAAAAGGGTCACCTTTGGGCAGGGTTATGCATAGCGGCGAAACTTCACCATTGGGGCAAAAAAACCATTTTCAAAAATTCAAATTTGCGAAATTTTTGAGACCCGAACGTCGGCCATGTAGCCAGAATTTTTAGGAAAAAATAAATTTTTGGTGTCGGTTAGCCATCCTTTGATGAGAGTATCATGAATATTTTAAAAAATTTGCAAGTAATCCCGCCTAAATAAAGTACCCTTTTCGCCCTAAAATTTTAGAATTTCTAAATTATCCCGCCAAACTCGCCAAGTATACCTCTATATATAATTAACACCCCAGGGAAAATACTGACACAATTCTTCACAACATCGAAACCTTTTCTGCTACCATCCGTAACAAATTCAGTAATCGAACGGAACCGTGTCCTTTTCTGCAATCATACGGAACTAATTTTGTAGCCGGATAGTGTTGTACGACCGAACCTATCGTGCAACCGACCGGACGAAACCAATCCTAAAATCAGAACCTATCGTGCAACCGATCAGAATCATCCTCGCATCTGGAACCTGTTGTGCATCTAGGTAGAAATAGTCCTACATCCGAAACCCACCGTGCAACCGGATGGATCCTTTCCTACTTTTAGATCCTTTCGTGCAACTAGACGAAACCTTTCCTACTTCAAAAACCTATCGTGCAACCGAACGGAACATTCCTGTACCTGAAACCTATCGTGCAATCAAACAAAATATTCTTGTACCCAGAACCTATTATGTAACCAGATGGAAAATTATTGTACTCAAAACCTGTTGTGCAGTTGGGCGGATCCATTTCTAAATACGAAGACTATCGTGCAGTCGGACGAAACTATGTGTACCAGGATATTTCCTGTATACGACTGGAACCAATTTTCCTGCATACGATCGGAATGTCTTTTAGCACCAGGTTCTCTGTCACTTCTCTGCTTGCCATGTTTTTCTTTATTTTGCCATGTTCTGCATGTTATTTTTCCTGGTTCTACATTTTCTTCTTTATTTAATGATTTTTCGCACCACACCAATATCGGAGCCCTCTTCGACATCTGGAATGTCATTGCTCTGTTCCCTTATTTTTCTCTATTTTGCCATGTTCTGAATGTTTTAAAACTCTTTGATTCTTAGTTTTAATTCAGATATTTTTTTCCTTGCTAAGATTATACATGAGTAAATGCTTTGGTTCTCTATTGACATATTGATGCTCTTTTTCTCTGTTAGAGTGCTTTCACCAGAAAACAACTAGTGGCATAAACTGATAAAATCACAATAAAGAATGGCTGGAAAAAAGTATGTATAATTTACCACCCAAACAATTGTTTATTCTATTTACAATATTATCTCAAGGCCTCTAGAAAATACACCCTCTTTAACTTTTTTTTTGTCACTAGTAAAATGTCACCCAGTGATGGAAAGAAGGGCACCAAATCTTCTGCTGAAAAGAGTATCCTCAAATATTTTAGCCAAACTTCGAAATGCGATGAGCCAATGACATCTGTGCAAATTCAAGGTACAAATGATTTTTGACTTCCCAGTATGTGCTTGATTGATGATTTGAATATTTTTTTGTAAATTTTTTCATCCAATAGTGATAAAAAATATTATGGTATGCTACTATGCAGAATACCCTGTCGATCCTGATATGCCTCCACTTGAAGATATTCCCCAAGAAGAGATGCCTTTCATTGAAAATCCCCTTAGAAATGACATCCAACAAACACCTGAAGACAACACGCAAAATGACATCACAATTGAAAATGAAAGTGATAAATCAAAATCATTACAAGCTTCAATTGAATCTTCAACCAAAAATTCCAAAAAAGAAAAGCATCTCTCTGGATACTTGGAAGGGGATTTAGGAAAGAATGGGTAGAAATATTTCCCTGGCTTGAGCCTGTCATGATTGAGGATAACCAAATTGATGAAAAATAATGTAGATGCAAAATTTGCAGTTGGAGACTTGGTAAGGATCATAGGCTTCAAAACAAGATTGATACAATTGAAAAACATGCTGGCAAATCTTATGTAAAAGTTATAAAAAGTAATGGTGAAGTTAGTAAAGAAGTTAAGTGGAAGGATGCATCAGAATGTATGCATTTAAGATATGCTATAGAATATGACAATCACTTAAAGCAACAACAATCTCTTGTTGAGAAAGGTGGAACAATTGGAGCCCAATTTCACAAATTACATAAGACTATTTTTGCTTCAAAAAGTAAGCAGTTTGCCATTGTTTACAATATTCTCAAGAAAGGTAGACCAATGTCCAATTTTATTGATTATAAGCAGCTATTATGCCTTTTTAATGTGCAAAACCTTCCTAGTTCTCATTGGTCAGACCGAAGTGGTTGGGAAATGGCAAAATGTTTATCTTTGGTTGAGAAAGAAGACCTAAGGGAGCAAGTAAAACTTGCCAAATTCATTTCACTTTCTATTGATGAGGTAACATCTGTGGATAACACTTCTTGGATTTGCATGCATGTGTACACATTTCAAAATCATGTTAGAAGGCCTATTTTGTTGGGAATACATAAGATGTTGGAAAGTTCAAATGCATAAAATATTTATAATGTTGTTGTTAAAAGTTTAAAGAATATTACGGGAATGAATGATATAGACATAGCAACAAAGTTAATTTGCGTTGGAGCTGATGGAGCTGCTATTATGCAAGGTCACAGGTCTAGTCTGTGTGTTCGACTCCAAACCACAGTTGCCCCATATATGATCCCCATTCACTGTATGGCTCATAGAGTAAATCTTGCATATAAAATTGTGAGCACATTTTCAAATGTTGCTAAAGTAGAAAACCTTATTCATGATATTCATTCTTATTTCTCATTAAGTCCAAAAATATTTGCAGAGTTTCAACAATTTGCACTAGGAGTTATAGAAGGGAAAAATTGTTAAAAGATGTGGATACAAGATGGATTTCACTGTATCAACTTGCTTAGAGAGTTTTGGTAGAATATCAATCATTGATAGGGTTTATGCATGCAAATCATAGAATAGTTGATAAGGCAAAAGATATGTTGTTCCATTTGATTGACTTGGAAACACTTTTGACATTATGTGGTATTCTTCCAATGTTAAAAGAAATGAATAGATTAATTAATTTTGCACAAGAGAGATCCATCTATATCATTGATTTTATGAGGATGAGAAAACAAATATGCGTGCTTCTTGATACATTATATGTGTCTAATGCAGATTTTACAGAACCTGTATTTGATAGTTGGAATACATTGATAAACGTGAACAATCCAAAAAGCTTCTTGAAGTTTGACATCAATGATCATCTTTGTATTAATGTTCATGAAAAGATGATACCTGTTTATTGTTTTGAAAGGCAATCAAGTATTGTTGTGGAAGATTTTGAAGAAGTTCCTGTAACACATAATAGATTTCATGTTGTAATACAAAAAACAAAGAGTAATTTGTCAAATATAGCAAAAACTTTGATAGGTGAGATAAGAGAACGGTTTCAGAGAGATGAGTTGCTTGAGTCCATGGGTGTGGTTAACCCCATGTTTTGGGGACCTTGTACTGAATACAATTTTGCAAATGAGTTGTTTATTAAATATATGGGTAATCTCATTGACCATTTCAGTAAGAGTGTGGAAGTCAATGGTGTTGAAATTAATGGTATACTCAACAGTGAAATTTTGAAAGAACAATCATCGCATTTTGGAAGAACAATGGTTTTGCAAACATCACTTATGACAAGTGTCCATGAGATTGGTTCCACTACACGTTTGTGGTAAAAATTATATCCAAGCACAGTCTTAAAAGATACTATAAGTGAATACTTTCATTTATATGAATTATGTGAAACAATGATTTTGGGGTCAATCAAAGATGAAAGAGTTTTCAGTGCACTTGCTTTTGTTAAATCTAAAATCCGCAATAGACTCGACAAGAATTTAGAAAATTGTTTAAGAATTTATGTGTCTTCATATCAGTTGGATACATTTTCGTATGACAGAGCGTTGGAATACTGGAGTTCCTTGGTAGACAGAAGAGGAATGTTGAATACGATCGATAACGACGATGATGATGCTTTCAGTGATCAGATGGTGGAGACACATATTTCTGCTATGCTTCATAATGATTCTGGACAAGCTGATATGTTTCAGCTTCCATAGTGATAATTTTCCATGATTTCATTGACAATAATAAACATGAACTGATTTGATAGCAGATTTCTCAATATTGTTCCAGATTTATATGATTTCAATGAATTGTTGTTTTAAATCACATTATTGTTTTAAAATTACATGGCATATATCATTTTTGTAGATTGTAAAATTGTATGTTTGTGTCTTAGTGTCTCAACTCTCATTTCATTGACAATGATAAACACGAATTGATTTGATAGCAGATTTCTCAATATGGTTCTAGATTTATATGATTTCAATGAATTGTTTTAAATCACATTATTGTTTTAAAATTACATGGCATATATCATTTTTGTAGATTGTAAAATTGTATGTTTGTGTCTTAGTGTCTCAACTCTCATTTCATTGACAATGATAAACACAAATTGATTTGATAGCAGATTCCTCAATATGGTTCCATATTTATATGATTTCAATGAATTGTTGTTTTAAATGACATTATTGTTTTAAAATTACATGGCTTATATCATTTTTGTAGATTGTAAAATTGTATGTTTGTGTCTTGGTGTCTCAACCCTCATTTCATTGACAATGATAAACCCAAATATTACATAACATTTTCAAACTCAAATTTTACATAACATTTTCAAACCCAAATTATGTGCATCATAACTACAAATTAACTAGTTCAAAAAGAAATATATTACATCGTTCAAACATTTTTGAATCCAAATACTCAACCTCTTTCTCAAATCAATTTAGAATATGGAACAATTTGTTTCATATAACTTGAACTATCACTTCAACACATCCACTCAACTAAGCTCAATCACTTCCACTCAATCAATCACTTCAACAACAATGCTTATCAAGTAATCCTCACATAACAATGATACTCATGACCTTTTCAAACCCTAGTTCAAGTTCTTCACTCAACCAATCACTTCAACAACAATGCCAATCAAACAATCCTCACATAACAATGATACTCTTGATCTTTGCAAACCCTAGTTTAAGATAGCTCACCACTTCACATAACAATGGTACTCATGTTCTTTCACAACTTCACATAACAATGACACTCATGTTCTTTGCACAAACTCTAGTTCAAGCATATGAAAGCTTTACTCAATATTTCCAACAATGCTTATAAAAGAAGATTTTTATTACATTACATTTTCAAACTCAAATATTACATAACATTTTCAAACTGAAATTACATATTGTAGTCTGTTTAAAGCATTTTCAAATATAAAATTACATAACATTTTCAAACTCAAATATTACATAACATTTTCAAACCGAAATTACATATTGCAGTCTGTTTAAAGCATTTTCAAACAAAAAATTTCATATTAAGTAGTTCAAAAAGAAATATATTACATCATTCAAACATTTGTAAACCCAAATATTACATAACATTTTCAAACTCAAATATTACATAACATTTTCAAACCCAAATTATGTGCATCATAACTACAAATTAACTATTTTAAAAATAAATATATTAACTAGTTCAAAAACCCCCACCCTCATATTGGGGGGGGGGGGGGGGGGCACCACCTATACTTATAGAGTTGTTTTTTTCCCCCCCCACACTCATATCGTTCAAACATTTTTGAACCCAAATACTCAACCTCTTTCTCAAATCAATTTAGAATATGGAACAATTTGTTTCACAGAACTTGAACTATCACTTCAACACATCCACTCAACTAAGCTCAATCACTTCCACTCAATCAATCACTTCAACAACAATGCTTATCAAGTAATCCTCACATAACAATCATACTCATGATCTTTTCAAACCCTAGTTCAAGTTCTTCACTCAACCAATCACTTCAACAACAATGTCAATCAAACAATCCTCACATAACAATGATACTCTTGATCTTTGCAAACCCTAGTTTAAGATAGCTCACCACTTCACATAACAATGGTACTCATGTTCTTTCACAACTTCACATAACAATGACACTCATGTTCTTTGCACAAACCCTAGTTCAAGCATATGAAAGCTTTACTCAATATTTCAAATAGAAATTACATGACATTTTCAAACAGAAAATTTCATATTAACTAGTTCAAAAAGAAACATAATACATCGTTCAAACATTTGTAAACCCAAATATAACATAACATTTTCAAACATAAATAAATATATTGCAGTTTTTTAAAACATTTTCCAACTCAAGTCTCAAATATTACATACCAATTTCAAAGAGAAATTACATATTGCAGTATTTTAAAAATATTTTCAACATTTTCAATCATTTGATTGGTGCATGGATGCTTCACTAGTGGTTGGAGTTGTCGTTTCTTTTCCTTTACTAGCTTCTGTGACACTCTCTTCTTGCAGTGCTCCAACTCTAACAAGGTTGTCACGTACTTTAACAATACTTGCCACACATGTTGCTTCTTCTTTGTTTGGATCTTCAAGTATTGTTGGAAGTGATTCTTTCATTTTGTCAAGCACCTTATCCGGATCTTCTTGCAGCTTCTCTCCGATGTATTTTTTTAAACGATTGTTTTCTGAAACCTTTGCCTGCATTTTTTTTTCATTTCCATTGATTTCATCAAACATGACTTTGTTGTAAGAATATTGACATCCATGCTCTTAACTTGTGTTTTCAAATTTTCAAAGTTTGATTGCAAAACCAAATTGAAAACTTAATTTAAAAGGGATATATTGAAATTATTACAAATTTTCAAGAAAAATAAAAATTTAACTGCAATAGAAAATTGAAATACATATAACTTTTTTACCTCAGCCAATTCTCTTGCAGTCTCAGCAACTACAACCTTGTCCTTATCAAAGCCCATTGGTTGTAAAATGCTTGGGCTTCAACATTAACATTCTCCAATCTACTAACAACAACATTTAACACATCATCATCATATATAAAATCAGATTTAACAATTCCTGATGTAGCCTGTTCTAGCAGGCCATCAAGCTTTTCAGGTTCAAATTTGACCAAAGAATAAATAGATTCCCTTTTTTCAAAAATTTTATATCGGGCATTAATTTCCCTAATAAGGACCTTTGCCCGATATTCCCATTCTTTCAACTCGTGCAAATATTTCAACACAAACTCCTTAATTGTTGACTCAGTACTTTCAGCCAATGAAATATTTTCATTAAAATTAACAACATCATCCTCAGTTTGAGGACCCCGAGCGGGTGGTACTGATGTCTGCTCAGCTGTAGGGGCTTCTTCTTGTGCTATATATTTAAGCACTTATGTTGCCCTGAAGCCTACAATGTTGCCCTGAAGCATGAAATCATCATCAAGTGGAATATTATCCAATCCCTGCCCAGAGCATTCTGGTGCCTGTGAATTTGTAGAAAATGTAAATTGAGACCATCCATGCCCAGAACTTGTTGCTGGCATTTGTGATCTCTGTGGGTGTGAAAACCCACGCCCAGAACCTCGTGTAGTGCCCTGTGATCTCTGTGAAAACAATCATTTTCCAACACCGACTTGCCCTCGCATAGGCATTGTCGAAGGCTATGCCGGTGCCTATTGCTGATTTGGTGGAACTTGTTGTTGTCGTGAAACCGGTGACTATGATGCATGTGGAGGCGGTGGTGGCATATGCCCTCTAACTTGTGATGTTACTTGTTGAACTTGTGAATCAACTGAAAATAGTCAAAAACATTTTGTTGGAATTCTTCATAAAATAAAAAATATTTTTATTTAAATTAACTACACATAGATTTACTTGAAGACGAAGAAATGTGTTGACATTGTCCTACAATGGGGCTAGGGGAGGGGTTGGCCACACTAGATTCGGCTTGCACATTTTGTGCATACCTAGGTGTACGAGAAACCCCAGGAGTAGCTGCTTGCCTGGAATATTTGTGTGACCTCTGCATAGCAACATGTGTTGCTTCAAAGCCCGTGTCTTCAGAATCACCTGTTTGTTCCGGCCTGTGACCCCTATTGGCAGCCATCTGTTTACTCCTTGAAATTTTTGCCTTCGCCTGCATATAGATGAAAAGAAAAATTAAAAAAGGGAATGTGGTAAGCTATAAAATAGTATGTCAAGGCCAATGATGTAGTTATTACCTGCAATTCCTCTGGTGTCATGGCAATAGACTGTAGTGTTGCATGCACTACAGTTAGTATAGGAGTAGCTAAAAAATTATGAAAACACTCAAAATATAAAGCTAAAAGATAATTTACAGTGCCCACAATGGGCTGAGTCTTGGCGGTTTTCACTTGGACCGTGTGCAACTCGGTCCTGATTCGATCTAAAATATAAGTACACCAATCGAACTTGTGACTTTTCTCAGACTGAACAATATAAGCAAGTGCCCAAAATAGAATTTTTGGTCTTCCTATCAAAATAAGTCTAGCCTGGAAAAATTCGATGATGGCCTTCAGAGTTTGATGGTTAACATCGCTTATCGATAAACCTCTTTTTGATTTGGCGGAAGAAGCTGCATAAAAAAATTAGATGTCAATTTACAAATTTGAAACATTGAAAATTAATAAAATATAACTCACAAGATTTATACCTACCAAATATTTCGATGAAAGACCGTAGTTGTTTTCGAGGTGTGCTTTGTCATCTGGAGAAAGTTGCATCCTCGTCGACACTTGATTAAAACCAATGAATGGAAGAGTTGTCAATCTGTGAATATCTCCAGGGGTGATGCTGAAAACCAGATTTCTAGTTCGTAGTTTAATGTTCACTGTACCCCTATCGTGGTCATAACCAGAGATAATATGTTGTAGGAGAACTTTATCTGTTCTAAAATGTGGCATGGAAATGAGGGTTGATAAACCTACGTTATTGAGCCACTAAAAATCCATCCCTGGAGTTGTTATCAGATCTGATATCAAAGTGCATGAAAAATTCTTGAATTTTGGTGTGGTTGTGGAAGGGGTATCCATTGCAAGTAGTTGGAAGTGGAAGAAAAAGGATTGGAATCGAAAGGTCGATCGAAAAGGTTAGGTCTGGTTGTAGTAGTCATAGAACAAAATGAGAAAATGATAGTTGATGCCCTTATATAGATGGAGAAAGATAATGGACACATGGCAACATCGTACTGACATGCAGTATTGGACACATGGCAGCATTGTATTGGGCACATCGGTTTGTAGTATGCTTCGGGTGGTGGTTGGAACAAACTGTGGCCAGGCTGCTATCAGATCATATTATGCATCCGGGTCACCATCGAATCATATTATGCATCCAATCATCATTTGGATCATTTTATGCATCCAGTCATCCTCTAGATCATAATATGCATTCGGGCCACCACCAGATCATATTATGCATCCGAGTCATAGCCGAAACATATTATGCTTTTGATTGTCATCCGAGTCATATTATGCAATCAGCTATCACCGGATCATAATATGCATTTGGGCCCCTTCGGATCATATTATGCATCTGGTTGCTATCGGATCATATTATGCATCCGGTCATCGTTGGAGTGTATTATACATCCGATCATCATCCGGATCATATTATGCATTCGGTCATCCTCTAGATCATAATATGCATTCGGGCCACCATCGGATCATATTATGCATCCAGGTCATAGCCGAAACATATTATGCATCTGGTCATCGTCTGGATCATATTATGCATCTGGTCATCGCCTGGACCATAATATGCATCCGGATAATATTATGCTATCGGATTATATTATGCATCCGGGTCACCCGGATCATATTATGCATCCGAGTCGCCCTCGGATCATGTTATGCACCCGGTTCATGATAGACCAGAAATTTTTTGCAACCAGAGCGCTTTTAACCGGGTTCTCGTTTGCACCGGACCTCATTTAATTGAAAAATATGGCAAGAAAGGAGGAGGAGATATCATTGTAGTTATCCTGGGGTTTATGTCCAAATATTTCATAACATTTTAGTTAGATTGTTAGGTAAAAAGGCGAAGATCCAGGATAAGACGAGTAGGTATTTTCCCTGACGAGTATAGTTGAATTCTTGCCTACTACAATGTTCAGAAAGAGGCCACCCTTCTTATCCTAAATCTTGGCCCACTTTACTAAAGAAGAAAGTTTCTTATTAAAGCCTTTGAAATAAGTGTGCACTTAATCATGTGGGATAAATAGTTATGTGGGATAGATAGTAATGTGGGATCAACTGTGCCAATATTGCATGGGTTTTCCCCAAACAATGCTAATAGCGATAACGTGCTACAATCCTTATCTTTACTAGATGCCATATCAAATCTCTTACTCGAATACCCAAATTTTGAACGTTGTCGATCATAATTATGCATCCGGTTCGAGACCGATACTTATTATGCACCTGGTCCAAGACCATTACATATTATGCACCCGGTCCGAGATCGACCATCATATTATGCATCCGGTTCGAGGCCGGACCATATTATGCACCCGGTCCGAGGCCGGACCATATTATGCATCCGATCCATGACCGGGCCAAATTTTGCGTCCAAGCCTTTGCCACGATTTTAAACGTCATCGACCTCTTTTTGACCTGGTCCGAAAAAACTTTGAAATTCACCCTTTTTTGCCAATTTTTTGGGAAAAATTAAGGTCATTCACCATGCCATCATACATGCAGTTCGACAGGTTTCGCCGTCATTTCGAAATAGTTTCACCATTTTTTTATAAGTACCTTTCGGGTCCTACCTCTTATGCATAACCCTATCTTTGGGGCTTGGGGATAAGAATGAGCCTCTTAGCTTAGCCCCTCCCCCACCTCCTATTGAGGTGGTTAATTATGGGGTGGGAGTATTTCTACTCCTAGAAAGCATTGTTCTTTACTTTTATCCTCTTTTCTTCTTATCTGATCCTTCTGATTCCTATAACTATTTCTTTCAATATTTCTATCCATTTCCCTATTCATGTTCCTATTCCTATCCATGTTCATGTTCCTGTTCATATCCATGTTCATGTTCTTGTTCCTGTTCATATTTGTTTCTGGAATATCTTCTCTACACCACTTTGTTGTGTGACCATAATTATTACACTTATAACACTTAATGTTCTTATTCCTTGGAGGTGCAAATGTCTTAGGATTTCTCCTAGTGAAGTCATACCTTCTTCTATCATGAACCCTACAATTTATTGCCTTGTGACCAAACTGATTACATGAGTAGCAATATCCATGGAAAATCTATCTGTTTCCATATTCCTGTCTTTCTTGTGTCTAGCACTGTGAAGCCATGTGCCCAAACCTATGACATGAAAAACATCTTCCATTGAAGTTTCCTTGTCTTGACCTCATTGGTCTCCTGGTCTCTCTTGACCTATTCTGATTGATGTTCCATCTATATCCTCTTTGTGCATTATTCTTGTTCTTGTTGAACTCTCTATTGTCCAACTCATTCTAATATGTCTCATTCTCTCTTACACTATCTTCTTATGAAGTATCTTCATCTGAAGTATCTTCTTCTCCAAAACTTGAGGTTGACTCTCCTTCCCATTTATTTTGATCCTATCCAAATCGAAGACCTGTTTTTCTTGATGTAGACTTTTATATCTTGATGAACTTATCCAAGTCCTTTGAGCTATTTTTGAACCCTTTTATCTTGACTTTGGAGTACTCTATATCTTCTCTTAGTAGAGATACTTCTTGGGCCAACCTTTCACATTCTAAGACCTTTTCTTCTAACTTATCCTTGAATTTCTTTGTCTTAGCCTTTGATTTTTCTAGATCCTCTATAAGAAGTCTTCTCTCTTCATCACATTCTTGAAACTGAAACTCAAGTTTAGAGTTTTGCTTTCTTACCTTCTTTACAGTTTCAAGGGCATAGATAAGTTCTTCCTTGAGATCATATCCATCCTTTTCTGAATATTCTTCTATTTGTTTGCCTTTGTCCACATATTTTTTTTTTTTTTACTTGTCTTCTATGGGATCACCTTCTTTATTTTCTAATGCCATTAGAAGATTTTCATCTAGTCCTTCCAGTGCATCCTCATATTCATCATCACTAAAAATATAGCCATCCCTTGTACAATCATCTTCAAGATGTCCAAATTTACCACATCTAAAACACTTGAGAATTATTGGAGTCCTTTTGTTAATTTGTTCTTTTTATTCAATCATAAAAATAACTTTATCTCTATAATTGTCTGAAAAACTAGCATCACTATCACTTGAGTACTTACTTGCATTATCTGCATAGTAGATCCTCTTTTACCTTTGGAAGAACTTATTTCCTTGTCTGCTTTGTTTCTCCTTGCTTTGGTTTTTGTGCCTATATATTTTTGATTCCCTATTATTGTGATCCTATTTTTATTCACCATTGTTATTCTTAGCTTCTTGACAATCTGTTGCAAAATTTCCATATTTTCCACAATTGAAAAATTTAATAGATCTTGTATCTCTAGATCTTCTTGAATCCTTATTCCTTCTACCATAATTTGCTTCTTCATCACTGGATGACTCATTATTTTATTCTGACTTCTTACCCTTAGTCTTCTTGATTGCTTTGAATTTTGCTTCCTTCTGGGGAATATGATCTTTTGTTCTTATATCATGTGCTATAAAAATACCAAGCAAAATATCTCTTGTCAAAGTATCACCATCCATTGACACTTATATAGCAAAAATATTTTTACTAAATCTGTTTGGAAGAGTTCTCAAAAATTTATCACAAACATCTAATTCATCAATCTTCATTCCAAGTCCTTACATTGCATTAACAACCTCATCAATTCGAAGTAGATAAGTACTAATTTTTTCCTCATCCTTCATTCTTAAATCTTCAAATTTTCCTTTGAGATTTCACATATTTGCTTTCTTGACACATTTATCTCCTTCATATATATTTTATAATTTATCCCACATATATTTTATAGTTTGATAGTGTATAACTTTCATAGACTCTATTCTATGCTAACATCTTAAAAATGCATTCATTGATTTTGAATTGTAATGTTGGAGGAGCTTACCTTCCTTATCGGTAGGAGGATTAATTAAGGGATCATATCCAAATTCATTTGCTTCCCAAATTTCATTGCCAAGTGCCATCAGGTAGATATTCATTCTCATACTCCAATACATATAGTCACTTCCATAAAATACTAAAGTTGAGTTCTATGAGGACACATTATCAGAATCCATTACCTTCTTCAGTACTAGCACTTGCATTTCCAGGGATTGCGATCCTATGGTCGAGATTAGGTGGCTTAATTCCCTCGTACAAGAGGGGAATGATTTATGCGATGCGAGGGTAGCTCACATCTCTTAGCTGGAGGGATGGATTAGATTGATAGGTGGGGAGGTTCCAGAGGATCCACATGCTTGTAGGGTCCCAGCAGACTAGATCTAGGACTATAGGACAGTCATCCACGAGCTTGAGTCATAGGACTCACAGGACTGAGAGGACACACAGGTCCTCTAGTACACATGGTGCTAGCTCACATGGGAGGCACAGGGATGACAGAGGTGATACAGGTGACTCTCCGACTGGGGGTGCAGGCCCTCCATAGCATACATAGGGGTTGCTATTTTGATGTACTATTTTGCGTGTAAGGTCGAGGACCTACACGGATGTAGCCTACGGGCATTTTTGATGTACCCTGATGTACTCTTGAGACACACACACACATATATATATATATATATATATATATATATATATGATTTGATCATTTATGGCTCATTATGTGTACTTGTATATGTTTTTAATTTTTTATTTATGTTATGCACATGGATGCAATGCTTATGTTAATTTGATGCTATATGATGTGATGTATGGATGACATGCACTAGATAGCTATTTTATTTATGATGATGATGATATGCAGTGATCTAGATGCTTAGATGTGCTATTTATGATGGATGCATATGGATGCGATGTTTACTTAAATGCATATTTGATTTTGCTTTATTGCATGCATTTAATTTTATGACACTGTCACGATATGTTGATGCAATGTATGTAATGCATTATTTACATGATGGTAATCTAATGTAAATGAACCTGTATGCTTTAATCACTTAAAACATAAGGAATGAATGCAATATGTGTTTATCAATCTAATGGACGACACCACAGAATGTATAAAAATCATGAATGTAATTGAAAATCCTCATAATAAGAATTTGATCAATTAATCACCCATATATGAAATGCAATGATGTGCGATGTTATGATGCGAATGATGCAATATGTCATTCTATTTTCCTTTGCAAGTTTGAAAAATATGCACAATATAGTCAGTGGTCATCTAAATATTATTTCTAATATCCATCCGGTATCTATCCTATATCTTGATTGTGCTTTATATAATGATGTATCATGGATTCGATACTTTGCAGTTTGATGATTTTATTCTATATGGTTTGCGATATTTGGTATTTTGTTGCTATTAGAGAGATTTTTGAGGTTTTCCATGAGACTCAAACACCCTAGTAGACTTATCAAAAGTTGCATACTAACCATACTAGACTTCTGAAGTGCAAGGCTTTTGCTAGGATAGGCCCTAACTGTTCATTATCCCTGTGTGTGCACATGAGTATATTAAGATAAGACACGAGCATTCCCCGATGTCAGGCGGGATTCTTTCAGCCCATTGCTAAGATAGGGGCTCCACAAATGTCTTATCCAATCCCAAGTTTAGATTTTAGTTGGACTAAGCCACTAGGCAATGCAGGACACCTGAAGCTAGCTCTTCCACATTCAAACATTGGTCTGCACACAAGCAAAATGCAAGTGTATCAGACATATCATCATGCGTAAGGTACAGTAGTGCCGACAATTCTAGGGATTCAGGCTCATTCCTTTCTATCCTTCAATTTTTGGGATACTTGCTCATATGTGGTGAAGCAAGGGAGTCGATTCCATTTTGACTTTGACTTTCTTTGGATCTTCATTTGATCTCTCTTTGAACTGGATTTCTGATCTTCATTTGATCTCCACTCGAACTTTGATTTATGATCTTCATTTGATCTTGATTTGAACTTGATTTGATCTTATTTTCTGATCTTCATTTGATCTTCACTTTTTGGCATTTACATGTGATAATTTTCTTCAGAAACTTTCCTTTGGGGATTTGACTATCGATTGAAGATATCGATCTTATGATATCAATATGGGATATCAATCTGGAAGTCGATCTATGATATCGATCTAGGGTATCAATCTTGAGGATTGATGTGGGATATCACTCTGGGATATTGCTCATTTTATCGTAAGCAAGGGATTCTGAATAGGGAACTAACCTATCCTTTTGCCAATTGCCAACATTTCCCATACCGTCCATACAGAGGGATAAGCAAGAATAACTCTTTTCACCTCAGGATACCCGGTCCTACTTCACGGCTTTCATCTTCCCCTAGTCCTTGTTAGGATTGTTTAATTTGTTGATTAGTGATAGGATTATGATATGCTAAGGGCTATACTAACTGGACCTCAGCTACAAAAGCAAAGCAAGCTTTCTATCAACTCTTGAGAAGACCTCTAGGTATGGTTGAATGACCGAAAAACCCTAGTATATTCTCCATAGCAACAATATGGGTTGTGTTGAAAAACACAATTACTCACATGAATGATGGATTTATGATAAATGCAGAGGTGCATGATTGAAACACAAACGTGGTGTCATTTGTAAGACTGACAAACACAATCCCTCCTACTACGGAATGCAATGGATGACGAATGCCTATATGCAATGCAATAATGCAGCGGATGCATGTGTGAATGCAAAATGAAAATGCAAAATGCAAATGCAAATGTTTTTGGATTTTATGCTTTACCAATTTTTTTGGATTTTATTGATTTTATAATTTTTATGAGTTTTGAGCCTCATATCTGACCAAATGATGAGTACATGCCTTTGGAGCCTTTAGATTGACCAAGCAATTTTTTAGAAAAATCCTTGGAGCTTTTTGGGTTTGACCAAAGGGATTATGAGCACCTTTGGGACTTTTTGGGATGACCAAGTGATTTTTAAGAATCCTTGGAGCTTTTGGGTTGACCAAGCAGTTTTAAAAACTCTTGGTGCCTTTTGATTGACCAAACTACTCACTAGAGAGCTTGGAGCCTTTTAGGATGACCGAGCGATTTTAAAAACCCTCGAGGCCTTTGATTGACATGACCAAGCAGTTTTAGGAACCCTTGGAGCCTTTTGGGATGACCGAGTGGTTATAAGCAAACCCTCGGAGCCTTTTACTATGCTCTCAAGCATAAAATGCCTTAATATGGATGATGTTGAGAGGTTCAGGCTCTTCAACACCTCCTAGCGATGTTAGGTGATAGGTACCTGGACCAATATTTTTAGATATGATATAGGGTCCTAGCCAATTAGCCATGAATTTGTCTCGCATATCTGGTGGTAAATTAGAGTTCTGTTGGTTCTCTTTCAAGACAAGATCCCCAACTTCAAAGTCTCTCTGGTGGACTTTGATATTGTAAGCTCATTTTAGTCACTCTTGATAAATGCGAAGATGCTCCAGGGCATTCACGCGATGTTCATCAAGCAGCATCAGTTGATCCAGTCGAGCTTGTCGCATGGTGTCATCATCGATGAACTCTTTCAATGCGATGTGCAGCATTGGAATTTCCAATTCCAAGGGCATAATGGCCTCAGCGCCATATACTAGTGAGAACGATGTTGCCCTAGTGGGCATCCGAATACTAGTCCTGTAAGCCCATAATGCAAGAGGCAGTTGGATATGCCAGTATTTGTGGTTTTCTTGGACCATATTTTTCAATATGGCCACCACTATCTTATTTGAAGCTTCAACCTACCCATTTGCTTGTGGATAGTATGGAGTCACAAAACTATGTTTGATTCTATATTTAGATGTCAAAGCTCTCACAATTTTGTTCTTGAATGACGTTCCATTATCCGATATTATTTTGGATGGAATCCCAAAATGACTTATGATATGCTCCAGTATAAACTCTGCTATACGAGATCCAGTTGTCATTGTTAAGGGTATTGCTTCCACCCACTTTGTGAAATACTTAGTAGCCATGATTATAAATGTATGTCGACCCGATGATGGAGGAGAGATCTTGCCTATAAGATCTAGTCCCCACTGAGAAAATGGCCAAGCCGCTTGGATGGGTTGTAAGGCCTATGATGGCAAGTGCGTAAGATTAGCATGATGCTGACATTTGATACATTTCTTGACATACACATTGCACTCCTTCTCCATAGTGGGCCAATAGTAGCCCATTCGAAGGATGCACTTGATGATGGCCATGCCACTGAAATGGCCACCACATGTACCATCATGAGCTTGTGAAATCACCCATGATGCCTCTTGGGGCTCTAAGAAATGAAGGAGAACTCCATCGTAGCCTCGTCGATACAAGATGTCTCCTATTAAGACATATTTAGCCACTTTTTGTTTAAATGTGCATTTTACGACACGCGAAAATCCCTCTAGGATTACACCAAGCTTTAGGAAGTCATGGATTTATGACATCTAGTTTTGATAAGCCTCAACTTCGACTGCCAAGATGACTTGCTCCCCCTACGTATTTACTTTTGCAAATGCAGACTAGGAAACAACCTTATGGTGAATGGTGGTACCACTCCCCATCGGACTCTGAGAGGTTAATGACCCCTAGGGTGCCTTCTTCAGAAAGTCTTCAGCTCTGTAGAACCATTCAACTTTTGGTTCTACGCTGATCATGTTGATTGACATTCTATTATCAAAGGCTTCACGTTCTACAATAGGGTGCGAAAGCATTTTAACATGAATGGTAGTGAAATCAGTAGATGGATTCTAAGGGATTAAGGATCCCAAAGAGGCCATGGTGTCTATGAACCTATTTGATGATCGAGGGATTGCCTCGATGTCGTACCATTCCAATTTAGCTAGATATATAGCAACAAGATCCTTGTAAGCTTTCAATACGGGACATCGACACTGGAAGAGCCCCTTAACTTGATTTACTATGAGCAAGGAGTCACCAAAGATGTTTAATATTTTAATATTCATGGCGACGGCTGTGTGGAGGCCTAGCAGTAGGGCTTCGTACTCAACATTGTTGTTGGTGCACGAAAAGTCTAGTTTAAATGACAAGGGCATAGGAGCTCCTTGCGGCATGAAAAACACTATTCCTGCACCACCCCCTTGCTCGCACTTCGAACCATCAAAGAACAGAGTCATATCAACATTATTCTCTAGTTCTTCGGGTTTGGGAGCTTCAGATATGATGAAGACTGCATCGTCTAGAAGCTCTATGGTCAAAGGCCTATTGTTTGATAGTGGTGCCTCAACTAATTGATCAGCTATGACTTGTCCCTTAATGGACTTCTGGCTTATGAATTCTAGATCAAATTCTATCAGTAGCATGATCCACTTCGTAG
Organism: Wollemia nobilis; assembly: GCA_028583015.1. Taxonomy (NCBI): domain Eukaryota; kingdom Viridiplantae; phylum Streptophyta; class Pinopsida; order Araucariales; family Araucariaceae; genus Wollemia; species Wollemia nobilis. The sequence goes on along the minus strand of JAQPPZ010001417.1, from coordinate 581,121 downwards.
TACGCGTATTATGATACATCTTACTCATCATGTACTACAAAGGATTTTGTTTGGATATAACATATGTCGTATGACTTAACATATAGTGTCACAATTTCTTTGTAGCGAACACTACTGCTAAACATAGTTTTTCCACATATGCATACCCGAGCTCATAGCTCACCAAGGTTCGACTAATATAATATATGGCCTGTTCTTTGCCTTGCACATTCTTTTGGGCTAACATGGTTCCCAGTGCAAAGTCAGTTGCCGATATATATAGTAGAAAAGGCACCTCTGGCCTTGGTGGAGCTAGCACTAGCGGCATCGCTAGGTATTGCTTTATTTCAGTGAAGGTTGCTTGACAGTCCTCGTCCCAGTTGAATGGGACCCCCTTATGTAGTAGTCGATTCATGGGTCGACATTTATCCGATAACTGAGTGATGAATCACTTTATCGATGCTACTTTGCCCTGAAGGCTTCTTAACTCTTTAATATTGGAGGGAGGACGCATTTCTAAGATAGCCTTGACCTTCGTTGGGTCAACTTCGATGCCTCATTTAGAAATGATGAATCCTAGTAGTTTACCAGAAGTTACACCAAATACGCACTTCTTAGGATTCAACCTGACATTGTGCTCTATCAGGCGATCGAAGACCTTCCTTAAGACCTCTGCATGCTCTTCTCGTAGCAATGACTTGGCCAACAAGTCATCGATATAATCTTCTAGAATTTTATGCATATAGTCATGAAAAATGTATGTCATGGCCCGTTGATATGTGGCACCAACATTTTTGAGGCCAAATGGCATAACTTTATAGCAAAATATTCCCCATGGCGTTATAAACATGGTTTTATGTTAGTCTTCGGGTTTAATCTGAATTTGATTGTAACCAAAAAAACCATCCATTAAGGAGAGCATTTCGTGACCTACAGTTGCATCTACAAGAGCATCAATATTGGGCAACAAAAATGAATCTTTGGGTGTTGCCTTATTTAGGTCTCTAAAATCCATACAAATACGGATTCTTCCATCAGGTTTTCCTATGGGTACCATATTGGACACCCATTCTGGATAGTCGATGGAGATTACAAATTCTACATCCAACAACTTTTGTAGCTCATATTTCACCATTAAGGCTACTGTTGGATGCATCTTTCTAAGCTTTTGCTTGATCGACTTCTTCGTCAGATCTAGCGAAAGGTTATGAGTAACCAATTTTGGGTCTAGACCTAGCATATCCTTATACGTCCAAGCAAATATATTTGGTCTCTCTTTCAGTAGAGGGATGAGGGTGGCCCACTCATCTAGAGTGAGACTCTCTCCAAATTTAACCTTCTTTGAATTGGTGGGATCATTACTGATATCCACCTCAAAGGTTTCCTCTACTGACATATGTGATCCCTCCTCAAGTTGATGAGGCGTAGGGATCAAATGGATGTCATCAGTCGGGTTGATAGGTTCCACGTTGGAAGTATTTTTGGCATGATAGACATCATATGCATAGCCTAGCACAAAATGAAATGGTTGTAACATTTCTTCGTTAGGGAAGAAATCTTCAGGCTCAATGGGTGAGTCAGCACGATCCTAATCGATAGCATCTTTGTTGAGATACAATGGTTTGGATGGATCTATTGGATTATGGAGTGGGGTGGTCAAATCAATGGAGACCATATTGATGGAATGGAATTGATCTCTAGGACCACATGGACCAACTTCTATATCATCGATACAACTCTCATACTCGAGATCTGGCTCTAATGGCACTAGCACAAATGGGTCCTCTCTATGAGGACTATGAACTACTGGATCCTCTCTGTGCACTGATTGCAATATGGGATCATTCGGCTCATGGAGCTCCATGTAGGTAGGTAGATGGGAAACAATATGTGATAAATCACATTAAATTTTAGTGGTATTCCCCTAAGATGAGGTTCGAGATTGATTTCTCTTCGTAGATCCTCGATCTATATGGTGCATGGTGGTGACGTAGGTAAGGAGGCCCTAGGTAGGCTCTCTCTATTTCATCCTCTTCATCACTATCATAGTACAATCCTTCATTTACCCCTATAGGTGGGGGACACTCTAGTAGGTGCGGTCCCATGAATCTCACTTCCTGGTCATTGTCACCCATGTCCAAAAAAATTAGATAATTAGTCCGTATGTATGATGCTACCAAGAAAATTGGCTCTACTTCTTCCCCCAAATGATCAATGTTGGGAAGAATCTCCTCGGTAACATGTATCGACTCTGTAGGTAGTAGGTGATGCACATACAAAGGCCTTAAATAGCCCCCCTCAGCTTCCTCCTCAGATTGATCACCGTTTGAGGATTCATTATCGACATCATAACTTGGTCCACTTATCTCGGAGGTGGACTCCTCTCCATCATCATTGTAGAGATCTCCTAACTCGAGATCACCTAAAACTATGGGGTTATGCCCCTGCACACCTATGTCATTGGTTGCATTATGGATTTGATGACCCAGGTTGCCTCTGGGGTTCTGCTCTGTATCAGTCTGCTCTAGGAGCCCTTCATGATGCTCTTCAAGTGGCTCAGAAGTGATGATAGATACCATCGAGTGAGTCCTCCAGAAGCTAGAAAGATTAGGATGATATGGGTTGAAGTCCACATCATCCCCTAGACTAAGGTACAAGTGATCTAAGGATGCTACGAGCAAATCATCTTGTCCTTGTATCTGTAACCCCAACCCAAACCTATCAGTTGCTAGTTGATAATATGGCTCGAACGGAGTTCTACGCCCTTGTTCAAATAGACCAAGTCCGTACCCATGCTAGTGATACAACTCAAAAATATGCATGGAGTACTCTGGGTTGGATAAATAATGAACATTTACTATGAAAGGTTCATCACTATCTTCATCCATGGGCTCTCATGTTGGAAGCTGATCCAGCCCAACGTATATGAAGTTAGTCTGATTAGGTGGCTCTCCCAATGGTACCACCGATCCAACTAGATAATGATGAGCAAGCGGTCAGCCCATCTCTTGCGTAGTCTCCAGAATTGGTCCGAAGGTTACATTCTACATAATATACTCGCCTAATCTAGTGTTGGTGAGATGTACAATCACCCATGGTGTGGATGACCCTATTGATGATGCAGGCGAGGTAGGTTGAGGTACCTCCTCGGCTATGTCTTGGGCTTCCTCCACTTCCATGGGGATGGGAGCCTCCTTAGCGACTGGTTTGGGCATTTGTTTCTTCTCTTTTTCACCCATCTTTACCTTTAACTTCCTATCATCCCAAAGCATCATTGATGCAGTCGATTTTAGTGAAGTAGCAGTAGTGCACTCAGATCTATGTGACACAGATATCGATGGTTGAGCATGTACTATTGGTTTACCTCTTGGATTTTTAATCGGTGATGCAGGCCGAATGTCCAGGTGCATTGATGGGAGTATGAAACCCCTAGGCAAATCTTCTAGGTTCATGAACTTGAAAGGTTCTTCGTCTGATGACACTACGTGAACCCGTCCCTCATGCAGATATTTTACACATTGGTGTAATATAGAGGGAACACAATGCATTTCATGAATCCAAGGCCTCCCGAGTAGGATGTTGTATTGCATGGCCCCCTCGATCACATGACACATCATAGAGATGGTCTTTAGGCCTACCTGCATAGGTAGGACAATTGTGCCAACCGTCGAGCATAGGGCATCGTTAAACACTCTCAACATGAAGGTGGTGGGCACAATGTGTGATTTTGGTAGCTTTAGATGATTCAATGCCTTGGTCGTTATTATATTGATCGATGAACCAGTGTCGATCAAGACCCTCTTGAATGGTACGTGATTGATGCACGCGATGATATGCAATGGTGGGTCAGTCGTATCTGTAGGAACCATCTTAATTTCATGATCATAAAATTGGATCATGGGCTCCTGGCACTATTGTACATGTCCCACAAAATTGGTAAATGCTTGCGCATCCTGAGATTGTACTTTGATGGACCTTAGAATATCCATAAGAGTCTCCCTATGCCTAGGGGACTATTGTATTAGTTCATATATAGACAACTTCGTAGGAGCTATCTAAGGTTTTGGACTAGCCTGCTCCGTATGGTCACCACCGGTCTCGTTGGTGGGCCTAGAATATTCTATGTTGGCCATTGATTCGATGTGGCTTGTATTCTTATGGGAGCACATGGTTGATTCAGCTGCTCATATCTCCCATGTCTTGTAACAACATTCACCATGCCTACGAACCCTTGGGTAGGTGGTTCGACGCGCACTTGGTTGACCTGGCCAACGTTGTTGCGCGGTGCCTCATGGTTTGGTAATGGATTTTTGTAAATCCCCATGTTCTGGTTGTCAGGCACCTATGGATTACTTGGTATTACAAGCTCACCCTTTTCAATCATGTTTTGCACAATATGCTTGAAGGACCAACATACCTCGATGTCGTGGCCCTTCGCTTGATGGAAGATGCAAAATAAGTCATCCTGATACCCCTTCGACTTGGGCTGATTCGGATCGACTAGCTTAACTTTGGGTAGTCTGATCACCTTAGCCTCACATAACTGGTGGAATATTGACGTCAATGATTCCGTTAGAGGCGTGAATTGGTGAGGTGGGCATTGTTCTTTGTTTTTTCCCTTATAGTTATTATTGCACTTTTTGTACTGCACAGGAGGAGGTTGGGCTTGATAATTCTATTTTTGCTGCCCTTTATCCTCTCTCTGGAGGTTTAGCACTACTTGGTTGACGTGGGCCTGCTTGCCCTTTTGCTTCGTGGAGCTCTTCTTAGGCCCCTCTTTCCTGTTCTTAAGCTTCAAATTGCCTTCTTGCAACTTGATGTCCTCAATTACTTTGGCTTGCGCCAAAGCCTCCTCGAATGTTGGATATTGTTGCAGTTGCAATAGTAGCGAGATGTGCTTGGCACAACTCTTGGTGAACATTCGGGTTAATTCCATAGCAGGAATAGGGAATGGCAGCTTTACCATCAATCTTCTCCACCTCTTTCCATATTTTTCAATTGGCTCATCATCACGCTGAGCTAGCACAACCAAATCGAAAAGGTTAGCCTATTTCTTGATGCCAAAAGAAAAGCGTTCAAGAAAAGTATCAGCCAGTTGCTCAAAACTGGTAATGTTGTGCCTCTTTTGCTGATTGAACCACTCTCGAGCTAGGCCTGAGAGGGTCATGACAAATGTGTGCAAAAGCAAGGCATTATTTCTAGCAATTTAGAAATAGGCATCCAAAAATCCCGTGACATGCTCCTATGCATCTTCGTCACCTTTAAATTTGTCTAACCTGGGCATAACAAAATGCTCAGGGTATGCTGGAGCAGGTATCGAGGGGTCCAAAGGCTCATTATGAATCTTTCTTAATGTCTACTTTTGAAGTGCCATGCCTTGCCTCTCAATCACTTTTACCTTCTTAGCTAGGGCTTTATAAGCCTCTGAGGATAAGAAGTCCTCCTCCCTAAGCTGATGCGAGGGTGGTCTTGGAGGTACATTCTTCCTCTATCGAGGTGGAGGTCATTGCTCTTCCTCCTCCTCAACTTGGGATTCTTTAGGATACTCTTGATTGTTTCCCTCTCCCTCTTCTTCCTCATATTGTTGTTGCCTCTCATGTTCGAATGGTGGTGGCCATTCTCTTTGTTGGGCACTAATATGAGTATGAGCATCCCTACGCTCCTCTTTGCACATCGGCTTGTGAAAAATCCTTCCTCTGAATGCACTCTCTATTCTCGACATGAGTATATAGACCAGCCTTGGCTAGCCTATCCTCCTACTCTACATGCTCCTTTTGGGTAAGGATGCATTCCTCATGCATGCGCTGCTCATATAGTCTTTGTCTGATGAGCCTCTATGCTTGAAGATTCTCATCTTCAATGCATTGCCTTTCTAGGTGAGCATCCTCCAATTGATCTTGGAGGAGCTATCATCGTTGCTCAGATACCAGTCTGTGTGATCTATCAAGGTCATTGGCCATGATAGGCCTTTGGTATGCATGCTCTGTGCAAGCGACCTTATGGGTTCTGTACCCATCTGACTGATTTGTGATGCTTTTGCCCTTGTCTGTAAATATGACATTGGCATCCTATTGAGCTCTATGCTCTGTGCCACCATGCATGGATGGTGGATGTGTCACATGAGGGCACTTAGAAGCCTCTCCATGCTCTCTAGTAGTCCTAATAGAACCCCCACTATGCTCACTCGGAGCATGGGTGGGTGGAGCCGAAGGCTTATAGCCTAGCTGCTCAAGGATGCTACCTAAGCCATCCAACTGTCTGGATCTCCACCGCTCATGTGGTGGTGTGCCATTGGCTCCCACCTTAGCCATATCAATAGTGATATTGCGATGTTCACTATGTGTGGGAGTCTGCATAGGCCTATGCTCAATGGCGGCCCTATCTGCATGCCCCTGAATGGGTGGGTCTCGATCATGTCTGTACTTCAAAGGTGGAGCCATGGATCCTCCTATAGACCTATGATGTAGGGGTACCAACTTGGACCCCTGTATAACATACTCTTCAGTCGATCCTATGGATGCACGTGCAATGCGATCCTGGTAATGGCTTTCGAGTGGAACACCCTCATGTTGAGAGGCTCCCTGCTCTATTCTGTGTCTAGAGGAATGCACAGAAGCTCCTCTAATGGGGGTACGCTCAATAGGTTCCCCTCTTGTCAAATTATCTCCTCTAATGCTCATCGAACGACGTTCGGGAAGCGCATGTGGGCGAGGATTCGACATGTGTTGATGTGAATCTATTGGGGCTTGGTCATGGGCTTCAGGCTTATGCCTTTTCCGACCACCCCGTGTCTCCACCATGGTGCACCTAGTGTCTAGATTTATTCTTTATTAAGCAAACAAGGTATACAATGGTGTTTATCTCGTATTAATTTTTAAAAGTGAGCCCTAGACTATTTGATGTTGTTTCAATGATTTGTTGTATCAGTATAGAACTCCTTATCATGTTTTGAAAAGCTTTGAATGATATTCTCAGTTTAAATTGGCTTTCACCTGTATGCTCGTAGCTCGACAACTTGGATGTGACTTCCAGGCTGCGTAAATCCCCATGTGTGGTGATGAAAGTCCACACCCGGACAAGGAGCACAGGTCCTCCCAGATCCTCACCCATTTTCCCCTAGTCAGCGTTATACCCTCCGAAGAGAATACATGTAAATTTTCTAGGGTACGAAAGGTTCTTGGATTCGGTATTGGTCTAGTATCCAAGGGTACGTAGGATTTGGGCCAATGGATGGAAATCACCTCCACCATCATTGAACCCTACTAGTGGTTGGATGTCAAGCCCAACTCACTAGCGTTTAAGTGAAACGTGGTGTGTGTGGTTCATTTTAATTTGCATAAAATAAAAATGCATAATACAACACAATGATTGTTTCCTACATGTAATGTAAAAGAAACGTTTTATATTCAGATATGCATGCTATACTCTACATGATTTTTTGACAATGCAAACTAGTATGCAAATGGCCACTATTTGGGCCTCAAACATGCAAACCACACAAACAATTCTAATATAGCACGTTGTATTCTAGGGTGGACTACAATCAGAGATCCATTGTTCCTAGTAGCGCCTATCAAAAACTTAGAAAGCGATAATCCTAAGGACTTAGTTCCTTTTAACCTTCTTTTTCTAATTATCCTACTTAATTTCCATTTTTATGATTCTAGAAAAACACAGGTAGAGAAAAAAATGATAGAGGGTGAAAATGGGGCCTACCTCAGGTCCTCATTCGATCTATACTCTATTTTTTGTTGTCTGCTCTGTCAGATGTAAACTACAGGTCTGGTCTCAGTCTGCATTGTAAACCATGTGTTGAACCTATGGTTCAATTGTTGGCCTATAGTTGATAGCTATGGTCTGTACCTACAATTCCAAAAATCCAAGAAATAATAGTTAGATCATTTATTTTGTGGAGTTCCACCATGATCACCTTCTGACCTATCCCAAAAAGCATACACCTAGCTATTGCATTAATGGAAATCAACATAAAAGCATGACAAGATAACAAGATTGCATGAATCAAAGAAAATGCATGTTTCTTTATTGATATAGCCAATGAATCTCGGTTACAATATTGCCCCTCTTAGGGTCACCCAAAATGTTGATACAATCAATACAATTGCCAAAGCCCCCAACGGGGTAGGCACACTATTAATGCTTTTTCAAATAGTCACAAACTGCTCTAGGGTGGAGTTAACCCTCTTCTTCATGTTGAGGAAGGAATTTGGTGATTGAAGCTCCTTTGAACCTATTTCCTACGATCAAGAAACAACACAAGAAAGTTATACAAATAGGCAACCTCTCGTGATGAGGCCCTTTGAAGGATTAAAACATGAAAAAGCCATGAAAAGCATATAATCAAGAAAGCATGAAAAATATATCTAAACTATGCCAAATTGATAAAGATTCATGGAAATGCATAAAATACTATTGCAACTAAGTATTGAATGGTCTAATTAAATGGAATTAAGCATGAAAACATGAAAAGAAACCATTATTGCCTATACTACACTAATGTAATAGAATTACTCTAAACACTAAATCTATGAGTCAAAAATCTCTAAAACCCTATTTTAACCATGCAAATGATTAATCTAATCTAATTAAGTAATCTGAAACAAGAATAGTAAGGAGATCGTATACCTATGGCAAACCACAGCTCTGATGAGCGGTCTGCACTGTAAACCATGGCTGAAAGCCACGATGAGCAACCAAGTAGGTTTGCCCTCCAATTTCAAGGGCAGTGGGCTTGATCCTCCTTGTCAAATTGATGATCAAGGGTCACCTCAGTGTCCTCTGACAGGTTTGGTGGTTGAATTGTTGAATAGGGCCTCCGTTTGCCCGAATTAGCATTTCTTGGCTCTTCTAGCTCCTTAGGGCATCCATGGCATAATTCATCATGATGCTTGACAAATTGACAATGGTGATGGCAACAAGGCTCTCTCTATGCACTCAAGTGAGTCCACAATTCGATAGGGCTTCACTAATTTGATCTCCAAATGCACTCTTCCATCTATCATTGCCCTAATTCTAAGGGGTACTTATAGGACTATCCAAGGGCTAGGGGTGGCTTCATGGAGAAGCCAAGATCAAGAAGGGGTGGTTAGGACAGTTGGATTGGAAGCTTCCATCCTTTAACCACCTTCTTCTAGAACAAATGGTCATTCAAACCGATTTGGCTTGGATGAAGGCCAACTGAACTTTAGTTAAGACCATAGGTGATAGCTGCGGTCCAGACTATAAACCGTAGGTCTCAGCCATGGTTCAATCTGTAGACCATAGGTCTCAGCTGTGGTTCAGACTGAATAGGCCAAGGAGCCCAAATTGAGTGGTTAGAACCACTGCTCTATCTTGGAGTCTATCCAAGATCTTCCATATGGTCTTGTAGCATGTCCATATGAGTAGTCACCATCGACATGACGCATTTTAGGTGTCTACACTTTTCCTTAAAGCTATTAAACTCTTCTGAAGGAACCCCCTCTGATACCAATTGAAGAACACAATCTTATACTGAGAGGTGGGATGAACAATATAAGACCACTTTTTACTTTTCTTTCCAAATTAATATATAAAATGTATAGATAGCAATACCAATAGTAGTAATCAAAGCAATGCACAAAACATCACACACAATAGAGACACCACAATTTACGTGGTTCACCCAATATGGGCTATCCTTGGAGAAAATATTTCACTAAAATTTTCTTGATCAATCTCTTGGAAATCCTTTCCCTATTACAATGTTTATGGACCTATGTCCAAAGGAGACACCAATCCCCTAAATCAAGTTTGTGGATCTCTATCTATAGGAGAACTCCTTCTCCTCTACTCTGGTTGATGATCCTCTAGAAGACAACTACCTCTACTACACTAACTTGTGGATCTCTCTCCACTGAAGACTCTTGTCCCCACTCAGAAGACCTGTCTTCACTGCCTTATCTAATGGATCTCTATCCACTAGATACTATCATCCTCTCTGCTATGTCACCTCTAAAGATCTATCTCAAATTTGCACTAAACGTAGTCCTTTGGTCTAGCACAAATCTACTCAATCTCTATCTCTGGTCTGGTAAAAAACTATCCTCAAATTTGCACCAAACTATTCTCTCAAATTTACACTAAACATAGTCCTTTGGTCTAGCACAAATCTATCCTCAATATTTATCTCTGGTCTGGTACAAATTTATCCTCAAATTTACACCAAATTTTGCTCTCAAATCTGCACTAAACACAGTCCTTCGGTCTAGCACAAATCTATCCTTGATATTTATCTTCAAGCCTTAACTCAAGGCTTAAATCAAATCTGATTGATTTTCCCCAAACCATAACTCAAGGTTTTGAACAAATCAATCAACTCTACTCTCAAGTCTTCTCAAAAAATTGTCTCAAATCTGCTTGCAAGCTTCCACAAAAGCTCACACTAATTTTTCAACAAGTCCTCTCTAGAAATTACTCAAATATGCTCAACAAGTCCACTCAGAACTTATCCAAATATGCTCAACAAGTTCACACAAAGCTTGTCCAAATATTCTCAACAAGTTCACACAGAACTTATCCAATTTTCTCAACAATTTCACATAGAACTTGTCCAAATTTTCTCAACAAGTCCACACAGAACTTGTCCAAATCTGCTCAACAAGTCCACACAGAACTTGTTCAAATTTGCTCAAAAATTCCACAAAAAACTTGTCCAATCTCATAAAAACATAAAGAGAATTGTTAGAGACTCAATATATTCTATACTAATCACAATGCTCAATTACTTTCAATCACTCTCCTAGAAACATAAGGAGAATTGTTAGAGACTCAATATGCTTCAATTTTAGCTCAATGCTCAATCACTTTCATAACTCAATTCAAAATATAGACTAGTTTGTTTTATGGAACTTGAACAATCACTTCACACATCCACTTGAATAGGCTCAACCAACTCTACCCAACCAATCACTCAATGAAACACTACTTTATCATAAACCCTAGTCCAGACATGTAAACACCAACTCAAAGTATTTCCAATAGTTCTCGACAATAAATATCACATAACAATGATATTCATGATCTTTTCAAGCCCTATTTCAAGTTCTTTGCTCAACAAAACACTTCAAAAACAATGTTTATAGCAATGATAATCAAACACTAGTTCAAATTCTTTGCTCAGCAAATCACTTCAAAAACAATGCTTATAAAGCAGTGTTCACATAGCAATGATACTCAAACCCTAATTCAAGTTCTTCATACAACCAATGGTTTCAACAACAATGCTTATCAAACAAGGTTTAACAACAATTCTTTATTTCAGAAAACCTTGAAGCATTCACTCAACACACTCAATAATGAAACCCTAACCAAGTCCTTTTCACTCCAAAATTATTTTTTAGAAAACCAACCAATCAACTTAACTATGGAATAATGTGCTCATACCTTTTTCTTTATGATAAGGAGTAGACCTCACAAATCTACCACAACCATAAAACACTTATTTTCCAAACTCAAGAAGGTTAGAATACAAAATATTATTCCAATACTTCCTCAAAAAAATTCTTTGCACCAAGATATAATCAATGCCTTATTTCTTCCTCTTTCAACAAATCATACATAACAAAATACTTGGAAACACCTTATCAACTCCAATATTATAATAGTGACCAACACCCTAATAAATCAACCACTCTTAAAATAATATCCACCACCATAGGATATTAACCACTTTAATAATATTCACCACTATAGAATATCAACCATTCTTAATAATATTCACCACTATAGAATATTGACCAGACTTAATAATATTCACCACTATAGAATATTAACCAAACACTTTTCACTTCATGCATAAAACCTTTGAACAAAAAATATTAAAAATTTAATTTTGCCAAACCTTATAACTCCCTTACAACCTTAGAACCAATAATAAACATGCAAAATTAATTTTTAACTTGCCCAACCAACCTCCAAATATTTCAGAGATTAAACACCTTGCATACCTTGTATTCCCCACCAAAAGGGGATTTGGCATGACTCGATCCACCATATCCTCTTTCCTAAGAACTTAGGCACTTGGGAACTCATCGCATGGGCTACGAAGGCCCACATGAAGGAAGGATAGATGCCTTCCTCTTATGCCTTCAACGCTTCTCCTTTTTCACATGCAAAAAACACGTTTTCATTTCTCTTGGTTGCAGCGCTAAATTCTTTTCTTCGCATGTTCATCTCTTAGGCATGGTAATTTTATTATAGTGGTAGGTGATCCCTTTTATATGCATAATATAACATTCCTCCTCGCGTAGATGCTTTTTGAAATTGAATTTCAAATTTCAAATCTAAAACCCACTTTAGGGTTTTAACCTTAATTTAATTAATTTATAATTAATAAATAAATTAATTAAAAATTAATTTAAGTGACTTTTCAAGTTAAATAAATTAACTTATAAATTAATTTATAATTAATTTATAATTAACTTTAAGCTTCCTTAGTATAATAAAATAATTATACTTCATTTTCCAATGGTTTTTATGAAAAACCTTTTATTTTCTCCTTCAATGGTTTTAATGGAAAACATTTTATTTTCTCCTTCAATGGTTTTAATGGAAAACCTTTTATTTTCTCCTTCAATGGTTTTAATGGAAAAAATTTTATTTTCTCCTCCAATGATTTTAATGGAAAACCTTTTATTTTGCTCCATCAGGTTTTTAATGAAAAACCTTTTTGGTCATGCTTCATAAGACATTATGAAACTTTTTGGAACCAATCAATTGCATTCCTTTTGACATCAATGACAACTCATGCCCTGACATCAATGACAACTCTATAGACACAAAATTTCCAACAAAAAATGTTAATAATTCTATAATAGAGAGGGAGCTTTAAAAACAAATTTGTAGAGTTTTGATACCTTGAGAATGTTGTTTGAATGTGTATACCATAGGTTCAGTTTATAGATTTTGGGAGGGAAGATTATTGGAGGGAAGATTATTGGAGGGAAGATGGATTTAAAGATACCATTTGGATAAAGTAGGGAATTCAAATTTTATAGGCTTGAGGAGAGGTGGAGCATGCATAATCAAACCAAAGAGTGGGAGGAAGGAACCCATGTGCCTTTGGCTTGTGTCATAGATATTCTACACATGCTAACAAAAAGGTTTATGTTTGAAAATGTTTTGGGTAGTGTTTTTTCACTTAAATAGTATTTTTGTTCAATGGTCTTATTTATTGGTCAACTTGCTAAGAAAATTAAGTTTTGTAAAATTGTTAAAAATGAACAAAAGAATTGAGGTAGTGCTTTTAAAAAATATGGCACCTTTGCTTTTTTCATGCCTAGGTTTTATTTTCTTGCAATTTGAGGCATTGATCAATTTAGAAGTATAGGAATATTTATACTCATTGGAAATATATTTTATATCTAATTGTGGTATTCTTGTGAATTTTTGTGAAGATTTTATATAGAAAATGATGCCCCAAATATGATGCTACTTTTAAGTTGACTAATATCCCAAATTTAGGGACGAAGAAGGTTGAATCAATTTGATTTATTAAAAGGCTTGTGAATGAAGGTTAATTGATGAATTTTAGTAGATTTGAAGGTTGGTGAAGTGTGCCTAAATTGGGTGTCTATAGCAATCCATGTGGTGTGAAAAATTGGGTACCTACATTTTTACCCCTTTTTGATGTTTTTATTGTATAGTGAACAATCAAAAATTAATGTATATGACCCAATTTTGTGTTGATGCTTATGGTTGATGAGGATTGTGAAGATTCTTTGTCTGGAGTGATGTTAAGGATTGTATTTTAGTAAGCACTAAATGCTACCCTACTCCATGTGTGCCCTCTTTGGCCTTGGAGGGGGGACCAAAATTGAATCAAGAAACTTGATTCACAGGGGATGATGAAAAAACTGGCTAAGATGGGTTAAACAAGGGGTGAATTGATTAGGATGATGATTAATTATAAAATAATATATGATTGGATGGGACTATTTATGTGTTTTATATTTGATGCCACCATGAATGGAAGTGTAGATATTGTTGTTATTATTAGATATGTAGATGTTTCATACAAGGTTTGATATTAATTCACCCTTAAGTGGTGGCCTTGGAACCTAATTATAATACAAGCACTTAAGGGTATTTAAAATTATGATGCATCCAAGCAAAAAAAATATGCATAAACAATTCCTAAACAATGTTGAGAGTTATTTTAAGGAATTTGTTCACTTTTCCTAGATTACTTTGTTAGCTTTTCCTAGAGAACATAGTTATCATTGGTTAGATGAATTAATTAGCATTGCTTGGAGGACTTAGTTAGCATTGCATGAAGGACTTAGTTAACATGTGCTCATATGACTTAATTAGCATGTGCTCAAAGGACTTAATTAGAATGTGCTCAAAGGACTTAATTATAATTTTCATGTATGACTTAGTTAACATGTGCCTAGAGGATTCAAAATATGCCTAAATGACTTAGTTAGCATGTGCCGAGATGACTTAGCATGTTCCCAAAGGACTTAATTAGTTTGTGCCTAGAGGACTTAATTATCATTTGATATGATATAAAATATGTACAAATCATTCATACAAGTGGGAAAATATGTATAAAGTAATTTTAAATGCTTGGATAATATTTTTGAGATAAAATAAGTACAATTATTAGCCCTTAAGCAAGTGTATGAGTGTCTAGTATGATACTTTACTATGATATAAGATATGTTTAGTATATAAAAGTTATGATTATTTGAGTGATTACTCAAATGCGATTCTTTTTTTTTACTACCCCAAAGGGGGGATTTCATGTGAGTGTTTCCAATGGGGCTTTTAAATGACTATTTCATAAGGGGACTTTAAAATTTCTATGTCCAAGAGGGAATTTAAATGTCTATGCCCAAGGGGGACTTAAAAATATTTGTTCGCAAGAGATACTTTAAAATATCGATGCCTAAGAGGGGCTTTAAATATCTATGCTCAAGGGGGACTTCACAATACCTATATTTAAGAGAGACTTTTAATATTTATGTCTAAGAGAGAATTTTAAATGTCTATGACCAATAGGGTATTTTCATCGATTACCCCTTTAAGTGAAATAGTGTTGCAATTCATGATAAAGTGTTTCCAAGGATGTTGAGCAAGTCATCCTTGGAAAAATATTTAAGTGATGTTTTAAGGTATTCATTTTATCCTTAGGTAAGGGTCAAATGACATAATGTGTAGAAATAATAGTTGTGATAAATGTGTTTTTTGTATCAATAAAAGGGTGATTTTTTATGTACTATAATGATGAGTATATCTGTAATATGTTTTGATTCATGACCCTATGTGTAAAGGGAAGATATAGGTATAAAAGGGTGATGATTCTAATGGAATTATGTAGATGCATTATTTTTATGGTTTAAAATAAATGATAGGTGTAATTTTAAAATAAATAAATTTGATAGAGAGGTGATACAGAATGACAAGCTAGAGATAAATTATTAGATTGAAAAAGATAAATATTGAAAGATAGATTAAATTTATGAGGATATGGTTAGGCAAAGCCCAATATGGGACTGATAGGATCCACTAGCATTAGTCACCTAGTGGAATTGCAATATATATGAACTATTCCTAAATAGGATCATCATTGCATCTTGGTAGATCTCGTAACTTTTATGCAATTGGAAATCCATACAAAACCAAGCATGTGCATGCAAGAAAATTATGATAGCAAGAAACCATGCAAGAAACTACCCAATACAAATAGTTATATTAGTAGGCAATCAATGCAATCTCATGTGTAGATATAAATGTAATATTTTATTATGATATATTATGAGGAATCCAAAGTAATTATATAGGAGTAAAGTTTTCTTATCCATTTCAACTCAATTCAATCTATTTATAGGAATGGTACAACTATGGGGCCCTAAAAATAAAGGATTTGAATTTATTGCTATGGTAGGGCAAAAGTAAAGTGGAAAAAACATACTACTACTGGGGATGTACCCTATCCCATGTCATCCACATCCTATCATATCAATAAATAACAATACTTAAAGTTGAAGGAACTTAATGACCTATAGATTTTCAAAGAAGAAAATATACTAGAGATAAAAGGACTTATGGTAAAGGTTGATCAAAAGAGTGATAGTATTGCATCTAGAGCTGGGATATTGTTATAGAAAATGTGATTTGATACCCTTTGGATATGGGTAGGTGATAGATCTTGAAATATTCTAAAAATTTTATCCAAGAAAGTTTGGGAACTAGAACCACTAAGTACAAGGTAGCAATTATCTATCAAGTCCTAAATTAAATTCTTAAGACCTTTATAATTACTGGTTGCATGACCATAATATGATGGAAAGCATAATATTCATGATAATGAGACAAATTGATTTGATTTCTATTATGATATATAAGATTGATAGGTAAAATCTCTACAATTAGCTTCAATAAGTTGTGTAGGATAGTAGTAGGAGATTGATCTTAGTGAAATTTCATTGTGGTTTTAGTTGTAGAGAATTTTTTTAAGGGTTGGTAGTAGCATTGATATTGTTTACCTGGTAAGATTTTGTGACCGTGTGGTATATATCATGCTTATTATAATTTTTTCCTTTGGGTAAGGGGAGCATTTCTCTATTTTTTTAGGAGTTTCATTGTCAATTATCCCCTTCTATAGAGGATATTTTCTACTTTCCTATCCATTTCTATGGCATATTCCAAGGAAGATACATTGGATAATTCTATGGTAAATGATAGTTGTTCATTAATGTTTCTTATAAATATGTTTAAAAGGTATTTTTGTGGAGGTACAAATTGAATCCTCCCCACCAAGGCTTACCACATTTCTAGGAATCCACACAAGATTGTTGTCTTGAGCCTGTTTGAATTCAAGAAGATAATTGATTGTGGGTTTCTCTTCAATATAAATGGAGATTTGTTCAATGAATTTTGGTAAAGTATTTGAAGCTTTTAAGGGAATTCCTTAGAAATTGGTATAAGGATTTTAGGGAAATTTTTGAGTAATATACTTTCATCATGTTCAATATTAGTATAGACAATTTAGAAAAGCCTAAGGTGATTGATGGGATTTTTATTTCCTTCATATATTTGAAGCTTAGGATATTCAAAATTATGAGGAAAGGGATAAATAACTATGATAGGATCTAGTGGTTTATTTAACAAGTCCTCATAGGAGTACTTGTGGTTGGAAGAGGAGTTTTGTATGGAGGTCACTTGTTGCTCTAGTTGGTAAAATTTAGAGTCTTGAGTTTTTAAGTGTTCTAGTCAAGAGTTTATATCTTGATATTAAAGGAGAAGTGGATTTGAAGGTGCTTGAGGTAATACCAAAAGAGATTGTGAACTAACACAAGGATAAGATTAAGATATTGGAAAGGATGGTATAAAAGGTGATATCCTATGATGTATCCCCAATTTATATGGATTAAGAGGTATGGTGAATGTAGAACAAGTGGAAGAATAAATAGAGGCTTGAGAAACACTTGCATTTGCACTAATGGTGATTGGAAAAAGAGTTTATGAAAATATGGGGGATCAAATAACTTGGAGGTATGCCTAAATTAGGAGTATACATCACATTGGCTTGTTGAAACAAGGGTAAAATTATAACACCTTTTAGTATATCATTATGAGGTAATGAATGATGGTGTACCAATGGTTGGATATCTTAGATTCTAATTATTTTGTAAATATTATTGATAAGAGAATAAAGATTCTTTTTCAAAGAGTTAAGGTTTTTAGTATATTGTGAGTGATTAGGATTAGAGGAAAAATGGTAATCCATAGGGGAATATTTCCTCCAGGGCATGTTTTGTTTATTATTATCATTTTTTATGGAAATGAGAATATAATAAGACGATAAATGATCAAAATTAAATTCTAAAGGATAATATTTAAGGGAGTCTTCCATTAGGGGAATATCTTGTTCATTGTTAATATTATTAAGGAATTCATTGATGAAGTCTTTGTGTTCTTGTGAAAGGATTGTTATATGATTGAGGGAACTAGGATTTGTTCTCTTTTCATCATTATTAAGGAAATTTTGGAAGATAGCTTCATGTTCTTGTGAGGAGGACATTATGTGATTAGAGGATTCAAAGGTTGTCATATTTTTATCACAGTTAGGTAATTGATTAAGGAACTCATTGATGGTGTCTTCATGTTCTTGTGAAAAATATATTGTATGACTAAGAGTTTTGGGGGTTATTTTCTCTTCATCATTATTAAGAAATATATTAAGGAATTCGTTAATGATGTCTTGATGCTCTTGTAAATGATTAAGGTCATCATGTGAGAGTAATAGATGGTCCAAAAGGGTGGCACCCTTAATTTCCTAATTATAATTAATTTACTAAAACTTTTATATGGGTAGCTACCTTATTAGTTCTATAGCAACTTTCAAGTACTATGAAGATTTTAGAAGGAAAGAGAATCAGTTTTAATAAATTTATGAGGTTTAGAAAGATGGCCATAGAATAATATTAGAAAGAAAGGATTTATTAATTAATTAAATCTTGATTAATAAAGGTAGAAAATACTACAAATATCAATCAACTATCTGATATAGCTTAGGAGGATCTCTCAATATATCTAAATTAACCCAATATACCCGCCCTTCTAATATACTCATTGATACTAGAAGTGACTCAGTTCCCTCGATATACATGGTTATGCATGAAGGAAAACCTTGAGGTACATGAAAAAGGAATGATATGAGTATGTCTAGATACATGAATTAGTATTGATACTTTCACACCAATAGAGGAACCAATTTTTAATATTGATTAATATGATCTAAATTAAATAAATAAATTTAAATGATCTTGTTTAAGTTTAAATTATTTTTTATATTTCAAGGATGTGTGCATTCACATTAATTTCACCAAAATATAGTCGTATCTTTCAATGCAATATGATAACCCCAGTCCCTTTCTAAAGGGGACCTAAAAGCTTTCATGCAGGTTTTCCTACCTCCATGTACATGTATACGTTATATGTATATGTTTATGTGTTGGTGATATTACATTATTTGTTCATGTAATAGTTTAGGAAGTGTGATTAATATATAGGAGTGTTTTTAATATTGGAACTTATAAGTATGTTTCAAGTGTGAGAGTGTGTTTAGGTATCAAGTGTGTAAGTGTGTTATGTGATATGGTGAAGAGTCACATATTGTGTCATGTGAGAGTTATGTAATTATGAGTGACTTTATCATTATGAAAGAAGATGGAAGGTCAAGAGAGATGCATATGAAGAGTCTCATGTAAATATATATTGGTGATAAATCATTGTAAAAAGTATCAAGCTAGCATAGCTTCATGCATGCTATTGTAGATTTTTTATTAATAATATTATAGTATTTTGTGTGTGCATTATTATGAGCATTATTTTATGATCCTCGAGAAATTTACTTATGATATAATTAGACATGACTCCCAATAGTGGTATGAGATCCATCTTGGTAAAATCCATATTGGTTATAGCTATGGTTGAGAGATTTTTGATTGTGAGAGTGATTGTTTATTGTTGGATCAGAGGAGCTATGGTGAGAGAGATTGTATAACTTGAAAGAGATTATAAAGATAGTGTTTTTGAAGGAGCCAAGCCTTGATTAAGAAAGACCCATACTTTTGGAAGACAAGCAGTAACAATATCATACTTGTAAGAAGCCAATCCTTGAAGAAGGAAATATTATGGTTGCACTAAATTTGTCTATGATAATTCAAAGATGCATCTATGAATATTGAAGATTAAATATTGGAAGTGAAGAATATTGGAGAGAAGGAAATATTGAAGAAGAATATAAAGTGAAGAAGATTGAAGATTGAAGGGTTCAGGTCACAAAAATTGTAGAAGACTGAAGAAGAATTGATAAGGTAAGGTATATTTAAATTCATTTGAGAAATTTATTTGTAGACACCTAAAACATGTCATGTTTAGGATAACTACTAACATAGGCACATTCATAGGCCATGTGACTAAACCTTGGACTTTCCAAGTATCAAAAGTGGTTCTCACCACTCATCTGGGGTAGTCTTAGCCCATCCAAGCTTGGCCACTGTAAACCAGAGTGGCTAGATCCTAGCCACTCAAGCTCAAAGCGGCCAAACCTCAACCATTGCAGACGACAATGACCAAATCTTAGTCATTGCAGATGACAATGGCTAAGCCATAAAAGCAACTTACCAACAAATCAGCCCATTCATGGGTGGAAGTGGCAGTTTGCATGCAATAAAGGTGAGCGGGGACAACTTTGCATTCCCCTTTCATGACCAGTTCACATGGGAGACTTAAGTCCAAATTTAGACTTCAGTTAAACATAGAAAAACAAAATCTTCTCATGCTAACATCCTCTACGCATGAGGGATTCAGTCCTAGGGTTTTGAACATAGACCTAGGGCTTCACACACTTTAAAAGGTGCAAGCCTAAGAGCACCAAGGGATCACGAATTGAATAGAATAGGTCATTGAGGAGAGCTTTTAAAGACTTGGAGAGCTTCCCTTGGAGATCATTTTTATAGTGAAGCCCTACCGGATTGGAGAGCATATTGGAGCATCTTTGAGGAGCGACAAAGTGCTAGCCAATTTAGGGGTTTTCCATCTATAGGATATTTGATACAACGGACAAGAAATGACAACTCTTTCAACATCGACAACAAGCTTAGATCCATAGCCTTGGAGTACTAAAAATAGGTTCACCTTAGTGGCCATTGTCTTGGACAGTGGCCCGTCAACCCAATCTAGCATTCTTTGTACTAGTTTCTTACATCTTAGCTTGTTACTTGCTTTTCATGTCATTAGCATATATTTACTTCATTTACTTGTTCTGATAGCATTAGTTTCATTGCATTTATTTTCATTAAGTGTATTCATTGCTAACAACCTCATTCGAGGAGGCAATCTCGGACATCTAAGCATGTGTTGTTGTTTCATTGCTTACAGGGCTACAGGTTCATCGGAAAAATCCACAACATACGAAAGCAAGAGGATCCCTCTAGCAATCAGACCTAGAGAAGGAGGCATCTATAAGCCCTCATACATTTCTATGTGCATCATCGAGAAGCCTGATAAAGCACGCCACCCCTTGCAAGGGGATATTTTATACACCTGCTACCTTCTTTGTGTGTAAAATCATGTATCAAATGAAGGGTATCCCTTAGAGGGATTCATATGTAACCGGATCTTGGAAATATCAATACAAAAGCATTCATTCATTTATTTCTTCGCATTCTGGTTATATCTTCTTTTATGCCTTTCATTTAAATGCATGTTTAAACATTAAAATATTCCATTAAATCGCAAGTAGAGTAGTGGGGATGATGCACCGCTTCCTCGGGGTCACTATAGATGGCGATCACGGTGGGACTCCTACCCAGTTCTATAGTTAATTTTCATTTTTTGCCACTTTACTGATTCGGGTTTTGTGTGCAGGTTTAGCCACTCTGATCTACAGTGGCCAAAAATCAGCCACTCTGGTCTACAGTGGCCAGGAGTCAGCCGCTCTGGTCTACAACGGCCAAAAATCAGCCACTCTAGTCGATAGCGGCCAGAACTAGAGTGCAGTAGAGGACAAAACATTGATTCTCTGAGCTGGATTAAAGGTTGGTACAACTTTTTTGATGCTTTATGGTTTTCTGTCTGCTTCTGTTTTCTTAAAAATAGTGAAAATTAAGACATATTTCGATTTGGAAAACTGAAAGAATGAAAAAGAAAGAAATTGCATCTTTCGAATCTTGGGGTTTCTTTTTAGGTTTCCACTAGGCGTTGCTAGGAACAATGACTTATGCTTGTAAAGTCCACCCTAGAATCCAACGTGCTAGAAACTATGTGTTGGTTTGCTTGCTCTAGGGCCCTTATGGAGGCCATATTTGCACTAAATAGAGTGCATCCATTAATCTCATAAGTAGTTATGCATATTTCTAAAAATTGAAACATATTTTGCATTAGGCATATAGGAAAGAGTCATTGTTGTTGTATGATGCATTTTTATTTATGCAAAAACTTAAAATGAACCCCACACACGCACGCATGTTTTAAACATTGGGGAGTTGGATTTCATCACCAACCCTCAATTCAGTTCGGTGATGTTGGCATTCATCTCCTTCCATCGGTTTTCCCCCTAGAGCTTCCTAGAAATGGAATTAGGAACTTACTTATAGTGGTACTAAGTTACTTATGTTCAAACTATCTCCCACTATTGGAACAATTGGTTCAGAGTGGAAGAGCTAGGCGAACCCCCCACTGGGATTTAAGCGGTGTACCCTAGTCTCTTTTTGAGAAAATCATGTTTGGCATGGGTGTTCTTGATTACCCCTATGGATGAGTCTCCTCATTCTAAATCCAAAACAAGAGCAAGAAACAAGAACAACAAAACATCTAAATACAACAAACAGTTTAGGGCACACTTAAATTGATAATCAAGATAAACATTTGCTTGATATTGTTTGGCTATATTTAATTGCAACACAAAAATCTGAATCCACAAACACAATGGTCAAAACAAGAAGTAAACATCCTCGGTCTGATACCGAGGGAGAATCTGAAGCAACCCATACCCATAGGTGAAGTCGTAGTCACATTGGAAGACCCACTCGTAAGACCGTGAGACACAGTTCTGTGAGTCTTAGGGGTGATAACTCAACCCTTGGGGGTTCTCCTCGAGAAACCCCAAATAGGGAGCAACATCATGGAACTACATCACATAAACACAAAGAGGCCTCATGGCCATCATCATCAAGGAGACATGAGGAAACCTCAAGGGCTTCCTCCAAAAACATAGAAACTTCTCAAAGACATGAGGAGGCTTCAAGAGCTTCCTCCCCACATGGACATAAGAGGGGTTCTAAAACCCATTCTTCACACAGGGATGACGAGGCTTCCACGCCTCCATCCTCATGGAGAAAGGGGGTGACCACAAAGCCTTCATCATCAAAAGGACACACAGGAGTCACAACATCCCAACATTCACATGAGACACTTAGAATAGATCAGCCCACTAAGGGGCATGAAACTAGAGATACATCCAGTCATAGACATCAAACAAAAGATATCCTTCACACAAGAGGAAGGATTCCAATAGACTATGACCTCATTGGAATAAATGGCACCCCATGGGATCAGCCATGGAAAACAAGATAGTTAGATGAGGTGGATCAGATTTATTCGAGACCACCTCCCAAAACCATAGCCACAGAGAATTTTGCATCTAGAAGTTCATGAACCATGACTTCTAAGCCCACTTCTCAAACTAGGGGTGCCTCAGGGTGACCCCATAGTAAACATATAGAGTCTAATCATAGAGACACTCAATAATACACTGAACAAGTTACATTAGCTAGCAAGAGCAAAGAAATAGTAGAAACCTCTTCGAGGAATCTACGAATCAAAACCACTAGAATAGGATCAGATAAGCATGAGTCTTCTATGATAGTGCAAGTTAACCACATGTGATGGCTAGAGAATGCCTTACACAAAGAGTGAGAGCTTGTGGAAGCTCTCAAACATGACAAGCAAAGAGAAAGGTTGTTGCACCAACATGAGCAACATTTAAGAGAGCAAGTTGAGCAGCTAGCTCGTATCAACCAACAAGCAAATAGAAATGATCATCAAAGAGATCAATGCATTGACTCACCAAGAGAGGGGCGCACTAGACAAGAAGGAAACCCACAACAAAACCACCCTCTAAATCATGAATAAAATCCAACTAGGTGGAGAAAGGGTAAACCTGATAGAGCAGGATCAGACACATCTTGAATCCCCTCATAGGAGGGAAGAAAATAGAGCAGATCAAGTGGATAGAGGGCTACCTCCACCACCACCATGAGGGGGTCTACAAGAGGAGGAACTCCTCACCTCAAAGGTATTCCAAGAACTCACTAAAAATATGAAGTCCTTTGAGAAACAAGAGATGGTTGGGAACCAACCAACATTGAGAAAAATACACAATCAACCATTATGTCCATCTGTCCCTAGCCCCGCATACCCTAAGCATTTTGAGATGCCTAGGTTGGAAAAGTTTAAGGGTGAAGAGGATGCACAAGAGCATGTTACCAATTTCATCAATGCATATTTTCATCTTGAAGACAATGATGCTCTTATGCTAAGGACATTCATTATGACATTTTTGGGCATCGCCACTCAATGGTTCAACCAACTGCCCAAGCATAGCATATCCAATTTTGAACAACTAGTGAACGCTTTCCTGAAGCATTTCTCTTTTGGTGCTAAGAGGAAGGTGAACCTTTCAGACCTGGCCAATTTGAAACATTATGACGATGAGCCAGTAATGGATTATGGGAATAGATGGAGAAAAGTCATGGTAAAATTATCATTCTTCGTCCCCATAGAAGAGATTGTCCGCATGTTCACCAAGAGTTGTTCTAAACACATTTCCCTCTTGCTACAACTTCAAAAATACCCCTCATTTGAGGAGGCCTTGGCACAGGCCAAACTCATTGAGGACATAAAAGTAGATGAGGGAACCATCAAACTCCGAACCAAGAAGGAGTGGAACAAAAATGACAAAAATGGCAAATACAAGCAGAAGCAGGCAAACCCTGCTCCAGTTAATCAAGTGGTATTGGTTGCACCTAAGGATGTGGTTGCACAACAACCCTATAATTATCAAGCATAGCCCCCACCAGCCAATTATGATCAAAAGAACAATCAAGGGTGAAATAGAGAACGCAAACCCCCTCACTATTTTACACCATTGATAGAATCAATGCAATCAATCTTCAACCAATTGAGTGAGGTGGGAAATATCAGGTTCCCTGATATACCTCTTATAGATCCCAACCATCCTAAGCCAAAAGGATATAGGGAAGATCAATTTTACCCTTATCATAGGATACCGAGGCATAACATTGAGGTTTGTATTGGTTTCAAGCACCAAGTGCAAAACATGATTGAGGCGGGAGAACTTAAAGTTGACAACCCACTGGCTCCTAACAATAGAGATATGGGCATATACAAAAACCCTCTACCAAACCATGAGGTCCCTAGAGGGCAAGGTGCACAAGTCAATCAAGTCCGAATTGATACGCCTACCCACGGGTGCATTGGGATGGTTGAAATTGTCAATATAGCAACCAAGAGTAGATGGTATGGTCAACCACAACCTCCTGCAGCTCCCATTAATGTCCCCACTACACCTAGGTAGAGGTAGGGGCAAAACAACCTTCCAGGTCCACCAACCCGACCTGTGGTAACTATTCGGAGTAGACTTGAGCAAAACTTACAAATGACTCCGGCTAAGCTATCCATCTATGAGCTCATACAATAGTCCCCAAAGCACAGGGAGACCTTGATGGAGATTTTAAGGTCGATTGAGCTCCAACCACAAGATCCAAATGCATTCACCCATTTTGTGGGACAAGTACAAGAATGCCAGGAACCTGTAATTCAATTCTATGATCATGAGATTAAGATAGTGCCTACTACCTTACCAGACCCTCTACTGCACATTGTGGCATCAGTCAATGATTTACCTTTTAAGAGGGTCTTGATCGATATAGGTTCATCAATCAACATCATCACAACAATAGCAATAGAACACCTTAAGATCCCCAAGTCCAATATCATTCTAGGAGCCTACACATTAAGGGCTTTCAATGATGCTTTATGCAATACTATGGGAATGATAGTCCTACCCATCAAGGTGGGGCATAAGACCATCCCCATGATGTGTCATGTCTTGGAAGGGGCCATGCAATACAACATCCTCCTAGGGCATCCTTGGATAAGGGACATGAAGTGTGTTCCTTCAATATTACACCAATGTGTCAAGTATGTGCATGATAACAAAGTCTACATGGTGTTGGTTGATGAAGAGCCATTCAAATATGTCCATCAGGTGGATTTTCTAGGAGAATTTGTGATTCCTTCTACCCACTTGTATGTAGGACCTTCATCTCCAGC
The DNA here is from genome assembly GCA_028583015.1 of Wollemia nobilis. Taxonomy (NCBI): domain Eukaryota; kingdom Viridiplantae; phylum Streptophyta; class Pinopsida; order Araucariales; family Araucariaceae; genus Wollemia; species Wollemia nobilis. The sequence continues at coordinate 555,234 of JAQPPZ010001417.1, read as the reverse complement.
TACACAACTGAATGATAAAGACAAAGGGGTACAAAAAGACCCATCTACATCAACACCTCATCTAGCGCCCAACATGACTAATGCTTCTAAGAGACCATCAATGTCTAAACCAAAATACAATCAGAAGCTAAAGGCACCCTTAGTTGAGGAAAGAAATCCCAAGGAAGCGCTAACCATAGCCATTGAGAAAATTCCAAGTCCCATGGAAGAAGAAGATCTCCAAGATCAAGTTGAGGAGATACTAGAGCCCACTTCGCTAGTGTCATCTGTAGGATCATCCACATCACATGCGACTATACACTTGGAAAGTACAGGGATAGGAGAGTATCTTGTGTAGAACATAACATTCATGCCCATCATAGAGTCCGCACAAGACATGGGATGACCAAAGGACTTAAGACCACCAGTGGGAACAGTGGTTCCACTTGGAATCCCTCCCAACCAGACAAAATTTGTCTATGTTGGACTAGACTGCACCCATAAGTCTACTGATGAAGAAGAGGACAATGATGAATTATTCACTATTAATGTTCGTTACCTCTCTAATCCTGAGTTTTCTCTAAGCTACTTTGAACGTTGCCATTGGCATGGTTACGATCTTGGTATATATGAGCAGGGGCGTAGGCGGCCATTCGAGCCGCAATACCAGCTTCCCACTAATAGGTTTGGGTTAGGCTATCATATCAGAGGTCGAGATGACTCTCTAGTAGTAGCCTTGGATAGATTAAGCTTGGGGTTAGGAGAATACATCAATTTTATTCCTTATCACCCACCAAGTACAAGACATATGAGCAATAGACAAGTGGTCATGGTGAGCATACCACCACCCAAAACCTATCATCCAAGCTCCACAATTGATGCCACCCCAATGGGTTACAACTCATGGGATGAAGAACAAGAAGAAAATGGATATGTGGCAAGTGATGATGAAGCACAAGCAGGCTTGGCCTATCATGGGCCTTGCTATTTACATAGATTTACTTGGTCCATCCACAATGAGAGTGGATTCATATCAGATGAAAGTGGCTATGAGTCAGAGGACTCAACAGAGAGAGCCTACCTAGGACCAAGGCAGTGGCCCCATAGCTTGGGGCAAGAAACTAATGCAAATGGCTTCTTCATAAGTGATGAAGAATATGAAGATGAGACAAAAATGGCCTACTTAGGGCCAAGACATGAGCCTCTTATCTTGGGGCCACATACCAATGCTAATGGTTTCTGGATAAGTGATGATGACTTTGAAGATGAAATCGAGATGGCTTATCTTGGGCCTCACCACTTGCAGCAAGTCAATGCACTCGTAGAAAGAGAAGCGACACTTCATGCCATAGACCCCGGTTTGTGGTTTTTGGGAAGACCTATCGACTTAGTTGCCATTCACCGTGTGGTCAATCCCCCTCCACCTACATTCAGAGAGCTGTTAGAGCCCAATGATCCTATTATCCGACCTGCTCAGGGGCCAGATCCAGAAATCCCTTTTCCTCCAGAACCTCATCGTGAGTATGGAAGGGAAACCTCTGAGACAAAATTTCACCCATGTGGTCCTAGAGATTTCATTCCATCCATCAACATGATCTCCATTGATTTGACCACTCCACTTCATAACCTAATAGATCCCACGAAACCTTTGCATCTTGATACAGAGGCTATTGATTGGGATCATGTTGATTCACCCATAGAGCCTGAGGATATTTTCTCTAATGAAGAGACATTACAACCATTCCATTTTGCATCAGGCTGTGTTTATGATGTGTTCCATGCTGGTTTGGATCCTAAGTTAGTAGGACCTATAAATCCCATCGATGACATTCACTTGATACCCACGCCTCACCAGTTGGAGGATGGGTCACATATGGCTATAGAAGCAACTTTCGAGGTGGACATCAGTGATGATCCTACTCAACCAAAGAAAGTCAAGTTTGGAGAAAGTCTATCTCCAGAGGAACAAGCCATCATTATCCCTCTCCTTAAGGAGAGGCCAAATATTTTTGCTTGGACTTACAAAGACATGCCAAGGATTGATCCAAAGTTAGTTGTTCACAACCTTTCATTGGATCCCCTAAAGAAGCCAATCAAGAAAAATTTGAGGAAAATGCATCCAACCATCGCTTTGATGGTAAAGAACGAGTTGCAAAAACTATTGGATGCGATCTTCATAGTTCCCATCGACTATCCTGAATGGGTCTCGAACATGGTGCCCATGGGAAAACCAGATGGAAGAGTTCGCATTTGCATGGATTTTAGAGACTTGAATAGGGCAACTCCAAAGGATTCATTCCCATTGCCAAACATAGATGCTCTTGTTGATGCCACTGCAGGTCATGAGATGCTCTCCCTAATGGATGGTTTTTTTGGATACAATCAAATTCGAATCAAACCTGAGGACCAACACAAGACTGCTTTCATTACTCCATGGGGGACATTCTGTTACAAAGTGATGCCATTTGGCCTAAAGAATGTTGGTGCCACATATCAGTGGGCCATGACATACATCTTTCATGACTATATGCATAGGATCTTGGAGGACTACATTGATGACCTACTGGCCAAGTCCCTATTGTGGCAAGAGCATGCTCAAGTCCTTACAAAGGTTTTCGATCACCTCATTGAGCACAACGTCATATTGAATCCTAAGAAGTGCGTGTTTGGCATAACTTCTGGTAAGCTCTTAGGGTTCATCATTTCTAAGAGGGGCATCGAAGTCGATCCTGCAAAAGTAAAGGCTATATTGGAAATGGCCACCCCTACCAACATTAGGGAGTTAAGAAGCCTACAAGGCAAGGTAGCATCCATCAAATGGTTCATCGCTCAATTGTCAAACAAATTTCGACCCATGAACCGGTTGCTATGCAAGGATGTCCCATTTCATTGGGATGAAGAGTGCCAACAAGCCTTTGTAGAGATCAAAACATACCTGGAAACACCGCCAGTATTGGCTCCACCAAGGCTAGACATACCATTTTTACTATACATATCAGCTACTAATTTTTCTTTGGGCACCATGTTAGCCCAAAAGAATGCACAAGACAAAGAGCAAGTCATATATTACATTAGTCACACCTTGGTGAGTTATGAGTTGGGATATGCGTATGTAGAAAAGTTGTGCTTGGCAGTGGTCTTTGCAACCAAAAATTTGTGACACTACATGTTGAGCCATACGACCTACGTTATATCCAAACAAAATCCTTTGCAGTACATGATGAACAAGACATATCACAATACACGTACTGCAAAGTGGATCATGCTATTGACATAATTTGATCTAGAGTTCATAAGCCAAAATTCCATCAAGGGATAAGTCATAGCAGATCAATTAGTAGAGGCACCTCTTTAGGATAGCAAGCCTCTCACTATAGAGTTGCCTGATGATGCAGTCTTTGCATTATCAGATCCATCGGAACTCAAAGAACCTGAGAAAGAAAGAGACATGGCATTATTCTTTGATGGATCAAAATGCGAGCAAGGGGTGGAGTAGGGATAGTCTTTATCACACCATAGGGTACCCCATTGCCCTTGTCATTCAAGCTAGACTTCCCTTGCATGAATAATAACATAGAGTATGAGGCCCTAATATTGGGACTTCAAACAGCCATGGCAATGGGCATTAAAATATTGAATATCTTTGGTGACTCCTTGCTCATAGTTAATCAAGTCAAAGGATTGTTCCAATGTAGGTGCCCACTCCTAAAATCTTACAAGGAGCTTGTTGACACTTACCTAGCCTGATTGGAATGGTATGACATCGAGGCAATCCCTCATACGTCAAACATATTTACAGACACCATGGCATCTTTGGGATCCTTAATCCCTCAGAATCCATCTACTGATTTCACAACCATTCATGTGAAAGTGCTCATGCACTCAACAATACAACGTGAGGCTATTGACAATCAAGAGTCAGTCAACATGATCCAAACTGAACCAAATCAGGATTGGTCCTTCAGAGTTAGAGATTTCTTGCAAATAGCACCTTGGGAATCTTTGATCTCTCAAGGTCCTACAGAGTGTGGTACAACCATTCACCATAGGGTTGTTTCCCAATTTGTGTTCTCAAATTTTGAATCATAGGGGGAACATGTCATTTTATCCATAGAATTTGTGGCTTATTAGGATTGGATTTCCCAATTGCGAGATTTCCTAAAGCTTGGAATGGTACCGCAAGGCCTGTCGCATGCTAAAAAACAAACCTCTAAACAAAAGGTGACAAGATACATTTTTTATCAGGATCACCTTACATGATCTTACAATAGTAAATTCCACTTGAGAATTCAAATTTGTGGATCTTGTGCTCAAAGAAAACCAACAGAACTCAAATCTACTGTCGCACCTGTGAGATAAGTTTACGATAAATTGTATAGGCCCCTACATGATTTTAGAAAGGGTTGGACCTGAAGCATATCGCATTACATAATTTGAGGGTGTTGAAGAGCTTGAACCTCTCAACATCATTCATTTGAAGGTATTTCATACATAAAATTCAAAAATAACAAAAACATTCAAATATGTCAAAAAACAAAACAAAAAAATTCAAAAAACATAAAATTCAAAATTCTATCAAAAATGCTCCAAGGGTACCCAATCCGCTTGGTCAAAATCAATTAAAAATGCTCCAAGGGTATCTTCACACCACTTGGTCAACTTCAGTAAAATGCTCCAAAGGCATCTTAAAGCCCTTTGGTCAAAACACAAAATGCTCCAAGGGTACCTAATCCGCTTGGTCAAAATCAATCCAAAATGCTCCAAGGGTACCTAATACGCTTGGTCAAAATCAATAAAAAATGCTCCAAGGGTACCTAATCCGCTTGATCAAAATCAATCAAAAATTCTCTAAGGGTACCCAATCCGCTTGGTCGAATCAATCAAAAATTCTCCAAGGGTACCCAGTCTCCTTGGTCGAATCAATCAAAAATGCTCCAAGGGTATCTTCACACCACTTGGTCAACTTCATAAAAATTCTCCAAAGGCATCTTAAAGTCCTTTGGTCAAATCAAATCACAAAAAGCTCCAAAGGCATCTTAAAGCCCTTTGGTAAAAAACAATGCAAAAATCAAAAATACAAAAATATTTGCATCTTACATCTGCATCCACATAGTTGCATTTCATTATAACATACATATCCATTGCATCCCCATATGTTATGATCACATTCTTACAAACGATGCCACAATTTGTATCACAATCACAATATTCAAATACATCTACATCCATGCATCCATGTGAGTAACTATGTTTTTCAACACAACCATTTCATGTTGCTATACGAAATATACTAAGGTTTCCTAGTCTTTCAACCATGTCTAGTGGTCTTATTAGATTTTGTAGAAATCCACCTTGATTAGTAGAGGGTAAGGTCTAGTTGTGATAATACCTTGGATATTCAGGATCCCATCACTAATTGAAACACTAAAATCCTAGCTGGTACAAGGGAAATATGAAAACTACAAAAGTGGTCTAGGTTACCTTAAGCGAAAAGGATCTTCCTTTCTTATCCCCTGTGTGACCGGTTTAAAGGCACTGAGAATTGGAAAAAGGACAAGTTCCACCCTACCCAAAAATGAGTGATTATCATCACTGCATAAATCCCTTGCTTTCATTAACACAAGTAAAAATCCTGAAACAAAGCACAAATTCAAAACCCTAGTTTTCAAATTCATAGTTCAAATAATGCAAAAACAAAGCAAATAGTGATTATCATCACTACATAAGTCCCTTGCTCAAGAAAAATAATAATCAAAATAAACAGTGATTCTCATCACTGCACATGAGAAAGTATTCCAAATGAAATGAAGAAAATAAGGGAATGAAGCTTGAATCCCTGGAATTCACAGCATTGTACAAAATTGGAAGGATATATCCTTACGCATGACGATATGTCTATCATAATTTCTTCTGACATTGGTATAGACCAATTTTTACATGTGGATGAGCTAGCTTAGGTAACCTAATACTACCTAGTGGTATAGTCCAACTAAGTCCAACATAAGGATGATATGAACACTTTAGGATCCCTGATCTTAGTAATGGACTGAAATAATCCTACCTAACATCGGAGAAAATGCTTGGGTTCTATCTCAAAATATATATTCATTTGCACACACAGAGATAATTAATATCCAGGAATATGGTGAAATCCTTTATTTTCAAAATTCTTGTATGGTCAGTACATATATACTGATAGGGTAACTAGAGTGTTTGAAGTCTCAATAAAAACCTCAAAAACTCCTACATAGCAACAAATCATATCATCAACCACATCATCAACTTTCTCTATAAGCTTCTATAAATTAGGGGGTATTAATAAAATAAACTAGATACCGGATATATGTCAGAAATGATATTTAAACGGCCACTAATTATTTTATATCTTTTAAATTATAGAAGCTTATGTAGAAAATACATACATTTCACATCATTACATTGCACATATGTATGGTTTAAATAATTAATTCTTATAATTAGAATGATTATTAAAAAAAATCATGGTTGTTATACTTTCTGTGGTATCACTCGTTAGATTGTTAGAATCGTATCATATGCATTCCTTATGTTTTAAGTGATTAAAACAAACAAGTTTATTCACATTAGATTAAACACCATATACATAACACATTACATATTGCATTCACCTTATCATAGCATGAGTTAGATGCATACAATAAAATCAAAATCAAACATGCATTTAATAATAAACATTACATCCATAAATAAATAGTTCATAACTCATCCATTCACATCTAAGATCACATCATAATCTACCTATACATACAATCATAAATCCATCATCAATTCAACCCATGATACATCACATCATTGGATCATATCACATCTACATGAGCATCCATCTAAACATCCACATCATCATAAATATCACCTATCATCTAACACATACATCAAATCATCATAATGTCATCATTACATTGCATAAATAAAACAAAAACATGAGCAATAAATGATACACATAATGAGTCATAATGCAAATATATCATATAAATGTGTGTATCAAGTATGTGGGTATACAAAAATTGCATGTGGGCTACAGTCATATAGGTCAAGAAGACCTAAAAAATAGAATCCAAGTACATCATCAGTCAAACATGGGGCCTACACCCCTAGCATCACCTCCCCCTATGGTTGTGTCATGAGTAGAGTGGTGTTAGCCTACTGGTCTCTCTATGTGAGTCCGGATCCTCTGGCTAGGATGGATAGAGGACTACCCAGAGTTGGAGCGACTGCTAACCTGAGAATCATCTACACTTGGTACCTCTCTAAGGATAACTTCATGTCTCCTAAGCTACATCTAGATAAAGGCTATATGGGAGACATGCCCCTAGATCTACCCCTCATACTCATATAGAAATTAATATAGGTGTAGAACCTCTGCCCCTATATCTGCCCTAGGATATGCCTCGGTATCACCCTATGGTGTAGGAGGAGGAGCAAAAAACTGCATCCTAGCGACACCGCCCCTAATAGTAGCCTAAAAAGCCTAGATATATAGCATAAGCTGATATATAGTGGCATCTCGTTGTGCTATAGTAGCATCTCACTACTATACCTGGATCTTGGTCAACTAGAGCTTTGCCTCGACCTCATGTAATTATGCTCTTAGAGGAGAATCTCTCTCCTTAAGATCCAACTCCTCTGCATCCTCCTTAGGAGTCTTCTACTCCTCTATTGCCACCTACTCTACTGGTTGGCACCATACCTCGGTCTTGGCTTGGACTCTGTGCCCAATTGGATCTGCACTATCATCCCCACCATCATCCTCACAGCCTAGGCTATCATCACCATGCTACATAATATCCCCCCACCATTGTGAAAATGCATCCATGACTCCCCCAATGACTCTTGGGTCAATTGCTAGGGTATTCTCCTCATCATAAAGCTTTGTGATCACCTACAATATCCAAAAACTGGCCATCGATGACAAAAGCGGCCAAACCCCAATGGTCAAATTTTTGACCGTTGGGATTCAAAGCTGGCTACTTTGAGTGACAATGGAAAAATTACAGGCTGACCTGGCCACTCTAAGCAGAAGTGGTTAATGGGCAACATGGAAGACATGTACGCCCTAGGTCAAAAATGACAAAAATTTTGAAAATTTTGAAAAATGGGGGCAATCCCACCACATTAAATCCTAAACTAAGACTAAACTATGGGTTTGGTTCATTGCCAGTGAGATTAATGATGTTCATTTTCTGATTACGTAGTGCGGTTCATTTTTACCCAAAAGTGAAACAATCAAGGTTAAATATTTCAAAGAGTACCCGAGAATCTCCGTCTCTTTCGCTCGATGATGCCTCACCCTACGCAGCCATGATCCTCGATGCAATAGAACTCCAAGTCATGAAAGTCACTTTCTCTCTAGAGCTCTGACAAGAAAATTGCTAGTTGGAAAAGTGAAAAGTCAAAAACCCTAGGTTATTTTTATATTTTTCAAGTTATGCCTCGGTTGCTGCTGTCATCAACGACCCAAAATTCTTGGCCGTTGTAGGCAAGAGTGGCCAAAAATAGGCATTTGGGGGTCATTGTATCTGACAGATGATAGCAACACAAGAAAAAATAGGAATAATTCCCTCCATGAGAAGTAGCAAAAACATAAAATAAATACATTTTGATAACTCATGGTCTTCATAATGTTTAAAATAACAAAAAAATCACATAAAAACACATCTCGAGTAAGCCTTGTATCAAGTTACTTGCTCTATCAACTCAGCGGTTGTAGCAATTTTGTACTCCATGCAATTTTGTGAGATGAGTAAGTTACCATAGGGCTACTTGGGGTAAATTATTCATTTTGGATTTACGATGTGCCTTTTTCAATCTTGAAGAATACCAAGACGGTTGGACTGCTCCACAGGTGCGATAGAATCATCTTGATTCCCTTATGACACAAAAACACTAAGCCAGGTGATGTAGTGCAAGAATAAATAGAATCACTCATCTTAATTCCCTAATAAGGATATTGATAGCCAAACCTCTCCCCGAGATAGGGATGAATGATTATCGTAAATAGTTGATATCACACTTGGATGGGGGTTTGCCCATTAAAAGAACAAATACTAGAAAGAAGTCAGAACCAATCAAAATTGGTCAAGCAATTTGTCACTTCATTCATTGTCCTTCCCTCACCCATTCATTGTGTGAGGGGGTAGTTCAAATATTCAAATAATCATTATCAAAATCAAAAAAATATCACTCGATCATATCAAAATTCCATTCATCCTATGAATCATTGCAGACAACTATTACAAAAAATTCCCTTGTCTGCTGGTATCATAAGCAAACTATGACATCTTTAGTCTGTAGCTCTCCTACCGGTCGGATCTAATTGTAGCAACAAAATCTATCTGATTGTGTCTAAGGAATGAATGCAATTGAATATGTGTCAGCCCTGTGCTAAGTTAAGGCTTCTAAATATTGAAGTAATGATTCAAGGATGCGTGCCATCTTGCATAATTAGAGCATCCAGCATTGATCAGGCCAATGATCATCATACACCTTATACACATATCAGTCTACATTTTTTCTCAGCATTGTGTTTTTCACACAGCGCATCATAAAAAGGGGCATTTGTAGACACCTAAAACATGTCATGTTTAGGATAACTACTAACATAGGCACATTCACAGGCCATGTGACTAAACCTCGGACTTTCCAAGTATCAAAAGTGGTTCTCACCACTCATCTGGGGTAGTCTTAGCCTATCCAAGATTGGTCGCTATAAACCAGAGTGGTTATATCCTGGCCACTCAAGATCAGAGAGATCAAACATCAATCATTGCAGACAACAGTAGCCAAATATTAGTCGCTAAAGATGACAGCGTCTAAGCCATAAAAGTGACTTTTCAACAAATCGGCCCATTCACAGGCGGAAGTGGTAGTTTACATGCAATAAAGGTGAGCAGGGACAACTTTCCATTCCCCTTCACAACTAGTTCACATGGGAGACTTAAGTATAAATTTAGACTTCAGTTAAACATAGAAAAAAAAAATATTCTCATGCTAACATCCTCTATGCATGAGGGATTCAGTCTTAGGGTTTTTGAACATAGACCTAGGGCTTCACATACTTTAAAAGGTGCAAGCCTAAGGGTACCAAAGGATCACATTGAACAAAATAGGTCATTGAGGAGATTTTTTCAAGACTTGGAGAGCTTCCATTGGAGATCATTTTTATAGTGAAGCCCTTCCATATTGGAGAGCATATTGGAGCATCTCTGAGGAGCGACAAAGTGCTAGTCGATTTAGGGGTTTTCCATCTATAGGATATTTGATACAATGGACAAGAAATGACAACTCCTTCAACACCGACAACAAGCTTAGATCCATAGCCTTGGAGTACTAGAAACAAGTTCACCTTAGCGGCCTTTGTCTCGGACAATGGCCCGCCAGCTCAATCCAACATTCTTTGTACTAGTTTCTTACATCTTAGCTTGTTACTTGCTTTTCATGTCATTAGCATAGATTTGCTTCATTTACTTGTCCTGATAGCACTAGTTTCATCGCATTGTTTTTCATTAAGTGTATTTATTGCTAACAACCTCATCCAGGGATGCAATCTCAGACATCTAAGCATGTGTTCATTGTTTATAGGGATATAGGTTCATCGGATAAATCCACAACACACAAAAGCAAGAGGATACCTCTAGCAATCAGACCTAGAGGAGGAATTTGTAAGGCCTCATACATTTCCATGTGCATCACCGGGAATCCTAATAAAGTGTGCCACCCCTTGCAATGGGATATTTTATGCACCTTCTACCTTATTTTTTGTGTAAAATCATGTATCAAACGAAGAGTATCACTTAGAGGGATTCATATGTAACCGGATCTTGGAAATATCAATACAAAAGCATTCATTTATTTATTTCTTTGCATTATGGTTATATCTTCTTTTATGCATTTCATTTTAAATGCATGTTTAAACATTAAAATATTCCATTAAATCATAAGCAGAGTAGTGGGGACGGCATGCCACTTCCCCGGGGTTGCTACAGAAGTGTTTTTAATTGTTGGAGAAATAAGAAGAGAATATTTACTTAAGAAGTTTGAATTAACTGATTGGAAGAATTAATATTGGAGGGATAAGAAGAATATTTTTGGAGGAGAAAATTTATGAGAAGAATTTAATATATTGGAATAATAAAATGTTGATTGAAAGAAAAAAAATGAATTTGAATTAATTGAAGGAGATAATAGTGAGAAGAAACCACAAAAAAAAATTGTAGGAGAAGTTGAATAGCATTCAAATTTCTATGGGGATCCATGATTGTTAAAGGAGCCAAAATCAGTAGCAAAAATGTAACACCAATGGGCCTACGTAAAACACAAGTGAGTTTCAATATCATTGATTTATAAAAGCTTAAAAAAAGGATCAATAGATTATTTTAAAAAAGGAAGAAAATAATCTAGCAATATGGAATGTGCAAGCATCACATGTAGACAAAAATTGAAGGAATAAAGTGGTTAAAAGGCCATGGATGTTATGAATATATTAATATGCATATTAATGCATCGCTACAAAGTTCTAATACCAATTTAATATTAAATTTTTGCATCTCAGTGAATTATTTGAACAAAGACATCTTGAAATGTTATAGAGGGAAATGGGTGGAGTGTAAATATGCAATGGAGGAATGCATTTGGGAATGTAAAATTTTTAGTAGGAGTCAAAATGAAAAGGTACCTATGATAATTATCACAACTATTTTTTCTATAAACTCTACTGGACCATAGTACATGGAGAATTATTTTTTCCTAAATTCAAGATTGCATTTGACCCTATAGAATTTTCTAAAAAGTTTCATGCTCATAATTTTTTCATATATGGTAAATATTATGAGGAAAATGATCCAAAGACACATGATGGATTAGATGAAAACATGATTAATTTTATTGGCTATGCTTTGGCATTTCATCAAAATGATCACTATCTAAATGAGTCAACATTAGAAATGGCTAAAAAATGAAGCTTTATGCAAAATTCTTTGCACATATTAGTGTTGTTTATGAACCAAAGTACAAGGTGAAGTTTGATGAGGAAGGTAAAGTGTGTGGTGTGACATCAAAAGAGGAAACTATGAGATGCAAGAAAGTATTATGTGACCCATATCATTTACCTAACAAGGATAGGAAGGTTGGAAAGGTTGCTTGTGTAATATGTATTATGAGCCACCCTATACTAGACACCAATGACTTCCAATTGGTATTATACCTCAAAAAAAATGGATGCAAGTCTAGAATGTATGTATTTTTTTTTCTTATTCACATAATATTTCTCCCAAAGGGAAGTACATTGATTTTTTTTCAATAAAAATAGAGACTAATAGACCTAATGTAGAGTTACAACCAAGAATTTTTTTGCGTCAAGATAAGTTCAATTTTATTTATACCAATAAATATTTTATAGGTGCAATATGGGAGGGAACCAATGGCTTTATATTTTATAATATTGTAGCAATGTTTCAAAAATTTACTTTTCCATGGATGGCACCAACGCTTCTAAGTGGAGAAAATGGCATAGTGATTGAGAAGGTTGATGTTTATTCATTTGGAATAGTAATGTGGGAACTCGTTTGAGGAGAAGCACATTATGCAAATATGTATTATGGAGGTATTTTTAATAATACATTGTGGCTAGTCATTATAGATTGGTATTGAGATTCTACTTGAAGGTCTTCAATAGAAAAGTGTTGGTCACATGATCTAGAACATAGACTTTTCTTTTTATATATTGTAACCAAACTATGGGCAATGGGTGAATTAATTAATATTGAAGGCTCACCTAAGATATACGATGTACAAACATATATGATTCTAGAGGTATATAATTTATTACTTTGACTAGGTTACAATTACCTACTTTAATGGGCTAAAATAAAATTAAGTGATACCAAAAATTAAAAAATAAAATAAAAATAAAACTTTTTCCAAATAATTTAATACAAGGGGGCGTTGGTGATATTACATTATTTGGTCATGTAATAGTTTAAGGATTTATTATTTTAGGGAGTGTAAATAATATTTAGCAGTATGTTTAATATTGGAGCTTATAAGTATGTGTCAAGAGTGAGTGTGTTTAGGTGTCAAGTGTGCAAGTGTGAGTTGTGTGAGATAGTGAAGAGTCATGTAAGGTGTCATGTGTGAGTTATGTAATTATGAGTGATTTTTTATGCGAGAAGAGGGAATATCACAATATATGCATATGAATAGTGTTATGAAACTATATATTGGTGAGAAAGCATTGTAAAAAGTATCAAACTAGCATAGCTTCATGCATGCTATTGTAGATTATTTTTATTAATAATATTATAGTATTTTATGTGTGCATTATTGTGAATATTATTGTATGATCCTAGAGAAATTTACCCATGATATAATCAGGAACATTTGCTAGCATTATTTTCAAATGGATTTTTATGGGTTAATTGACAAACACCTAAGGACTTTACCTCTAAACTTAAATAAGATCTCTAAATGAAAGTAAAAGGATTTTAAAACTATACGAAAAATACAAATTCATCAAACAAGGTTCCTAGATAATATGTTTTTCAAATTTTGATGACTTGCAATAAATAAAAGGGTATTTTCTTTTCAAAAGAAAACAAAAGTGAATGCAAACAAACAAGACTAGTCTAAATGCAACTAAATTATTTTTCATTCCTTGCCTAAGTGATTTTGAAAGAAAGGTTTAAAACTATACCGAATGGTTCCTTGATTACTCCAAATTAAATAATTTTGAAATAAGAATTTTAACTACTCTAAGTGTTCCTTGATTGATCCAAATTAGATATGTTTTTATTAGAAATTATAGAAATCAAATAATCAAAAAGAAAAAATTAGTCAACTAGGAAGTTTGTAGAAGCACTACCTAGTGCTTTTGTAGCAACCCTAGTGATTTTGTTAAGCCTATAAAACTAGGGTAAATTATATGGTAGTATGGTTTAGGGGGTTTATCTGATCATAGGGAAGTAGTAAACTATCTACTTCAACTAATCAAACCCCCTGTTCATAAAATAAAATTAATTTTTTCCTAGATTTAGAAGGAAAAGTTGCTCATACAAAAGAGTTAATAAAGTAGAAGCACCACCTAACACTTTTGTAAATAGGCACTTTTGTTTTATGTAAAATAAAGAAGCAAAAGCATTAGATTTTTGGGAATATCAGTGCCTCTATTCCTACAATTGAGAAATAGAGACTTTTAAGATGAAATTTTATGGAATTTTTAATTAGATATAATATAATTTTTTTAAAAGTGATGAAAATCCTAATTCATGATATCTAAGTGCCTAGGGAGTTATAAAACTGTACAAAATGGATTCCAAATTTCTTAAATTTTGTGGGAATAGAGGAATAAGATACAAAAGGCTAATAAATAGAAAGTGAGTTTCCAAAAGTTTGCAAATAACCTCTACAAAGGCTACAAAGTATAATTAGAAGCTATGAAATGAGTATAAATATAGGTGTGATTATCACAAAACTCAAATAGAAGTAATCTAGATTAATCTTAACCAAGTTTGATGATATTATGAGACTATGTAGCCAAGATAAGAATCAAAATGTTCATATGACCCTACAAAGAAAACTAATACTTCCAAATGAACATTAGGAGCTATAATGTGAGTGCAAATCAAGTGGTTATGAATTACAAAACAAAATTAAATCAAGCTATGTTTTTATATATGAATTGTGAATGCAAATATGCAAAAAAATATTGAAAAAGAGATATTAAGCAAATTAAAATGCTCAAGATCAATTGGGAATAGAACAAAATCAAGTTATAAACAAGAATATGTACTACAAAATGATCAACATGATTTATAGATGTGTTAGATACAAATACTAAAATTATTAGTAATGTTAAATAGACTACAAATAAAATAAGATAAGCATGTAGTGACTATAAATGACTATAATATAAGATTATATAAACATAAATCAAATTAAATAGTTGCAAAAGGAGTTTGAAATGTGTGAAATGAACTGTTATAAGTAAGTAAAACACAACAAACAATAATTAGTAGTTATAGATTACATAAAATAAAGTGTTATAAAGGAAATAAGAGGGAAAATACATGTAATAAGCAACAAAGGAGAAAAATAGGAGCTAGGAAGATTATAATCCAGTAGAACCTCATCCTTGCAACCAAGAAGATCTCCTTGTCTAATACCTCTTACCTTGCTTCACTCACCCCAAAAGCTTTATGTCCATGGTCAAAATGTCAAGAATGATATAATGGATAATGGAGAGGGAGCTTGAGAAAACAAATTGGTAGAGTTTAGATACCTTGAGAATGCTTGTTGAATGCCCATCCCCTAGGTTCAATTTATAAATTTTGGTAGGTCAAATTCTTTGGATGGAATACGAAGTCAAAGATACCATTTGGATAATGTAGGGAATTCAATTTTTTTTAGGATTTAGGAAATATGGAGTATGCACAATCAAACCAGTGAGTGAGGGAAAGGAATCCATGTGCTTTTGGCTCATGTCATAGAGATTCTACTCAAGCTATAAAAAGTTTTGATGTTTACAAAAAATATAGGTAGCACTTTTGCACTCAAGTAGTGCTTCTATTCAATGACCTTATTGACTACTCAACTTGCTAAGAAAATCAAGTTTTGTAAAAGCACTAAAAATGAGCAAAAGCATTGGGGTAGCATTTTTGCTTTTGTCCTACCTAGGTGTTGTTTTCCTAAAATATGAGGTATTTATAATTTTGCAAATATAGTCATATTTATACTCATTTAAAAGTTCATTTCAAGCCCAATCTAATGGTGGTATTTTTGTGAATATTTACTAGGGAAAATTATGCACCAAATATTATGCTAATTTTAGAGTGACTAACATTCTAAATTTGGGAATAAAGAAGGTTGATTCAATTTTATTGATTAAAAGGCTTGTGAAAGTGGTTTAATTGATGATTTTAGTAGTTTTGAAGGTTGGTGAATTGTTCCTATATTGGATGTCTATAGTAAGCCATGCGGATGTGTAAAACTGGATATCTATAGATATAAATAGGAAAAAGTAACAATCAATGTAGAGGGTTCTATAAGGTCTTGGAATATATGGTGACTTTCTTGCTTCAATAATCAAACCCCTATTTATTAAGGAAAAATGATATAAAACATACAAATTAAAAAGGGATAACAAATTTTAAAATATAAACGTTGAATAGATGTAGGAAAGGGGAGAATACACACAATCCAAGACCACATGTTGTCCCTTTTTTGATGGACTATTGTTAAAATATGTTTTTTAATTACTTGATGATGATTTTATGCCAATTTGATGACTATTTTATGCTTGCTATGAATTTCTATAAAAATGAAAGGATGTAGGTTTTCCAAACAAGTTTTTCACAAAGTAATTCTGATATCATATAGATATTTTTGTTGGAGAATATTACATTCTCTGGTACATGTAAATTTACCCCTATGGTACATTTATGGTATAAATATAAATATGTAATATATTAGAGTTGAGTCATTTTAGGTTAGTGATTTATATTTTTCTTTTATGTGTCAATGTGTAGGATATGCACAAGTGTCATGTAAATTTCAATGTGCAAGAAATGTACAATCGTCATTTAAGTAAGAGTGCAAGTGTGTATTGAGAGAATGTGCACAAGTGTCATGTATGTAAGTGTGAAAATATGTAAAGTAAGGATGTGCACAAGTGTTTTGTAATAGGAGTGCATGTATGAGAGTGAAGAGTCTAGTATACAAGTGGCAAGATGAGAAGCCAAGGGTCAAGGATAGGAAAGGTCACATCTCCTAGATATGTGAGGGGTGCAATATATAAGCATTGAAGAGTCATATTACTATGTGTTTACTATGGAGATAAATCTCCATACAATATAACATGAGAAAAAAGAAAAATAGTTGGTAACGAATATCATAGCAAGCATTGATAATAAAGCTTGTATATAGATTTTGATCAATTTATATTGTAAGTATTCTTCATGCTTGTACATGAATGATTTCATCAATTTAAATTCATATTTTATGTTATAAGTGAATGTTATTTTCATTATTATATTAGCCTTGATATATATTTGATTGCTCATATATTATTCTACTCTTGATTATTAATATTTTTGACCTATAATATTGTTGGCTTATTTACATTAGGACCTATGATATTTTGAGAGAGTTAATATTAAAAGCCAACTATTTATTTTTATAGTTCTTCTCCTTACAAGAACTATCTCTCTCTTTTTATAATATTTTTTGAAATATCTTACAATATTTTTCACAATCTCTTGTAATATTTTTTGTAATATCTTACAATCTACTTTAGGCCTTACCAAAGGATGGCTTTATATAGGGTATTATATTTAAGGTTTTATTTTTTAACCTGCTACTAGACCAAATTTGGCACCAAAAAATTAAAATTTCAAAAATTTGGCTTTTGGCAAGAAAAAGGTCAAAAAGACCAAGGTGTTGTTTTCTTGTAGTTTGAGGCATTGATCATTATGGGATTATTTAAAAATATATTTTTGATTCCATTCTAATTGAAGTGTTTTTTTGTAGTTTTGTAAATATTTGTAATGGATTTTAATGCCCAAAAAATTCTATTGCATTTGGAGCACCAAATGTTCCAAATATGGGCATAAGAAAGGTGGTTTTAGTTAAGTTGATTAGAAGGCTAGTGGATGGGGGTTATGGTGGACTAAAGTGTGTAAAAGTGGGTCTGTACATCTACCTAATTAATAACTTGTTATTTAAATATGGTCATGAGATCCAACTTAAAATAAATTTGGACATTGAGAGAGAGCCAACTCAAGAGATAGTTGGATGTGAGGGGACATTCATAGTCACCTTGATATTGATTTTGGATTCTTTAGAAAAGAGGAGAATAATATTGTTCTTATATGTGACCTAAGACATCATAGATATATTTCATATATTGAGGAGCATCATAACTTCTAGGATATTGAGAAGCATCATAGCTTTTAGGCCATAAATAAGAATCATAACTTCCAAGGATAGCTTCTTGAGTATAAAGATTGAGCACCAGTATATAGAGATAAGAGTATTACTAAGAAGTACAGAGATAAAGCCTCCAAATATAAGGATATATAGAGGCATATATAAGTTTTTGTTATTCAAAAAACCAGAAGCATCATGTTGACTGAAGTAATATCAGTCTTAGCCTTGACTTAATTAGAGTATTTTGAAAGAAATTTTATTTTATAGAAAGTAGAGAATAGCACTACAAGAGTGTTGTCTAGAGTCTCATAGGAAACAAAAAACAAGGACCATTAAGGTACATTACGTTTCTATTTAGTACAGCTATCATCCACATAGAATAAGAGGCCAACATCTAAGCAACCAACATAGAAGAAGAGGCCAACACCTAAGAAACCAATATAGAAGAAGAGGCTAGTACTTTAGTGGTCAACATAGAGGAAGAGGCTAGCATTCAAGTAGCCAACATACAAAAGGTAGCACAATATTCTATAGGACCAGCATAAGAGAAACAAAGCAACCTATACAGTTTAGAAGAAATAAAATGACTAGCATAGGGGAGATAGAGAGACCAACTATCATAAAGGAATATAAACTACAAGAAGAATAAGTAGGTGGATAGAAAAACACTATAGGAGCATTTTACTAAGAAAAAACAATATTGTTAGAAGCCAACATTAATACTATTTTGTGTTAGAAATAGCATGAATGTTAAAGTCAGCAAGCACATGAATGTTATCTAGTGTCAGAACCAACAAGTGTGTGAATCCAATGTTAGAACTAGTAAGTGTGTGAATCCAGCATTAGAACTAATGAGCATGTTAGAACTAGTGAGAGTTTGAATCCATCACTAGATACAATGAGCATATGAATGATATACAACATTAGAGACAATAAATATTGAGCCTATTATGGGTGAAATTTTACATATTTTCACCCACTTTTATTTTTTGCATGATGATGGCCCATAAGAAATGGCTAAGTAGAGCCAAGGCATTTCATGATTAATGTGAATCTCAAAGTCAAAGTGGATGGGTGGAAGAATATGCTACTATGAAGGAGGGAGCAATCCCAAAATACCACCCCACATCAAAGTTGTAAAATGTGGGAGGATGGCAAAACACCTTGGTCACTCCCATGCACCAAATTTGGCTAAGGACAAGGTCATGCGGATAAATAGGTGGATGAATGTTCAAGGTGAATCCCAAATATTCGTCCCTACCTTGGGTAGAAAATGGGTTCCCAAACCCTTGCCAAGAAAAAGGATGGAAGAATTGGAGGTCAGCATGATGGCCATTAGTCCCAAATTTTCATCCCAAAATTGGATGGGACTTTGGGGAAAACAAAAGCAAAAGGTCCAGGCCCAGTTACATGTCCAAGGCATGAAATATTGGGAGGTTTATGGATATGAAAGTATGCCCAAATGAACATCTAAGGTTGAAGTCGCTATGCATCAGGAGGGAAGCACTAGGAATTTCTAGGGAAGTACACTAATGATCATGGTTGGTTTCATACGAATAATCAATGGGCATGAAGAAGGTAATTTGAAATGCATGACTTTAAAGATAATCAATTCCATGCCTTCCCGTAGCACGAAGGGGTAAAGTAGATCAAAATCTATGGCCCGACAAGAATGATAGAGTGATCAAGAGCTCAGATTTGTGCAGAAGTGCCTAACCTCATCTGAACAACTGCCATCCTCCCCTGAAGTAGAATCTCACCAGATCATCTATCTATGTCAGCATAATCTTCTCGTTGAGCACCATTAATATTTGTAATTTGAATTCATTGTAAAATTACCTATAAATAGTAGAATGCTCACCATCCAAAGGGTGGTTATCTAGCCATTACAATTCATATGTAATTCTTCTTACCTTGTAAATATAAGCATATCACTATTTTTGCTCTCATTCTATCTTCACTTCCTTGTGATTAAATCTGGATGCTTATTTCTATGATGGCCATCTAAGTTTGCATATTTAAGTCTATAATATGTATTTCAAGGGTCTTACTGGGTGGTTTTGGAATTCACATATGCCTTTGGGTATCAGGGTTTATTTTTGTTAAGGCTAGTCAGGTGGGAGCACTCTAATTTTACACTATGTATTTCATGCATCCTCTCGCCAGTTCTAGAATTCATTTTGACCCATTGTAATAAATGATAAGTGAGGGTGAGACGATTTGATCTATTATGTGGTGTGTTGGTATTTCCACCGATGATGTTGAGTGTGTGTGTCTTGATGTGGCCATAACCTATCCTTGTGAGTTCTAGCTACGACCTCCCTTTGCTTTCTCTCTTGTTTCCATTTTCCCCTTTATCCTTTGTGGCATAGGTATTTGAGACTTAAAGAACCGGTCTTCTTCAGATATCGACCACCCTACCTCTCCCAAGCTAGGTGATCGTTCAATGTTGGCCAAGGACCACTGGGTGCCCATATTTTTTGTGTCGATTTGCATCCCAATAGTTTTTTTAACTCTACTAGGGACCTTAAATATCTCCATTATTATAGGAAATCATATTTTGGTGATACTCTAGTTTATCCAGATCTTGTTCAATCACCTAGTGAATCCTTTATACAGCAAATCCAAATTTTAAGATCAATTGCCTCTTTTGTGTTGACAAGATTCCCATTTCTCGAAGGAATCAAGGTTTGATGAGCAACCTTGACCTTAAGAGCGGAGAAAGTATGTTCATCTAGTAACTTTGAATCTAGATCAAAAGAAAAAATAGTGCATATGGTAACTTTGAATCCAGATCAAAAGAAAAAATGTGTCTTCTAACGAATGGCTCAGTAATGTTGTCCTTGGTGGAATGATCCTGGTCCACTCAATCTCCAATGTTGATATGATATTCCCAAGAGTACCCTAAAAGACCTGAAAAAATATGATGACACTCTAGGAATCATGTTAGGAATATAAAATCATGAGCAATAAAAAACACAAAATTATTAACGTAGAAAATAAAGCACACAAGAGACACATGGAGAAAATAACCAGGATTTATTATTTTGTCCAACAAATCTCGAAGGGATACAACCTACAACAAATTCACTGTACTTCCTCTTCGATCTCACAATTACAATATCTCTTCCTTCTCACATATCCGATGTCGTACAACATCCTCTTATAAAACGAGGGTTACAATTTTAGAGCAAATCATTAAGGCCCCAAAATAAAAATTAAAAAATTTACTATTTTCGACAAATTATCTTTTCTATCAAAATTTGCCATTTTTAGTAATTACTATTTTCAAAAAATTATTTTTCATCAAAAATTTCCATTTTTAGTAATTACTATTTTCGGCAAATTATTTTTTCATCAAAAATTTTTTGTTTTTAGTAATTACTATTTTTGGAAAATTATTTTTCGTCAAAAATTTTCGAAAATAGTAATTCACAAAAAAACTCGGATTGACATGCAATTTGACACACAACTACATAACACCCATATCCTTTCGTAGAGTGGGTCCAAACGTGGCTAAAATAGGACCTCCAAATTAGAATCAAGCTCCACAACCAACAATCTCCCACTTGGAGACTAATCACAGTAACTCCACCGCTATTGCACCTGTTGGACTATGCTTCAACTTTGGACCTGGAAATTTTCTCACCTTTTACTATCATGTTTGAAGACCAACTAAAACTAAGCAAGAACTCATTTTCTCCCTAGTTACTACCTTTGTGAACATATCTGCAGGATTTTGGCTAGTGTGTATCTTCTCCAGTTTTAACTGTCCATCTTCCAACACTGAGCGTATGAAATGGTACTTGGTATGTATATGTTTAGTCCTAGAATGGAAGGCTGAATTCTTTGCAAGATGAATGGCACTCTGACTATCACTATATAATATGTTATTCTCTTGCTTCTTTCCCAACTCCTCCATAAACCTTTGTAACCAAATCATCTCCTTACTAGCCTCTGTAACAACAACATACTTTGCTTCCATTGTTGAAAGTGCAACAACCTTATATAATTTTGAAATCCAACTTACTATAGTTCCACCTATAGTAAAAACATACCCTATGGTACTCCTCCTTGTCTATATCACCTGCCATGTCTGAATCAACATATCCTTGTAAAATAGTGTTAGAACCTCCAAAGCATAATACCTGAGTGACAGTACCTCTCAAATACCTGAGAATCCACTTCATTGCCTCCCAATGTTATTTTCCTAGATTTTTCATAAACCTGCTCACAACTCCCACTGCATGTGCAATATCTGGCCTTGTGCACACCATCACATACATCAAACTACCAACTACTGATGAATAAGGAACCTTGGACATATAGTCAATCTCCTCTTGTGTCTTGGGACACATCTCTTTGGTCAGTTTGAAATGATTGGCCAAAGGTGTACTAATAGGTTTTGCATCCTGCATCCAAAATCTCTCCAACACCTTCTCAATGTACTCCCCCTGAGACAAAGTTAATTTACGATTTTTCTTATCTCTTGTTATTCTCATACCAAGGATTTGCTTTGCAACACCCAAATCCTTCATTGCAAATGAATCTACCAATTTTATTTTGAGCACATCTATATCCTGCATGTTAGACCCTGCAACAAGCATGTCATCTACATACAATAATAGGATAATATAATTACCATTATCCAATCTCTTAAAATAAACATAGTGGTCAGAATAACATCTACTATACCCTTGTTCTAACATAAACCTATCAAATTTCATATACCACTACCTTGGAGCTTGCTTCAGGCCATACAAGCTCTTTTTCAACCTACACACTAATTCCTCCTTCCCTTTGACCTCATACCCCTATGGTTGCTGCATATAAATCTCTTCCTCCAAATCCCCATGGAGAAAAGTTGTTTTTACATCTAACTGTTCAAGATGCAAATCCTCTACAACCACTAGACTTAAAACAATTCTTATTGAAGTCATTTTAATAACAGACAAATTTTTTTATCATAATCAATACCTTTCTTCTGTGCAAACCCCTTTACAACAAGTCTGGCCTTATACCTCTTTTTACCTCCATATTCTTCTTTCACCCTATAAACCCATTTATTTTGCAATGCTCTTTTTCCTACAAGCAACCAAACCAAATCCCAAGTCTGGTTATGTACCAAGGAGTCCATCTCCTCTTTCATGCCTTGCTCCCACTTCTTCCTGGTTTCTATCTGCATCGCTTCTTCATATGTTTCTGGTTCACTAGAGTCAGATAACAGTACATAATATAATGAAGGAGAGTAATGTTCAGGGGGTCTACTTATCCTGGTAGATCTTCTAACAACATTTTTAGGAGTTTGAGGTGCTTGCTACTACTGTTCTTCTAGCACCTTTGGAGTTTCAATTTCATCAAGCACTATGTATTTTGTGTTTGCTTTTTCTATTTCTTTCCCTACAATTGATCCTTATACATGACCTTCTCATTGAATATCACATCTCTACTCCTAATGATTTTGTGATTTGCATAATCCCAAAAGCGATAACCAAAATTATTAACTCCATATCCAATGAAAGTGCACTTCTTGGATTTTACCTCAAGTTTTGTTCTATTTTCTTTATCAATATGCACGAAAGCTTCACAACCAAAAGTCTTTAGAAATGAAAAATTAACAGTTTTACCTGTCCATGCCTCTTCTAGAATACCACCATCTAGTGAACTTGAAGGCCCTCTATTTATTAAATAAACAATAGTATCCACAACATCTACCCAAAATTGTAAGGGCAATCCCACATGTAATCTCATACACCTAGCATGTTCCATGATTGTCCTGTTCATCCTTTCTGACACACCATTTTCCTGTGGTGTTCTTGGAACTATCTTCACTCTATGAATCCCATGGTATGAACAGTAAATGTCAAACTCCTTTCTGTAGTACTCACCTCCATTATCTAATCTAAGACACTTCAACTTATTTCCTGTCTCATTCTCAACCAAAGCTTTCCATTTCTTAAAAGTATCAAAGACATCCGATTTCTTTCGAATATAGTAAACCCAAGTTTTTCTAGTTGCATCATCAATAAAAGTAACATAATAATTAGAGCCACCAAGAGATGATACCTGAGATGGTCCCCACACATCTGTATGCACAAGCTCTAGCTTTTCACTCTTCTTTTCCTTCCCAACTCTGAGAAATTTAACTCTTTTTTGTTTGCCATAAACATAATGCTCACAAAAATCCATATCAATCTGCTTCAATCCTAGAAACAATTTCCTTGAGTGGAGAATCTGCATCCCCTTCTCACTCATGTGCCCAAGCCTATGATGCCACAAAGTTATATCCGCTCCTATAGAGGCTAAAGCAATAGAAATATCAGTATTACCAGTACATACATACAACATACCTGACTTCTTTTCTTTTTCTAATATCAGTGATCCTTTAGCAACCTTCCATGAATCTGTTGAGAATGTAATTGTACATCCTTCACTATCCAACTACCCTATGGAAATTAGATTCCTTCTCAAATCAGGAATATGCCTTACCTCTTTCAGAAACCATTGGTTTCCATTCGGTAATTTTATCTATATCTTACCCTTTCCAACGATTTTACATGGTCGATCATCCCCCAAATAAACATGTCCAAAATCACCTTGAACATAATCTAGAAAATATTTCCTATGGGGTGTGGCATGATATGAAGCCCTTGAGTCTAGCACCCAATAATCATTAAAATTATCTAGTGAAAGGATTAAAGCATCTTGCAATATATCACCTGCAATATTTGCTTCCTGATTATCTTGTTTTTCATCTCCTTGTTTTTCTTTTTGAGACCAACAATCTCTTTTTAGGTGTCCTTTCTTCCCATAGTGCCAACATTCCAACTGCTTTCCTTTGGATTTGGATCTGCCCTTCTTTGATTTTCCATGTTTCCCTGGGTTCTTTCCTCTCTCCTTCTATCTCCCCCTATTTTCCACACTCAAAGCATTACCTGATGTCTCACCTGTGCTTTTCCTTCGCATTTTCTCGCTTAGGATAACACCAATAACATCATCAAACTTTAAAGTATTTGAACTAGAGATAGAATTACTCACAGCCATGACCAAGCCATTCTAGCTTTCTAGCAATGAGCACAAGATCAAAAGAGCCCTAACCTCATCATCAAAATTTATGCCTACAGAGGTTAACTGATTTGTAACCATGTTAAACTCATTCAAATGATCAGTAACAAACCCACCTTCTAACATCTACATATTAAATAAATGCTTCATAAGAAATACCTTATTTGAAGCTGAGGGTTTTTCATATAGTTTGGCCAATGCATTCATTAAATCCTCCGTTGTCTTTTCCTTTGAAATATTGAAGGCCATCGACGATGCCAGGCACAACCGTATTGTTCCTAGTGCCTTTCTGTCCAAAACTTCCCATTCTTCATCTGATGTCTTCATCGACTTCTTTGCTTTTCCACCTAATGGTAGGTAAAGATCCTTCTGATATAGATAATCCTCCATTTGCATCTTCCATAGCTAGAAATTTTAGCCATTAAACTTCTCAACCCTGAACCTGCCTTCTTCTACCATTGCTCCCACTCGAATCAGGAAACCTTCCTATCAAGTCAACCTCGCTCTGATACCAGTTGTTAGGAATATAAAATCGTGAGCAATAAAAAACATAAAATTATTAATGCAAAAAATAAAGCACACAAGAGACACATGGAGAAAATAACCAGGATTTATTATTTCATCCAACAAATCTCGAAGGGATACAACCTACAACAAATCCATTGTACTTCCTCTTCGATCTCACAATTACAGTCTCTCTTCCTTCTCACATATCTGATGTCGTACAACATCCTCTTATAAAACGAGGGTTACAATTTTAGAGCAAATCATTAAGGCCCCAAAATAAAATAAAATAATTACTATTTTTGGCAAATTATTTTTTTTGTCAAAATTTGCCATTTTTAGTAATTACTATTTTTGGAAAATTATTTTTCGTCAAAAATTTTTGTTTTTAGTAATTACTATTTTCGAAAATTTATTTTTTCATCAAAAAAATCCTTTTTTAGTAATTACTATTTTCGAAAAATTATTTTTCGTCAAAAAAATTTCAAAAATAGTAATTCACAAAAAAACTTGGATTGACATGCAATTTGACACACAACTACATAACGCCCATATCCTTTCATAGAGTGGGTCCAAACGCAGCTAAAATAGGGCCTCCAAATTAGAATCAGGCTCCACAACCAACAAGCTCGAGAGCACCTTGAAGATGTTGCACTAGCACCCCTCCATAGCATATCACATGAGGATGTCTTGATCAGGCTCCTGGTCTTGTCTCTAGAAGGGAGGGTGCTATTGTGGTAGCGTAATCTTGGGAAAAAAAACATCTACTTATGGATAAACTTTACGGGAGCTCTTATTAATACATTTGATGGCTCCATGGATCCCTTCCAACTCTTGATGCACCTCTCATTCATCAAGAGGACCCATTTCGAATCTATTATAGATTTCAATATATGATTCAAAAGGATCTGGGAGAGGATCCCCTTTGAATACTGATCATCCCCCACCCAGGCTCACTTGTATATATTTAAACTTTCATTTTGAATATAAGCCTCATCCTACATCAATATGGGGAAAGGATATTCCCTCAAGTCTTTCAGGAGGCTTTACAAGCTGAGTAACTCCTACTGCAAGCAGAAAAGATATCTTCAAGAGATCTCTCCCTCCCATCCCCTTTTTCATCCATTGTTGTTACCCTTATGATTGCATAGTATCCACCATGGATGTCTTCTGAAGCTGTGTAGGAACTAGGGTCGTAATCATATGGAACACAAGGAATGGATCTCTTCCTGAGCTCATTCAGAAGAGATGCAAGCATGAGTCCTACAATGAATAATTTTATTTTTTGCACCTTCTCCCATCAAACAAAGAATCTGAATCAATTGGGAGATTCCACTTGCAAAAAGGATGCAATTTTACATCCTTTTTGTATTCAAGAGCATGTTGAGCAGTGGCCAAGCCTTCTCTAGAAGGATTCGACCAATCAAAAGACTAGTCCCAAGGAGGTCCTGGTGGTAGGTTTACCAATTAACATGCCTTTTTGGCAAACATGTGTGAAGAATTCAGAGGCACATGAGGCAGAGATCCCATAGTAGGTGGATCACAAGAACTGGTAAAATTAGAGCCTATTGCTAGAGGAACCAGTACCTGAGGAAGGCTCCTGCATGGTAAAAGTTACTGCCACATTGATCATTGATTGTATAAGTACTGGTATGCATGATGATCTACCAAGTTATAAATGCTTTACAACTTGAAAATTTTTGGGCAAGACTAGCTGAACTACAAGAAGTGCCTCAAGTTTAGCATAATTTGGTTCAAATATTGTAGATTCATTGGATGATTTCTAGAATGAATCAGTGGTTGTGGCGTGCCAATCGCATTGTAATTTTGTGTAAATAGGTGAATAGCTAAATAAAGGTGTAGTAAGCACATGGCCAGGTGAGATCATCTTGTATTGTAGTGACTCATGAAAGGACTTCCAAAAAGTACATCAATTTTGAAGCACTCCCTCTCATCTTTTATGTTCTTCCTTGTGTTTTTTTTTGTGACCCTGTGCCCAATGGATCTAGGCTTCAAACTCAGATATCATTTTTTGCAATCCTCATAAGGATATCCACTACATTTTTGAAAGCAGTGACTACTCTTCGATCAAATGGGAAATTGATCTATAAATAGCATCCCAAAGGGAGAAAGCAACATATGTTGTACAAAGAGAAGATGAAAATAGGGCTACGATTGGAGATTCCCTACAAGAGTGGTAATGAGCTAATGATTTTTTTGTGTGATTACATCAAGAAGAAATGTTGTATTAAGAATGACAAATACCCTCGACATTTTGTCTATTCTTGAAGAAGCTTTGGTTCTTGGTGGGGTATGTTGATGGAAGTGTAGTCCGTAGGAATACCCTATGGATTGCCTTCCAATTCATCCCTTTACTCTATCTAGTTTCCCTTACTACTCTCTTCCATTTCTCTTTTCTTTCTCTTATGTTCTTCCTCTTTCTTTCCTTTCCACTATGTTTTTCTTGATTAGTGTATGTGCACTCTACTTCTTTTCTCCCTTTCTTCCTTTCATTTTATAGTCTCTTTTGGTTGCCTCTGTTAATGCCTTTTCCATCTATGTTTTCCTCTCCCTTCCCCTATTAATTTATGCTTTAAATTTATGATCTATTTCTGGGTTCTTCTTTCCTAAAATGGGAAAGGCCCTATAAGTCATCAAGAGTGTGGGTGAAATTTTACATCTTTTCACCCACTCTTATTTTTTGCATGATGATGGCCCATAATAAATGGCTAAGTAGATCCAAGGTATTGATGATTAAGGAAAATCTCAAAGTCAAAGCAGATAGACAGAAGAGTAGGTTGCTATGAAGGAGGGAGTCCCAAAATCCCGCCCCACACTAAAGTTGTAAAAGGCAGGAGGATGGCAAAATTTTCCAGTCACCCAAGTACATCAAATTTGGCTAAGGACAAGGTCGAGCGGATAAACAAGTGGATGAATGTTCAAGGCAGGTCCCAAATCTCCGCCCCTACCTTGGGTGGAAAAATGGGTTTCCAAATCTTCGTCAAGAATAAGGGTGAAAGAATTGGATGGTAGCATGATGGCCTTAGTCCCGAGTTTTCATCCTAAAATTGGATGAAACTTTGGAAAAAACAAAAGCAAAAGGTCCAAGCCCAATTAACTATCCAAGGCATGAAATATTGGGAGGTTGATGGATAGGGAAGTGTGTCCAAATTCTCATTCGAGGCTGAATTCACTATGCACTAGGAGGAAAGCACTAGGAATTCCTATGGAAGGACATTAATGATCATGGTTGCTTTCGTATGAATAATTGATGGGTGCAAATAAGGGAATTTGAAATGCATGACTTCAGAGGTAATCAATCCTAGGCCTTCCCGCAACATGAAGGGGTAAAGTAGATCAAAATGTATGGCCCCATAGGAATGATAGAGCAATCAAGGGTCCAGATATGTGTAAAAGTGCCTAACCTCCTCCGAAAAACTGCCATCCCCCTAAAGCAAAATATCACCAAATCATCTATCCATATCAGCATAATCTTCTCGTTGAGTGCCATTAATATCTGTAATTTGAATAAATTATAAAATCACCTATAAATAGGGGAATTTTCACCATTCCAAAGGGTGGATCTATGGCCATTATAATTCATATGTAATTCTTCTTGCCTTGTAAATATAAGCATATCACTATTTGGTCTCTAATTCTATCTTCACTTTCTTATGATTATATCTGGGTGCTTATTCTTGCAATGGCCATTTAATTTTACTCATTTAATTCTACAATCTAGATTTCATGGGTCTTACTAGGTGATTCTAGAATTTGCATCCGCATTTGGGTTCAGGGTCTATTTTTGCTAAGGTTGGTCAAGTAGGAGCACACTAATTCTACACTTTGGATTTCATGCACCCTCTTGCTAATTTTGGAATTTGCTTTGGACCACTATGTTTAACGATAATTTAGGGTGAGATGAGTTGATTTGTTAGGTGGTGTACTGGTATTTCTACCAGTGATGTCGAGTGTGTGTTTCTTGATGTGGTCATAACCTATCCTTGTGATTTTTGGCTACAACCTCCCTTTGCTTTCTCTCTCATTTCTTTTTTCTCCTTTATCCTTTGCGACGTAGATAGTCGGTACTTAAGGTGTCTATATTCTTTGAATATTGACCACCCTACCTCTCTTGGACTAGGTGATTATTCAATATTGGTCGAGGACCACTAGGCATGCCACCCTCCTGTCCAGTATTGGTTTTCGTACCAACACCTATACCATCCAACAACAAAGATATTCTATTGAGTAGAAGAAGATTGAGCTTAAAGAATTCTATGAGAGCACCAAGCATGCCTCACAACAAAGATATCTAAGAAGATAAAACATGAAGAAGTCTAAGAGAGCACCAAGCATGGCTCACAATATAGATATCTAAGAAGACCAACCATGAAAAAGTCTAAGAGAGCATCAAATATACCTCACAACAAAAATATTTGAGAAGATCAAACATGAAGTCTAAGAAAGCACTAAGTAGTAGAGGTATCCAAGTGATATCTAACATCTCATGTAGTGGACGTAACCCTAGAAGCCTATCCAGTAGATAATATTCAAGCCCAAAGAGTTCCAAACTCTAGGAAAATGAAACACGATCTAATTTAAGCATTGTAGTTAGGTTTGAGCACAACAAGTAGAGTGAAAGAGGTAACATCTATATGTTATGCATTAAAAGCATTTCTATTGAATGTTACAATAAGAAAGGTATGTTGAATTACCTTTCATTCATTTATTGCTTGGAGGGAAAGCAAGTTATTTAATTTTTAAAACTTTATTAAGTTTATTAAGTAGGGAGTTATAAAGTTTTCTACCTTATTAAAATTTTGAAAGTCTTTATTTTTAAAAGTTTATTTTTTTTATAAGTTTATAAAAGTTATTTAGGTTACGGAGTGATAAGGATTGCTATTAGGTTTTAATATTTTAAGGTTTGAAAGTTTAATATTTCTTTTAAAGCCTTGAAGATTTAAGTTTTTAAGATTTGAAGATTTAAAGTTTTTTTTGAGTGATTTTAGTTTTTGGAGAATTGAAGATTTGGTTTTTTAAGTTTTGGGGGATTAAAAGTTTTTAATATTTGAGAATTTCAAAATTTGAATAGATTTGAAGCTATTTTAAAAGTTTTTAAAGTTTTTGAAAAATTGGAAAGTTTTGAAATCTGAAATTTTGTAAATTTAATTTAGTAGGGAGTTAAAAGGATTACTAAATCAAAAGTTTAGAAACTTTAAAATTTGTAAATTTTGTATTTGAGTGTTTATTAATTTTGGAGATATAAGGAATTCAACTTCAAAGGAACTGAATTGTAAAATTTTTGTTATTATGGAAGAAATTTTGAAATCCATAATCAAGAAGAAATACTGGAAGTTATAAAGTTGGCATTGGTAAATTGATTGAAAAATCTAAGGGAAAGCTAGATATGGCTATACAATTCATCTATAGATAAGCAATGAATGAATTTTTTGAGACATTTGAATATTATTTACATTCAAAGCTTGTTGAAGTAATTGATAATTCAAAGGATGACATTATGATACCTATTGATATAGGTAGTATAATGTATATGGAATTGCTTTCACTTGAACTTCATAAATATGAAAATCAAAAGCAAAAAGAGTTGATTGAAACTCTAAAAAGAAAAATAGTTGTTGACCATGATCCAAATGAATCATGTGAATCATATCTAAAAATTATGTTTCATTCTTCATGCAATACTCATATTCCAAGCAGTTCAAATTTTAAAAATTATTATGATGCTTTAAGCGAATGTTCAAGGATTATAATAAAAGAAACACATGATAAAGAGGATGAAAAAGAATAATTTTAAACTATTCATAACCAAGAATCAAAAGCACACACCAAATAATAAGCTCAAGTAGTTTGTGGATAAGATAATAAAGATATAAAGACTAAATATTCAAATAATTAAGATAAAGGAGAACTTAGAGCAAAACTCAAGCAAGAAGCTAAATATGAATCTCAAGTAGAGGTTCATGAATAATGCAAGGTCACATGAAGATTGAATATGAAGACCAAGATTGAATACTAAAGTCTTCAATAACCAAAAAATGTAATATAGGGGGTGTTGGATAATATTATATTATTTGGTACATGCAAATGTACCCCCATGGTACATGTGTAATATATTAGGGTTGAGTCTTTAGTTTAGGTGAATGATTTATATTTCCCTTTTATGTAAGTTTTAATGTGTAGGATATGCACAAGTGTCATGTAAGTGTCAATGTGTAAGAAATGCACAAGTGTCATGTAAGTAAGAGTGCAAGTGTGTATTGATAGAATGTGCACAAGTGTCATGTATGTAAGTGTGCAAAAATGTAAAGTGAGTATTTGTACGTGTCTTGTATTATAATTGCATGTAGGAAAGTGAAGATTCTAGTATACAAGTGACAAGATGAGAAGCCAAACGTTAAGAATAGGAAATTTTCCATCTCTCAGGTATGTGAGGAGTGCAATATATAAGTATTGAAGAGTCACATTACTATGTGTATATTATGGTGATAAAGATCCATACAATGTAACATGAGAAAAGGGAAAAATAATTTGTAATGATTATCATAGCAAGCATTGATAATAAAGCTTGTATATAGATTTTGAGCAATTCATATTGTAAGTATTCTTCATGCATGTACATGAATGATTTTGGCCATTTACATTCATATTTGATATTATAAGTGAATGTTATTTTCATTATTATATTGGCCTTGATATATATTTGATTGCTCATATATTATTCTACTCTTGATTATTGATATTATCAACCTATAATATTGTTGGCTTATTTACATTAGGACCTGTGATATTTTGAGGTAGTTAAGCTTAAAATCCAACAATTTCTTTTGATAATTTTTCTTCTCCTTATAAGAACTATCTCTCTCTTATTGCAATCTCTTAAAAAAAAAAATCATAATATCTTGCAATATTTTTTGCAATATCTTACAATCTACTCTAGGATTTTCCAAAGGGTGGCTTTATATAGGGTATTAGATTTAGGGTTTTATTTTTTAATTTGCTACTAGGTCAATTTTGGCACCAAAATTTCAAAATTTCAAAAATGTTGGCTTTTGGCAAGAAAAAGGTGAAAAATACTAAGGTGTTGTTTTATCATAGTTTGAGGCATTAATATTTATGGGAGTATTTTTTATCCCATTCTAATTGAAGTATTTTTTTGTGGTTTTGTAAATATTTGAAATGGATGTGAATGCCCCAAAAATTCCATTGCTTTTGGAGCACTAAATGTTCCAAATATGGGCATAATAAAGGTGGTTTCAGTTAAGTTGATTATAAGGCTAGTGGATGTGGGTTATGGTGGACTAAGTTGTGTAAAAGGAGGCTCTATATTTACCTAATTAATAACCTATTATTTCATGATTATTTAATAATGGGTAGTGTAAACCCAAAAGGGTCCACATACTTAGTAGAATTATGAAGTTATGGCTAGAAAGAAAAAGATTATTCATGATAGAGCAAAGTTCTGCAGAAAGATCTCATAGAATCTAAAGGAGCTAAAAGATGATTTCAAGATGAGCCAATCCTTAGCTATAGAATCTACAACCTCTAATGCCTAAATAATTCTAACAAACTATGATGCAGCAGAGGTTGGGAAAGAGAAGATACTCTAGTGGTCATCCAAGATAAAATTTGTGTTATTTTCCTCTAATCAACAATGCAAGGAAAGTTTCATGGTCAGCACAGTCAAATTTGGTTGAGCAAAATTCAGAGTTGCGGAATACAGGAGGAGCAATGCTGGTACATGGTAAGTTTCCATGATGGAATTCTATAAAAATACAAGTTTTGGCAAGAAGGATTGAGAGTTTAAAAATCTGCTAAAAGATAAATTCCATAGTCAGTAGGGTCAAAATTCGTAAGGCGGAATATGAAATTACAGATCCTGTAAGCAATATTAACATCTTTCAAAAGGCCAAAGCAAAATAATATTTCCTTAGTCATACCTATTAAACTCAACCTAGTGAAAATCAAAGTAACGAAGTTTGCAAGAAGTTTTTGGTAGCTACAAAAGCCAATTCTAAAGTCTGTGTAGTCAAACCTTACTCAATGGAATTCGGAGTTGCAAATTCTTTGAAAGGTTGTGAGATATTTAAGAACCCATACTCTGCAGTTAATATGGTTAAGCCAAGCCTAGCAAAAAATGAACCAATGGATTCCAAACTAGACAAAGACAACATAATCTAACAAAGGCAGTGAAAAATATTTGGGAAGACCAAACGTCACCGAAATCAAGATCAAACTACATTACTAGTAATAAATTAATGGTGGAAGATGCTTGCAAGAATGAAGAGTGGTTAAAATTATTTAGTAACCTCTCTAGCCATAGAAGTTAGTTGAGGAGCTGAGCATTTGTAGAGTATAGAGATACAACATTGATGGAGTATAGCTTAGTTCCCTTCTTGAAGATTCATGAGAGGGTGCCACATCAGCACTTTGCTATTTTAATAGGGAAAATCCTTGTAATGTTCTAGTGTGTTAATCATTGTAAAATATATATAAGGAGATCAAACCCCATGATTAAGGGTCGGATCTGGAGTGTTTTCCTGATATATTACTATAACTATTGTGATATCAATAGAAGGAGCATTACTTGGATGTTTACCTCTAGCTTTTCATCTTTACCAACTGTGAATTCATTCTGTGAATGCATTTCTATTACTGCTTTATGGTTAGTCAATTATTATGATATTGGATTGCTAATTTAGAGCACTTTGGAATGGTTCATGCCTGAATAAATGCTATAGAAGAATTTTATTTCTGTTAGCCTAAGTGTTGATCTAATTCTACTATTTGGATTATTATCATTTAGATGTTTGAAATATTTTTCTGAGCATTTCCTTATTTTATTGGTGAATATGTTGAGTTTTGATTGTTGTTAGTCTCAAGTGTGGCATACTGAAAATGTGATTTATTAGTGAGTTCTTGCTATTTTTCAATGTTGTTAGCTCTATTCGACCACCTAATTTCTCAATTGTTTTCTAACCCTTTCCCTATTTCTATCCCTAAACTTGCACTTTATAATTGAGCTTAATTGAGTCAACACCTAAAAAGTTGACAAGGTACCAACCTACTGGAGGTTGGATTGAAGTGTATCTCTGATCCATCTAATGTTGGGGTTTGAGCTATGATTAGTGGATATGTGCTTACCGGAAGTCATAGATTCATAGTTACAGTCCAATGTTCCCTTTATTTCAATTTAGATACCAACAGTTCTGGAACGCCCGGTGGGACCTCAAAGACATATTATAGGTCTCTCTACGCACTTCCTTATTAAAATATCCCAGAGGAATCAATAATTAGTGAATTTTCTTGAACTCATTTTGCGAAGAGAGTAAATTCACTTGGTGACTATGCTGGGGAATGAAGTCATAATTCATGATTAATTGTCTTAAATGATTGTTATGAATAGATGTTACTCCCTGTTTTTAAGTTTACAAGTCTATAGCCCTAATGAATAATTACCATTATCCCTCATGGTATAACTCTGGTCCTTTAGACATTCCATTTTTACATGAAATTCCCAAAAAAAACTTAAAAACTTGTCAAGCTATCAGGGAAAGGAAAATACTGGAGCATTGCCAGGACATAGCTTTCTATCATCTATGCACAATATTGAGTTTGAGGATGTTATGTTAATATTGTTATCCCTATATTTGAAAGGAAAGGTGTTGCAGTGGTACCATTCCTTAGATTTGGAAGTATCAAGAGATGGGAAGACCTGGCCAAGGCCCTTATAGATGAGTTTGATGACCCTGGAGATCCCTTCATACTCCTCACCCAGTTTTCACTCATCAAGAAATCCATTCACAAAAATCTCTTTGAATTCAACATTCACTTCAAAATAATGTGGACTAGAATTCCTCAAGAATACCAACCCTCCCACCCTTAGGCATACCTATACTACATTCATACCCTACATCCTGAGCTAAGCCTCTTGATACAATAGTCAAAAGTTAAGATATTCCCACAAGTGTTTCAAGAAGCTATGAAGGCAAAGTTCCCTGAGAGACACCAAAAAGTAGACTCAAAAGGGGCCACATACTTTGTAAATTTATGAATTTATGGCTAGAAAGGAAAAGAGTATTCATGACAGAGCAGAGTTCCGTAGAAAGGTCTAGCTAAATCTGAAGGAGCTAAAATATGATTTTAGGGTGAACCAATCCCTAGATATATAATATGTAAGATTTTATGCCTAAATAATGCTAACAAACGGTGATGAAGTAGATATTGGGAAAGAGAAGATACTCTAGTGGTCAACCAAGATAAACTTTGTGTTATTTTTCTCTAATCAATGATGAAATAAAAGGTTCACGATCAACATAGTCAAATTTAGCCGAGTGGAATTTAGAGTTGCGGAATACAGAAGGAGCAATGTTGGTACATGGGAATTTTCCATGGTGGAATTTCGTAAACATACAATTTTTGGCAAGGATTGAGAGTTTAAAAATATGCTAAAAGATAAATTTCATAGTCAATAGGGTCAAAAGTTGTAAGGCAAAATACGGAATTTTGGATCCTGTAAGCAGTGTTAACATCTTTCAAAAGGCCAAAGAAGAATAAGATTTTTGCAGTCAGACTGGTCAAAACCAACCTAGCGAAAATCAAAGTAGCATATTTTACAAGAAGTTGTTGGCAGCCACAAAATCCAATTCTGTAGTCAACATAGTTAAATCTTAGTAGAATTCGGAGTTGTGGATTCTTTAAAAGGTTACAATATATTTAAGAACCCGTACTTTGTAGTCAATATGGTCAAGCCAGGCCTAGCGAAAAATGAACTAGCGGATTCTAAACCAAACAAAGGTAGTGGAACCTGACAAAGGCAACAAAAAAGATTTGGGAAAAACAAATGTTGTCAGAATCAAGATCTAATTTCATTTTTAGTTGCAAAGTAACGGTGGAAGATGCTTGCAAGAACGAAGAGTGTTCCAAATTGATCTGTAACCTCTCTAGACATAGAAGTCATTTGAGGAGTTGAGCGTTTGCAAAGTGCAGAGATACATCATTGATGGAGTACAACTGATTTCCTTTCTTGAAAATTCATGAGAGGGTGCCACCTTAGCACTTTATTGTTTTAACAGGGGAAATCCTTGTAATGTTCCAGTGTGTTAATCATTGTAAAATCTATATAATAAGATCAAACCCCCATGATTAAGGGTCAACTCTAGAGTGTTTTCCTGATATATTACTATAACTATTGTGAGATCAATAGAAGGAGCATTACTTGGATGTTTACCTCTAGCTTTTCATCTTTACCAACTGTGAATTCATTCTGTGAATGCATTTATGTTACTGCTTTATGGTTAGTCAATTTTTCTGATATTGGATTGCTAATTTAGAGCACCTTGAAATGGTTCATGCCTAAATAAATGCTACAAAAGACTTTTATTTCTATTAGCCTAAGTGTTGATCTAATTTTGCTATTTGGATTATTAGCATTTATATGTTTGAAATAATTTTCTGAGCATTGCCTTATTTTAATGGTGAAGATATTGAGTTTTGATTATTGTTAGTCTCAAGTGTGGTATATTAGAAATATGATTTATCAGCGGATTATTGCTATTTGTCAATGTTATTAGCTCTATCCAACCACCTAATTTCTCAATTGTTTTCTAACCCTTACCCTATTTCTATTTTCTAAACTTACACTTTTTAATTGAGCTTAATTTATTCAACACCTAAAAATTTGACAACGTACCAACCTACTCTGGGGGTTGGATTGAAGTATATCTCTAATACATCCAATATCGGGGTTTGAACTGTGATTAGCGGGTATGCACCTACCAAAATTCATAGATTCATAGTTACAGTTCAAGGTTCCCTTGATATCAATTCAGACCCCAATAGGTAGGTATGAAAGGTTATGGCCCTTTATAATACAAACCTTAGATAAGACATGTATCTCTCCTTAGTGGGAGAGAGAATTCATCTATCTTCTTATTCATATATTTTTTATATTGAATCCTTTATAGATTTATAATAGATCTATTGGTCTATTATAAGTGGAATAAAAGTCAAGCTCTTGAACCTATAGTTGAACTTCTAGTTGATGATCATTTTTTTTGTGCTTGTAGCCTAGATTCATTTTGTCTTGTAGCCAAGATAATTTTTGCACATGTTAAAATTATACTTCCTATCTTCCTTTGTACCTTTTATTCCTTCTTCTTATGAACTTACTAATAATACTTTCTTATGACTTCTTTTCTTTGTTTCTTTTAATGGTTGACTTAAGTAAATTATATGGCCTTTACTACTTGATGATGCAAAGGGGCTTTCTTTACCACTTTCTTGGGTGTGGAAAATCCTTTATATGATCCAAGTTCTTCTATAGTATGATCTTTTTTCTTCATATTAAATTTGTCTCATGCCCAAAATTTTATCTATTTCTTTGTCATTTTGGATTCGTAATCCCTTGTCATATATCTAGTCTCATAATATTTGCAACATCAAAACGTAATATTGTTATAATCCACATGTTGGGCCCATTCTCTTGATTCAGCTTTAATGATAATGGATAGTGGAATGTGTTTTTGAAATATCCATGGAAACATATATATGGGTGTATATAATATTCCTTTGTTATTTAGTAGTTGGTCCCCCATGGATGAACTCTCCTAGAGTATTGTCAATATTATCCAAAAATTCCTTATTAATAAGCTAATATGGAATTCCAAAAAGACTAATCTATATCAAAATCCCTTTAATAATTTATGTATTCATAGAAATATTCTCACTCCATCGTCTTATACAATGCATTTATCTCATATACCATATGCCATCACCCATGATTTTATTTCTAATTTTGAATTGGAAAATATGATGAGGATTTTTTTTTTTGGAATAAAAGTCATTAAGTAATATGAATTCAATCTCCACTTTCAACTGATCCAATTTTGAATCTATGAAAAACTTGTCTAGTTTTCAACGAACTTACATATTAGCCCATTAATTTTAAAAACCATTATGTCATGCTTCATCATCTCATACTGATAATAATTTTTGGTGTAATATC
This sequence comes from Wollemia nobilis, assembly GCA_028583015.1. Taxonomy (NCBI): domain Eukaryota; kingdom Viridiplantae; phylum Streptophyta; class Pinopsida; order Araucariales; family Araucariaceae; genus Wollemia; species Wollemia nobilis. The sequence goes on along the minus strand of JAQPPZ010001417.1, from coordinate 516,707 downwards.
TACTACATAGATAGGGTTTGCCATAAATTTGCTCTTCCTCTTATCCCCAACTACAAATCCATACTTCCATAGTACTTTCAAACATGAATTTTTTATAATGCACCTTAGATTTTCCTCATAAGGACCCTTTAGTTTTTTAAATTTTCAAAAGATTTGAAACAAAAAAGGTGATGCTCTCTACTTTTCACACTTATTTAATTCTCATGGTTGCTTCTTGATTATGCTCGTAATACTTTCTTTCTTTATAAAATAATAAAATGTGAGTTTTATTCTAGCTTTCATTCTCAACATAATATTGGTATGTACAATATTTTTGAGTTTAAAAAATAAAAAAATTACAATTAAAAGTAATTATTATATAATTTGTTCATTTGCCATAATTTAATGTTCACACGTCATCACAGTTGGTCTTCTTGGATCTTCAATGGGTGCTCTTTCTCAATCCTACTCACCAGGATCATCATTTTTAAGACATGTCAAGTGTTGAAGCTTCCAAGGCATCGTGATACCAATAAAGCCTTTAATCATATCCCAAAGAGGCATTGAGATAAGGTATAGGGGATGTTTCATGTTGGAAAACTCAGAAGCTGGAAGACCTACAAGTGGATGAATAGGTGGAGAATTCAAATGCATTGGTACATTGGTATTGATTTGATAATTTTGCCATCCTCCTCATCAAATTTTGATTTTATGAGTTGGAGTCTGATCATGTTGGAAGTTATTATCCCTAAGCGGAGGTTGTTTAATACATGCCAACTGTTATTTTGGTACGTCGTGGTTATCACCACCTTTTGGCTAAGATCGAGGAGCTTGGTTTCTAGTTTCAACATGTACCAGTTTAGAAACTTCCCAAAATGCCTAGGTAAGACAATCATAAAAATTTTCTCTCAGTGCATTTTCCACTATGTGAGTTGGTGCAAAGATGGCATTCGATTTGCAATTCATGGTGTTATGAGGAGTCTCTATAGTCCCCTGTGGTTGTGCTCTTTATCCTCTCTATGTCAATTTAGGAGTATCCAAGATGGGCAACAGGTAGATTGGTTTGGCTTCTCCTTCTATTTCATTATTATTTTAACCACCCAAGTATCATTTCAGATTTGGGTACCTTTTTGAGTAGCAGAGTGGATATTGGAATTAAGAGAGCTTGTCTAAATATTAATAGAAATTATGTTAGGATGGTAGCCCTGATCCTCGATCCAAACTCTTTGACGGTGGATGAGGATGTCAGGAATATACTGAAGAGAGGTAACATTATGCCTACTAAAATTCAGTGAACACCACAAAAAGATGGCTAAATATTTGGTATATTCATGGTGAAATGGGGAAGTCAGGGTTGGTTATGTCAAGTTTAAGATTAACATGCCTCTAATTGTAGAGGTGACCTTGAACAGAGGTAATATTCTTTAATGCCTATTAAAATTCTGTGGACACCACAAGGATATGGTTAAACATTTGGTATATTCATGGTGAAATAGGGAATTCAGGGTCGGTTCTATCAAGTTTGAGATTAACATCCCTCTAATTATAGATGTGACTGACCTAGCTGTTGATGGTTTTATGCACAACAAAGAAAAGCATTCTCTAGCCAAGGAATCACAAATATTTCTAGGTGAAGAAGAAGAACCGATTAGGATTTATAATGGCTAAAAATACACTTATTTAAAGGCCCCATGGGATCGGGTGGCCTTGGTTATCATGCAATATTTCACATTGGATGAAAACCAAGAAATTTTCTAAAGCTATCACCTCATGTTTCTCAACCACCTTCGCCATAAGAGGATGATGAATATCCCATCCTTTCTTTACCAATATTTGTATAGATCAATCAACAGAGTGAAGAAAGGCATGGCCCCAAATCCTACTCACCAAGGGTCGATGAATATGCTCTTTGATCATGTTGTGAAGTCCAGGTATTTATACGGTGAATGTATCCTAAATTCTCTTAATAGGGCCCCAACATTGATTATGGATTACCTTGACTCGTCCAACTATGGTGATTTTGAATCAATGAGTTAGGAAGTTGTTAATGCCATCCCTCTGGTGGGTTCGGTAGCTCGGGCAGGGGATTCCCCTCTAAAAGGATCTAGAGGGAGTGAGGAGAGGACAAGACACTCTAAGAGATTAGTGGCCAAGCTGGTCAACAAGGAGAAGGCTCCTCTAAATGTAGATGATTTTGACTCAGATAATTTTTTGTTACCTCCCAAAAAGTCAAAGTTGACTCTCAGGATGGGAAGTACCAAAAAGAAGCAGAATCCTAGAACACAAAACATGATATTTAACCATAAACCCCTAAAACAAATGCTTCTTAAACTTCGAAGATTTCTGATTGATTCCATGCAAGCCATGATCTCCTGTGCGAAAGAAATTCTCGCCCTTATGGGATGTGACCATTGGAAAATGATCGAGCATAAAGAAAATTTTGAAGCGGGGCCTAGTGGAACCAATAATTGACGACTCTACTTCCTGGCTTCTCTTTGTTTTGTCTTCCTATCTTTGTTGTAAGGTTAGCAGTTTTCATGGTTTAGGTGAGTCATTTCCCTTGCGCAGGAGATTGTTCCTCTTTTATTTCGTGTTTCGGTTTCTCTTTGCTTTGCTATGGTTTTTGGTATTGGATGTCCGATTTTTGTTTGTTTCAAGGTTTTTAGTCTCGCCTCTTGGTTGTTGTGTGTTGTCACTTTCCTAGTTTTACCTTGTAAAGTGACTTGTCCCTTTTTGTAATAAGGTTTGGAGATCCTTTCAGAACTCCTTCATCTATCTAATAAAAACAATTATAGACTTTGTTCACGTTATATTGAATATATGAGAAAAAAATAATTATTACCATGACTTTTCAAATTTGCGCTTCTTTATATTTTATAATAATTTTCAAAATAATTATTAATTTAAACCTATGTGTTATAAGTATTGCAAGTAGATATATGTATACATTATATGACATAATAAATAAATAAATAAAATTAATAATTACAATGAATGAACACCAAAATAATACAAATAAAATAATTAAAAAAAATTATATATAATCATTAATCTAATTCAAAACTTTTATATATATATAAAAGTTAGGAACTAGAGTTTGCAATGTTTTTTTTACATCCTTTACAACACTCCATGTGTTTGGAACATAACTTCTATTGTTTGGGACAAAATAAGGTTGGTTTGATTGGGTATATGTGGACTTTTAAATATTTTGAAGGCTTACAATTAAGATTATTTTGGTAAAAAATTAAAGCTAATGAGATGTATTAGGAGCCATAATTTATCCCTTGATGACATTGGTGAGGATCCATAAGTTTAAACATCTATTTAAAGGTTTTATTTGTTGAAGGGCCAATAGCCAATGTGACAACTTTACGGATAAAAATGTCACCTACATTAATGATGATGTGACCCAAATTTAATTTTCACGAAAGGTATTTATAAGAAATATTATTAAATAAATATTGATGCAAGGTGACAGCTCTTGGCAACCATATAGGATGAATAGACGTGAGTTTGAGTCAATTCAACGTCACTTTTTAGCATTCCACACCTTGCATTAACAGCAAAATAGCAAGCAAGGCGGAATAAATTATGCTTGTATAAATAAATCAACTCTTGTATGGTGCTTGATAAGTTGAACCTGTTATGAAATGCATTGTCTTATCGCAGAAAGACCTGTTTGTTTGTAGTGCTCGAGAGTCCAAACGAAAGCTATTTGACACCTGACTATCACTAGATTATATTGCTTTCGTTTCAGATGGGGACTTCCTCTCAAGGATGGGATGCATACTTTACCGATTTAAATTGGTGGAAAGGAACATGGAGATGCATTTCTGCTTTTGTTTTCTACGAGGGATTTGAGATTCCGTAACTCCAATTTTGACATTTAAAATCATAATGGATTTTACGGTTTGGCTTTTCACCAAGACTGACTGATGCTGATGCAGATGCAATGTATTATTATTCCCTCTGCCAGTAGCGACTTCAATCAATCAAAATACAGATGAAGTTATAAGTTAAGGGGAAGCATAATCTCCCCTAATTATTATCGAAGATTAATACTTGTCGTTGAAATATAAGGCAGAGGCATCGGCGTGTTAGATCGCACTTACATCCATGGGCGTTGCGCCGTCGGTTATGCGTTGAAGTTGAATGGAATAGAATAAAACCTGACAACTACCACCAAAATGTCGCTTCGTGCACTAACAAATTTTCACAACGCCCAAATCCAAATATAAGCGGATTGCCAACTCAGAAACAGGATTTTTTTTGGCTGAAACGTGTCCTATAGGCGACACAGAGGATAAAGGACTATTATTTCATTAATAATGCACAGACATAGACATGACAGACCTAAGTTTAAACTTGAAATCATGTTGATATTGATGTTCGTGCTTGGACCACAATGCCCATTTCGTTGGCAGTTGGCAGTCGGATTTGAAATTGAAAGCAAAAGGGTGTACAGAAATCCTTGCGCACGCCTGGATATGGCACTGTGAAAAATAAAGAATCGTCCATAAATACACTCTTTCTCTTTTTAGAATTGTCCATTGCCCCTCCTTCAGTACTGGGGCGTTTTGGTTCAACTCAGTGATGGTCCCATTGCCCCACCAAACCACACTTATTGACGCAACGGCAATGGAAAGTAAATATCATCGGCGGGATGGGACAGGACATGGGACGGGATACCCATTGCTAGCGTACAAATCGTGTCTTCTTCTCCTTTGACCAACATAACATATATTTAAGTGGACCACAAAGCCTTGGAAGCCTTTTCCCATGTTGCTTTCAACTTCAACTTTGCCCAAATTATTCGTCCCTAATAAAATCCACTTTTAAAAATTATTAAGGGTGGAAAACTCGTGACCTTTGGCATCTTTGAATTCTATAATTTCTGACAAAGTAACTTATGCAATGCCAGGCTAGCCTTGTACTTGGTACTTCATGTCTCAATTAGACACATTCTTGAAAGAGACTTTCCATAAATCGATTTGCAAGAGATAAATGGCTGGCATTCAACCTTTTGTCCATCAAAATACAGAATACACTTAAATTTTTCAACAAGCCTTCTAGATGACTTGCATTGTTTTAAGCTTTTATGTTTAAAATTTTATAACTACCGTCACTTTTTCTTGTTATATACACTCTACAATTTAAATTTGGATTTTTTTTTTTTTATATTAGGAAATCGGTAACATCGTTTCATCTTTAACAGCTAGGCACGAGGTCAGACATTTTCCTCAGAGGTTTATGCTTTCCAACACAAAACATTCTCCTCGAGGTTTATGCCTTCTAACACAGATCAAATCATTGAAGTTGGCTCTATAACCCCTAGCTCTCCTTGGTAAATGTAACCCAAAGTGAGGAACACCCCCGATGGCTCAGGTTGGTACTGCCGTTGTCAAGCTGGCGTGCACTCAGCAAACTCAATTTAAATATGGAACTTAACATCTTCGTATTTGACATATATTTCCCTCATATTGGTTGTTTTTGTTTTTTTTATTTACTTAACTATACATCATGCGCCCGATGTATAGTTAAGTATACATCATGCGCCCGATGTATAGTTTTGGTTTAGTCTTTGGTTCTTCTTCGGGAGGTTCAAGGTTCAAACCATGGTGTGGCTGAGTGTGTGAGGAGGTGGATGTGTGTTAATAAATAAATAAAAAATATATACATCATTTACACATGAAATGTACACATGTTTTCTTCATATTGGTTGTTTTTGTTTTTTTATTTACTTAACTATACATCATTTACACATGAAATGTACACATGTTTGTGTAATTCTATTTTCCTATTATCCTAGTTTGAAACGATACATTTATACTTCTTCATGCAATACTTAGATGGATTTGTGATAGTTATAATAAACTTTGAGCCTTTTAGAGGTTTGTAAGAAAATGATTTAAGATGTACTTTAGTCAATCCCTCTTCCTCTTTTGGGTGATTGATTAAGCTTATTCATGAAGATCTAATTCTTCATGATATCTTCCTTCGTCTGTTCCTTGTCTAGGTACTCTTGAAAGTTTGTTATAGCTCTTCTTTTAAGCAAGTTCATGAAAATCCTCTTTTGGTGACTAAAATTAGGTGGCCCATGGGCAAGAGGAAGTCTTCAAATAGGGTAATGCATGTTGTGAATGGAAAGTTGCACTTTCAATACATGCCTTATGTGGTAATGTGAGATTGAAGGAGCTTATCGTTAAAAAAGGTGGTGATTTTGACTTTTCTTCTTCATATTCATTTGGAGTTGTAGCAAAAGTATTTTTTGGATATATGCGAGGATGTCTAATGGTGGTAGTGGTGACTACAATCAAGCCTAAGGAAACTCTTATGCAAGAAATATTTTTTTGTAGTAGAATATTTCAGATGATGGAGGGATCTAGATGAGTCTACCTCAAAATACAAAGGCCTACTGGAGCATTCATTTTGGAAGGTGATATTATTGTTATTATTGTCTCCTCTTCTTGGCCCCTTAGTTTAGATTATGGGGAGGTGTTAAAATTATAAACTGCTTCAATGGTTAGGTAAGGCTTAAACCTCGGTATGCTTAAACCTTATTTAATATTTATAATTAACCTAAAGTCCACTTGTTATGTCAACTTAGGTTAAACTTTATGATGTAATTTGGGCTTTTTGTATTGTTATAAATACCCCTATCACACTCATTTTTTATTGGAGTGTTGTTTTTTTGTTTTTTTTGCTAAAGAACAAAGTGTTGTACTCAGGTCCCCCACCCTTGAAAAGTCACAACTCTCTCCTTTAGAGCTTGAGAGTTTACAAACAGATTCAATTCTCATCTCAAATGAGATGCTATAGCTAGATATCTACATCATTTTCATAATATGATTGAATTCTTGATTTTCATCTTCTAGATCTTCAATTTTTTGTGTCAATACAAATATTTTATAATTCAACATCCTTTGTAACTTATTTCTATAGAATCCTTCACAATACCAAAACTCCACTTCTACTATCTATGTATTGCATCTTAGTAGAGTAATATTTCCAAAATATTGTGCTCTCATAGTCTACTTACTAGATTTGAATTGTTAGTTTCCTTCCTAAAGCATAAGTGCAACAAAAAAAGTGTAATATAATGTTATAAAATAAAGCAACATTTTCTTGTCAGTTTCAGCTAAATCTACTACTTTCTCTAACCATGAAAAGAATATAATTTAACTTCATGATCCTCAATTAAAACCCCTCTATTGGCTAGCCTATCTGCACATTTGTTTCCTTCCCTTAATGCATGTGTAAATTTGATTTCTTCAAACTCTATAGCAAGGTCTTGAATTTCCATAATTATCTCTTGTATGTTCCATGGAGCCTTTGTTTTTATCAAAATTACATTTATTATTATGATTGAATCACCTTCCATCCATACTCTATTCCATTTCATTTGTTTGTATATTTGTAACCCTTCCAAAGCTGCCCAAGCTTTAGCTTCATTATTTATCGTAAATCAACTATTTAAAGCATAATGAGACAAATTCTCTCCTCTATTATTTCTAATTTTTCCTCCTCCTATTGGTCCTGAATTTTCTTTAGATGCTCCATCAAAATTCAATTTGATCAACTCCACATTTGGTGGTTTCTACTTTATATTTTTTTCCCTTCCTTTTGTTTCTCCTCTACCCAACATCATAATTCCATTTGATGAATTGACTCCATCTATCAATGCTCTCTGCTTCCAAATTAGGGACTGGGTGAGTTGATAGGATTGGCTTAGACTCTTCTATGGTTAAACAAATATGTCTTTGCATTACCTCTAAATTACTTTCCTTTCCTTTAAATACTCTTCTATTCATTTCTATTCATACAATCCAAAGTATTGTATCTTTTGATATATCCTAGATTGTCTGCCATTGCTTTATCCATTCTTAAATTCTTCCATTCATCACCATGTATTTACCAAACTTATTAAGAATCCATTACCATAGATTATAGACTATTGAGTAGTGTCCCAAGAGATGATCTATACTCTCCTCCCTTTTACAAAGAACACATTGTGAGGGGCCATGAAAACCCATTTTTATAAGGTTATCCCAAGATAAAAATCTTTTATGGCCTACTAGCCAAACAAAACATTTTAACTTTAGGAATGCTTTTACTATCCAAAATATATCTCAATATTCTTGTGATATTTCTATTTTGTTGGTGTTTTACATATGTCCACTTCTTGTTGTGTATTCTCCTAAGCTATTCAACTACCAAACTAGCTTATCCCTGGCTCCCCTCAAAAAATCATTGTTGTTATCTTTTAGCTCAACTACCACCTACCATCATTGTCTGGTATACTTGTAAAAAAATATTTTTTCCATTTGTATCTTCCTTCTTGATCCTTGTATATAATATTTGAAACCCTATCACCATATTTGTCTTAAAGTAATCTCATCCATGGTTTCATAATTGGATCTAGGTTGAGTGGTTTCTTATCACACCAAGTATCCATTCAAATAGAAACCTTTTCTCCATTTCCCACCACCCATATTAGATATGTAATCACTAGAGAAATATATTATTTAAAGAGTGTTATTTAATTTTATGTATAGATATAATGCTTATTTATGGTGCATATGGGTTCCCACCCTTTATTTCTCTTATTTATCCTTTTTTTCACTTTCTAAATAATATTTGAGTAGATGGTTTGCTTCTATTAAATTCTAAAAAATATTATGAATTGCAACATGAACTAGATCATACCTTTTGCAAATATGAAGCCATAACTCCACCTTCTAGATCCAAGATTTCAAGTTTCTCATGAATAGATCGTCAATATTCAATATGGTGAATGCAATCTATCCTCCAATCTCAAAATAAAATAGTTGAACAATTAATCACTAGGCAAGTCTTTAAATAATCAAGCTTGATTGTTACAAAGGGACCTATAAGAATAAGGTTTACCTTGCACTAATCATCTACAAAATTGTAACAAGTCCTTGTATTGATTAAAGTAGTGCATAGGGGTCAAAAAATCATGTGATCTTAAAAAAAGAGCTATAAATGCTTTCCTGTGCAATTGTTATGCCCTCTAGAAAGTTTGCATAATTAGTACTCAAAAGTTAAAAAAAAGAATTGGCAAATCTGAAACTGCCACTTGGCACTCATTGATTGGATATACTTTTATTTTTGGTGAATGTATTCTTACATATTGGCATTAAATTATCAGTGGATTTATAATTTTTGTATATAAAAAAATTAAAATTCTAACTTGGTGTTAAATGAACCAATAGTGGATAGGGATTTGAACTTCTAACTTGAGAGGAGAGAGCATCTTGGCACTAGTAATTTGGTCACCTTCTCTAGCATGTGCCTTGGGAATAATGCTCCCACACCTACCCCTTGAAGTAGGTAAGGGCATAAACATATCCCAAAGGAGCATAAAAAATATGATACCTATGATTTGAACCTTTTACAACTCAATTACAAATGATATTACAAATCATCATAGCACTACCCACTTTTTGAAAGGAGTTGTTCCCTTTAACACATGAAGGGACCATGTAGAGTGAACAATAAAAAAGGAGTGTGGAGAACAAATCCTACAACCTCCAATTCGAGATCTTTTATAAAGTGTTGCACTGTCCACTATGACTAATTGTTTGATAGAGAGAAGGTAGCAAGAGACTCTTAATATTTTATCTAGTCAAAGGAGGCATATGCACAAAAAGAGAATATGTGTCACGACCCACCCTTGCAGGACCCTTGATGAGAAGACAATATAATTGGAATTATTGTTTTAATGCCTAACATTGTTGATGCTATGAATATGCAACATCGGTTTTATTTTATGGTTATGGCGCTACTATTTTTTTATGGTTTTGCAGGGCTAACCATGCTTGCAGGTGGACTATGATAAACTAACAATTTAATATTTTATTTGATAATATATTTAAATTGTTTAGTGAAGCAATTGGTTAATAATTTCTTTATGCTCATGATGGCTTTGATTAATGTTACCAATGTCTTGAATTGTTTAATATTTTAAAAAAGATATGAGTCTCTTTTGACCTTCCAAAAAGAGCAAATATTTTGAATACCTTCAAAGGTAGCTATTTTGGGAAGAAGTGCTAATGTCCCCTTGTTAGTGAGGTTTGACTAGGGAGACTTTTCATAATGAAAAGCCTACCCTTGCCAACTTGGAAAAAAGTGAAATTAGGTGAGCATTTTATTTTGGGATAGAGTGCTTGCATTTGGGGGGAAGTGCTCTCTCGGGAAGGAAGGAAAAAAAGAAGAGGGATGGCTTTAGAAAGTGTTGAGTGGTAATTTTACCCAATTGCAAAACCACACTCACAATTAGGATTTTGATTAGAAAACCCTCTCTTGCAAAGAAATAGAAATTTCTCCAAGGTTCCTTTTACTTAATGTGTGCTTGTATGCTTGTGAAAATGTGTCAAATAAGTGCTAGAATACCTTAGTGATTTGTAAGCAACTATTAACAAGGGGCTTGTGTTGGTATTACTTTATTATGCTATGCTATTGATTGTTCATGAAACTTAAAATAAAAGAAAATGTAAATGTGATTGGACCTCATATGACCACGATGAAAAGTGATTTAATTCATTTTATCTTGGAGTGTTTTAGGTAGATTTTATATTCCTTTGTTAAGTAGATTTTAACAAAATTTATCCTTTGTTAAACCTTACTTTGAGCATAAAAAAAAAGACTAAAATCTATCTCTGAAACATGAACATGAAATGATGAGTGGATTCATTTTATCCTGCTTTGAGCATGAAAAAAAAAAAATCTACATGAATAACTTTTAAATGTATTAGCCTTTGAAATGCCATATAAATTACTCCCCTTTAGTGAAATTGTTGTTTTCATAAAGGGAAGTTAATTTATTGCTTGAAAAACAAAAGTGTAAAGCTTGAAATATTATATTTCCTTCAAAATGTGAAATCATGTAAAGCTTTTGAAATTACAAAATTCCCTTTTAAACTATGAACTTTATATAATTTTGGAATTTCAAATTTCCTGCAAAATAAAATCAAAATTGCTTAAAACAAAACTTTAAAGCTTAATCTTGGAATCCGTGCATCTATTTTTGGAATTTTAAATTTTTTCGTATTTTTTATTTTATTTGCAAAATTAAAAAAAATGAAAAAGATAGAGTTAGAAAAATAAAGGAAAATAAAATGAAATAAAACAAGCTACTGAAACTATAAAACTTCACACAAACCTTGCAAACATCATTATCCTGCATAAAACCAGTATTAATGTGATCCATATTCATGCAATCCAACATTCAATGCAGTGCAATCTTCTAAGGAAAAGGTGCAACATATTAAAAATCAGAGACGAGTCTACCATTTACATGTATATAAACTCATTTAATCTATAATATATTGACAATAAAGATTTACAATAAAAATCAAATACAATGCATAATACCAACTTCCAATGGTATCAATGTGCAATGGGGCAGTTCAACAACTTGGAGGAGACATTTCCAGACAAACCCAATTTCAAACCCCCTTGTTTCAACCTGGAATTTTGCCCAAAAAGCTTTGACCTGTTTTCTATGTTTTGATGCAATATTTAAAACTTCCCATTTTTATTTCTTCCTTCTTGTTTTCCAACGCCTCTGCTAATGTGTTTGTTTTATTTTCGTTTGTTTCCCTGAATGCTTGGCTTTTCACTTTTCGTTCTCTTTCTACTCGTATTGTAATCGCAACGCCATAATTATTCAAAAATTCTCTTGTAGATAATGATGTATTCTATTATTCTTCCACATTGCTTGTGCTATGACATGTCATAAGTACCACCAACCAGGGTCTTATAATAAATAAAGTCCTTTATCTTCATATAACATAATCTAAAATGAACTATTTGGTAATGTCAGTAGCATCTTTTAATGTAAAATTGGAGTGATTTAATGTGTATATGTCTTGGACACTAGCCTTTGTGTATTTTTGAATCCATAGGAACCTCTGCATATCGCTAGCCATGTGTGGCTACTTTCATACTTTTCGTATCTCAACCATCCCTATTTGACTACCATCACTACCATCATCTACCAAAATTATCCGGTGACTGCATGCAGTATGTTCTCCTTAGGTCTCGAACAATAATAACTCCAACTTATAAAATAAAACCACCATGGGAAACATGTTCATCCTCCATAATTTACTTCTAAATAAAAAAATAATTTTCATTCTTTATTTAGTCTTTGAATACCTTTGAATGTCTCCCAGGCCAAATTTTGATTACACCGTGACACTATTATCCCTTTGCTATTGCATTCTCTCAAGACTTATCTAAGGCTGATAATCCATTTATTTGTACATAGGCTTCTTTGGTGTATCCTCATTGCATAACTTTGATGATAATTCCTCAATTTTGTATCATTGTCTTCGGATTCATTCACGTGACCACGCACGATCGTCTATTCCATGACAACTTTTGGATGAAGAACATTGTGGGTGATCACTTATTCATTACATAATGTTACTACTTTTCTAATCCTGATGCATATGAAATCTCACACGCTCATACTACCACTCTTCTCGACCTTCTTTCTAATCGTTGCTTTTTTGTAGTGCTACCGATGATATTCTTGTAACTGTATTGAAAATGATATCCATACAAGAAAGATACTATCTTGAGTGCTACAAAAAATGATGAAACTGACTCAAACACTCTCACAAAAATATTCTCATCCCTTTTACGCTATGCAAGGATGGCTATGGTGTCAAGTATATGGTGATACATTCTAATTATATGTACGTTAAACTCCTCGTTATCCACTGTGATTGCAACTACCTAATTTCACTGCTCTCGATGACTATGTTGTAGGAGGGAAGGTTGACTATGTATGCACAGGATCTAAAGTGGGCTATCTATGTCAAATTCTAGCGTTGTATTCCTATAAAACCAAATGAAATCCTATTTTTGACAAACTATTTACCTATTATACCCCTGATATATGCATCCTGATCTTCTGAAGAAGCTTTGAAATAGACAATGCCACTGATAAAAAAATGTTTCGAAATGTGTTTCATTCCTCCGTGTCTTTAGTATTTCACTGTGGTGGAGATGAAACAATTTGTAATTTTCTATTCAAAATCTTAAAGTAGTAACAAGAATAGCCCACCTACATCTGACAGTATGTCCATGACTAGCCATGTGGCTACGCCATCATCATTGTCTTCTTTCGCATCCTAGTTGAGTCTTGATCTATGTGCCAATCCATCATTTGCATCATGTCCTTGGTACTACATATATCATGGTCGTATCCTATCGTAATATCTGATATGTCCTTTCGGGCCTACATCATCATCCACATCGTCGGTCCTAGGTATCACCATGTCACATCACTTCAATCTATCACGTCATCTATTCGTCAGTATTTTGATTTACCTGCAGTGCGAAAACATACATTAAATTAATTTTTTGCAAACAAAAATATTAATAACATAAAATAATCTTTCAAAAGGAATGAAAATTAATCTATATTTCATCCCCTATATGTCATATATATATACTTTATTACTTTGTTATTATTATATTTTTATTTTTATTTTTTGTTTTCATTTTTATTTTATTATTATTTTTCATTTTTTTGATTGAAAAAGGCAATCCAATGAATTTCAAATGTTGGAACTAATTGGCCTTTAACACATCACAATTAACATTAAAAATTAAATCATTATACCAAAACCATAAAAATCAACAAACAACTTCACACCTTAAACCTAATAAAAAATGTCAACATTCATGGGTAAAGACCTAAAAATTATCACTCAAAGAACGAAAACTTCCAAAACCAAAATTCCAAGGTGGGTCCCCAAATTTTGGGTATGTTGTGCAATGACCACAACAAATGGTGACTTTTTTGGAAAATGCTCATGAGCATTTCGGATGAAGAACCTAGTTATGAAAACAAACAAACCAAATATTAAAAAAATATATACATCATTTAGTGACCTCCAAGAAGGTGGGGTAGATAACTTCAAATGAAAATACATGAACCCTTTGCTTTATCTTAGTGTGTGTGAAAGTGATTTCATTTTGCATTCTTGAAAACCATTCGAATTCCATCATTTATTTTGCATTAGGCTATAAAATATTACTCATTAAAAATGTACCTCTGCATTTCTCCACTACCATCCAGGCATCCATAGCCCTAGTTGATATGACCTTGACCTCTTCTATACCTTGCTCTGCTACCATCCAGATGTCTATAGCCCTTGTAGAGATTGTCTGAATCACCTAGGTGTCTAATTGATACTATGCATTGCTTATTTTTCTTTTTAATTTATCTAGACATAGCCCTACTACCAGTCAAGCATCTATAGCCCTGGTAGAGATTATCTAGATCTTGAGAATGATTTGGCATGTTTTCCTTTATTCTTATTTTTTTATATTAGGCATCATATTATGCTGCAAAACTTATATGCCACCTAGGTTAGAGATCACTTAAAGCTAAAGATGGAGTCTATAATTTTTTTTGCCTTAATATGATGTGTTCATGTGTAGCTTTAGCAAAATGATTCATTGTCCCAAAATTCACTATCTTAGTCCCAAAATCTAGGAATGATAACTAAATAATTTCATCCCCTTTTCCTTGATCCATATGATTCAAAAATAGGCAATTCACCCTTCATGACAAGGGAACACAAAAAATAGTCAAGAGGCCATAAATTAGTAGCTACCACAAAACATCACCACAAATCAAGGGAATGAACCCAAAACCCACTTGAAAATATGAAAATCAAAACTTGAAGATAAACCAACACCTAACCTAATGCAACCTGAAAAGAAAGCAAAAACAAAACTTGCCAAACCAAAAATTAGGGATAAAGTACAAAAAAAATAAAATTAAAAACAAAAGCATGAAAACCAAAGCTATAAACAATAGTATACAATAATGTACAAGATGATGTAAAATTTAGGCTATCATTTCCCTAGATCCCAAACACGATTACCACAATTTTAAAGACCTCTACTATGATATGCATGCTAGGATTTATAGAAATCCAACCAAAATAAGATTAGGCCACACAATATAAAAACTCTCATTTTGCCTCTCTCACCCCACCAATTTGATTCAATGATATTAGCAATTCCATGTTGAAACTTTGATTCATCAAACTTGCAAGCAAATACATGATTTTCAACTATCTTTTGCTTATTCAAATAGGTGTAAATTTCAAAATATGATTCATCACTTTGACCTGAATTCTCATTTTCACAAACATATCGGATTTCCTTTATATTGGAGGTTATTTCTGAAAATTTTAAATCCAAGTCATACTCTATGTCTTTAAGCAAATCATGACTACACAACATTTTACAAGCATCTAGGATATCTAACATGTGAGGATCATTATAAATTTTTATCCTATATTCCATTGTCAATTGTTGATGAATTTGATTTATTAACTCCATCAGATATACTTTTGTTTCATTCAACAAAACAATATTATTAGCGGTGTGAGTAGAAATCAACTCTAGCTCTTTATTAACCTCCAATGGCATTTCATCATTAATAACATTTGAATCCAATAGATAATTATGCAAAATTTTACCTGGAGTTTGGATGGTTGGACACAAAGGATGAGATTCTACCTTTCGTACACTTTCATTTAACAAGACCTGATGAGTTGTTGTAATCTTTTCCTTTTCTTCATGGGCTTCATCATCATCATCTTGTAGCCCTTCATCTTCATCAATTACCTGATTTTCAAAAACACTAAAATTAGGCACCCAATTAAAAATATTCCCCTCCTTTTCAAACCATAAATCTTACCAATCAATGGATGTGTTAAATAACACATATCTATGATCAATTACTTGATTTGTTTCAAATAAAGCCATTCTTTCATTTGGATCATCAATGACATCAAACCCAAACCATTTAAATTTTGGAATTTTCTCTATTTGAGGTAGCATAGATATTATAGGGTCCTTAGGTGAAACAAGGCTTTTAATTTCTTACCCCTCAAATGGGAACAAAGTGAGTGATTCCCCTTCTTTGTCTAGAATAGTAGAATCATTATCATTCTAAAACATTTGATGAGATTCCATCCCTTATTTCATGCCATTTTTAGATTGTACAAGAATTGCAATATCTTCATGTGAGATAGAGATTTTAGCATCTTGCATATCAAGTGAAATAGATATTTCATCAGTAGGAGTGTGAGAAACCAATGATTCCTCATATTTTCCCCAATAATTATAATAATTATCTTCTAAAAAAAAGTGATGAAATTCTATCGTGTCTTCTGCATAATATTCAGATTCATCTATTGATTCCCTTTTAAATTCACTTTCAACCACTTTTGATGGCTCAAGGGTTTCTATAGTGGGATCAATTCTTGTATTCAACTTTCTATAACTATCCCAATCCTCACTTATAAATAATGACTCTAAGCCTTTCATTTATATCTGGTCATTATTTGGAGCATGTTGGCTTTCTTGATCATCCACTTTAATCATTTCATTTAATTATATGGAAGGTCATGTCCTATCATATATTTCAATGCTAGTTATATCTAGGACTCCTCCATTATTTGAAGGCTCATGCATTTCTAAAAATGAACCAATATCTACATTTTGATAGGCCCGTTTACCACAATACTCATTGGTGTATATTGGCCTTGAGACTTGCACCTCCTCTTGGACGATATCTAATATGGTTGTAACATTTGAATATTCATTTATCCTATTGATTGATCACATTAGATATCATTTGCTTCAAGGGTGCTAGATTGGATGGTTGGTATTGGTTGAAACCTATAACTCCTAAAAAACAGTTCATTATGGGAGAAGGTTGTGCCTCAGTTTGACTCATGGGTGGCATTTTATTGTGAACTTTAGGGTTAAGTAATGATAATTTACCCACATCAATACCTTTCAAAATCCACCGTTGTTCTATTGTTATTGCTTCATTGTAGGCTCTAGGCAAGGTGGATCTTTAAAAATTCTCCCTAGAAATGTAGAATTTAAGGGATCTAAGGCTCCCATGTATATTTGAATGGATTCTTCTTCTAACATGATGTAATATGTCACCACTTCAGTATACAACCTATGGAACCTATCATTGAATTGTATCATGGATTCATTAGGTTCTTTATAAATAGAGACAAACTGATTTAGTTCCATAATTGGGTCAACTAGTTTTCCAAAATGGCTAAGAAATGTTATTTCTAGTTGAGCCCAAGAAGTGATAGAACTTAGAGGTAAGTGGATGTACCAATCAAATGCAACCTCATCTAATGTGTATGAAAACAACCTACAAGCAACATCTTCATGCATAATTTATAAATAAATTAAAATATCTTTATATCTCTGAATGTGTTCCTTAGCCGAGGCCACATCATGCCTAAAATGAGGTAAATATTCTTCTACACCTTTAGGGATTTTATGGGGTACTCTAGGAATGTCTAAATGACTATAATAATCACCTATCCAGGATGCAATTCCTACCATTGTTGGAGTAAACATTGCCATTAGTGGACCTTAAAGAATATAACTTTAGTACCAATTTTGTTAGTCAAAGAAATATATCTTGCAAAGAAGCATGAAATGACTAACAATTTTCAAATGTTTAACATATAGATAATCATGTTTATCAACCAAAATACATGCATAAATTGAACCATGACATTAAAGAACACTCTATAACTTGCAAAAGGTTAGCATCCATGTATCATAAATTAAAATACTTTCCAATCAATAAAAGTGATCACATGTAAACAAAACCTCGTTAGTCAAGACCAATACCTTCAAATAAGCCTTTCAAGTAACAATGAACAATTTAGCATCTACAACATCAATAAAATAACCAAATCAGGCCCTCCTTCTAGCATCAAAATGTTGAGTGGTAATTTTATCCAATTGCAAAACCACACTCACAGTTAGAAATTTTGATTAGAAAACCCTCTCTTGCAAAGAAATAGAAATTTCTCCAAGGTTCCTTTTACTTAATGTGTGCTTGTATGATTATGAAAATGTGTCAAATAAGTGCTAGAATACCTTAGTGATTTGCAAGCAACTATTAACAAGGGGCTTGTGTTGGTATTATTTTATTATGTTATGCTATTGATTGTTCATGAAACTTAAAAGAAAATAAAATGTAAATGTGATTGGCCCTCATATGACCATGATGAAAAGTGATTTAATTCATTTTATCTTGGAGTGTTTTAGGTATATTTTATCTTCCTTTGTTAAGCAAATTTTAACAAATTTTATCTTTTTTTTAAACCTTGTTTTGAGAATGAAAGAAAAGACTAAAATCTATCTCTGAAATATGAACATGAAATGATGAGTGGATTCATTTTATCCTGCTTTGAGCATGAAAATAAAATAAATCTACATGACTAAATTTGAAACGTAGTAGCCTTTGAAATGCCATATAAATTACTCCCTTTAGTGAAATTGTAATTTTCATAAAGGGAAGTTAATTTATTGCTTGAAAAACAAAAGTGCAAAGCTTGAAATTTTACTCTCCTTCAAAATGTGAAATCATGTAAAGCTTTTGAAATTACAAAATTCCCTTTTAAAATGTGAACTTTATATAATTTTAGAATTTCAAATTTCTTTCAAAATAAAATTGAGATTACTTAAAATAAAACTTTAAAGCTTAATATTGGAATCCGTGCATCTATTTTTGGAATTTTATTATTTTTGTATTTTTTATTTTATTTACAAAATTAAAAATAATAATAAATATAGAAAAATAAAGGGAAATAAAATGAAATAAAAAAGCTATAGAAACTCTAAAATTTCACACAGACCCTGCAAACGTCAGTATCTTGCATAAAACAAATATTAATATGATCTTAAATTCATGCAATCCAACATTTAATGTGGTGCAATATTCTAAGGGAAAGGTGCAACATATTAAAAATTAGAGATGAGTCTACCATTAACATGCATAAAAACTCATTTAATTTCCAATATATTGATAATAAATATTTACAATAAAACTCCAATACAAATACAGAATACCAACTTCCAATGGCATCAATGGTGAAATGGGGCAGTTCAACAACTTGGGAGAAGAAATTTCCAGATAAACCCAGTTCCAAATGTCCTTGTTTCCAACCTGCAATTCTGCCCAAAAAGCTTCGACCTATTTTCTGTGTTTCAATGCAATATTTAAAACTTATCATTTTCATTTCTCCCTTCACTTAATTTTCTAATGCCTCTACTAATGCATCTATTTTCTTTTCATTTTATTTCCTCAATTCTTGGCTTTTCACCTTTTGTCCTCTTTCTATTCGTATTGTAACTGCAATGCCACAATTCTTCAAAAATGCTCTTACATGTAATGAAATATTTCATTATTCTTCCATGCTGCTTGTGCTATGACAAAATGTCATAAGTACCACCAACTAGGGTCTTCTAATAAATAAAGTCCTTTGTCTTCATATAGCATAAACTAAAATGGACTAGTTGGTAATGTCAGTAACGTCTTTTAATGTAAAATTGGAGTGATTTAATGTGTATATGTCTTGTCCATTGGCATTTACATATTATCGAATCCATATGAACCTCTACACATCGCTAGCCATGCATGGCTACTTGCACACCTTTCATATCTCTGTTGTCCTTATTCGAATACTTCATTGTCATTAACTACCAAACTTATCATGCGATTGCATGTAATATGTTCTCCTTCGGTCTCAGATAATGATAACTCCAAATTATAAAATAAACCACCATAGAAAACATGTCCATCCTCTTTAATTTACTTTTAAATAACAAAAGAATTTTCATTTTTTATTTAGTCTTTGAATACCTTTGAACGTCTCCCATGCTGAATTATGACTGTGTTACGACATTGTTATCCCTTTGCTATCGCATTCTCCCAAGACTTATTCGATGCTAACAATCCATTTATTTTTGTGTAGGCTTCTTCAGTGTATCCTCACTATGTAACTTCAATGACGATTCCTCGATTTCATATCATTGTCTCAGGCTTCATTCGCATGATCGCGCATGATCGTCTATTTCACGATAACTATTGAACGAAGAACATTGTGGGTGATCACTTCTTCATTACACAATGTTACTACTCCTTGTTGTGGCCATTGCACAATGTACCCCAATTTGGGGACCCACTCAAAATTTTGGTATTTTTTGTTCTTTGTTTTATCCAATTTTGCTCGCATCAAGGTCTTTGAAAATTTGCTTTCACTTTGAAATTATTGACATCTTTGCATCTTGAAGGTTTGAATTTAGTTGTAATGCTTTGAATTGAATATTTTTGATTATTTGCATCTTAATTGCATTATCTCAAATCAAATAATTTTGTTAAAATTATTTTTAAATGTTTTCAAAGGTTTAAATAATTAAATTTTATTTTAGGGTTATTAAAATTTTATCATTTTTACTTAAAAATTAATGCAAATTTGAAATGGACATATCTTGAGCTCGACAAATCCGTTTGAGATCATTCAAAACTTGGTAGAAAGATATTGATTTTCTATTTCTAATGGTACCAAACTTACATGATTTAAGATGTCAATTTCACCCAAAAATAGCAATTTACTATAGCAACTTGAGAACTTTAAAATATCATATCTCATGAACCGTGATAAATATTTGGATGATCTCAACAATTTTGAGCACCCTTTTGGCCTATTTAGATGCATGGAAATTTTCATTAAAATGTAAGAACTTTGAATTTTGATTCAATTTTGGGCAAAAGGAAAGTTACGAAGGAAAATAAATAATAAATAAAATAAAGGTTGGCTTTGTCTTAATATTATGATGAATATGTTATTACGTAGGTAATACAAGGGTTGGAGAGAATAGTTATAAATTCATTCCCGAAATGAATTGAAAACTGAACAAACTAAAAATTGTAATTATAAATACACATGAATACTCAAGGATAAGGGTCGGAAGATTTTTGGAGAAGTGGAAGAGAAGAATAGAAGAAGGATTTTCCAAAGGTTTCCTCCCTAGTTGCACAGAGAAGTTTTTCATCCATAGAGAATTGATGTGAGGTATTTCGAAGTTGTATTTATTGAATATTTTTATGAACAATATTATTGAGTTATTTAATGGAACATATGCATGTTGATGGTAGTTTCATTATTAATAATTTAGTATATTGATTGTTTCCTTTTGAATATTGCACCATATTTAATCTAGACTGTGTAAATTCTAGTTAGATTAAATTAGGTTAATTTTTTGGAATATTTCCTTCTGCAAATTCTGGATGGAATATTGAAGTTTTTGTAACCTACATTTAATTTATGTTTCATTTTTATTTATATTTCCCAAATTCCTTGGATCATAGCCCAACATGGAGTCCATCCATAAATGGACCAACAAATCCTGGTTCTCGGTTGGATCTATGGAACTGGTAGTGCTCCCTAGATGATTTTTCATGATTCGATTAAAATATCTTGTAGACTTCTAATGGATTATCATAGGTGGACCTTAGTTATTCGAATGAAGAGATATATTCCTCTAGAAATAGGGGGTGGACTTCGACCCTACAACTCAGAACATCAATTTTTCTCTAATCCGGGTCCGTATTCTTGGCCTCTTGGTCTAGTTCTAGCATGAAGACATCATTCATGGCATAGCGATAAGTATTGGGAAATTGATCTCTTTCGATCCACCAACCAGATCTAGGATGTATGATAAGCTCATTTATGCATCAATGCCAACTTAGACATAGATATTTCATCTTCTATCAACCTCATCTCCAAGGTCTGTATCTTTTCTCAAACTATTAAATACGAAAACAAACCTACTTTTTGCAACCTCTATTCTAAACAAGGTCATTTAAACTCCTAGTGCCCTTCCAAACCTCCCACCATATTTTCTCAAAAGAGTCATCGTTCCTCTAAAATTGGTCATTCCTATTTTCCCTATCCCAACCTCAAACATCCTATATCCCCTTCTACGACCCCTCACTAGGAGATGAATCCCTATGGACCTGTCAGTCAGACCTCTTCCCTCCTGACAACCCGTTTATCCCAATGTCTAACTATTTCTCCCCCTTGTCCACCATTGACCCTCCCTCTGAACCATCTAAACCTATATACAATTTCCCTCTATGCCCTCCATCCTCCCCTCCCTCCCCACAAAGGACCTCAACCTCTCCTATAAGTCTTCCCATTTTCCCTAGCCCCACCTCCCCCAGCCCTTCTCCCACCCACTCTTAGCAGAAAACAATGGCTGATGTAGGACTATGAAAAAGAGGGATCACCCTTTACCTTAGGATATAAAAATAAGGTAAGCCTCATATGAAGTTGCAAATGGTACCCAAATCACTCTCATAGGGTCTTCCATGCTCTTAGATTCTTAATGATAGAACAAAAATAATCTTTCTCTCTTGCTCGAAAGAGGGAAGAAAACATTGTCAAGAGTTTCCAAATGAATGTCCTCTAATGGAATGTGAGAGATCTCAATGGATGAAATAAGCAACACTCAGTTAAGTCCATGGGGAGAGAACATAGACCCACCATTATTCTACTCCAAGAAACCAACCTTTATTCTTAGGATATTTCTTGTATTTCAAATTACATTTAGAGGGACTTTGCATCCTATTTTAGTCCAGCCAGTGGAGCTTTTGGGGGATTGTTGTTCCTATGGGACCCAACCAAGGTCAATAGAATAGTGTTTTATACAGATGAGAGCTCTATTAATATCCTATTCTTCAACAAAGAGGATGGGTTCCTATGGGTCCTATCTAACATTTATGCTCCTAATTCTCCTTCTCGAAGGAACCTGTTATGGAACTCTCTTAGCCAGTTAAGGGATGTCTTCTCTTTAGAAGCCTGGATTCTGAATGGAGAGTTCAAATCCCCCATATTCCTCTCTAATAAAAAATGAGGGTCTCCAATCATTGAGAGTTCCTATGAGTGCTTTGCAAACTTTGTTGATAGCAATGAACTGATGGACATCAGTCTTAGAGGGCCAAAATACACTTGGAGCAATCATAGGAAAGGTGACCAGCTGATCTAGATACGCCTTGATCATGTCCTCATTTCCAACAATGCCATCCCAAAATTTGGCAATGCCACTATGCGATCTCTATCCAAAACTAGATATGAAAACAATCCTCTTTTTCTAGATAGTTATCCTCATGCCCCCATTTTCAAATTCCTCTTCATATTTGAATCCATGTGGCTCCATGATCCTAACATTAGATCCTTAATCTCCCAATGGTGGGCTTGACCCTTTCATGGATCCAAAATATCTCAAGTGAGCAATAAATTATGGCATGTGAAATACAATCTAAAATGGTGGAACAAAGAAGTTTTCAGGAATATTTTCTACAAAAAACAGCAAATCCAGTCCCAGCTTAGAGATATTGAAATCACTATGCAAAATGGAGAACCTGATCCCACTCTTCAGGACTCATAAAGGATCCTCCTCTCCGATTTCCATAACATCCTAAAAAGCGAAGAAGTCTTTTGGAAAAAAAATCTAGGTTTACCTAGCTCAAAGAAGGTGATTCAAAAATGAATTTCTTCCATGCCACAATGATGAGACACAGGGGAAGTAACAGGATCAAGAAGCTAGTTCAGTAGGATGGTGAGGTAGTCACGGACATTTAGGAAATCAGATCAAAGGTAGTTAATTTATTCAAAGAGCTGCTTGGCCCCTCTCCCAACTATGATCAACAAAAATTTTCAAACCTTCTTTGAAATATCCCTAGGTTAGTAACTACAGATTAGAATCAAAGTTTAATCAAAGCCCTCAGTGCTGAAGAAATTTGGACTATTGTTTTCTCTAAGCAAGGAGGTAAAGCTCTAGGTTCGGATGGTTTCCCCCCATTTTTTCCAATGCTTCTGGTACATCCTGGGTCTATATGTGGTCTTTGCCATCCAACAGATGCAAAACTATAAGGAAATCCCAAGGGACATCAAATCCACCTTCTTAGCTCTCATCCCTAAAGTAAACCAGGCCTGCACCCTCTCCAAATTTTACCCCATAAGCTTGTGCAAGGTTCTATACAAAATCCTCACCAAGGACCTAGCTACTAGGCTCAAGCTTATCCTTCCCTGCATCATAAGCCCTGAATCAGGGTATCTCTGTCCAAGGAAGATAAATCACTAACAACATCATCACCATCCACGAGCTTATCCATTCCATTTCCTTGAGTGGTCAAGTGGGCTTCCTCCTGAAGCTTGATATGAAAAAATCCTTTGATAGAGTCTCTTGGTATTTCTTGTCCTTCTCAAATTTGGCTTCCATTTAGTTTGGATTGATTTTATCAAAGGTTGTGTTAATTCTGCAAATTTTTCTATTCTTGTGAATGGCTCCCTTGCAGACTACTTCAAGAACTTCAAAGGCCTCATACAAGGAGACTCCCTCTCCCCTTTCTTGTTCATAATTATTTTTGAAGCTCTTGGGAGGGATCTTAACCATTCTTACCTTGAAGGTACCATCTCTGGCATAAAACTTGCTTCCTCTCTCCAGGCCATATCCCACTGGTAGTTTGTTGATGACTGTGGGTAGCAAATCCACCTCCCTAAAGAAGTGATAAAGAGGATATACCTATTTTTAACAGTTTTGATAATTTTGATAGTTTTGGCAAAACATACAGAGCAGGAGTAAAACGTACAAGGAGGAAGCAAAATGTACAAAATAGAAGGTAAAATGTACAAGGCATAGTATAATGTGGATGAAATGCAATTTGAGTTGTAATTGTGAATGAATTTGATAAATAATGTAATTAGACTTAGTAAAAGGGTGTAATTAAGATTTCCGTTATACATGGGCATTTGTGAATAAAAAATTGCCTCAAGAACCGCTTGGAACAACCTTGGAATATATTATATAAGGCCCCATTTCAATTTCATAAGTATGGTATGATGAGTCTAATTATTGAATGCATCTATCTGATAATTATGTAGAATTACTGGTTTATTATGTATCCTTGTGGAAGTTATTAGTGATTGCAATGTACTATTGAAGAATAATGAATGAAGAATTACATTGCATAGTATTCTCTCATGTATTGTACAATTATGTAATTATGGATTAGTGTTTTGCAGTATCTGATTATTGCATGTTACTTTTCTGTTTGTGGATGATGTTAATACACTATTACGAGTAATGGAAATGAATCACCACTGGTGTAAGAATTGGAAGTGATATATGAGGAATTTTCATCTAGATCGATATCTTGGGAGCTGTTGTATGATTTTTGGATATTTCCATTATGAAGAACTTTCTCAAACTGTAAGGACAAAACTTGCATGTTGGTATAGATGGAGTAATTACCACTCTAGAACTTTTTAAAACTTGTATGGGAGAGATTGGTATATAAGAGTATCCAATTTGGCACATTTTTGAACTTTTATTTCATACAAATCATACACCAGACGTGCTACAAATCATACAAAATAACTTTATCCGATTTGGTAGTTTAGGTGATTGAAGGAAATTTACCCGATTTGGTAATTTTGGCAAATTGAACAAATTAGTTACAAAACTGTGTATGACAGCTTATAAAATCGAATCTAAAGGATTGAATCAGTGTCAAATAATACAAGCCCTAACACTGTACAATTTGAGGTCATACAATTATATGATTTGAATTCATACAAGCTATTTTGTGGTTGCATATTAATTGTTGTGAAGACTGTACGGTTGTATGATTTGGGTGTTTGAAAAAGGATAGTAAGTTGATCATTCTAAGCTCTTGATAATCACATCCCCACTAGGAATACTACACCTCTATGCTACATTTTATGTTGTTGCCATAGTGGGATGGACCCATTACCATTTGATAGGTTGTGCCAATGTGTCTACATTGTTAGTTTCACAATGACACTGAGAGGGGGGGTGAATCAGTGTGGCTCTTTATAGCTTAAAACTTCAACTCTTAAAGACAAAACAATTAAAACTTAAAACCACATAAAGCAAATATAACAAGAGAGCATCACACAACATAAGATGTATCGAGGTTCACCAAATTTGGCTACTCCTCAAAAATTGACTGTTTGGACTCTCATCCAAATCCAGCCTTTGCAAAATACCAATTTTACAATCAATTTACTAGCACCAACTGGAAGGAGCACCAACACCTGATTTATCTATACCCATAGAAAGGAGCACCAACCCCTGATTTATCTGCACCAATAGAAAGGAGCACCAACCCCTGATTCCAAGCACCAACTCGGACTACAATTTTGCAACTATAAGATTGACATAAAAATGCCTTCGCTTATACAAGACCCTGACTAGTCTTTTGCTAACCCAACTTCTCTCGCTATTCACCAAAACACCACGCACACTCATGAATATGCTTGCTGCACTTTTATGTCCCTCTTACAGCCCTCTTGCTGCGCTTCTTACTACACTCTTACGGATCTCTCACGACCCTCTTACGACCCTCTTCCAACCCTTTTTTGTAGCTCTTTTTCTACTTTTCACAGCTTACTAATTCTCCATGCAGACCTCCTTTTATAACAAAGTTTTGACTTTTCTCTGTAACTGCATCTGTAACTGTCGTACCGAATTTAGTTAACTCTTCTTATTTTAGCTACGTGATCTTCTTCTATAACTACACCTGTAATTGTCATACCGACTTTAGTTAACTCTTCTTATTTTAGCTACATGATTTTCTTTTGTAACTGCACCTGTAACTGTTGTACCGACTTCAGTTAACTGTCACATATCTTATTTCGACTGGGTTCTCTTCTTAGCTCGCATCAAAGCGACCTGTCGTGAAATCGCAACACTTTTGCCTCTTTGTCCTCTTCTCGGACTTGTACCCATGAACACACAACATGTCGCGATATCGCGACACTTTCATCTTCATACTCTTCCTCTTTACTTTTGTCACGATATCGCGACACTTCTGCTTTCTTACTTTCTCTCTCCTTCTTTAGTCACAAAAATGCGACATGTGATATCGCGAAACTTTTTCTCCTTTGCTCTTTCTCTTGCCTTCGGTTCGTGAAAAACCCGACATGTCATGATATCATGACATTTTTTTCCTTAGCTCTTTCTCTTGCCTTCGGGTCGTGAAAACCCGACATGTCGCGATATCATGACATTTTTTCTCCTTAGCTCTTTCTCTTGCCTTTGGGTCACGAAAACTCGACATGTCGCGATATCACGACACTTTTTATCCTTAGCTCTTTCTCTTGCCTTTGGGTTATAAAAACTTGACATGTCGTGATATCACGACACTTTTTATCCTTAGCTCTTTCTCTTGCCTTCGGGTCACAAAACCCGACATGTCGTGATATCGCAACACTTTTTCTCCTTAGCTCTTTCTCTTGCCTTCGGGTCACGAAAACCTGACTTGTCACGATATCGCGACACTTTTTCATCCATGCAAACTTCCTTGCAATATGTCACGAAATCGTGGCACTTTTTCGTTCATACAAACTTCCTTGCAATATGTCGCAAAATCGCGACACTTTTTCGTCCGTACAATCTCTCTTGCAATATGTCACAAAATCGTGACACTTTTTCTTTCGGACTCTCTCTCCTACAATATGTCATGAAATCATGACACTTTTTCTTCCGTACAATCTCTCTTGCAATATGTCATGAAATTGTGACACTTTTTCTTTCGGACTCTCTCTCTTGCAATATGTCACAAAATCACGACACTTTTTCTTCCGTACAATCTCTCTTGCAATATGTCACGAAATCATGACACTTTTTCTACTTGCATTTTTCTTTTCCAACATGTCACGAAATCATGACAGTTTTGCTTGCTTGAGCTTTCTCTCCGAACATGTCACGAAATCACGACAGTTTTTCTTGCTTGCGCTTTCTCTCCAAACATGTCGCAAAATCACGATAGTTTTGCTTGCTTGCGCTTTCTCTCCGAACATGTCATGAAATCGTGATAGTTTTTCTTGCTTGCGTTTACTCTCCGATCATGTCATGAAATTATGACAGTTTTGCTTGGTTGCACTTTCTCTCTAAACATGTCATGAAATCATGACAGTTTTGCTTGCTTGCACTTTCTCTCCGAACATGTCGTGAAATCGCGACAGTTTTTGCTTGCTTGTACCTTCTCTCTGAACTTGTCACAAAATCGCGATAGTTTTGCTTGCTTGCACTTTCTCTCCGAACATGTCATGAAATAGCGACAGTTTTGCTTGCTTGCGCTTTCTCTCCGAACATGTCACAAAATCATGACAGTTTTTGCTTTCTTGCGCTTTCTCTCCGAACATGTTGCGAAATCGTGATAGTTTTGCTTCCTTGTGAATTTCTTTTGATTTTTAGCATATGGGCCACTTCGATATTTTGGAGAATCACTGTACATACCCTGAAGAATCTCTTAACTCCTACTCTGAAGAACCTCTTAACTCCTGTTCACTGCATCAACCGATATGTCTGACTGTGTTGACAACAATGACAATATTGTTCATGCACCTTGCTCAACAATCTCCCCCTTTGGAATTTTTGGCAACACACGTGCAATTTCCTGTAATTCTTCTCCCCCTTTGACAATAATACCAAAGGGCTACTACAGACTCCCCCTGAGTCCATGCACAACATTCTCAGACACACGTTATTATAGTTAGCAAAACTTACAAATATGAGCAAAAAAGATAAGCAAATATATATAAATGCTCCCCCTGAGAATGTGGTCCCGATAGCTAGTTAGTTCTTGGGAAGCATGACCACTCCCAAATTATTGTGAAGGTATCCGCTACTGACTGGTGGACCTCTCTCCAATTGTTATATTATAGAAGACTTTGTCTCTTTGCTGCATTGATTGGTGGACCTCTCTCCACTTGAAGAATCCTCACTCAGATCTATCTTCAACTGTGTTGGTTGTTGGATCTCTATCCATTGGGACTCTATCCTCTGTACTCTGTCAATAGGCTCACACAAAACCTATCCAATGTTGAATAACAAGCTCATACAAAACCTGTTCAAATTTGCTCTAGAAATATGTCCCAACACTATCCTCAAATATTTCCCAAAGGCCTTCTCGAAGGCTCAATCAATCATGCTCAAGTAGTACTCAAAATGAACTCAACAATGAATGGCAATCTCAAATCAAATCCACTTCATAGAAGCATAAAGAGAATTGTTAGAGACTTAAAATGTTCTAACCTCAATCTCAACTCAACATAGAATGATGGTGTAGATTAAAGATACAACGCCAAACATAAATAAAGAAATCACAATAAAGGAATGCATAACAGTTGTACAAAATGAATGATTTTTATTAATCAATGGAGTTTAGAAACTCCTTTTAAGTACAACAGGGACTGTAACCCTTTTCGTGATACAAAGTTACAATTTGTGCTAGGGTTCTCCGAAACCCTAGGCGGCACAATGTGGTGGCGTCTCCGAAGAATGTATCCTTAACCTCAACGAGAATGAGTGGGCTTCGTTGTATCCTTTGGCTCGGACCACTCCCGGCTTAAGCATTGCTATCAACAAATCGGATCTACCACTAGAATCCTGCACACATTAAAATTATCAAAGAGTTAGAAACTAATAAGAGGGCTCCACTTGTGTGAGCCCTCAGAAACAGTCTAAAACCCTAGATTTATGAAATAAAAATAAACAGAATGCAGAATTCAACAGTAGATTAATACATAAAGAAAGATTACTTGCTTTAGACGAATCTATACCTTTTCCTGTTAACGCGGCGAGACCAGGCGGCGGCGATGGATGCGGCGAAAGGGTTTAGTTCAGACTTAGGGCCGTAGAAGACTCGGATTAACAGCAATAGCCAACTCCAGACTTAGATAGGGAAGATAAGTAGGTTTAGCCGAAGAGATAGATAGGGTTTGAGCCATCAAGGTGACTCAATTTATAATCTACTCTTAGGGCACACTTTAGGGTTTTAACGACACTTTGAACGTGTGGCTAAGATTAAAGTGGATCCAAGGGTAGAGAATAAATCTAGGTTGTGAAACGGATTAAGATGGATGGACGGATGAGATTAAATGAAGGATGGACGGCTCAAATTAAATCACTTAAACTTTATTTATATATATATTAAAATATATTAAAATATTAAAATATATATATAAATATTAATTTAAATAAATTTGGGGATGAAAAATGGCGGGAAAAGTGAAATTGGGCCAAATAATGGTGGGAAAGTGTGGATTTGGGCCAAATAATGGCGGGAAGGATGGATGAGTTGACACGTGGTGTAGCGGAGGAAGGTATAGATGACTTACAAGTGGCTGGATTTTGGTGTCTACCAGATGCCCCTTTTTGAGATGCTTTGTGTGAAGACACAATGTAGCACAAAAACTTAAGACACCTGAAAAGCTGGATCAGACGCAACTCTCTCTCAAGACTAAAGCACAACTTTGAAGACCAAAGAATAAAAGAATATTTAAAATTTTTCAGCTTACCCCCTCAATTGGCGAGCGAGAATGGTTCTCACAAGCCAATTGGAAGAAATTCGGAAGATAATGAACCGTTTTTGCCCCAACGGTGAAAAAAGGGTTGGTGCATGCACCATCTGTTTATGTCCCAACAGAAAAGGGGTTGGTGTACAAACCAGAAAAGAATATGATTGAAGACGATATGAGTGATGTGAAAGATGGACCGTTTTCTGCCCCAACGGTTATAAAGGGATTTTGCCAAATTGTAAATTCCATGATCATGTAAGATGAATTCCACTATAGGAAAATTAGAAATTGATAACGGATGCCCCAACTCCTGTGTGTGAATCCATACTGTTGATGAAATTGCCTTGTTGGCGCCATTGATATGGAGAGATGAAAGATGCATGAAAGAGTCCGAACTCAGAGATGCTCCTAGTGATTGTATGGATAATTCCTCGGGTCGGAACCAATCAACCTAGGTAGCCACAATCTCTAGCAAGACTTAAAATAATGACGATATGAAAGATTGTCCATGTTTAAGGCCCCATGAACTAGGCCATCAATGACAAGCTGTTGAGCAAATTAATCTTGGTATGAGGTCACTTGAAAAGTAGAATACCCAAAATTGATTTCCAATTTTCAAGCAATTGAAATAATTGATGATGATAAATGGTAAGTGTCCTTATGGTGGTTTAATCCTCTTACCGAATTGCATGGATTCAAATCGCTGCAATCGCCAAGGTGATAGAATATACCACTAGATACGAGGTTTACTTTAATTTGATTTGGCAAAAATATGCATGATGAAAGAAGAATGAATGAAATTGACGATAGATCAGAAGAATTGATGAATGTGGTTAATTTTGTGAAGGTTTTGAATATTTTTAACCCAATTTGTAAAACAATGATGAATGATGCGCTTTTTGAGAGAAATGACAAAATTTGTGTCTAAAGCTGTTGTAACCTTCACAAAATGTTTTATTATGATAAGAAGAATGGATGAATGCAATTTGATGAAATTTGGAGGAGGTAAGCTTCAATTTTGTAAGTTTTGTTCCTTTATTCAATCTCGACACCAAACGTCGGTCTGCGTTTGTGGTTGGCAGAGACGCCCGTCGGTGTTTAGGCGCTCTGCAGACGCAGGACTACGTCTGAATCCGCCATGAAATGCCCTACTGCGTTTCAGGGCACCAAAATCAGCTATTTAAACAGTTTTAGCGAGAATTTCGCTCATTTGTGCGTTCGAGCTTAAGAGAAGTGCGTCTGAGGGAGTGGAGTGAAGTGGAGTGAAAGGTTGTGTGGGAGAGTGAAGCACGCGGGAGCTATGGCGGAGATGGGAGCGGACGCGCCAGTGCAGCCAGGTGAGGTATTTGTTCATTTAAGCAAGTACTTATTATGTGTTTTTTTTTTGGAAAAATTTGTAACAAATTTTTGTTTTGTTGTTTTGCAGCTTAGGGTGTTAGAGGCACGACACCGATTCTCCCCTATCATTTCGGGGATGAGGAGGTCGTTGTCCCAGGCAGACTGGGAGATATTGGATGCAGTGGGGCTAGCGGAGGCAGCCCGGTTGGAGGTAGTTCGGGCGGATGAGGGGTACCTCTCGGCTTTGGCCGAGAGGTGGGATCCAGATCGGGGGACGTTCCAGCTCCGGCTGGAGAGATGACGGTGACGCTTGAGGATGTATACCGCATCCTCAAGGTGCCCGTGGAGGGGCGCGGGTGGAGGTTGGACGAGATAGGGCCACGGAGATGGCCAAGGTGTTTGGGGATGAGCTGGAGGGAGATCCGGACGGAGAGCGGGGGATCCCATACTTGGCCATGTATACGGCCAAGGAGTTGGGAGCGGTGGAGGCTACGACGATGTTCGTGTTGGCCAACATTGTGGCCCAGAACAGCATCGGGTGCGAGGTTCCCATGGAACTTGATGGGTGTAGTGAGCGAGATGCTCACTAATAGGGTAGTGTATGCCTAGGCGCCCGCTTTATTGGTGCAGGTGTACCGGGAGTTGTATGAGGTTCGGAGACGGGGCCGAAAGGGCCTGGGTTGCAGTGTGGTGCTCCAGTGCTGGGGCTGGGAGCACTTCAGAGTGGCCCGATCGGAGGGGTTGCCATGGGCTCACTGGGACGTGAGCCAGGCTTATGGTAGGAGATGGCCAGTGGCGGAGGAGAGACAGTCGAGCCGCCCCGTGAGATCGGGGCAATGGTATAGGAGACTATGGGCAGACTTGACAGATGTTCGAGTCATTTGGAGGCCCTGGCGGGAGGCGAGGTGGATCGGGGATGGAGAGCACTTGAGATGGGTGCGATAGGCCAGATGGGTAGTAGGGCAGAGCCACGATGAGGTAGAGTACATACAAATGTATCGAGTACTCCACCGGGTCGGATTGAGCGAGGATGTCCCCGGTGAGCCGGTGCGCTATCGGAGGCACGGATCGAGAGGGGATTTGTCGTGTGCCGAGCCATGGAGGGAGGCGAGAGGACGATGAGGACATGGAGATCCCCGACGTGGACGACGTCGGGGTGACAGCTGAGTATGCGGCATGGATGGCCATAGAGCCGAGGTGGGAGCCACCATTGGTGGCTGGTGGAGCCGAAGAGCCCGAGGCTGGGGCTGGAGAGGGCGAGGGAACCGTGGAGGTTCCCAAGCGTAGGTAGGGTCCCCGCCTTCGATCTGACAGTCGAAGGCGAAAGGGGAAGATGGCACGGTAGGCTTCGGGAGCGGAGATGATGGGGAGGATGGCGGAGAGGGCCTAGGAGAGGCTAGGGAGGTACCCCCTAGCGGGCACGAGAATGAGCTGGCGCAGCTGCAACAGCAGATAGCGGAGCGCGATGCTATGCTAGCTACTCGGGATGAGAGGATAGCTCGGTTGGAGAGCGAGGGGAGCGGGATGCCCGTTAGTTGCTCGGGAGGAGAGGATGGCCCAGTTGCGGGCGGACTTGGATGGAGCGACCGGGGTGCCCCGGGATGACGGGGTGACGAGACTCCGGGCGAGCTAGCGGAGCGGGAGCGACGGCACGGGATAGACATAGCTAGGCTTAGGTCTAGGACTCGTTACATTGAGGCTCCGGAGGACACATTGTTTAGGCATCACATTGTGTTGCTTGATCCTCCATCCTCCTCTGTCTCTAGGCGTAGTGAGTCTAGGCACACCACTAGGTCTAGGGCTCCTACTAGGTCTCAGGGGTCCTCTTTTGATGGTTAGCTTAGTGCTTAGATGCACTCTTTATGAGCCTTGGTGCTCTATTGTATATTGTAGCCTTTTGGCATTCATTGTACGGTTTGACCTTTATACATATATATATACATGGCTTTTATTTATTTGGTGTTTTACTCTCTTTTGTGTGAATGCCTATGTTTTTGTGATGCATGTTTTTATATGTTTTAATGTTTTTGATGCATATGTGATGGAATGGAATGCAAACTTATAGATGATTAATGCGAGACTAAGTATATAACGGGGGGTATACAAATCTTTATTGATTAATGAAGGGTGAGTATGGAGATAGACTAAGTAAATGAAATATGCACTAAGAAGCACTCATACTTTTAGATAGTTAGATTTAGCCAATGTTATCATAATTGTTTAATCGGGGGCACCGAACTTGGTGGCTTGTGAATGGATGACGTATGGAATGACATGAATATGGAAGAAGATATGGAGGGTGATATGGAGGTTGATATGGAAGACTGTTTTACAAAGACTCAAACATGCTAGTGGTATCAAACAAACTTACTAACACTTGCCTAATTCAACTAGGACCAAATGTGTGTGCATGCGAGTTCATTAACCAAATCCGAAGCATGGTAGTGACTCTAGGCAATCAAAAACCTGTGTGTGTGCAAGTGTGTTCATTAACCTCATCTTGCATAAATTAGGTAACCCTGTTATGGAGAAGACCCCGAAGCTAGTTTGTCCGTATGAGCATTCGGAGGTCTCTTTTGAGGAGAGACATGTCGCCACGCAATGAGTATACTCCACTGCCAGTCAAGCGTCTATAGCCCCGGTGAAGGTTAACTCCATAGTCCATGTTGTTTTTGACCTTTGTAAGCCTTTGGGATGACTACCTATCCGTCGATTGGACAAGTAGTACGATCCTTACAACTTATTTGGGATCGGTGGTGTGTGAAAAATGTTCATTTCCTTAGAGCTTTGGGGAATCGGATTCTCAACCGAAGTATGATGAGAATTTTACCCTATCCTTACTACTCTGTTTATATTTATATTTTGTGATTGCTTGTGATAGTGGTAAGAACCACTATTTTATGGACTATGTTTGCATGATAGGACAAACGAGGATTACCCTTTTCACTTCAAGGCACAACCCAAGGATGGTGTTATCTCTCTTTGACACAAGATGTTTTTAAGATGTGAAAATGTGATAGGTTCAAGACCGCTTTTGAAATCATTTCCCAATACTCAAGATTTTATTTAGTGTAATTTGTGATATGGCCCTAGAGAACTTTGACATGCATTTCGAAGTTTGCTTAAAACACTAGGAATGGGTGAGTGGTTGAAAACATTTTGGCAATGTAAATATGTGCAAATGGAAAATGGGTGTACGAATGACAATTCGGTTTGATGGATTTTATGAAGGTGCCCCTGATTAAGGCAACATGACTTTTGCTTGACCAAATTTTATATCCAAAAGATAGAATGGTCTCTAACATGATATGCAACTATGGCTGAAAATGAAATGTTATGGTTTTCAATGAGATGTATGCACATGAAATGCAATGTTTTTGAATGAGATGTATGCAACTAACAATGAAATGCAAATTCTTTTTATTTTATTTGTTTTTTTTTTTTTTGTTGTACAAGCCATGTATATATGTACATATAAAATTCAAACTATGCGTAGAATGCCCTCAAGTGTATAACATTAAGTGGTTCGGGTTCTTCCTCTCCCTCTAAACTGGCAAGTCTATAAGTTCCATTACCCACTCTTTCGGTGACCATATATGGACCTAACCAATTAGCCGCGAATTTATCTCGAAGATGCGGCAATGCATTGGTGTTTTGTTGATTCTCTTTAAGGACAAGATCCCCTACTTGAAATTCTCTTAGATGAACTTTGGCATTGTAAGCACGTTTCAATCGGTCTTGATAAACTCGCAAATGCTCTAAAGCATTGATTCGTTTTCATCTATGAGTGTGAGTTGATCAAGACGTGCTTGTCTAGCAGTATCATCATCGATAAATTCCTGCAAAGAAATTCGCAAGGAAGGGATCTCGAGCTCAAGAGGCATGATTGCTTCAGCTCCATAGACCAAAGAAAATGGCGTTGCCCCAATGGGAGTTATGATGCTTGTTACGTAAGCCCATAATGCTAAGGGGATTTGTGTATGCCAATCTTTATGATTTTCTTTAACAAGTTTCTTAAGAATAGCAATTATGGTCTTATTGGAAGCTTCAACTTGTCCATTGGCTTGTGGGTAGTAAGGAGTTGAGAAACTATGTTGGATATTATACTTTTCGCAAAGAGCTCGAACATCCTTATTCTTAAAAGACTTGCCGTTATCAGAAATAATTTTAGAGGGAATACCAAAACGACAAATGATATGGTGAAGTATAAACTCCACAATTCTAGGACCTATCGATCCTGGTTAGAGGAATAGCTTCAACCCACTTTGTGAAGTATTCGGTGGTTTGTAATGATGAAAGTATGTTGTCCTGAAGAGGCGGGTGAAATCTTGCCAATTAAATCGAGACCCCATTGTGAGAAGGGCCAAAGGCTTTGGATGGGCTGTAAAACTTGTGATGGTATATGGGTTAAATTAGCGTGTTCTTGACACTTTTTACATTGTTTAACATATTTGCAACAATCTTGTTCCATAGTGGGCCAATAATACCCCATACGTAAAATACGCTTCGCAATGGCCATTCCACTAAAATGACCACCACAAGTACCATCATGGGCTTCAGCAATAGCTCTATGTGTTTCACCTGCTTCTAGACAGCGGAGGAGTACTCCATCATATCCACGTTTATACAACACATCCCCCAAAAGAACAAAACGAGCTGCCTTTTGCTTAAAACAACGGTGGGCAGTTCGAGACAAATCAGATGGGAGTGTTCCAAACTTGAGGAAGGCTACTATCTCACTAGACCAAGGCTCATATGGATCCGAATGGATAAAGCAAACATCTTTTCATCCTTAGACTCAGCACGGACAATTGCAGACTTAGAGATTGTGGAAATGATTAGGGGTTGTACCTCTCCAAGGGAGTCCTTTGGAATCAATGATCCAAGAGAGGCCATGGCATCCGCAAATCTATTAGTCGAGCGAGGCAAACTAGTGATCTCATACCAATCAAACTTAGAGAGCAACTTCATTGCTACATCATGATAAAGCTTAATGGTAGGTTCTTTGGCTTGGTATTCTCCTGTAATTTGTTTAACCACGAGTTGAGAATCCCCAAATATCCGAATACGCTTAATGCTCATAGCTATGGCTGATTGAAGACCTAAAATTAAGGCTTCATACTCTGTTGTATTATTGGTGCATTGGAAGTCTAGTTTGAATGATAAAGGGATGGGAATCCCTTGAGGTGTATGAAACACAACTCCAGCGCCTTGACCTTTCGCGCACTTAGAGCCATCAAAGAATAGCGTGATGTCAACATCTTCCTCCGGAATGATGTCCTCTTCTTGTTCAGTGATAGCAAATACCGAATCATCCGGGAGCTCAATAATCAAAGGATGATCACTAGGTAGTGGAGCTTCCGCAAGTTGATCGGCTATAACTTGACCTTTAACAGATTTTTGGCTAATGAATTCAAGATCGAATTCGGTAAGCAACATTATCCATTTAGCGGTACGAGTGTTATTATAAGTGCGAGACATCATATAATGCAGAGGGTTTTCTCTAGCTATGACATATGTTGTATGGCTAAGCATATAATGACGAAGTTTCTTAGTGGCAAAAACCACTTGCTAAGCACAACTTTTCCACATAAGCATA
The DNA here is from genome assembly GCA_028583015.1 of Wollemia nobilis. Classification (NCBI taxonomy): domain Eukaryota; kingdom Viridiplantae; phylum Streptophyta; class Pinopsida; order Araucariales; family Araucariaceae; genus Wollemia; species Wollemia nobilis. The sequence continues at coordinate 479,504 of JAQPPZ010001417.1, read as the reverse complement.
TCGGGTTTCATAGCTTACCAATGTTCGACTAATATAATAGACGACTTGCTCACGATTTTGTTCATTCTTTTGTGCAAGCATTGTCCCTAAGGCAAAGTCCGTTCTTGAGATATAAAGATTGAAAGGGACCCCTGGACGAGGCGGAGCTAAGGCGGCGGAGACGCTAAGTCTTGCTTGATGTCATCAAAGGCTTTCCGACACTCATCTGTCCATGAAAATTGTACCCCCTTTTGTAGTAGGTGGCAAAATGGCCTACATTTATGAGAAAGTTGTGCAATAAAGCGACGGATTGAATTAATCTTTCCTTGCAAACTACGCAACTCCTTCAAATTAGTTGGGGGACACATTTCCATAATGGCTTTGACCTTGTTTGGGTCCACCTCAATACCTCGTTTAGAGATAATAAAACCTAGGAGTTTGCACGAGGTAACACCAAAGACACATTTCTTAGGGTTCAACCTTACTTTATGCTCTAGAAGTCTATCAAAAACTTTTCCAATACATCAAAATGCTCTTGTCGAGTTTTAGATTTTGCCAATAAATCATCCACATAATCTTCGATAATCTTATGCATATAATCATGGAAAATATAAGTCATGGCTCGTTGATAGGTTGCACCTGCGTTCTTAAGGCCAAAGGGCATCACCCTGTAACAAAAAGTTCCCCAAGGTGTGGTAAATGTTGTTTTGTGTTGATCTTCAGGGTTTATTCGAATCTGGTTGTATCCTGAAAATCCATCCATGAACGAAAGCATTTCATGACCAGCACAAGTGTCGACAAGAGTATCAATGTTTGGAAGAGGAAAGTCATCCTTAGGACACGCTTTATTTAGATCTCGAAAATCGGTGCAAACACGTATTCCCCTGTTAGGCTTGCGAACGGGTACCATGTTAGAAAGCCACTCAGGATAATCAATCGGGACGACAAATTTAACATCCAAAAGTTTTGAATCTCCGATTTAACTATGAGGGCCACGGTAGGATGCATTTTCCTAAGTTTCTGTTTGACAGGTTTAGCATCTTTTTGTAAGGTGAGGTTATGGACAACCAAATTAGGGTCTAGGCCTGGCATGTCTTTGTAAGACCATGCAAATATCTCCTTCTTCCGCTTGAGTAGAGCAATCATTTGCTCTTGTTCCTCTGATGATAGACTTTTAGCCAGTTTCACAATTTGGGTGCCATCTTGGTACGGACTAAGGTCTACATCGATAGTTTCTTCAATAGACATGTGGGAACCTTCCTCAAGGTGATGGGGAGTAGGGATCAGATTTATGTCATCTAAAATGTCATCAAGCTCCTGCGCCTTGCTCTCGTCTATGTCTGCCTGGAAGACCTGCGGCTTAGAAGATGAAGGTGAATGTGGAGGTGAAGGAGGAATGTAGTTGGCGGAAGCCCTTAACAATTCCTCGGAAAGGATGAACTACGAAATAGATGGAGGAGATGAAATCCGATCCATGTCAATCAAGTTTGGGTTGATCGGGATTGGCTTATCCGGATCATATGGATTATGGAGCGGGGTGAATAAGTCTTCAAAATTCATTGTCGACTTATGGAAGAAAGGATGGGCGGAATGGAAGGGAAAACCGGTGAAGACCTCGGAAGACCTGAAATGCAAAACAACATAGTTTTTCAGTTTTTTTTTTTTTTGTAGTTTGAGTTTTTTTTTTTTTTTTGTAGTGGTGAAAACCACTATTACACACATACATAAAGCAATAAAGTATTTTTATATATTTTGATTTTTTTTTTTTTTTTTTTTTGGGAATTTTCTGTTTTTTTTTTTTTGGTAGTGGTGAAAACCACTATTTTAGTATATACATATAATACAGGTTTGGATTATGGCTTATGGATGTGGCGGTGGGGGTGGTTCACCTCGTTCTTGTGGAAGAAGCAAGCGAAAGATGGCCTCTTGGAGAGGGAACAATTGGAGATAAAACTCGTCTTGTTCGGTGAGGGGAACAATGGGCGCCGACTCTTCTTGATTCATCACCATTTGACATGACGTCAAATTCTTCATAGGCTTCATCTTCGGATTCGTCGGGGTGGAGGATTTCTTCTTCTGAATTAAGATTAATGCTTTGAAAAGCTTGTTCAAAAGAAGAAAGGGATGGAAGTGGTTGGTAGCCCAGACCAAAATGCTCAGTGGGTCTCTGGTATGGCATATCGATGCGTTCAGTTACCCCTTGCTCGTATCGACCTAGGCCAAATTGCTGCCAATTATGTCTATGGAAATAGCGAGAGGGAAAACCCTCCATCCTTTCGATATTGGCAGGGACTGGATGCTTGGGTTCTAGTATGGTGGTAGGACTAGAAGATGACTCTATTCCCCCATATACAAAATTAATGGAATTTGGCATAGAACCCATGTTATAAACCGATCCAATGGATAAATGTTGGTCATGTGGACGACCAAAATCTTTAGCTTGTTTGCACATTGAACGGTGTGATGTGGACATCTTGGATGGCATACTCACCAATACCTGCATCGGTGAGATGGACCTTGACTTGGGAGGGAGATGGACTAGATGATGGAATAGAAGAATGTGGGATAGAAGAATTGGAAGGATTTGGTTGGGTTGATGCTTCATCGACTTGTGAAACATCGGTGGTGATGGTTGGGAAGATGGAGGAATAATAGGTGATGTTGAAGAAGGTGTAGAAGAAGGGGGTAATGACGTGGAAAGAGATGATTGGTCATGGCCACATGTGCATGTGGTCACCGATGAAGAAGAAGGAAGATTAGGAGATGAAGAAAGTGGTGAATGAGATGGAATAGCGGAAGAGGAAGATGGTTGCGATATGATGGGTAGCTCCTCGGGAATGGGAGCTTTAGAAGAAGATGGTATAGAAGAAGTAGATGGGGTCAAGAAAAGATGAGTGGATGGCAACACAATCTCATAAGGATTTGAGACATAGTTGCAATGTTTGAAGGGTTCTGTGTCAGCGGGTACACAATGAACCTGTCCCTCATATACATACTTCAGACATTGATGCGGTATAGAAGGGACACATCTCATCTCCCTAAGCCAAGGCCGTCCAAGCAATACATTGTATGCCATGGACCCTTCCAAGATGTGAAACAAGGTATGCAAAGTTCGGGCCCCTACCTCAATGGGCAAGATAACCGTGCCAACCGTGGAAGATAAAGCATCATTGAATGCTTTAAGAGTAAAAGTCGACTTGGTGATAAGGGATGGCGACAACTCTAGATGACTCAACGCCGATGTTGTAATGATATTGATTGAGGAACCGGTGTCAATTAAGACTCTCTTGAATGGCTTGTGATCGATCTTGGCCATGATATGCAGTGGAGGATCTATACTTTCTGTTGACAAAGGTTTGATTTCAAAATCATAGAAAGTGATGGAGGGCTCCATGCATGTTTGAATACTCCCCACAAAGTTGTTGAAGGCATTAGTATCTTGAGTTTGAAGCTCGATTGACTTTAATATTTCCATTAATGCCTCTCTATGCGGGGGAGATTGTTGAATGAGGTCATAGATCGATAACTTGGCAGAAGCCATTTTTAAAGCTGGTAGTTAATCGGCTACTCAATGACATGATGGGTCGTTGGCGTTGAGTAGAATGATTTAGCGGTTGTTGAGAAGTACTAGCACGTCGTTGGGTCACTTGTTACCGAGGTGGACTGGGAGTTTGTACAGGTGGATGTGGTTCGGCCTGATTTGGTTGGTTCGCCCTTTGACCCCGGGTTACTATGTTAATAGTACCCACAAAACCTTGGTATTGTTGTACATGGTTGACTTGATTAGGAGGAGTTACAGAGTTACTCCCCACTGAAGTTGTTGGAGCTTCCTCTCGATGTGGAAGGGGTGTTTGAAATACACCAAGATTTTGATTTTGTTGGGCTAAGGGGCTATCCAATTTAATGGCTCCAATCTCAATAAGATCTTGGATCACATGTTTGAAATCTGTACAATTATTGATATCGTGTCCATTTTGCCTATGATAAGGACAAAATAGGTACTCCTTGTAATACTTCCCCCTTCTAGATGGTTCTAAAGGTTTAAACTCAGGTAAAGTTAACTGATTTGTGCTATATAACTTGTTGAATATGACCGCATATGGTTCATCTAAAGGTGTGAACTGTCGCTTGGGACGATTTGTTTGCCAAGGTCGAGTTTCCATGGTTGGCTCAGTATTGTGAGCTGGTTGAGGAAGGGCGGGTACCGCATGATAAGCAATTGGTTGCGGTTGACTTTGCATTACTTGTTGTTGTTGAGCCATTACGGGCTGGCTCGCCACCACTTGATTAACTTGGTTAACATTTGAGGTTGTACTAGCCTGTGCTTGTTTGTTTTGGCCATAATTATTATTTCGTTGTTGGCCCTTTTGTTGCCATTCTTTTCTACGGGGTTTTAAAACACCCTCTTGGACTTTAATGTCTTCTATGATACTTGCTTGGGCCAAAGCCTCTTCAAAAGTCCTGTATTGTTGTAATTGGAGTAACCAAGAGATAGGTTTTAGACAACTCCGGGTGAACATTTTGGTTAACTCCTCCATTGGTAGGGAGAATGGCAATTTATTAATGATAGCCCTCCAACGGTTTCCAAAGTCATAAACAGTCTCATCGTCATGTTGCTTGAGCTTGTATAAGTCGGACAATGAGACTTTCCTTTGTACATTTAGGGAGAATCGTTCTAAAAATAGATTAATCAATTGCTCGTAAGCATAAATGCTATGGTGAGGTAAATGATTGTACCATTGTACAGCATCTCCTCCTAATGTATGAGGAAAATTTATGTGCATAAGAGCGTCATTATTTTGGATTCTAAAGCAGGCATGCATGAATGAGCTCACATGTTCGTGAGGATCCTCAGTTCCTCAAAATTTGTCAAACTTCGGTAATGTGAAATCGGTCGGATATGGCGGTGAAGGTACCGAAGGATGAATTGGTTGATTGATCAACGACCTTAGCGTAGGTTTCTACTAGATGAGCCGGGCATGTTGAGCATAAGGTTGTCAATCTGTTGTTGCATAGCATGGAGTCGAGAATCTTCATGAAAATTTTGATTCGTTTGATGATTATGATGATGCAATGGAGGAGTGGAAAAATGATGAGATGGGATGAAATTGCCTGGATTAGGCGGTGTGGAATGGAGAGGTTGTTGGTATGGATGATACCGGAAAGAAGGTGATTGGGGTGAATGATGAAGCTGGATGGGTTGGGAGAAAGGTGGGGTAGGAATGGACACCACCGAAGATTGGGGTACCCAGGTGGGGCTGAGCTAAGAAAAGGTGGCTGGGTAGAAATTGGTTGGGGTGTAGGATTTACTACGACAGGTGGTTGGGCATTTTGTTGTTGTTGTTGCTGAAGCAACTTGTCGAGGTACTCCCTAACCTTATTAATTTCTAACCCAAGGGATGTGGGATGATTGGATGAAGGTGGAGGGCGGGCTGCCATGGTAGTCACAGGAGACTGCGTAGCAAGGGCAATGAAGGTGGTTGAAGTAGGCGGTACATAGGAAGAAACGATAGGTTGTGCCCCGGGTAGGGTGAAACCATAAATGGTTTGGGAAGAAGAGGGTTGAAATTGGTCATGGCTAGAGGAGGTTCCACCGGCCTCATAGAGAGAATTGGTGTACAACCGGGTAAATGGAGGAGAAAGTGGTCGGGAAGACACTACATTTGTCTCCAAAGGAGGACAATTGAGCATTCGGGAAGATGTTGGAGATGAATCCGGCTGAGCGGATACAACATTAGCCTCAAAAAAGGGTTAGTGTAGACCTGAGTGAAACCAGCGGGTATGGTTGATGCAATATCCTGCTGAAAAATAGAATCTTGCATAGGGGAATCTTGGATTGGCTCAAGGACATAACCAGTGCCATCTCTTAAGTGAGTTTGCACTTGGGCCATATCAATGTGGGTAATATGACGAGGGAATTGTCTTCCTCCATGGGCATGGCCATGCGATAGACGGTAGAAGGACGTGAAAGACCTGCGAGGCGAACCTCACTAAAATTCACTAGGATAAGTGGTCATGTTGGTGGTGGGGATGTTCTGTGAATTATTCATTTGATTATTTAGATTTAACACTTTAGATTGATTCCTTGTTAAGACCATAACGCAATAAATCTAAACAAATTCAGAAAAGAAGAATGCAAAACTTGAATGATAAATTTACACTAAAGAAATTATCAGAAAACAGTCACAACCTAGGTTTCAACCAATGTGTCTTACCTGCGGTTAATTACTTATTTTCTGATCTTAATATGTAGTAAATTTTAAGTGTCCGGTTTATGAGTTTTGCATGTGATCTAATCTTGAATTATTCACAAAAAAAGGTAAAAACTATGGCTAGGAAAGGACAACGAGATTCTTCTTGGTGATGAAATCCGACAAGTTTGCTCGGGGGTGACCTATGGTGTACGAGGCGGAAGTTTAATGGATGGAGATGAATTCCACCGTCACTAAACTTCAAGCAATACCAGGTGATGAAATCCAGATATTACTTGTTTTAAATGCAATATGAAATGCGGTGAATTTTATTTTAAGTGTTTTAGTTGTCTAATGTATACATACAAAGCTATAAATCAAAAGTTTTAATGATCTAAGCAAGAGGCCATCGAAAATATGCCATTTCCTCCGAAGAAGTGGAGTACACCGTTTAAAACCCCCTGCCTACCAATGATATCGGATATCAAAGGAGCAACCGGAAGGTTCGTCCACTTCTCTGGAATCACCCAATGGCGGGAGTACTATTGACATCCAATCAATAGTCCTACTTAGATAACTAAAGCAGATAATTCGTAGCTATTCTAATATGCGGCTAGGTATGCAATTTTTTTTTTTATGCAAGCAACAACCAATAATGCAATGGAGAAAAATGTAACTAAAAATGTAACAAAAAAAAATGTATATACGACTTAGCTGTTCTTTTCAGATTACTTAGTTTTTGTTCATTTTAAAGCAATGATCCGAAAAAGCAGAATACGAGAGAAAAACCAAAAACGTAAAAAGTACAGTTTAACAAAGAAAAAAAAAAAACGCACTTACTCGGAAGCCTACGCTTTTTCTAAAGCGCCTTCAAACGCCCAAGGGAGTGCGTGGGCTGAAACGCACCTCTGCGTTTCGGATCGGACTTCAGACGCCTCTGCGTCTGCTGCGTTTTGCAAACTCCTCGAAACCCTAGTTCGTTGGAGCAATGAATTTCATGATTTTGGAACCTGCAAAATAAAACAAAAATAGGAATAGATCGGTAAAGCAAGTATTAAAAACATGAAACCCTAGGGGGTCCCACAGTGATCGCCATTTGTAGATTAAAGATACAACGCCAAACAGAAATAAAGAAATCACAATAAAGGAATGCGAAACAGGTTGTACAAAATGAATGATTTTTATTAATCAATGGAGTTTAGAAACTCCTTTTAAGTACAACGGGGCACTGTAACCCTTTTAGTGATACAAAGTTACAATTTTTGCTAGGGTTCTCAGAAACCCTAGGCGGCACAATGTGGTGGCGTCTCAGAAGAATGTATCCTTAACCTCAACGAGAATGAGTGGGCTTCGTTGTATCCTTTGGCTCGGACCACTCCGGCTTAAGCATTTGCTATCAACAAATCAGATCTACCACTAGAATCCTGCACACATTAAAATTATCAAAGAGTTAGAAACTAATAAGAGGGCTCCACTTGTGTGAGCCCTCGAAATAGATCTAAAACCCTAGATTTATGAAATAAAAATAAACAAAATGCAGAATTCAACAGGAGATTAATACATAAAGAAAGATTACTTGCTTTAGACGAATCTATACCTTTTCCTGTTAACGCGGCGAGACCAGGCGACGGCGATGGATGCGGCGAAAGGGTTTAGTTCAGACTTAGGGCCGTAGAAGACTCAGAAGACTCAGGATTAACAGCAATAGCCAACTCCAAACTTAGATAGGGAAGATAGGTAGGTTTAGCCGAAGAGATAGATAGGGTTTGAGCCATCAAGGTGACTCAATTTATAATCTACTCTTAGGGCACACTTTAGGGTTTTAACGACACTTTGAACGTGTGGCTAAGATTAAAGTGGATCCAAGGGTAGAGAATAAATCTAGGTTGTGAAACGGATTAAGATGGATGGACGGATGAGATTAAATGAAGGATGGACGGCTCGAGATTAAATCACTTAAACTTTATTTATATATATATTAAAATATATTAAAATATTAAAATATATATATAAATATTAATTTAAATAAATTTGGGGATGAAAAATGGCGGGAAAAGTGAAATTGGGCCAAATAATGGTGGGAAAGTGTGGATTTGGGCCAAATAATGGCGGGAAGGATGGATGACTGACACGTGGCTGGAAGGAAGGTATAAGTGGCTAGATTTTGGTGTCTACAGATGGAATAATTTATTTTATAGAACTTTAAAAATCACTTCACACATAACTTGACTAGGCTCAATCAAACCAACACAACCAATCATCACAAGGGACAACTCTCTCTCACACAACCCTAGTCCAAGTATGTATCAACCAACTCAAACATTTCCAACAATGCTCAACCACAAATATCATATAACAATGATACTCATGTTCTTTTCTAACTCAAGTTATTTCACAACCAATGGGCTTCAACCACTATGCTTATAACTCGTTCCCTACCTTCATCAACTTTAACATCGACAATCTCCACAATTTTCTTTAGCATCTTGACTACCACCTCCTCCGTGACTAACGACTTTGCCTCGCATCCGTTGTGCAACTTAATGTCTCTGGTTTCTAACGGTTGCCATGAATGTTTTTGTCATCTGTGTAGGTATTGACAGTGGACTATTATATCTAGCGTTGGAACCTCAATCTACACGCAGTCATCAACTCTCGGTATTCTATTTCTTTCTAGGGCATATGTCAGGGCTACTCAATGTCTTATATGAATGACCTTCATGCGAATCTAGGGATCATTTCTCCTCGCTGCGATCAAGGGATTCCTCGGGAAATATCTCACATTTCTCAAATAATGCAAGACTTTGTTAGTTGCATAGGCATCTTGTCCTCCTTGACACTTCACCACCTGGGCGCTATTCTCTCAACGTCTCTGTCTTGCATGTGCCACTTGGCACTCTTGACCAACTGGGTGCTAGTACCACTGTTTGCTTTGACTCTGGCATCTCTTTGATAATGACTACTTCTTTAGAGAAAATTGATGCTCTCTTATACCAAACAATGTGATGTATTATTGGTTAAGAACCTCACACTTTCCACCTACACGTTGGTAGTAATTTTTATCACGATCATGAAGAGCTTTACCATAGTCCTCCATTGATATTGGTAGATGAATTGAGACGTACTCACAACACGAATTCTATTTTATCTATTGATTGGGAATGTTACAATCTCAAAACCAGCACCTGCCAAATTATGCTTCCATGACACGTCGACCTATGTTGCATGTTCTATCTTAGATAACGCCTATCAGCTGCTGCATCGAAAACCTAGCTATTCACCATGTTGTTCTATTGAAGCACATCAGTTTGACACTATCTCCACAAACATCTACATGAACTAAAACACATTTTGACAACTATACGACAACTCCCCGACTACTTTCCTTTCATCCTCAGATAACCACACAAATACATAGGAGCATTAATATAAAACTTTAACATTGCTCCCCCTAAGGATGTTCTACCTAGAGTTTCTTAGTGCAATAGAGGAGTAATCTCCTTCAGTCCAAGGAGACACAATTTCCTCTCTTCTTTCTTTCTCCAAGATTTCTTGAACTTGGGCTTGAGTTTTTCAATTGCGTCCTTGTTTTGAACTTTTTCGTGAATTTGAAAATTTCTCTTGGGTGGTTGTCTCTTGTGCATCCTTGATGGATGATTATTTTCGTTTATTTGATGCATATGATTTCTTATGTGTTGCATTCTTTGTGTCTGATGAAATCTACTATCTTGCTTTAGATTAGATACAAAAGTTCTTGGACAAAACCTTGCTATGTGCCCATGACCATTACATTTAAAACATTGCACATGGTGTTCAGCCAGAATAACAAATGTATTTCTACCAGCATAATTCTTTGATCTATTATTCAATCCATAATAAATTGCCTTGTGACCATAATGGTTGCATCTAAAACAATAGCCATTAAAAGCATTATTATGAATAAAGTGAGAGTGATAGAACCTCTTTTGTTGTGGTTGTTTTGCTATAGATCTCCTTTGAGATTTTCTTCCTTTTGAGGATTTAGCTTCAAGCTTTTCTTGCTTTGATCCTTCAGCAGTGGATTTCTTCTTCTCTGTAGATTTAGAAGATGAAGTTTGTTTAGCTTCACATCCAATACCAAGCTTACACATGGGGCTTCTTTGTTGCCTTAACATTTTATCTAGCATCTCTGTGCTCTTCTCAAATTTGATATTTGTATTGGCCTCTTCTAGTTGTTTCTTCAATACAACAATCTCCTCTTCTTGTTTGCAGCAAACAATCCTTTTCTCATTGATCTATGACCTAAGAGTTTCTTCAATCCTTTTGGACTCTTCTACTTGCAGCTTTAGATCACTAAAAACTTTGTTAGATTCCTCTTCATGTTTGCTACATACATCGACTTTATCATCCAGGTGTGACTTCAAGGCTTCTTCTATTTTCTTGGCTTTATGAATTTGTAAGAAGAGATCTTCGATCTTATCCCCTTATTCTTCCAACTTCTTGGACAGTATTATGTTCTTTTTCCTTTGTTTATTCAACTCTTCAAGTGCAGCGATCATCTCACCTTCTAGATATACTTCAGCCTCAAGGTTTTCATCACATACTTTAGAATTCACTTTTTCAACCTTTTCTAGTTCAATTTTATCTTCCATAGGAACTGAAACTGACTGAGATGCCTTATTTGAGGAGGATCTATTCTTCTTACCCATTGCGTACTAATCCAAGATCAACCCTAGCTGATTTAGCTTGACAAGGGAAACTGGATCTGATACCAATTATTAGTTTCATAATGACACTAAGAGGGGGGGTGAATCAGTGTGGCTCTTTATAGCTTAAAACTTCAACTCTTAAAGCCAAAACAATGAAAACTTAAAACCACATAAAGCAAATATAACAAGAGAGCATCACACAACACAAGATGTACTGAGGTTCACCAGATTTGGCTACTCCTCAAAAATTGACTGTTTGGACTCTCATTCAAATCCAGCCTTTGCAAAATACCAATTTTACAATCAATTTACCAGAACCAGCTGGAAGGTGCACCAACCCTTGATTTATCTACACCCACAGAAAGGAGCACCAACCCCTAATTTATCTGCACCAACAAAAAGGAGCACCAACCCCTGATTCCAAGCACCAACTCGGACTGCAATTTTGTAACTATAAGATTGACATAAAAATGCCTTCACTTATACAAGACCCTAACTAGTCTTTTGCTAACCCAACCTCTCTCGCTATTCACCAAAACACCATGCACACTCACGGCTCTGCTTGCTGCACTTTTACGGCCCTCTTACAACCCTCTTGCTGTGCTTCTTACTACACTCTTATGACTCTCTCGGCTCTGCTTAGCGCTCTCTTACGGCCCTCTTCCAACCCTCTTTTTGTAGCTCTTTTTCTACTTTTCACAGCTTACTAATTCTCCATGCAGACCTCCTTTTATAACAAAGTTCTGACTTTTCTCTGTAACTGCATCTGTAACTGTCATACCGACTTCAATTAACTCTTCTTATTTTAGCTATGTGATCTTCTTTTGTAACTGCACCTATAACTGTCGTATCGACTTTAGTTAACTCTTCTTATTTTAGCTACATAATTTCTTTTGTAACTGCACCTGTAACTATCGTACCGACTTCAGTTAACTGTCGCATATCTTATTTCGATTGGGTTCTCTTCTTAGATTGCGTTAAAGTGACCTGTCATGAAATCGCGATACTTTTGCCTCTTTGTCCTCTTCTCAGACTTTTACCCATGAAAACACATGTTGTGATATCGTGACACTTTTGCCTTTGTACTCTTCCTCTTTACTTTTTTCGTGATATAACGACACTTCTACCTTCTTACTTTCTCTCTCCTTCTTTAGTCACAAAAATGCGACATGTCGCTATATCGCAACACTTTTTATCCTTTGCTCTTTCTCTTGCCTTCGGTTCACGAAAAACCCGACATGTCACGATATCGCGACACTTTTTCTCCTTAGCTCTTTCTCTTGCCTTCGGGTCACGAAAACCCGACATGTCGTGATATCGGGACACTTTTCTCCTTAGCTCTTTCTCTTGCCTTCGGGTTGCGAAAACCCAACATGTCGTGATATTGCGACACTTTTTTCCTTAGCTCTTTCTATTGCCTTTGGGTCGCAAAAACCTGACATGTCGTGATATCGTGACACGTTTTCTTCTTAGCTCTTTCTCTTGCCTTTGGGTCATGAAAACTCGACATGTCACGATATCACAACACTTTTTATCCTTAGCTCTTTCTCTTGCCTTCGGGTCATGAAAACCCGAAATGTCGTGATATCGCGACACTTTTTCGTTCGTACAAACTTCCTTGCAATATGTCATGAAATTGTGACACTTTTTCATCCGTACAAACTTCCTTGCAATATGTCACGAAATCGTGACACTTTTTCGTCTGTACAATCTCTCTTGCAATATGTCGTGAAATCATGAAACTTTTTCTTTTGGACTCTCTCTCCTATAATATGTCATGAAATCGTGACACTTTTTCTTTTGTACAATCTCTCTTGCAATATGTCACGAAATAACGACACTTTTTCTTTCGGACTCTCTCTCTTGCAATATATCACGAAATCGTGACACTTTTTCTTCCGTACAATCTCTCTTGCAATATGTTGTGAAATTGTGACACTTTTTCTACTTGCCTTTTTCTTTTCCAACATGTCATGAAATCACGACAATTTTGCTTGCTTGAGCTTTCTCTCCGAACATGTCATGAAATCGTGACAGTTTTGCTTGCTTGCGCTTTCTCTCCGAACATGTCACGAAATCATGACAGTTTTGCTTGCTTACACTTTCTCTTCGAACATGTCACGAAATCATGACAGTTTTGCTTGCTTGCGTTTACTCTCCGAACATGTCATGAAATCGTAATAGTTTTGCTTGCTTGCGCTTTCTCTTCGAACATGTCATGAAATCATGACAATTTTGCTTGTTTGCGCTTTCTCTCCGAACATGTCATGAAATCGCGATAGTTTTTGCTTGTTTGCGCTTTCTCTCTGAACATGTTGCAAAATCATGATAGTTTTGCTTATTTGTGCTTTCTCTTCGAACATGTCACGAAATCGTGACAATTTTGCTTTCTTGCACTTTCTCTCCAAACATGTTACGAAATCACGATAGTTGTTGCTTGCTTGCGCTTTCTCTTCAAACATGTCACGAAATCACGACAGTTTTGCTTCCTTGTGAATTTCTTTTGATTTTTAGCATATGGGCCACTTCGATCTTTTGGAGAATCACTGTACATACCCTGAAGAATATCTTAACTCCTGCTCTGAAGAACCTCTTAACTCCTATCCACTGCATCAACCGATCTGTCTGACTGTGTTGACAACAATGACAATACTGTTCCTGCACCTTGCTCAACATACATTTGGCACCGTTGCCTTATCGAAATTGGAATTTTTGTTAAAAAGGGTCAAATTGATAAAGTAATAATATTACAAAACTAGAGGTTAATGACAAATACCAGTGTGCAAATACGTAGGAGATGAGAAATACAAGAGAACATTATAGTGAGAAGGAGCACAAGAATTTCTCAAAGAGGGAATGCAAGTAATTCTGACCATAGTACACATGAACATGAAATAGAGTAAGTTTGGACATATGACAAAGGAGATTTTGAGTCACTATTGATAGGGATAGAAGAGGAGGTACCAAAACCACCCAACATAGAGAAACAAGTTGACATAGAAGGAATGCATGAGGAAGCAGATTGGATGGTGACACCTAAGAAAGTGACAAAAGGGTTGCAAGAGAGTGTAGAGGATGGGAGTTAGGCACTAGGGCAATAGATAATTGGGTCTCAAGAAGAAATACCAAGACCATATTCCTCACATCAGTGAAGGAATTCATGAAGTAAAGATGCACGTGAGTTTGGTAAATGACTAGTGGGACAGTACAAGATACCTTGGACAAAAACTTATGACGATGAGCATAGTAAAACACCACCAAGGAGGAATCAGATAGAGATTCCATGTGACACCTCTAGTGATGAGGATGATTCTCCAAATATGGCTAATAAGGTAGCCAAGCAAAGATGTCCACCCTTTACTGGGGAGGATAAGGAAGACCCCACAAGATATATTAGAACCCGCATAACCATTTGGAGGGTAAATGGCATAGATCAGCCAGATTATTGGTTGACTTTATTTCCTACTACCTTGAGAGGACTGGTGATGGATTGGTATCTGAAAAGGGAAAATGTAGTAGATTTCCAGAATTGGAATCAAGTGAAACAAAAATTCATTGAAGAATTTTATCCCTTGAAGGATGATGGAGATATTGTCACAGAACTTTGTATGACTAAGAAAAATCTTGATGAAGATGTAAAATTATAAAACCGTATATTAAAGAAGTTAGTAGATAAGATGCAGATGCCTCTAGTAGATGTATTGGTAAAGGAGTGGTTCACAGATGGATTACTACCAAAATATAAGAAAAATATGAAGGTAGTACCATCAAAAATATGTGATGAAGCTTTAAAGCATACAATTTTTTTTTAAAGTAACTCAAAGTAGACGTATACAAGAATATTATCTCATCCCAAGTCCAATGATTTAGATAGTGGAGAATATGACACTATACAAAGGATAATAGCATCATTCCATTAGGAATTTGACAAGATCATAAAAGAACAAAAAAGCAAGTCTGATAGGTGAAGAACACAAGCTTATACTGAGAGGGGGGTGAACAGTATAAGACCACTTTTTACTTTTCTTTCCCAATCAATATTATGCAATGTAAATATAGCAATACCAATAGCAGTAATCAAAGCAATGTACAAATCACCACACAAAATAGAGACACCACAATTTACGTGGTTCACCCAATGTGGGCTACTCCACGGAGAAAATATTTCACTAAAATTTTCTCAATCAATCTCTTGGGAATCCTTTCCCTATTACAATGTTTATGGACCTCTGTCCAAAGGAGATACCAATCCCCTAAATCAAGTTTGTGGATCTCTATCCATAGGAGACACCAATATCCTAATCTCTGCTCTAGTTGGTGATCTTCTAGAAGAACTGCTGCCTCTACTGCACTGGCTAATGGATCTCTATCCACTGAAGACTCTTGTCCTCACTCAGAAGACCTATCCTCACTACCCTGGCTAATGGATCTCTATCCACTAGAGACTATCATCTTCTATACTCTATCACCTCCAAAGCTTGCACTCAACTCTATCTCAAATTTGTACTAAACATAGTCCTTCGGTCTAGCACAAATCTATCTTCAATATCTATCTCTGGTCTAGCACAAACCTATCCTCAAATCTGCACCAAAATCTATCCTCGAATA
Organism: Wollemia nobilis; assembly: GCA_028583015.1. Classification (NCBI taxonomy): domain Eukaryota; kingdom Viridiplantae; phylum Streptophyta; class Pinopsida; order Araucariales; family Araucariaceae; genus Wollemia; species Wollemia nobilis. Next base: position 464,038 of record JAQPPZ010001417.1, on the reverse strand, counting down.
TGTACTAAACATAGTCCTTCGGTCTAGCACAAATATGTCACCTATCCTCAAATCTCCATCTATCCTCGAATCTGTACTAAACATAGTCCTTCGGTCTAGCACAAATCTACTCAATCTCTATCTTCAAGCCTTAACTCAAAGCTTGACTCAATCTCAAATCAACTCTATTGGATCTGCTCCAAACCTTAACTCAAGGTTTGAACAAATCAATCAATCAACTCTACTCTCAAGCCTTCTCAAAGACTTATCTCAAATCTGCTTTGTAAGCTTCCACAAAAGCTCACACTAATCTATCCTCAAGTCCTCTCTAGAACTTGTCCAATTCGCTCAATAAGTCCTCTCAAGAACTTATCCAAATCTGCTCAATAAGTCCTCTCAAGAACTTATCCAAATCTACTCAATAATATGTATTGTAAGCTTCCACAAAAGCTTACCCAAATCTATCCACAAGTCTTCTCAAAGACTTACCTCAAATCTTCTCAACAAGTCCACACTAGAACTTTTCCAATCTCATAGAAACATAAAGAGAATTGTTAGAGACTCAATATGCTCTATACTCAACACAATGCTCAATCACTTTCAATCACTCTTTCAAAAACATACAGAGAATTGTTAGAGACTCAATATGCTTCAACTCAATCACTTTCTCAATTCAATTCAGAATATAGAATAGTTTGTTTTATGGAACTTGAACAATCACTTCACACATCCACTTGACTAGGCTCAACCAACTCTACTCAACCAATCTCTCAATGAAATAATCCTTGCTTACAAACCCTAGTCCAAACATATGATCCTTCACTCAAAATATTTCCAACAATGCTCAACAACCAATCTCACATAACAATGATACTCATGTTCTTTTCACACCCTAGTTCAAGTTCTTCACACAACTCACTTCAACAACAATGCTTATGAAACAACTCTCACATAACAATGATACTCATGTTCTTTTCAAACCCTAGTTCTTTTCTCAACCAATAGGCTTCAACAACAATGCTTATAAAACAAGGTTTTAATAATAACTCTTTATTCCAAAAAACCTTGAAGCATTAACTCAAACACACTCAATAAGGAAGCCCTAATCAAATCCTTTTCACTCCAAACTTATTTTCAGAAATACACTCACATTCATCATTTTTACACATGGAAGAATTTGCCCATACCTTTTTCTTGATTGGAGAAAGTCCTCTCAAAACTGCCTTCAAACAATACCTTCTTGTTTGCCAAGTACCAAGGGTTAGATAACAAGTGTTATACTTCACAAATACAAGTATAGCTCAATTTCATGATACACCTTATATCTCCATCTCAATAGCAATATTCAACAATAATATTTTCACAAAAATAACCCTTTCAAAATACACCTTCAATTTCTCAATATTACAAAAATTGATATCACAAATCAATTTCAATCTCCTAAGGTAAAAATAACATTTACCCTAGTAAAACTCTTATTTACCACCTAGGTAAATAATCCCACTATTTTCCCTTATGACTCCCTAACCTTAAGGATAATAATTAAATTGCATATAACACCCCTTATACCTCCTAAACCTTAGCACATATCAAAATTAAAAATTAAATTAATAAAAACCTTGGCAAAGTCCCCTTCCACAAATTTTGGGGATTCGACCCTGCATCTTTCTCCTCGGCTGGCGCCTTGGTCGTGGCTAGCTAGCCGTGTGAGCCAAGCGCTCCATGTGCTTGCTTAAGCGCCTTGGTCGCTTTGTCTTCCCACAAAGGCCTTAGAGCCTTTGGCTCCTCCCTTTGCCTTGCCACTTGCTAAAACACACGATGCGCTCCCTTTACCTTGCCACGTGCCAAACCACATGATGTGCTCCCTGTTGTCTTGACTTTCATTGACCCCGCAATTTTTGCAAGCGCATTCAAATTATTATTTTATAACCTTTATAATTTATAAATTATTTAAATTCTAAAAGAATTTAAATTTTATAAATTATATTTATAAACCTTTGACTTTAATAAAAATTAAAGCCTCCTTGTATAAGTAATATTTATTTATAAAATTTAAATTCAAATTGAATTTAAATATTTTATAAAATAAATATTAAAACCTCCTTTAGCTTTTAAAAAAGCTTCCTTGGGTTTTTATGAAAAACCTTTTAATTTGCTCATCCATGGTTTTAATAAAAACCCACCTTCATTTGCTTCCACATAATATTAAAAATATTATGAAGCTCTTTTGCCATTAACCTTTGCATTGTTCTTCTTGACATCAATGATGACTTTATTCCTTGACATCAATGACAACTTAACTCAAAATGTCCAACAATCTCCCCCTTTGTCATTGATGGCAACCCAAATTATTTTTATCAAAAACTTGACCTTTCCTTTGTTCTGCTCCCCCTGGCTCAATGCTCTCTCCTCTTTACTCAAATACCAAATCTCTCCCCCTTACTCAAATCTCTCCCCCTTTGACATCAATGGCAAAGGGTCACCTTTGGGGCTCAGGGGCTAAGAATGAGCCTCTTAGCTTAGCCCCTCCCCCACCTCCTCTTGAGGTGGTTAATTCTAGGGTGGGAGTATTTCTACTCCCAGAAAGCACTGTTCTTTACCTTTATCCTCTTTTCTTCTTATCTGATCCTTCTGATTCCTCTGACTATTTCTTTCCATGTCCATGTTCCTATCCATGTCCATTTTCTTGTTCCTGTTCCTGTTCTTGTTCATATCTTGATTCTGGAATGTCTGCTCTACACCACTTTGTTGTGTGACCATTATTATTGCACTTATAACACTTAATGTTATTATTCCTTGGAGGTGCAAATGTCTTAGGATTTCTCCTAGTGAAGCCATATCCTCTTCTATCATGAACCCTGCAATTCATTGCCTTGTGACCAAACTGATTACATGAGTAGCAATACCCATGGAAAAGTTGTCTGTTCCCATATTCTTGTCTTTCATGTGTCCTACATTGTGAAGCCATGTGCCCAAACCTGTGACATGAAAAACATCTTCCATTGAAGCTTCCTTGTCTTGACCTCATTGGTCTCTTAGTCTCTCTTGACCTATTCTGATTGTTGTTCCATCTGTATCTTCTTTGTGCATTGTTCCTGTTCTTGTTGAACTTTCTATTGTCCAACTCATCCTCAGATGTCTCACTTTATTTTACATTGTCTTCTTCTGAAGTGTCTTCATCTGAAGTTTCTTCTCCTCTAGAACTTGAGATTGACTTTCCTTCCCATTTCTTTTGAACCTGTTCAAATCCAAGACCTGTTTTGCTTGATGTAGGCTTTTGTATCTTGATGAACTTATCCAAGTTCTTTGAGCTATTTTTGAACCCTTTTAGCTTGACTTTGGAGTCTTCTAAATCTTCTCTTAGTAGAGCCATTTCTTGTGCTAACTTTTCACATTCTAAGATCTTTGCTTCTAACTTATCCTTGAACTTCTTTGTCTTAGCCTTTGATTTTTCTAGATCCTCTATAAGCATCCTTCTCTCTTCATCACATTCTTGAAACTGAATTTCAAGTTTAGAGTTTTGCTTTCTTACCTTCTTCACTATGTCAAGGGCATAGATAAGTTCTCCCTTGAGATCATATCCATATTTCTCTGAATATTCCTCTATTTGTTTACCTTTGTCCATATATTTATTTTCTATTGGCTTGTCTTCTATAGGATCACCTTCTCCTTCTTCTAGTGCCATTAGAATATTCTCTTCTGGTCCTTCAAGTGTATCTTCATATTCATCATCACTGAAACTATAACCATTCCTTGTACAACTATCTTCAAGATGTCCAAAGTTACCACATCTAAAACACTTGAGAATTACTTGAGTCCTTTTCTTAACTTGTTCTTTTTCTTCAATCATAAATAGGACTTCATCTCTATCATTATCTGAAAAACTAGCATCACTATCACTTGAGTACTTACTTGCCTTATCCGCATAGTAGCTCCTCTTTTGTCTTTGAAAGAACTTCTTTCCTTGTCTGCTTTGTCCATCCTTGCTTTTATTTTGGTGCCTATATCTTTCTGATTCCCTGTTCCTGTGATCCTATTTTTCTTCACCATTGTTATTCTTAGCTTCTTGAAAATCTGTTGCATAATGACCATACTTTCCACAATTGAAACATTTAATATATTTTAGATCTTCTAGAATCCTTATCCCTTCTACCATAATTAGCTTCTTCATCATTGGATGACTCATTGCTTGATTCTGACTTCTTACCCTTTGTCTTCTTGATTGCTTTGAATGTTGCTTCTTTCTGGGGATTAGGTTCCTCTTTTGTTCTCATCTCAAATGTTGTAAGAATACCAAGCAACATATCTCTTGTCAAAGAATCACCATCTTTTGACTCTTCTATAGCAGAAACCTTTTCATTGAATCTTTTTGGAAGAGTTCTTAAGACCTTATCACAAACATCTGATTCATCAACCTTCATTCCAAGTCCTTGCATATCATTAACAACCTCATCAATTCGAAGTAGATAAGTACTAATATTTTCCTCATCCTTCATTCTTAATGCTTCAAATTGTCCTTTGAGATTTTGTATCTTTGCTTTCTTAACACTTTTATCTCCTTCATATATACTTTGCAGTTTATCCCACATTTCTTTTGCAGTTTGACAATGCATAACTTTCATGGACTCTGTTCTATGCAAACCTCTCAAAAGTGCATTCATTGCTTTTGAATTGTAATGTTGTAGGAGCTTACCTTCCTTATCTGTAGGTGGATTAACTAAGGGATCGTATCCAATTTCAACTACTTCCCAAATTTCATTGCCAAGTGCCATCAGGTAAATCTTCATTCTCATACTCCAATATATATAGTCACTTCCATCAAATACTGGTGCTGAATTATCTGAGGACACATTCTTAGAATCCATTGTGTTCTTGTTATCTTTTCCTTCAAGCTGTTAAACTCTTTCGAAGGAACCCGCTCTGATACCAATTGAAGAACACAAGCTTATACTTAGAGGGGGGTGAACAGTATAAGACCACTTTTTACTTTTCTTTCCCAATCAATATTATGCAATGTAAATATAGCAATACCAATAGTAGTAATCAAAGCAATGTATAAATCACCACACAAAATAGAGACACCACAATTTACATGGTTCACCCAATGTGGGCTACTCCACGGAGAAAATATTTCACTAAAATTTTCTCAATCAATCTCTTGGGAATCCTTTCCCTATTACAATGTTTATGGACCTCTGTCCAAAGGAGATACCAATCCCCTAAATCAAGTTTGTGGATCTCTATCCATAGGAGACACCAATATCCTAATCTCTGCTCTGGTTGGTGATCTTCTAGAAGAACTACTGCCTCTACTACACTGGCTAATGGATCTCTATCCATTGAAGACTCTTGTCCTCACTTAGAAGACCTATCCTCACTACCCTGGCTAATGGATCTCTATCCACTAGAGACTATCATCTTCTATACTCTGTCACCTCCAAAGCTTACACTCAACTCTATCTCAAATATATACTAAACATAGTCCTTCGATCTAGCACAAATCTATCTTCAATATCTATCTCTGGTCTAGCACAAACCTATCCTCAAATCTACACCAAAATCTATCCTCGAATCTATACTAAACATAGTCCTTTGGTCTAGCACAAATCTATCACAAAAATCTATCCTCTAATCTGTACTAAACATAGTCCTTCGATCTAGCACAAATCTTCTCAATATCTATCTTCAAGCCTTAACTCAAAGCTTGACTCAATCTCAAATCAACTCTTTTGGATCTACTCCAAACCTTAACTCAAGGTTTGAACAAATCAATCAATCAAATCTACTCTCAAGCCTTCTCAAAGACTTATCTCAAATCTGCTTTGTAAGCTTCCATAAAATCTCACACTAATATATCCTCAAGTCCTCTCTAGAACTTGTCCAATTTGCTCAATAAGTCCTCTCAAGAACTTAACCAAATCTGCTCAATAAGTCCTCTCAAGAACTTATCCAAATATGCTCAATAATCTATATTGTAAGCTTCCACAAAAGCTTACCCAAATCTATCCACAAGTCTTCTCAAAGACTTACCTCAAATCTTCTCAACAAGTCCACACTAGAACTTGTCCAATCTCATAGAAACATAAAGAGAATTGTTAGAGACTCAATATGCTCTATACTCAACACAATGCTCAATCACTTTCAATCACTCTTTCAAAAACATACAGAGAATTGTTAGAGACTCAATATGCTTCAACTCAATCACTTTCTCAATTCAATTTAGAATATAGAATAGTTTGTTTTATGGAACTTGAACAATCACTTCACACATCCACTTGACTAGGCTCAACCAACTCTACTCAACCAATCTCTCAATGAAATAATCCTTGCTCACAAACCCTAGTCCAAACATATGATCCTTCACTCAAAATATTTCCAACAATGCTCAACAACCAATCTCACATAACAATGATACTCATGTTCTTTTCAAACCCTAGTTCAAGTTCTTCACACAACTCACTTCAACAACAATGCTTATGAAACAACTCTCACATAACAATGATACTCATGTTCTTTTCAAACCCTAGTTCAAGTTCTTCACACACTTAGTGGCTTCAACAACAATGCTTATAACACAAGGTTTTAACAACTCCTTATTCCAGAAAAACCTTGAAGCATTAACTCAACACACTCAATAAGGAAGCCCTAATCAAATCCTTTTCACTCCAAACTTATTTTCAGAAATACACTCACATTCATCATTTTTACACATGGAAGAATTTGCCCATACCTTTTTCTTGATTGGAGAAAGTCCTCTCAAAACTGCCTTCAAACAATGCCTTCTTATTTTCCAAGTACCAAGGGTTAGATAACAAGTGTTATACTTCACAAATACAAGGATAGCTCAATTTCATGATACACCTTATATCTCCATCTCAATAGCAATATTCAACAATAATATTTTCACAAAATAACCCTTTCAAAATACACCTTCAATTTCTCAATATCACAAAAATTGATATCACAAATCAATTTCAATCTCCTAAGGTAAAAATAACATTTACCCTAGTAAAACTCTTATTTACCACCTAGGTAAATAACCCCACTATTTTCCTTATGTCTCCCTAACCTTAAGGAAATAATTAAATTGCATATACAACCCTTATACCTCCTAAACCTTAGCACATGTCAAAATTAAAAATTAAATTAATAAAAACCTTGGCAAAGTCCCCTTCCACAAATTTTGGGGATTCGACCCTGCATCTTTCTCCTCGGCTGGTGCCTTGGCCGTGGCTAGCTAGCCGTGTGAGCCAAGCACTCCACGTGCTTGCTTAAGCACCTTGGTCGCTTTGTCTTCCCACAAAGGCCTTAGAGCCTTTGGCTCCTCCCTTTGCCTTGCCACTTGCTAAGACACACGATGCGCTCCCTTTACCTTGCCACATGCCAAACCACACGACGTGCTCCTTGTTGTCTTGACTTTCGCTGACCCTACAATTTTTGCAAGCGCATTCAAATTATTTTCGTTGGCTAAGGTTTGCATTTCATAGGTTTTAAATACCCTTTTTTTCTTTTGTTCTTCACGTCGGTGGATGCTTTAATAGATGACGTCGACACTTTTAATAACCTTTATAATTTATAAATTATATTTTATAAATTATATTTATAAACCTTTGACTTTAATAAAAATTAAAGCCTCCTTGTATAAGTAATATTTATTTATAAAATTTAAATTCAAATTGAATTTAAATATTTTATAAAATAAATATTAAAACCTCCTTTAGCTTTTAAAAAACTTCCTTGGGTTTTTATGAAAAACCTTTTAATTTGCTCATCCATGGTTTTAATAAAAACCCGCCTTCATTTGCTTCCACATAATATTAAAAATATTATGAAGCTCTTTTGCCATTAACCTTTGCATTGTTCTTCTTGACATCAATGATGACTTCATTCCTTGACATCAATGACAACTTAACTCAAAATGTCCAACAACAGGAATGACATTTGGTGCACATAATGTAAAACTGAGGGCCATACAAATGTAAAGTGGTCATGGAATAATTATTGTCATGTCTGTAATGTGATGGGATATGAGATGATTCTATGTTCATATATTGCAAGAGTACATCCACAGGTCATGCCAATCCAAGAGTAGGAAGAGAAACCAAAGGCCCTAGGAAGTGGGCAAAAAGCAACAAGTGGTGGTTATAAGAATAGCCAACGAGGTGGAAGGCAAAACCAAGGCAACCAGCAAGGAGGAAAAAAATATTTTTAGTATAATTTGGAAGGGAGGCTGATCATACAATATTGCAATTTACAAGAGTGGAGTAATTTTGCAAAAAATTATCCTTCACATCAGAGATAAGACATGCAACAAGCAAACACTACACATATGTGTAGGTGGTGTGGTCTGAGTAACCACAAGGAAGTAAAATTTTCCAAGTAAACGAGTTCAAGTAACCTGTAAAATATAAACTATTTGGATATTGAGGTTCCTCAAGTTAAAGAGAAAACTCAGGAAGTTTTAGCTATGACAAGGAATCGGGATAAAAAGGATAAGTCTCTTGAGCCAACAAAAGAAAAGCAGCACTGGAAATTAGCAAAGAAAGTAGTACAATATGAAGCATGAAAAGCTAAGCAAGTAAAGTTAGCAAAAAAGAAGGAATTGAAGAAACCATAAGAAGAGAAGGCAGTTATGTAGAACCTGGAAACACACATTTTGAACACCATCGTAGAAACCAAAATGGCTAACTTGTTGGAAGCTATCCCATAATTACAAAAAGCGATGGTGGAAGAGATACAACCTCACAAGTTGATGGAAGTACAGAGTCAATCGATTCAAGAGAAGAAACAAAAAACCAATTTATGGACCCCACCATATTAATGATTGATGTGGGAAAGAAACTTGTATTAGTTCATATGGAGATTTTACAACACAAATTGATGCAAGTTATTGTAGACGGAGGATACAATGTCAATGTGCTACCTAAAAGGACTTGGCTAAAACTTTGTGCTCCATATCTATGGGCATCAAGATTCTGACTACATGGTGTTGATGAGTATGATATTGAGACAAAGAGAGTCTTGACAACACAATAGGTGGTGATAGCTGACCAAGAGTTCATCTTGGATTTTATTGTGATTACTATGCATAAGCCTGCATATGATGCTCTATTGGAAAGAGGATGGCTACATTTAGCCAAAGTTAATCACAACTAGGGAAAGAATCAAATCACTTTTAAAAAGATATAACATAAGTATATGATCAATTTGACCAATCAAAGGGTCAGTGAGGATGTAGCCATGACCAACGAATCATAAAACTCTTCAGGAGATGAAGGATATGAACCTTATGAAGAAGGAATGTTGTACCTTGATGAGTGTAGTGAAGACAAAGCTAGATATGATAGTGGAATTCTTCATTGACAAATGGATGAGGACAATAATTTTTAGTCCAACCACCTTTGTATTAACCTAGAGGAGATAAAGGAAGAACAAGATGAAATCAAAGTCAGCCAAGAACCTAAAAAGGAGGTAGAAGAGAAATGGACGTTTCCAAAAAGTTTTGCAGAATATACAATAGGAGATGAAAAACTGATGCAAGATTAGCACACTCAAAGAATGTGGAGAAAGCAATGAGTGAGCCAAAAAATATCAAATACAAAGGACCCTAAATAGTGGACATCAATCTAGGTATGGAGGATGAACCTAGGATGATTCACTGTGGTGATGATTGGAACCCTGTATTGAAAGTGAAAAACTTTAAGATATTCTTAGAATATATGGATGGCTTTGCATGGACATACAAGGACTTGAAGGGAGTACCACTTGAGTTATGTGTCCATAATATTTTGCTGATGCCTAGAGCACAACCAGTAAGAAGAAGACCGTATAGGATGAATCTAAAATATGCTACATTAGTGAATGTAAATATGGAGAAGATTTTGGATGTAGGAATCATATTTAGTATTACAACTAGTGAATGGGTGTCACCTATAGTGGTCACCTTGAATAAGGAAGTGGAAAAAATCAGAATATATGTAGACTTTAGAAGTCTAAACATAGTAACCATTAAGGATCCCTTCTCCATTCCCTTCACAGATTCCATTCTGGAAGAAGTCATAGGATATGATATCTATTCATTTATGGATGGATTTTTAGGTTACAATCAAATAAGCATAGCCAAGGAAGATAAGTTGAAGTCCAAAATTATTGTGGAGAATGGTATCTATGCATATAATCGAATGCTATTCAGGATCTGTAATGCCCCAACTACATTTTAGTGAATTATAATGTATATATTTGATCAGTTGATGATGGGGAATTTCAAAGCATTTTTGGACGACTGCCCATTTATGGGAAGATCAAGGAGCATATTCATGCCCTCAGTGAATGTATGAATAGGTGCAAAAATGCATAGATCTCTTTAAAACCTAGAAATTTTTGCCTGATGGTACCATATGGAAAGTTTTTAGGGCACATAGTGTGTAGTGAGGAATTAAAAATAGATCCTGATAAGATCCATATGATATTGCACATGGAAGAACCATATGACGTGAGTTCACTTAAAACCTTCCTTGGATTGATGGGGTATTATCGAAGGTTTATTAGGAATTATGCACATGTCTTATACATTGGATTCATTGACAAAGAAAAATATTCCTTTTATATGGATAGAGGAGCACCAAGGAGCCTTTGAGGAGTTGAAGGCCAAGCTTGTCAGTAGCCCAATTTTGGTGTTTTTGAATTGGGATAAGGAATTCCATGTCCATATTGATGTTTTAAATTTTGCATTTGGATGTGCTTTAGTGCAAGAAGGACAGTTTAGGCTAGATCAACCAAATTTCATTACTAGTCACCTATTGTCAAGGGAGGAAAGAAACTACAGTACAATAGAAAGAGAATCCTTGTGAATGGTACATATAGTTTAGAAGTTCAAGCATTACTTACTGGTGAATCCCTTTGCTTTTTATGTAGATCACCAAGCTTTGTTATACTTGATAAAAAAATTGGTGATACAAGGACAGGTTAGTATATGGCTCATCACCCTACAAGAGTTTGTATTTCGAGTGGTAGTGAGACTTGGTAAGAATCATGTAATAGTAGACCATTTGTCTCGAATACGATCAGGAGAGCCTATAGGAATAGGCATTTCGAATGAATTCCCTAATACATAGTTATTCACCATCAATGTTTTTCCATTGTGGTACAAGTTGATTGGCTAGTATGTATCTATAGGAGAGTTACCACAAGAGATGACAACAACTGATAAGAAGAAAGTAATTATGAAGTCAACACCCTTCTAGTTGATAGCAGTATTGCTGTATAAGATGGGAATTGATGGTATCTTATGAAGATATGTGATGAAGGAAGAAGTTAAAGTGGAATTGAAAGAAACTCATGAAGGCTTAGTAGGAGGGCACATGGGACCAGATGCCACTGCTAGGAAAATATTACTAGCAGGATTATGGTAGCCCACATTGTATAACAATGTAAAAGAATACATAAGAGCATGCGATACTTGTCAAAGAATAGGGAAGCCAGTAAAGAGAGACTTTATGTCATTGCATCCATCACAACCCCAAGAAATAAAATATGGGGATTGGACTTCATCGAAACATTGAAAAAATTTTGAAGAAGGAAGTGCAGGTACATTGTGGTAGCAACAGAGTACTTTATAAAGTGGTTCAAAGCAAAAGCACTACCTGATAACTTAGCTACAAGTATAGTAAAATTCTTGTACGAGCAAGTAATAACAAGATTTGGCATTTCACTGCAAGTGATCAGGAAGGAAACTTTTTAAATGAGATCATTAAGATGTTGACAACCAAATTAAGGATTTTTCATTCATTTTATAGTCCATATTACCCAGAGCCAATAGGGAGGTGAAAGCAACAAATAAAGTTATGGTATCTACTTTGTACAAAATCTATGGAGTAGGAGTGGATTGGGAGGAAAGGTTACTATTGACTCCCAAAAAGCTAGCCACCTTTTGGGAGCCAGATTCACCCTTGTCCTTGGGGTGCACATGGTGGTGTGCCCCAAATTATCCCTGTGCACTCCATTGTAGTAGAGCGCACTAGAAGTCACCCAGGAACAAAGGATACACGTCTTGAACCAAGGTTGTGCACTCCACTCCATGGAGCACAAAGGACCCTGAGCAGGCACACAAGGTCATGCGCACACCTCCAGCCCATGCAACCCATTGGGAAATGGGGTGCACAATATTGCTTAGGGGTGCACAAGGTAGTGCACCCCACCAAAATCCTATGCACTCCATAGGAAGGTGGAGTGCACAACAGTTCTTTGGGGCACACAAGGTCTTGCACCCTGCACACTCCAAATAAGTGGAGCATGCATCACCCCTTTGGGGTGCACAAGGTCATGCACCCTATGCAATTAAAATAAGTGGAATGTGTATCACCCCTTTAGGGCACACAAGGTCGTGTGCCCAGCATGATCCAAAGGAGAGGAGCGTGCATAAGCCCATGAAGGATGCATAGTATTTGCACCCCAAAGAAGCTGTGTGCTCTAATGTGATGGAGCACACAATAGACCACAAGGGCGCACATTCTCGTGCACACCCTAAATCCCAATGTGTGCTCCATTATAATGGAGTGCACACAATCCCCTAGAGTGCACAAGTCATGCACTCCTCCTCCAACAAATGTTCTCCACTCTCAAAGCAAAGTGCACAAATTTTTCCGGGGTGCACAAGGCTATGCAACCCATACCAAGTTGGTGCACCCCTCCCTTTAGGGTGCGTGAGTGTCCAAGTCGAGCACACAAGGTTGTGCACCCACCTTCGGGTTGTGCACTCCACTACAATGGAGAACACAAGGTCTATAAAGGTGCACAACCTATGTGCCCTATTGAGTCGAGTACGCTCCACTCCCATGGAGCACACAAAGGTCGAGTAGGTGCATAACTCTATGCACCTGCCTTGTAATGTCCCCTCTTTGCACTAGCTTCTAGTGGTAGATGGACTTGCCTATTCATAGGTTCCCATAGGAAATATTAGATGGTTGGGAACCTCTACAGTGATGTGATTGAGACCCTTGGGAATCAGTTCTAGTTTGTTCCAGCTTTATTGGTTGTTTCTAGCAATTTCAGAGGGACTTCCTATTTTTTAGGAGTCGGTTGACCATAGGACCTTGGGAAAATGACACTCCGAACATGTAATTTGGCTTAATGAGTACTCAAATCCATCATTTATTCATGAGGTCGGCATAGGGAGGCCCTTTATTTTAATACTTGAAGGAATATTAAAATAAATTAAATATTTAAATGTTAGGCATTACAATATTATTTTATATTATTAAGGGGGTGTTGGGGTATAAATTTTGGGATAAAATTTATTAAATAAAGTGTTTATGTGCCTATGAAAGGTGGACGACCCCTCATGGGTATTGTTTTATGAAATTAAATAAAATCAAAAAAAAATTAAACCCCAAATTAAAAAAAAAAGGTTGACCCAACTTGAGAAGAATAAGAAGGGAAAAAAAGAAAACATTGGCATCTTTGGTATTACTTATTTTTGGAGTTGTGAAGAGGGATTCTTGCAGTAGTAATTTGTAGGAGATATCTTGACTTGTTGGTGACGAAATACATCAGCAAGAACACCAGTGTCGGGAGTGAAAGATCTCCTCATATTGGTCAGTTGCACTCTCACTTCAGGGAGTGAATTTGAGCTTCAAAGAGAGGAATTTTGAAGGGTTTTTTGGGCACAAATTAAAGAGGGTTTTGGAGGTCTCAGCTACACATTAACTTCAGACTTCTCTTCATGTCTTGGCTGAACCAAAAAGGAGCATATTTTAGTTTGTGGTGAATTATTTGTGTAAGGGTTTTGTAATAGAAGGCCAAGAACTTCAAATTCTAGCCTAGTCGATCCATTTTGGAGCATGATAGAGGAAAAAAATTGTAGATATAGAGGGTTTTCAAGGTAGTCGTACCACCATCAACACTCAGGTCATACATATTGAAAATTGTGCCCTTCATCCTAGTGTCAAACACCTCATATAAGGGTTGTTTATGGCTGGGTCTTCATCATTGGAAAAAAGGGTATCTTAAAAGTATAATAGCACCCTGGAGAAGCATGTATTTGAAGATTTATGAGCAAATAATGAAGATTTATGTATGATGACATATTTTCCAAAATTAATCAGATCACCATATTTTGGGTATTTATTTGAATCTTACAAATTCCTTATTTGGGTTTGTGTAATTATATGAATAGTATAATGTGTAAAACTTTCATGGCATTTGGAGTGATGGTGTGAAAGTTAGAGGTAGATTTCATTTCCAGCAGTGTGTTCTCCTTATATGCAAAAATAAAAAAAATCATATAGTGCACAAAAAACCAAAACTTGCAAAAACTTCAAAAACCCTAACACATACAATCAATACCGAGGACATAAGGGGGTTGGCCACTACATGCATTGAAAGTCATGCATCCCATTCCCTAATGGAGCACACACACTAAAATTAAAAACTAGTGTTCCTCAAGCAAGCGCATACCTACCTGCGCCCCACCATCGTCAATACTAAATCGCCATGTGTCCCAACTACTGTCTGCGGCCATAATTTACCCCATTAATATGAGGAGGCACCAATTGACGTGGTGTGACCGACCAATTCCAAAGCTCCTGGAATGCAAAAAAATGTGCATGCACCATCTACCATATTAAATGCACATGTTTTAAAAGGAAGGTGGCGGCCCTGTTTTGCACCATCTACACATGCAGAGTTATCTATCGTTGAGGTCAAGCATAGAGTGAAGTATGGAGAACTCAAAGGAGATATTATAGCTAGGAGATAAAATTTTCACTGTTATTCGAAAAATATGGCATCTACCAGCTCTTCAGCCCCTAAGACATCACTTGTCCGATGAAGAATTGGCAAAAGTACTAGGGCATGGCCCATCGCCAAGAAGCCAAGGAGGGTGCAAAAACCTAAGGTGCTCAAAGATTTACCTGATACCAGTAGGGATATCACCAAGGAGCAACAAAAAGAGGTATATGGGGTCACCATTTATGTGTTAAACCCCATAAAAGAAGATAATAAGTGTCACTCAATGCTCCTAAGAGACCTCTACACATGGGCCTACCGAGATAACACCAATACAAATCCTATATGCAATAAATGGAGTACAAAACTAGGTCGGTTAACCTGTCCAAAGGTGTACCATTCTTCTGATCTACTGGCATGGCTTGCAGTATATTACAACTCTAAAGCATGCACCATTTATGATTTCAAAGTCTAGGTAGTGGCATGGGTGTCGACTAATAGAATTCGATAGATTTTTAGCTTAGCCACTCCTTCCAAGGTGGTGGACTTTTAAACATTGGCCCTCCAGGCCAATTATATTTTGAATACTACAATCCCTTAGAATTTTTTTAAGAGAGGGAAGATGAGACCAGCAAATTTCCCCATCGAGAAGTTATTACTCTACCCTTGGGTGCAAGACTATGCCGACATGATAAATCTAGAATTGGGGGAGAAGGACTTGGAACCAATTACAAAGGAGGTGATATTTTTAATAAAATAGACATGACTCCTCTTTATCGATGGAAAGAAATTATCAGTGATAACATGGATCAAGAACTACAACATTTTTAGGAGGCCATATTGGCTGATAAGAGGGAAATGCCTCCCTTTTTGTATTACTCATTTTTAATTCATTTTTTTGTAGCACAATTGGACAAAGCCTTAGTGACCCAAATGGGGTGGGTGAATTCCCCATTGTATAGGACTAGTTGTTGTGCATACAGGAGGGGTGCTCAAGCTATACAACTTTCTTCAAGAAGGTCCTCCTCGTAGTACACTTCCATTTGTGTGGAAACTTCCCAAATAGAATAGGGGCAGGGGTTAGAGATTTCCTACACAAGGAGAAAGCATGAGACTACTTCTATGTAGAAGAATTTTCCTATATTAGGATATATGGATCAAAACTACCCCCGAAAGCGCTACCATTCCACTACCCAACTTCCATTGCCATCCTGGAGATCACTTGGCAGATGGTCGAAGAGGTAAAATAAAAAATATAAGGAAGAAGGGACAAGTGAAGTGGTTGCCCATTCCCTGCACAATGGGCCATTACACCTATCTTGGACACTTTTTCATGCTACAGGCTATCTATAATATGGACACCTACTATTGTATATAGATCACTTGGAGGGCCTATGACCCAAATAGCCACCATAGGAGAGAAGTTACTGGAAAGCTAGACCTTCTGGCAGTCACCCATAATGGTGATGATTTTGAATATGCAATGCAACAAGCTTTTAGGAACAACCAAACTTTGGATTTGGTATGGAGGATGCCCAAGGATAAGTAACCTTACAGTGAATTGGAGGTTGTTGGTGATTATAGCACTCAACTAAAATTGTACAGAAGCTTGCTAGTGGATAATATGGCCCCACTAGTCCCGATAGTCCCTCCAAAAGAATTCAAAGACCCCACTCTTCAAATCATTTAGCAAGACTCTAACCTCTTTGAGGTCATGATGAAGATAGTTTATGAGTAGGCCAAACTTCCTTCTTCTTCCAGTTTCCCTGTTGCCACTTCAAAAGGGAATGATTTGGCCATTGGTGCATCTCAGCAGGTTGCCACATCATTGACACTAACTTTGATAAACCCACAGGAGCAAGACCGATTGGTAGAAGGTCAATTTTTGTTGTATTCTTCCACCTTGGTGATAAATCAAGAAAAAAAATCGAGTACGATCGAAGGTGATAAAAAATATAACTCAAGTGGGGGACTGTCTAATATTTTGAGAGGCTACAAGGTGCAAAGCCCCATGCGGTCCCCTACTCACAAAAAGGCTAGGACTAAATCCTCGGATCAAGGAGTGGAGAGTTTTACAATGACAAGGGTCACTAACACCTACCAATTTATAGCTGATGAGGAGGATCAGATCCAAGACATAGAAGAGCAAAGATCTCATAGCAAGGAGATATTTAGGCATAGGGAGATAGCTGGGCAAACAGCCACTGGCAAATCTACTGCTATCTTTGAGACCCCTTTTCTACCTAGCATGAAAGAGGCCACTATTTATGCGAGTAAGGATGTCATAATAACATATGTTGTACCTTTTGAAATAATGAAATCCTAGATGGCCTCTCAAGCATAGGTGGAAAAAGCAATAGAGAAAGAACTCGAAGAATTGAAATCCAAGGCTGTAGAAGTGGGGCCATTACAGCTCAAGGTCAAGCAACTTCAGGAAGAAGTTGATAAACTAAGAATGCTCATTCCTTCCACTGTGCAGACTAGCATCCAAATTGGGTTAGCAAATTAACTTAAGCAAGATATGAAGGAGAAGATCGAAGTAAAGCTGGGGGATTTAGAGTTCATTCTGATAGACATATATGCTATGAGGCATGTAGTAGCCCTCATCCAAAATAACTTGCATCAAGGGAGGTAGAGAATAGATGCAATTATGCTAATCTATAAAAGGTTTCAAGAGGACTATGTGCCTATTTCTAGGTTAACGACCACTCTATCAAATGAATCCCTATGCTTCTTTGTAGAAGAATACATCAAGGTCTCCCTATTATTGCAAAATGAGTAGAATTGGATCCAATGGAACCAGGAGATGGTAGAGTATGAGTATGAGGCCAACAATGAATTGAGGACTTTGGATGGGCTCCAGTCATTAAAGATTTTTTGTTTCAAAGAATCCAAGATTTTGAGTTAGAATTTGGCAATAGGCTATCTAAAAGCTTCATGGCCTTTGTGGAGATGGTAGGTCACCTATGTGAATTTACCAATAATAATGTGCAGTAGGCAAAGGACCGTATAACCGATGCCACACAATATTTAAATATGCTGCTCTTCTCCTTGACCTTTCACGATGAGGCTTGGGAATTCATTGACCAAGTTATTCAAAATCACAAGGTAGGAGTGGGGTCCACTGTCGCTGCAACACACACACCATGAGGACTACAGTCGCCAGAACAAGGTAGTACCAGTGGGGATGCACATCAACCATATGCATGAAAGAGAACATGGGCTACATGCCTATTTTTGAATGCATCCCAAGTTTGGGTACAACAATATTTTTACAGTGGAGCAGGCGGTTATGACAGTCGGCCAACCTGCACTATATAGAGGAGAACACTATAGCAACATTTTCTTATCGAACCTCTAAGAGATAAAATCCAGGTATTAATATTGTCCAGTATTGAGTCATATTTTCCATTGTTTTTCCTATATTTGTTTCTTACCACCCTTCATTCTACCATCTCTAGGGATTACCAGGGAGTGTTGTTCACTGTGATCATTTTATATTGAATGCACTGAGTTGGAGACTCTTACATCACTGCAATCAGGACAGAGAGGAGTAGCCCCTTTGTTATGTTATTTGAACGAGGGTTTTATTGTAAATCATTGGCATACAGGACCCAAGAACTCTACTGAGTCTGCTTTAGTGAAATATCTTTATATTAATACAAAATCCAATTCGATTCCTGGCTCATATTCTATATTTTATGGTTTGTGTGATGTTCATTCATGTGTTCTTGCAATAAAAACCTATGAATGACTCTTTCTATTTCGTCAGTTTAATTGTTTTATTTACTTTACATTATTTGATTTGGATAAAATGAACTGGTTCCTCTTACTTTAATTTTTCTAAATCCATTTATAAATTTTTTGAATCAATAATGGATAAGGTACCGTTCTGGGATTTATGAGCTCTAATATTGTTAGGTTTGGTAATTAAAATAATTAAAAGAACAAAACAACATTTTGTCTGGTATAGTGGGTGTGTGCATTTTGAAGCATTAGTAAAAGGGCCCATTTCTTGGGGTTTACTTACCCAACCTGGTTGGTTTAGATCTATCAAAGGTAGTCTATTCCCAGGTTAATAATGTGGATCTACCAGAATCCATAGTGTGGTTGTGATTTTAAGAGTTCCCTGTGACGTGACAAATATTTTAAGGGTAAGTGGGAAAACTCCATAATAGATACCATCTATTTTTTGGGTATACAAAATAAATTTTAAACCAATAATGGAGCATACACCTTTCTAGTTTATGTATGAACAAGAGGCAATGGTGTCAGTTGAATTCTTGATAACAAGTCTAAGAGTTGTAGTGGAGCATTGCTTGGGTGGTTAGGAAATTTTGGAGGAGCAACTGGAAACACTAATCAAGTTGGATGAAATAAGAGTCATGGCACAATGGAAAATTGAGGTAGCCCAAAAAAGAAGGAAATTATGGCATGACAAACACCTAAGGAAGCTAGAACTTAGTATGAGTGACTTAGTTCTAAAGTTTAATGGGAAGTGAAAAATCAAGCCTGGTAAGTTGAAGACTTTATGGCTTGGTCCCTATAAAGTGGTGGAAGTAATGAATAATGGAGAAGTCAAGTTATACAAATTGAATGGAACTGAGGTAATCGACACTATAAATGGCTCAAAGTTGAATCCCTATAAAGTATAATGCTTATTCATTACTTTGGAAGAGATTGAACAGATAAGGCGAGCAGGAGCTCAAAAGAGAAATCAAGATGAGAAAGGTACATCATATGAAGAGTTTGAAATAGGACTCACACACTTATTTGTAGAAGGGAAGGAGACACGACCAATCATAGAATAGGATGAGTTGGTACCTCGACCTAGAGAGAGAAGAAGATTGCAGGTGCATGTCAGATTTGCATATGGGACCAAACGAGTAATAGAGGAAGATGAAGAGTGGATTCATCCAAATGAAAGATGATATTAGGAGATAGTACTATTAACAAAAAATAGAAACACCCCAAGTAAATCAAAACATGATGTATCCTCGAGTGGAACTTAGAGAACTAACCTAACAAGTAGAATGACAAAAAAGGATACGATTAATAGTATGATATGAAGATAGAGTGGACACTTTTGAAATGGAAGTTCCAGAGGAGAATGAGGATGAGACCATTGATGAAAAATTGGTTAGAATTACTCCATTAGCACATATAGGGCTATTACAACAAAGAATGCAACTACATACCCAACAACTGCAAGAGGAATATCAGATACTACGAGGTCATAATGCAAGGTTGAGGGAGAAAATAATTCAGTAATTGGATGGTACAATACAAAGGATGGATGGGCAAATAGCAACTAGGCTACACGAATTAGAAGGGAAAGCTAAGGATAATGAGGGGATAACTCAAATAAGTAGTACAAGAAATTATGGTGCAAGCACAAGTGAAGGAAGAACATCACAAGTAGCACCAATTGATCCACTAGCAAAAAATGAAAATGCACAAAAGTAATTTGGCAAGATATTGAGGAAGCAACCACATAACCTGAATGATAAGGTATCACACAAGTAGATTCGAGTGAATCTAGTGATGAAGGAATACATTGGATAGTAAGGGAACCTAACATAGAAAGTAGTGATGATGATGACTACCTAAGCAGACCCCAGGAGTCTCAAGATAACCTTGATACTCCAACACATTAAAAATTTAGAAGACCCCAAGAGTCTCAATCCAACCATGATCCACAATCTTATACAATATCCTATCAATAACTAAGAAGAAAAAGGAGAAAAGTAAGGAGAGGAGATATTGATAAACTTACCAGCAAATTGGTTAGAGCAAAGAGAGGATAATCAAAATGACTCAAATTTTGAGATGGACTTTTTTGATGCATACAAAGATATTCTGGAAACCTCATCTCCACAGATATGCTTTGAGGAAAGAAGATAGAGATGTCTATTAATACGTGTAGATCATAGAATCAGAGCACTACGATAGTTTTCACAAAGCATAAGATAAAGTAGAATTCCACTAACCAATATTGAATTGGTAGATATAACTCCTGATAATCAAGCAACGAGAGGAAGGAATCGACAAGGACCCCTAAGGCTTCAACCAGGAAGGGGAGGAGGTATTAAACCATGAAATAAAATATGTCAAGGTGATGTTACACCAAGAGGAGGAAGAGGATGAGGAAGGTTCTGACCCCCTACTCCTAGATGGCCAGGATACACACCTTTAGCATGTTTGAACTGGACAAGGAATCTATAAGGTATACTAGGGATAAGAGGAATCGTACCAAACCTTACAGGGCGGTACCTAGTGGGATGAACACCACTAATTTGACAAGGACCTCGAAGAGTGGAAGGAGGTAGAGGATTACTCCAAGGAAGGGAGGAACCACCAATTTTTTAGAGAGGTTCAATGTCAAGAGGAATAGGATGTGGAAGACACTTGCGAGGTAAAGGCCTTGTTGGTAGAGGAAGAGTGCATTTTGCAAATGAAAGAAACCATGGGCAATAAAGGATTCAATAACCAAGTTTGGAGATATAATTGATCTGAGGAGATAGGTAGAGAAGTATCTTAAATGATAGTAGAATAGTCAGAGCGCTACCACCAAGGGATCAATCACCTATATGATAAGAGGAAGAAACACCAGGAGAAGATACTCTAGCTTGCAATTGTACAATTCCAAATTGCACACATGGTAGTGGAAGGCTAGGAAATTTTGTAACATCACAAGTCAAGATGAATCACCCTAGAGAACAAGTGGCACCAGATGATACAATCACTCATAATGTTATGGTCAAACCTCCAAGAGAAGATTTAGATGGGACCATGCAAGTGAATATCACTGTGCGATTCCCACGATGGTAAGTAGTATTAGGAAATGAAAAAAAGAAAAAAAATAAAAAAATAAAAATAAAAAGAAAAAAAGAAAAATAAAAAGAAAAAATAAAATTCCTTAGTTGTGAGAATCCCTCAAGACGCAATTAAGAAGGAATTTTGTTGAAAACCAAAAACAATGACCTCTTAAAGAGAGAAAAATGGAAAATTTCTCTAAGTGACTAATCATACAAGACATTTAGAAGGTGTAAAAAGCACAAGTTTGAAATCATACAAGAAAAAATAGAAAAAGCATAGGCAAAAATCGTACATGGGAGCCTATTGTATGATTTAGATCGTATAGTGTATGATTTGCAACCACTGTAATTAATCTTCACATGCGTGGAATGATGAGTTGTTAAGAAAAATGGAAAAAAGATAAAATCACATGTGAAAATTAATGAGTTGTCAATCATCTGGGAAAAGAAGACAAAATGCATGCAAATAAGGTAAAGTGGCACAATTTTAAAAATTGAATGGTTAGGGTTTGGCAACAATTTAAATAGAGGACAATTAAAGTATTTTTACAAATCGTACAAGGATAAATTCAAAATTTCAAGGAGAACAAAGGTGAAAATTGTGCAATTGGATAAAATCTTCTGCATGGACATTGAAATTCATCAGTAGAACTACATATTACATGACCGATCTTAAATTTGCACCAGGGAGACTTTTTGCATTTAAATAAAATTAATCGAAAGAGAAAAGCAAAGGTTTTGACTCCATTAAAAGCAAATTTTGAATTAAAACTAAAAGGAAGCAAGGGTTTGTAGTAGAACACATCAAAGAAAGAAACATATTTTTGAAAACATCCAGCTAGGGTTCAAGAAAATTGTAGATTGGAGTCGAAGTGAAGAAATTGCAAGAAAAATGAGATTAAAAGCCCTAATCAGAGAAAAAGTGGTAAAAAAAAATTGTAGAAGGTATAAGGAAAAGGGGAGACAACCATACAACCCTGCAACACATCCAAGAACATTTATTTTGAGAGAAAATACACCAAATAAAGAAAAAATTGTAGATTTGCTTCTGATTTGCACTATAAAGATAGATCCAGATATTTTGGCAAATAGATCGGTGGAAAATAATTTTGGTCGAAGAGTTTGGATACCGATTAAGAAGAATTGCAACCAATAGAGTGGAATGATCATCAGGACCTCTACAAAAGAGGGAGTCACATCCATGGCAACACTAAGGACAATAATTTTAGTCCCATGATTGGTGTCGTAATCATCCTTGGAGAAGAGGAAGATACTAGCCATGGAGAGGGCATAGGTATTGGAGGGCTGACCGAAGAAGGACACCGCCAAGGTTTCGAGAGGAGGAAATGGCACAGGAAAGAGCCTTGAGGAGAGAATTGTGTAGTGAAGTCCATTACGTAGATTCAAAGGAGGATATAAGTAGTGAATCCAAGGAGGACCAGGTTGATATAACAAGGATATTATTTATACAACATGGAGGAGATACATGCCAAAAGTTGTGGAATAAAGAAGAAAATAAGAACCGCCCCTGGAAAAAATAATTTGAGAAGGTTGGTGTAGCTATGATAGCATAGGTGCCAATGCACCCGAAGATCTTATTTTATAATTATCTATTGTAAATTATTTAGGAGTATGATCCTGCAAGTAGACTTACCTATGTTAATGTGGGTAAGCGATCGGTGAAGGCAGAGTTCATAGTAGAGGAATTCAAAAGAACATTTGGATTACCAGAATACAACACTAAGGTAGTCAAGAAGTTGCTTGATCCGATTGAGACACATCACATCATCACTTCACTCACCAATGTGAAATCATCAATCGAAGCAAAGATCTTGGGTGCAAGAACTCAAGGGATTAAACAGAGCCAATTGATAGGAAAGGATTGGCCATGCACCATGAATATTAAAATGGATTGACTGTTAGGAGAAAAATGAGCTACAAAGATGCCAATTTGGATGTCCCAATACATGGAAGGTATTACCAAAGGAATTTAGTATGAGGGTACCTATCTAAAGAGAAAAATGCATGACAGACTAAAAAAAAGATCGAAGAATTTTGGGATGACTTTCCATGCCATTGGATTGTTATTGAATGTTGTTACATAGATAGGAATTTATTTTTTGGGCTTGAAAGAGCCTAGAAATATTGATGCAGATAGGCCAACCATTCTACGATGGGAAAATTTAGTACCAATTTAGAAGGAGACTTAGATAAATCTCAGGCAAAGAAAGCACCTAAGTAGCATGCCACTGCAGTGCATGAGGATACTCCTTTGGATGAGGTGGTACACCATTAAATGAAAAGACCTAGAAAGTTACAACTTAAACCAGAAAATCAAGCACTTCAACAATGGTAGCAAGAGCAGTCGTTAGTTCAGGAAATAAAGGAAATTATGGGGAGGCAATCCAACCTAGTATGGATAAGAATGAGAAGAAAATGGGAGAGAATGGCAAACAACCTTATTCTAAATTAACAAGCTGATATTGTATAGGATAATAAACAAGAGGAAGGATATTTAGACTTGGAGAGGTTGGAATTACACAATTGGAATTGGGTAGATGTAGAAGAGATGGTAGAGTCCCCACAAATTTTCTAGTCTACCGATATTAAAATTTTGGACTCTTCTAAAATTTTGGATGATATAGAAGTTAGACAAATAACACAAAAAGTGATATCCACTACATAGGAAGTAAGGGAGAAAGCCAAGGTGATAGTGGAAGCATAAAAAGAAGATTCAAGAGAGAAAAATAATCCCTACTTTAGATTCATGATGGGAGGAGGTACTAATCAAACTGAACATAGTGATACACAATATGATATAGATGCATCACAAAAAGAGGAATATCCTATTGTTGAAAATGTCACAACGATGGAAGTTCAACAAAATCAGGAAGAAAAATAGGTGATAGAAGAAAAACAAGTGGACCTATCTAAACAATAAAAGGAGGTCCAGGAACCTATAGGGAAACAAAAATATCATATTGAGGTTGTTAATATTGAAGATGATGTGGATATTGAGAGACTTATGGGACAAATTCCACCATAGGAAAAGATAAACATGAAGAAATCACTAATGGAGCTTGGGCGAAGCTCTGGTCACCACTTGGAAGAAGAGGAAGAACAAACTCCTACACAAGAAGAATTATGGAGGATATATAAAAGCTACCTCCTAGAAGTATCATAGTTCTCAAATATTAAAACTGAGGAATATGAGAAAAGGGTAGAGGATCAAGTAAACCATTTATTCTCTCAAATGAGCAATGCCAAGACCAGTGCCAAACTATAATTTTGTGTTGGACGTGTAGGAGAATTGAAGCTATGGGAGGAATAAGTGTTTATCGATTTAGAAAAGATAACAAAATGGGTGAGTAGTGAGGATCATACAATAAGAATTACTGATATCCATGTATAACACCCATTGATGTTACCCAAGGAAGAGGTAACAATGATGTTAGAAAGAGATGACTTACCATACGGAGTGAGAACCAACTACAGGCAGCATCCGAGGTTGTACCTGGATAAAGTTAATTATCCAATTTATCCCTTGAATACAATGGATTTGGAACATAAGAGGGTAAACTCAAGCTTGGCTATCACTCTAAGGAAGTTGAACTTCCTAACACATTGGATAGAGTGGTTGAGCATAGGATTGGAGCAGATCTATCAACTCAAGGAAGCTCAAAAAGAAGAGACAAAGGCCACTTGAAAGAAAATGGTTATAATGGAGGAAGAATTGAATAAGAGTAAGTCTATGGCAGAAGAAAAGTGAAAGAAATTGGAAGAACTTTTGAATAATAGGGATGATTTTGAAGCCAATATTAGTTTTCTAGAAGATGAGAAGCAACAGGTCTCACAAATGATAAAAGAAATGATCAAGGAGTTGGAAGCTCAATTGATAACAAAAGAAGAATAGTTGTAAGCAAAGGATTAACAACTGAGAGATGAACTAGATAAAGGAAATATTACAATGCAAAGCCAATTGATGAAAATATCAAATCAAGCTGAAGAACATTTTAAGATAAAGATCCATATTGAAGATTAAAATATTCAATACCCAAATAATGTAATACAAGAGGGTGTTATAGTTAGAGTATATTACATCACTTGGGTCATGTAAATGTACCACATTTGGTATATAGTTAGAGTAGGATATTACTTTAGGGGGAGTTAGCTACTTACTTCAAGAAATGTAATAAATGCACAAGTGTCAATGTGCAAGTTGTAATTTGCAAGGTATCCCCTTGTACAACTAGGTAGAGTGTTGGACAAAGAATTTATCTTCCTATATAAGGGGACCTCATAGTGATATCAAACATATCAAGCTCATATCAAGAATATCAAGTTTTTTATTGTAGAGAGTAGTAGATACTAGTAGAACTCTTGAATGGAGTAAAATATAGTTTTTTATCTTATATTAATGGAGTGACCATTACCTCCATATTGCATTGTATTTTTACCACTTTTTATTTATAGTATATTTCAGTCATATTGCATAATTCCATTCTTTCATATTTTCTACATCTTATTAGGACCTATGATAGATCTCTCCCACTACATATATCCTCAAAAGCTAACAAATACATCAATAAATTCCAAATTTTGTATTGATGAAGGTATTCAATGATTACAACTCTTAGAAATTACTTGCATCAAATGATTACATGGCATAAAATTCTCCAATTACAATAATAGGGGTACAGATGCTCATAAAACTTCCAAGGAACAAGAAAATCCCTAAAATATCTATCACTAAAATGATATTCACCCCTTTGAAATGGGGTCTAATTGGCTATTTATAGCCTTAAAATTTTAAATTTTACTTCTTTAAAACAATATTTTAGTGGTTTATAGTTGTGAATGAGTTTTCTATCTAAGTTGTCAAAGGGGGAGGTGGCCTCCTATCATAGTTCTTGATCTGGATATATAATTATGGCCTTTAATCTCTATCTTGTTGAGTTGTTTATATTCAATAATTGAGGCTATCTAGTTGTTAAGCACTAGAGGTTTGGAATCCAGTCTAGGTTCATTTAATGTTATTTTCCTCCTTCGACTCTTCAACATCTAACATCGTTGGTTTAGTCACCTTAGACTTTTTAGTTTCGTTCTTTTTCCTTCTTTGGATATATCACCTACAATACATAAAGAAAAATCAATTTTAGCATTTATTCTTCCTATTATTTCTAATATTGATTATTATTAAATTTATTAAATATTTTTCTAATGTTTGACATTAGATTCATTCTAATTTTTTATTTTTTATTATTTTCTAAAGTATTAAATCCAAAGTATTAGGTTTGACATTTAAATTTTCATTTTTAAATTTAATGCCAATGTATTAAATCACCTGCTAAGGTTATCCTCTAAGATGTTTTGGTAGTTCATTATTTATCCATATTATGTATCTTTGCTTTTAATTTTAAGGCCAAATTAGCAAATTTAACATTAAATTCCCATTTAAATTCTTTTAATGTCAAAGTACTAAATTTAATACTAAGGTCATTTGCTAAGGTTTTCACTTTTAATTTTAGGGCTAAAGTATTAATTTTAACACTAAGGTTCATGTTTTAATTTTAAATCCAACATATTAAATTTAATATCGAAGACTTATCATCATTAAAATTCAAACTTCTAAATGTATGCCAAGTTTTCAATGGTATTTATCTCCCTTTGCTTTTAATTTTTATATTCAAAATGTTAAGGTTGAATGGTCCAATTCTTAATAAATATTTCAATTAAATCATTACCTGCCTAAGATATTTATACAAAAAATGTGTCGTTTTATTGTACCAAATTTGGCCTTAATCAAGAATTATTTTTAATGGTTAATGAATAATCATTAGCTTTTTAATTTTTAATCAGGTTTAATGATTTATGTTGCCCTATATTCTGATTGATGAGTACCACACAATAAATTTCCTTAATACGTACACTCGTGCGTACCATTAGATCTTGGAGAGGTGCACAAATTTTGGCAATATTTGACCTTTTAAAACCTAGGCACTTTAATCATTGGTAAGAAAAATTTTGCATTAAAACCTTAGAAAATTTTCATTATTATGACTTAGGGTTTAACATTGAAGAATGTGAATTAAATTAACTATTTTTTTTGGATTTAAAGTTAGGCAAATTGGGATGTGTATGTACCATTTGATCTTAGAATATGCACGTCATTTAAGCTTTGATTGGTGAGTATTGTCGGATCTCCTATAAAATAATACAAATTCACCTTTTGGGACTTTTGTTATTCAAAACTAGTGCACCCAATTTTGATTCACGTATGCCATTGGATCTAGCCATGGTGTATGAGTGTTGTTGGATTTTAAAAAGTGCATGAAATTTAACATGCTTGAATTTGAAAACCTATGCACTTAATGTTTGGTAAGAAAAATTTCATGAGTACCTTTGGATGTATTGCCCCCATAAATTTGATCATGCATATATATAGATCTTAGGAGGTTGCACAAGTTTTATCATGTTTGACCTTGTTATTTTTCAATTATTTCTAACCAAATCTGATATGCTCGACACTATCATTTTGACATCTTCTGATATTTATTTATCATTTACTTTTATTATATTTTATAAGCTTTAAGTGCACTTTAATATTTGACAAGTTTTGATCAAAATGCACCATAGGATTAAAAACTGATGCATGAGTATCGTTAAGATGAAGAAAGTTGCACAATGTTTAACATAAAAGAGTGTTGGTATAAATGTTGGGCATATTTTCTCTATTGGATATGTATATACCACTAGATTTAGGGTTGATTTATGAGTATCATTAAATTTTAGGAAATGCATGAGCTTTATCAAAAGGGAGGCTCAAAACTTAAGAAAATGTTTATATTTATTCTTGATACGAATTTAGGTGCAGGCAATTTATGAAGCATAATTATTTCGACTTTTAAATCTCGGACAAGTTAGATTTTCTTTGATGTGGGTGTGCCCTTAGGTCATATTAATTATCTATGCATACCTTGTGATTAAGAAAAGGTTCTTGGAATTTAATTAAAAGGGGGCGCATGAATCGAATGACCTAAGGAAATCTTAGGCTAACTTATTAATCATGTTTTACGAGACTTAATTCATTGGTTTTTTTGACCAAATAATTATTTAAAATTAATATGCAATGAGGACGAATTTTATGAGGGCATGAGTATACCATTAGATATTATTGGATATGTGAGTACCATTAGATTTGGAAAATATGCATGAACTTTGGCATGAAAGGGGCAGATGGACATAGATTGCTTAGGTGGATTTTCTTAGGCTTTAGACCTTGGGTGAAATATTTATTAATATTATAGTGCAAAATTTGAAGGCATGAAGAGACCTTAGGATTGAGAATTAAGAAGAAAATAATATGTGGGTTAATTAGCATTAAATCCTAAATTAACCAGACATTAATCCATGATCAAAATCTTGGACTAATTTCGTAGGTTAAGAAAATATGATAAAATTTGAAAGTACCCAATTGTTTTTAAAACTTTCCACATGTCTAAATGAGCCAAATGGGTATCCTAAATCATTAAAAAAACAAAAAAATTCATCGTGAATCATGATATATTTCAATTATAAATTCAAGGGATGTTTTAGGAAACTGATATTTCTAGATAAAATTAATGTCCAAATTTTTGTAAATCTAGTATCATTGTTGTAGGCCCAAAATGGCTACATCCTTAGAAAACTTTGAAAAAATTATTCTAAGGCACTTAAAGGGCTATAATCCATTGAGGATAGAAAGTATCTTAGAGCATATCAACACAATAGATTTCAATCTGCTCGATTCTTATTGCTTTTTGCAAACATAAGCGGAGTGTTCTATTCTGCCTGATACTTAGTGTATCTTGCAGTGGCTTAGCGTGAAGGATCAAATCCATAATTTTATTGAGTCTTAATGATGTTAGCACATTTAAAAGTGTATATTGGTGATATGCTTCATCCCGTGCACTCAAAAAACTATCATAAATGCTCATTCCATTGAGTTCCAAAGCTATTTTTGAGTGAAATGATGACAAGATTCATACCACTCGATATGAAGGTCGAAAGTGATTGAAAGAAGTAAATGGAGTGGAATAGTACCAAGATCATTTTTCATTACTTTTTTAGTGGATTGACAACACACTCTAGATCCACAATCAACTCTAGTCAAAGTTGGTGGAGCGAGAATCAAGGAGCAGATTGCAACTTGTTTTCTAAGCCATAGATGTGAGAAAGGAATTAAACATTTTAAAGGTTTAAATGAGTAGATTGGTGATGAGTTACATTCCACTTAGTACTTAGTGTATTTCCTACCAAGTATCAAATTCGTTGGTTGAAGCCATCCAAACTGACATCAATGATTTTTTAGAGTAGATTGGTGACTCTTTCTACCCTGCTCGCTTGTAGAGTATTATTAAAGTTTAATCGTAGCCATTAAATGAAGGCATAAATGGTAGATATTCTAATGACATGTTCACAAACACAAAGGTATATTTTTTTTTGAATGAAGGCCAATCAATTTGAGTAGGTAGTCGAAGTGTTAGTAGTGCCAAAAACCAAGAACTAGAGCAGTTGCATATCTATGGTAGGATGAAGTCTTCAAGAAGAATGAGCAGTATAGATTTGGTTTCTAATGGCCTGAGGCTCAACTACTATTATTATACCAGCAAGTTGTAGAGCCAAGCTACCATGGTGGATGACTTCCAGTAGATTTCTTAGACTCAACAGGTGAATTAAATGATGCCAGCATAGCTCTCTATTGATTTGTCATATGTTGAATCCTTGTAATGTCTCATTTTAATTTATTTCATTGTAAACTATAAATAGAGGTCAAACCCTCGATTTTTAGGGTCATCTCCAGTGCATTTTCTTGCCCTACTGTGTAACATTTTTTGCAAACTAATGGAAGGAGCATTACTCATATTTTTGAATCAAGATTCATTATATTTGATATCTTTTGTTAAGAGGTTAAAATATGTGAATTACATTTATGTCAATGCTATAATGGTTAGTTCCTTTCATTTGTATTGGATTATTAGTTGTTAATATAGTTGAAATATATTCATAATTATATTTTTTTTGGTAAGAAGATTATTTTTGCAAAGTCTGATTATTGATCTATTTTGCTAAATTGGATTGTTAATATATTGGATATTGAAATTGCTTATTGGAACATATCTCTATTTTTGCTTTATAGTATAAATATTTCATGGTTTTGGGTGCTTCTAATCCTAAGTGCAGGATATTAGAAGTAGTTTGCTAGAGTATTTTCCTGTGGATGCCTATGTTGTTAGACCTATTTGGCCACTATTAATGCATAATTCCTTAACCCTAAATCTTTTCTAACCCTATTATTCAAAACCATTATTGATCTTAATTGAGCCAACATTCTATTTAGTTAACAAGGAAACAACCTACTCTATAGGTTGGGCTAAAGTAATATTTGGTCCATCCAATGTTGAGTTGTGAGCTATGACTATAGAGTGCAAGCCTAGCCAAAAAATTGGAAGATAGACAGTTATAGTATCAAGTAAAACTTTATGACAATTAAGATACCAATAGTTTTTTCACACCTAATGGGACCTATTTGCAAGAAATACTAAGACCCATCATATGCTTTATTGTTTAAATCCTTTCCTAAAGGAATCAAGATTTTATAAATTGTCTTTACCTTGCTAATTGAAGAGCAGTAAATTCACCTGGCGACTCCTCGGTCTTTGAACCTTGAAAAGTTATACTTGTAGCTTGTAGTTTTTTCATGTATACCAGGTCATTCAAAAGGAATAACCCAAAATCATTTTTCTACTGTGAGATACCTTATAGAGGGATAATTGTTATAAGGAATTTGAGTCAATATTTTCATTCAAAATAAAATACTCTTGAGGAGAATCCTACAGTTCATCCCAAACCACCTTCAATAAGAGCCACACCTAGTAACATGGCACAAAATATAGTTCTAAATTAGCCCTTATAGAAGTACCTCAATTATAACATAGATGACCCCTTAGACTAGCCAAAATACATGACATTCCTCAAGCTATGTCTAAGGCCATCCCTACCTATTATGGATCAGGTAAAACTGCATATGAGTATTGTCAAGATATTTTGAATCTGGTAGTAATCCACAATATAAAAAATGAAGATGTTATTGTTAGAATCCTAGCCCTATTATTTATAGGTAATATTCTAAATTTGTTTAGGACCCTTGAAGAGAATATAATTACCTCATGGGAAGCATTATTTGAGCCCTTTGTGGAAGAATTTAATGAATCTAATGATCCTTTTTCTCTCCTTAATCAGTTCACATCTATGCAAAAGCATTAGCAAGAAACTGTTTTAGATTTCAACTTGAGGTTCAATAGGACCTGGAAGAAAATTCTCCTTGTAGCTAGACCAGTTGCAAGCCTTGCTTACATGTATTATATCAGAGCCCTTATATAAGAGTTAAGCCTGCAAACCCAATAATCTAGTGTGGAGACCTTTCCATAGATTTATGTTGGACATTTTGAGTCCCTAAGCTAAAAGTTTTCATTGATGTCAAAAGGACCTATGTAAGTAAGCACTATGATTTTGCTCTAGAAATAGCTTAATGAGGAGCAAAGGTTTTGATAAAAGGTTCTAGAAGGGATGCATGGCATTTGGTTCCAAAAGGAGCTTCAAGTGAAGCTTAGAATAAGGTTTTTATGTAAACCAAGGAAGGCAAGGAAAGGTTTTATTTAAAGCCAATGGATGGCGGATTTGAAATGGATTTTTCTTAAAACCCAAGTTGGATTTTTGTTTCATCAAAAAATGTGCCTCAATGATGGAGAAAAACTCCAAGGGTTAGGTGGATTGGTAAGTGCTAGTTTGGATGGGCACTTGTCAAGAGGAGACCTAGGTTCAAACCTTGGTGGTGCCAGTTAGCAAAGGTAGTAGTCTGTTCTGAATCCTCTGAGTACATGCCAAGGTAGTAGTCTATTCTTAATCCTTAGAGTGCATGCCTGATCAACGATGATGGTATGGATAATAACACTATTTAAAGCAACTATACATAATTAATCTTAAATCTCATCCAAAATATCATTACTTTTAACAATAAGGTAATTGGATTAATACTTACCTATTAATACCAATTATTAATATTAATTATTAATATTGATATTAAAGGAGGGCCCTACAGGTGACTTCTTTTGGAAGTCTTGTTCCTCTTTCTTGCATCCCTTCCTTAGCCCTATCCCAGGTCCTTGATCCTTTCCCAACTTCCTTGAAACCTCCTTTTCCCATTCTTTTTTGATGGAAGGTGTTGCAGATGATCTCCTTTGGGGAAACATCATTGTTCCATTGTTCTACCCCTTTCCTTACCCTTTGGTGGGAAAACCTTTGTTCCATTGTTTTGCTCCTTTGTCCTACCTTTTCCTTTAGTGTCTTAGTTCTGGGATGGGTTTAGGTTTTCCCTAGGACATTTCCTAGGTTTTTTGGATCTTTCAGGGTTTTCCTTGAAATTTCTTTTTTTCTCAGGTTGTTTTTGGAAGTCTTCTTCACAATTGTTCTTAGGGGGATATTCAGCTGTGGTTTGTTGGGTCTAAGGATTTTCTAGCTTCATGAAAAGTTTTGCACAACATCCTTTTGTTTTGGAGGACCATGCACTTTATATTATGACTCTGCCAATCTCCATGAATTCGGTTTATTCAAAAGGCCATCTCCCCATAATAGTAGAGGCTCGGGATGCAGGAGTCCTACTTTTCTAGTAGTAGGGCAAATGATTCCCCAATAATAATAGGGCTTCAAAGGAGACCTATTACCCACTAATACAGATCTTTTATAAACCGCCAACCCAAGCCCAGTTGGAGGAGGCAGGGGGCCTCTTCCACTCCAGATTCTCCTACATCAAAGCTTCACTAATTGACGCTTCTATTAAAGGGACACCAGGGATTTATTAGGATAGGGCTAGAGGGATTCATTGAATTGCCTCCGTCGGCAAGGGTCCACTAATAAAGGGATTGTTTATTAAAGGCCAACAACCCATATGTTAGAGGAGGAAGTAGTCACCCACCCACCAGTGCACTATCGAGGGGAATAAATCGGAGTGAGTAAAGTCAGGAGCTTAGTTGGGTTTAATAGATTAATATGGGACTGCATGGAGATCTGTGTGGCAGCTTCCATGGAGGATAGCATAGAATACTATGGTAGCCATAAAAATCTGTATAGCTTGCCCATATTCGTGGCATCTACTGATTCCACCATGTTTAAAAAAAAATTAAATAAAAGTTTTTTCCCTCCTTTATTATTGGTGTCGTCGATGTCATAAATGCAATGTTAAAAGGGCCGACATATTCACATTGAAGGATGGCTTATATAAATAAGCCAAAGGTTTTCCATTTAATAAACCTAAGTCATGTTGCATGATTTTCAAAAACCCAAAGTATTTCTACATCCGAATATTGCACAACAAATTTAGTGGAGTGTGACATGGGCAGTCAAGTCATGGACGGTCAAAGTTTTGGTGCCTTGTGAGGAAAGTGCATGCAATTTAAGCAAGAGAGTGCCAAAAGCACTCATGTGGATAGTGTTAGATCATGCGGCTTAGCTGTTGCTTGGCAGCATGGTGGCCAGAGGTTCGAAATGCCAAGGCCCTTCGAGGGTTCCCTTGAGGTATGCACTTTGACTCCGATATTTGCGGGGGTAAATATTTTAATTAAAATATTTGCTTTCTAAGGTTTGATTATGATTTTTATGGGAGATATAATATTGAGCAAGCTTTAATATTTTATTAAGGTTTGATTATGATTTTTGTCAGAGATATAAGGTTGAGCAAGCTTTAATATTTTAATAAGGTTTGATATTTGATTAATGTGAGATATTGCCTAAGAAATCTTTGTGATTATTTTTAGTGTAAAAGTGTTGAAAGGAAGGATATAAAATATTTGATTTATTTTATGGTATAAGTGGTTTTTGGAATGACAAGTTTATGCAATGATTTGATTTATTTTATTTTATGGTACAAGTGGCTTTAGGAGTGATAAGGAAGTCGTGCATTAATTCTTAAGAAGGTTTTCTAATTAAAATATTTGGTGAATATAATTGTGAAGTGGAGTAATGTTGATTATTTTGTGATCTTCTAACCCTTGTAAAGATTGGAAAAATAATATTGTGATTATGGTAGATTTCCAAAGAGGCTTCTTCATCTTCACAAAAGGTATGGGTACATTATCCTATTGATTTATTATGGTGGTTTATTTTTGAAAATATCTTTGGAGTGAAAAGGATTGATTGTGGTTTCCTTTTTGAAAGTGATTGGTTTAATGCTTCAAGGTTTTTTGGATTGAGAGTTGTGATTAAACCTTGTTTTATAAGCATTGTTGTTGGAGCCCATTGGTTTTGTAAAGAAATTGAACTTGAGTTAGAAGAGAACACGAGTATAATTGTTATGTGAGATTTGTTGTTGAGCATTGTTGGAAATATTTTGAGTTTATTGATACATGCTTGGACTAGGGTTTGTGAGAAAGGGTGAATAACACAAGCTTATACTAAGAGGGGAGTGAATAGTATAAGACCACTTTTTACTTTCTTTCCAAACCAATATAAATTAATGTCCTTAATTGCAATAAACAAATATAACAGTGTGCATTAATAACTCAGATAGCAATAGTAAGCAAGAGCACAAGTCACCACACACAATTGAGACACAATATTTAACGTGGTTCCCCCAATGTGGGGTACTCCACAAGATAATATTCTTATAATATTTCACACAAAAATAAGGATCCTTATCCAATATAATGATTTCTTTGATATGCTCAAATCTAGGCAATAACAAGCTCACATAGAATTTGTCCAAATTTGCATAACAAGCTCACACATAACTTGTCTAAAAATGCTCAACAAGCTCACACAAAACTTGTCCAAATTTCTTTGATCTGCTCAAATCTAGGCAATAACAAGCTCACATAGAACTTATCCAAATATGCATAACAAGATCACATAGAACTTGTCCAAAATCTACTCCAACAAGCTCACTAAGAATTGTCCAAATATACTCTAGCAAGCTCACCAAGAACTTGCTCAAATCTGCTCCAACAAGCTCACTAAGAAATTGTCCAAATCTTCTCTAGCAAGATCACCAAGAACTTTCTCAAATCTGTTCCAACAAGCTCACTAAGAACTTGTCCAAATTTGCTCTAGAAATCTCACCAAGAACTTGCTCAAATCTACTCCAACAAGCTCACTAAGAACTTGCTCAAATCTTCTCAATAGGCTCACTCAGAACCTCATCAAAATCTGTCCCAAATCTGTCCATAAATCTATCTAAAACTATCCACAAATTTGTCCCAAAAACTATCCACAAAG
The DNA here is from genome assembly GCA_028583015.1 of Wollemia nobilis. Classification (NCBI taxonomy): domain Eukaryota; kingdom Viridiplantae; phylum Streptophyta; class Pinopsida; order Araucariales; family Araucariaceae; genus Wollemia; species Wollemia nobilis. Next base: position 428,210 of record JAQPPZ010001417.1, on the reverse strand, counting down.
CCTTCTCAAAGGCTCAATCAATCATACACAAATTGCCACAAATCTGTCCAGAAATCTATCCCAAAGGCCTTCTCAAAGGCTCAATCAATCATGCTCAAGTAGTACTCAAATCTTATCCACAAATCTATGAAGGAAAGACTCAAATATGAACTCAACAATTAATGGCAATGCACTCTACAATGGATGACAACAATGATTCACTATGATCTCAAGTCAACTCAACTCAAATCAATCTCAACTCAAGTCAACTCATAGAAGCATAAAGAGAATTATTAGAGACTCAATATGTTCTAAGCTCAATCTCAACTCAAATAAGAATTATAGAATAGTTTGTTTCATGGGACTTGAACAATAACATCACACAATCACTTGACTAGGCTCAATCAACTCAACTCAACCAATCACCACAAGGGACAACTCTTTCTCAAAAAATCCTAGTCCAAGCATGTATCAACCAACTCAAATGTTTCCAAAAATGCTCAACCACAAATCTCACATAACAATGATACTCATGTTCTTTTCAAGTTATTTACATAACCAATGGGCTTCAACAACTATGCTTATAAAACAAGGTTTAAACACAACTCTCAAACCAAAAAACCTTGAAGCATTCAACCAACCACTTTCGAAAAGGAAACCACAATCAATTCTTTTCACTCCAATGATATTTCAAAAATCAACTACCATAAACAATCAATAGGAGAATGTGCCCATACCTTTTAGTTTTCCACAAAATTGGCCACACTAAACACAACTTTCCTTTCCAATATCAATAAGGTTTAGTGGACTTCAAATAATAATCACAAGATAAAGCATAACTCAATTTACACCTTTTTACTCCAACTTAATAAACACATCCACCAAAATCCTTTTTAATAAAGACCCTTATCAAAAATAATAATCAATAAACCTTTCAAAAATTATTTTATAACAACTCCTTATTTCTCCTAAATCTTAATTCTCAATTTCATGAACATCAAATTAAATCAACAACTCATACACCTTTGAAATAATAATCACAACCCTTATAAAAACAAAGTTTAATTAAAAATTTTAATTATTCCTAACCACCTTATAACTCCAACTTAGGGCTTAACAAAATTAATTAGAGCAAAAATATATTTACCTCTTCAAGGGGATTCGAACCACTGACTTGCCCACATTACGAGTGCCTTAGCCGCGACTAAGGTTACCACATGAGCTAGTCGCTCATTCGAAAGGGAAAGGCACAACGTGCCTTAAAACCTTTCCTCCCTTTTTGCAAATCAAAAATCACTTCAAGCACTTTTATTCCAACACCTTTTGAATGCAGTCAAGGGGATTCAAAACCTTGACATTTGTGTTGCCACACACCTTAGCCAAAAGCCAATTTCCAATGCACCACTCTGCCCACGATAACTTTGGACTTTGACCAACCTTCGTTTATTCGTTGCTTATGCTTTCTAAAATATTTTTGTACGAGCTCAATTTGGATGCTTAGCTAATGATTATTAACCACAAGCAAGAATCAGTTTATGAACCTTAGGTATCCTCTTTATATAGCCTCAATATTTTTGATGACGTCGGCGAAAATATTACATATTTAATTTTAAATTTAAATTTAAATTTTAAATAATTAAAATTTAAACTAAATATTAAAAATTAAATATCTCCATCATCGGGGCACCTTTTTCGACGAAACGAAAGGCCAAATTGGGTTTAAGAAAAACCCAGTTAAAATATGCCATCCATGGTTTTATATAAAACCTTTTATTTTGCCTACCTTGGTTTTCATAAAAACCCTGTATTTATCCGTGCTTTCCAAAATATCATTTGGCCACAAAAACTCAATGTGATCCATGTGACATCAATAATCCATGTGACATCAATGACAACATAAAATAACTCAAATTGCCAATAAAGGGTTCATTGAGGTGATTGGTTGAGTTGAGTTGATTGAGCCTAGTCAAGTGGATGCATTTGGTTGTTCAAGTTCCATAAAACAAACTGTTCTATATTCTTGATTTGAGTTGAGATTGAGATTTGAGAATAGAACATATAGAGTCTCTAACAATTGTCTTTATGCTTCTATGAGATTGATTTGAGTTGAGATTGTAATTTGAGTATAGAACATATAGAGTCTCTAACAATTCTCTTTATGCTTCTATGAAATTGATTTGAGTTGAGATTGGGATATGAGTATAGAACATATTCAGTCTTTAAAAATTCTCTTTATGCTTCTATGAGATTGAGTTGAGATATTTATTGAGCATTAAGTATAGAATATATTGAGTCTCTAACAATTCTCTTTATGATTCTATGGGATTGGACAAGTTCTATGTGAGCTTGTTAAGCAGTTTTGAGACAATTATTTGAGAAGGCTTGTGGACTGATTTTGAGGAAGCTTTTGTGGAAGCTTGCTATGTAGATTTGAGCAAGTCCTAGAGAGGACTTATTGAGAAGATTTGATCAAGTCCTAGAGAGGAATTATTGAGAATATTTGGACAAGTCCTAGAGAGGACTTATTGAGTAGATTTGAGCAGGTTCTATGTGGACCTGTTGAGCATATTTGAGCAGGTTCTATGTGGACCTGTTGAGCAGATTTGGATAGGTTCTATATGGACCTATTGAGAAAATTTGAGTAGGTTTTGTGTGGACCTATTTTGGACAAGTTTTGAGTGAGATTGTTGAACATATTTGTACAAGTTCTGAGTGAGCTTGTTGATCATATTTGAGAAGGTTTTGAGTGAACCTATTTAGATAGAGCTTTGGAGGTGATAGAGTACAGAGGACAGAGTCTCAGTGGATAGAGATCCAACAGCCAGGACAATTGAAGACATATCTAAGTGAGGAGTATTCAAGTGGAGAGAGATCCACAAATTAGTGTAGTAGAGAGACAGAGTCTTCTAGAATATCACTAGCCAGAGTAGAAGGAGAAGTTCTCCTGTGGAAGAGATCCACGAAATTGAGATTAGGGGATAAACATCTCCTTTGGATAGAGGTCCATAAACATTGTACTTGGTAAGGATTCCCAAAAGATCATTTGAGAAATATTTAGAAGAAATATTTTTCTATGGATGTAGCCCACATTGGATGAACCACGTTAAAAATTATGTCTCTCATGTGTGTGATGCTTTATGTGATGTTCACTATTTTATTAATTCTAATGATACTATTTAAGGAAAAGTTTTATTTTATATTGTTCACCCCCCCTCTTAGTATAAGCACATGTTCTTTAGTTTATAATGTAGTTGTTCATGTAGAGAATATCCTTATTAATGTGGGAATATTACCCCCAAAATCTATGTTACCCTACAATTTGGAAACCATTGATGTCCAAGGACAAACAAATTCTCCATATTATATGGATCCTCCCCCCTTATCATCTCCATTCCCACATATGACTCCTATTCCTCATTCAAAAGTACCACCTACTATTGTTCCTTTCCCTCCCCTTCCTTCTTAGATTCCCCAAGAATCTTCTATCCTCCTTGATATCCAAAATACCTTGAAAACTCTTAGAAAAAATATGAATTCAATGGATAATATAGAGATGGAGAAGTATCAACAAAGGATATTCCCTTATGTTAACAAGGATCAAAGACTTGGTCCCAACAATAGTACTGGGGTCAGAGTAAATGTAGTATATGAAGAGCCTGATTTTTCTTCAAAAATAAGTCTAGTGAATATCTGGTGTTTGGTGTGCAATGATCCTCATGATTAACAATATTATATTATGTACCAACACCATGTACAACAAGCTTTGGAGAAAGAAGAAAGAAATCATAAAGGAAGAGTGAACATGCTCTAGCAACCTGACCAAATCATGGTTGGAAAAGATCTTGATGAGGATGGACTCATTTCTATCATGACAAGGTCAGGTAAGAAAACACTGTAGGTTGATAAACAAAATATAGGTCAATTTTAGGTCCCCTATTAGAAGAAGAAGGATCCACCTTACCAAAGTAGTGATACATTTCCTATCCTCCAAGCAAATGAAAAAATACATGGCTCCTATGGGCCAAGAAAATACAGTCAGTTTTCCCAAAAGAGTTGAGAAAGAAACTGAGGGAGATAGAATGAGGTTCAAGAATGAATTCCAAGAGAGGCTTAGGTTCCCTTCCATTACCAAAATGTAAATAGTTAAGGCCACTCAATAGTATAAGAGAAAATATGGTGAGCTAGAGAGAAGGCCTAAGAGACCCACCTCTATCACATCTAAATATAACATTGTGGAGGAAAGTAAGAAGATACCATCCAAAGCTAGTTTATACGATACTCTCTTCATTCCTAGCTAAATAGACCTACTAAAAGCTTCTCTGAAAAAATATCCATAGGAAAATCAGGCCACCACAATCTTCAACATACCCTCTGAAAAGAAGAAAATATCCTATGCCACTTTAAATAACAAATCCCCTCTTATTCACAATTGTATGATTGACTTAGGGACATCCACCAAAGTTATGCCTAAAGTAGTTTACGAGGTTATGGGTATGGGTTGAGTGGTAAATTTTCCCAATTGAAAAACCACACACCTCAGGATTTTGATCCCAAAACCATATCTTGCAAAGAATTTAAAACAAAATAACTTATCCAAGGTTTTGCTATATAAGCATTGCACATGTGTATTAGTAATCTCAATGAAGATATATCAAATAAGTGCTAGGAACACCTTAGTGATTGCAAGTAACTGTTAACAAGGGGCATGTGTTGGTTTATTTTATCATGCTATACTAATGATTGTTCATAAAACTTAAATAAAAGCAAATGTGAATTGGCCTTCATATGACCATGATGTAAAGCCTTAATTCCTTTTATCTTGGAGGATTTTAGGTAGATTTTATCTTCCTTTATTAAGTAGATTTTAAACAAGTTTTATCTTGCATTAAATCCTACTTTAAGCATGAAGTAGAAGATTAAAATCTATCTATGAATGTGAATCTGAAATGATGAATAGACTCATTAAATGTAGCTTCTATCATGAAGATAAATATAGCCTTTGATATAATTAATAAATTATCCCTCTTTGATAAAATTAATTTTCATAAAGAGACAACAATTTATTGCTTTAAAATAATGGCCTCAAAATATCATTATGAATTATCCCTCTTTAATGAAATTATAATTTTCATAAAGAAGAAATAATTTAATGCTTTAAAACAATAACCTTTGATGTAATGTATAAATTACCTCTCTTTAATGAAATCATAATTTTCATAAAGAAAGGCAAATTTATTGCTCCGAAAATCATATCTTGTGGAATGCCATTAAAATTTACCCTTCTTTAATGAAATTGAAATTTTCATAAAGGGAAGTTCATTTATGCTTGCAAATAAAAATGTAAAGCTGAAAAAATCTGATTTGCCTTCAAAATGTGAAAAAATAAAATTCCGAAATTATAAAAACCCTTATAAAATAACGATTTTCAATAATTTTTATAAAATAGAAATGGCTTCAAAATGAGTTCAAATTTGTTTCGGATGAAATATTATAGCTCATTCTTCACACCCATGTATTTATTTTTATCATTTTAATTTTTATTTTAATCCTCAAAGTTTAAAAAAAAATCTACAAAATGAAAGGTTAGAAAATAAAAAATAAAAATCTGGAAATAAACTGAATGCTGAAAACGTAAACATGGAAAGCTTTGTTAGTTTAATGATATCGTGTCCTACAAAACTGAAGATGTGAGAAACTCTTGCATGCAACCTAGTCTATTCCAACCTGTATTTGCACAATCAAAATAAGCTAAGTGCTATCTCCTAGGACACAAAATAAATTTCAGACTTCAAGCATTCAATGATATGACCATTAAAATGCATCTAACATCATCTATCAGTCCAAAATCTAAAAAAGGGAAAAATGAGAAGTTAAATCCAAGCATGCAAAAAATTTTCCCCTACTATTTTAGTAACAAAGTCTAAATTTTGGAAAAGTATTTGCATAAAAAATAAGATTTCTGCTTTTACAAACAATTTCCAGCAGCATCTCTCAATGATGTATTTAAATTTCTATAGAAACTCTTCATTTCCCCTACATATTGCTTGGTTTCCTTTCTTTTGTTTGGTCTCCTTCGCTTTGTTTGGAAAAAGCTTCTTTTTTTTTGTAACCTTCCCCCTGGTGAACCTTGGCTACGTCCGTATTCTCTATCCCTTTCTTTTGGTGCCTTCCCAAATAAGATGTTTTAGTCATGGCCCTCATGCATGATGACCATGTTCATTAATATATAATTGTGGGATTCCAACTAAAGCATTTTTAGAGAATACTATTAAAATTGTATTTCTACATGTTTTGTGCATGGGGCTCTCATCATTCAACAAATAAATCTATTTTTTTTATGTCAAAAAAGGATACAACTCCAAGTCATATATATTGGCCATCCTTGTCTTATTGATGCACCGACATGTTCATCCGATGTGTTGTTTGATTCCCATGTGAGGCTTACTACCTGCCACATATATTGATCTAAATGGTCCAACTGTGCTAGCACCTACTATATCATATTGTGGCAAGGCCATCCACACATATCACATATTCTCAAAAATAAATAAAATGCCACCATGGAAATCAGTCCATGTCATTCATCACCACTCAGATCTCTACGTCAACACTGCATGAGTTCTGCCCTTGCTAAACCTAATGTTTGTTGCCATCATTCTACATCATCAATACGTTGTACCATATATGTTCCAACTGAATGACCTTCCCTAAAGGTAATGAAAAGGTGATGAGACTACTTCCAATTTGCTCATGCTATCTTGTATCTGAAACTATTCCCCTAGTTCACCCATCAACACGAACATCGACAATACTGATTTATCCAAGCTCCCACACTGAGTATCTATTTCCATCAATAGTTGGCAATGGGTCACCCTTGTGGATCTCGGATCCTCATCACTACATAGCCACCATGGTCATTAAACTCAAGCTAGGTTTTGACTAATCGATGTGTCAACTTACCACCTTAGCATAGACTACATCACCAAGTTCATTTCTCCACTCAATACGTTGTTGTCCTCCATGCAGTGACCATAGACGTCTATGTCCTCACTAGACATACGCTATATAATCCTCTATTGGCCACTGATTTCCCTTACCATTCTAACATTCAATTATATTGATCCCTAGCACACATTGTTATTGGTCAACTATTCTCTGTCTCTTTTAGACCCCCTCTATTGGAGTTCTTGGTTGTTACGTTCATCTTCTAGTATATTTGATAACATAACCCTATAGCCAAGACTATTCATAACTTAGAACCTATCTGCATATTTGATTCTAAAATATTCACTTTATTCAAATAGAAGCCTAAAAAATGAAGACAACAAACCATTTCATTCATTTCAACCTAGGCATCACTAATAGCAATATCGATGTCCATTGTCTGAGCTCCATTCCCTGCACCATGATGGTCACCCTATACATCTGTAATGAATACCAACAACCATCTATTGTCATGAAAACCCATTTTGTATCCCTACGCGTTGTGTGAGATGATTCTGCCCAAGCTACTCGTAAAGTCCACATCTTCCATTTGGATATGAGAGCTAATTCCTCTCTTATAACACAGATTTTGAATGTTATTACCCAATTGCTACCAAACTGGTCTTCATCATCATGCTGAAGTCCATCGTGATCCAAATCCAACTCATTGTGTCCATGTTTTCATGCATCGTGTGCATGATCAACACCTCATTTTTCCATGTCGATATCTATTGACTAGTATCTAAGTCGATCTGCCTAGGTCTTTGTTTCTTCGTTAGGTCTGCTACCAAAACCTCTCCTCGACAGTATCCTATCTTTATGGGTTTAGGTCATTGAAGCTTAGTAGCCCGCTACATGTCTTAGTCATTGTATGATATTTTGAAATACACACCATGTGTCGGTGTCCATACCTACCAAGATAAAAATGAAATGTCTTTTATTAAAAATTTATTCCCACCATTGAATCTACTTGGTCCCAAAGTCTAAAATTGGCAACTTCAAATTATAAAACAAAATTACTTCCAACCATATTAAAATTATAAAAAACGAGCTAATGGCTTTTCAACAATGAACTAACATTCTATTAATATTAGAGAAACACAACCCACTTATATATATATATATATATAACTATATATAAGTATTTTATTATCCTTTTTAATTGCTTATTTATTTTTATTTTTATCTATTAAATATATATATATATATATATATATATATATATATATATATATATATATAGCTTTTTATTTATTTATTTATTTAAATCACTTGACCTTAAAGGTCTTATTAAACCCAAACTAAACAAAAGCAACATTGGACCATAACATTAAAATTTAAAACAAAACTAAATCTATGAAACTAACCCAAGATGACTAAAACCCAAACCAAGACTTCAATCAAAAAATGACATCGACCTTTACAAGAAGACAAGAAGACACGATAAACGGAATACCTTCAGAGTCTACATGGTGATATCATGGCTCAGGTATTATCAAACATTAGCAGTCAAAGACAAACAATACTCCCAAAATAAAAATTTAAAATGTGGGTCCCCAATTTTGTGATATGTTGTGGAGCAACCACAACAGTATGGAACATACCAGATCCTACCCTATAGTCTTACAGTTATATGGGACACTTATGAAGATAGTGGGAATGATAAAATGTATTAATAAGGCTACATAGATCACTTGAGGTAACCATAGTACAAGAAATAGTGGTGGTGGATCTAGAGCCTTATTTTGGCTTATGCCTTTCAAGAGAATTCACTGGAAAGTTGGGTGGATGCATGTACATGGACTATTCTAGCATGGTGATTCCATTCAAAGGAAAGAGGATAAGAATAATACCTAATAATCCTATGTCTTACCACATTGAAAAACTTGAAGAGGACATGTGCAATATCACTCCTCTAGAGGAGTTTGAATTTATGGATAACTTTGAAGAGTTGGAAATTGAATATGAAATGCCTTTCAAGGAGGATTATAATCAATTTGGGATAGGTATGGGCACATACAGTATTTTTGTAGAGATATAGAAAAGAGTCCTACTATATCTAACCAATACCTGAGAGAAACAAAAATATGGACCATGCACTTTTATGGTGTCAGATGCAGAAATGGTGTTGGTGTTGGTGTGGTATTACAGTCCCAATTAGAAGGGACAAAGAGTTTCGCATATAGAATAATGCTACAGAATATGAGGATCTATGACTTGGGATGATGCAATATGAAAGCATGGGCATAAATATTTTGAACATATACGTCGAATCTAAATTGATTGTAAATCAGGTAAGAGAAAGGTGCAACAGTAAGCACCATTATTTGAAAGCATATAGAAATAGGGTATGGGATTTGATGGAATCCTTTGATGCCCTAAACATTAATTTTATTCCAAGAGGAAATAATACCTTGGTAGATTACTTAGCAATGAGGGGAGCTAACTTCAACCCTTCTACAAACATAGGAGTTACAAAGGACAAAGGGATCAAATTTTTTTTAGGCCTGTAGTGCCAGATAAGCAAATCTTCTAGTAGGTCTTTGAAAGTGATAAACAAATCATTGATTTTTTTGTAAGAGAAGCATGTTTATCTACTATTCAAGAGGAAAATATAGAATAGAACGATCAAAAATATGTCATATAGCTCAATAATAATCATATACCTAAATTTTTGGTTACCCTAGAGAGCTTGTTTGATAATGAAGATAGGAAAAAGACCAAATCCATAGAAATCAATGAGAAAATCTATAAATAAATTGAAATTGAAAAAGAAAAGAAGCTCAAAGTTGGGGTATGATATTCTCCATAAGAAGAGGATGATATCAAAGCTTTATGCCTAAAGTACCAAGACATTGTAGCTTGGTCATATGAAGATCTTAAAGTATATGACAAGAAGGTCATCCAACATACAATTGAGCTAGAGCCTAATGCAAAACTATTCAGACAGAACAAAGGTATGTGAATCCTAGTATTGAAGCTTAGGGAATCAATATGATAGAAATACAATTTGAGCTCAAGGTGAATCACTATGTTTGATGATTTTCTAAAAATTCATGGAAAAATGAAATGTACACCTCATTCTCATGGAGCAGTCTAGTCACATGACCTTCTTGGGGACTAAAGTGAAAGTATTTCAATTCATCAATAAATTATTTGGGGTTTTAGTGATCTTATGGTAATTTAATCATTTACCAGATTGTATGGATAACAAGTTGCTACAGCCACCAAGTGTATAGGGTAAATTACTAGGTACGAGATGCACTTGAGATTTTGTTTGATTGAATTTTTTTTGTTATTTTTTATATTTTTGATTAAATTGGACCATTAGATGTTGTTAAATGCCCAAATTGAGGCTCATGATGCTCACATAATATATGCATTTATTTTCATTTTTAGGCCATCCTAGGGTACAATGATGACATTTTGCAAATTTTGGGGTTCTCCTAAGGTAGAATGATCACGCCAAAGTACGACTGCTCCACCTCATGACGGTCAAAAAATTTGAAAAATAAAATAAATTTTTCAAATTTTTAATGTCATTGTGATAGCTGGTAGTGATAGAAAGAGGAGTGAGGTGAAAGAGATATTTATTGACATGGAATGCTACCAAACTCTCGATACGCTATCATGATGGATTAGCCAGAAGTTTCTATGAGTGGGGGAGCTGAAGCTACGACGGTAGAAACATTGATCCTTCTCTTGTGAATTTTTTAAATTAAAATGAACCTTAATAAGTAATGAGTAAATTGAACTTCACTAAATCATTGGAAATGAACCACACCCTAGATTAGGAATATATAGATTAGGCTATCTTATGAGGGTTGGTTAATGTGTTTTTTAGCATTTTTAGCATGGGGTAAAACCTCAATTAGGTTCCACTACAGGGCCATCCTAGGAAGGAGTGGCTCCCCTTTTGTAAGGTGGGGGCCACCATGGGGTATGGAAACCATATTTAAATGCCAATGATCAAAATGTTAACCATTGGAGAGGATGTTGTAGGGTCCAATGATCACGCCTACCAACTGTTGGGGCCTAGAGAAGCTACAAATTTTTTATTTCTTTTTTTGTATTTTTGAAGTGATTTACATTTGATTGTTGGATGTTAGATTTTGATAACCCATGCTAGGAAACCTACTTTGATAGGTGAGTTAAGATATCAGCTGTCAGATGATGACTGGGTATGGTTGAGGTGATCAACCTCAAACAGGTGGTGTTTCTTCCTACTATCATATCAGATCAGGTATATATTATGGCTTTGGCTCATTGATGGGACAGTAGGACCAACATCTTTCATATCTTTCAACTAGTAATATGACTGTTACTCTAGAGGATGTCTACAAGATATTTTGGATCCCTATTGAGGGACGCACTATCACCTCCACTATCCTTTTGCATTAGGGGAGAGTTATTAAAAGGATTTTTGGAGGGAAGGTTGATGTGGCCTTAGCATATATGGACCATAGTGGAGTCTTGGTCATTATGTGGTATGACACTGATGTATTCTCTTGGTACTAGGTAGTGGTAATGTACATCATATCCAACATCCTATTGCTAAAATATTTAGAAGAAAGGTTCCCTTGGAATCTCTTAGACATGGTGCAACATCTTCTTGAGTGTAACCTAGAGGAGTTGATTATCATGGCATGGAGTAGCATGCTACTAGCATATTTATATTACAATTTGTACAATATACAACATCAAATGCATGCAAGATTAGGACGTAGTCTGCTCCTATATATTTGGAGATGGGAGCACATCTAAATGGATCGACCAATATGACTACCAGTATCATGAGTTGATCTAGGAGATACCAATATTGGCTATGCAACTCAGTGGCCATGGGATTGGGATATAGGTCATAGCTAGCTAGAGGTAGATAGACTAACACATTATGTTGGATCTTTGGATAGACTATAATGGGATCAGATCGTATGGAGGCCCTACATGGATTACCCTCATTGGCCAGAGGTGATAGAGTATTTAGCTTGAGTTAGACATGGATGATGGTTCATTGGGTGCCATGGAAGTGAGTAGGAGTATTTTCATTACTATTAGGTTACACAATAGTTTGACATATTTTAGGATGTCCCAGAGGATCCTATCATCTACCACTATCATGAATATGAGGTGCAACTAGAGTGGCCTCAAGTAGAGGTAATCCTAGAGGAGGAGGATCTGGTAGTAGCTGAGACTATATTATCTAACCTGTAAACTAGCATAGAGTATGACATCTGGTGGGTCACCTAGCTATGGCAAGGATGTGGTTCAATGGGTAGGCCTATGGAGGCGATAGTGGAGGAGGGTGGATATGAGGATGAGTTATAAGTGTATCATAGGATATAGGGGGAGTGGGACCAGGATGTAGAGTAGGAAAAAGATCCACCGATAGAGTTTGAGGGAAACATAAATGACCCTACATGTGAGATGGCTCAATTGCGAGTGTAGTTGTAGACTACATAGGGATAGTTGGCAGAGTGGGAGACAACTCTTGCTATAGTATAGAGTTAGTTGAGTATTGGATAGCAGTAATGGAGGAAATTCTCTAAGGAGAGATATCTCCTCAAGGCCTAGGTGACCATAGTCCAGATGGAGGTTAATAGGGTTTCTTTAGAGAGGGACACTCTATGGACACAATTGGTTACTAGGACCATAGAGAGGGACACCAAGATAGTAGAGCGAGATTATCTATAGGTTTAGTTGGCTACCATGACAACAGTTTAGGATACACCCTCTACTATAGCTATTCAAGGGCCAATATCATTAGGTGGAGATGTAGAGATTAGTATAATATGAAGCCTCCTATAGGAGCATGTGGCCTAGAGTAGGTCTGATGCAGCTTACATTGTTGATCTAGAGAGTCAAGTCAAGATACACGATGGTAGTCTTCTTTAGAGATATATAGTAGGAGGATATTAGTGGAGCTAGTATAGTGAGTCTAGACCAGTCATCAATGTGGCCTAGTCATAGGTCATCCATGCATACAAAGAGATCAATGACTAGTGGTTCTAGGCAGCCTCACAAGGATGAGGTCGGGGGTGGAGGTGACTCTAGGGGTGTAGGCCCTACTTGATGGATTATTTATGTATTTATTATTTTTAGGTGTAAGGTCTGAGGACCTACACAGTTGTAGCCTGTGAGCAATTTTTGTACCATTATGTACTTGACTTTTCATGCACACACACACACACCCACATACCCCCTATATATATATATATATATATATATATATATATATATATATATATATATATATATATATATATATGAGATTTCCTTTATGGCTCATTATGTGTTGATGGTTTTGATTTTATGTTATGGATGCATTGATGGATGTAATGCTTATATGATGATGTATTGATTTATACATGTGATGTACTAATGATATGCAATGATTAGATGATGGATGTATGATTAGATTTTGTAATCTAGATGTATGGATGCACTATTATGTATGTGTATATGGATGCCATGTTTTAATGTTAAATGTATGTTTTTAGATTTGTTTAATTGATTATGCATTTAATTTTTGTTACATGATATGGTGGATATAATGTGTATGTAATGCATTAATTTTATGTGGATGATCTAATGCAAATGTACATGTATGCTTTAATCATTTAAAACATAATGAATGAATCTAATTTGTGTTTAACAGACTAATGAAAGACACCATAGAATGTATAAAAATCATGAATTAAAATGTTAACCCTTATCATAAGAGTTATACATTTGTACATGCATATGTGAGATGAGATATGTGAAATGTAGGGGCTTTCCCTATAAGCTTTTGCAAACTAAAAGGTGTGCATAAAATAGTCAATGGCCATCTAAATATCATTGCTGATATTCATCCAGTATCTATCCTATTTTATGAGGACCCCTTAATAAATAAAAGCTCATAAGGAAAATTGTGATTGTTGATGAGATGATTTGGTGCTATAAGGGGATTTTTGAGGGTTTTTCGTGAGACTCAAACACCCTAGTTGATTGATCAAAAGTTGTATACTGACTACACAAGACTCCTGAAAGATACAAGCCTGTTAAGATGACCCAAATATTCAATATCCCTATGTGTGCAAAGTGAATGTATTAGATGAGGCATAAGACTACCTCATTGCTAGGTGGGTTTCATGCAACCCATTTTTGTAATGAGGATCACCGTATGGTCATCATAATCCTAAGTTTGGATGTAGTTAGATTAGACTACTAGGCAATACAAGCCACCAAAATCTAGCTCAACCATAATATGGCATTGGTCTATACAAAATAAGGTCACTAATGTGATAGACATATCACCATGTGTAAGGCTACTCCATTTCTAGGTGGGTTTCATTCAACCCATTGTTGTAATGGAGATCACCCCATGGATTTTGAATACTAAAGATTCCAGGGATTCAAGCTCGTTACCCCCTTATTTTATTTTAATTTCTTGGGATACTTGCTCATGCTTAGTGGTGAAAACCACTATTTTTTTTTTGAGCAAGGGATTTTCTTAGTGATGAAAATCACTGTTTCTTTTGCATTTATTTTGGGAAATTTTCTCATTTTGTGGAAGAGCAAGGGATTTTTTGGGTAGGGGGAGCTTGTCCTTTTGTCAATTCTCAACATTCTAGACCATGCGCATAATAAGATGAGCAAGAAAAACCTTTTGCTTAAGGTGACAAGGACCACTTTGTAGTGTCATCTTTCCTTGTTCAGACTCGGATTGTTAATGTGTAAAATTGTGTTGGGATTTTGATATATGCAAGGTACTATCAAAATAAGACCTTACCTTCTAAAAACCAAGATAGCTTTCTACAAAATCTTGAAAAGATAACTAGGGATGGATGAATGACCAAAAACCTTAGTATACACCCTATAGCAACTCATTAGTTGTGTTGAAAAACATAGTTACTCACAAGGAAAATGTGAATGATAATGATGTGTGATATGTTAGGGTTTTCCTACAAGATTTTGTAAACTAAAAGGTGTACATAAAATAGCCAGTGATATCATTGCTAATATTCATCCAATATCCATCCTATTTTATAAGGATCCCTTATTAAGCAAAAGCTCATAATGAAAATTGTGCCTATTGATGATTGATAAGGTTGATTTGAGATTCATGATTGGCATACAAACATGGTGTCATTCATAAGAATGTAAACACAACTTGTCCTAATGCAAGTGCAATGGATGACTATGCCTAATGCAACTATTCATTAAATGCAATGAAATGCATGATGACGTAATGCAAAATGTTTTTGTATTTTGATGTTTTGTATTATTTTTGTGTTTTTATGTTTTTTGATTTGTTTGGTATTTTTGATAATTTTTTTGTTGTTTTTGTGATTTTTTATTGTTTTATGATTTATGTATAAAACACCCGTAGATGAAGAATGTTGAGAGGCTCGAGCTCCTCAACACCTTCTAGCGAAGTTAGGTGATAGGTTCCTGGCCCTATTTTCTCTATTACAATGAAAGGACCTAACCAATTGGTCATAAATTTATCCCTTAGATGAGGTGGCAGGTTTGAATTCTATTGGTTCTCTTTGAGCACAAGATCCCCAAATTTAAAGTCTCTTGAATGGAATTTAGTATTATAAGCTTGTTTAAGATGATCTTGATAAACGTGCAGATGCTCGAGAGCATTCACTCATCATTCATCAAGAAGGGTCAATTGATCGAGGTGAGCTTGTCATGAGGTGTCATCATCGATGAATTCTTTCAATGAGACGTGCAATGATGGAATTTATAATTCCAAGGGCATAATGGCCTCAGCACCATACACTAGCAAAAATGGGGTTGCCCTAGTGGGTGTTCGAATGCTAGTTTGATAAGCCCATAAAGCTAGAGGTAATTAAAGGTGCCAATCCTTATGATTTTCCTTGATGGTTTTCTTCAATATGGCAACTACAGTTTTATTAGAGGCCTCTGCCTACCCATTTGCTTGTGGATAATAAGGTGTTGCAAAGTTATGCTGAATATTATATTTGGATGTTAAAGCCCACACATATTTGTTCTTGAATGATGTTCCATTATCCGATATTATTTTGGATGGAATACCAAAATGACATATAATGTTATGGAGTATGAACTCCACAATACGAGCTCCAATAATAGTGGTCAAAGGGATTGCTTCCACCCATTTAGTAAAATACTCAATAGCCATTAAAATGAATGTGTGATGGTCTAAATATGGAGGAGATATCTTCCCAATTAGATCAAATCCCCACTAAGAGAAAGGCCACACCGATTGAATCGGTTGTAAGGCCTGAGATGGCAGGTGCGATAGATTGGCATGATGTTGACACTTTACGCACTTCCTAACATATGCACAATAATCCTTTTCCATTATGGGCCAATAATAACCCATTCTAAGGATGCGCTTGATGATAGCCATGCCGCTAAAATGGCCATCACAAGTACCATCATGAGCTTGCAAGATTTTCCAAGCAGATTCTTGGGGCTCGAGACAACAAAGGAGGAGTCCATCGTAGCTTCGATGATAGAGAATATCTCCTAGCAAGACATACCTAGTCATTTTTTTTTAAATGCTCATTTTATAGCATGCGATAATCCCTGAAGGGATACTACCAAGTTTTAGGTAATCTTTTAATTGGGTTAGCCAATCTTGATAAGCTTGTGCTTCAACTAACTGAATAACTTGTTCCCATTGTGATTCATCATGCACAAATGTGGATTGGGAGATAACCTTATGGTGAATGGTCATGCCATTATTCAAAGGACCCTATGAGATCAAGGACCCCCAGGCTACTTGTTTCAGAAAGTCTTGTGCCTTGTAGAACCACTCATGATTCGGTTCTATCTGAATCATGTGAACTAATTCTTTATTATTTGAAGCCTCATGCAACATCATTGATTGCGAGAGCATTTTAACATGGATGGTTGTAAAATCATCGAAAGGGTTCTGAGGGATTAAGGATCCCAAAGAAGCCATTGTATCCATGAAGCGATTAGATGTATGAGGGATTGCCTCGATGTCATACCATTCTAGTTTGGCTAGCAATGTGTCCACAAGATCTTTGTAAGCTTTCAAGATGGGGCATCTACATTGATAAATGCCTTTGACTTGGTTTATGATGAGCAAGGAGTCACCAAAGATATTAAGCTTTTTAATCTTCATGGTGATAGTTATTTTGAGACCCAAGATTAGGGCTTCATATTCAATATTATTGTTGGTGCAAGGGAAATTGAGTTTAAAGGACAAGGGCATAGGAGCTCCTTGCAGTGTGAAAAATATGATCCCTACACCACCCCCTTGCTCGCATTTTGAACCATCGAAGAACAAAGTCATGTTTGCTTTATTTTCTAGTTCTTTGGGTTTGGGTGATTCTAATAGTGCAAACACTGCATCATCGGGTAACTCAATCACAAGAGGCTTGTCATCCTGAAGAGGTGCCTCTGCTAATTGATCATCTATGACTTGATATTTGATGGATTTCTAACTGATGAATTTGATATTGAATTCCATCAATAGCATGATCCACTTTATGGTTCGCGTATTATGATATGTGCGACTCATCATGTACTACAAAGGATTTTCTTTTGATATGACATACATGGTATGACTTAACATATAATGGCAAAGCTTTTTGGTAGCGAACACCACTGCTAAGTAGAGTTTTTCAATGTATACATATTTTAGCTTGTAACTGACCAAGGTGTGACTAATGTAATAGATAGCTTGTTCTTTATTCTCTTTGTTCTTCTTGACCAACATGGTCCCTAGAGCAAAATCTATGGTTGAAATATACAACAAGAAAGGCACACCTGGTTGAGGTGGAGCTAACACTGGTGATGATACTATGTACTATTTAATCTCGTCAAAAGACCTTTTGACATTCCTCATCCCAATTGAATGGGACCCCCTTGTGTAGCAGTCAATTCATGGGTCGACATTTATCTGATAATTGCACTATGAAGCGTTTGATGGATGCTACCTTGCCTTGCAAGCTATGCAACTCTTTATTTTTTGTGGAATTACTTTGACCTTTGTGGTATCTATTTTAATCCCTCTCTTGGAGACTATGAATCCTAGAATTTTTCCTGATGTGATGTCGAAAACACATTTCTTAGGATTCAACCTGACATTATGCTCTATCAGGTGATCAAAGACTTTTTGTAGAACTTTTACATGCTCTTCACGCAATAGAGATTTGGTGAGAAAATCATCTATGTAATCTTCCAATATCTTATGCATGTAGTCATGAAAAATATATGTCATGACCCACTGATAGGTTGCACCAGCATTTTTAAGGTCGAATGGCATAAATTTATAGAAAAATGTTCCCCATGGTGTGGTAAAGGCTGTCTTATGTTGATCTTCGGGTTTGACCCGAATATGATTATAGCCTAAAAATCCATCCATAAGGGATAACATCTCATGACCAACAATTGCATCTACTAGAGCATCGATGTTAGGTAACGAGAACACATCCTTGGGCATTGCTTTGTTTAGGTCTCTAAAATATGTGTAGATACAGATCTTCCCATTAGGTTTTCCTATGGGTACCATGTTAGATACCCATTTTGGATAGTCGATGGGTTGGATAAATTCCACATCCAAAAATTTTTGTAACTCATCCTTCACCATTAAGGTGATTTTTGGATGCATATTTCTAAGCTTTTTCTTGACCAATTTCATAGTGGGGTCTAGAGTAAGGTTATGTGTAACCAACTTTGGATCAAGACCCAACATGTCTTTATATGACCAAGCAAATATATTAGAATTTTCTATCAAAAGAGGTATGAGGATGGCACACTCTTCAGGAGATAAACTCTCTCTAAATTTGACTTTCTTAGGATTTTTAGGGTCATTGCTAATATCCACGTCAAAAGTCTCCTCAATTGACATATGGGATCCCTCCTCAAGTTGATGAGGTGTAGGGATCAAGTGGATGTCATCCGCTAGGTTTGGATGATCTATCATATCAGATTCAACCTCAGCATTATAGACATCCTGAGTATGTCCTGGAGTGGAAATGAAATGGTTGTATAATTTATTCACATGGGAAGAACTCCTCAGGTGATGGTGGTGACGCGACATGATCAAAGTCAATGGCCTCAATATTGAGGTGCAATAGATTTGAAGGATCACTAGGATTACAAAGAGGTGCGGTTAAGTCAATGGAAATCATGTTGATGGATGGTTGGTGATTTCCATTACCGCTCGGTAGGACCTATCAATTATTGATTGCTCCAGATGTGCTAGATGTGGCTTAGGAGGCATTGGGATCTCTAGGTCCACTCTAGGAGTAGATAGGATAATTGGATCCTCAAGCGGGAGCAGCTACCTCTAGTTAGGTGGAGGAGAAAACACCCTATGATAGATGTCATCTATGTTAATAAGGGGTCTAATCGGATCAATATCTCTTGTATAGTTATTGAGGTGACAAAAGTAATGAGGACCTAAGTATGCAATTTCTATTTCATCCTCATATTCATCATCTTCGTCAATCCAATCATTTTTAGGATTATCGTTGAGTTTTGATTCCTCTTCTTGATTGGTCTCATGATATGATTCAGGGGGCTCTATGGTGACCATTGTGATTAGGATATGATCCCTCAATAAATGAGAAGGACCAAGGTTAGTGTATTCATTCTCATCAATATCCTCCCCAAATCCTAGGCTTAGGCATTCTAGGGAATCGACCAACAACTCATCCGACATGCAAATGGAATATCCTAAACCAAATTTATCCATAGGCAATTGATATTGTGGTAGATAAGGTGTTCTTTGACCCTGCTCATATAGACCTAAGCCATTACTATGCCAATGGCAATGGTAGAAGTATCTTAGAGTAAAATTAGGATTTGACATATAGTAGATGTTTCCTATAAATGGTTCATTATCGTGATTGATAATAGGAGATTGATCTATGGCTTGGTCGAAACCCCCATATATGAAATTCATCTGATTGGGTGGTATGCCTAGGGGTACCACCATTCCAATGGGAAAGGGAGGAGCATGAGGCCTTCCCATATCTTGGGCAGACTCAATAATTGGTGTAAAAGTGATATTTTGTACCAAATATTCAGTGAGCCCGGGTTGACTAAGTGAATAGTCACTTATGGTGTGGATGATGCTATAGATGATATGGGATATGAATTTTGAGGTATATCATCCATATTATCAGAAGATTCTTCCTCTTCCATGGAAATCAGAATTTCTATCATAGAGACGTTAGGGATGACTTTTGGAGCATCTACCATGGGCGCCTTCAACTTTTGTTTGATCTGAGGATCAAATGACGATGAAGGAATGTCAAAAGTAGCCAATGGTTTAGGTGGAGGTGGTGGTAATGAGGTGGATGGATCAGCATGTGCTAATTTTGGAGGGTAATCTAGATGCTTTATGGAAGAACTAGGTCTAATATCCAGATGCGTTGATGGTAAGACAAACTCCCTCGAATTGCTAATTTGATTTACATATTTAAATGGTTCATCATCTAACGGGACAACATGAACCTATCCTTCATGTACGTATTTGATACACTGATGAAGAATTGAAGGAACACACTTCATGTCCCAGATCTAGGGATGACCAAGCAATATGTTGTATTGCATTGCTCCTTCCAACACATGGCACAATACAAAAATGGTTTTTAGTCCCACTTGAATGGGTAGGACTATAGTGCCAACCATTGAGCATAATGCATCATTGAACACTCGCAATGTGAAGGTAGATGCTACTATGTGCGATGTTGGAAGGCTCAGATGTTCTAAAGTGGTCATTGTTATAATATTGATTGATGAGTCTATATCAATCAACACTCGCTTGTATGTGTAGACATCAAAAATGCATCATGTCAAGGTGACTACTCATATGGGCACCCTTGTAGACCATATGAATTATCTTGACCTCTCCAAGGCAAAAGCAGTGGTTATAACCACTCAATTTGGGCATTTTGGCCTTTCTAGACTTAGTCTTTGGTGTCACCCATGGCTAGGATTATTAGCCATGGGTGACACCTATGGCTAGGATTTTTAGCCACTTTTAAGACACACGGATAGCCCTATAACAAACTCAAGTGATTATATCCGAGTAAAATCAGCTGCAACAATCAAATTGTAATGGTTTTCAAGCGGTTTAGGATTGGAAGTGTCCAAAAGCTTCCTTCCAACTACAAATTCTTGTTCTTGGCTTCTACATGAAGTTATAGCAAGGATTTTGGGAGTCTATTTAAGACCCTAATTTCAAAGAGCAAACCCTGAAGAATGTTTCAATTGCATTATAGAAAATCCCTATTGAATTGGAGAGCCAATTGCACCTTGTGAAGAGTAACAAGATGCTTCCAAAATCCAATTTGATAATCAACTTTGCAACAATGGAGATCTCAAGAGCTTGATGAGTAAGAGTGAAAATTGACACACTTCCATTGCCAATTATAGTGAATTAAACTACCAATCTATTCTAGAACACTGAGGCGAACCTTGATCATGAATTCCTTGGAGGATTTGAGAGTTTTTGGCCCTGGTTTCAAGAGAAAGGGAAGTTTTCCCATAGCCATGGTTGTCAATCATGGCTAACAGTGCTAGCTACTTTAAGTACTCGTGGCTAGGATTTGATGCTCTCTTTCCTCCATTTTAGTAGTATTTTTCCATTTCCAATTATGCAATTAGCGTTATCTAGCATAAATTAAAATTTTAGTAGACATAGGACCGATTAATTTAGGATTTAATGGTAGATTCACTTCCATTTTCTTTGCATTTGTCAATCTAGACTAGTTTTATGCTTATCATGTTTTAATGGTTAATTAGGATTCCTAATTGCTAGATTTCATGCTTTCTTTACATGCTTTATGACAATTTCACCATTTCTTGCATAGATTAATAGATTCACTAGAATTTTTGATCTCATGACATGTTTTGTGTAAGATTACTTTAAAAGCCTCATCAAGAAAGGCATTCTTTGATTTTAATATTTCTTGTTATTTCTTTATCATAGGGTTTTCAGGACGCCTTCGTCAATGCATTCAAGGCAAAAAATGCCTCTTCACAAGAGAGAAGAAGGTCATACTTGACCTAGAGTAGTTCGTGTCATTCTAAAAGGCTTGTGGATTATACCTACCCTTGTGAGGGATTTCTTATGATTGTAACATTGTATCACATTGGATATCCCTAATAGGGATGAATTTGTAACCATGAATTGATTCAATTTTAGTAAAAGACACATTTCTTTTGGTTATTTCAAAATTTTCAATTTTATGTATGTGCTTTATGTGTTTTTAAATTTTTACTAGATTAGATGTATGTCTTTTAGGATCGTACAATATGGTATTCGGTTGATACAAGAAATAATGTGTAATGAAGGATCCACTCCATCTGATGGAACCTTTTTAATTGCATGGTTGTAGAAGGTTACCATAGGCTCTTTACACTTTTGGAAATGCTGCACAAAATGGGTGAATGCATTAGGTTCTCAGGGTTGAAGCTTGATAGATTTTAATATCTTCATAAATGCTTCTATGTGTATAGGAGATTGTTGAATAAGCTTATAAATGGAGAGCTTAGTCGATTCCATCTATAGGATCTGTATAAATATTTTTTATGGTTATCATCAATGGAGGTGGTGGACCTAAAAGTGGGTTTTGAGCTAGTAAGGGCTGAGTCACAGAAGGGATTTGAATAGGATTTATAGGTAGCTTGACTTGATTGTACCTTCTATTTCATGTCATGATATTTATAATACCTAAAAACCCATGAGTGGGTGGATCTATACGTATCTCATTGACCTACCTAGTTTAGTTACCCTTGACCTCATGAGTGGGCAAGGGATCCTTGAAATTAATCATCTATTGATTATCAAGAGTGAGAGGGTTGTCAATCTACAATTGGTTATTATGCAACATTTTTTGTACTAGGTTTTTGAATCCATAGCACATTTGTATATCATGTTCATTTTGATGATGATAAGAACAATATAAATCCTCTCTGTACCCCTTAGGTTTTGGGTGGGTAAGATCTACCAAATAGATTTCAGGTAAGGTAATCACTTTACCCTTGCATAATTTTTTAAAAAGGGATACCAAAGACTCATGCAGTAGTGTATATGTGTGAGGAGGACAATTTTGCTTATCCTAAACTTGGTTTCTTTGGTATTGATTATTGTACTACACAATCTCATTTACTATAGAACTTTTTTTGCTTTAGGAACATTTAACACAATCTCATTTACTAAAGCTGCTTTTATTTATTATGGTTGTTTCGAGGATTTTTTTTCCACTCCTTTTTGTAAAGTTTTATGTCTCCCTCTTGGACCTTAATATCCTCAAAAAATTTGGCTTACATCAAAGCCTCTTTGAATGTTTGATACTGTTGCAATTATAAAAGAAGCTATATGTGCTTTGAGCAACTTTTTGTAAACATTCATGTCAGTTCTAAAATAGGTACGATAAAAGGTAATTTTGACATTATTTTTCACCACCTGTTTCTATAATCCATAATTGGCTCATTTTTGAATTGACGTAGGTTTGATAAGTGAGCTAAGTTAGGTTCGATAAGTTAGGTTTGATGCCAAATGAGAAGCATTATAGAAAGGTATTTTCTAGTTGTTAGAATCTAGAGATGCTATGTTGTGGTAATTTATTATACCATTCTAAGGCTAAGCTAGAGAGTATTATCAAGAATGTTCTTAACAGCAAAGCATCATCATATTGTAACTAGAAATACAAGTTAATAAAACTTGTGACATGCTCTTGAGAATTGTCCTCTCCTATGAATTTATCTATTTTAGGTATTTCATAATGATTTGGATAAGCAGGACAAGGAACTAATGGGTTGAGGGGTTGATTGCATAATTTGTGCAATATTGGCTTTTGGTAACTCATTCCTTGCTTTTCTAGTGATTGAATTTGCTCTATAAGGACCTTATATGCATGAGATGAAATAATATCATTCTCTTGAAGTGGTCTCCTAGGAGGAGGAGGTGGAAGGTTCCTATTTGATCGAGGTGGCATATTGTAATCATCAACCACACTCTCACAAAGTGACTCAAGATAAGCTTGATCCTAGTCCTCTGGTTCTGTCTCTTTGTATGTCTCATATTCCAATGCATTTAGCACTTGATACTATCTTGGCCTAGACTGATGTATAGAGGTAGGAGGAGGATGGTTGTTTGTTGGATTAGAAGGTAACTCCTAATGTTGCATAGTGCACCTTGTGTTAAGTTATTACCTGTAAGTTCTAGACATAAATATTTCATCATAGGCTATGCTATGTTATTTCTCCTCATACAATATTTACTCAAGAATTCTCTCTTCATGTAGCCTATGCTCATACAACCTCTAGTGGTGTAGCCTTTTTTGCTTTGCATATTCATGATATAGGTGCTCTCATTATTTACGTAAATTATCCAATTGTGATTGGATTAATTGCTCTATTTTGGTTGATATTTAGCCTAGGAATATGATCTATCCTATCAATTATATGAGGTTTATTAGTTCTCATCTCAATATAAGGGGATTTGGCTATTTTAGTGTGCATAGTAGGGATATATACCCTCTTCCCTTGATCAATAGAAGCTGTGTTGACTCTATGCTCAACCCTAGGGATGTTGTCCTCATGCAAATATGGTGTAGAAGTATGACGTGTTCATGTAGAACACTCTCTACACATACAGATAGGATGCACTAGATATTCATCTTGACCAGGGTATGGATGGAAGAAGCCACTCTATGAGTAGCATTCAGGCCATATCTATCTAGATGATTAAGCTTTCATATCACATAAGGATGATTATAAGGATCACCCTGCTCATCTAATTCAAGCAAATACATGCATTTTCTCAAAGTTTGGATGGGTTTATGGATCGATTAGGGAAATGAATTTATGCTACCCCTCTGATTGGACCCTCAATGGGTGGATATTATATAGAAGTAGCATGAGATGGACAAGGTCTAAGAAAATCCTCTTCTCGATCATGGGGAGTCCCCATAAATGTCCTCCTATTAGGGGTATCTCGATGATCAGATCCCCATGAGTGGAATTATCTCTACAATTATTGCTAGGATGCCATTCAACTAGGATTAAATTAGCTGGGCTATAATGAAGGCATTCTGGGCCTCCTTGTGCATTTCCTATAGCCTCAATCTGTGACTGGGTATGGCTATGTGTGGTGACCATTTTATGTTAATTATGCATATAGTAAGGAAATAGATAAAGTATACAGAATGATTATCTCATTTAAATATTCTTTGTGATTCCTAAACTATTTTGTGTGTTTGGATTTGTTGTTTTATTGTTTTCTCTTGTTTGAGTTTTGATTTTGTTGATGAAATACTTAGTTAAGTAGATTTCACCTGTATCCTCTCACACATAGGCCTGGTGATAAATTCCAGGTCATGAAACCCACTGATATTTGGTGATGAAGTCCAAATTTGGTGAGGGGGTCCAAGTCCTACCTGTCCTCACCCAGTTCACTTCGATCAATGATATACCTCCATAAAGATATATACATGCTATATTCCTTGGCTATGATGGTTCTTGGACTGGCCTTGGCCAAAATAGGGTGTGAAGAACCATAAGAAAGCCAATTATATGGTTATGAATGCCACCATAATTATTCTTGATCAGTGGTTGGGTGTGAATTCCAACTCATTTATGTTTAATATGATACATGGTGTGTGTGGGTTCTTTTTACTTTATGCGAAAAGAAAGATGCAACATAGAGCAATAAATGCAATTTTCTAATGCATAAAATACATTTCAAATTTCCAAATTTCTAAATAAGAACATTTCAATATTAGAAAATTTGAAAATGTAAACCCTTAATGATGTAAGTCTTTAGACAAGCAGTAAGCATGCAATCCCAAATAGATAGCAAAATAGAGCCCATATTTGTGTAATACGATCTACAGTAGAGGATTTTTGACACATAGGAGGTCATAAATAGGGGCCACTATACCTAGTAGTAGCCAGAAGTAGAGGCTACTAGACCCACGGGTGGTCACAAGTTGGAAAACATGCAATTTAAAAATTCTTTTAAATTTCTCAATTAAAACCTAAAATTCTATCTTTTTCCCTAAAAAGTAGTAAAATAAAGTACATAAATACTCATAGGAAAAGCCTACATTTGATGAAGTTGTTGCCTCTATGATTTCTAAACTCTATTTTGAGGCCATCACAGGGTAGAGTGGTGTGCTCTACTAGTTTTCATGGGGTATTACGATGGCTTCTGCAAGCCATTATAGCCTAGAGCGATGATACCTGCAATTCAAGAAAATAAGAAAATAGGTAATTAGCAACATTATGAAATTTTAATCGAGGTTTGATCATGATCGCTACTATAGAAATATAATACCTAAAAAAATATATGAAATCAAATTGTAAATAATATCATGTAATTATATAAAGATAAAATAATGGAGAAAATGTGCCCTTCTCATTGATATTTGAAATTGTCCTTTACAAGGCGGTTACAAAGATATCCCTCTTAGGGATAGATACCAATTTGATACAAATTACAATAAAGAACCAATGGTAGGTGTATTCACATGATATTTGTAATCTCAAAACCAATTATAAAGAGGGTTTCTTTACAACCTCTAAATGGTGAGATAAATATTGATGATTTTTTATACTGAAGAACTCCTACTAAGATCTGGAACCTGCACACAAGAACACTTACAAGATATTAATAGCAAATTAGTAACCTCTCAATATGAGGTCCATTTCTATGATAAGCAATTGAAAGAATGATGTTGCAAACAATAAACAAATGCATGAAAACTGAATTAAACTATGCTAAAATAAATATAAAATTCTGCTAAAGCTACTTAAACTAGAAAACATAGAAAAAGAAGATATCATCGAGAGGCCATTGTGGGGTAAAGAAGTCAAGTCTACTGGCCATCACAAGGTACTATGAATACACCTACAGGCCACTTTAGGGTGAAGAAACCACTAAATAGAGACTATTTTCTCATGATCGATGTGAGAATTTCCTAGGTTGGGTCTACTAAATTGATGGTTCAAGGGTTGCACACTTGAAGATTGAATTGTAGGAAATAGCATGAAATAAAGTCTTTTGATGGTAAAATATGATTTAAAGTGGTATTCAAACTTTGAAGAACTCAATTGATGCAAATGCAAGCTCCATGTCTGGATTTGGGTAGCACTCCATTGTTTATGAAAGTATGTTCTCTCTATTACATAAATCAATAGCACTTCATTGCATTTGACTAAGATTCACCTTATTTTCATGAAGGCCTAGGCTCTTATTATAGATTTTCAAAATAGAAATCTTGGCTTGCAAGAGAAGCCAAGAACCAATAATAGATTAGGATCTAGGAAGACCAAACATCACCTCTAGAACCTTCTCGTACTTAACCGTTGAAGATCAACTACCCTACAACTGATTTGGCTTAGGCTCGAGGGATTGAATTTGTTACAAAAGTGACCATCCCAGGGTGGAGTGGCAATGACTACTGGTCATCTTAGGGTCCAATGACTTCTAGATGTTACTCCTAGGTATGATGGTCTAGGCTACAAAGAATAGGTTACCTTTGTTTGAGTGGTAAAAACCACTATTAAGCCTTGGAGATGCCCAAGGTGGGTCATATGGCCTGAAAAGGTGTCCATATAGATAGCCTCCTCAACATGACATATTTTAGGTGTATACACAAACATTCCTTGAACATTATTTACTTTTTATCTTCTTCTAGATCATTCCCATTTTCAACTGTATATTTGGTCATTTTCTAACAAGTGATCTTCCCTTTTCTAGTTTAGTAGACTTGATGTTTATATCATAATCTAAAATATTATTAATCCATCAAGTTATTTTTTCACTCATTTCTCCACCCATTATATATTCTCTAACATTGGAATTTATAACAAAAGCATTGACTTTGTTATTAAAAATCACTTGTTTAAAATGCTTGAGTCCTCTTACTAGAGCATATACCTATTTAAAAAAAAAAAAATACTTTTCCTCATATTACTTCAATGTCTAGCTAAAAAATGCTATTAGGTGTTCTTGTTGGTTCTCATATTTTTGTGTCATTAATTCCGCTATACTGAGTGTTGGAGAATATTACATTATTTGGTACATGCCAATGTACCATCTTGGTACATTATTATAAATATTAGATTAGGGTTTTGCCCTAGATTAATGAGTGAGTTAATATTTTATGTAATGTAATAATATGCAAGAAATGCACAAGTGTCATGTAAATATGTGTGCAAGTGTTATAATTGTAAATGAGCACAAGTTTCCAATATGTAAGTGTGCACATGTATCCTTATAATAGGAAAGTGAAGAGTTGCAAAGAAGAGTGAAGGTCAAGAGTGCAACATATGAGGAGTCACATACAATTATATATTTATGAAAAATCATTGTAATATGTATAAACAAATGCATAGCTTATTGCATGCATTAGTAGACCTTTATTCAATAGTATTTATAGTATTTTTATGAGAATTTCCATGTGATTATTATGAGTATTTCAAAGTTATTCTTGTGTTATTATCATCTTTATTGAGTTCATTATATTACAAATTTATTTTGATCCTATGATTATTTTCTTGTAATATTTACATTAAGTATTAGGCTTCAAAAGCTATCAGTGGTATCATAGCCGCAACAATGTTACTTGCACAAGTTTTTAAAAGTTTCAAATAGTATAAGGACATTTCCATAGGCTAAGGAAAGACTAATGAATCTACATATATTACCACTGGTTAAGAAAAATCTAATGAAGACAAATATTTCAACTGTATTGAAGAAAAACCAATGAAGCCAAGAATTAATACCGCTAGGTTGAAGTACAACTAATGAATTGAAGAACACAAGCTTATACTAAGAGGGGGTGAATAGTATAAGATCACTTTTTACTTTTTATTTCCCAATCAATATTATGCAATGTAAAGATAGCAATATCAACAATAGTAATAAAATTAATGCACAAAACACCATACACAATAGAGACACCAATTTAACGTGGTTCACCCAATGTGGGCTAATCCATGGAGAAAATATTTCACTAAAATTTTCTCAATCAATCTCTTGGTAATCCTTTCCCTATTACAATATTTATGGATCTCTATCCAAAGGAGACACCAATCCCCTAATCAAGTTTGTGGATTTCTATCCACATGAGAACTCCTTTCTCCTTAGCTCTGACTAGTGATATTCTAGAAGAATTATTACCCCCACTACTCTGGCTAATGGATCTCTATCCACTGAAGACACCTATCCTCACTACCCTGGCTAATGGATATCTATCCATTGGAGACTATCATACTCTATACTCTATCACCTTCAAATCTCTATCTCAAATATACACTAAACACAGTCCTTCGGTCTAGCACAAATCTAATCAATATCTATCTTTGGTATGGCATAAAACTGTCCTCAAATCTACACCAAACTCTATCCTCAAATATGTACTAAACATAGTCCTTCGATCTAGCACAAATCTGCTCAATAGCTATCTTTTGGTCTGCACTAAACACAGTCCTTCGATCTAGCACAAATTTATCCTCAATCTCAAATCAAATCTATTGGACCTACCCCAAACCTTAACTCAAGGTTTGAATAAATCAATCAATTCTTCTCTCACAAGTCTTCTCAAATACTTGTCTTAAATCTACCTTGTAATATTCCACAAAAGCTCACACTAATTTTTCCACAAGTCCTCTATAGAACTTGTTCAAATATGCTCTACAAGTACTCACTAGAACTTGTCCAAATCTACTCAATAAGTCCTCACTAGAACTTATCCAAATCTGCTCTCAATATGTATTGTATGCTTCCACAAAACCTGACACAAATTTGTCCACAAGTCTTCTCAAAGACTTACCTCAAAAATGCTCAACAAGTCCACACTAGAACTTGTCCAATCTCATAGAAACATAAAGAGAATTGTTAAAGACTCAATATGCTCAACATTCATCACAATACCCATTCACTTTCAATCGCTCTTTTAGAAACATACAAATAATTTTTAGAGATTAAATATGCTTCACCACAATACTCAATAAATTTCAATCACTCTCTTTACCATAGAAACATACAAAGAATTGTTAGAGACTCAATATATTTCATACTTATCAACACTCAACCTCTTTATCAAATCAATTCAAAATATAGAATAATTTATTTCATATAACTAGGACTATCACTTCACACATCCACTTGACTAGGATCAACCAACTCTTACTCAACCAATTACTCAATAAAATAATCCTTGCTCAAAAACCCTAGTCCAAGCATATGAACACTCACTCAAATATTTCCTACAATGCTCATCAACCAATCTCACATAACAATTATACTCATGATCTTTGAAAACCCTAGTTCAAGTTCCTCACATAACCAATGGCTTCAACAACAATTCTTAACAAACAAGGTTTTATCAACAACTATTTATTCCATAAAATCTAGAAGCACTAATTCAAAACACACTCAACAATGCTTATAAAACAATCGTCACATATAGATCAACAACTCAATAAGGCAACCTAATCAAATATTTTTCACTCCAAATTTGTTTTCAAAAAAACTAGCCAATAAACTCAACCAAGGAAGAATATACCCATACCTTTTTCTTTGATGTAGAATGATCTTCAAAAGCCTAGTTCAATTGTCACAACTTTTTTTTCCAAGTACAAAGGGTTAGATGACAAGAATTATCACCCTAACACTTTTCACAATTTACCTTAAACACAAAGATAAATTAAATCCCAAATACACCTTATTACTCCATCTCAATAATAAATTTCAACATCATAATTTTCATCAAAAACCCTCTTATAAAATATAACACAATTTCTACTTAAAACTCCTTTCTTAAATTGCACTTATCAAATAAAATAATTTATAAAACAATGCAATTTATTCTTCTAAGGTAAAAACTAATTACCCTAGTTTTTACTTAATAAAAAAACTTTTTACCATGCCCAAAAATCACTTTAACATATAGGTAAATAATCAAATTAAATTACCACCTTATACCTCCCAATTTACTCACAACAACCTTAAGGCAAATAAAATTTAAATAAAAAATTGTACCTTTGCCCTTAGTGGGTTTTCAACCCACGACGTTGCATCCCTAAGTGCCCTAGCCATAGCCTTGGCTATTGCGTGAGCTAAGTTCTCACGTGGGAGCTAAAGTTCCCACACACTTCTAAAACCTTTTGTTGTCACCAAAAATTAAAACACGAAAATGGGCTTCCCAACTTGCTACCACTAGGTTTCGAACCCGTAACCTCACTACCACAAACGCCAAGCAACTACCACCTACGCTAGCCACCGGATGGTGCTAGAAGTTAAGTGCCTTGTCTTCTTCAACAACCCAAATTTTGGATATGACACAGTGCACGATATTCCTCTCTCAACACATTTTTTGAATTCGAATTGCATTTTATTTTTGCCTTAGCAAAGGCAATATTTATATTGCTATGTTATTTCTTCCAACACATCGATTGGTGTAATCTTTAACTTGCACATCAGTGGAATAGCCTTATTTTTTTGCTATTTCAAATAAATAAATATTTATTTATAAAATTTAAATTCAATTTGAATTTAAATATTTATAAATTAAATATTTAAACCTTCCTTGGACTTTTTAATTTGGAATAAAAAGCCTCGAGTTTTATGAAAACCTTTTATTTATGCTTCCTATAATATCAAAAATGAATATTATGAAGCTCTTTTGCCATCAACATTTTGCATTGCTCCTTTTAACCTTTTGGCATCAATGGTGGTTCACTCCTTGGCATCAATGACAACCTCATGCCTTGACATCAATGACAACTTTATGGACTCAAAATGTCCAACATGAATATTAAATATTTATATTTTAGAGAACCAACTCAAGGTAAAAGTTGGTTAGTCTACAGATTGAGTTTACCTATTCCAAGAATATATTTAGAATAGAAGGCAATCTACAATATATATTTAGGTCTCAAAGATAGACCTTGATATTTATAGAAAAATGAGACTTGAAAAAATTCCCATTGAAGGTAGACTCAGAGACACAATAAGAAGTTCCTACTAAAGATTAAAGATAGAAGAAAAAAGATTTCAAGATAGCAGAAAGTATTGAGGATAGTCCTATTTAAAGGACAACACATAGCACTTAAAAGAAAACATATTAGAATTCCACATTGGATAGAAAAACTAGAGAATTCAAGACAACAAAAGAGTAAGGTGATATTTTGAAAGTGTCAAGGGCAATAGTGAGAAGAGTGAATGCCACAAGGGAAATATTGAGAATAGTGAATTCCACAAGGGAAATATTGAAAAGTATGAATATAAAAAGGGTTGCATCGAAGAGAAAGGTAGAATTTGAAAGCCACAAGGGTAGAATTAAATATAAATATTATTTGAATGTCACAAGGACAACATTAGATATAAAGGTATTAAATTCCACAAGGGCAATAATAAATAAAAGAGAGAAAAATTTTAGATAATGTAAGGCAATATTCAGAGCATTGCCACAAGCAAGTGAAGTATCACAATAGCACCACAAAAAAAAGTATTGAAGCTAGAGAAGGTAGCATATTCAGTCAAGAAAAAGACTAAAATATAGAAGAACAACATTGTAGACAGAGAAAGAAGAACTCTAGAAGGATTGCTTACACCAAGTTTGGGATAATCATCACCATTTTATGACAAGCCCATAAAAGTTAGATATAGATGAGTAATGCTCAAAATTAAATTGAGCATAGGGGGAGTAATCAAAGTGCAAAATAGCTATAAGGAAAAAAAATAAGGAGAAAAAAATCTAGAGAAAGAGTCCTATGCAACAAGACATCTAAGTTTTAGATATAATAGAATATTGAAGGCAACAAGTTTGAATATCAAACACCAATATCAAAGGTAGAGAAAATATAGAACAATAAAGAGAAATTTGAATATTAAAAGGTGAGCAAAGTGCATCTTTAAGGAGTTGAAGATGTTAATGGAACACAACTAATAAAGGTGATAATTGAGTGTTCAAGTTTTATTTTTAAAAGTATCCTACACCAAAAAATATAAAGTACCACCTAAACCTGCACCTACATCAAAGGAGACAAAATATTATCAAGAAGATAATAAGCTAGAATCACCACCATAAGGAGGCAGTAAATGAAGGGAGACTGAAGGAAGCAAACAATATGCAAAGAATCATCAAAGAAGATTGATATTAGTCACTTGAGAATGCAACAAACCAAGATTAAAGTATTGTAGAGATGTATGGGATACGAAGTACCATTTGTTAAGATAAAAATGAGAGTATACAAAGTATCATTCATTAGAGAAAAAGAGGACACAAAGTGTCACCCAACTAATATGAAAGCAAGCTAAGGGAAACCTAAATGTATATGAAGCACTGAGTTCAAAGCAAGCAGTACACTAAGTAAAATTTAAGGAGAATCAAGTGCCACACTCAAGGAGATGTTGGAAAGTCAAGTGCCACTGTTTGGGAAATCAAAAAATTGAAGTGCCAAAGTGAAATAAATTAAAGAGCTAAAGCGTCAAGTCTAAGCATTAATTGAAGGTAAGATAAAATTCCATGTAGGAGGAAATAAGCTAACATTCACAAGCATTAGAGGAGTATTCAGAAGGAGTGCCACATTGAAGAAAAAAAGGAAGACAACATAAGAAATATTTATTTGGATAAATATTATTATGTGACCAGCATTAGAGGAAAGAAATATCATTGAAAGATCTTGTAAAACTAGAGAGCATAGAAGAAGAGATAGAGCACCAAAGAAAAATGTCAAGATAGAGCACAAAGGTAGAGAACTAAAGAAAAGTAAAATAATAAGGTAAATCAACGAGGAAAAATATTAATATAGAGATATGTCAAAGAGCATCGAGGTAGATCATTGAGAAAGAGTGATGAGGAAGATCATTGAAGAGCACCAAGGAAGATTATTAGGATAGGGTAGCACTAAAGAAAGAGTTAAGGAATTAAACTGAGAAAATGTGTCTAGGAGGAAGATAGCTGATGCAGAAGAATGTATAAGATAATTGTAAAATAGAAGTTAGAGAAAACATAACCTTTAAGAATGGAATGATAAATAAAGCTAAAGTTAGCTTGTAAATCAATTATTAACTCATAAGAATCTAAGTTTTTCTGGGATATAGTGCAACACACAACAAGCTTTAGTGCACAGAGAGTTTAACAAGAAATTCTAATCAACTCAAAAGGTAACATGGTCCATTACATTCAGACAAGCAACACAAAAATATGACTTAGAAGGTGAATCATGCCCAAATTAGAATAGAAAATAAGAATAGTCATTGTTTGAGGTAGAGGATTCAAATAATCATAACACTGAATAGACATGAACTACTATTGTGGAACAATTGGAGTATTTCTTTGAAGAGCATAACATTTCACTAAACCCACCATGAGGAACCCTAACACCAAAAGGATTTAAAATGTTTATTGAAGTGTGTGAAAGGTTAATACTCTTGGAAGATAGCACTGTTAGAGAGATTCAAAGCAAGGCAAACAACAAGCCAATCAAAGGTAGTCATATAGACAACAAACTAAGTTCAATATGGTTATCAAATATTCCAAGGTCGTTATCATCAAATGCAACATTCCAAAAGATTGGATTCATTCTTTTAACATCCAATACAAGCCAAAAAGAAGACTACACTTATCTCAAGTTAATAAATTTACTGGAGGTTTAAACCATGCAAAATCATTTAGGTTAGGAGATGTTATTTTCATAGGAGGTATTTTTGAAACTGACTACGATATTCAAGGTACCGATTTTGGAACACCATACAATACTCATTTTGGAAGGAAGACACTCCACAATATCTCTAGCTCCATGAACCAATACTTCTCCAAGAATACATCCTAGATTCCTTCACAATGGGGGTACATATCTCTTTATACAAGAGTGTGATGGTTCATATTCCATGAGTTAAAATATCACACATGTGGAGGTTCACCTTCCATGAGTTACAAAGTGCATAATAATAGGACAATATTCCTTGCAATTACATATGACAATATTCCCTCAACGATTACAAATATGATTCTATGACATACCTATTTCTATTTTGACATGTGGCCTTCCTTAATAATTAATTTATGGCTCATACCATTACATAATACAATATTAAATTATTAAATATAAAAACTAAAAGATGATAAATAATATGATATTTGGAGCCATGTGAGCATTGGTACCAATATCGATCATCCATCCATCTGATTGGAACTATGATTGGTGGTGGTCTTCGTTGATGCCAATGCCATGTTTTAAAAGCATATATTTCATATTTTTGTATTCATACTTGTTTGTATTTATGACTTGTAACATATCCAAAGGATTGGATCCTTTGGTTCCTTGTATGTTCCTCATTGTTCTTATGTTGCCTCAAGCCCTATCTCCATGATTGTTTCCTCTCATGGTGGTGTGGATGGTGATATACTCCAACCTTAGCCTGATGTTCAACCTATTTTTGCTCTTCTTTCTTACTCTCTTCTATTGATTCTTCCTTTACTTTTGTTTCCTTGATTTTTGCTATTGTCTCTATTTGCTCTTCACTTTGTTCCCTTGCAATAGCTACCTGTTTTTCCTTACATTGAGAAATGTCCTGTAATGTTATCTTCTTCTTTCGATGCCATAAATTCATGAATTTATTTTGCACATTAATGTTAATAGTATCCCAATAAATCAACCAAGGATAACCAAGAACAATATCTACATCATTCATCTCAATAGTATGAAAATTTGAATGTAAAACATATTTATCCATGGTGAGCTTCAAATCTTCAAAAATTTGAACATTGTGACCCTCAAGGTGTATGTCTTTGATTTTATTTGCTTGGACTTGCAACCTCTTGTAGCGACCCCGGGAAGCGGTGCACCATCCACTAACTACTCTACTTGCGATTCGATTGAATCCTTTAATGTTAAACATGCAATAAATGAAAGGCATAAAGCAGATATAACCAGAATGCGAAGAAATAAATGAATGAATGCTTTTTTTATTGATATTCTCCAGATTAGGTTACATATGAATCCCTCTAAGGGATACCCTTCATTTGATACATGATTTTACACACAAAGAGGGCAGCAGGTGTATAAAATATCCCCTCGCACAGGGGGCATGCTTTATAAGGCTTCCTGGTGATGCACACATAAATGTATGAGGGCTTACAGATGCCTCCTTCTCTAGGTCTGATTGCTAGAGGGATCCTCTTGCACTCGTATGTTGTGGATTTGCTCGATTGAACCTGTAGCCCTGAAATCAATGAAACAACAACACACGCTTAGATGTCCGAGATTGCCTCCCTGGATGAGGCTGTTAGCAATGAATAAGCTCAATAAATGCAATGAAACTAGTACTATGCAAAGCGAATAACTAAAATAAAGCTTATGCTAATGAAATGAAAGATAAAGCAGAATAAAAGAAACTAACACCTAAAACCCTAGACTAGGTTGTGGGCCACTATCCAGGACAACGACCGCTAAGGTGGAATATCTCTCTATTGATCCAAAGGCTATGGGCTCAAGTCTTCTACTAATGTTAAAATTATTACCTTATGTGTTCATATTTTCCCTCCAATCTGACAAGGCTCCGCTACAAGAATCGATCTCCAAGGGAAGCTCTCCAAGTCTCTAGAAGCTCTCCTCAATGATCCAACCTGTTCAAAGTTTTGATGTATGATGCTCTCTCTCTCTCTGATTGATGAAATAAGGTCTAAGAAGGTCCCCTAGTGCTTTTAGGTTTATTCCTTATAAAGTGTTTGAAGCCCTAGGTCAATGTTCAAACCCTAGGATTGAATCCCTCATGCGTACTAGGTGTTAGCATGAGAAGCTCTTTGTTTTTCTATGTTTAACTAAAGTCTAAATCTAGACTTGAGTCTTCCATGTAGACTGGCTGTGAGGAGGAATGCAAAGTTATCCCTGCTCATCCTTATTGCATGCAGACTACCACTTCCACCCAATATTAGGCTGGATGGGTAGAAAAATGCATTAAAAGCTTAGTCACTATCATCTGCAGTGGCTAAGCTATAGCAGCTGGATTCTGGCTATTCTAGTCTACAGCAGCCAGGCTTGGATGGGCTAAAAATGCCCCATATGAGTGGTAAGAACCACTTTTGACACTTGGAAGGTCCCAAGGTTTAGTCACATGACCTATGAGTGTACCTATGTGAGTAGTCTCCCTAACCATGACATGTTTTAGGTGTCTACAGATGCCCCTTTTTGTGATGCATTGAGTGATAGACACAAGAGCAAAAATGTAGACTGCTATGTTCACAGGGTGTATGATGATCATTGATCTGATCAACGTTGGATGGCCCAATCATGCAAGATGACACACATCCTTGAATCATTGCTTCAATATTTGGAAGGCTTAACTTAGCATAGGGCTTGCACATATTCAATTACACTCATTCCTCAAACTCAATCGGGTAGCTTATGTTGCTACAATCAGATCCGATCGGTAGGAGAGCTACAAATTGAAGATGTTTTTTTTTTTTTTACCCCAAAAAATGGGGAAATTTTTTGTAATATTTGAGTGCAATGATTCATAGGATGAATACAATTTTGACATGATCGAGTGATATTTTGTTGATTTTGATTATGATTATTTTGAATATTTGAACTACCCCCTCACACAATGAATTGGTGAGGGAAGGGCAATGAATGAAGTGACAAGTCACTTGACCAATTATGACTAAGTTTGGTTACTTTCTAGTATTTGTTCTTTTAATGGGCAATCCCCCATCCAAGTGTGATTTCAATTATTTATGATAATCATTCATCCCTATCTCGGGGAGTGGTCCAACCATAAATAGCCTTCTTAGGGAGTTAGGATGAGTGATTCTATTTATGCTTGTATTGCATCACTTGGCTCAATGTTTTTGGTGTCATAGGAGAATTAGGATGATTCCTTCGTACCCGTGGAGCAGTCCAACCATCTTGGTCTTCTTCGGGATTGAAGGAGGTACATCGTAATTCCAAAATGAATGTTTTACCCCAAGTAACCTCATGGTAACTTACTCATCTCACCAAGTTGCATGGAGTGCAAATCACTGCAACCGCTGAGTTGATAGAGTAAGTAACTTGATAAGAGGCTTACTTGAGATTTGTTTTTATGTAATTTTTTTTGTTATTTTGAACATTATGATAACCATGAGTCATCAAAATGTGTTTATTTAATGTTTTTGCTGCTTCTCATGGAGAGAATCCCTCCTATTTTTGCTTAGGTTATTGGTCGTTGTCAGGTCCAATGACCCCCAAATGCCTGCTCGTGGCCGCTCTCATCCTGAGCGGCCAAGAAATTTGGGTCATTGATGACAATAGTGGCCAAGGCATAATTTGAGAATATAAAAAGTAACCCTAGGGTTTTGACCTTTCACTTTCACCAGCTATCATTTTGCGTTTCAGAGCTCTATTGTGAAAGTGACTTCTATGATTTGGAGTGTTGTTGTGATTCGGAGGATCATGGCTGCATAGGGTGAGGCATCAATGAGCGGAGGAGCCGGAGCTTCTCGGGTACTCTTCGAAACCTTAACCCTATCTATTTCATTTTTGGGTAAAATGAACTACACTAAGTAATCGGTACATGAACCTCATTAAACTTATTGGTAATGAATTAAACCCATAGTTAGGCTTAGTTTAGGATTTTATGTGGTGGGC
This sequence comes from Wollemia nobilis, assembly GCA_028583015.1. Taxonomy (NCBI): domain Eukaryota; kingdom Viridiplantae; phylum Streptophyta; class Pinopsida; order Araucariales; family Araucariaceae; genus Wollemia; species Wollemia nobilis. The sequence goes on along the minus strand of JAQPPZ010001417.1, from coordinate 389,633 downwards.
TTGCCCCCATTTGCTATTTTTTTATTTTTTTTGTCATTTTTGGCCTAGGGTAGATGTTTTTGTCATGTCGCCCATCGGCCGTTGCTGCTCAGAGCGGCCAACTTGACCTGTGGTTTGGCCATTGTCACTCAGAGCGGCTAGATTTGAATCTCAATGGTCAAAATTTTGACCATTGGGGCTTGGCCGCTCTTAGCTTTAGCGGTCGATTTATGGCCACTGTAGTCGACAATGGCTAAGAACACTTGTAAAATTTTTTATTTTCTTTGCATTTTTGAAGTGATTAACTATTTTTTTAATTTTTGACTTGCTTTTATGAAATTTGCTACATTATTAGGTGCATTTCATTGCTCTTTTTCTTGGACTTAGAGTAGCCCATCATTATTTGCATCATTTCCATGTTTCATTATGATTTATGCCTTAGATGCATTGTAGTTATGCTTTGTTTTCTCTTTTGCTCTTAGATTCTCACTGCTCGGGCTCATGACCCGAAGCTCATGAATGACCTTCTACCCCTTTTGAGTGATACAGACTGGGCCTGGCTCAAGGCCTGCGGGCTATAGTTTATCACTAGGCTGCCCTACATTATGTCAGATCAGGCTTACCTTATGACTTTGGTCCATCGATGGGATTCTCGGACTAATACCTTCCACCTTCCTATCGACGAGATGACTATCACATTGGAGGATGTGTATAGGATATTCTGGATCCCCTTTGATGGAGTGGCCATTGTCTCTTCGACCACTAATGATCATGATGTTGTATTTCTTTGGGTGTTCAGAAGGCATGCTGTAGATGCCTTCAAGGACACCAAATCTGGTGGTGTATCTATTATATGTTGGTATCGGGAGGATGTCTTCATCGATGAGGCATGTAGTGTTGTTGATGGTTATCAGTAACATTCTTATTCTAGATTGCTCAGGCTTGAGGTTCTCATGGAACCTCCTTGTGATGGTCTAGGATCTGATGGACAGTGAGACCCATCATCTATGCATGGGGTAGGTCTCTGTTGGCCTAGTGTTATGATGAGTTGTATCATATCCATCGGTGGGGTCATTGCATCACTTGTAGCTTGCTCCTATAGGTTTTGGGATGGGAGCACATCAAGGTAGATCATCCCAGAGGGCTTCCTACCAAGATTATAGTTATTGAGGAGTGGATGTAGTGCTATGCTGCTAGATGGGCTTGAGGGCACAAGGAGCGCAAGAGCCATCCTCATGCGGGGAGCTCTCCCACTACACTACTACTTTTACTAGGTTGAAGGCCAAAGATATTATGTGGCATCCATATTATGAGTGCTCGACTTGGGATGACCTAGCTAGTTTCATAGCTAAGAAGCGTGAGCTCATCGATTCAAGGTTGGTATTAGGGAGTATTTCTTCTACTCTTGGGTTCTTCATCAGTTATGGCTAGGATGTGCCACTAGTTCTATTTTTGTATCGGCATCTCATAGTAGAGGGAGACCTTCCTCCTCCATGGATCATAGAGCTTTCTGATGAGGAGGATGCCCCAATAGTTGACCCAAGAGTCATTGGGGGAGTCATAGAGCATTTGTGTAGTGGTGGGGGATCTGATGTGGCATGGTGATGGTAGTTTGGATGATGGCAGGGATGATGGTGTAGATCCAATAGGGCATAGAGTCTAAGCTAGGATCGAGGTATGGGGCCATAGCAAGAGGTGGTAGTGGAGGAGTAGGAGGCTCTTGAGGAGGATGAGGAGGACCTAGATCTTGAGGAGAGAGATTCTCCTCTGAGAGCATAGTTGCATGAGGTCGAGGTTGAGCTTCAGTCGACCAAGATCTAGGTACAGTAGTGAGATGCTACCATAGCCCAACGAGATGCTACTATAGAGTAGCTCACGCTATAGATCCAGGCTTTGTAGGCTACTGTCGGGGTGGTGCTGCTAGGATGCAGTTTGTTGTTCCTCCTTCTACACCATAGGGTGATACTGGGGAGATCTTGGGGTAGACATAGGGGTAGAGGTTCTACGCCTATAGTCATTGCTATATGAGTATGAGGAGTAGATCCAGGGCATGTCTCCCATATAGCCTCTCTCCAGATGTAGCTTAGGAGGCATGGAGTTGTCCCTAGGGAGGCACCAGGTGTAGGTGGCTCACAGGTCAATAGGCTCCACCTCTGGGCAGTCTTCCATCCGTCCTAGTCAGAGGACTCGGACTCGCACAGAGAGACTAGTAGGGTCACATCACTCTATGCATGACACAACCATAGGGGAGGTGATGCTGGGGGTACAGGCCCTGTGTTTGATTGATGATGCACTTGGATTTTATTTTTGAGGTCTGCTTGACCTATATGACTGTAGCCTATGGGCAATTTTGTATATTCATGCACTTTGAGATACAAGAATTTTAGATACGACATATTTATATGAGACTTTGCATTTATGCTTCATTATGTGTGTCATTTATTGCTTATGTTTTTGTTTTATTTATGCGATGTTATGATGGCATTATGATGAGTTGATATATGTGTTAGATGATAGATGATATTTATGATGATATGGATTTGAGATGGATGCTTATGTATGTGTTTATGTAGATGCTTATATGATTTGATTATTGTGACATGATGTGATGTATCATGAGTTGATTTGATGATGGATTTATGATTCTATGTATGGATGAATGCAATGATGTGATCTTTGATGTAAATGGATGATTTATGAACTATGTATTTATGGATGTAATATTTATTGTTATAATACATGTTTGATTTTGATTTAATTGTATGCATCTAACTCATGCTATGATATGGTGAATGCAGTATGTAATCTAATGTGAATGAACTTGTATGTTTTAATCACTTTAAAACATAATGGATGCATATGCTATGAGTTTGACAATTTAACGGGTGATACCACAGAAAGTATAACAACCATGAATATTTAATAATCATTCTAATCATAAGAATTAATTATTTAAATCATCCATATGTGCAATGTAATGGTGTGGAATGTATGTATTTTCTGGATAAGCTTCTGTAATTTAAGAGATATAAAATAGTCAGTGGTCATCTAAATATCATTTCTGACATATATCCGGTATCTAGTTTAATATTATTTTATTAATACCCCCTAATTTACAGAAGCTTATAAAGAAATTTGATGATGTGATTGATGATATGATTTGTTGCTATGTTAGAAATTTATTTGTGGGTTTTTCTTGAGACTTCAAACACTCTAGTTACCCTATCAACAACTATGTACTGACCATACAAGACTTTTGAAAAGCAAGGCTTTCACCCATGTACCTGGATATTCATTATCTCTGTGTGTGCAAATGAATATATATTTGAGATAGAACTCAAGCATTTCCTCCGATGTTAGGCGGGATTCTTTCAGCCCATTGCTAAGATCAGGGATCCTCAAGTGTTTTATCTCATCCTTATGTTGGACTTAGTTGGACTATACCACTAGGTAGTATTAGGTTACCTAAGCTAGCTCATCCACATTCAAACATTGGTCTATACAAATGCCAGAAGCTAATGTAATAGACATATCATCATGCGTAAGGATTTCTCCTTCTAATTTTGTGCAATGCTGAGAATTCCAGGGATTCAAGCTCTATTCCCTTTTTTCTTCATTTCATTTGGGATACTTGCTCATACTTAGTGATGAAAATCACTGTTTATTTTGATTGATTTTTTTTCTTGAGCAAGGGATTTATGTAAGGATGAAATTCACTTGTTTGTTTTGACTTTGACTATTGCTTGATTTTGGGATTTTGAATTATGACTTTGGAAACTGGAATTTTGAATTTGTGCTTTGTTTCAAGATTTTTGCTTGTTTTAATGAAAGCAAGGGATTTATGTAGTGATGATAATCACTCATTTTTGGGTAGGGTGGAACTTGTCCTTTTGCCAATTCTCAGCACCTTTAAACCGGTTGCATAGGGGGATAAGCAAGGAAGATCCTTTTCACTTAAGGTAACCTAGACCACTTTTGTTGTTTTCATCTTTCCCTTGTACCAACTAGGATTTTAGTGTTTCAATTAGTGATGGGATCTTGAATATCCAAGGTATTATCACAACTAGACCTTGCTCTCTACTAATCAAGGTGGCTTTCTACAAAAGTTGATAAGACCACTAGACATGGTTGAAAGACTAGGAAACCTTAGTATATTTCGTATAGCAACATGAAATGGTTGTGTTGAAAAACACAATTACACACATGGATGCATGGATGAGGATGAACTTGAATATTGTGATTGAGATACAAATTGTGGCATCGTTTGTAAGAATGTGATCATAACATATGTGAATGCAATGGATATGTATGGATATGCAACTATGTGGATATGGATGTAAGATGCAAATGTTTTTGTATTTTTTATTTTTGCATTGTTTTTGTGCTTTTGATTTGACCAAAGGGCTTTAAGATGCCTTTGGAGCTTTTTGTGATGATTTTGACCAAGCGGATTGGGTACCCTTGGAGCATTTTTTTGATTTGACAAGTTTGGAGATTTTGTGATTTGATTTGACCAAAGGGCTTTAAGATGCCTTTGGAGCTTTTTGATTGATTTTGACCAAGTGGATTGGGTACCCTTGGAGCATTTTTGTGATTTGATTTGACCAAAGGGCTTTTAGATGCCTTTGGAGATTTTTGATTTGACCAAGGGGATTGGTACTTGGAGCATTTTGTGATTTTGACCAAGGGTTTTTGGAATTTTTTGATTTTGACAATTTGAGATGTTTTGTGATTTGATTTGACAAAGGGCTTTAAGATGCCTTTGGAGCTTTTTGTTTTTGACATGTTTTTTTTATGTTATATGAAATGAATGTTTTTATAATTTTATGACATATTTGAATGTTTTTTATTTTTATGACATATTTGAATGTTTTTATTTTTATGACATATTTGAATGTTTTTTATTTTATGTATGAAATGCCTTCAAATGAATGATATTGAGAGGTTCAGGCTCTTCAACACCATCCAAATATGTGAGGTGATATGCTCCAGGCCCAACCTTCTCTGAAATCATGTAGGGGCCTATCCAATTTACCATAAATTTGTCTCGCAAATGCGATGACAGATTTGAGTTCTGTTGGTTTTCTTTGAGCACAAGATCCCCAACTTTGAATTCCCTCAAATGGACTTTACTATTGTATGCTCATGCAAGGTGATTCTGATAAACATGGAGATGCTCCAAGGCATTGACTCATCATTCATCAAGAAGCATTAATTGATCAAGGTGGCCTTGTCATGCGGTGTCATCATCTATGAAGTCCTTCAATGCTATGCGCAAGGTTGGAATCTCCAATTCTAGGGGCATGATGGCCTCAGTGCCATATACAAGTGAAAATGGTGTTGCCCTAGTGGGCATCCACACACTAGTCCTATATGCCCATAATGCTAGAGGTAACTATAAATGCTAGTCCCTATGATTATCTCTCACTATTTTCCTCAAGATGGAGATGATTGTTTTGTTTGAGGCTTCTACTTGCCCATTTGCTTGTGGATAATAGGGTGTTGAAAAATTGTGCTGGATGTGGTATTTTTTCATTAAAGCATACACATTTTTGTTCTTGAAATATGGCCCATTATCCGATATAATCTTCGAAGGGACCCCAAAATGACTTATGATATTATGGAGTATAAACTCCGCAATCCTTGGTCCAGTTGTCGATGTTAAGGGGATCACTTCGACCCATTTGGTGAAATACTCAGTGGTCATTATGATGAATGTGTGTCGACCTAAAGATGGGGGAGATATCTTCCCAATCAAGTCTAATCCCCACTACGAGAAGGGCCATGCTTCCTGGATGGGTTGCAAGGCTTGTGATGGCAAGTGGGTGAGGTTTGCATGATGCTGACACTTGACGCATTTCTTGACATACTCACAACATTATTTTTCCATAGTGGGCCAATAGTAACCCATTCTCAAAATGCATTTAATGATGGCCATGCCACTAAAGTGACCACCACACGTACCATCATGAGCTTGCAAAATTTCCCAAGATGCTTCCTAGGGCTCAAGACAATGAAGGAGCATTCCATCGTAACCTCGTCTATAAAGGATCTCTCCTAGAAAAATGTATCTAGTCACCTTTTGTTTAAATGTTCATCTTTCAACATGCGACAGGCCTTGCGGTATTATTCCAAGCTTCAAGAAATCTTACAATTGGGATAGCCAATCCTGATAAGCCATAACTTCTATGGATAAAATGACATGTTCCTCTTGTGATCCAACATTTGTGAACATAGATTGGGAAACAATCCTGTGATGAATGGTTGTTCCACACTCCGTAGGACCTTGAGAGATCAAATATTCCCAAGGGGCTATTTGCAAGAAAGCTCTAACTTTGAAGGACCAATCCTGATTTGGCTCGGTTTGGATCATGTTGACTGACTCTAGGTTGTCAATAACCTCACGTTGTATTGCTGAAAATATGAGCACTTTCACATGAACGGTTGTGAAATCAATAGATGGATTCTGAGGGATTAAGGATCCCAAAGATGCCATGGTGTCTACAAATCTATTTGACGTACGAGGGATTGCCTCGATGTCATACCATTCTAGTCGGGCTAGGTAAGTGTCAACAAGCTCCTTGTAAGCTTTCAGGAGTGGGCACCTACATTGGAACAATCCTTTGACTTGATTTACTATGAGCAAGGAGTCACCAAAGATATTCAATATTTTAATGCCCATTGCAATGGTTGTTTGGAGTCCCAAGATCAAGGCTTCATACTCTATGTTATTGTTTGTGCAAGGGAAGTCTAGCTTGAATGATAAGGGTAATGGAGCACCCTACGGTGTGATAAAGACTATCCCTACTCCACCCCTTGCTCACACTTTGAACCATCAAAGAATAATGCCATGTCTCTTTGTTTCTCAGGTTCTTCGAGTTTTAGTGGATCTGATAATGCGAAGACTGCATCATCAAGAAATTCTATAGTGAGAGGCTTGCTATCCTGAAGAGGTGCCTCTACTAATTGATCCGCTATGACTTGTCCCTTGATGGAATTTTGGCTTATGAATTCTAGATCAAATTCTATCAATAGCATGATCCACTTTGTAGTACGTGTATTGTGATATGTCTTGTTCATCATATACTGCAAAGGATTCTATTTTGATATAACGTAAGTCGTATGGCTCAACATGTAGTGTCACAATTTTTTGGTTGCAAAGACCACTTCTAAGCACAACTTTTCTACATACGCATATCCTAGCTCATAACTCACCAAGGTGCGACTAATGTAATATATGACTTGCTCTTTGTCTTGCACATTCTTTTGGGCTAACATGGTGCCCAAAGAAAAATTAGTAGCCGATATGTATAGCAAAAATGGTATGTCTGGCCTTGGTGGAGCCAGCACTAGTGGTGTTGCCAGGTATGTTTTGATCTCTGTAAAGGCTTGTTGGCACTCTTCATCCCAATGAAATGGGATATCCTTGCATAGCAACCGATTCATGGGTCGACACTTGTCTGATAATTGTGCAATGAACCATTTGATGGATGCTACCTTGCCTTGTAGGCTTCTTAACTCCCTAATGTTGGTAGGGGCGGCCATTTCCGTTATAGCTTCTACTTTTGTAGGATCAACTTCAATGCCTCTCTTGGAAATAATGAAACCTAAGAGCTTACCATAAGTCATGCCAAACATGCACTTCTTAGGATTCAATCTGACGTTGTGCTCTATGAGGCGATCGAAGACTTTTGTAAGGATTTCAGCGTGCTCTTGTCGTACTAAAGATTTGGCTAGCAAGTCATCCATGTAGTCTTCCAAGATTGTGTGCATGTAGTCATGAAATATGTATGTCATGGCCCATTGGTATGTGGCACCAACATTCTTTAGGCCAAATGGCATCACTTTGTAATAGAAAGTTCCCCATGGAGTAATGAAAGTAGTCTTATGTTGGTCTTCGGGTTTGATTCAGATTTGATTGTATCCAGAAAACCCATCCATTAGGGAGAGCATCTCATGACCTGTAGTGGCATCAACAAGAGCATCTATGTTTGGCAATGGGAATGAATCCTTCGGAGTTGCCCTATTTAAGTCCCTAAAATCTATGCAAATGTGGACTCTTCCATCTGGTTTTCCCATGGGCACCATGTTCGAGACCCATTCAGGATAGTCGATGGGAACTATGAAGATCACATCCAATAGTTTTTGTAACTTTTTCTTTACCATCAAAGTGATGGTTGGATGCATCTTCCTCAATTTTTGCTTGACTGGCTTCTTTAGGGGATCCAATGAAAGGTTGTGAACAACTAACTTTGGATCAATACCTAGCATGTCTTTGTAAGTCCAAGAAAATAGATTTGGCCTCTCTTTGAGGAGAGGGATAATGATGGCTTGTTCCTCTGGAGATAGACTTTCTCTGAACTTGAATTTCTTTGGTTGAGTAGGATCATCACTGATGTCCACCTCGAAAGTCACTTCTATAGCCATATGTGACCCATCCTCCAATTGGTGAGGCATGGGTATCAAGTGAATGTCATCGATGAGATTTATAGGTCCTACTGACTTAGGATCCAGACCAGCATGGAACACATCATATGCACAACTTGATGCAAAATGGAATGGTTGTAATGTCTCTTCATTAGAGAAAATATCCTCAGGCTCTATGGGTGAATCAATGTGATCCCAATCAATAGCCTTTGTATCAAGACACAAAGGTTTAGTGGGATCTGCTGGGTTATGAAGTGGAGTGGTCAAATCAATGGAGATTGTGTTGATGGATGGAATGAAATCTCTAGAACCACATGGTTGAAATCTTGTCTCAGAGGTTTCCTTCCTATACTCATGATGAGGCTCTGGAGGAAAAGGAATCTTTGGATCTAGCCCATGAGTTGGTTGGATAATAGGATCATTGGGCTCTAAGAGTTCCTTGAATGTAGGTGGAGGGGGATTGACCATGCGATGAATGACATTCAAGTCAATAGGTCTCCCTAAAAATTGTAAGCTAGGGTCTATGGCATGAAGTACCACTTCTCTTTCTACCAACATGTCGACTTCCACAAGTGGTGAGGTCCAAGATAAGCCATCTCAGTCTCATCTTCAAAATCATCATCACTTATCCAAAAACCATTAGCATTGGTATGCGGCCCCAAGGTAAGGGGCATGTCTCTTGGCCCTAAGTAGGCCATCTCTATCTCATCCTCATATTCTTCATCACTTATGAAGATGCCATTTGCATTAGTATGTTGCCCCAAGTCATGGGGCCATTGCCTTGTTCCTAGGTAGGCTCTCTCTATTGAGTCCTCTGACTCATAGCCACTTTCATCCGATATGTACCCACTCTCATTGTGGATGGACCAGGTAAGGCTTTGTAAATAGTGAGGCCCATGATAGGCTAAGCTTACTTGTGCTTCATCATCACTTGCCACATATCCATTTTCTTCTTGCTCATCATCCCATGAGTTGTAACCTATTGGGGTGGCATCAATTATGGAGCTTGGATGATAAGTCTCGAGAGGTGGTATGCTTACCACAACCACTTGTCTGTTGCTCGGATATCTTGCACTTGGTGGGTGATAGGGAATAAAATTGATGTCTTCTCCTAACCCCAAGCTTAATCTATCTAAGGCTACTACTAGAGAGTCATCTCGACCTCTGATGTGATAGCCTAACCCAAACCTATCATATGGAAGCTGGTATTATGGCTCGAATGGCCGTCTACTCCCCTGCTCATATATACCAAGACCGTAACCATGCCAATGGCAGCATTCAAAGTAGCTTAGAGCAAACTCAGGATTAGAGAGGTAATGAACATTTATAGTGAATAATTCATCATTGTCCTCTTCTATTTCGTAGATTTATGGGTGCAGTCTAGTCCAACATAGATAAATTTTGTCTGGTTGGGAGGGATTCCAAGTGGAACCACTGTTCCCACTGGTGGTCTTAGATATTTTGGCCATCCCATGTCTTGTGTAGACTCTATGATGGGTGTAAATGTTATGTTCTACACAAGATACTCTCCTATCCTCGTACTTGCCAAGTGTATTGTCGCATGTGATGTGGATGATCCTACAGATGACACTGGTGAAGTGGGTTCTAGTATCTCCTCAGCTTGATCTTGGAGATCTTCCTCCTCCATGGGAGTTGGAATTTTCTTAATGTCTATGATTAGCACTTCCTTGGGCTCTCTTTCCTCAACCATGGGTGCCTTTAGCTTCTGATTATATTTTGGTTTAGATGTTGATGGTCTATTAGAAGCATTAGTCACTTTGTGTGCAAGATGAGGTGTTGATGCAGATGGGTCTTTTTGTACCCCTTTGTCTTTGTTATCTAGTTGTGTAGTTGGAGATGAAGGTCCTACATACAAGTGGGTAGAAGGAATCATAAATTCTCTTGGACAATCCACCTGATGAACATACTTGAATGGCTCTTCATCAGCCAACACCATGTAGACTTTGTTATCATGCACATACTTGACACATTGGTGTAAGATCGAAGGAACACATTTCATGTCCCTTATCCAAGGTCTCCCTAGGAGGATGTTGTATTGCATGGCCCCTTCCAAGACATGACACATCATGGGGATGGTCTTATGCCCCACCTTGATAGGTAGGACTATCATTCCCATAGTATTGCATAAAGCATCATTGAAAGCCCTTAATGTATAGGCTCTTGGAATGATATTGGACTTGGGGATCTTAAGGTGTTCTATTGTTGTTGTTGTGATGATGTTGATTGATGAACCTGTATCGATCAAGACCCGCTTAAAAGGTAAATCATTGACTGATGCCACAATGTGCAGTGGAGGGTCTAGTAAGGTAGTAGGTACTGTCTTAATCTCATAATCATAGAATCGAATTACAGGTTCTTGGAATTCTTGTACTTGTCCCACAAAATGGGTGAATGCATTTGGATCTTGTGGTTGGAGCTCAATCGACCTTAAAATCTCCATCAAGGTCTCCCTGTGCTTTGGGGACTATTGTATGAGCTCATATATGGATAGCTTAGCTAGAGTCATTTGTAAGTTTTGCTCAAGTCTACTCCGAATAGTTACCACAGGTTGGGTTGGTGGACCTGGAAGGTTGTTTTACCCCTGCCTCTACCTAGGTGCAGTGGGGACGTTAATGGGAGCTGCAGGAGGTTGCGGTTGACCATACCATCTACTCCTAGTTGCTATATTGACAATTTCAACCATCCCAATGCACCCATGGGTAGGCATATCAACTCAGACCTGATTGACTTGTGCACCTTGCCCTCTAGGGACCTCATGGTTTGGTAGTAGGTTTTTGTAGATGCCCATATCTCTATTGTTAGGGGCCAATGGGTTGTCAACTTTAAGTTCTCCCGCCTCAATCATGTTTTGCACTTGGTGCTTGAAACCAATGCAAACCTCAATATTATGCCCTAGTATCCTATGATAAGGGTAAAATTGATCTTCCCTATATCCTTTTGGCTTAGGATGGTTGGGATCTATAAGAGGTATATCAGGGAACCTGATATTTCCTACCTCACTCAATTGGTTGAAGATTGATTGCATTGATTCTATCAATGGTGTGAAATAGTGAGGGGTTTGCATTCTTTGTTTCACCCTTGATTATTCTTTTGATCATAGTTGGCTGGTGGGGGTTGTGCTTGATAATTTTGGGGTTGTTGCACAGCCCCATCCTTAGGTGCAACCAATACCACTTGATTAACTAGAGCAGGGTTTGCCTGCTTCTGCTTGTATTTGCCATTTTTGTCATTTTTGTTCCACTCCTTCTTGGTTCAGAGTTTGATGGTTCCCTCATCTACTTTTATGTCCTCGATGAGTTTGGCCTATGCCAAAGCTTCCTCAAATGAGGGGTATTTTTGAAGTTGTAGCAAGAGGGAAATGTGTTTGGAACAACTCTTGGTGAACATCCGGATGATCTCTTCTATGGGGATGGAGAATGATAATTTTTCCATGACTCTTCTCCATCTATTCCCATAATCCATTACTGGCTCATCATCATAATGTCTCAAATTGGCCAGGTCTGAAAGGTTCAATTTCCTCTTAGCACCAAAAGAGAAATGTTTTAGGAAAGCATTCACTAGTTGTTCAAAATTGGATATGCTATGCTTGGGCAGCTGGTTGAACCATTGGGTGGCGGCACCCAAAAATGTCATTATGAATATCCTGAGCATGAGAGCATCATTGTCTTCAATATGAAAATATGCATTGATGAAATTGGTAACATGCTCTTGTGCATCCTCTTCACCCTTAAACTTTTCCAACCTAGGCATCTCAAAATGCTTAGGGTATGCGGGGCTAGGGATAGATAGACATAATGGTTGATTGTGTATTTTTCTCAATGTTGGTTGGCTACCAGCCATCTCTTGTTTTTCAAAGGACTTCATATTTTTAGCAAGTTCTTGGAATACCTTTGAGGTGAGGAGTTCCTCCTCTTGTAGACCCCCCCATGGTGGTGGTGGAGGTAACCCTCTATCCATTTTATTTTCTCTATTTTCTTCCCTCCTATGAGGGGATTTAGGATGTGCCTGATCTTGCTCTATTAAGTTTACCCTTTCCCCACTAGTTGGATTTCACTCATGATTTGGAGGGTGATTTTGTTGTGGGTTTCCTTCTTGTCTAGTGTGCTCCTCTCTTGGTGAGTCAGCGCATTGATCTCTTTGATGATCATTTCTATTTTCTTGTTGGTTGATATGAGCTAGCTGCTCAACTTGCTCTCTCAAATGTTGCTCATGTTGGTGCAACAACCATTCTCTTTGTTTATCATGTTCGAGAGCTTCTACAAGCTCTCACTCTTTGTGCAAGGCATTTTCTAACCATCGCACATGGTTAACTTGCATGGTCATAGAAGACTCATGCTTATCTGATCCTATTCTAGTGGTTTTCATTCATAGATTTCTCGAAGAGGTTTCTACTATTTCTTTGCTCTTGCTAGCTAATGTGACTTGTTCAGTGTATTTTTGAGTGTCTCTATGATCAGACTCTATATGTTTACTATGGGGTCACCTTGAGGCACCCCTAGTTTGAGAAGTGGGCTTAGAAGTCATGGTTCATGAACTTCTAGATGCAGAATTCTCTATGGCTACGGTTTTGGGAGGTGGTCTCGAATGCAACCGATCCAACTCATCTAACTGTCTTGTTTTCCATGGCTGATCCCGTGGGGTGCCATTTACTCCAATGAGGTCATAGTCTATTGGAATCCTTCCTCTTGTGTGAAGGATATCTTCTGTTTGATGTCTATGACTGGATGTATCTCTAGTTTCCTGCCCCTTAGTGGGCTGATCTGTTCTAAGTGTCTCATGTGAATGTTGGGATGTTGGGACTCTTGTGTGTCTTTTTGGTGATGAGGGTTTTGTGGCCCTCTCTACCCTCCATGAGGATGGATATGGGGAAACCTCATCATCCCTATGTGAAGAACGGGGTCTAGAACCCTCCTTATGTCTATGTGAGGAGGAAGCTCTTGAAGCTTCCTCATGTCTCTGAGAAGTTTCTGTGTGTTTAGAGGAAGCCCTTGAGGTTTCCTCATGTCTCCTTGATGATGATGGTCATGAGGCCTCTTTGTGTTTATGTGATGTAGTTCCCTGATTTGGTTCCCTATTTGGGGTTTCTCGAGGAGATCCCCCAAGGGTTGAGTTATCACCCCTTAGACTCATGGAACTACGTCTCACGGTCTTCTGAGTAGGTCTTTCAATGTTACTACGACTTCGCCTAAGGGTATGTGTTGCTTCAGATTCTCCCTCGATATCAGATCGAGGATGTTTACTTCTTGTTTTGACCATTATTTTTGGAAATTTAGCTTTTGTGTTGCACTTAAATATGACCAAACAATATCAAGCAAATGTTTATCTTGATTACAAATTTAAGTGTGCCCTAAACTATTTGTTGTATTTTGATGTTTTGTTGTTTCTTGTTTCTTGTTCTTGCTTTGGATTTAGAATGAGGAGACTCATCCATAGTGATAATCAAGAACACTCATGCCAAACATGATTTCTCAAAAGAGACTAGGGTACACCACTTAAATCCCAGTGGGGGGTTCGCCTAGCTCTTCCACTCTGAACCAATGATTGTTCCAATAGTGGGAGATAGTTTGAACACAAGTACCTTAGTATCACTATAAGTAAGTTCCTCAATCCATTTCTAGGAAGCTCTAGGGGGAAAACTGGTGGAAGGAGATGAATGCCAACGTCATCGGACTGAATTGAGGGTTGGTGATGAAATCCAACTCCCCAATGTTTAAAATATGTGTGTGTGTGTGGTTCATTTTAAGTTTGCATGAATAAGAATGCATCATACAGCAACAATGACTCTTTCCTATATGCCTAATGCAAAATACATTTCAATTTTTAGAAAGGTGCATAGCTACTATGAGATTAATGAATGCACTCTATTAGGTGCAAGTATGGCCTTTAGAAAGGCCTCAAAGCAAGCAAACCAATCACATAGTGTCTAGCACGTTGGATTCTAGGGTGAAATTTATAGACATAAGTCATTGTTCCTAGCAATGCCTAGTGGAAAATCTAAAAGGAAACCTAAGATGTGCAAGATGCAAGTTCTTTCTCTTTCATTCTTTCAGTTTTCCAAATTGAAATATTTCTTAATTATCACTATTTTAATGGAATAAAAATATATAGAGAACTATAAAGTGTCAGAAAAGTTGTACCAACCTTTAATCTAGCTTAGAGAATCAATGTTTTGACCTCTACTGCACTCCAGTTCTAGTTACTGTTGATTAGAGTGACTAATTTCTGGTCATTGTAGAATAGAGTGATTGATTGGCCATTGTAGACTAGAGTGGCTAATTTTTGGCCATTGTAGATTAGAGTGGCTAAACCTACACACAAAACTTGAGTTAGTAAAGTGGTAGAAAATGAAAATAAACTAAAGAACTGGGTAGGAGTCCCACCGTGATCACCATCTGTAGTGACCTCGGGGAAGCGGTGCATCATCCACTAACTACTCTACTTGTGATTCGATTGAATCCTTTAATGTTAAACATGCAATAAATGAAAGGCATAAAGCAGATATAACTAGAATGTAAAGAAATAAATGAATGAATGCTTTTTGTATTGATATTCTCAAGATTCGGTTACATATGAATCCCTCTAAGGGATACCCTTCATTTGATACATGATTTTACACACAAAGAGGGTAGCAGGTGTATAAAATATCCCCTCGCATAGGGGGCACTTTATAAGGCTTCTCGATGATGCACATAAAAATGTATGAGGGCTTATAGATGCCTCCTTCTCTAGGTCTGATTGCTAGAGGGATCCTCTTGCTCTTGTATGTTGTGGATTTTCTCGATTGAACTTGTAGCCCTAAAATCAATGAAACAACAACACACGCTTAGATGTCCGAGATTGCCTCCCTGGATGAGGTTGTTAGCAATGAATAAGCTCAATAAATGTAATGAAACTAGTACTATGAAAGTGAATAACTAAAATAAAGCTTATGCTAATGAAATGAAAGATAAAGCAGAATAAAAGAAACTAACACCTAAAACCCTAGACTAGGTTGTGGGCCACTATCTAGGATAATGATCGCTAAGGTGAAATCTCTCTCTATTGATCCAAAGGCTATGGGCTCAAGTCTTCTACTAATGTTAAAATGATTACCTTATGTGTTTATATTTTCCCTCCAATATGATAGGGCTCTGCTACAAGAATCGATCTCCAAGGGAAGCTCTCCAAGTCTCTAGAAGCTCTCCTCAATGATCCAACCTATTCAAAGTTCTGATGTATGATGTTCTCTCTCTCTGATTGATGAAAAGAAGGTCTAAGAAAGGTCCCCTAGTGCTTTTAGGTTTATTCCTTATAAAGTGTTTGAAGCCCTAGGTCAATGTTCAAACCCTAGGACTGAATCCCTCATGCGTACTAGGTGTTAGCATGAGAAGCTCTTTGTTTTTCTATGTTTAACTGAAGTCTAAATCAGGACTTGAGTCTTCCATGTAGACTGGCTGTGAGGAGGAATGCAAAGTTGTCCCCGCTCATCCTTATTGCATGCAGACTACCACTTCCACCCAATATTAGGCTGGATGGGTGGCAAAATGCATTTAAAGCTTAGCCGTTGTCATCTACAGTGGCTAAGGTTTGGCCGCTCTGAGCTACAGTGGCTGGATTCTGGCCGCTCTGGTCTACAATGGCCAGGCTTGGATGGGCTGAAAATGCCCCATATGAGTGGCTAGAACCACTTTTGACACTTGGAAGGTCCCAAGGTTTAGTCACATGACCTATGAGTGTGCCCATGTGAGTAGTCTCCCTGAACATGACATGTTTTAGGTGTCTACACCTCTTAGTCAAAGACATATTGATAAAATTGTATTTACTGCTAGGGTTAATGGAAATAATAACTTTTTTATTTTGAATGCAACCATGAATTTGCAAAATAGAATTTTTACATTCAAACAAATATTTTTTACCACTGTTTGGCCTTGACACACAAGGTGTATTTTTAGTAGCCTACACATTTTCATCATTTTATTTTGATGCCCATTTGCTTAAAAATGCAACTTCAAATTCTTCCCATGTTTCACTAGAAAGCATTATAAACCAAGATAAAGCTTCCTCTCTCAAAGAACAAAAAACATGAAGTCTCCATAGTTTCTCAAAATTATCTAAAGATTTTAACTTCTTCAACCATTCCTTGGCATTACTATCATCTCTTCTAGTGAATTTCAACAACTTCATGATATATATATATATATATATATATATATATATATATATATATATATATATATATATATATATCAAAGTAGCTAGGGTAACCAAAAAATTTCAACAATTAAAAATTTTGAAATCTCATATATTCTCTTCTTCAACAATTAAATCTACAAATTTTCTTCAAAAAAAAACAAACGACAACTGATTTGCTTACCCGGATTGAAAGTTATGAATTTTTTCCCTTTTTGTCGGCAACCCAAAAAAATAGCACCAAAAGCCCAACTTGCAATAGTTGTAACTTCCTCAATACTTATCAAAATTTCACAACTGAATAGTCATTTTTGTAGTACTCAAAATAACCTGCATGTTGATGCAAAAATATTCTAAAAATGACTACTACAAAATTTAATACGATTTTTTTCTTTTTGAAAAAAAAATTGTGCAGCCAAAAAATAGCTTGAACAACCCAACTTCAAACAACTGTAACTCTCTCAAAACTTATCAAAAATCCACAAATGAGCAATTTTTTGTATAGTACTTAGAATAATCTATATGCTGGTGCCAAAATATTCTGCAAATGATTGCTGAAAATTTAATACAAATTTTTTTATTTTGAAAAAAAAATCACGCAGCCAAAAAATAGCAAAAATAACTCAACTTCAAACAACCATAAATTTCTCAATACATATCAGAATTTAACAAATGAGTAGTAATTTTTGTAGTACTCAAAAATATATACACAATGGAGCAAAAACCTTCTAAAAATAATTTCTAAAATAAAAAATATGGCCTTCGTAAAATGTGACATTTTTCTAAAAAATGTGCCCTAGCTATGCAAAAACAAACCCACTTTGCCCAAATCACTACTTTGATACCAAACATAATAAAAAAAAATTCTCATTCCATAAATCATTCAATAATTTGCATAAATATTCAACATGGTACCACAAATAAATTAATTGCACAATAAATTACTTAATAAAATAAAGATTGATTATATCCTTGAGGTAGGGGAACACCATACAATGCTCCTTTTGGAAGGAAGCCACTCCACAAGATCTCTAGCTCCACGAGCCAAGACTTGTCCAAGAAGAAATCCTAGATTCCTTCACAATGGGGGTACATCTCTCTTTATACAAGAGTGTGATGGTTCACCTTCCATGAGTTACAAGATCACACATGTGGAGGTTCATCTTCCATGAGTTACAAAGTGCATAATAATATGACAATAATCCCCAATTGTTATAAATATGATTCTATGACATACCTTTTTCTATTTTGACATGTGACCTTCCTTACCCAATAATTAATTTATAGCTCATACCATTATACAATACTATATTAAATTATTAAATATTAAGTACCTATCTTGGTACCTAACACATTTTGAGATAACAAATGACAAATTGGGAAACCACATAGAGTCAAGCACTTTCAATGATTAAATATATTTAATAATCATTATATTTATGTAGTGAAAATCCAAACAGTAAAATGTGTGTGCATGAGTCCGTAAAATTTCAATGGTATTTTAAAATTTTAGGTTTTTAATAAACCAAAGTATGATATTAAAGTCTTTATATTTGGAGTTATAAGGCTAAATAGGTGATTTGATTTATTTAAATTACCAAGGATTTGGAGTGATAAATAGAGCTTATTAAGGTTGTTTAATGTTTCTTTAAGGTTCTTTAAGTTAGTTATTGGAGAGATAAGGATTTCAAAGAATTTTTTTTTTTTTAAATAAACTTTTCAAATTTAAAGCTTATTTAAATTGACTTCATATTTTTTACGAAAAATGAAAATTAAAAAAAATTATTTCCAAGTTTAAATATTAGGGAGACAAGGATTTCTACTCCATAGCAATTAAATTAAAAAAATTTAAAATTTAAAATAATTTAAAATTAGGAATTATAAGATTGTCTACATCAAAGGATATAGATCATAACATTGATTGCATATCATGAAGAAGAATACAAAGAAACAAAATATGATTTCATAAATGAAGTTCAAGCAGAAGATTAGATGTATTGCAAATTTAGTTGAAGATTGAAGATAAAGACAAAGACTATAATCAAAGACTAAAGTCTTCAATAACCAAATAATGTAAGACAGAGGTGGTGTTGGAGAATATTATATTATTTGGTAACATTGGTACATTATTGTAAATATTAGATTAGGGTTGTGTCCTAGATTAATGAGAGAGTTAATATTTTATGTAATTTAATAATGTGCAGGAAATGCACAAGTGTCATGTAAATATGTGTTCAAGTATTATGAGTGGAAATGAGCACAAGTGTCCAATATGTAAGTGTGCACATGTGTCCTTAGAATAGGAAAGTGAAGATTTGCAAAAAAGAGTGAATGTCAAGAGTGCAACATATGAGGAGTCGCATATAGTTATATATTTATGATAAAGCATTATCATATGTATAAAAAAATGCATAGCTTATTGCATGAATTAATAGACCTTTATTCAATAGCATTTTTAGTATTTTCATGAGCATTTCCATGTGATTATTCTGAGTATTTTAGAATTATTCTTGTGTTATTATCATCTTTTTTTATTTCATTATATTGCAACTTTATTTTGATCTTGTGATTATTTTCTTGTAATATTTACATTAAGTATTAGGCTTCAAAAACTATCACTGAGTCCTCCTCCATATGCATAAATAATAATTTTTTTACTAAAATATGGATTGATGAGCATTGGAGCATCTATGATAGCTTCTTTGATATTTTCAAAAGCCTTTCTTATTTCCTCTATCCATAAAAGGGTTGATTACATTTTAACATGAGTGTCATGGGCGTAACTATTGTCACAAAACTTGGGAAAAATCTTCTAACAAAATTGATTTTTCCAAAAATATATTGTAATCCCTCTTGTGTCTTGGTAGAAAAATATTCATAGTAGCTTCAGCCTTATCAAGATCTATAGCAATTTCATCCTTAGATACAACATGCCCAAGTAGTTTTCATTGTGGTATGCAAAAAACACATTCCTTTGGGTTGAGACATACCCCAAATTCTTTGCATCATTGTAAGATTCTTTCTTGATGCTCCAAGTTATCCTCCTTCCGTTTTGATAATATCATGAGATAATCTAGATATATTTATATCATATTATTTATCATATCATGGAAGGTAATTTCCATGGACCTCTAGAATGTTTCTCCAATATTAAACAACCCAAAAGGTATTTGACGAGGCAAGAAATTACCTCATTTTTGACATATTTTGGATATCAAGAACAATGCCATAGAACCTAATATGATGTTATTTTATGTTAATTATTTGGTTTAAGTGCATTATTTACTAGTGTTTGCATGATTAATTTGTATAGAAGCATTATACCCTATTCTGACTATTTTTTTAGCATTATTACACTATTTTTGCATGGTTAATTAGTGAACATAATGCATAATAAAATTAGTAGTGATAACGAGTGCTATAGTTTATAATTGCATTATGATTTTTGAATGTTCTCCCACCTTGAAAATGAATGGAAAGAAGAAATGGCACTAAATTTCAATTTTTGTAAAAAACTGGACAACTCAGCAACAACCCATACAAATTCTAGCCACCTATCATTATAAAGGATGGCATGGAATTTGTCAACCAAAACAAGAGGTAATAATTGAAAATGGTTTAGAAGGGATAGGAAAGACATCCTATACACCTGGATCAATTTTCTCACATTTTTTGGTGTCATCTGGGTGAAATCGCCCTTTTCTAACTGATATTTTAGAGATCTCTAGAATAATAGGGGAGACAAGCCCATTTCAACCAAAATAGGTGCAGTTGCATTCAAATCACACAGAGGAATATACAAAGGTATGATTATATGTGTATGAAGCATCTCCCAAACATTCCTAGCTCATTCCCACTAGTTTTGAGGCATAAAGGGACCAATGGATAGTTGTTGTAGCAAATTCTATCTTGAATTAGACTGAGTCTGTTGTAGACTAGGAAGCAAATCACAAGCAAGCAATAGGGCGGTTGAAGTTGTAAAAAAGACACATGTATAATAATTAGTATAAATAGGAAGATCACTCATTGGTTGAGTTGGTATTTGTTTAAGATAGCCAATAGCAATATTAGTTGACATAGGAGTTGAAAAGAAAAGTGTTTTCTTTGTAACAGTTTCAGTATGACTTAACAAGTCAAAATAAAGTACAATATTTTTGCGTTTATTTTGTGTGTTTTGAGTGATCAGTTTTAGTACTTAGGATTGCTTTCACCTTATTTTAGATTGAAGAGCAAGGGCCCACTCTCAGCCCTGAGAAGGACTTTTTTAGAAGGTTTTATGACATTTCTTCCTGCAACACTTTATTAACATAATTCTTGCCTATTGTTGTTAAGTAGAATTAACCCTTATTTTAGCATATTGATTTTTCATGTTTTAAAGTGTGGTTTTTGTGCAATGTGTTTAGTTAGCTGACCCTTGTGTTGTATTTATATTTTCCCTATTTTTTGCAAATTTGGTTTTAGCAACTTTTTGTTGTGAGTTTCTTGTAGTAGATTCCTGAAAAATTTCTACAACGGTTTTCTAATAACTTTTCTGCAATTTTAGTTTAGCATGATTTTATTTTAGTTAATTTCAATTGAAGTATTTTCCATTTATGTTCTTTCAATTTAGCAAACGTAATATAGATTTTATTTTTAGCAAGTTTCAATTCAACATTTTCAATTTCTTGCAATTGTAGTTAAGTGTGAATTTTGTGTCTTAGAAGCAATTTTCAATTTTGCAACTTAAATTAGTTTCCATTCTACATATTAGGTTTAGTGTGACACAAAAAAGGCTAAACCAACATCTATTTCACCAAATAAAAGCTTGTAACCTGAATTTTTGAATTGTAATCTTCCCAAACCTTCTATCGCAGATAACCTTGGACACCACCCTGGATTTGACAACTATTGAAAATTAAATGATGACAATAATGACACTCATCAACATTCAATGGTATGCATACATCACCCATTTTATGTTGAAAATAATTTTATGTTGATCTTCATATTTTACCCATACCCAATTAAAAGAAGAGAAACCCTCAAATAATGAAAATATTTTGAAACCTGCTACTGTCTAGAAGATCTATTCCATATAAGGTAGAGGATAGTGATATTTTAAAGAATATTTGTTTAGATCCCTAAAGTCCACACACAGTCTGATTTTACCATTATTTTTTCTAACAAGCACTAGATTAGAAACCTAAGTGGTATGTTGATTGGGTAGATTATTTTTTATTCTATCAGCTTATCTAATTCCTTTCACATAAGGGGTTCAATTTTTGGATTAACTAGCCTCTACTTTTATTTTATTATTTTAGCTTTAGGATATAATTTAATTGTATGTTGCATAAAACCTTTATCATATCCCTTGAGGCATTCATAGATATAGGCCATTACATCTTTGTATTTTTTTTATAGTTTGATAAGCAACTCCTTTCCTTCTTGTTTTGCTATCTTCCCTATTTTTAATATTTTTTGGGGCCACTTATATCTCTTGATAATCCTCCTTTTTTGTAGTAAACCCCTTTCTTCCCTTGAATTCATCATTTGGGCTAAAAAGATATTCTAGGGTAATTAGTCCTTTCAAAATTTTATTTGACCATAGCTAAATAATTTAATCTTCATATACTTCTTCTATTTTTGGGGATATTTCTTCAACATATTCATCTTCTTGTTGAAGGAATCAGACTATCTACTCATCATCCTCAAATGCTTGCCAATTTCTTGATTATAAGACACCGTTGAAATTACTATCATCTTCACAAGTTGATGGTTTCTCAATATATCATCGATTGGGATAAATTATGAGCCAAAAATTTCCATTATATCTACATCTATGTTTTTTTCTCTTAGAATTACTTTTATGATAATAGCATCAAAATATTACATTAAATTCCAAATTCTATTTCGATAAAATTTTGTTAATATATTATTTGCTTTCCATTGGTATATTACCTACCTAACAATTAGTTTGGTGTTTCCAAATATCTGAAGCATATTGATATTTCTGTTCTTATCCATTTGAAGTCCCAAAGTTAGGGCTTCATATTTTTTTCTATTTTTGAAACATGAGAATTGCAGCCTATATGCCTAAAAAAAATTGACCCCTCTAGGGAAATAAGGCATACTCCTACGCCTACCCCAATCCTGCTTTAGGCACATCAAAGTATAGCTTCCATAATCCACCTACTATTTATTTTATTTTGGAGGTTATTGGGATGAAAATATTTTCTTCTTAAATCATATATGTTCCTATACCTATATGCCAGTAATTGGATCCATGTCTCTACATGTAAGCCTATTGATCCATTTGTTTTCTCTTGGAAATTTGATATGAGTCTTTACTGATTTCTTTTACCTCTACTTGTTTTTCCATTCTAGTTCATATTGTCCTTCCTTAAGCCCTTCTTCTAAATATTGAATTTATCTTTTCATGGTCATTATATCCCAAAGTGGCATAGCTATGGTGGTTTTCTTGTAGTATTTCACTATGTATCAAAACTTTGGGTTCTTAAAACTTCATCCTCCTTCTATGTTGAGGGTAGGAAATATTCTAGTATGGTTTTTTTCATGGTTTAAGGTATATTTGTAGGGATCATACCATGTAGTTGCATATTATCTCTTATTTATTTAGCTGTAAGGCATTTATGGGTTAGGGCTCTTATCAATTCCCTTTCGATAGGTATTTTTGGTACTACTATTTCCTCTTGTTATATTAATACTTTATTAGAGATCCTCCATTTACAATATGTTGTTGATAGTTTTTATTTTTTTCCATGAAATTTATCAAGGCTATCAGGATCCTTTGGATCTTCTTCCTAGGCTCTTAATAGGATTTCTATTGTATTAGTTATTTTGGTAAATACATCCAAAGTTACGAGCAAAGGTGTTACTAGTTGTGAATATGAGATCTGGTGATTTGAGTGATGAGGTAAGAGGGGATATAATGGCTTGTATGGTAGTTTTCCTATTTGCATCAAATTATTTCTAGTTGTGATAACTATTTTGTATACTTTTGGTAGAGACTCACCTCCTTTAGCTTTTATCATCATAGATATTTCAAAATTGTATGCTCTAAAATAGAAAGTACCTACTAAACCTAGCGAGGAGTGAAGCATCTCAGGTTTTCTATGCCATGATTTATGGAACCTCAGGTTTAAGTCTTCCATCAACTCTATAAGGGCTCTTTTGATTTTTGATAATTTTTCCAAGAGCAATATCCCATCTGCATTTTCCTTTAATATCTCCATAAAAACATTGTCAATTTGGTCCTAATTTGTTATTGAACTGGATTGGAGTATGATGTACCATTCTCAAGTCTTTTCCCTAAAATATATCACCAATAATCTTATATCTAAGTTCTACATTGAGATATTATGGATCATGCATGGGCTTTCCACATGGTTAATATGCTCAATGGGGGTAGTGAGATCCTCCCCAATAAAATAGGTGAGATATTTTAGAGAAGATTGAGGAATCTCCTTTGATACTTTGTGTGGTGTTGGTAGAGCCAAAAAGCCTCTATCATTCTAGATAGGGAACATTATAGGGGGTGGTGGTGGAGCAACCATATTATGGATTACATTTATTCTTCTTCATAGAATGGTTTCAGGTGGTGGCAAAAAACCTTGTCAAATTGGTTAGTGCACCCAATCATACGTTCTTTCTTTGGTTGTTTTTGGGTTCTTCATTTGGTGGGAGTCATTAGGTGAATGCAGCTTTATGCTCCAAAAGTACATATACTAAGGCCTTCACTAGGACCTCAACCTAATGTCTTTAATAGTGACTTATTTTGGTGTTTTTTCTGAAGCAAAGTTTCCAAGTGAGTTAGAGGTGTTTCAATAAGTGGGAATAGGAAAATACCTCACCCTATTTAGGCCTAACTTGTTGCTATAATGTTTTGGACCAATGATATGTCATTGGGGTCCCCTATCAAGTGTGCCATTAAAATATTATCATCTTTGGCTATCCTAACTAAGGCAATCGCACCTTGCGATGAGTGACACAGTAGGGTCATAGCCAAGAGTGCAGAGTTTGGATCAATAAATGGCCTCCAAGAGTTTTTTGCAAGACCATATCCTTGTTAAGATATGATATTTTAGGTGCACTTAAACTCAATAGGGAAAATGAAAGAGGAAAATAAAAGAAAAACAACCCAACAAAAGGAATATGTGGTGATGTGCCAAAAGATCTATAGAGTAGCAAAAATAATACACCTAACTATGTAATATGAAATCAAATTGACAAGATATATCAAGTAACCATAATGACAAAGAAATAGAGAAAATATAGTGCCCTTCTCATTGATATTTTAAAATTATCTTTACAAGAGGTTACAAAATATCCCTCTTAGGGATTAACCAATTTGATACAAATTACAAAATAAGGCCCAAAAAAGGTAGGTGTAATCCGTAGAGTCTTTGCTCTCCTAAAACTAATTATGGAGGGTTTTTTTGTGATCTCTACATAATGATGTAAATATTGGAGGATATTCATGATGATTAGCTCCTACGAAAACCTGAGATCTACAAAAAAAAGCACTTACAAGACATTAATATAAAATATGGAACCTCTCAATATGAGGTCCATTTCATAGTAAACCATTGGAAGAAAAATGCATAAAACAATAAAGAAATGCATCTAAAACTGAATGAAAATGTGCTAAACTATGTTAGAAACCAAATAAAATTCTTCTAAAGCTAATATAACTAATAAAAGACAAAATAAAATTTCATCGAGATGTTGTCATGGGGTATAGTAGCTAGCTCTGTTAGTCATCATAGGGTCCAACAACTATGCCTACGGGCTGCTTCAAGGCAAAGCAACCACTGAATAGATAGTATGTTCTTCATGCTCGATGTAAGGCAACGTTCACATAGCTAAATCATGGGAATTGGCTTGAATGTGGGATGATTTATGATGCACAATAGGTGAAATTATACCTTCAAACACAAGGTAACTCCATTTATGTGAATGCAATCTTCATGATTGGATTTGATTAGCACCATAACACTTATGAGAGAATGATTTGTGTACTCCTCAAAATGGTAGCACTTCATTGCATTTATATTTGATCTCATATATCTTATTTTATGAAGTTTTTAGGCATCTTTTATAGATTTTCCCAATTGGCCATCTTAGCTTTCAAGTGAATCCAAGATCAATATTTGGTTAGGATCAGGCATCCCAAGCATCGCTTCTGGAAGCTTCTTGTGGTTAGTCATTGCATACAAGTTGCCTTGTAACTAATCTGGCTCTACTCGAGGAGCCCAAGTTTATTATAAGTGAGGCCATCCTAGGGTGGAGCGACCAGATTTGGGGGCTATCACAGGGTTCAATGACAACCAGAGGCTACTCCTGGATATGACGATCCAGGCTGTAAAGGGTCAAATTATCCCATTTGGAGTGGTTAGGACCACTATTAGGTCTTGGGAAGGCCCAAAATAAGTCATATGGCTTGGAAAGGTGTCCATATGGATAGCCTCATCAACATGATGCTTTTTATATGTCTAAAGATACCCCTTTTGGAGATGCATTGTGTGAAAGCACAATACTAAGCAAAAATAGATTACCTAACGTCACATTGCAGGTTGATTGATGTTCATTAATCTGGTCAACTTTAGATACCCCAATCATGGAAAGAAGCATACATCTCTTAATAATTACCTCCAAAAATTTGGTGGACTTAATTTATGTAAAAAATTTATGAATCTAAAGATAATAAGGTTGTGTTGTAAAATGACATGTTTCGCTAGATCAGACTGACAAAGGTTTAGTTTATCATTTTTTCTTTTTGCCCTAGAAAATAGGGAATCTTATGATAGTTGTTAGCAATTATTCTTGGATGAATGTAATTAGCATGATTAAGTGTTTAATTTTTTATTTTGATTATGATTATTATGATTATGACTACCCCCTCAAGTGACACATCGATGAGGAGATGTAAAATGATAAAAGCAACGAGTTTCTTGACCAAGATGACTTGATTGAATTGACTAAAGGTATTGGATTCTTTGGAGCTATTTTAAATTTGACCAAAGGAAACTAGGCGTCTTTAGAGTATTTGTGAAATTTGACCAAAGGAAACTAGGCATCTTTGGAGCCTTTTGAGATTTAACCAAAGTAAAATAGGTGTCTTTGGAACCTTTTGTGATTTGACAAAAGGAAACTAGGCATTGTTGGATCATTTTGAGATTGAGACAGTGAGGCAAAGGGCACATCCTTATGATTGAATGAATGTAAGGCAAAGGTGCAACCTTTTGAAACCTAGAAATTGATTGATGAATTTATTGAATATGAGGCAAAGGGTACATCATTTTGAAACCTAGCAATTGAATGATGAATTAATTGAATGTAAGGCAAAGGGTGCAATATTTTGAAACCTAGCAATTGGATGATGAATTAGATTGAAATAGACATTTTATCAGGAACGTGTGCTACCTTGATTTGTTCTATGCTACTTTATTGTTTAATTGCTAATTGAGGGAAGTATGATATTGATAATGCCCCAGTTGATGATTGAAAATGTTTTTTTGATTTACAAGTTTGATTTTTTAGACCATTAGATATAATTAAATACCCAATTTGATGCTCATGATGTTGATAGAATGACCACATTTATTGCCATTTGGAGGACATCCTGGGGTACAAAAACCATGGTATGCAAATTTTGGGACCATATCAGGGTACAATGGTCATGCCAAAGTGATCATTCTACTCGAGGGTGGTCACAAAATATAGAAAATATAAAAGAAATTTTCCAATTTTTTTATTGTCATTGTGACAACTGGCAGTGATAGAAAACTGAGTTGTGAGGTAGAAGGAATAAATTTTGACCAGGAATGCTACCAAATTTGCAACCCCCATGATTGCGGATTCGCCAAATGTATCCATGAGTAGTGGATTATCCAAAGGTCCTAAGGTAGAACTCTCAATCCTTCTCTTGTAAATTTTACAATTAAAAGGAACCTCACTTAATAATGAGTATAATAAACCTCATTAAACTATAAGCAACAAACCTCACCCTAGATTAGGAAAGTAGATTAGGGCAGCTTAGGAGGGTAGGCTAGATTAATTTTTGGTATTTTTAGGAGGGGAAAGTACCCTTTTTAGGTGCCACTATAGGGTCGTATTGGGTAGGAACGACTCTCCTTTAGTGGGAAGAGGGCTATCATGGGGTTCGACGACAAAATTTGAAATCCAACGGTCAAAAAATTGACCATTGGGGTGGTTTTCCTAGGGTCC
The DNA here is from genome assembly GCA_028583015.1 of Wollemia nobilis. Lineage (NCBI taxonomy): Eukaryota > Viridiplantae > Streptophyta > Pinopsida > Araucariales > Araucariaceae > Wollemia > Wollemia nobilis. Next base: position 361,811 of record JAQPPZ010001417.1, on the reverse strand, counting down.
AATGGCTACTCCTAGCAGCCATCGAGGCCCAGAGTGGCCTCCCAACTTTAGAATTTTTTTTTTATTTTTTTATTTTTTAAGGAGTTTTAATTGCATTTTTTTATTGTGTTTTCTAATTTTTGGGTGTTATATTTTCATGGCTCAAGTGAGAGATCCCACTCTATTCATATATTTACAATAGTATCTTGATAGAGATGATTGGGTATGGTTTGGGGTGATCGACCTCTCATAGGTTGTGCACCTGTCGATAGTGATATTAGATCAAACATATCTTACGATCTTGTTTCATCGTTGGGATAGCAGGAACAACACATTTTATCTCCTAACTGGTGAGATGATGATGATTTTAGAGGAAATCTATCAGATTTAAAAGATCCCTATTAAAGTATGAGTTATCATTTCCATTCCTCTTCGAGATAGGCCAAGGGTTCTATATAGGGTCTTCAATGATAGGGCATATGAGGCTCTGATATATATGGACCATGGCAAGGTCTTAGTTAGTGGGTGGTATGAGGAGTGTTTGTTCTCTCAGTTCCAGGTAGTGGCTATGTACATTATATCTAATGTACTACTACCAAACTCATTAGGAGTGAGGTTCCCTTGGAACCTCCTCGATATGGTACAAGATCTATTAGAGTGTGATCTATAGTAGCCAATGATCATGGCATGGGGGAATACACTACTAGCACACCTTTATAATGAGTTGTACAAGATATAGCATTGAAAATATATGGGATTGGGATGAAGTCTATTGCTCCAGATCTAGGGGTGGGAGCACATCCATGTAGATCAACCCATTGGATTACCAGTACTCCATGTTGATCTAGGAGACACATATATTGGCCATGTGGCAAGATGGCCATAGGATCAGAAGATTGGGTAGATCCAACTAGAGGTAGGTCAATTGGCACAATATGATAGGTCACTAGAGAGATTACAACATGATAAAATTATCTGGAAACCTTAGCTGGATTTCTCTAAATGGTCTAAGGTGACACAGTATTCAACTTGAGTAAGGCACATGAGGTGGCTTATTGGATGCCATGGCATGGAGTGAAAGTATTTTTATTACTCTCGAGTGACTCGATAGTCTGGTATCTAGTAGGATGTGCTAAAGGATCTAGTATTCTATCATCATTGCAACAATGATACATACTTTGATTTGCCTCGAGTGGAGGCACTTTTAGAGGAGAATAATATTATAGTAGCAGAGGGTGGACTAGCTAACTTGGGGACTAGTGCATAGTATGATACCTGGTGGGTTACCCAGCTATGGTAGGGAGATGGTCCTATGGGTAGGCCTACAAGAATAGTAGTGAAGGAGGGCGATTATGATGATGAGAGATAAATACATTACAAGATAGATGGCAAGTGGGGGTAAGCTATGGTACATGCAAAGGGACCCTAGGCTAAGAAGGAGGGCAACAAGGATTCTCTGAATGATAAGGTGGCCTATTTACATGTGTAGATATAATTTTTACAGGCACAACTATAGACTTCACAAGGGTGGTTGGCTAAGTGGGATATGTATCTCACTATTGCTTAGAGTTAGTTGAGTTCTGGATAACAATTATGGATAGGGTATGCTAAGGAGAGAGCTATCATAAAGGTCCAAGTGGTGATAGATAAGACTATGATTTAACAAGTTATAGTGGAGACATTCTATGCACATAGCTAGCAACCAAGACTACAAAGGTGGATGGTAGGATAGTTGAGCAGGATGCTCTTTGAATTCAACTAGCAGTCGTGACTATAGTTCAGGGTATACCTTCCACTCCATCCACTTAGGGTAAAGTAGCATTGGGTGGAGACACTAATATGAGGAGACTATAGAGCCTACTAGAGGAGACTATAACCCAGTGCAAATTAGATGTAGCATACATTATTGATCTAGAGACTCAAGTTAGGCTACATGGAGGTAGTATTCTAGAGAAATTGATAGCAAGGGGCTCCTAGTAGATCAGACATAGTGAGTATGAGTAGTCATCAGTGTGGCCCAAGCATAGGTCATTAGCTCACCTAGAGATATCAGTTACCAGTGGTTCTAGGTAGCCTCATAGGGATGAGGTTGGGGGTGGAGGCAAGAGTAGTAGTGTAGGGCTAGCCTGACTGATCTATTTATGCTCTACATTTTTTAGAGTGTGAGGTATGAGGACCCATTCTATTGTAGCCTATGGGTATTTTTTACCATTATGTACTTTATTATTTTCACACATATATATATGATATCCTTTTATGGTTCATATGGTTTTGATTTATATTTTATGTTATGGATGCATTGATGTATGTAATTCTCATATGATGATGTATTATGCTATATATGTGATGTATTAATGATATGTAATAGTTATATAATTGATGTATGATTAGATTCTATGATCTAGACATGTGAAATTACTACTATGTATGCTTATATGGATGCAATAGTTAATGTTAAATGCATGTTTAGATTTGTTCAATTGATTATGCATTTAATTTTTGTTACATGATATGGTGGATATAATGTATATGTAATAAATTAATTTCATGTGGATGGTCTAATGCAAATGTACCTGTATACTTTAATCACTTAAAAAATAATAAATTAATCTAATTTGTGTTTAACAGACTAATGGCATAAACCACAGAATGTATAAAAATCATGAATGAAAATGTAAACGCTTATCATAAGAATTAATAATTAATACATCCATATGTGAGATGAAATAATGTGAAATTTAGGGGCTTTCCATATAATATTTTGTAAACTAAGAGATATGCATCAAATAGTCAGTGGCCATCTAAATATCATTTCTGATATCCATTTGGCATCTATCCTATTTTATGAAGACACCTTAATAAATAAAATTGCATAAGGAAAACTGTGATTGTTTATGAGATGATTTGTTGCTATGAGGGTATTTTTTAGGTTTTCTATGAGACTCAAATACCCTAGTTGATTGATCAAAAGTTGTATAATGACTACACAAGATTTTTGAAATATACAAGCCTGCTAAGAAGACCTCAATATTCACTATCCCTGTGTGTGCAAAGTGATATTATTATATAAGGTATAAGACTACCTCATTGCAAAGAATGTTTCATTCAACCCATTGTTGTAATGAGGATCACCCTATGATCATAATGATCTTGATTTTGAATGCAGTTAGACTAGACTACTAGGAAATACAAGCCACTAGATGCTATCTCATCCATAATCTAACATTGATTTGTACAAAATATGGTTGCTAATGTGATAGACATATCACCATACATAAGGCTACTCCATTTCCAGGTGGTTTTCATTCAACCCATTGTTGTAATGGGGATCACACCATGGAGTTTGAATGCTAAATATTCTAGGGATTCAATCTTGTTACCCCCTTATTTTCTTTTAATTGTTTGAAATTCTTGCTTATGCTTAGTGGTGAAAACCACTATTTTTTATTTTTATTTTTTTGTTTGAGCAAGGGATTTGCTTAGTGATGAAAATAACTATTTATTTTGTATTATTTTAAGAATTTTCTCATTTTGTGGAAGAGCAAGGGATTTTTTGAGTAAGGGAAGCTTATCCTTTTGTCAATTCTCAACATCCTAGACCATGCACATAGTAATATGAGCAAGGAGAATCTTTTGCTTAAGGTGACAAGGATCACTTTGTAGTGTCATATTTCCTTGTTTATACTCGGATTGTTAATGTGTAGAATTGTGTTGGTATTTTAACATATGCAAGGTACTATCAAAGCAATACCTTACCTTCTAAAACCAAGATAGTTTTCTACAAACTCTAAAAAGATAACTAGGGATGGCTAAATGACTGGAAAACCCTAGTATATATCATATAGCAACTCATAATTTGTGTTGAAAAATAAATTTACTCATAAGAAAAATATGAATAATAAGGATATATGGATTCATGATTGATATACAAACATGGTGCCATTCATAAGAATGTAAACACAACCTAGCCTAGTGTAAATGCAATGTATGAACATACCTAATGCAATGCAACTAATGAGTGCATATGGTGAAAATACATGATAGCATAATGAAAATATTGTTGTATTTTTTTTATGTTTTGTATTATTTTTGTGATTTTAAATTTTTTGATTTGTTTGGAATTTTGATGATTTTTGTTTTTTTTGTGATTTTATGATTTTAAAGGGGGAGGTGTGATACATTATGTACCCCTAGTGTGTGTGATGATAAAAAAAAGCAAGGAAGGTGTGATACCTTCAGGATTTCCCATTTGCTTCATCATTTGTAAAGTGGATGGTGGGGAAGGTGTGATACCTTGAAGACCCCTAGTGTGCATTTTATCTACTAAAATTTTATTGGCCTAGCTAGGAAAAGTGATAGAAATTTACTCCCCCTATTGTGGTACAAAATTTTATGAAGTGCCCATGTCCTGATAGGATAACCTGAGTGAACCGCCTGTGTAGAGCTCATTTTGTTCTATCATATCTTTGACCTGATTCTTGAATGAATAATAGGTATGGATGTCAAGCCCATTCTGGTGATGATAGGGATAGTAAAAATTTTCATTGTTTGACCCAGGTTTAGGTTTTCTTAGTTTGATTTTTGATAATGTAATTGCATGTGCCTTGTACAGTTTTTGAAATAGGTTTACAACAGTCATCATAAATTTGATGTACTATCGAGGCATCTTGTTAGTCTTACGCGGATGTAGATGACCTTGGGATCATATATGGGATGATGTGGCCTGAATTGTGATAGGCTAAGGTGAAATGGGTGAACCATCTATGGGTGAAGCCTCCTTGTCAATAAGGTCCTAGACCACATTTTTAAATCTATAATAATTGTGAATGTCATGGCCCTCTATTTAATAATAAAGGTAAAAGTGATCCTCCCTTTAACCCTTAGGTTTAGTTTTATTTGGGTCTAAAGGGTGTATGTCAAGTAAAATGATGGCCTTAGCTTCTAGAATCTTATAAATAAATGGTTGACATGGTCTCAGATAACGAAGTCCAACTACAAAGTTGGTGCTTTAAAGGAGGTGAACACGATCAACCCATTTGATGAGATGGTTGGACTGTATGTATCTCTATCACCTATTTAGGTTGCTCTACCTATTTTTTTGGCATAGGTAATGACTCGTTAATTAAACCTCCTTATTGATCCTCAATAGTGAGAGGATTGTCTATTTGAAGTTGATTCTTATCAATCATGTCTTGCACTAAGTTCTTGGAAGCATGGCATGCTTGTATATCATGATCATTCTATATACGATATAAATTGTATAACTCCTCTTTGTATCCTTTGGATTTTGGGTGGTTTGGATCTAAAGGGTGACCTTCAAGAAAATTAATGGTCTTAGTATTGCATAATCAGTTAAAAATCAATGCCAAAGATTCATACAAAGGCATGTAAATGCGGGGTGAGCGACGTCATTGCTTTTGCACCTAATTTTGGAAAGATGCATTTGGTGTTTATGGCTGAGGTAGTTTAGCCTTGCATGCGACTTGTTATTGGAGCTCCATGTTTGTGATATGATGCATAATATTTTGTAAAGCATCATTTTGCTAACCTATTTGTGCCTCAAATTTGTTTAGGCAATCTAGGATGTGTTATAATACTAATGGGGATGATGATTGCAAAGATGTTGATGGATTTGGATGATAATTGGTAGATGATGTAGGCATAATGAATGCAAATGCCAAAGGACCCTTATGCAGATGTGAATCATAAGTCTCCATTATCTGAGGCAATGTAGATGTGTCACAATGATCTTTTTTATTGGGTATGTCCACCTACTCTTTTTTTTACTTAATTCATGATATTGTTCGACTTTGGAGTGTTCAATTATGATAGCTTGAGTACCTACATTTTGGTGTAAAGGATACACCTGTTCTTGCTCTTGTGAAGATTGTATGTGAAATGAACTAGGTGTGACTAGTTTCGGTGGTGGTAGCACTTTTGATGTAAAGGCAATGTTTAATGAAGCTACCAATTGTGTTGATTGATTTTGGTAGGGTACCTAGGAATAAATATTTGGGGATATTTTATTATATTGTATAAGGATTGGCATGGGCCACACATAACCCAAGGTTGATTGTATTATAATATAATATTATATTATATTATAATATAATATTATATTAGTAGTAGACTCCCCAAAGTAGAATAAGAAGATCGATATATAAAGATGAGATATTTTTTATTGTAATCACCATTGGAGAAGAATATCATGTAATCATATTTTCCCACAAAGTGGCTTATGGGAATTTGCCCTCCTTGAGTGGCTTTCTCATCTTCAGAGATCTTGTGGAGTGATTCCTTCCTTAAGTATTATAATTGGTGTTTCTCTACCTTAAGGGTATTATCTATCTCTCTTTCATTTGTGGATTTTTATTGTGGATAATTATTTATGGATGAATGATTTGATATTTCTGCATATGGTGAATGATTTTTGTTAATGATAATAAAGTTTTACAATAGATTTAGAGAAACCTGGTTCTCTGTCATAAAATTGACCACTTCCAAAAAATCATGGGAATATGTATTGGCATTTGGATAATTCATGGATGTCTCATCAACTTGACTAGGATGATTTTATTATCTCCCATGTTTGGGTAAAGAATCCAGGATGGCATCGATGGGTGGCAACTTGATAGGTGGTAGACCTAAATCCTTGATGGACTCATTGATAGGTGTAAATGTAATGTTTTATGCTATGTGTTTGTCAAGTTCAAAATTGGTCAAGTGAACTGTGACCTATGATATGGTGGATTTGGATGGTATGTTATGATCTAATGCATCCATAAAAACCATGGATTCTTCATTTTTGGTAGGATTGGGGATGTCTTTTGATGACATGTTTGATATGGTTGTGGGCATCTCCATGGTTGGATTAGTTGACTTATCCTTTCTTGGAGATATCAAATATGAAGGAGGAATGGTAGGAGAAACCAATGGTAATGGTGGTGGTGGAGGTAGTTCTATGATGAACCATAGAGTTGCATATGAAATCTGGATAAAATCATCAGGTTTAGTGTCTAGGTGCATGGGTGACCTAGTAGGTTCTTGCAGATGATCATCCTATTTGTAATAATTAAAAGGGTCTAGGTTGGCATAAACCACATGGACCTTGTCCTTATGTATATATTTGATATTTTTATGGACTATGGATGGTACACACTCCATGGCTCTCATCCATAGCCTTCCAATCAGTATGTTGTATTGTCTTGAACCCTCCAAAATCTAGCATAATGTAGGTACGATATTTTGTCCAACCTAAATGGGGAGGACTATTGTGTCAATCATGGGAGATACAATATCGTTAAATTCTTGCAAGGTAAACAAGGATGCCACAATATGTGAAGGTAGGATATTGAGATGCTTCAATGTGATTGTGATAATAATATTTATCATGGAGCTCATGTCAACTAATACTCACTTGTAGGGTATCTTGTTGATGTGTGCTATGATGTACAAAGGAGGGTCTGGTATATTTGTGGGTATGGATTTAATCTCATGATCCTGAAAAGTGATAACAAGATATTTTTACATTTTTGTATGACCCATGAATTTTATTAAAGCATCAAGGTCATGGGGTTGCAATTCAATTGAACCCAAAATCTTCATGAGAGTTTTACAATATTTGGAGGACTTTTGTAGTAATTCACTCATGGTCATATTGGAAGATGGTGCATGTAAACTTCATGTAGGCCCACTTTTTATTATGACCATCCATTAAATTTGTGGGCTTTGGATGGAAGTTTGAGGCAGTGAAGGCTATGACATGGAGGGAATGTGAACTTCCCTACTAAGCCTCTTGCTAGGTTGGGCCTGACTAGTAGTAGTCTGAGGTATACATTGATTGATAGAATTATCCACTTGATCATGTGAATAATCCATTTGTGTTCTAGTGGTGGAAGTACTTTGGTGTTTTGATCCCCTATATGAGGTGTTAGCTTCACGATGACTATTAAGGCATTGTACAAGAATGATGAGATCCTCAGGACTATAGTAGATGTGATGACTATCAGGGCATCGTGCAAGAATGATGAGATCCTTAGGAGAATAATGGAGGCATTTAGGGCCTCTTCATAAGTTTTTTGCTTTCTCAGCTCATGATTGAGCTTAGCTATGCATATTTATCATGTTATATTTATTAAGCGAATCAGAAGGGAAAAAAACAAAGTAGACAAATAATTATATCTTTTAAATATTATTTATATTTAAAACTAGCTTGTGTATTTTGATTCATTGTTTTATTGCCTTTCTCTTGTTCAATTTTTTGATATTATTGATGTAACTACTCAAGTTAAAGGGTTTTCACCTATATACTCTCACACACGAGTCTAGTTATGAATTCCAGGCTATGAAACCCATCGAGATTTGGTGATGAAGTCCAAATTTGGTGAGGAAGCATATGTCCTACCATTCCTCACCCATTTCACCATGGTCAATGATACACCTCTTTAAAAAGAGATGCATACTATTTTCCATGGATATGATTGGTCTTGGAGTTGGCCTTGGCAAAAATACGGTGCGAAGAACCATAATGCAAGCTAAAAAGGTGGTGATGAAGGCCATCATTATTAGTCTTGATTAACAGTTGGATGTAACTTCCAACTCACTGATGTTTAGTTTGAGATGTGATGTGTGTGTGGGTTCTTTTTATTTCATGCAAAAAGGAAAATGCAACATAAAGCAATCCATGATTTTTTGCTAATGCATGAAAGAACATTTCAAATTTCCAAATTCTAAGTAAAAATGTTTTAATTTTCAAAAAAATTGAAATGCAATCCTAAATGAAATTAGCCTTTAGATAGGCAAAAAGCAATAAAATCCTAACAAGAAGTAAAATAGGCGTAGTATCTATGTAATATGTTCTACATTAGATGTCATATAACACCAAAGCGATTAGAAATGTGGGTCGTTATACCCTAGAGTGGCCAACAACAGAGGCTACTAGAACCAGGAGCGGTTACCAGCAACAAAAATGAAATAAAAGAAATTCTTTAGATTTGTCAATTGAAATTTCTATTCTATATTTTTTTGCAAAAACATAGTAAAACCAAGTACAGTGATACTTACAAGTGTAGCCAAAATTTGATGAAGATGCTGCTAATTTAATTTTTTCACTCTGTTATGAGGTCATAAATGGGTAGAGCAATGAGCTCTGTTGGCCATTAGAGGGTATGACAATTGCTACTATGAGCCATGCCAACCAAGAGCAGTGGTACTTGCAATTCAAGAAAATAATAAAAACAAGTAGTTAGCACCAAATTGTGAAATTTGGAATAGTCCCACACGGTGATCGCCACTATAGAGTAGCAAAAACTATACACCTAACTATGTAATATGAAATAAAATTGATAAGATATATCAAGTAACCATAATGACAAAGAAATAGAGAAAATACAATGTCCTTCTTATTGATATTTGAAAATTATCTTTAAAAGAAGTTACTAAATATCCCTCTTAGGGATTAACCAATTTGATACAAATAACAATTTAAGACCCAAAAATGGTAGGTGTAATATGCAAAGTCTTTAATCTCCCAAAACTAATTATGGAGGGTTTCTTTGTGACCTTTAATTGATTATGTAAATATTGGAGGATATTTATGATGATTAGCTCCTATGGAAACATGAGATCTGCACATAAAAACACTTACAAGACATTAATAGCAAATATGAAACCTCTCAAGATGAGGTCCATTTCATAGTAAACCATTGGAAGGAAAATGAATGTAAAACTGAATGAAAATGTGCTAAATTATGCTAGAAACCAAATTGAATGCTGCTAAAGCTAATATAACTAAGAAAATACAACAAATCAACTATCACCGAGAGGTCATCATGGGGTGCAATGACTAGCTTTTTTATCCATCATAGGGTCCAAAAATTACACCTGTGGGCCACTTTGAGGCAAAGCAACCACTGAACAGAGAGTCTATCCTTTGTGCTTGATGTGGGGTGATGTTCAATTTGACTGTAAAATTGATGTTCAAGGGTCTTTCTATTTGAAACATAGCTAAATCATAGGAATTGGCTCGAACGTGGGATGATTGATGATGCACAATGGGTGAGAGTAGACCTTCAAACACAATGAAACTCCATTTATGTGAATGCAATCTTCATGAATATATTTGAGTAGCACCTTGATGCTTATGAGATAATGATCTCTTTATTCCTTAAATCGAAAGCATTTCGTTGCATTCCTATTCGATCTCATCTATTTTATTTTGTGAAATTTTTAGGCATATTTTATGGAATTTCCCAATTGGCCATCTTAGCTTGCAAGGGAATCCAAGATCAAGATTCAATTAGGATCAGGCATCCCAAGCATCACTTTTGGAAGCTTATTGCAGTTAGTCATTGTGTGCAAGTTGCCCTGTAACTGATTTGGCTTAGCTTAGGGAGCTTGATTTTGTTATAGGTGAGGCCATCCCAGGGTGGAGTAGTCATAATTGGAGGCCATCACAAGGTCTAGCTATCACTAGAGGCGACTCCTGGGTATGACAGTCTAGGTTGTAAAGGGTTAAATTACCCTGTCTGAGTGGTCAGAACCACTGTTAGGTCTTGGGAAGACCCAAAATGAGTCATATGGCCTAAAAAGGTATCCATATGGGTAGCCTCCTCAAAATGATATGTTTTTTGTGTCTACAATATCCACTAAGATCTTCCTAAAAATATAGGCCTAAATATTATGTGCCAATGGTGAATGTTTCCTATACTTGAAACAATTAAGCACAAATTATAGTTATCAACATAGGAATGAATAAATAGGTGGGTCCCATAGGAGATCCATATATGGCTAGTCCAAAAATAGACATAGGCCCCTCACACACATACATAATTAAAACCCAAAGTAGGTGAAAAATCATAGACACACACACACATACACACAAAAATGGGTCTATAGGGAATCACAAATGACTAAAACAAAAATTGATGCATGACTCTATACATATATATGTGCAATAAATTATTTACAAATATTGTGTTAGAAGTGGGGGTTTGATTTAGCCACAAGACACGTTGGAGCCATCTACTCTTACAAAAATAAATGAAAGAAAATCTTACAAAATGACTATAATTAAAAACTTTTCAATCCTCTTTACATTCTATGCTACTTCTATTTATATTTTACAACAAGAATTTTCCCTCTAAAATTATTTTTATATTTTTATGTTAATCGTAATTACTCCTCCTAGGGATCCTGAATATTGAAAAAAGTACCCTTTAATCATAATAGTTATCAGGTTTGATATTATCATCACCATACTTGTCTTGAATGAATTCCTAAGCCATCTAATTAAATCATATTATGGCAAGTGGCCTTTATATCCCCAATTCTGAATGCAACAACTCCATTCACCTACCTCTATCATGGATTACCACATTGTTGAATTGACCTAGGCATTGGCAGTAGCTCAAAATTTTGGCATCTCCTTGGTTCTTTTCAAAATACAAGGTCATCCTAAAAATTGGTTAGGAATTTTACCACAAGTTATTGATTGAGAAACACAAAACCTATGATATTAGAATTACTATGAAAGAAAGGTTATTTTGGCTCTTATTTCCTTACCACTCTTTCTGCCAAGATTTTCCCCTTTAAAAAATTTTGTAGTAGTTTTTATTATCATGACTTATCTTAGTCCTGTCCTCTTCAAATTAAACATTTCAATTATCTATTATCAGGGTTTTGCCTTAGGTATGAATGAGTTGTGAGGAATCACTATAATAATTTTGAGAGAGAGAGAGATAAATTCTCCCCTTAATGTAGACTTCCTACTATAATACTTAGGAGTGTCAAATTCTATCGATAATGCACATCAAATATACAAAATACTTTTTTTAATACTTAATACTTGTAGTATTCAATGCTTGAAGTAAGGTTACTTCAATATCTTCAAGTGTAACACATGTTTCCATTCATATTTAGTGCTTGGATTAAGGTATTTATCCCACTTTTATTGTTGTGGATAGCTACTATCATGTTCCACAAGTTTTATTTGTTATAAAAGTTAAAGTTCTTATTTTCTCCATAGATTTACTTTCTTGAATCACTTTAAGGATTGAAATCCTTGAAGTATTAATGCTCTCCACAATTTATTTTCTAAATTTTTGGATGAAGAACTATGCAATCTTCAATTTTTTCCTTCTAACTAAAGTGTCTTTTTTGTTATGGTCTTATGTTCTTTGTATTTTTTCTTGTCAACTTGAATCTTCTAAAATGATTCATTTTCTATTTGTCTTCTACTCTATTATATTTTACCTCTAGATCTAGACAATAGAGGAATAGTCCTTGATTAGTCACGCTAAAATATTTCTTCAAATATTACTTTATGGCTAAAATCATTCTTTTAGAGTTCCTTGTGATGATTAGATCATCTAAATACAATTTGTTTATTAACACTTCCCTATTTTGCCTTTTGAGATACAAACTCAAATTATATGTGATATATTTATGCTTCTTTTGATGTGTTATCAAATATTGAGCCTAATATATTGATTTCTTATTTTCTTTGCTACATTCAAGTTTTTATATAGATGGATATTACATATCTTCAATCTTGAGCTTTGGAGTCTACTTTTAAATTTTTAAAACTTGATCATCTATCTTATCTTCATGTGGATTCAACTGATTATCTATGTTTTTTATGTTTCTAGAATATTTTTTACTTGTGAATTATTTTGGTTGGCTTGATATTGCACTTGTGCAACAAACATATGTTCTTCTTCAATTTATTGATTCTTTTCTTCTTATTTGGCCCGATTCTCTTTGGACAATTTATTTTTATGTGCCTTTTCCAACTCTAGTTCTATTATTTTTTAGATGGCCTATTTTATTTTTGGTTCATATCTTATGAAGGGGATCCATTTTTGAATTAAATATGCCAACAATACTTTACAGTGTGTCCATTTATTCCACATCAATCACAAATCCTTTACATGTAGAAAGTATTTCTTTGAGAATTATTCCTTTGATTATAAAATCTTTAAAAAAAATTTCTTTAATGGAAGTGTTGTGGAGGTCTCATACCTCTTCTAAATGGATGCTTCCTACTTTGAATTGTAATCAATAATTATTCTTATTTTGTAGTATATGAGGCCTCTTATTTTTGAAGTAGGTTCACCAACTTATCAATGATTTGTGTTTGCTCAGTAAAATTTAATGTAGTAATGAAAATAATATATTTGTATGGGAGTAATATGAAAATAATAGGAAATAACACTTCATAAAATACCTATGTTCCAATGCTTTCAATGATGTTCACAACTATTATTTTAATGAATCTTTCTAGCTTTTATCCACTCTTCCATTTTAGACAATGGATATGATTTGGAGGAATAGAATATAATTTTGATTCTTGTCTTCAAATACTATCTTCAACTTCTCCCATGCATATTTGGATATGGTCATATCTTGGATGTATTCTTGAACCTCATATACTATTTTGAACATGATGATGAATATTTCCTTTATGTTTGCCTTTTTAGAAATTTCTCTATCTTCTCCTTATTTAGTAGGATGGGTAATCGTTTCCATCTACTACTTGCCAAACTTTCTAAAAATCAAGTTGTGTCATGAGTTTGGTCTTCTAGGTAGCATAATTATTTTCCATCAACAAATAGAAATCTGGTAAAAGGAATCTTGGTGATCCACTAGCCATTGCAAAATTCCACAAAATCTAATTTTTCCCTTTTACTAAATCTTCCTTAAAATGCTCTTTTCAAAAACTATATAAAAGCCTATACTCAATTTTCAAATAATGCTTCAAAAATATGAGAAATAATATATCTTTCCAAATGAGCTAGAGGGAATGCTCCTCCCTCTATGGAATATACCTTGGAATATACCCTTTAATTTTTATATGTCTTTCAAATAACAATTTTTCTCTTTTTCAAAAAAAGTACTTTATATATTTTCTTTCTTTCTTTCTTCTTCTCACAATTGGATGTGATATTAAACCTTTCAAAAAGTTTTCAAAAGAAAAAATTATTCTTTTATAACTATTTTTTTAATCAAAGAAATATTTTCAATACTTAATACCTTAGTTCACCATTTCTTTTCTTCTTAAAATATTTGAAAATAATAATTCTTACTTTTCAACTTAAATACTTCTAATTTTATATCCACACTTCTCTTAAAGAATTATCTGGATAAACTTTTTTTCCTTTGTATACTAAGGTGATACTTTTTATCACTCAATATATCAACATCCACTCTTGACAAATTCTTTTGTTCTTTTGAAGTCTGAGTTAATACTTTTATCATTCAATATATTACCATACACACTCGGCCATTTTTTTTGTTCTTTTGGACTAATACGATACCTTTATCACTTAATAATAAATATTCACTCTCAACCAATATTTATTCTTTTTGAACCTTTTTGTGGGTGTTGACAATGTTTGAGTGGTAGGTCTCCTATAATATATATTTTATTATACTACACTTGATGTCACCCTCTTGATTTTTCATGTCTTTAAATTGCATTGGTATGCAGATTTTGTTTGGGTCATCTCAATTAAATAGATTATTTCTCTAGTTTACCTCCATTGATTTTTCAATGTGGTGATGAACAATATGCACTTAACCTAAATCCTCTACGTTCTCTATGATAATGTTTTGAATGTGAGAGAAGGTTTGAGAATTTTTGAATAAATCTACTATTGTTCAAGTGTCTTCTTTGGCTTTGAGAAAATTATTCTCTTCTTCCTATTCTGCAAGAAATTTATTTTATAGAATCAAACTTCCTCCCTTTTATTTTTGTGTTTTATGTAAACATGAGATTCCATTTTGCTTTACACTAATTTATTTAGATCATAATACTTGTTTTTCATGAGTATTTTTAATATTAACTTCTTCTTTAGATCATTATGCTTGCTCTTCATAGGTATTAACTTATTCATGGGTATTTACAATATTTTCCAAGTTTAGCTTTCTAAACTTAGATTTTTCGTTCCTTGTTCTGATCACTTTGTCTTTTCCTTTACAAATGTACTTTTTTATGTCTCCTTAAGCTATGCACCTAGTTTTTTGTATTTATGAAAACTTCTTTTAATTTCCAACCTGCAATTCTTTACTGTTTTACAACTATTTTCTTCAATATTCTTTTTCAATATTTTGATTTGAAATGTATTTCCAATGGCTTGTATGAATATTTTTTAATTTTAAACTTTCTTTCTAGAAAATACTTTAATGGGATTGTGTGAGACTTTAAAATTTTATCCAAACTTTCTTTTGAATAAATTTCAAAAAACTTAAATGGGTTTTTAGCCTTGTTTTCAACTATTATTTTCAAAAATTCAAATGCCTCTTGATCCTTAATTTTTAAATCTTTTCCAAATTTATTTCAATGCCTTCTCAATAGGCTATTTTTTCAAATTTATTTTATAAATATCAATAAAGAGCTCCCAAATATATTTTTTCAATATTTTATGGAACTTTCAGTATCTTCCTTTAAATATTTATAGAGCTTTCAAAAAGTTCCTTCAATAATTTTATGGAGATTTCAATAGTTTTATTTTTCTTGCTTAAAATTGCCTTTGGAAAGGATTTTCCACCTTGAAACCTTTTAATAAATTTGAATATTTTTTCTATGGAAATTTTCTTCTTAAATTTCCCTTGAAACTTTTCTTCTCTCAACCTTAAAACTTTTCTCAAACAAAGTGCACCTTGGATTTATTTGTGTTGAATATTTATGAGGATCAAAAGAGAATTATTTCTTCATTCTACCTTATCTAATATCACATGTTAGAATTTAATCTTTAAATGGTTTGAATTATAATGTGATAGGTATTTAAAGTACATATGATGTATTATTGAGGCACAACAAACTTACAACTACTTCTATCCTATACCTCATGAATGGACCTTGTGAAGGGTGGTTAGATCACATGCCCTATAAAAATATACATAATAATAATACGAGGGGTGACCATAGGCACCCTCATGATAACATATCACTCATTAATGTAATAGATTGGAAATTGGGGATATTTATAGTGATACCTAGTCCCTAATTAAATTCTAACCTCAAGACAATGTAATATGACTTGAACATTAAAATATAACTTACTAAATGTATTAACTATTTTAAGTGAGCTTAACCACTCAAGTGATTTAATCAATATTTCTTATGGTAAATATATTGAAACTACCTATAGGATTACATAAAAATGATCGTAGGATTACATAAATGATGCTTATAGGCTTACATAAATTATACCCATATAATTACATAAAGGATTCTCATATACTTACAAAAATGATTCCAATAGTATTTACACATAACATGCTTGTAGTCTTATATTAAGAGTGCCCATATGCACTTCATCACTATCGACCTTAGCCAATAAGGTTAGATTAGTAATATTCCAATACCCCTAATAATATGAACTAAGGGGAATATCACCCCATAATTAATGCTCAAATAGGTCAATTATTCATGCTATCTTATCTTCCCAAGGTACATGGCCTAGATCAATATTTTTGTGAACATAAACCATGACTCCATCTTCTACATCCAAGATGTTGAGATTTTTATGAGAAGATATTTAGCATACATTATGGTAATCAATATATTTTCTCCAATCTCAAAATAAAATTTCTAAATAATAAAGCACTAGGTAAGTCTTTAAATAATTAACTATGATTGTTAGAAAGAGACTTGTAGAAACTAGTACCTTGTACTAATCATCTACAAAATTATAACAGGTCCTTGAATTGATGTCACTAGCGCATAGGGTTAAAAAACTATGTATAAGATTTGAGTGGATGGATTGCTTCTATTATTTTCTAGAAAATATTGTGAATTTCAAAAACATGAACTAGATCATCCCTTTTGTGAATATGAAGCCATAATCCAACCTTCTAAATTACGATAAAAATCAAATTCAATTTTTTTTTTTCTCTTTTGTTTTTGAGTACTAATTATGCAAACCTTCTAGAGGGAATAAAATTTGCACATGAAATAATTTATAGCCCATTTTTTTATATGATATTATTTTATGAGCCCTATGCACTAGTGTCATCATTTTCAATTTTTTATCTAGGCCATGTATATTGGGAAGAGAAGATAGCAAGATTCATTGACTTATTTAAATATTAATTATGGGGTTATATGTACCATATATAGTCTATTTGGTACATATCACCCCATAATTAATGCTCAAATAGGTCAATTACTCTTGCTATCTTCTCTTCCCGAGGTACATGGCCTAGATAAATATTTTTGTGAACATGAAACCATAACTCCATCTTCTACATCCAAGATGTTGAGATTTTCATGAAAAGATATTTAGCATGCATTATGGTAATCAATATATTTTCTCCAATATCAAAATAAAATTTCTAAATCATAAAGCAGTACACAAGTCTTTAAATAATCAACTATGATTGCTAGAAGGGGAGTTGTAGAAATTGGTACCTTGTACTGATCATCTACAATATTATAATAGGTCCTTGAATTGAAATCAGTAGTGCATAGGGATAAAAAAATATGTATAATATTTGAGTGGATGGATTGCTTCTATTATTTTCTAGAAAATATTATGAATTCTAATAACATGGACTAGATCATCCCTTTTGTGAATATGAAGCCATAACTCCACCTTCTAGATCTAATATTTCTATGAAAAATATCTTCAACATGAAATATGATGAATTCTATCTATCCTCCAATATTAAAATAAAATAGTTGAACAATCAATCACTAGGCAAGATTTTAAATAATCAATATTGATTGTTACAAAGGGACCTATACAAATAAGGTGTACCTTACACTGATAATCTATAATATTGTAATAGGTACAATACACTAGTGCATAAGGACCAAAAAGTCATGTGATCTAAAAATGGGCTATAAATGGTTTCATTTACAAATGTTATTACCTCTAGAAGGTTTGCATAATTAGCACTCAAAAGCAAAAAATAAAAATAAAACAAAATGGAATATCCAAACTTGAAAATGAAATTGACAAATCTAAAACTACCACTTGATGTTCATTGATTGGATACATTTTTATTTTTGGTGAGTGTATTATTGCATCTGGGCATCAAATTATTGGTGTATTTTTTATTTATATATAAAAATCTAAAATTTAAACTTGGAACTAAATGATCCAATAGTGGATAAGGTATTTGAACATCCAACTTCAGGGTGGAGAACATATTGGCACTAATAAGTTGGCCACATTCTCTCACATGTCCTTGGGTAATAATGCCACCATGTCTACCTCTTGAGGTAGGTAAGGGCATAAACATATCCTAAAGTATCACAAAAAATGTGACACCTATGATATGAACCTCTAAATACTTAGTTTCAAATGATATTACAAATCATCACAACACTACCCACTTGTTAAAAGGAGGTTATTATCTTTAACACATGAAGGAATCATGCAGAGTGCACAATAAAAAAATAATGTGGGGAATAAATCCTGCAACCTCCTATTTAAGAGATTTTATAAAGTGTTGCATTGTCCAATATGTCTAATTGTTCAATAAAGAGAAGGTAACAAGAGGCTCTTAATATTATATATAATCAAAGGAGGCATGCGCATAAATAGAGAAGATGTGCAAGAAATGGAACCACATGACCTCCTAGTGAGAAGGATTTTAAAAATAATTGGCCTTGATGAAATTCAAGCATAGGACTTATCCCATGTTATGCTATATACCAACCACCATGCCATTGGGTAGTTGGGATTAGGGCTCATAGGATTTAGTAAAAAGGGACATTTGTTGATCATGTATTCCTAACCCTACATAGTCCATGTTATTAAAATAATCAAAAGATTTGCTCTGAGTTTCAAACCTATCATATGATTTAAGTGAAGGTAATTCTATGGGACATAAAATCAATAGCTTCAAATATATCTAAAACACTTAGTGCCCTCTAGAATGTTGCTTATCTCATGTAAAAAGGACTTTATAATTTGGTGTATGATTTCTTGTTGTAGAAATGGAAAATTGACCCATTGAAATGAATCATTTTCTCTTAGAATTTCCAAAGAACTTCCTCAATATTGCTAAGGGTAAGTTTGGGCTTATTTTTCTCCCTTTTTTTTGTTTTTTCTCTTGGTCTTACCAAATTTGTAGTCATCGAGGATGGGGTACAAATTTAGAAAAGTTAGGATTTTTCACTTGAAAAACCCCAATTTTGGGTCAACCTTTATGGCATCAACTCTTTGCCAAGGTTTTTTTTATTTTCCTACCTTAACCCCTCCAAACATCCTATAAATAGAAGGATTGGATCCCTTTTTCTCTAGGTTTTGTTTGGATTCTACCTAGCTAACAAGATTTCAAGATCTGACTTTGTGGTGATTACAAGTGATTTGATGCTTTTGGAATGCTCTAGTGCTCTACTTTTTATTTTCTATGGACAAGCAAGTGGAGAAGCCTTGATGATATATTATCTTCTAGAAGAAGGAGAGGTCTTCTACCCTTTCTCTTGGTTCCTCTATAGGCTTATCAGGTTCACTTTTTATATTTATTAGCTCTTAGATAAATAATTTTTTATATTAGGTTGTATTTCATACTCTTAAATTATCTTTTGACCTCTCTTGTGTGAATTTGTGCCCCACACTTATAGGGTATAAATTTGGTGAAACCCTTGGTTTTTCCACTTCTTTGTTATTGAATTTGTGATAGCTAATTTTGAGGTAAAATTTTAGTCACAATAATTTTGGGGTAAAATTCTACTCTCAAAACCCTAAGTTATATCTTGCATATTTATTTTCAATTGCATCTATTATGTTTAACCTCTATTTCATTGTTTTATGGTATCATATTTTTCTTATCTTGTTCCCAAAGGTTAACAATATTTTTTATTTTTGAATAGTAAGCTAAAAGGACCAAGGGGGCTTGACTATTGTGCCTCCAAGCTCAGTCACATAGTGGCCTAAGTAGTCCCCCAAACACTAATTAATTTTCCAAGGGTTTTAGGAGTTGTCTTGCAAGTATAACCAAATTTACAGTTAATATTTACAGGGCACAAATTTGGCTAGGATCAATAACCAGATCAAGTAATTTTTTTGATAGATTTGTTAGGTTATTTGTTGTGTGTCTATGTCAATTTTTGTTTACTTATAGATTTATATCATAGAGAAAAAATGTCATTTTGATTTTGTTTCTAGGCATCAAAAGAAGAAAAATATATAGTTTTCATCTAGGCTAATTTTGTTTGTGCATTTTCTCGAACCCTTGCCTAAAAAGCAAAATATTTACTTTCTTGCAAAATTAAGAATAAACTTAATTGAAATAAAGATTCATTCTAGGAATAGTATTTTTTTTTACTTGCATTATTGCTTGACCTGAATTGTTCTTTAATTTTTCATAGCTTAGATCTTAGTAAGACAAAACATAGGTGTTTGTTCAAATAGATATATTGAACATTCCATCTTGGACATGGAGTGAGTCTTTAAACTATTCTTGGTAAACCCTTTGATCGTCAAGCCCATAGAGTATATAGGAACAATAGCCCCATGGTCACCTCGACTTCTAGTGAATCCAACCAATAATTATACACAGTGGGTAATTTTCCCCCCTCTACATATTTGGTAAACCCAATGTGAAATACATCCTTAGAGACCAATATAGGAAGCCTCTTCCCTTTGTCTTATTTTATTTGATTTTAAACTATAAGCAAGACCATTTAAATCTATTTGCATAAATTATAAAAACTAAAAAAAAACTTGATCAAGTATTTTGTGCTCTTTGTGTGTTGTGTTAGATTTTCTCTCTTTCTATTTCTCTTAATCCTATGTCCCCAAGCCTTAGAACATATCCCCTGCTCACCTCCCGTCCTTCAGAGGACACCTGACTGAGGACCCTAACCTGTTTTTATTTAAATTTGATGTTTTGTGTAGGTCTGTGGATTACAAATCAAATGCACAGAAGTTGAAATTATTTCCTTCCACATTAGATGATGCAGCTCTGCGATGGTTCATTGGTCTGGGAGACAAACACATCACCACCTGGGACCAGATGAAGACGCTCTTTTTAAAGCAATATCAAGATTTCAGGAGAGCAAAATACTCCAGGGAGGAGGTCCTGAGCATGACACAAAGAGAAGATGAGTCTCTCAAGGAGTATTGGGAGAGATTCACCTTTAATATTCAATGGTCCCCTCACTCGAAGCTATCTGATAAGTCCCTCAAAAGAATCTTCTTGAGGGGACTTACCAATGAGTCACTGGAGGCTCTCAACATGATCTCTAGAGGTGATGTCTATCAGCATGCTATGGAAAACATCCAACAATTATGCCAGAACTACTTGAGAATACGAGGCAAAGTCACCCCCAGGACCATGAAGGTGACTGCTTCAGTCACCAAAATAGAGATAGGCAACATTCTATAGGATTTGAAGAGCGAAATGCTTTCATCTCTAGCACTGTAGATGGATACGCTGCTGTTAGAAAAGAAGAAACAAGAAAATGACGCAACATTAGTCTATTTCTGCCCAAAATGAAGAGGAAGGCATGCAAAGAATGCATGCCCAAAAAACAAGGTCAGAGAATGCACAGTTTGCAGGCTGAATCATAAAACTCAATTGTGCCCACAACTACCCAGTAAATAGGAAGGGACTGAGAGCATGGAGGCCTATTTCATAGGCAATAGGAAGAGTTGGCCACAGCCCCCCACAGGGAATATACCAACTAGAATGCCAACATATGGGGGAGAGTCATACATGCACCAAGGGCTCCCTCAACCACCTAATATGGGGTGGTGGGGATCGTCATCCTGGACGAACGCACCCCCAGCATCATTCTTGACTTAGCAGCCATGGATGCCATATCCATATCCTGGGCAGTAGTGGAGAGGCCACAATGTGTGGAATCAGACTCCATAGAACATAGCTCCTGCTCACATCCAACAGAACTTACCAGCATTGCCAGCAGCGAGACCTGCGCAGCTACCAGCACAACCGATAGCAAACCCGAACAACAGAGTAAATCAGTCGACATACAACATAGAAGGTGAGATGTACCATATGTATAATATTCAGCTTAGATCAGGTAGACAGCTAGGAGTAGAGACTCTACCTCTGGTAGAAGAGGAGGAAGAAATGGTAGAGATACCTCCACTAGTATAAGAGGAGACAGAAATAGAAGAGACACCTCTGGTAGAAGGAAAAGCACTTGAGAGAGCGGAGGCTCCATTTCCTAGCTGGTTGTAGGAACAAAGAAAAACAACACAGCCAAAATTTGACATCTTTTCGAGCTTGAAGAATCTCACGATGACAATCCCATTATTTCAAGCAATTCGAGATGTCCCCATTTACACCAAGGCAATTAGAGAAATGTGTCTAAGGAGACCGGGGCGGAAGGTTACCCAGACTATCAATGTCATGGGTAAATTGGTAGACCTAATGATGGGTAGAACACATCATCCGAAGTATGCAGACCCAGGCAGCCTAGTGCTAACCATAAAAATTGGAGGACATTCCCTGTCCAACACACTGGTTGACCTTGGGGCGGCCATCAACATAATGCCTCAAGAGACCATGCAGAGGCTATGGCTCATGAACCTAAAGCTAACCATGACAGTGTTGTAGTTAGCCGATCGATCAACCATGGCACCGAAAGGAATGCTGGAAGATGTGATCGTAACAGTAAGTGCATGGGAATATCCAGTGACTTTCTAGTTTTGCAAACCAAGACCAGGCTGGGCGGTTACCCGCTCATTTTGGATAGGCCATGGCTAGCAATAGTTGATGCCTACATCAGCTACCGAGATGGGCTAATGACCATCTCCAATGGGCAAAATGTCAAAAGGCTAACCATTTCACCGCCAGCTCAGTCTATGGACTCGACAAAAGAACCCAGGATCACCAAGCACGGAACTACAGAGTTGTCCATAATCCAGTCGATGATGACCTTGGAGGAGGTGGCAGAAGAGGACGAGGATGGTGCTATCATGGAGTTTATCCATGGAGAATCATCCACCTCCACACCTGGATCACCGTTAACTAGTGCCCAAGATTAGCACATCCAACAAATACACGTTGGGCCAGGGAGGACATTAAACGTCAACAGCAGGTTGACGCCCATATAGCTAGAAAAATTGGAAGAGCTTCTGGTAAAGCACCAGCAAGCATTTGCATGGGACTATGCAGATATGCACGGCATCAGCCCAAAAATATGTACCCATCGGATTTACTTAGATGATCAGGCAACTCCTATTCGGTAGCCATAGAGAAGGATGAACCCAGCAATGAAAGACATTATTAGAGAAGAACTACACAAACTTCTATCTGTCGAATTCATATATCTGATTTTTGATAGTGAATGGGTATCACCATTAGTGGTGGTCCCCAAAAAGAACGAGAAATGGCGGATCTGCATGGACTACCAGGCGTTGAACAAGGTGACTAAGAAAGACCACTTCCCGCTCCCGTTCATCGATCAGGTCTTGGACACACTCTCAAGAGGAAAATACTTCTCCTTTCTAGATGGATTCAGTGGTTACAACCAAATCCAGATAGGGGAAGAAGATCAAGATAAAACAACGTTCACCTATCCATGGGGAACGTTTGCCTATAAGGTATTGCCTTTTGGACTGTGCAATGCACCGACCACCTTTCAAAGGGTGGTGCTTAGCATATTCTTTGATATGATAGGAGATGGGGTGGAAGTATACATGGATGAATTCATTGCCTATGGAGAAACCTTCTAGGAGGCAATGACAAATCTGGAAAGAGTGCTCGACAGGAGCAAGGAAAATCATTTGTCCCAAAGTAATGAAAAATATTTTATGATGATGTAGGAAGGTATCGTGTTGGGACACCACCTCTCTACAGAAGGGATAAATTTAGAAAAGAGGAAGATCGAGGTCATCAAAGACCTACCTAGCCCCAAAACACAAAAATAGGTAAGAATTTTCCTTGGTTCAGCCGGGTACTATCGATGATTTATCACAAAATTTAGTAAGATTGCCAAACCACTGCACACCCTACTTTCTAAGTACGTAGAGTTCAATTGGATGGGAGATTGCAAAGAAGCATTCCAATTTCTGAAAGAAAATTTGATATCTGCACCGGTCTTGAGAGGACCGAATTGGGCCATACCGTTCCATATTTACTGCAATGCATCTAACGGTGCGATCGGAGCAGTCCTCAGGCAAAAATATGGTGAAGAATTCTATGCCATCTATTATGTCAGTAAAAACTTGGTGGGAGCAGAGCTCAACTATACAGTGATAGAAAAAGAATTCCTCATAGTTGTCCATGCAATAAACAAATTCCATCACTATATAACGGGATACAAGGTCTTCGTCCATACGGACCACACAACTATCAGGTATCTGATGAAAAAGCTGGCCATTGGTGGCAGAATTATCAGATGGCTATTGCTATTGTAGGAATTCGACATTACTATAGTCGATAAATCGGGCAAGGACAACGTCGTGGCAGATTTTCTATCCAGATTGATACCAACAGATCATCAAGCAGTGGAAGACCAGTTTTTGGATGAACATCTATTCGCTATTAGTGAACAAACTCCATGGTATGCAGACATAGCCAATTACTTGGCCATCAGAAGGACCTCACTTGCTCTCTCCTATCGAGAAAAGTAGACGATCATAGAGAAGAGCGCATCATTCCTTTGAATAGATGGTCTCCTATTTAAAATGGGATGGGACCAAATTATAAGAAGATGCGTAGCAGAACAGGAGTTTTCAGAAGTGCTTAAGGCATGTCACAATGAGCCATGTGGAGGACACTTTGCAGGGAAGCGAACTACCTACAAAATCCTACAGGTTGGGTATTTTTGGCCCACTCTGTTCAAGGATGCGGTAGCATATACCAGCAAGTGTGACGAGTGCCAGAGGATGGGTAGACCAACCCATCGAGATGAAATGCCCCTGCAACCCTAGGTACATCTGGAAACTTTTGATAAATGGGGCATGGATTTCGTGGGACCATTTAATCCACCTTCGATGGGAAGGAGGTTTATTTTGGTCTGCACAGATTATGTCACCAAATGGGTGGAAGTGCAGGCATTAAGGGACTCAAAGGAAAGAACGGTCGTCGACTTCTTATTTTCTCATATTTTCACACGATTTGGGGTTCCTCGGGAGATAACAACAGATCAAGGGCCCCAATTCACCTCAAAATTGATTGAGGAGCTGATGGAGCAGTATAGAGTTTGGCACAAAAAAACCACGCCCTACCATTCGTAGGCAAACGGGCAAGTAGAAGTGACAAACAGGGAGATAGAAAACATCCTGACCAAAACCGTGCAACAACACAAGAAATATTGGGCCACACAATTGTCGGAGGTAGTTTGGTCATACAACACCACGTGGAAATCCACCATAGGATGCACACCTTTCCAACTGGTCTATGGGAAAAATGCGATGATGCCCATCGAGTTCGAAATCAAAACTCTGAGGACGGCTTCAAAATTAAATTTGAGCTTGGATGAAGCTCAAAAATAGAGGATTCTCTAGCTAGATCAACTGGATGAAATCTAACTGGATGCTTTGCAGAGGATAGAGATTATACAGAAGTAGAGGAAGAAGTGGCATGATAACCACATCAAGCTGAAGAATTTCCAGGTAGGGCAATGGGTACTGTTATATGATTTCTGGTTCCAATAAGGGAAGGGCAAACTTATGCAGAGGTGGATGGGGCTATATGAGGTGGCAGAGCTCATTAATAATGGGGCGGTGCACGTCAATACAATTGACGACAGCAACACCATGTTCACAGTCAATGGCCACCGACTACGCCCCTATAATATGTCTGAAACATTTCAGGTGGAATCCAGAGTAGGCGTGGGGGAGACCCCATCTTGCTAGAACTGGACCAAACTCTCACAAGTGAAATGGTGGGCATGAAAGTACTCACCCAATTTGTTTAGTTAGTTATAGTTTTTAATGTGTGTTTTTTTGCAGGGACGACGCCCGCATGCAAGCTGTAGGCATCCTAACCCAGGGCCTAACAGGCACAAAACGCGTCTAATTGCATTTATTTTCTTTTCTTTTTTGGTTGCTTTTTGCAGGTGGAGGACCTGACAGCACGAGGGATAGGTATCTAGGAAACCAGGCCTAATTCAGCTCAGCATTCTGACACCGACTCGTAGATAGAATCTGGGCAGCATGAAAAAAATTGGGAAGGTTTGATCACCCTTCTTCCAGTCAAATCACCAAGTCTAGAAGTAGGTGCCTTACCGCAGTCAGAAGGTGCCAAGCCCACAAGAAGGCACCTTACTACATCTAGAAGAAGGTGCCAATGCAAGAAGAAGGCACCTTACTACAGTCAGAAGGCACCCGTCCAGAAGAAGGTGCCTTACTGCAGTCAGAAGGCACCCGTCTAGAAGAAGGTGCCTTACTGCAGTCAAAAGGTGCCCATCCAAAAGAAGGCACCTTACCGCATTCAGAAGGCACCAAGTCCAAAATAAGGTGCCTTACTACAGTCAGAAGGCGCCCGACCAGAAGAAGGCGCCTTACCGCAATCAGAAGGTGCCCATCCAAAAGAGGCGCCTTACTGCAGTCAGAAGGCACCCATCCGATAAAAAAAAATATATATATATATATATATATATATATATATATATATATATATATATATATATATATATATATATATATATATATATATATATATATATATATATAGGCGCCTTCTATGGCAGGAAGGCACCATAAATATATATATATAAACTAGCCGAATACACGCCTTCCAACATCAGGAAGGTGCATTCATCCAGTCGAATATGCCTTCCAACATCAGGAAGGCACATTCATCAAAATGAAACATCGAGAAGGCACGAACCAGAAGGAAGCGCCCCCCCACATTGGAAAGACGCATGCAGGCAAGAGTGCCTCCCACCAATCAGAAGGCACTGAAAGGTGCATCCATTCGAATATGAGCACCGACAACATCGAAAGTTGCTACATGGATGCCATCCACATGGGGAAGGTACCAAAGAATGCCTCCCATGTGCAACATTTACATCGATCGGATGCCTCGAGCGAAACAAAGCATCACACATATAAGCATCATAAAATACCCCTCCCTCATGTCACAAGTCAGCAAATCAGTAGCTGCCATGACAACTGGAACGTCGAATCAGGTATGCACATATTAACTCAAATATTTTATATAATTGTTTATAAATATGCAGTACTAAAAAATATAGCTGTCATAGATATCGTACCCACCATAGCCAGAAATGCGTGCCAATGAGAGGGTGCCTTCCATAACTACTAGGGTTAGACTCCTTTCCTATAAGAAGGTGCCTTCCTATAGAAGGAAGGACAAAAAAATATACAGCATTGGAAGGTGCCATGGGAGGAAGGTCCAAGAACCATGCGATCAAGAAGAATAAACCCAGTGATACTAATGGAATCAGAGGGGCAGTAAGGACACAATTTGAAGCCGAGGGGTGGCTCGAATACTACACCCTAGTCAGTCAGGGCTAGGATGTGGAGGCAGCTAGAGAATTCACCACCTCTTTGAGGGGCGATGCATCCCAAGTACGAGGAGTGGAAATTCTAGTCACCCCTGAGTTCATCTCATAGGTGACTAGATTGCCTCTCACGGGGGAATGTGCATACAAGGGCGGAGTGCTAAAGCTATATACCGAAATACTACTGCTAGGAGGGAACGTGCAGATAGAAATGGAGGGGTTACTCAAAAGCAGCCTCCCCATGGATATACGAAAGATGTTCGAATAGATTGCTCGATTCTTCACATGCATAGGGAAGTATACGCATCTAAACATTAATCATGTGCACTTCCTCAATCACAGTGCAATCACCTAGTGGATGGGAGAAAAATAAATATACCCTTATACCTGGCGACTGCTCTGAAGGATGAAGTGCCTCGATACTAGAAGGGGGCATCATCTACCTTAGCCCAACATGGGCTAATATCGGCATTGGTCCACCACGCAGAAGCATAGAGACAGAACCATGACATAGGGGGAGAAGGTGACCAAATAGAACAACACAATGCAGTTGCCGAACTAGGGCAAGGCAAAGCATCCCCTGTAGAGGAGATAGCAAACATCGGGCAATTGGCGTTGCCCTATTTTATAGGAAGGGTAGAACAGTCACCAATTCCCACAGACATAGAGGATAGAGGGCATTCCCCAATGCCCGAGTATGAGGAGGAAGGAGTGCCACCCGCTGCTGGTGAAGACGAACCAATTCCAAGGAGAAAATGTCTATGACGATTCCTCTCGATAGAGGAAGAATAGAGCGACACAGAGATAGACATCGTCACCCAAACCCTCTATGAATTAATGAACCAAAGCCCATAGAATGAGGAAACTTTCAAGAGCAATGACCAGATCAATGCGGCCTTGGAGGAGGTGCTCAACTGGAAAACTGATTGCTGGATGGCACAACAGATTCTAGAGGATTTCCAAAACTAGCATAAAAAGGAATTGGAGGAAAAGGATAGAAGAATCACTCAGCTCAAGCAGCTGGTTTGGAAGATGTAGGAGGAAAATCAAATACTTTAGGGTAGAAGAATAGCAAGACAGGATGCGGCCACTCAGACTGATTAGGCAGAAGCAGTGTCGATGAACTCTCCCACATCTGTCAAAAGAGTATTCTCTTCAGGGGAGATTCGATTAGATGCTCGATAGAGCAGCTCGAAGGCAAGGGAGGATTCCTCTGTTTTTAGGGGTGAAGAAGATAGAAGTCCTATGATGCCCCCTGTCATTGTCCTGAGTGACACAAAGTAGGACGAAGGCCTCCAAATAAGACTTGAGGATACGAAGGACCTCCCTAGGCCTAAAGAAGGAGAAGATCCTGAGGGGTCAACACCAGGAAGATAGGAGGATGAATCATCCCCGAAGATAGCAGCACAACCGATCCTTCGGAGTGAAGAGAAGTCCTCAAAAGAGAACGCGGTGGGGAATCCTGAGGACATCATTTCTCTGAAAGGGCTACGTTGTTATTGGCAATGGATCCACTAACTTCTCACGAAGAAACAGGGGAATTGGAAGCAGTTTTGATCGACATCTAGAAACATGAAGGGGTTGATAGACCTGAAGTGAATGATTATTAGCGATCTGAAGAGACCCCTGTTCGAGTCACCACATTTTTTGTAGAGGCCAAGGCAAAGAGGCCCAGGACGGCTCGATAGAAGGCGAAAGTGACCTTTGTCGAGTCAGAAGAGGATGAATGGGATATGTAGCCATTTTGTCGAAAGGCAAAAATATTTCAAGCAGTTGCACAAAGAAATGAAAGCAGCCAAGGCAGCCAGGAAGGCATCATCGAGGATAAAAGGAGATTTTGGCATCTGTGTGAATTTAGAAAAAAATAGCCAGTCTTGGGACATCTATGGTTCATCCCAAGGGTGGCCTTCCATGATGAGGAGGTATTTGGAATGATGGGGAGTCTATGGCCCACAATTAGAGGCCACTGCAATTGCAAAGGAAAATGCAGGGCTTACCCCTGAAGTGGCCGGATTATACAAGGCCCACATAGTGCCTTCTAGAGAGGATAACTCGGATATCCCTCTGGAAATGGTCAAACCTCCAGACGTTGACCTTTGGCAAGCTATCGAAGCTACATTTCAATTGGCAGGAACAACGCTGGCTATACCACCACCAGTAGTGGCCAGAACAAGAAGGGGACAATTAATAGCCACAGTTTCCCATAGGCAGAGGAGAACCACACATTCACATGTTGGCACGAAAAGACAGACTCGGTCCATAGGGGCAGCTAAATATTCCAAGATATGGTGACGATGAAAAAATTTTGAGGGCTACCTGCAGTTTGGATGCCATGAGGGCATGGCATATGTTAGGTGTGGGGGGATGATGAGCACCAGAAATGCTCATATTTTGTACATACTTCTTGGATCAATATGCGGCTGTATAATAAGGATTGTGTGCTTTTATAAATGATTATATATATATTTGATATAATTTTGTGTGTTATCTAATTTGTGTGCTTTTAGTATGTTTTGTGGAATTGCAGTTGATTTAGTTAGATTTGGAACAGTCGAGGTCCTTTCGATGGACCTGGCACTTTATTTCATCGAGAGTCAATGGAGAGAACATAGGCACCTCCCTATAGTCGAAAGGCACCAATTGAACATAGGTGCCTCCCTATAGTCAAAAGGTGCCAATTGAACACAGCGCCTCCCTACAGTCGGAAGGTGCCGATTGAACATAGACGCCTCCCTATAGTCAGAAGATTCCAAGTGAAAAAAAGCACCTCCCTGCAGTCGAAAGGCATCGATTGAACATGGGTGCCTCCTTGCAGTCGAAAGGCACCATTTGAATGCAAGCGCCTCCCTACAGTCGGAAGGTGCCAAACCAAAGACAGCGCCTCCCTACAGTTAGAAGGTGCCAAACCAAAGACAACGCCTCCCTGCAGTCAAAAGGCACCAACTGAATGGGAGCGCCTCCTTGCAGTCAAAAGGCGCCACTGATTCTTTTCCCGTTGACCAGACTCAAAGGAAATGGATGACAGCGGCTGGTGTAGTTCCAACTCTACGTCATGCAGAGCTAAATTGGAGATAGCACCAACGTATCAAAACATCTTATGGATGCCAGGAAAAGCACAAATCGAAATGAACATGCCGCCATCAAAACATAATGCCATACATCGATTGCATTTGCCAGACTATTCTAATTTAGTCTGGGAAGAATCGACTATTGTAACCACTTCTGTAACAAAAGTTCTGCGGGTGTGTTATATAAACACACGCAGATCATTCTGAGAAAATATATAGCGATATAGAAAATATAGAGCGATATATAGAAGGAATTAATAAAGATCCATTTTAGAGTTACATTGTAATGTGTTGATAAATATATTATAGTTACAAAAGTTCTAAAGCACGTGTTCGATCAAAAAGAAGCTGCTGGAGCCTGGGCCCACTCCAAGCCAGTATTTCTTCCCCATTTCCTTTCTGTTTATTTATTAGTTTATTGCTTTCATAGAACATTCATTAATTTACTAGTTTCAGTATTTGCAGTAGGTTTATTTCTAGGAATGTGCATTAGATTTATTTCTGTATATTTATTTATGTTCTTCTTACGTAATTTATTGAGGAGTGCGGGAATGATTGACAACCATCTCAAAAACACCCCCCAAATGTAGGATTAGCAGACTCACCATCTAGTGGTATTGTAGTAACCTAGTTTCGACTCTTTGCAAGTTTACGAAGCTCCCTGGGTTGATAATTAAATGCATGGGCATGTGACAAAAGTAGGAAACCATTCACCTTGTTTGGCCCGCAACACTTCTTAAAATATGGTAGTCTCCATGGTTGTATAGACACTTATCATTGCTCAATTGGATAGCACCTAATTACTATTCAATGGGATGTGAAATCACTCTCCAATTTGATAGGGCTTTGGTTCAATGAATTCGAGATCAACACTCTATATTTACTCAATTTAGGGAGGCCTTAAATAGACTTCCCCAAGTCCTCACCTTGGCTTGTCAAGGAATCCAATATCAAGAACTAGTTGGTATGGAGCAGTTAGGGTGAATCTTCTAGAATATTTATAGACAAAACCACCCAAGAACCATTGCAAATTGATTAAATGCAACTAATTTTGTTTGACTTAGGGATTCAAAGTTAGTTTTTGGGCTAGCCACTCTCACTCAATGTGGCTATGGGTAAGTTGTCCTTAGCCACTATCAAAAGGTATGGCTAGGGAACTAGCACCAATAACCATCAGTGGCTAGCTCATAGCTACTCTAATTGTCAATGGCTAGGATCCTAGCTATTGTTGACATCAACGACTAGAGATGCATAGGACTAGACTACCCTAAATGAGTGGTTAAAACCACTACTAGGTCTTGGAAAGGTCCAAGATCATTCATATGGTCTGCAAAGGTTCCCATATGAGTAGTCTCCTAAATATGATGTGTTTTATGTGTCTACAAATTCTCTTAAATCCTTGCCTAAAAATAAAATATTTACTTTTTTGAAAAATTAGGAATAGCCTTCATCAAAATAATGAATCATTCTAGGAATAGTATTTTTTTTTCTTGAATTATTGCTTGACATGCATTGTTCTTTAATTTTTCATAGCTTAGATCTTTGTAAGACCAAAAATAGGTGCTTTTTTAAATACACATCAAACATTCCATCTTGGACTTGAAGGAAGTCATTAAACTATTCCTAGTGAACCCTTCAATCCCTAAGCCCATCGAGTGTAGAGGAACAATAATCCCATGGTCACCTTGGATCCTAATAGATCTAGCTAAGAATCATACATGATCGGTAGTTTTTTCCCCTCTACACTAGTTCCAAAATTTGAATATTAGAGTTTAATTTTTTTTTAAATAGAATTCCCTTCAAGGTGGATAAACAAAATGTTATTTTCTTTGCTCTATTTTCTCATTGATTGAGAGGGTGTATTTTTGCACAATTGAATGATGTACCTCTTATCCTTGCTCTAGTACAATTTTAGATTTCACAATATTTTCAAAAATATTTTGAAATATACATTCACCACAACCATATGTAGAATAATAGATAATAAAAATAAAGAGATAAACTAAACAAAATAGAGAAAAAATATATATGATAAGGATCATGGGAGTACCCATAGGCACCCTCTTTATAACATATCCATCATTGATGTAATAGACCAACTATTGAAGGTATTTATAGTGATACTGAATCCCTAATTAAATGCTAACTTGAAGCCAACATAACCTAATTTGACATTATATTATAACATACTAAATTTATAAAATACTATAACTGAGGTTAACCATATAGGTGGTTTAACCAATATTTTTGAATATATTGAAAATACCTTTAGGATTATATAAATATGATTGTAGGCTTACATAAATTATGCTTGTAGGCTTACATAAATGATACCCATAGTGTTATATAAAGAATGCTCATAGACTTACATAAAACATTCCCATAGACCATACATAATATTCTTGGTCTTACATCAAGAGTATCGTAGGCACTTCATCACTATAGACCTTGGTCAATAAGGTCATATCAGTAATATTATAACAACCCTAATAATCTATACTAAGGTGCCAAGGAGAGGAGACATTATATATGGTTCATATCCCCCATCAATTTTTTTTATTATTTTACATGGTGGAATTGGTATCTACCATGATGATTGAGGAATGATATCCATATTTTATGGTTGCCACAATATTCTATGGTGTTCACCCTAAAATTCACCACATAGTACTTCACATAGTCCACCCCTATAACCACCATGCCACAATAATTTTAAACCTTTTACACTACTGAAACCACCAGGAAAGGGACAAGTGTTTAGTCTAGTGAGGCCTGATATTTAAACCTTGGGTGTCCATCCTCCTTACAGGGTGTGCCTGCACCAATTGTTCTACACCTTGAACCTAAAAATTGATTTTACATAGGTTTTTATGAGGATTCTAGATCCTCTCATACTAAGTGGGTTTTGAACCTTGGACCTCCAAAATAGATGCCAGAGCTCTTACCACTATAGTAATATTATAGCTATACATATCCCCCATAGTGAATTCTCAAATAGATCATTGAATCTTGATATTTTATCTTCCCAAGGTACATGACCTAGATCAATCCTTTTGTGAACATGAATTTGTGACTCCACCTTTTACATCCAAGATATTGAGATTCTTATTAGAATTTATTTAGCATCCTTTGTGGTAACCACAATATTTCCTTCAATATCAAAATAAATATCTAAATCAACAAGCACTAGGTAGGTCTTTGAATAATTAACCCTAATTTTTAGAGAGTGGTTTGTAGGAATAGATACCTTGTGTTGATCATATAAAACATTATAATAGGTCCTTGAACTGAAATCACTAGTGCATATGGCTAAAAATCGATGTGATTTGAAAAAATTGTGTCCAAATGTTTTTATATACAAAATATAGTCTCTATGATATTTGCTTAATTAGTGCTCAAAAGTAAAAAATTAATTAGATTTACAAACCTTATGAGTGAATTGGTAATTATAAATCTACCACTCGACATTCATTGAATAGATATATTTTACATTTTGGTAAATATATTATTCAACTTGGCATGAAATGATTGGAGGGTTTCCAATTCTTATATAAAAATTTGAAATTCTAACTTGGCACTGTTGGTCATGAATTTGCCTAGTACAAAATCTATGTTTTGTGCACTCTAGACCCATGTAACATTGAAAGGCTGAAGAATAGAAAAATATTATTCTAGCCAATCTCCAGAGAGGGTTGGCTCTCTTTCTAATATAATCCAGTTTAAAGCTTAGGGTAACATGAAAGATATGGAGAAATATGTCTATAAGCTGAAAGTGTAGGATGGGGATAGACTAACAACCAAAATTAAAATCAAGCAACGATTAGCATACAATAGAAATGAAATCACAAGAACTACTTACAATTTTGCAAATACAACCTCCAAAGAGCACCTCAGTATTCACTCCCTCACCAGCAGATATTAAGTTTAGATGCAAAATTTAAACACAGCAAATAATGGAGATGAATGTATTCATAAATAACATATAGAAAATCATCAAATGCAACACCATGTAAAGAACCAGAAGCTAAATGTCCTTCTATTGACATAGAAAACTTAAATTATTTTTCTTTAGAGTGTCTATCCTCCTCATTTACATGAAAAATGATTAGTATTTATAGAGGGTTGCACCTCTTTCATTTAATGCACATACAAACAAAATTTTGGTAGATAAAAAACTAGCATGAATAATTTCCTCCTTGGCATTAGTGATGTTCCAGTCAAAATATTCTTCATGGAAACAATGATCATACTTTGGTGGAAGAATCACATGGGAAATTGACATTATTAAATGATAGAAAGTAGCCTCAAGCGTCGGTGCATTGGGATACAGTGAAGTTGCCTGAACATCAGGATCTTGATCATTGAACATGTGTTACCCCTGTGCTTTGAAACTCTACCTTCGCTAAGAAATTCCACTGAGTATTAATTTTATCTTGATAAGTAGCAAGGTCGACAAGTGGTGCATTGCAAATGAATAAGAATGGCATCTAATCTTGCAAATTCGAAGCAAAATTTATGGAAACATGGCTTGCATTGCTTCAAAACTTAATTCCACAATTCCTTAAACCTTCCCAAGAGAATAAAAAAAAATTATGCCTTGGGATCAACACCTCTGAGAATAATTTCAAGGGATTAATTTCACCAAAAATTGAGGAGAAAAGCCTTTTCGAAGCATTAATGGGCGACAAAAAAATCTGCTCAACGTCCTAGTGATTTTGCTCCCAAAGAAGATTACAATTTGAATTGCAATAAAAGTTTACTAATTTTACCCATTCTGGGAGGTTACAAGGATTTTTGCCCCCTTTAGGAGGTTATGTTGACTTTGACTATTGATAGGCGTGTTACAATCTTCTTTCACCCAAAGTTCATTTGAAAATTTTAATTCGCCCCCTGGAGAGGTGAAACTACATGGCACCTCTCAATAGGGGCACCTTTGACTTTGACCAGGCCATTCACTTTGCACCAAGCATTATTTTTATTTCTGCCCCATCATGGGTAAAATCCTTAAATATATTAAAATAGGGCCCTACTTCATGACTTCAAACTTTCTTTGAAAATATTTAATATTGCCTTTCACCCCAAAGAGAGGCAACAGTGAATTTCACCCTTCACTTGGGGCGAAAGCATTCTACTCTGTCCTTTTAAATTTTTCCTTCATTTAAACTTATGAATTTTGCCCCTCTACTCTTGTTGGGGAGAAGTTACTTGTATTTATTATGTTTCACCTCCAAGAGGGGAAAAATTGGTTTTCACCCCTCAATTGGGGTGAAATTAATTTTACCCCTCTCTTCCTTTTGAACTTCCTTATTTTATGACCTTCGCTCTCTTTTGGGGCGAAATCACTTTTGGGGTGAAAACACCCAAGTTTGTCTTCTTCCATATAAATCGACCACTAATTCAAAATCAAGTGTGTCTTCATTGATTTTGCCTCATTTCAGGCAACATCACCCTTTTGTTGTGCTTCGCCTCTAAAAGGGGTGAAACTAATTTGCTCTTTCATTTTCCTTTTACCCATTCTTCTATTGAATTTTTTATCCCTTAAAGCATTGTATAGCATATTCCTCCATTACAGATTACTTCTATATTCAATTTGTATTTACAGTAATATTATTTTGAAATAATAAAAACAATCACAGTGAACTGGAAATGATAAAAACTATGGCATTTTTCATCAATCATCTTTGAAAATTTTTACAATAAAAATTTAATGTGGCAAAGTGATAAAATTACCAATATTTTTGGTGGCTCTCGGGGTATCCATCTCACATGGATTAAATCAATCCCATGCCTTCATCCATTGGGATTAGGTGTCAGCTTCACTTGGTGCATCAGACTACTTATTTCTTGCTTTGGCATTCTGCTCCTCGGTCTCCTTCACTGCAGTCTCTTCTTGCTCTCAAATATGCACATCTATAGCCTCAAACACTACAATGGCCTTGGACCAAGTATCTCTGCTGATCAACTTCTATTCATTAAGTGAATCCACAAGGTACCTAAAATTCTCCACCTACCCCATATCAATGTAATTTACTCATTGGTTGAGCTCCAATAAGCCAGATTCAATACGTGTAAGTTTCCTCATCAAGGGCAGCACATGGTCGTCAGTGAGAGGCTTGTCCTAATAATCCATTTTTGAGACATCATCAACAAAAATTTCCCATACTACTTCTAGGTCCTCCTTTGACATAATGTTCCCCTTATCATCAGTGAAACTAGGGAAACCATTATCAGCCACTGCAATAAAGTAGAGTGTTGAAAGTCTTTTCTCCTGCTCAAACACATCAAGTAGATTACAAGCCTCCTTAACCTGATCCATATTAGAAAAACACTAGTGCAATATAAATTTAGCATTTGCCCAATCTCAAGCCATGTTGCTCATGGGATAGAATTTAAGATCTGATATAGTCAGTGCATAAATTTACATCATTGTTACTAGGATGGGCTCCAGGTGCTCTTTGCCATACTCCACTATATGTAGACCACATGAAATAACTATTTGTATCTCTTGAAGGTACATGAGGACCTATGTCACCTTTGCCACCATGGTTTTATAGTCAACAAGCAACTGGTTGCGTGCCTCCTTGACCTTTTCCTTGGTCAAAACAATCATCTATGTCACTTTCACGGCTAGCTAATCCTACAAACTCTAGAGTTGGCCTTTCAAGGCCTGAACCTACTGTTCTGCTCCTTCCTTGGTCTCTTGATTCTTTTGAACTATCTTCTCCAAATTTTCTGCCTTCTTCTACCAAAGAGTCACCTTTGACTTTGCAAATTCCAACTATGCTCAATTTTTAGCCAAAGTCTCCTCCAACTCGGTGATCTTCACCTCAATCTCAAAAAATCTCTTCTTATAGTGCTCACCATGTAGGTACAGGGAGCTCATATCTACTTGAGTGTTCCCCATATTCTCCATAGTGTTGATTTTTATAAAGTCCTTAGTGACGATATCATAAGTGTAGTCGCTTGGAGCCATCTCTCCTTGAGGCTTCTAGACCTAGGGTAACATTTTCACTATGTGGGCCTCCATAGTATTAGGATCAAAAGAAACTTTCTTCAATGACTATCTGGCACCTGAGCCTCCTTTATTTTGTAGCTCCTCAAACACTATGACAAACTTAGGTAATCTTGGATGATATTCACTACAATAGGTTGTTCTGGCATAGCCTCCATCTCTGATTTAGACAACACTTGTAGCTCCAAAAATGAGGTAAAAGAGAAATGAGCCTATTGTGGATTCGACTTGAGGGAAGTAGAAACTTGCATAGTGGGAATATTTTATGGAATGGTGATGGTAGTGGGAATAGAAGCAAAAGGTTCAACTATGGTCACACTCACTCGAGGAGGATCTTGTGTGCTTATAGATATAGTGGAGGTTACTATAATGGACGATAAAGGAAGATAAAATGGGTTTGAGGCAGATGCAAAAGAACTAAAAGAAAGAGAAGTAGAAAAAATAGGAATAGAATAAGAGGGAGCATTGGTGACTGGTGTTTGAGAGATAGGAAGTGAAATAGAGGTGGAAGTTATACTGAATGGAGGTGAAATAGAAGTAGAAACTAGAGGATGAGAAATGACAATCACCAACTGCTCTAGAATAGGATAAGAGAGATAATGTACCTTTGGGATTCGACACCATTTGATTCGATGAGGATGAAAGTGGTTATGACACTAGCTCATTTTCTTATTGGTCCTTTGGTTCCATCACAATTTCCTCCTCAAGATTTATAATCTCATAACTTTGACCCAATGACTTTATCTAGACCAAGGGGATAGCCTCTAACACTTTTGCCTATACAACTAAAAATGGAGGAGGAGGGTTTGACAAAATTGTACCAGTCCTTGGCTTCTTGGAGATCTTTATAATGGTCATATTTTACCACTTACTTCTCACCTAACACTTAAATGGCTCCTTCAAAAATTGTCCTTCTTCCTCTTCTACAAGTGGCACCTCTTGGGACATGAGTTATTATTTTTTGGCCACACTCTCCTTGTTTCTGGATTTTTGAAAACTTTGAGGTACAATACTAGTGAAAGTGACCGATTGATAACTGGTGTAAAACTCATCATAAATGTTCAAAAATATTTTATCCATGACCAGGCCATATGGTAACCCATTTTTTCCTTGATG
Source organism: Wollemia nobilis (assembly GCA_028583015.1). Taxonomy (NCBI): domain Eukaryota; kingdom Viridiplantae; phylum Streptophyta; class Pinopsida; order Araucariales; family Araucariaceae; genus Wollemia; species Wollemia nobilis. The sequence continues at coordinate 323,233 of JAQPPZ010001417.1, read as the reverse complement.
GGCCCTCATAATCCTTGAGTTAGTAACCTTCTCTTCAGACCAATCAAGAATCTACTCCTTAATATGCCTGAATAACCATGGAGGAGGAATCTGATGATTATGCACTGTAGGGTTGTACTCGATATCCAACTAATAAAAGTCATGCCATGGTGGGAGTGGCATCATATTTTCCATATGCCATTCCAAATCATGCCCCTCTAAATTATTTTGGTGTCGCTCAATATCTAGCCTGGGGTAGTAATGAAAATTCTTGGCCTTAATTAACATCGTGAAGTGACCCAAAGGATCATACTTCCATCATTGCGATAATTCCACCATACCAATATCATAGAGGGCTTCAGTAATTAACTAATGTTGGCCCACCAAGATCACCTCAATGCCTCTGAAGTGAAATGGCATAGTGCACGTGGTTATTTTTCCTCGTCCTACCCCATAAACATCATTGATAAAGTCATGTTGGTGAATGACTTCCAACGCAAAAAGGTATTCCATGGTAAAATACGAAAGAAGAAATGGCTTATAGTATAGCAAAAAATACGTAGAATGATGCCCTACATTAGAAAAAGTATGTTGTCCTTATACCTTGGGATGATTTCCTATCTCATCACCATTGGCACACTCACATTTTCCAAAAATTAGCTCCAAGGTAGGGCCCACAAACATGCGGTTAAAATTATAAAATTATTATTTTCTTAACAAGTTGTAGGTCCACAAATACACTAGCAATATCCTATTTTCTCCATCAACCTACTTAACTGCTATGAAGGAAAAATATTGATACATGTGAAAGAAGAAATACCATATTAAGAATGATGTGTGCCTGAACACCATGGTTTCTTAATTCTACATTTTTGCTAGTTGGGTATACATCCTTCTGGTAATGTAGTCAGCCCAATCAAAGAAAATCAAGTTTGTCTTCACCGTAATTATAGTAGGGGTGTAGAATTCAACCTTAGAAATGCACTATACCAATATTTCCAGGCACTTGTGCACTGTCAAATAATTTTGGAGGCCCACAACCCAAGCCACCATAGAAATTAAATCTGGACTCTTGAAATTTGTTAATGGCTTCAAAAAAGTCAACAATTCACCATACTGGGATGTCTTTTTTTAGATTTAATATGCTACAGTAACTATAATTATTACCTCATTTGGTAATTAGTAGATTATCCTAGGTAGATTTTACTTACCGCATGGTAGATTTACATTATTACATTTACTTTTACTTTTTACCTCAAAGATATTCACTGTTTGGAATATCTTGTGGTAACTAGGTAAGTGGATGACTGTAGTCAACTTGACTACATTAACCTACCTAGTTTTTAGTTAGGTGCTTATTTCTCAAGTGTGTTTGTTAGTTTCATTTTGATTATTGTTAGTGTAAATCATGTTAGCACTATGTTAGTGAAGATATTATTCTAATATCTATCCTAACTCCTAAATGTCCTATATACCTTTGCATATCAATATATTATTTGAATTTTCTTATGGTTTCTAACATTGGTATCAGAGCTTTGGTGAAGCTTACCTGGGCACTTGGAGTAAATCTGGACAAGGCGGGCAGCAAGCCATTCCAACTGGACCAAGGACACAAATCTCGAGATATGGGATCCCTTGAATAGGACACACATTACGAGGCAAAATTGACATCATTTGGTGCAACACACTTTTTGAGGACCTGCAACTACTGGCAAGGGCACTATTTTTGAGGTCTTATTCAAAATTATTTTGGTAGAATATTCAATTTTCATGGTTGATTTTTTCCTAAACTTGCTCGTAGACCCGTAGCTCCTTAATAGGTGTACAGGTAGAACTATCACACCTGATAGCCACCTGTAGCAACTGTCAGGCCTAAAAAACCCATGTTATCTAGGTGACCCATGAGAGGATAAGCGACCCACTATCAAACCATGGGTAGCCCACCTCTTGTAGATGGCCCATGAACCTGTGACACATCAACAACTGAATCCAACCACATCACCAACTTTATACAAATCTTGAGGAGCCCTCTTGACCACCTAGTGAGGTCCACATGGTAGCAAAAAAACACATCCACATGGCATGATAGCTAGCATCCTACGTGGTGGAGCTAACTAGGTATCGAAGGGACACATGTCACTGTTGACATGGAGCGAGGTGTTGATGAGGCACGATCTAATAGGTCCACCTCATGGTTGATGTGGTGAGATCTCTTTTGTTATGTCTGTTGACATGTTAGTTTCCCATTCACTAGTTTTTTGGAAAAAGGCCACTAATTGGTGGTGATTTCCCCAAAGGCAAGAAAAAACCACCATAAAATTTTTCATTTTAAATTGGTGGGAGTGCAACGATGTGCTTCATGTGGGACTAAAGTCCCAATTTTTTTTTCTCAGTGCGAACGCATCGAAGTAAATAAATAAAGGTTGGTGCCCCTCCCTTCTCGTCTGGACTAGTAGCTAGAACAGTTGGGTGCCCAAATCTAAAACACGTGCCTGTGGCAGGTCACCGGGTCAATTCCCCATGCGCAAGGTGTTCTATTTTACTGAATGAAACAACGTAGTGAGGCCAAAGGTATCACAATTTTTTATTTTGCAATTTAATTTATTTTTTTAACTATTTAATTAATAATTTATTAATTTAAGCTTTAAATCAATTTTTTTATTTATAAATTAGTTGATTTAAAATTTTAAAAAAACTTAATAGTGAATTATTTTTAAAGGAAATTGATTAAGATTTTTTTTTGCAAATAAAAACAAAGAAAGAAGGAACCTATTTTTTGCAAATTTCAAACAAAATAGTGTTTTTTTTTCTCAATTTGAGGGATGTAACACATAAAATAACACTTTTTTTGCAAATTAGGGACCTGTAAAATCTTCTCAAAACCTTGTTAATTTTGAAAAATCAAAGGGGAACAAAATCAAGAAAATTGATTATTTCTTACAAAATTGTAACACAAGGAGACAACATTTGCAAAATCCAAAGTTAAAATTTGTGCATTTGTTTTCTTCAAGGAGGGATATAACACAAGAAATTGCACATTTTATTTTTTGCAAAAACGTTGAGAAGAGATTGAAGACCTTGGGTCCACTAAAACCAAGTTTTGTATCGACTGGTTATGGAAAGCCTTTCAAACGCGAGTTGTGTGTCAATTTGACTTGAAAGGAGTTCTACTTTGTTAATTTTGCAAAAAAATGGGGGAAGACAAGAAATTGTATTTATTTACAAAATTGTAACACAAAGTGAGGAGCACTTAAAAATCAAAACTTATTTATTTTACAACACAAAAAAAGGAAAGGCAATTGTTTTATGCCACACTCTTTACAAAATTGTAAAACAATAGGAGACAGAATATCAAATTTTGCACAACATAAATCAAAATTTTATTGTAAAAATTAGTAATAAGGTGCATTTTCAATATTACTCAAGTCGTCGGACTGAACGCTTGTCCCTTTCTTGGTGATTTCAGTAGCGTAAAAGGTTTAAAATGATTGTGGCATGGTGGTTATAGGGGTGGACTGCACGAAGATCTGTGTGGTGGATCTGGGGCAGACAACATAGAATACTGTGGTGGCCATAAAAGTCGGACAGCCTGCTCGGATTCATGGCGGCTACCGATTCCACCATGTAAATTAAAATAAAATAAAATATTACTCGACACCTTTATTTCAATTTTGAAAATTAGGTGCATTTTTGGTTGCAACCAACACCTAAGTGATAAATATTTTGTGGCCACTCTTTGATTGATTATTGCATTTAATTTCTTGTTTTCAAAAATTATAAGCCATCAAAATCAAGAGAACATGAAACCCCAACATTTCACAATAATTTGTGCAACTCATTTGCACGGGTATAAAGCCAAATTTTCTTGATATTCTCTCCTAAATCAAAAACCCTAATTCACTCTTATTTTTTTGGCTCAATTTCCTCAAACTGATTATCCTTTTTCAGGAGGATTTTTAGGTAAGTGTCATTAAATATCTTTTTGAGTGAATTATATTTTGGTACTATTTTAGGGTATATTGAAAGAAAGAACAAGTTTTTGTAAAATAAGGAACCCTGAAAGTAGCAATTATTTGCACTAAGGGGGGATAATTCATTTCTTCCTTCAAAACATATTTTGATAAGAGGAAGATAAAACTTGTAAAGGCAATCATAAAATTTAAAGTCATAAAAATTATACCTTTTCTTTTAGGCTTCATAATAGCAACCATGCTTGAAGTACTTGCAATAAGGAAGGATTTTTTGGTGAACTTTTTTGATAAATTGCCTAGGAGGTAAAGTTATGTACAAAGATCTTTTGCACTCAAGGGGAAGACTTCAGAAATTACCTAAGGGAAAAAAATTCAAACCTTTCTTTTAGGCTTCATAAATAGCAAAAATTTTGGTTTGAAGTACTTGTAATAAAGGGGGGATTTTTCTGGTGAAATTTTTTGAAATTTTCCTAGGAGGTGATCTTTGTAAAATCCTTGAAAAGATTCATAAGTTGCAAATATTTTGCACTTAAGGGGGGGATAAAATTTTTCTTTCCTACCTCATAAAATATTTTTCTAAAAATGGAGGAAGACTTATAAGGGTGCATTTTCAGTAGTGACCAACACCTTAGTCACACTTCTTGCAAAATTTCATCAAAACAATATTTTTATAAAAAGGGAGGAAGACTTATAAGGGTGCATTTTCGGTAGTGATCGACACCTTAGTCACACTTGTAAAATTTTATCAAAACAATATTTTTCTAAAAAGGGAGGATGACTTAAAAGGGTGCATTTTTAGTAGAGAATGACACCTTAGTCAAACTTATTGTAAAATTTCCATTACAACATGTTTTTCAAAAAGGGGGAAACTTATAAGGGTGCATTTTCGATAGCAACCGACACCTTAGCTACCTTATCAAAACTTTTGTAAACTCATATTGTAAAACATAGTTAATAGCATATATAGTGATCTATTCTAGTACACCTAGATATTGCAGTGGCTACTTACCCATGCAATCCGATTGGATGAAAATATTACAATAAGGACATTAATTTTTGTTAAAGAAAAGTGAGGGATGCCCACTTTTTCTTAAGTACTCAAGTACTTACTTTGCTTAGACCCAAAGGTGATAAACCTAATGGTATCTACCTAAGTAAGAGTAGCTAGAGCCACGAGCCAAAGCAGATAAAACAAGATGAAATAAATGTTGTTTGGCATCTATAAGAAACATAGATACTACGGTATACCCAATGGAAAATCTAGTGACATACTGAGTGTCAGATTCATAGGTAGATCCAAAGATAGTCCTAGAGGTATTCATCCAGAGGTACACTTAGAGCCATGAGCTAGAGCTCTATAGGTTCCACTATAGGTGGACAATACCTATGATACAGGTTCCACCATTCAGTGGACAAGACCTACATCGGGTTCCATTATTTTGTGGACAAGACCTAGATTTATCAGATCAACATCTTTCATTTTCTCTTCTTTACTGTATTGGGGTAGTTATATACATTACCCAAATAATTTTATAAGGGGGAATGTTAGAGTTACTATGCTACAGTAACTATAATTATTACCTCATTTGGTAATTAGTAGATTCTCCTAGATTTTATTTTACTTACCGCATGGTAGATTTACATTATTACATTTAATTTTACTTTTTACCTCAAAGATATTCACTATTTGGAATATCTTGTGGTAACTAGGTAAGTGGGTGACTATAGTCAACTTGACTATGTTAACCTACCTAGTTGTTAGTTGTTAGGTGCTTATTTCTCAAGTGCATTTGTTAGCATAATTTTGATTATTGTTAGCATAAATTATGTTAGCATTATGTTAGTGAAGATATTATTCTAATATCTATCCTAAATCCTCAATTTCCTATATAAACCTTTGCATATCAATATATTATTTGAATTCACCTATGGTTTCTAACATCTTTATTAGCTAGTTCTTCATAAACCAGTGTAGTGTTATTATCAATTGATACTTCTCCAGTTCACCAAGATGTAATCTCTTAAAACATCAAAAGGAGTTTTAATCCCACAAGCAAATGCCTCCTAAACATCATCAAATGAAATAGTAAATAATACATCTTCGTTTGTGTTCTAGATAGCTCTGGTGGTGGGATTATAAAATCTTAAAATTACCTCCACTAACTCTGGGTAAAAATGGATCGGTGTGCACAAATACCAAAAAAGTTGAGCATGATATGTGATAGTGAGAGGGTTTTCTAGTGTCAACCCCTATCTGACTATAATATATACGTCCTAGCATAATTTATCAATGCCTTTATTCAAAATAATGCAATCTCCAACCTGGGCTAGCACATCAAAATATGGATCCAGGTTAATATATTCATTTTGCCTAGCTTTTTTAGACTTCATACCTCCCTCAACTTTTTTTTGCACCTTCTTTGGCTCTGTAGTGCTCTTCGGGTCTGTAGCTTTTCTCCCCATATTTGATAATTCTTAGACACCTAGTAACTTCTACAACCAAGCAAAAATGTGGCAACACTCAAGAATATAAAATAATTTTTTATCTTCATGTCGTAGATGCTCTAAATTTATAAATTGTACCTTCAACTACCAAATTTAATGCATGTGTTGCTTTTCGAAGAATTTGTATGAACGTGCATCTTGATTCACTCACCAAGCGTGATTTTTAATGATTTTTTCAAATGTCATTAACTATATTTCACCTAAAATATTCCTTGAACATTGTACCTTAGTCACCTTCAATCTTGAAAAGTGCAACTCGGATATCAACAACTAGTCATGAGAATGATAAATACTACGTGTCAATGATGGACACCCCTCAGGATGAAAAAAAACTAATTTTGCCACCCTAGAACTTCAAAATGTCAATCTAGGGTGAACTAGCGAAATTAAACTTCTTCGAGTGCACTTTATTTCCCAAAAATATCACTGGGTGCTCTAGAATTGTTTTATACCTTCAAATATATTCACTGGGTGAAACACCTTTGCTAAAAATTTCACTAGGTGAAAATCATCTTGCAATTTACTTCTTCGTTCACCCTACATTCAAAAAATCATCCTTTCCTCTTGCTTGGTGAATCATGAACCTAGTTGCCCTTTTAAACTAAATCTTCTTTTCCAATTCCGCCCCAAAAAGTGCCTTGCTAAAAAAAACAAGCTTTAGATCTTTAATCAAAAAAGCATTTAAAAATTAATTTTGCCCTCCATTTCTAGAAATGCTTTTATTTAACTATGAGTTTCCTTGAGACGCATATTTTTTTTATATTTTTCTTATCCTTTGATTTTTTCTTTTTTTGAGTTTGCTCCAAAATTGCACTTCGCCCCTCGAAATAAAAACTGCATGGCAAAACTTCCTCTTTTCTTAGCTTTTTGCTTCTTTTATCTTTTTAGTCTCTTTTTTTTATATATATTTTTCCTCTCATTTTGCCCTAAATAGGGACAAAAATGATTTTTGTCCCTCACTTGGGGTGAAAGTAATTTTTATTTATTTATTTATTTATTTTATATTATATGGTTATTCCTCCTCCTTTTACTACGTTAATAAAATAATTTATCTTTTCTCATGAACTCAGTTTTTGAGAGATATATTTTAATGGTTTTCACCCTGAAATTAAAAATGAGGCCTTGAAAATCCTTTTCAGGGCAGAATTAATTTTCAACAACACATACTTGAGGACTTGCAATTTGAGTCTCCTTCTCTATGATAATTTGAGGTGTGATGGACATCTCCCTGAGTTAAAATATTCGACAAGGTCCTTTGTCCAATCATGACCAACCGAATATTGATTAGCGATATTACTCTCAGTGTATTATCAGACATGATATCAACTGATTGGGAGGCAGCGCTCTTAGCAAGCTCTTTGCAGAGTTCTCGACCACAAACTAGCTTAGTTGGCTGAATATCTACATCAAACTCCTATATTTTGGAAACCCAACCAACTCTCTTATATCCAAGTTCACCCAAAAATAATTAAACTTCTGACATATGGATGAATGATATAAATAATTGTCTTACTCTGCAAAACAAAGTGCTAGAATTTCTTCAGAGATTCTATAACCATGTAGACTTTCTTCTCAATAAAATTATACTTCTCCTTGTGTGGTTGTATGAATTGGCTCAGGAAAGCAATTGGCTATTCATCTCCATCATATCTCTTTTGTGTGAGCATAGTTGCATAGCTTTTTTGTTCACCCATAGCATAAAGGATAAAATCCTTTGAATAATTTGGATTGATCAGGACAGGGGCTTGGACAATTCTTTCTTTCATTTCTTGGAAATCTTGCTTTCTCTGCTCTGTCCACTTAAAATTCATGTTCTTAATGAGTTGGGTCATCAGCTTCAAGACTTGAGCGAAGTCTGCAATGAACTTTCTAATAAAATTAATTTATCCAAAAAATGACTGTAGTTCTTTCTTATTGGCTAGTAGTGGCAAAATCAAGAGATTTTTAGCTCTGATAGGATCAATGGCTAACCCTTCCTTCAAAATCACATGACCTAGGATTTTCCCCTCTTTAACAACAAAAATTGATTTCTTAGGATTGATAGAAATTACAAACTCATGATATTTCTCAAAAACTTGTCTCAAGTGAGAACCATGCTCTTTCCTGTCATAAGAAAAAATAGTCATTTCATCCAGATATATCACAATAATTCAATTCAACAACTCACAAAAATCTACATCCATTACTCTCTAGAAGGTAGCACCAACATTTGACATATTGAAAGGCATTCGTTGGTAGGTGAAAGTGCCCCTTTGGTAGTGAACATTGTTTTCTATTGATCTTTGTCCTTCATCCGGATTTGGTTGTAGTTGGATAAACCATCTAACAGTGAGAATTTTTATGCTTCAAAAACTACATGAAGAATCTAGTCGATATGTGGCAAGGGATAATAGTCTTTCAGTGATGCCTGATTCAAATTATGAAAATCCATGCATAAGCGAATGTCTTCGTTCTTCTTTCGCACTAGGACTAGATTTGCCACCCAGGTTGAATTTTCGATAGGATATATGATTTTCACCTCCAGCATCTTTAGTAACTCTGCCTTCATTAGTACCTCAATATTTGGATTAATAGGTCATTTTTTCTATCTAAAGGGTTTTATGTATTCCTGCTACTCGATGGTATTCTAGATCACATCTTTTTTGTAGCCTTTAAGATCATGATAGCTCCAGGTAGCAATACCTGGGAACTCATAACATAACTTCTTAATTTGTTCGAGCTCCTCTAGAGAGCAATCTATTTTGACTTTAATTATTTTGTTAGGTTCCAACATTAGCTCAGTATACTCTTTCTCATCCACTTTGATCCTACACTTTTTTTCTCTATGATTTTGATCAAATAGGTTCTCAAGAGTAATAAATCCTTTTGTAATATGATTAATTCTAAGTTGTATTAAACCCTCAGCTTCATATTTTTCCAACATCCTTCCCTCCACACTACTGGCTTCTTTAATCAAAAAATTCACAATATACTCATCATTGTAAAAAACTTTCCAGTAGATATTTTTTCTAGGGATTGAAGGTCTGTAGATTAAACTTATAGTATTGGGCTTTCTTAATACATGCTTAGCAGGAGAGAAGTTCACACCAAGGTATGCTAGAAGATATACATGTTTATTTCATTCTCACAAAATTGCTTGAACATTCAATGTTATAAATGAATCAAATATATCCCATACCTAGTTGCGGTATACCTTTAGGTAGTGCTGCTTCGAAACACACTTGTTGGTCACCTAGTTAAAAATTAACTTAGAATATCTAAATATATACAGTTGTTTGATCTTGATATTTTCTACTTTATTCAAGCCTAAGCATAGTGCTTCATACTCGATGGCATTATTCATATAGATCCAGGTCAACCGATATGAATATATCTTTTGAATTCCATAAGGAGAGATAAATACTATTCTAGATCTGGCACAATTCTTGCACCTAGCACCGTCAAAGTACATTTTCCACAATTGGTCAAGGGTAGAACCTAGATCATAAAACATCTTTGCTTCAACCTTCTCGATCTTAGTAATGGTGTAATAACCTATTTCGATCTCCATAATTGTATTGAAATCGAGCATTGAAAATTCATCCTCTAAATGAAGTTCATCTAGATCTTCCTCCATCAGATCCATATCCTCTAGTTATTCAGTAACCATATTGACCCAATCTACAACTTTTTCTTCTTCTTCAATATTTTCAATATGATACATTGAGGGCTTCTAATTTTAAATTTGTATCCTCCTAAATTTGAATGGAATCTCTAGGTGATAAGAGTCCAGAGATAGATAGCCTCCTAACTTGGTTGTGAACTCCCTTGATAGGCACATGCTGAAGTATGGCTCCAAATCTACCACAAAAACTTCTTAAATGATAGTTATCTGGGGTATGTTGTGTAATGCAATCGGGATATCTTTGATCACCTCCACTATTTTGATAGGAATGTCATCCAACTACAAGATGCCTGGGCTACTTATTGCATATTCCATACCCATTATTTCATAAATTACCTTTGGCATGATAGTTATCGTTGTTCTAGAGTCAATCAAACAGTTGTGCACAATCCAACCCTCCATTCTAAGAGATATTTAGAATGGGGAAGGTCTATTTTTTCCCATGGAAAAAATGGGTGGTGTTTGAGCTAGAACTGTCTGCGTAGGTTTTTTCCTCTTAATATTCATAAATTTCAATGATTCTTTCAACATGTCCACTTGTACAGGCAGTTGTAACACATCATAGAGGCTCACCTTGATGGGAATCCTCTTCAGTTCTTTGATAATATTGTATGACTCCCTTCCTTCACTAGTAGATTTGTACTTGCTTTGATACTACTATGTAGCTTCTACCCTTTGATGCTTGGTCAAGGACGGGTATTTGAGCCTCTCCTTCACCTACTATTTTATTTTTGTCTATGTTTGTGTAGTCAAATATTATGAAGTTGACATTTTTGCTTGCAATCTATCCTTCATTAGTGTAGGTAAAAGATCATTCAACAATACGAGCTCATCTGATTTAGGTAACGATACAAGAACTTTCACTTGATATTACCTCTTTTCATTTTGCATCTTCTGCTCAGTAGGTATCTTCAATGGCTCCATTTTAGTTGGATCTATAGTGATAGAATTTTTTCTAAATCTTGTGAGAACTGAAACTAGTTCAAAATATGGGACCATGAAGTTATGATCAACTTTCATGGTCATGTTGACTTGACCACCAGAATAGCTATCTGCTAGTATCTACACATAGTTTAAATGAACCATGGAGGTGTCTTCACCATGTGGGTCATTATAGGTAGAACACCAGAATGTTCTCTTTGATGGGCCAACTTACTCATTTGCAAGCACAATAGTACCCCTTTGCTTTGCTAGAAGAAGTTTCTTGTTCTTTGGTGATTTATGGTGGTTTAAATATCCTTGGCTAGAAATATCTTCTAGCCTACTTTCTTTTTATCATCATAATTTCATTACACATCTCTCTTATGGCCAAATTCATGGACTACAACTTATTCAACACCTTGTCTTGTGGATTGGGATTTGAGGGTGCTAGGGGAGCTGGTAATGGTAATGGAACAGGTGGATATGGTAGTGCCGATAATGGAACTATGGAATGGTTGGAGTAGGTATTTGAATAGAAACTATCACCATGGTTTAGGATGTAATTAGATTCCATGAAGAAATTAAATACATGGGTGATAAGGGAAATGGTTGAGAAGATGCATTAGCATACAAATACTATGGAATGTCAGGGAAAATAGGCATGGCCATTATTGGTGAAATATTATCGATATTAATCAGATCAAATTCAATATTTTGTACCATATAATATAGATCAGGAAATGTATTGAAATTGGATTATCAGATGGTCATACTAATGTCAGAGTTGAAATATCAAAGGTTGTAAAAGGTTACTTATTTTGGATTCATTCAGAGACCATCAGGAACCCTAGACAATTTTGGGTGAACCTAACATTGAAGTCCATGATTTCCTCGTACGGATACCTCTAAATGGTAGTAAACTAATGTAGAAGGAATAACAGATCCACTTGCTCATTGAACCCTTTTATTAGCAGTTTAGCCAACCAGTCTCAGGTGGTGATGGTGGTAGGTTGTAACAATCGATACCAGTAAATAAATTTTCCTCGGAGAGAGAGAACAAGCAATATTACCATTATATCCTCATATATGATACCATGAATTGTTACCAAAGAAACTATGTCTTGAACATGCTCATAGGTCATCTTCCTTGTACCATTGTAAGTTAGAAAATCCTTCATCACCACTTGTGGCATCGAGTTTTGAGCTTGTAAATTTAGAGGTCTAGAGTGGTTCCATGCTGGAAACTACCTTGGTGGCTATGGTGGTGGATTTTGAGCCATGTGGACTAGTGTGTGTGGTTGAGGAGGTGGAAAACTAGTGGTTGTGCTAGTAGGACTCGAAGGAATAGAAAACACACAAGCTAACTATGAAGATGTTACATTTGATGGGACAGTTGGAGTAACTAACCTAGGGTGTTCTCCTAACACTTGGGTGTCAAGTTCATAAAACTCAACGGGATATTCTAGATTTTTGGCCTTCGATATTGTGATCATGAAGAAATATTTTGCTCATTTCACATTCAGAGGCTTTTGGGTAGAGCTGAGTTGCCAGATTTTCTAATCATATAGTACAAAGGTGAACATCAAACCTCAATACTATTGAAAGTGGAACTTTTGAGAGTCCCATTGGGCATGCCAAAAACTGTTGGTCACAAATTTGCCTAGTACAAAATCTATGTTTTGTGCACCCTAGACCCGTGCAACATTGAAAGGCCAAAGAACAGATAAATATCCTTCTGGCCAATCTCTAGAGAGGTTTTGCTCCATTTCTAATCTACTTCAGTTTAAATCTTAGGATAATAGGAAAGAAATGGGGAAATATGGCTATAAGCTAGAAGTGTAGGATGGGGATAGAATAACAGTTAAAATTCAAATCAAGCGGCGATTAGAATACAATTGAAATGAAAGGACAAGAACTACTTATAGTTTTGCAAAGACAACCTCCAAAGAGCACCTCAGTATTCACTCCCTCACCAGTAGAGATTAAGTTCAGATGCAGAATTTAAATGCAACAAATAATGAGGATGAATGTATTCAAAAATAACATACAAAAAATCATCAAATGCAACACCATTCAAAGAACCAAAAGCTTAATGTCCTTCTATTGATGCAAAAAAAATAGTGTTTTTTTGCAAATTTTCTATACTCCTCATTTGTATGAAAAATTATTAGTATTTATAGAGGGTTGCACCTCTTTAATTTAATGCACATACAAAAAAAATGTTGGTAGATCAAAAACCAATGTGAATAATCTCCTCCTTGGTATTAGTGATGTTCTAGTCAAAATATTCTTCATGGAAACAATGATCCTTATTTTGTGGGAGAATTACATGGAAAAGTGGCAAGATTAAATGATGGAAATCAGCCTCAAGAATCAGTGCATTGGGATGTAGTGAAGTTGTCTAAATATTTGGAGCTTGGTCATTGAACCTGTGTTACCCTTATGCTTTGAACTCTACCTTCACTAAGAAATTCCACTAAGTATTAATTTTATCTTGAGAAGCAATAAGGTTGGTAGGTGATGCATTGGAAATGAATAAGAATGGCATCTAATCTTGCAAATTCAAAGCAAAAATTCTAGAAATGTGACTTGCATTGCTTCAAAAATTAAATCCCATCATTCATAAACCATTATCAAGAGAACAAAAAAAAATGGTGCCTTGGGAATTAACACCTCTGAGAATAAATGCAAGGGATTAATTTCAACCAAAAATAGGGTGAAAAGCATTTTCAAAGCATTAATGGGTGACAAAAGAAATATGCTCAATGTCTTGGTGATTTCACTCCAAAAGAAGATTACAATTTGAATTGCGGAATTTTTTTACTAATTTTACCCCTTCTAGGAGGCGACAAGGATTTTCACCCCCTTTGGGAGGTAATGTTGATTTTGACTATTGATAGGCATGTTACAATATTCTTTCACCCGAAGTTCATTTGAAAATCTTAATTTGCCCCCTAAAGAGGTGAAACTACATTGCACCTCTCAACAAGGATGTCTTTGACTTTGACCAAGCCATTCACTTTGCACCAAGCCCTATTTTTACTCTCACCCCATCATGGTGAAACCCTTTAACATATTAAAAGAGGGCCCTACTTCATCGCTTCAAACTTGCTTTAAAAATATTTAATATTGCCTTTCACCCCAAAGAGAGGCAACAATGAGTTTCACTGCTCACTTGGGCTGAAAGCATTTTGCTCTGTCCTTTTAAATTTTTCCTTTGTTTAAACTTAAAAATTTTACCCCTCTACTTTTGTTGGGGTGAAGTCACTTTTATTTATTACGTTCCACCTCCAAGAGGGGTAAAAGTGGTTTTTTCCCCTCAATTAGGGTGAAACTAATCTATTCCCCCTCTTCCTTTTGAACGTCCTTTTTTTCCTTCGATCTCTTCTAGGGTGAAATCACTTTTGGGGTGAAAACACCCAATTTCATATTCTTCCATATAAATTGATCGCTAATTCAAAACCAAGTGTGTCTTCATTGATTTTGCCTCATTTTAGGTGAAATTACCCTTTTGTTGTGTTTCACCTCTAAAAGGGGTAAAACTAATTTGCTCTTTCATTTTTCTTTTATTCTTCTGCTGACTCTTTTGTCCCTTAAAATTTTGTATAACACATTCCTCCATTAAATATTACTTCTATATTAGATTTTTATTTACATGAATATTATTTTGAAATAATAAAAAAATTACAGCGAACTAGAAATTATAAAAACTATGGAATCTTTCATCAATCATCCTTGAAAATTTTTACTATCAAAATTTAATGTGGTAAAGTGACAAAATTTCCAACAGACATAAAATGAATCAATGATGGGAAAGGGATTTTAACTTTCAACCTAAAGGTAAAGAGCATCTTGGCACTAAAAATTTGGTCACATTTTCCTGCATGTACCTTTGGAATAATACCCCCATCCCTACCCATTGAGGTAGGTAAGGACACAAACATATACCAAAAGGGTGTAAAAATGGTGATACCTATGGTTTGAACCTCTAACCACTTAGCTATAAATAAATTTAGGGACCATCATTATACTTCCTACTTTTTGGAAAAATCTTTTTTCCCTTTAGCATATGAAGGGACCATTGTAGAGTGTGCAATAAAAAAAGAGCATAGGTAATAGATATTGAAACCTTCTACTTAGGATACTTTAGAAATTATTGCACTATCCACTATGTTAGATCATATAATGGAGAAAGGATGGCAATAGGCTCTTAATATTTTATCCAATCAAAGGAGGCATGAGTCTAAAAATGAAAAATGCATGGGAAATGAAGCTTATGACTTCTTGATGAGGAGGATTTTAAAAGGAATTGGCTTTGATAGACTTCAAACACAATACTTCTCCTACGTTAATAAATATAATAACCACTATGTCAATGACCAATTTGGGTTATGACTCATTGGGATAGATATAAGAGAATATTTATAAAATATTTTAGGGTAACATACAACCATCCCTATGCAATGCATACCTTTGAATAGCTAAAATATTTGTTCCAAGATATTTTCAAACCTATGACATGTTGTATGTAAAGATAATTCTATTGGCCATTAATGTAGGAGCTCTAGACATGTCTAAAACACTTGATTACTCATAGTAAATGTTGCTCCTCTCTTATAAAAGGACCTTACAATTTGATATATAATTTATGACACCCAATTTTGAATTTTTGAATTCAACTTAAAAGAGAAGGATTCCATCCAAGGACAAGGAATAGAAGATTTTTTGTATTTACTCTTTTATGTCATCAATCGAGGTTCTTTTTTTGCATAGTTGAGTCATGTAGATCCAATTCTTGGTCTAATACCATATTGGAATTCATAATATTTTTAATATTTTTACAAATATTCCAAAAAATATATTTACCACAATCATATATAGAATAATAGGGAAGTAAAATAAAGAGAGCAAATAGATAAGATAGAAGAAATATATATATATATATATATAATAAGGGAGGTGTCCATAGGCACCCCCATGATAATATATCACTCAAGTATGAAATGGATCAATCATTAGGGGGTATTTATAGTGATACCTAATCTCTAAGTAAATACAAACCTTAAACATAAGCTAAATTTAAGGTTAAATTATAACATATTAAATGTATTAAACCTTTTAATTAAGGTTAACCATATAGGTAGTTTAACCAATATTTCTAAGGGTGAGTACATTAGAACCCTATAGGTTCAAATAAATGGTTCTCATAGGCTTATATAAACTATTCACATAAGCTTACATAAAGGATTCCCTTAGAATTATATAAATGATGCCTATAGTCTTTACGCATAAGATGCCCATAAACTTACATCAAGAGCACTTGTAGGCACTTCATCACTATTAGTCTTAGCCAATAAGGTTAAAAATTTTGATATTCGAATTAAAATAATGAATATTTATGCTAAAAACACTCAAACCTTTAAACTATTGCTAGAATAGTACTAATAACTAGATAGGAGCACTATATTTTAATAAAAAAAAAGGGATAAATGTGATTAATACAATATCAGAATATTATCAATACTTGCTTATGGTGTTACATCATAACATAGGTATTCTACATATAGCTAGAAATCTCTTTTTAAAAAGAATCCAATAATACTAGAATTAAGTCAATCAAATATCTCATTTGGGAGAAAATGCTTTTATAAAATGGTTCAATATTTTAGATTTTTGCATTCAAAAAAATTATCATAAAATTTGACCCTTTTGGATTAATTGTCAACAAAAAAGTTATATAAAAAAGAACTTTAGAGATACTTGTGAAAAAAACCTATGCAAGAATAGAATATAAAAAGGGATTTTAGAATAAGGACCCTAAAACTCTATATTAGGTATAGAAAGTACATGAAAATAACATATGGAATTCCAATATATGAGTCTTAGAGATTAAGGATGACTATGGATGGAAGAAAAAAATTAAGAGTATCCCTAAAATATGCCCTTTAACATGTAAAAATAATATTAAACCCACAAGAAATAAAATATTAAACCCTCCCATTTGTAGAAGATATATTTCACTCTATAAAGAACTTAATAATTTATAAAAATAACAAAAATATACTAACACAAGTTATTTATTCTTAATTGGTTTTATAGGATTGAAATTAGCCCCACCTTATTGCTCAAGACCATATAGTGGTACTATAAAAAAATTAGCAATTATGCATTAATCATTCAATTATATTTGAAATTGGATCTCCTTCTTAAAGAGTTGAGAACATGTCATTTGATAAAAATGTTAAGGTTCACCTATATAATTTAAACCTTGGTTTATGCTGTGAAACTCCTTGCTTCCAACCACTTGCCCCAAAATCTATGGGTCTCATAAAAATATTATTAATTGATAAAAATTCATAATTAATAGTAAATAAACAAAAATAAACTATAGGTACAATAAATAAAATAAAAAAGAGAGAATATATTCCCTCAAGTGGTCGGTTGCCCATAACATTGTAGAAGGCCTTTCCACTCCATATTTGATAGGAAAATTTTAAACCCTACCCCTAGTGGGGTGAAAGTAGATGAATGAGATATATTCAACCTCATAGGATGGACTTTGAATCAGATGCATACATGAATGTGAAGAAGCTATGAGAGTAGGGCAACAAGGTGGTGGAGATGATCAGATCGAGAGTGAAGGAGGTTACCATTGGTCTGAAGGATGCCAAGTCTAGTGGTGTTCCCTATGTTAGTTACCTAGATTCTTTGGGGGATCATGGTTCACCAAAAGGTAAGTTTGATCATGGGGTCCCTAACCAAGGCCACTAGAATATTCTTAAAAATTTTCATCTCAATAACTCGTATGTTGTTGTGGCATATAATGGTGTCAGTTCTCTTGGCTCCAAAGTGTTTTTTGACCTCTCCCTAGTAAATAATGAGATTTGCATTTTTAGACATATTATCCAGATCATAATGGATGAAGGAATTTGTAATCTTATGGGGAGATTTTAGGGTGGAATGTTAGACCTATATTCTATTAGAAGGTATATCTTGGAAAAATGAAAACCTTTAGGATCAATGGAAATTGTTGTAATTCCCAAAACTTTCTTTATAATCAAGCTAAATTGTGTGGAAGATTTGAATTTTATCTTAGAAAGAGGCCCATGGTTTTATGGATAAAGAGGTTTGTTCCTTCAAAAATGGGGGTCTGACATTAACCTGCATACTCAGAAGGCGAACTCGGTTCCTATTTGGATCCATCTCCCTAGCCTCCCATTCTATATATGGCATTATAATATTCTGATAGGTGTGGCAAAGATGGGGGGGGACCTTATTCAAATTTATTTGGATACTAGATCAAATTCCAAAATAGTTTTTTTAAGGATGTGTATCATGGTAGATCCGAATTCAAATCTTCCCACTTATGTTAAGATTACCTTATATCTAGGCTCTTCCATATAGCCCATTGTCTACAAAAAGAGACCCTTAGTTTACTTTGGGTGCAAAAAAGCTAGTCATAACCTAGAGTAGTGCCTATCAAGGAAGAATCAAGATGGTAAATAAAAGCATAAAAGAATATTAAAAAATAATAAATGGATTCAAAAGGAAATGGATATTCTCCTATTTTCTCAAAAGGAACTTGGCAAAGAGTCATCAAAGTCCAAGGATATTGGTGACCTACATCAGTTGGACAACCCTTTGTCCTTGAAGAAGCATTCCAACCTGTCAGATAGTTTGATATATATTGAGGAGAAATAAAAGGTGGTTAAAGCTTTGGTGAGCTATGAAGACCCTCTAGTTCCTGAGAATGAGGTAAGTCCATCAAATCTTCTAACTGATATTCTAGTTTTAGAAGATCTTAAAAATTCCTTTGGTTTTTTGGGGATGGATTCTATCCTAGAGGAGATTTTTATCCAAATGGTGGCCTAGGTGAATGATTCCATGATTGGTTCCTTGAATACCTACATGGAGAAAGGATCTCCAGGTTCTAAAACATGTAGTTAGATAAAGGGTCACATTGATGTGGGGGTTGAATTAAAAGTAGGTAAGCCCCCAAATAAAACTATGAGAAGAAGGGAAATGGAATTTTAAATTGCTAATGGATCCCAATCATTATTGAATATTGAATAAGGTAAGAACCTCAAAGATAAGCAGTTAAAACTTGAGTCCTTTTGTTAGAATTTCTAGGTAGCCACTAGGGGAAATAATTCCAACCCAAACCCCATATATGAAAGGCCTTTTATGGAATATCAGGGGCTTTAATGGGCTTTCTAAAAAAGGGTGGTTGCTTCGCTTAGAAAATAATATTTATTTGATATTATTTCCTCTAGGAAACTAAAATAGTTGACACGAATTTAGATGTTTTCAAAAATGTGATTTGGAAAGAAGCTCATTTTTTTGCAAGCCTAATGATTGGATCCTTTAGGGGTCTCTTGTACTTGTGGAATGCTAAGAAACTAGATGGCTCAGTTATTTCATCTTTTGATAGGGTTATCAACATTATTTTTTTAGCAAAGAAGGTAATATAAGATGGGTCATATCTAATGTTTATGCCCCTAAGTCTAGTCCTAGTAGATGTATGTTGTGGTACTCTTTGAGTTCTATAATAAAAATATTTATCTAGGAGGCTTGGATTTTAGCTAGGAATTTCAATTCTCCATTGTATCATTCTAATAAAAGAGGGAAAACTCTACAGTCTCGAAAGGTATGGAAGAATTTGCAAATTTTGTAATGAGCTTATGGATTTGGAGTTAAAGGGTTAAAAGTTTGCTTGTATTAATAGGAGAGTGGGGAACCGACTCATTTAAATTAGACTTGGTAGGGTGTTTATTTCCAAATAATGTCTTCCAAATTTTTGGGATGCTTCTCTTTGATCTCTTTCCAAAGTAGTTTTAGATCATAATCCTTTGTGGTTCATAGCTGCTCAAGATGAGGTACATTTTTCTAGACCTTTCAAGTTTGAAGTAATGTCGTGCTAGCATCTTGATTTGAAGGAGAAAATAAAAGAGTGGTGGTCAATTTGGTCCTAGGTAATAGTTTATCCCAAGTTACATCTAAGCTCAAATCCATTAAGCATAACCTCAAAGAATTGAACAAGAATGTATTTGGGCATATTACTCAAAAGAAGGAAGATATGAAAATCCAACTTAAAGCTATTGAGGCTACGATGGAGTCAAGGGACCTATCTCAAGAGACAAGATGCAAGGATAATTTGGTGTTGTCTAAGTTTCATAATACGTTAGCCAAATATGAGTTGATGTAGAGGAAACATTTGAGGGTGCTTTGGATCAAGGATGGTGATAAAAACAAGTTTTTCTATATCTCTAATCTAAATCCTAGAAGAGCTAATATAATCAGAGAAATCTCTAAATCTAACAGATCCAAACTGATTAAGATTTAAGATATCAATTTTGAAGTTATGGATTTCTTTGTATCTCTCCTTGAAATTAAATATGCTAGTGATTTGGAGGTTGAAATCAAGCTTCTCTATAGTATCCCTTACCTTAATACTAAAGAAATAAATCTAGCTCTTACTATTCCCTTCAAGGATGAGGAGTTTATGTCTATAGTATTTGCTATGGAAGGGCTAAAATCCCCAAGACCTGATGGGTTACCCCATTCATTATTTTAGAAGTAATAGGATATCATGGTAAAGGGTATTAAAGAGCACTAAGGGAAGTTCAAATATCAAAATTTATCCCCTATGGAGTGAATTCTACTTTCTTGACTCTTATACCTAAGTTTGTTGGAGCTAAATATTTTGGTGATTTTAGACTTATTAATTTTGTAATACCGTATATAAAATTTTGATTGTATTTGTTAATATATTAGACCATTTCCTTCTAGTCTTAATTTATTTGGCTCAAAGTGGTTTTGTAGTAGGAATATTAATTTTGGATGGGATTATAATGGTTTAAAAATTTATTCACTTAGTTGATAAAAGTGGAAGACTTGGATTATTCTTCAAACCAAATATGAATAAGGCTTACGATAAATTTTCTTGGGAGTTACCCCTAAATATGTTGGGAAAATTTGGGTTTAACCAAGGCTGGATCAATCTTGTTAAAGAATGCATTTCTTTTGTAAATTTCTCTATCATCATAAATAGGTCCCCTATAGGCTATTTCTTGAGTTGCAGAGGCATCCATCAAGGGGATCCTCTATCCCCATACGTCTTTATCTTGATGGTTGAAGCACTTGGAATGTCCATTAAGGAATAAGTGACTATGGAAGATATAAATTCAATGCTACCTTTTGATCTAATAACCCATGACCAATTTGTTGATGATACTCTCCTTTCCATGCTTGCTTCAATCCCCCAAGTCAAAGTGTTAAAAGAAATTTTGACTTCCTTTGAAAAAGTGGTTAGGTAGAAAATAAAATACCTTAAAAGTAAAATCCACTTTTTGAATGCTCCCCCCACTAGGCAAAGAAAAAATGCATCTTAGGATGTGAGGTTGTTGATCTCCTGTCTCTCTACCTTGAAATTCCCATGTTTAAAGGTAGAATTTGTGACTCTCTTTGGGAGCCAATGGTGGAAAGAATTCATAAGAAGCTTGCTAGGTGGAAATATTTAGATTCTTATAATATTAATTAGGCTAAGGAGGCTTGGACCTATATATTTTACAAATTGAATCTTTAGGTCATCAAATATAGGGATGAGAAGGATACCTTATTTTTGATTGGAGAGAACAATGGCTCTTTCTCCGTTAAGTTTGTCCATGCTTTGTTAAATGAAATATCCCAATCGTGGCTGCCTCATTTTAGACTTTGGTTTAGAGGTATTACCCCTAAGATTAATATTTTATTTTGGTTGGCCATTCAAAACAAGATCCTAACCTTAGAGAACCTACAAAAAAAGGTATGGTTTTTACAAATAGATGATATTTATGTGGTTCTAGTGATTAATTCACTAACCATTTGTTCATTCAATGCTCCTAATATTTTGATGTTTGGTGCTCCCTGTTGGTTGTCTTAGGGGTCATTTGGGTGGTCCCAAGCCTTTTATCTGATATTTGTGTTCAATGGTGTTCCCCCTTTTCTTCCCCTAGACTAAATATTTTTTAGAATTTCTATTTGCCTCACCTTTTTTTGTGCATCTGGAAGGAAATAAATGATAGATAATTCAATAATGTCAAGAGGGATATCACTTCTATTTGTACTAGAGTAATCTTAGGTACATTAGAGAATTTTTCCTCTTTGGATTTAGATGTTGGTAAGGGTGAGGAGGTAGAGCTCAAGCTGAAGATTGGTTTCCATCCTAGTCACCAAACTACAAGAGTGCTAGAGGTCAATGTAAGAGCTTAAATTATATGGGAACCATCCCCTCCAGGGTGGATCAAACTTAAATTTTATGGGGCATATAAAGTAACTCATGGGTGATATGGTATAGGTGGGGTGATTATGGATTATAGGAGTAGAATTATCTTAGTTTTCTTAAAGAATTTGGATATCTAGACCTATAATTTTATGGAGGCTAGAGCCCTATATCAAATCTTGATATTGGCTAAGAATATGGATTGCAAAAAATTTTCATTGAAGGATATTAAATCAACATCATTAATTTTATTAAGGGAGTCCATTCTTCCATTTGGAATATTGAAGATCTAATTTTTGAGTCTAGAATAATTATACAGTCTAGGGAGGATGTGCAAATCAAGCACATTTTTATAGAAGGAAATGGGCATGCGGATTTTATGGCTAACTTGGGTTTAAATCAAAATGGATTATCCATTTGGAGAAGAATTTTCCCAAGGCCTCCTAAACTTGGGTATTATAACTTAAGTGTTTTAGATGTTTTGCAGGATTGTATTAACTCTTATTTCCTTTGAGTTAGGTCTCATGACTCATTTTTGTGGGTTCCTTAGTTGGTTGGGTGCTTTGTTTGGGCTTATAGAAATCCAAATACCTACCATTTTTAATTGGTTTATAGTTGACTACAGTGTTTGATCTTTGGATAGTAGGAATAAATTTTTAATTCAATTATTTTCTTCTTGGTACCAAGTATTCAGGGCCCCATTCCTAGAATTGGCATAGGGATCAAGTGTCGATTGGTGTTGGTGTTAGAGTGATGGATTCATGAGTAATACTGGTTGTGTACCTAAAGTGCATATGTTTCACATGGAATATTTATTGGCATTTTCATGCTTTCACCCCAAGATTTAGTTTACATGATATTTTTAGCACTATGAGGTTTATCAATGTGGACATGGGTGTTAGGTTGGGGCTCTGGTACCCATTGATAGTTGAGATATTAGTAAAATATCATTTGTGGTAGTGAACGTTTGAGTTTGATAGATACACTAAAATCTTCTATCACTCTAGCATGTTGAAGTTGAAGTGGTGGATTTGGCATTGGAAATATGGTACTCATTATGGGTTTTGAACCCCCTAGATACTTTTGAATGATGTGGGAAATCAATTTAAATCATTATAGAGAGAAGTGTCATAATTACAGAAAATTTTTAATTATGAATAAGGATGGTTTCAAAAATCCTCTTAATATGATCTATTCTCATTGGCAAAGCATTTATAAAGTGAGGTGGCAATGTGTGATTTCCTTGATCACTAGTACTACCTTGACTAGGATCATGAGCCTAAATTTCCAATGGGTTGGAAAGGTTGTTTTTCAATTGATACTTGATTTTGATGTGCATGAGGTGATTTATTAGCTGAGTGGGAGGATACCTTTCAATTTTTTGAGATAAATTTTATTTCAGGTCTTCTAGTCTTCAAGGTCTTTATTTTCCAATTGTTTTGTTGAGCTTGATTTGTGTTTTACTCTTAGAAGGTTAGATAGTGATTTGGTTCCTCTTTGATTTTTCAAGTTTTTCTATGGTTGTTTTATAGGAATATGGAAGGATTTATTCTAGAATCGATTATTCTAACTATGGAGGAGGATGTTAGAGAAATTTTAGATAAGGAGGGATTCCTGAGTTGCATGTTCAAATTTCATGGTTTCAATAAGATGTTTTGCTACAAATGACCCACTCCTAGAAGCATGGGATGGTGAAAGTGGTAGGGCTTGAGTTTGAAATTAACATCCCTTTGGTTGCAAATATGATGGGATTGCCTATGGTTGAAACATGCCACAATAGAGAAAAATACTCCTTGGTGAGGGATTTGAGGAATTTTTTTGGGTGATGGTGAAATGCTACCTAAGGTCCAGAATGGTTATAAAATAAAAGCACTCAAGGACCCCTAGAATATATTGGTGGTGGTAATCATGGACTAATTTACATTGGATAGGTGCAAGGATATTCTATAAAGATACCATGTAATATTTTCAAATCATATTCATCATAATAGAGTGATGAATATTCCTTGTTTACTTCTATGACTAAGTCGATGGTTCAAGTTAAAGAAGTGAAAATCATTGACCCATTACACCAAGGGTTGTCATTGTTGATATTTGAACATATGGTGATAACCAAAGGAGGGATGGGGGTGGTGTATCCCAATCTAGTTATCTCTCAATTGATGAAGTTTAAGTATTCTTAGGATTTTATTTGCTCTAAAGCTAGTTTACATGTAGTGGAGGAGAATTTGCTCAATCCTATAGTTTCAAAAATAAAAGACTAAAGAAAGTTTTAAAGGGTCTATAGAAGCTATGTTTTCTTCAAAAGACTCAAGAATGGGGTGAAGGAGGAAAGGAGATCCAAGCACCTTTTGCCAATACAATCAAGTATGAAATAAACCCTTATTTTTATAAAGAATTTGGAATCAGAGGACCCTACTCCATCGAAGAAGAAATATAATCCAATTTTATGGTCTATGGTTCAGAGGGGCAAAGGAATATCCAATAATATAATGGACCCAAAAACACCAATTTCCTTTTATAATTTGCTTGTAAAGTATCGATTCTCTCTTATTTACACTTTGAATGTTACCATTGCATGTGCAGAGAAAATTAAGAATATCTTGTTGCTGAATGAGTTCACTCCAAGGATTGCATATATCAAGTTGAAGTATGGGGGAGAACTCTCTCTAGAGGCATGATGCCATTCCTCTCTAGGCCTTTGGTTTTTTTAGGTGGTTTCCTAGTTTTTCTCCCTAT
This sequence comes from Wollemia nobilis, assembly GCA_028583015.1. Lineage (NCBI taxonomy): Eukaryota > Viridiplantae > Streptophyta > Pinopsida > Araucariales > Araucariaceae > Wollemia > Wollemia nobilis. The sequence continues at coordinate 298,194 of JAQPPZ010001417.1, read as the reverse complement.
TGACTATGTTTGCTAGTCTGTTTGATGGTTTCTTAGTTTTTTTTGGGTGTTGGATTAGGTGTTTTCCCCTTAATCTTGATTTCTCTTATTGGAATGGCTATTGGTTTGCAGTAGATGGATTTTTGGTTTTTCAAGTGGTGGAATTTGTTTTGTCATATTGGTTTTTGTAATTTTGGCCTTAGGGATATTTAGTGCAATGTTCTTTTGTTGTAAATGTTCAAGGACCCTTTGAAAATCCCTTCTTGTAATTAATCAAAAAATGTAGATGAGCAAGATATCATATTAGATGTAGATAAATTTAAATTAGGGACCTCTTAAGAAGAACTAATAACACTTGGATGAATAGGCTATCATGATAAATGTAAAAGAAAATCATATGCAAAAAGTAATGCCTTTATAGTAGAATACTATAATTGTTAAAAATAAATCTAACCAAATGCATTCACCCAATGATATGATTCAAAAAAATCTATTTGAAAGACTTGATGCAAATTATAAGAAGTGTAGAAACTAAAAATTAACCCAATGAAATGATTCAATTTTTCCTTAAATGTCTAGGAAGCATACCAAAATTGCAAAATGCAATTTTTGAGCTCCCCAAATCTTAGTTTTGAGTGCTTTTCCTATCCTTGTCAAATGTATGGTCTTCCTAGATTGATTGTAAATTTGCACAGCTTTCTTAGGCAACATTGTTGATTGAAGTGACCTTCAATGGTCATATTTCTTGAATTCATAGTTGGTCTTGATCGACCATGAAATAATGATTTTTGAGGGTTTTATCTTTAAATCTTGCTCTTTGGTTAACATTGCATTTTTTCAAACCTTAACCCTAGTTTTAACCTAATCCTTTCACCTACCTTACCCTAGAAATCCCTATAAATAGGGGAATTGAGCTCCCTTTTTGAAAAAATAACAAGCAATAAATGAATTTGTGAACGATGAAAAGATCAATTTTGATAGAGATATCAATTGCTTCTTGACAAATCATGCTTGTTAGTCTCACAATGACACTGAGAGGGGGGTGAATCAGTGTAGCTCTTTTAAACTTAAATCTTCAACTCTTAAAGCCAAAACAATGAAAACTTAAAACCAAATAAAGCAAATATAACAAGAGAACATCACACAACACAAGATGTACCGAGGTTCACCGATTTGGCTACTCCTCAAAATGACTGTTTGGACTCCCATCCAAATCCAGCCTTTGCAAAGCACCAACTTTACAATCAATTTACCAGCACCCACTGGAAGGAGCACCAACCCCCGATTTATCTGCACCAATAGAAGGAGCACCAACCCAGGCGATTTACCAGCACCAACTGGAAGGAGCACCAACCCCTGATGCCAAGCACCAACTTGGACTTCAATTTTGAAACTAGAAGATTGACATAAAAATGCCTTCACTTTTACAAGACCCTGACTGGTCTATTGCTTACCCAACGTCTACCACAATTCACAAAACACACACCCTTATCGCACTTCACAAAATAAAATCCCCTCTTAAAATTCTCCAAGCAACACTCCTTTTATAACTATCCTTTCTCTTTGTAACTCCAATTGTAACTCCTTCTTTCATATTCTCATACGCCACTTGTCAATTGTAACACCTTCTTTCATATTCTCATATGCCACTTGTCAATTGTAACTCCTTCTTTATGTAACTCCTTTTGTATATATTGAGAAGGCATTTCGTCAAACACGTCACATGCAAATAATTGACACCATATTCTCCTACCATGACTGTTCGTTTTCTCGGTCATGACTGTTCGTTTTCTCCTTCGATGACTGTTCGTTTTCTCCTTCATGACTGTTCGTTTTCTCCTTCGATGACTGTTCATTTTCTCCTTCGATGACTGTTCATTTTCTCCTTCCATTTTCTCTTATGCGTTTCATTTCTCCTTTGTGTCATTTTCTCCTTCGATGACTGTTCATTTTCTCCTTCATGACTGTTCATTTTCTTTTCCCTTATGCATGCATGTGTTTTGGTTTCTAAAAAGGCTTTTTGTTTCTATTTTGAGGCCCTTCGTTTCCTTTTCTCCACATGGGCATGCATCCGCTTCTTTCCATGTGTAATGACCATCTTAAATGATTTCAAATCATTAAATATTCCTTATGGGTCCACGTCACTATGCAGTCTTCAGTTTCACCATCCTGGTGTTCATCACTAATATCCGATGCACTGTCAACTACTCTGTTCCTTTGGAAAAAATGCAACATGTCGCGATATCGTGACACTTTTGTTTCTCTCCTGCCTGCCCTTTTTGAGTCGCAAAAATGTGACATGTCGTGATATCGTGACACTTTTGTTTCTCTGCATTCCTGGCCTTTTTGAGTCATGAAAATGCGACATGTCGCGATATCGTGACACTTTTGTTTCTCTGCCTGCCCTTTTTGAGTCACAAAAATGCGACATGTCGTGATATCGCGACACTTTTGTTTCTCTGCTCCCTCCCTTTTGAGTCGTAAAATGCGACATGTCGCGATATCGTGACACTTTTTCCTTCTTGCTCTTTCTCTTTGCTTTGGACCGTGAAAATACATGTCGCGATATCGCGACACTTTTTCTCCTTGCTCTTTCTCTTTGCTTTGGCCCATAAAAATACAACATGTCGCGATATCGTGACACTTTTTCTCCTTGCTCTTTCTCTTTGCTTTGGCCACGAAAATACATGTCGCGATATCGCGACACTTTTTCTCCTTGCTCTTTCTCTTTGCTTTGGCCCATGAAAATACAACATGTCGCGATATCGTGACACTTTTTCTTTCTTCTATTCTGGCCTCGAAAATGCAACATGTCACGATATCACGACACTTTTTCTCCTTGCTTTTTCTCTTCTCTTTTGGCCTAAAATGCAACATGTCGCGATATCGTGACACTTTTTCTCTTTGCTCTTTCGGCCATGAAAATGCAACATGTCACGATATCGTGACACTTTTTCTCCTTGCATTTTCTCTTTGCTTTGGACCATGAAAATGCAACATGTCGCGATATCGCGACACTTTTTTTCTTTGCGGTGTTTTGCTTTTTCTTTGATCTTTAGCATATGGGCCACTTCGGTCTTCTTGGAAAATATGCAAAAATGTGGGTAAACATCCTCATAAGCATTTAACATCACTGTACATACTTTGAGTAACCTCTGAACTCCTATCCACTGCATCAACCGATCTATCTGACTGTGTTGACAACAATGACAATATTGTCGCTACACCTTGCTCAACAATCTCCCCCTTTGGAATTGTTGGCAACACACGTGCAATTTCCTGTAACTCTTCTCCCCCTTTGACAACAATATCAAAGGGCTGCTGCAAACTCCCCCGAGTCCATGCACAACATTCTCAGGCAAAAATTATTACACTTAGCAAAAATCACAAACATGAGCAAAAAGATAAACAAATACACAAATGCTCCCCCCGAGAATGTGGTCCCGATAGCTAGTCAATTCTTGGGAAGCGTGACCACTCCCAATTTATTGTGAAGGTACTCAAAGACTTCCTTGGGCAATGGTTTTGTGAAGATATCCGCTACTTGCTCTGTTGTTGGAACAAAATCCAACTTAACCTCACCTTCCGCAACTTTCTCCTTCAAAAAGTGATACCGGATAGCAATATGTTTTGTGCGAGAATGCATAACCGGATTCTTTGAGATGTTAATGGCACTGGTGTTATCACACTTAACTAAAATTGGCTCACTGAAGTTAATACCAAGATCTTTCAGGGTTTGTTTCATCCATAATACCTGCGTACAACACGTTGTCGCTGCAATATATTCTGCCTCTACTATGGATAAGGAGACTGACTCTTGTTTCTTACTGTGCCACGCGACCAACCTGTCTCCAAGATAGAATGCACCTCCACTGGTACTCTTTCTGTCATCTACACATCCTGCCCAATCTGCATCTGAATACGCAATAAGGGTGAAGTCCTTACCTTTCGGATACCATAACCCATACTCCATAGTACCCTTGAGGTACCGAAGAATCCTCTTCACTGCTGTCACATGAGTCTCCTTGGGACTAGCCTAAAATCGTGCTACCATGCATACTTCCTACAAAATATCTGGTCTGGTAGCCGTCAAGTACAGTAAGCTCCCAATCATAGATCTGTACATGGTTTGATCAACATGTGGAGATTTGTCATCCTTGCTCAACTTGCAACCTGTCGTCATGGGAGTGCTAACTGGCTTACAATCCTCCATTGTGAACTTTTTTAATATCTCTTTCACATATTTAATTTGAGAAATAAATATGCCCTTCTCATTTTGATTAACTTGCAACCCGAGGAAATACGAAAGTTCACCAATCATTGACATTTCAAATTCTTTCTGCATCTTATTTGCTAAATCTTTACATGACTCATCTTTGCTGCTGCCAAATATGATATCATCTACGTATACAACAAGAACAATAAGATGGCCATTTTCTATTTTGACATACAAATTACTATCCACCATACCTTTCTTGAACCCTTGTTGAGTAAGATAGTTGTCTAGCCTTGCATACCATGCTCGAGGTGCCTGTTTTAAGCCATATAATGCTTTCTTCAACTTGCAAACCAAGTTGGGATCATCACCAAGTTGGAAACCATCTGGCTGCTCAATATAAACCTCTTCTTCAAGTTTCCCATTCAAAAATGCTGATTTCACATCCATTTGATAAACTTTGAAATTCTTGTAAACTCGCTAAAGCTAAAAACATTCTAATTGCCTCTAGTCTAGCCACAGGTGCAAAGGTTTCCTCAAAGTCAATACCTTCAACTTGTGCATAGCCTTTACATACCAATCTTGCTTTATTCTTGACTACCTGTCCATCTTCATTCAATTTGTTTGAAAGACCCATTTAGTACCGATTATATTTTTATTTGTGGTCTTGGTACTAACTCCCAAGTTTTGTTTTTCTCGATCTGATCTAATTCTTCATTTATTGCCTTCATCCAACTTTCATCTTTGCTTGCGTAAAATTTTGGGTTCAATGTTGGATAATAGAGAGTAGTTACTTACTACTCTTCTTCTTGTCTGAACACCAACTGGGTCTCCTTGAATATTTGTACTCAATTTGTATTGATGTAACTTCCTGCTCATGTAGCCACTTTGAATGCAATAATAAAATGTGAGCTTTCTGATTTTGCACGCGAATTAAATATTTTCACCAAAGCATCATAATAGATCTAACAATCTTCACATCAATGTGTAGTACAAATACACACTGCTTTTATCGAAACACATATATGCAGCTAGGGCAACATTCTTTCACTAAACCAAATTATCAGAACTGTTATAATCCATAACTTTGAACAATGGCAGTAAGAACCATCAAAAGTACAACACTGACATATAGCAATACTACAAATGGTGACAACTCTCAATTTAATCACCACCCTTCATGGTACCTCCACAAACAACTACATGAACTGAAACACACTTTGACAACTATACGACAACTCCCCTTGACTACTTGCCTTTCATCCTCAGATAACCAAACAAATACATAGGAGCATTAAAATAAAACTTTAAGATTGCTCCCCCTGAGGATGTGCTACCTGGAGTTGCTTAGTGCAATAGAGGAGTAGTCTCCTTCAGTCCAAGGAGACACGATTTCCTTTCTTCTTTCTTTCTCCACTCGGTTTGATTACGTTTTGGGCTCTTGTTTTGACTTTTCTTTTTAGTAGCTTGTGCATGTTTTTTGAGAAATTTTCTATTTTGTCTCATTCCATTTGGTTGAAATTTTCTTCCCTGAAATTGATTTGATGCAAATGTACTTCGACAATTTCTTGCAATGTGCCCAAAATTATGATAGTTATAACATTCTACTGCATAATCCATCAAAGGTGAAAAAACATTTCTACTGGGTGGTTGTCTCTTGTGCATCCTTGATGGATGATTATTTTCCTTTCTTTGATGCACATGATTTCTTCCCTGTCTGTGTTGCATTCTTTGTGTCTGATGAAATCTACTGTCTTGCCTTAGATTAGATACAAAAGTTCTTGGACAAAACCTTGCTATGTGCCCATGACCATTACATTTAAAACATTGCACATGGTGTTCAATCGAAAAAATAGATGTATTTCTACCAAGCATAACTCTTTGATCTATTATTCAATCCACAATAAATTGCCTTGTGACCATAATGGTTGCATCTAAAACAATAGCCATTAAAAGCATTATTATGAATAAAGTGAGAGTGATAGAACCTCTTTTGTTGTGGTTGCTTTGTTGTAGATCTCCTTTGAGATTTTCTTCCTTTTGAAGATTCAACTTCAAGCTTTTCTTGCTTTGATCCTTCAGCAATGGACTTCTTCTTCTCTGCAGATTTAGAAGATGAAGGTTGTTCAACTTCACATCCAAGACCAAGCTTACCCATGGAGCTTCTTTGTTGCCTTATCATTTTATCTAGCAACTCTGTGCTCTTCTCAAATTTGAGATTTGTATTGGCCTCTTCTAGTTGTTTCCTCAATAAAACAATCTCCTCTTCTTGTTTGCAGCAAACAATCTCTTTTTCATTGATCTGTGACCTCGAGAGTTTCTTCAATCCTTTTGGACTCTTCTACTTGCAGCTTTAGATCACTAATAACTTTGTTAGATTCCTCTTCACGTTTGCTACATACATCGCCTTTATCATCCAGGTGTGACTTCAAGGCTTCTTCTATTTTCTTGGCTTTATGAATTTGTAAGAAGAGATCTTCAATATTATCCCCATATTCTTCCAACTTCTTGGACAGTATTTTGTTCTTTTTCCTTTCTATATCCAACTCTTCAAGTGCAGCGATCAACTCACCTTCTAGATCTACTTCAACCTCAAGGTTTTCATCACATACTTCAGAATTCACTCCTATCTTTTCTAGTTCAATTTTCTCTTCCACAGGAACTGAAACTGACCGAGATGCCTTATTTGAGGAGGATCTATTCTTCTTACCCATTGCATACTAATCCAAGATCAACCCTAGCTGATTTAGCCTGACAAGGGAAACTGGCTCTGATACCAATTGTTAGTCTCACAATGACACTGAGAGGGGGGTGAATCAGTGTAGCTCTTTTAAACTTAAATCTTCAACTCTTAAAGCCGAAACAATGAAAACTTAAAACCAAATAAAGCAAGTATAACAAGAGAACATCACACAACATAAGATGTACCGAGGTTCACCGATTTGGCTACTCCTCAAAATGACTGTTTGGACTCCCATCCAAATCCAGCCTTTGCAAAGCACCAACTTTACAATCAATTTACCAACACCCACTGGAAGGAGCACCAACCCCTATTTACACCCCCACTAGAAAAAGGAGCACCAACCCCTGATTTACCAGCACCAACTGGAAGGAGCACCAACCCCTGATGCCAAGCACCAACTTGGACTTCAATTTTGAAACTAGAAGATTGACATAAAAATGCCTTCACTTTTACAAGACCTTGACTGGTCTATTGCTTACCCAACATCTACCACAATTCACAAAACACACACCCTTATCGCACTTCACAAAATAAAATCCCCAATTAAAATTCTCCAAGCAACACTCCTTTTATAACTATCCTTTCTCTTTGTAACTCCAATTGTAACTCCTTTCATATTCTCATACGCCACTTGTCAATTGTAACACCTTCTTTCATATTCTCATATGCCACTTGTCAATTGTAACTCCTTTATGTAACTCCTTTTGTATATATTGAGAAGGCATTTCGTCAAACACGTCACATGCAAATAATTGACACCATATTCTCCTACCATGACTGTTCATTTTCTCGGTCATGACTGTTCATTTTCTCCTTCGATGACTGTTCGTTTTCTCCTTCATGACTGTTCGTTTTCTCCTTCGATGACTGTTCATTTTCTCTTTGATGACTGTTCATTTTCTCCTTCATGACTGTTCATTTTCTCCTTCATGACTATCATTTTCTCTTATGTTTTTCTCTTATTCATTTCTTATGATGATTCATTTTCTCCTTCATGATGTTCGTTTTCTTTTCCCTTATGCATGCATGTGTTTTGGTTTCAAAAAGCTTTTCGTTTCTATTTTGAGGCCCTTCGTTTCCTTTTCTCCACATGGGCATGCGTCCGCTTCTTTCCATGTGTAATGACCATCTTAAATGATTTCAAATCATTAAATATTCCTTATGGGTCCACGTCACTATGCAGTCTTCAATTTCACCATCCTGGTGTTCATCACTAATATCCGATGCACTGTCAACTACTCTGTTCCTTTGGCAAAAATGCAACATGTCACGATATCGTGACACTTTTGTTTCTCTGCCTGCCTCTTTTTGAGTCATGAAAATGTGACATGTCGCGATATCGTGACACTTTTGTTTCTCTGCCTGCCTGCCCTTTTTGAGTCATGAAAATGCGACATGTCGCGATATCATGACACTTTTGTTTCTCTGCCTGCCTGCCCTTTTTGAGTCATGAAAATGCGACATGTCGCGATATCGTGACACTTTTTCCTTCTTGCTCTTTCTCTTTGCTTTGGACCACGAAAATGCAACATGTCGCGATATCGTGACACTTTTTTCTCCTTGCTCTTTCTCTTTGCTTTGGCCCTGAAAATACAACATGTCGCGATATCACGACACTTTTTCTCCTTGCTCTTTCTCTTTGCTTTGGCCCATGAAAATACATGTCGCGATATCGCGACACTTTTTCTCCTTGCTCTTTCTCTTTGCTTTGGCCCATGAAAATACAACATGTCGCGATATCATGACACTTTTTCTCCTTGCTCTTTCTCTTTGCTTTGGCCATGAAAATGAAACATGTCGCGATATCGCGACACTTTTTCTCCTTGCTCTTTCGGCCGCAAAAATGCAACAGGTCGCGATATCGCGACACTTTTTCTCTTTGCTCTTTCTGGCCACAAAAATGCAACATGTCGCGATATCGCGACACTTTTTCTCCTTGCATTTTCTCTTCTGCTTTGGACCATGAAAATGCAACATGTCGCGATATCGCGACACTTTTTTTCTTTGCGGTGTTTTGCTTTTTCTTTGATCTTTAGCATATGGGCCACTTCGGTCTTCTTGGAAAATATGCAAAAAGGTGGGTAAACATCCTCATAAGCATTTAACATCACTGTACATACTCTGAGTAACCTCTGAACTCCTGTCCACTGCATCAACCGATCTATCTGACTGTGTTGACAACAATGACAATATTGTCGCTGCACCTTGCTCAACAATGCTCACTTGCCATTTGCTTATTAATTTCTCAAGTCCACTTCACTATATTAGAAGGCTTTGAGAGGGATAGCCAGACTCATCTTAGTGGATCATTCCCCTATCGGTTGTTGCCTCACTTTACCTTTTTCTTTATCTTTCGAATTTATTTTATAATTTATTATCTTAGCTTATTTTGTTTAGTCTTCTAGCTTTAGTTTTATTTGTTAAAATTCTGTAGATTTTTGTAGATTATCCTTAGAGTTCTCACTTAGCTTCCTCATGTCTCAGTTTCTAATTTTATCTTAAATTCATGTTCCCCTCTTAGAGGGAACAAATTTGGTAGAATTATTTTCCCAATATTTTATGTCCATTTCACCCTCCCTATAGTCAATGTGACTTTGCAGCCTCCACATAAGGATCATGAAATCGATCTTGACTTAGGGACGAGTTTTTCTATTTTTTTTTCTCCCTCTATTTTTTTCTATGTTTTCTTCCTTACAATGTAAATTTTTATTCCTTACTTATAGACCATAAAATTGGCATACTACCTTCATTTCCTTACTATAAACCCTTCCTTTTTGTTATTTGTTTTCACATCTTTCTTTATTTTATGTTCATCCCTTACTAGGCATGAATTCAATTTTTCTATCAAAGGTCAATCATTTTTATGTTTAATTTTAGTCATCTAAAGGACTAAGGGGGCTTGAATACCTCACCTACAAGCCTAGCCTCAACAACAGACTAAGCAGACTCCCAAATATTAATGTCAAATTTTAAGTTTCCCATTTTTTAGTTGTTTTCTTAAATTGATAGTCACTATTTCTAGGGCATGAAATTGGATTCACAGTTGCTACTTCTAGGGCACAAAATTAGTGTAGGAATTGGAATCTATAGGGTGCAAGAATAAATATGACCATTAGAATAGGCAAGTGTTTTTTTTTTTTTTTAATTTACATGGTGGAATCGGTAGCCACCATGAATCCGAGCAGGCTATCCAGCTTTTTATGGCCACCATAGTATTCTGCGTTGTCCGCCCCAAAAGCCGCCACACAGATCTTCGTGCAGTCCACCCCTATAACCACCATGCCACAATCATTTTAAACCTTTTACGCTGCTGAAAGCACCAGGAAAGGGACAAGCATTCAGTCTGATGAGGCCCGAGATTTGAACCTTGGACCTTCACCCCCATTATGGGGTTTGGATGAACCAATTGGTCTACACCTCGGAATTGAATAGGTAAGTGTTATGGATAGATATTTTAGGTATCTATTTAAACTCTATTTTTTATTTTTTTGTGTTTCTATTTTCTTTGTTTTCTATTAGCATATCAAAAGAGAACAAAAGGCTTAAAAGAAACCATATTTTCATTTCATTTATTTAGGCACTAAATATTAAATAAATTAGCAAGTTTGATTCATTTTATTTCTTCTCCTTTCTATTTAGGCATTTGAAATCAAAATTGCATGTAGTTATGCATTAGGCTAGTTTTTTTGTACATATTCTTTGCCTCTTTTGCTTAAAGATAATAATTAATTTTTGTATTATAGGATTAATTATCATCTTGTAGACACCTAAAATACATCATGTGTAGGGGACTACTCATATGGGACATGCTAATAGACCATATGAATGATCTTGGATAGCTCCAAGGCAAAAGCAGTGGTTCTAACCACTCAATTTGGGCATTTTGGCCTATCTAGCCTTAGCCGCTTGTGTCACCCATGAATAGGATTCTTAGCCACTTGTGTCACCCGTGAATAGCATTTTGGCCACATTTAAGACCCATGGCTAGCCCTGTAACAAAATCGGGTGACCAGAGCCGAGTAAAACCAATTGCAATGGCCATTTGCAATGGTTTCAAAAGTGGTTCAAGCTTGGAAGCATCCAAAAGCTTCCTCCCAACTGCCAAATCTTGTTCTTGGCTTCTCCATGAAGCTAGAGCAAGGATTTTGGGAGTCTACTTAAGACCCCAATTTCATAGAGCAACCCATCTGGAGAATTTTTCAATCATATACAATGGAGCCCTATCGGATTGGAGAGCAATTTCATATCCCCTTGAGGAGTAACAAAGTGTTGTCCAATTGACCAATGACAATTGTGCATGCAACAATGGAGATCTCAAGAGCTTGAGGAGCAAGCTTGAAAATTGACATACTTCCATTGCCAATTCCACTGAATTCAACCACCAATATGTTCCAAAACACCAAGGTGATCCTTGATCATAAATTCCTTGGAGAATTTGAGAGTTTTTGGCCCTGGTTTCAAGAGAAAGGATGCTTTTATCTTAGTTGTGGCTATCAGCCATGGTTAACAATGTTGACTATGCCTCAAACCTACGGCTAGGGTTTGATGGTCTCTTTCCTCCATTTTAGAAGTAGATTTCCCCTTTTAGTTATGCAAATAGCTCAGTCTAGCATAGATTAACATCTTTAGCAAACATTTGGCTGATTAATTCTAGGATTTAGAGGTAGATTTGCTTCCATTTTTCTTGCATTTATCAATTTAGCATAGTCTTGTTATTTCATGCAATTAAAGTTTTGTAATGGTTAATTAGGCTTCCTAATTGCTAGATCTATGTTTCTTTATATGCTTTATTACAATTTCCTCATTTCTTGCATAGATTGATAGTTTTACATGCTTTCTTGATCTTATGTCATTCATTATGCAATATTTCTCTAAAGGCCTCATCAAGAGAGGCTACACTTACTTTTAATATTTCTTGTTGTTTCTTGAATGCAGGATTAACAGGGTCATGCCATTCAACACAACAAATGCCTCTAATAATGGAGAAGAAGGTCATTGACACCTTGTAGCAGTTCATGTCATTCTAAAAGGCCTACGAATTACACCTACCCTTGTGAGGGATTTCTCATGATTGTAACATTGTATCACATTGAGTATCCCTAAGAGGGATGGATTTGTAATCTTGAATTGATGGAAATTTAATAAAAGAGACCCTTCTTTATGGTTTATTTCAATTTTATCAATTCTTGTATGCTTTATGTGATTTATCATTGTTACTAGATTAGGTGTATGCTTTTTAGGATCGTACATCATCCAATTAAATAATAATTTTAAGATAGCTCTTATCTTTTGCATATTTGTCCTCTTATATTTTAAAGTATTTTTTATTAGTTATTATAGTTTTGAAACCAAACTTAGGTGATTGTTCAACTCACACATCAAAATAGGAGTGAGTCTTAAAAATGCTTTTGGTGAACCTCTTTAAAACCCAAATCCACACCAAGCTAATGTGAGGATAATCCCATGGGGATTTTAGCCCCTATGGATCCACTAGGATTTTCATGAGATCTCCTTAGATTTTGATGAACTTGATGTGAAAACCTCATTATAGGCCATTTGAAACCCTTCATTTAAGTTCATTTTTAAACTTAAATAAGACCACTTAATTTTTTTTTGCATATATTAGATTATTAATTAAATATTTAATAATTCATACCTTTCTTAGTTAAGAGTAGATAATTTTTTAACCATATTTCCTTTAACCATGGCACCTAATCTTCAAATCAAGAGAAGGATATTGGACCCAAGTGAGAATCCCTTGTGGAATGATGATGATCAAATTGATAGGAAAAATCCTAATATTAAGGATGATGATACATCAACCAATGATAATTATGATCCTATAGAAGGACCTCATGGCAAAATAATTTTAAATCTCAAGACCATGTTATGAACATTTTATGTAAAATAAGCAAATCATGTTTGAATTTTTATAAAAGGATATCCACTTCAAATAAGTTGGACCATACAACCATCAACAAGTTTCTCATACTAGTTCTATACCCCTTAATGATGCTCATTATAATCCTTTATTTTAGCACTCTTCTCAAAATAATAATGTCAACCCATTTCATAATTCGACTTACACTATAACAACCATAACCAATGTTGGAAGAATATCTCAACCACCTCCAACTAATAATTTTCTTCCTAGTCATAATAAATTTTATTCAAATCCCTCTAACAATAATTGTTCTTCTACTAATTTGAATATCAATCATTGTTCTTATCTTCCACCAAATACTCATTATATTCATCCATAAGGTACTACTCAACATCATAACCCTTATAAAAATAGTGTAAATATTTCAAACATGAACCAAGTCCCATTTTAACAACCTATGATGAACCACCCACCTTTGGATAATTTTGGAGCTAATATAGCTACCACAAAACCATTGACATTGCACAATAGTAATCTAGAGATTCAAGATGTGACCTCTTTAGTGAAAAACTAGCTCAAATAATAGATATAATTCAAGCACCTAGTTTCACCTATTTTTATAGAGAGATGTGCAATAAACCATTCATAAAACTAGGCATTGGATAGCCTCTTTAGTCACATGCTACTTTACACATATTTATTTCATCCTTATCAATGTCTATGGAGCTACAACTCAGTCAGGTAGATTAGAATTTTAAAGTGGGATTGAAGCCTTTATGAGAATTAAAGACCAAGAAACCTAATTTGCGATCATAGAATATTTTAATACCATAACCAAGTTGGATGAAAAATTTATAGGAATTAGAAAATCAACCCAAAGCATGAGATATTTCTCAAATTTTATTAAAAATAATATTCTATGGGAGGTTGATTTTGAAGAATACAACTATACATGGAACAACAATAAGAGAGGCTTGAACCTAATAGTAGAAAAATTAGACAAATTCATAATCTCATGCCATTGGCTAGATGAAGATATTTGTGCTAAAATCAATACTTTAACAAGGATTGGTTCATATAACTGGCCAAGAAGAGTTAAAATGATGGTAAGTGAATTAAAATATATATCATATTTTAAATATGAGAAGATTTGGTAAGACCATCCTCAATTTGTTGATATGATAGCACAAACATGGAATTATTTAGGAAACAATGGGTTGTATGCACTTCCAAAACAAATTAAATCAATATTATCTAAATTAAAATAATGGAACAAAAACACTTTTGGAAATATTTTTGAAGAGAAAGAAGAATTAAAAGATAAATTTTTAAAATTCCATAAAATTTGATCATAATAATTCAAGCTCAAAGGAAAGGGAGTTGCTTAGTGAATATCATAATATTTTGAGTAAGGAAGAGAAATTTTGGAGATTAAAATCAAGACAAACTTGGTTAAAAGGAGATAAAAATATAAAGCTTTTTCATATGATGGCTATAGTAGAGATCAACATCCATAATTAGTAGAATTAAATCAGGAGAAGAGGTTTGGATAGAAGACTAGAGTGAAATTATAAAAGAGACAAGGTTTTTTATTAGAATATTCTAGGATAGAGGAGTATGAAGTTATTAATGATAAAGTTCCACAAGAAGTACGTTTAGTTATAACAAATGAAGACAATAGAAAACTGATGGAGCCTATTACTTTGGAAGAAGTTCATTTAACTATTTTATCTTTTAATAAGGATTAATCCCCAAGCCTATATGAGATATTTGAAACATTTTACAAACATAATTGGGATATAGTGAAGGATTCTTTATTGGTCGTAATGGAATAGTCTAGGGTAAAACAATACATGCCTTATAAAATAAATGCAACATATGTTACTTTGATTCCAAAAAATAAGGATGCTAAATTGTTTGATTCATTTAGACCTATAAGCTTATGTGATATGGAATATAAGATAATATCCAAAGTGATGGTAAATGTATTAAGACCACTAGACATAACTATTTCAAAAGAGTGATGTGGATTTGTAAAAGGGATACAAATTCTTGACAAGATCATAGTAGCTTATGAAGTAATGCATTCAACAACTTCAAGAAAAGTGAGAGCAATGATCTTAAAACTTGATATGAATAAAACCTTTAATAGAGTTAAATGGATTTTTTTTTTTAGTATTAGAAAAGTTTAGATTTGCAAAGAAAAGGGTCTTAATGATTGCATGTGTCTCTACAATATCATATTCAATTATGGTCAATAAACTGGTAAAAAAATCATTTAAATCCAAGAGGGGTATTAGACAAGGAGATCCTCTATCACCATATCTATTTATTATTATGACAGAGTTATTGGAAAGGAACTTGAAGAAGACATACAAATATGGGCTAATTTGTGGACTTAAGTCTAGTAATAACATCAACAACATCATCCATCAATAGTTTGTAAATGATACAATCATTTTTGGAAGGGTAAGGATAAACAAGGTTAGAGTTTCAAATAACATATTAAAATAATATGAAAGAGCATCAAGATAGAAATTTAATAGGAAAAAATCTAAAATCTACTCCCTAAACACTCTAGATAGAATCAAAGTAGGGACATCCAAGTTACTTTAAATGGAAGAGGTAAATTTACTAGCAACATATCTAGAGATACCCTTATTTAAAGGAAGAATGAGGATAGAATTGTGGAATATAGTTATAAGTAAATTTGAAAATAAACTACCAACACATAAAGATAGTAGTTATCATTAGCAAGAAAAGTGCAACTAATTAAATTAGTCTTACAGGTCATTTCAACACATTATGTATCCTTGCATATTATGCCAAAATTTGTAGAAAAGTTTAATCTATATTATGGGATTATTTTTTTGGTCAATAGTAAATGATAAAAGAAAATATTCCCTAGTGAAATGGAGCAAGGTGTATGATAATAAAACTAGTGAAAGTCTCAATTTAAGATTTCTTACATATGCAAACATAACTATAAGAGAAAAGTAATTTGAATATCAAAGTGTCAAAGAAAATGCATAAGAATTCTTCTAAGTACATTGAGTACAATGACCCAAGCTTAATATTTATTGTATTCTCACTATCAAATGGTTTTGCACTATGGGATGATTTAAAATTATCAAGTTATTTAATGATTAAAAGTCTAATATGGGTGGTTAGAACTAGATGAAAATTATCTATTAGGATGAATACTTGATGCGATAGAAAACCACTCAATCTAGATTCAATTTTAAAACCATGGATGAAAAATTTCAACATAAATATAGTGATATGGTTTCAAACATTATATACAAATGTCAGGAAGAAAGATAGAAATGGAAAGAAGATTTTTTTCATAATTATATTGGATATTGTTACCAGGAGGCAGTTGAGTAGAAAGATAACAACAATTATTATTCCAAGGGGATCCAAGGATAAGCTAATTTTGAGTTGAATAGCTTAGGGGAATTCAAAGCAAGAAGTAGATATAATGTAAAGTATCAACAAAATGGTAATACCATAAAAATATGGAAAGATATTTAGGATAGCTCAAGCATCCTAAAATTCAAAAAAATATATGGCTAGTAGGTCATAGAAAATTTGTATCCTCATATAAGCTAATAAGAAGATTTTCATGGTCCCTCACAATGTGTTCTATGTAAAAATGAGGAGAGTATAAACCATCTCTTGGGACATTTCTCAATAGTATGGAAACTATGGAAATGGATTCTTAATATGTTTGGTAAATGCATGGTGATGAATGGTGTAATTAAATAATGGTTAAAGCAATGGTAGAACACTTTTAAAAGTGAGGCTTTATAGACAATTTGGGATATATCAAAAGATATAATACTTTGGACTGTATGGCTAGAAAGGAATAAAATAATATTTAAAGGAAAGGAAAGTAGTTTAGAGGTAATGAAAAGGAATATATGTTTAGACTTGGAGGAGTCTAATACAACCCTATCAACTCACCCAATTCCTAATCTAAAAGTAGAGAGCCTTGATAGATGGACTCAAGTCATCAAATGGAATTATGATGTTGGGTATAAGATAATTAAAAATAAGACAAATAATATAAAGTAGGAACCACTAGATATGGAGTTGGTCAAATTGAATTTTTATAGAGCATCTAAAGGAAATCTAGGACCAACAGGAGGAGGAGGAATATTTAGAAATAATAGAGATATTTTATCTCATTATGCTTTCAATAGTGTATTTA
This sequence comes from Wollemia nobilis, assembly GCA_028583015.1. Classification (NCBI taxonomy): domain Eukaryota; kingdom Viridiplantae; phylum Streptophyta; class Pinopsida; order Araucariales; family Araucariaceae; genus Wollemia; species Wollemia nobilis. The sequence goes on along the minus strand of JAQPPZ010001417.1, from coordinate 281,159 downwards.
AGATAAATAATGAAGCTAAATCTTGGGAATATTTAGAAGGGTTAAAAATATGAAATCAAATGAAATGGGATAGAGTATGGATGGAAGGTGATTCAATAATAGTAATAAATATAATTTTAAGAAAAGCAAAGGCTCCTTGGAACATACAAGAGATAATTGTGGAAATTCAAGATCTTGCCAAAGAGTTTGAAGAAATTAGTGTAACACCTTAAAATTGACTCATATTAATTCACCCATTTGACACATTTGCATGAAAAACACAAAAAAAATAAAAATTGTATTTTGCATTTATTACCTTAAAATTTACACCTTTTTGACAAGATCGTACTATGATTAGCAATATCGTAGTACAAAATCCGAGATCGTAGAATGATTTTAGGCAATACGATCGACGTACGATATCATCGATTGTAATACGATCTTGCTCTAAAATAGAAAATTTTAAAATAAGAAAAATATAAAGTTAGTTAAATGGATTTTTGCCTTCGCCTGTGTAATTGTGCAGGATTTACGATATCAGGTCCATTTGGTTTGACCCAGCTTGGAATAATTTACAACAATCTAACCTCCTCCCTATTCTGGAAACTCTCCCCTACCTATTTATCAGACCATCCCCTCTGCAATTCTCCTGGCTCCATCACACTTTAGAAAACTTAATCCAATTTCACATCTAGCTCTAGTTATTTCAATTTTTTCTTATAGGATCAAAAACTATCATCATAGATAGAATGTTGTAGTATTGTGATCGTAGTATGAACTTGCATGTTTATAGTACGATATTACTCAGAAGGCTATGATATTTCCTACAATTTTCTTGGGGGCAACCCCTAGCCCTTGTTCACAATTTCTTTGCATTTTATCATTAAATTTGTATGTCATTTAGCATATTTATCACATAGGAGATTCAACTTAATCATTTGCATCCCTGGAGTTCACCCAATTGCATGTAATTGCATCCTTTAAGTAATTCAAATTCATTCATTTGTCAAATTCCTATCACCATTACTATCCATAGCATATAGTAGATATAGAACATACTTGTTAAACATAATTGTAAGTATAGAATTATAGATCAATCTTATTTCTATCCTTCACCCTTGCATTTGTTGTCTTCTATCAAAATTGGATCATTCTGTCTTTGTTCGGGTTACGATCTTGTAGAATCGTAATACAATCTTGCAGTATCATTATAGGATATCACCCATTTCCATACGATTTGGACTGCATACAAAAAGCAAAAAATTCATCAAACATCCAGATTAAGGTAAGGTTTTTAATCACTTTAATCATTGTGTTATCTTCTTGCATAATATTTTCTATCATCTATTGCTTGCATTTAAATTAAAAAGTGCATATAGATTAAGTTAGCTGCATATTGGCCAAACTTAGGCTTGTATGATATTGGATTAAAAATAACACATCTAAATAAATTCCTAATCCTAGGCACAGAAAATACCACAAAACGTTTCTTGGTGAACCCAAAACCAATTCGTTGAAAAATCACCATATATAAAGTACAACTTAGTACTTCTCTTCGAGGTGTAAACCATCTATTCTACCATTCCACTCTAAGGTATGGATCTATATGTCTTGAGGAAAGGAGTGCAAGAATTTTTGGCCTACATTATTTGGTGAACCCAACGTGAAACATAGGCATTTCTCCTGATATTCTAAACAGTTACAAAAATAAAACAAAAAAACAAACAAAAACATTAGTTAAAACACATAACTTTGCATCTCATAGATGGTAGATTACAAAAATAGAAGAGTTGTGCTTATAGATGTTAAGTTATTATTAGAAAGACAAGAAATTACTCAAATACTTGAACCTGATGACATTTTCTCCTTACAACAGTGGAACAAACTTTGGAAAATATTAGACATCATAAAATATCACGAGCCTGAACTTAAGAAAATCATAAGATTTGACTTGTCTAGAATCCTAGATCCCGATAGTGCACCTTTCTATTTTGACCTTCAAAGAGCATGTGATAGGTGTCTTGCAGATAAGAGAGCTCTCATTTCCCCGAGATTTTATTCCTTTGAATATTATTTGGAAGATGCAATAACGGTACATAAATTTTTATCACGTGTTGAAAATTGAGAGGTTTTCTTGGATGATAAGAGAATATTTAATAGAGTTCCTAGAGCTGTGATTTACCGAGAATATTGTCATGAATTATACTTTTATAGGTCAAATTGTGAAGTTGATTACATTACTATAGTCCACTTCATTAAATTCTTAAAATGTAACTTTAAGTTTGAATAAGAACATTACATGACACCATATCAACTAACCTATTAATGATATATAACATTTTTCAAGAAAATTAAGGCATAATATTATACAGGTGTGTTTGCTTTGTTGTAGCAACTTAAAAACCAAGAAAATCACAAAAAAAAATCAAAAAACAAAAAAATAAAAAGTCAATCATAGTATTTATTTAGTTAGGTATATATAACATATATACCCAGAACTTTAGCACATATATATAAGATATCTATCTACAAAAATAATTATTCTAAAACAAGATGCCCAAATTAAGAAGTGGTAAACAAGTAGATAACGATAATATGGGAGAACAAGAACAATATGATTTTGAAGATAGAGCACTTATTGAAGAAGATGTACCTTCAGAAGATGAAGGTGATAATGAGGAAGACAAAATAAAAGATCCTAATGAACCTACTTTAGATGAAAAGGGAAATGTAAAATTTGAATCTCTTTCAAATTTTATTCAATTCATAAAATATCACATAGGGGGATTTAGTCAAGTGGTAAAAATGGATAATTTAGGAGAAGGTGATATGAAATCAGCTTTGGCAGCTGCATTTCGGATACATACAAATCCATTATATTATATACCTTCAACAAACCAAGATGATAATCAAGTAGGGCCATCTACTCAAAACATGATAACTTTGAATCAGAATATTTCAAAACCAAAAACACAGTCATCTAATATGGTTGTTAGAAACACTAAAGTAAACTTTAAACAACAAAAGCAACCATTTGCTTCTATATTTTCTCAAGATCTTAATCAACAAATATCAAATCAACAACAAAAGGCTAAACAAGTACAAAATACCAACTATCAACAAAAAACTCAACAAAACATAGTCCCCACAAACACTTTACACAATAGTGTTTCAGTTCAAAATATTCACACAAAAACACCCACTTATTATCAAATACATAATAGTATGGTACATCCAAATCAATTTTATGGACAACAATAATAAGGGCTTGAAGCTATGGTCAAACAATTAGCTTCTTGCCTAGACCAAATGGATCCCTGCCATCCCTCATATATTTATTGAGATATGTGTAGTCAACCTTTGGATCCTATAGTTGTAGCACAACCTTATCCTAAGAATTTTTCCATGCCTATTCTCTCGATATATAAAGGAAAATAGAGCATCTTCGTATGTTTAGAACAACATGTCATAATGTCTCACATGATGATTTGTTGTTGCTAAATATGTACCCTAAAAGTTTGGGAGGTATGGCCCTAGAGTGGTATTATCAATTACCCAAAAACTCTTTAAGGCATTTTGAGCAAACAACAGAGATGTTTGTTCATAAGTTTAGTGCCTATATAGAAAGGTGTTGAGCAAGGTGTTGCAAGAAGTTTGTCATTGTTGTCAACACAGGCAGTTAGATCCAATGATGCAATGGATAGACAGTTCAGGAGCCATTCAGATGCAGAGAACAGAAATTCAAAGGATAGTCAGATTATGTAAAGTGCAATTCCAGGAAAACAAGAGTGACCCAGTTTCAAAAATTCGAAGAAAAAGACAAGTTAGAAAACTGTCGCGATATCGCGACATGTTTTCTGTCGCGATTTCGCGACAAGTCGGAGGAGAGAGAAAGCACAGCCAAAAATGTCACGATTTCACGACGAAAGTGAGGAGAGAGAAAGCGTAGCTGGAAATGTCATGATTTCACGACGAAAGTGAGGAGAGAGAAAGCACAGTCAAATGTCACGATTTCGCGACGAAAATGAGGAGAGAGAAGGCGCAAGGCAAACTGTCACGATTTCGTGACATGCTGGAGGCCAAGAAGCTAAGTCGAGAAACTGTAGCGATTTCGCTACATGTTGAAATTTTGTCGAAGCAAGGAGAAAGCGTTAAGTTGAAAAGTTGTAGCGATTTCGCTACATGTTGAATTTTCGCTGGCCAAAGCAGGGAGAAAGTGTTAAGTGAAAAGTTGTAGCGATTTCGCTACGAATCAAAAGTGCACAAAGCAAAGGTGTAGCGATTTCCTACGTGTCAAAATGCTAAACAAAGGTGTAGCGATTTCACTACGAGTTGAAAAAGCACAACACAAAGGTGTAGCGATTTCGCTACGAGTTGAAAAAGCATAACACGAAGGTGTAGCGATTTCGCTACCAGTCAAAAGTAGAACTCAAAGATGTAACGATTATGCTACAAGTCGAAAGCACAAGGCACAAAGTTGTAGCGATTTCGAAGCAAAAATGTACGGGTAGATCAAAGTGAGGATGAGACAAAGTTGAAGCGATTTAGAAAGAAGCCGAAAGCGTCACGATTTCAGACAAAGATGAGGATGACGTCAGCAAAATTGAAAGTGTCACGATTTCATGATAGGCTGCAAGAAAAGCCTCTGGAAGCCGAAAGCGTCACGATTTCATGACAAAGCTGAGGATGACGTCAGCAAAATTGAAAGTGTCATGATTTCTGAAGTAAGGAAGAAAGAATGAGGATGACGTCAGAAAAGTTTGAAGTGTCACGATTTCATGACAAGAACGGTGGCAAAGCTATCAAAGGCCAAAATGGTCACGATTTCGTGACAACAAGGACAAGAAGGCGTACGGCTACAAAAGGTGTCGCGATATCGTGACATGTTATTATTTCATGGCAATAAGCTACAGGAAGGTGACAAAGGTGGCAGAGAGGTTTGAGGCCGACAAAGTTAAATCTGGGTCGATGAATTTTAGGGTTTTGCTGTCGACAATTTCTAGGGTTTTGTAGCCGACATTCTTAGGGTTACAGTCGATGGATTTTAGGGTTTGGCAGCCGACATTTCTAGGGTTTCTCAACCGACGTTCTTTAGGGTTTGTTCCTAAGATTTCTTCTATATAAGGAGGGCTTCTTCGAGTTTGAAAGATGTAGCATGAAGATTGAGTGCGAATGCGAGCAGAGTGATTACGCAAGTGAAATTCGTGTCGAGCAGAGTGCGAAGTCATAGTTAGAGTTGAAGCGAAGTGTGCATATCGTGATTGTGTAAATTAAGAGCGCATTGTGCACAGGTGGAGTTATGAGTGCGAAGTGATAGCGGCCAGACAACAGAAGTGGACGATCATCCGATTGCTGCAGAGAGTGCGAAGAAGTTCACAGAAGTGTCGGACAGTGCGAAGCATGTTGTGCAGAAGTAGCAGACTGTAGAGAAACAACAGACTGTAAGAAATAACATGAGAATTTTATTCTATAATTTTCTTAATCATTTTTAACTTCCAAGTTGCAGCTTGGCATAAGGGGTTGGTGCCTCTTTCCAGTAGGTGCTGGTAAATTAGGAGTTGGTGCTCCATTCTGTTTGAAACAGATAAAGCAAAGGGGTTGGTGCTCCTTCCAGTTGGTGCTGGTAAAAGATTTTGTAAAGTTGTAGCTTTGCATTGACTGGATTTGGATGGTAGTCCAAGCAGTCATTTTGAGGAGTAGCCACATTGGTGAACCTCGTTAATTTGTTGTGTTGTGTGTCATGCTTTCTTGCTGCATTTGATATTTCGTTTATCAGTTTTAAATAGTTGCTGGATTTAAAACTATATATATTAGAAATTTTAAAGATCACACTGATTCACCCCCCTCTCAGTGTCACTGTGATTACAACAATTGGTATCAGAGCTAGGTACCTGAATAGGCTCAATCAGCTAGGGTGATCCCAGTAGTGACATTATGGCAGGTGGTGAAGGTTTCTCCTCAAACAAGGCACCACTGTTTGACGAAACAAATTATGCTTTCTGGAAGATCAGAATGCAAACATATCTCCGAGCTTTGGGATTTGACATCTGGAATGCAGTAGTCAATGGTTACACAGCTCCTGCTACTGCTCCAACCGACAGCACCGGTAAAAAGGAGTTTGAAAATGATTCTAAAGCTAAAAATGCCATCATGTGTGGATTAGTGGACAGTGAGTTGGTCAAAATCATAAACTGTGTTTCAGCAAAAGATGTGTGGGACAAACTAGAGAATATTCATGAGGGAGATGACAAGATCAAGGAAGCTAAGCTGCAAACTCATCGAGCTCAATTCGAATCACTAAAAATGACCAACGATGAGAACATAGAAGCCTTCATGCAAAGGGTAAATGGAATCACTAATTCAATGAGAGGTCTCGACGAAGAGTTGGATGATGCTACTATTGTGAAAAAGGTTTTAAGGTCGCTTCCTCACAGGTTTGATTCTAAAGTCTCTGCCATAGAAGAAGCTAAAGACTTAAATCATTTCAGTATGGATGAGATGCATGGTTCCTTGACGGCTTATGAAATGAGAATAGGAAAGTCTAATCCTACAGACAGAGAAGCAGCATTTAAAGCCCAAAAAGGTAAAGACACAAAACAAGAGTCTGAAGAAGAAGAAATTTTAGATGAAATGGAAGCAAATTTTGTCAGAAAGTTGAGAAAGGGCAAAGGAAAGTACAAAGGAAAACTACCTTTTAAATGTTTCAACTGTGGGGGAATTGGACACTTTGCAACCAAATGTCCTCTCAATGAGAAGGACAAAGGTGAGGAAACTTCACATCAAGAAAAGGGTGAATGGAGAAAGAAATCTAACTTCAGAAAAGGCAATTTCAAAAAGAAAAGCTTTATATCCAGGAATGCATATTCCTCAGAAGACAGCTCTAGTGAGGATTCTGAAGAAGGAACAGGCGAAGCTCTATTCATGGCATTTGAAGTCAAAAATTTTGAAAAGGCAGAAATCTCAGAGAAGGAAGAAGGTATGAACTCTATACTGACTGTTGAAAAAACTGAGGCTGAAGTTGATCTAGAAGGTGAACTAGTTTCTGCTCTTATAGAATGGAAATCTGAGAAGAGAAAAAATAAAAAACTGTCAAGGAAGCTTGAGGATGCAAATGACATTATAACAAGTTTAAAAATACAGACAAAAGAGTACAAGAAAATGTCCGAAGATCTTGAAGTTCAGGTGACCATGAAGATAGATTGCTGCTGTAAACTGGAAGAAGAAAATGTTGGTCTTCGAATACAGATACAAGAGCTGGATCAAAAAATTAGCTGCTATTACAAACGTGAAGAAAGTTCGATGAAGCTGGACAAAATTTTAAGCGATCAAAGACCCGCAGGTATCAAATTTGGTCTGGGCTTTGTTGAAGGAGAATCATCAGCCAGAAATGTTGAAAGGAGTGAAGACAAGAAACAGGCTATTGAAAGAACAACTAATCAGGCAAAAGAAAGAAATGATGCCAGGCCTGAAAAGAGGACTGACAATGATGGTTTTACCAAGGTCACACATCAAAAGAAAAGAAAATCTATGACTCCTGCAACAAACTGGCAAAGACCATCTTTCAGGTTCAATCATTACTTTTATGGTTTCTGTTTCAAATGTAATGCTTATGGACATAAAATTGCTGACTGCAAGTATAATGTAGGACCAAGAAGTTTCACTAGTAGAAATGCTTTTGCTCCTTTAATAAGTTATGCAGTAGAATGCTTCAATTGTCACAACTTTGGGCATATTGCTAGAAACTGTCATAGTACCTCTGTTTCAAATCAAATTCAGAAAAGAAGAGTTCAACCATATAGGGCAAAACAAAGTAGAAATCATTCTGAAAGATATGTGCAAGAGTCTGAAAAGGGGAAATCCAAGCTAGAATCCAATACCACGGTCAAAACAGAATGGAAACAGAAAGAACAACTCAGAGAAGAAAAGGAATCTCTAATAGTACAGACAGCTTTCAAGGCTCAAAATAAATGTGTTCCATGGATTCTTGATAGTGGTTGCTCAAGTCATATGACAGGTGATAAACAGAAGTTTGAAAAACTACAGAAATATGAGGGTGGCTCTGTAAAGTTCGAAAACAATGATGGAGCCAAGATAATCGGAAAAGGATCTGTCAAAATTAGTGATGGGAAAATTAAGTCAGAAGAAGTTCTGTTTGTGGATGGTCTGAAACACAATCTGTTAAGTGTGAGTCAAATCTGTGATAAAGGACATGAAGTAGTCTTCAAGAAGCAGGGTTGTGAAGTCAGAAAAATAAACAACGGGAAATTAATAGCAACCGGCTCAAGGACGTCTGGCAACCTGTACACACTCTCAGAATCTTCGAAGGTATGTGCTTCATTGGACAAGAAGAAGAGAATTGGGCTGTGGCACAAGAGGCTTGGACACATAAGTTTCGACAACTTAGTGAAAATCAGCTCAAAACAAGCAGTGAGAGATATTCCAACCATTAGAAAACCTTCAAATATTGTCTGTGCCTCATGTCAGAAGGGAAAGCAAACCAGAGTTTCATTCAAAACAAAAGAGTACCACACTAGCAAGCCTCTGGAACTTATACATACAGACTTATGTGGACCCATGAGAACACAAAGCATAAATGGAGACAAATATTTTATGTTATGTATCGATGATTATTCCAGAATGACCTGGATATTTTTCTTAAAAGACAAAACAGAAGCTTTTCAAATGTTCAAATCCTTCAAACATCTAGTTGAGAATGAAACAGGAAAAAGGATTAAATGTTTACGATCAGATAGAGGAGGAGAATTCATTTCAAATGAATTTTTAGAATACTGTGAAAATCATGGCATCAGGAGACAATATTCAGCAGCTAGAACTCCCCAGCAGAATGGTGTAGTAGAAAGAAAGAACAGAACTGTTCAGGAAATGGCACGCACTATGCTGGCAAAAAATAAAATAGCAGACAGATTCTGGAAAGAAGCAGTTCACACAGCAGTATACCTCCAAAACAGATATATGTTAAGGACTCATGAAAGCAAAACTCCTTATGAGTTGTGGTTTGGTAGAAAAGCAACAACAAAACATCTCAAAGTATTTGGCTGTAAGTGTTATATCAGAAATACTGATGACAATCTCGAGAAATTTGAAGATAGAGCAGATGAAGGTGTCTTTGTTGGATATTCTCCAAAAAGTAAAGCTTACAAATGCTACAACAAGAGACTCAAGAAAATTGTGGATAGTGCAGATGTTAAATTTGATGAAGGTAGAACACGGTTAACTGACTTTGAGGAAAACTACCCAATCTATGAAGATGTTTTTGAAGGAGATGAGGTAAATGAAGAAGGAAACAAACCTACAATTGATTCAGTTGACTTAATCGATGACTCAGAAGCACAAGAAAATAAGAAATTTAAAACTGGCAGCTAGCAAAAAAATCATCCAACAGATCAAATAATTGGAGATCCCACAGCCGGTGTTCAAACAAGAAGGAAAGTAATAAGTAATTACTCTCTTTTATCAAGCATTGAGCCCAAAAACATAGATGAAGCCAGCAAAGATGATAGCTGGATGAAAGCAATAAATGAAGAGTTAGATCAGATTGAAAAGAACAGAACTTGGGAACTGGTACCTAGACCTGCAAATAAGAATGTAATCGGCACCAAATGGATATTTCGAAACAAATTAAATGAAGACGGTCAGGTCATTAGAAACAAAGCAAGACTGGTTTGCAAAGGCTATGCACAGGTCGAAGGCATTGATTTTGAAGAGACTTTCACACCAAGTGGCCAGACTAGAAGCTATTAGAATGTTTTTGGCACTAGCAGTTCACAAGAACTTCAGAGTTTATCAGATGGATGTAAAATCTGCCTTCCTAAATGGGAAACTTGAAGAAGAGGTCTATATTGAACAACCAGATGGCTTTCAAATTAGTGAAGATCCTAACCTTGTCTGCAAATTAAAGAAAGCACTGTATGGATTAAAACAAGCACCACGGGCATGGTATGCAAGGCTAGATAATTATCTCTCTCAACAGGGATTCAAGAAAGGTTTAGTGGACAGTAATCTGTATGTAAAAATAGAAGGTGGGCATCTCATTGTTCTAGTTGTCTATGTAGATGATATCATATTTGGAAGCAACAAAGATGAATCTTGTAAAGACTTAGCAAATAAGATGCAGAATGAATTTGAAATGTCTATGATTGGTGAACTGTCTTACTTTCTTGGGCTACAAGTTAATCAAAATGAGAAAGGCATATTCATTTCCCAAATCAAATATGTGAAAGAAATGCTAAAAAGGTTCACTATGGAGGACTGTAAGCCAGTCAACACTCCCATGACAACAGGCTGCAAATTGAGTAAAGAAGACAAATCTCCACCTGTAGACCAAACCATGTACAGATCTATGATTGGAAGTCTACTATATTTAACAGCCACTAGACCTGATATTCTGCAGGCAGTTTGCATGGTAGCTAGATTTCAGGCCAGTCCCAAAGAGACTCATGTGACAGCAGTTAAAAGGATTTTTCGGTATCTCAAGGGCACCATGGAGTATGGGTTGTGGTACCCAAAAGGCAAAGACTTCACTCTTATATCATATTCAGATGCAGATTGGGCTGGATGTGTTGATGACAGAAAGAGTACCAATGGAGGAGCATTCTATTTGGGGGACAGATTGGTTGCATGGCACAAGTAAGAAGCAAGAGTCGGTTTCTTTATCTACAAGTTGAGGCGGAATATATTGCAGCAGCAACATGTTGCACACAAGTCTTGTGGATGAAACAAACTTTGAAAGATCTAGGTATTAATTTCAGTGAACCAATATCAGTAAAGTGTGATAACACCAAGTGCAATTAACATCTCTAAGAATCCAAGTAATGCACTCACGGACAAAGCACATTGCTATAAGGTATCATTTCTTGAAGGAGAAAGTTGCGTAAGGAGAAGTTAAATTGGACTATGTCCCAACTACGGAACAAGTAGCAGATATTTTTACAAAACCTTTGCCCAAGGAAGTATTTGAGTACCTTCGAAGCAAATTAGGAGTAGTCACACTTCCTAAGAAGTGACTAGCTACAGGGATCACTTTCTCATGGGGAGCATTTGAGTATTTGACTATTCTTTTGCTCATGATCATAATTTGTGCCAGATGCAACAAATTGTGCCTGAGAAGTGTGAGGATGGACTCAGGGGGAGTCTGCAGCAGCCCTTTGGTATTATTGACAAAGGGGGAGAAGAGTTACAGGAATGTATACAGGTGTTGCCAACAATTCCAAAGGGGGAGATTGTTGAGCAAGGTGTTGCAAGAAGTTTGTCATTGTTGTCAACACAGGCAGTTAGATCCAATGATGCAGTGGATAGACAGTTCAGAAGCCATTCAGATGCAGAGAACATAAATTCAAAGGATAGTCAGATTATGTAAAGTGCAATTCCAGGAAAACAAGAGTGACCCAGTTTCAAAAATTCGAAGAAAAAGACAAGTTAGAAAACTGTCACGATATCGCGACATGTTTTCTGTCACGATTTCACGACAAGTCGGAGGAGAGAGAAAGCACAGCCGAAAATGTCATGATTTCACGACGAAAGTGAGGAGAGAGAAAGCACAGCCGAAAATGTCATGATTTCACGACGAAAGTGAGGAGAGAGAAAGCATAGCCGAAAATGTCATGATTTCATGACAAAAATGAGGAGAGAGAAGGCGCAAGGCAAACTGTCACGATTTCGCGACATGCTGGAGGCCAAGAAGCTAAGTCGAGAAACTGTAGCGATTTCGCTACATGTTGAAATTCCGAAGCAAGGAGAAAGCGTTAAGTGAAAAGTTGTAGCGATTTCGCTACATGTTGAATTTTCGCTGGCCGAAGCAGGGAGAAAGTGTTAAGTGAAAAGTTGTAGCGATTTCGCTACGAGTCAAAAGTGCACAAAGCAAAGGTGTAGCGATTTCACTACTAGTCAAAATACAAATCAAAGGTGTAGCGATTTCGCTACAAGTTGAAAAAGCATAACACAAAGGTGTAGCGATTTCTAAGTTGAAAAGTTCATAGACAAAGGTGTAGCGATTTAGCTAAAAAGACTCAAAGATGTAGCGATTATGCTACAAGTCAAAAGCACAAGGCACAAAGTTGTAGCGATTTCGCTACTACATGAAGCAAGAAATGTACGAAAGTCGAAAGTGTCACGATTTTCATGACAAAGATGAGGATGACATCAGCAAAATTGAAAGTGTCACGATTTCATGACAGGTGCAAGAAAAGCCTCTGGAAGCCGAAAGTGTCACGATTTCATGACAAAGATGAGGATGACGTCAACAAAATTGAAAGTGTCACGATTTCATGACAGGCAAGAAAAGCCTCTGGAAGCCGAAAGCGTCACGATTTCGTGACAAGAATGAGGATGAAAAAAGTTGAAGTGTCACGATTTCATGACAAGAACGATGGCAAAGCTATCAAAGGCCAAAATGGTCACGATTTCGCGACAGCAAGGACAAGAAGGCGTACGGCTACAAAAGGTGTCACGATTTCGTGACATGTTATTATTTCATGACAATAAGCTACAGGGAGGTGACAAAGGTGGTAGAGAGGTTTGAGGCCGACAAAGTTAAATCTGGGCCGACGGATTTTAGGGTTTTGCTGTCGATAATTTCTAGGGTTTTGCAGTCGACATTCTTAGGGTTACAATCGATGGATTTTAGGGTTTGGCAGCCGACATTTCTAGGGTTTCTTAGTCGACGTTCTTTAGGGTTTGTTCCTAATATTTCTTCTATATAAGGAGGGTTTCTTCGAGTTTGAAATATGGCAGCGTGAAGATTGAGTGCGAATGCGAGCAGAGTGATTGCGCAAGTGAAATTCATGTCGAGCAGAGTGCGAAGTTTAGAGTTGAAGCGAAGTGTGCATATCGTGATTGTGTGAATTAAGAGCACGATGTGCAGAGGTGGAGTTATGAGTGCGAAGTGATAGCGGGCAGACAATAAGTGGACGATCATCCGATTGCTGTAGAGAGTGCGAAGAAGTTCACAGAAGTGTCGGACAGTGCGAAGCATGTTGTGCAGAAGTAGCAGACTACAGAGAAACAACAGATTGTAAGAAATAACATGAGAATTTTATTCTATAATTTTCTTAATCATTTTTAACTTCCAAGTTGCAGCTTGGCATAAGGGGTTGGTGCCTCTTTCCAGTAGGTGCTGGTAAATTAGGAGTTGGTGCTCCATTCTGTTTGAAACAGATAAAGCAAAGGGGTTGGTGCTCCTTCCAGCTTGGTGCTGGTAAAAGATTTTGTAAAGTTGTAGCTTTGCATTGACTGGATTTGGATGGTAGTCCAAGCAGTCATTTTGAGGAGTAGCCACATTGGTGAACCTCGTTAATTTGTTGTGTTGTGTGTCATGCTTTCTTGCTGCATTTGATATTTCGTTTATCAGTTTTAAATAGTTGCTGGATTTAAAACTATATATATTAGAAACTTTAAAGATCACACTGATTCATCCCCCTCTCGGTGTCACTGTGATTACAACAAAAGGCATGTGACCATTAAAGATTTATGCAACTTAAAACAAGGAAAAGATGAAAAATTTGCTGAATTATTGGCTAATTAGAGACAACTTCTAGGAAAATTATACTTTGTATTACCCCATCATGAAATGTTAGATATTTCCATAGGCATTTTACAAGAACAATTATCCTATGAACTTTCTACTACTACAGTAACCACCTTCGATCAAGCCATTGATTTAGCTATAAGGGTAGAATATGCCCTCATTAGAAGAGGTTAATTTAAGAAGAAATATGAAGATAAAACTTCTAAGAATCAATACAAAAACAAACAAGTAGTAGGTGATGGAGTTACTGACAGTAGAAAAAATTCAAATGTTAATCTTACAAAAGCAATAAAGAAGTTTGTATTGAAGGTTCCTGATAAACCACCAAGGGAATTTACAAGATTAAACCAACCTTTACATATGGTTTTACCTCAACTATTATAACAAGGTTTGATATAGTTGCTCGAAATAAGACAACCTGATACAACTATAGCTAGATTTAGGGCCGATTTACATTGTAAATTTCATAGGACTTATGGTAATTCAACCAACTCATGTAAACAATTAAAAGATTTGATACAATATCTAATTGATAAGGGTGAAATGGAAGTAGAAAATTTCCCTCCAAGAAATGCTCAAAATAATACACAAAAATCTCAAAATCAAAATGCAAATCAAAATTTGGACATTTTTCAACATCCTTTACCGAAATATGGTAAAGAAGTCGTAAATCAAGTGGAACACCATAATGTTCCTCATCCAACTTGGTATGTGGGAACTATTATTGGTTTCCTACCCCATCAAGATTTGCAAAAATCATGTGCAATTACTGAAACTCAAGTTACTATTAGACCCTTAAGAAGTTGTCAAATTACACCTTTGGAAAGTGATGAAGAAAGTGAAATAGGAAGTGAAGCAAATATTGATTCAAATAGTTCTGAATATGAATCATATCAAGTCACACCTTTTACAAATTTGTTTGTTCCAGAAGAACCATTTCCAAGAAGGATGACTACTAGACTGTCATCCCAAAAATGGTTGTCAAATGAACAAGCAAAAAATGCTAGACCCCATTTTGGTAATCCACAACATAGTAATATTGTAGGTACCATTGGAGTGGTTACAAGACAACAAGAACAAAATCAAAATTCTCAAGATCAAAATGAAAAAACAACCCCATTTGTATTAAAAAATTCTACTAAGGAAAATAATGTAGTAAATCCACAACAAAGATCTCCATATGATATAAATGAGCAATTGGCTACTATCACAGCAAGAATATCTATTTTTGATATCTCTTAAGAACTTCTTCTATGCAAAAAGAAGAATTAATGAAAACTCTAAGGAAGATGATGGTACCTGAAGATATTGAACCTAATGTTGTAGTAAATGTTGTAACTTTGGATGACACAAACTTCATAGATTTCCATGATAAAAATATACCTCCTCAAAGTATGTATGGGGATAATACTCTATACATCACAACATTGATTGGATACATAGGAGTTAAGAGAGTATTAATTGACAATGGATCATCACTAAACATATGCACATATGATTTCTTTCAAAGGTTTGCATTTAAGAAAGAAGATATGAAAAAAAATGAAATGATTATTAAAGCATTTAATGATGAAACTCAAGAAACATGTAGATTTATGAAGATCCCACTGCAATTTGGTCCAAGGATTTTAGATATGACTGTGTTTTTTGTACCTTATTTTGCGTCATACAATATTCTTCTAGGATGACCTTGGATCAATGCGATGAGAGCAGTAACTTCCACATTGCATCAATGTGTTAAATTTAAATTTAAAAATCAATTAATCACTATTCATGGAGATCCTAGACCATTTGATATGTGTGTTGTGGTAGAATCAGTAGGAGTTCCATTTTGTAATGCTATGTCTTATGTCCATCCTAGTACATCTTCATCATCAAAATATTCTAAAGCTAAATCACCTTCTAAATCCACATCATCAAAAACACAGTATAAATCATCAACATCATTATCATCATCACATTCTGAACCTATATCTAATCCATTTCCTAAACCTATAATAGCATATCCACATCTTGAATCTACAACATTTAAATTTACAGCATCTAAAGAACCAACCAAGGAAGATAATCCATCTACTTCATATGCCATTTCAGATGAAGTATTACCAAATTTATCTTCAGTACTAGCAACAATAGAGGAAGTTAATTTTGCTATCCAATAACCCTTGGTACTTTCTAAATTACCACCTTCTCCTTGAAAATTAGGCTTACCAAAGAAGGGAAGCATATTTAATATTGGGATTCGTGCCTTTTTTTATGCAGGATATGATTGGGGTAAATTTTCAACTATAAAAATTACAATTTATCAAGGTGGATTTTCTAAATGTTATTTTTCTGATGGATATATAAAATAAAAACCAATGATGTGTGGTATAGGTTATAGAGGTAAATATTTAGGACATCATTAAAATGGTATAAAAGAACCTTTGGAGGTCGAAGAGTGGCCAGCCCGATGTGGTCTTGGTTATATACCTACAAAAACATAACCATTCCTATATGAAGATAATGACCACCTGGTAAAATATCAAGAATATATGGAACAAAAATAACCTTTTAAAATGATACATAATTGTAATATGTTAACTATGGTCTATCAAAAAATGATTTATTCTTTGGATGAATATTTGGAGGGGGATATCTGTCATGATATATCTCTGGATGAGGTTCTCATAAATAATTTTTTCTTTTATAGATTAATGCCATGTGTAGATCACATAGAAGCTACTAGCCCACAAGAAGAATTAGCAAAATATACACTCGAAGAACTACAATAAATGGGGGTGTCACCCGCACCTCCTAAATTTGAGAGAGTATAATATTATTGTAGAAAATTTCATAAAAAATAAAATTGGAACATAAGAGAATCATCGCATGGTCAAAATTAGATCTGAGTTAAGTGAGAAAAAACAAAAGCTATATATTGAATTTCTTACCGAATATCCTGATGTCTTCACTTGGACATATGCAGATATGCCAGGCCTAGATCCTTTTGTAGTTGTGCACCATCTAGTAGTGTGCCCTGATGCTAAACCTGTAAAACAAAAACTTAGAAAAATGCATCCCAAAGTAGCACTACTAGTTAAAAGTGAATTAGAGAAGCTTTTGAATGTAAATTTTATACAAGCTATTGACTATGTTGAGTGGATATCAAATGTCATTCTAGTAACTAATAAATAAGCTACTAAAATTAGGGTCTACATAGATTTTAGAGATATTAATGTTGCATGCCCTAAGGATGACTTTCCTCTCCCTAATATGGATCAAATCATAGATTTTGTAGCTGGGAGTGGGATGTTATCTCTTATGGATGGTTTTTCAGGATACAACCAAATTAGAATAGCTCCTGAAGACCAATCTAAGATAACTTTCATTACACTTTGGGAGACTTTTTTTTGGAAAGTCATGCCCTTCGGTTTACAAAATGTTGGTGCAACATATCAAAGAGTGATGAAATTTATTTTTCATGATATGATGTATAAAATTTTGCATGATTATGTGGATGACATTATAGTTCACTCAACTAAAGAATATGATCACATTAATGATTGAAGAAGAGTATTTGACAGATTAAGAGAATATCAGATACGTTTAAACCCAAAAAATATGTATTTGAAGTAAAAGCTGGAAAATTATTAGGAGTCATTGTTTCTATGTGAGGCATAGAGATAAATCCTTTAAATATCAAGGCTATCCATGATATACCACCACCTAAAAATATATCAAAATTAAGAAGCTTACAAGGAAAGTTAAAAGCTATTTGTCGCTTCATTGACAAATTGGCAGACATAACATAACATTTTCTTAAATTACTTAAGAAAAACATTTCTTTCCAATGGGATAAGGAATGTTAAGAATATTTTGATAGCATTAAGAAATATCTTCTTAACCCTCCAGTGCTTGTTCCACCTAGACCAAATTGTCCTTTCATTTTATATATTTCTACCTCAGAACTGGCACATGGAGCTATGTTGGCTCAAATTGACGAGAAAAGAAAGAACGAGTCACATATTATATAAGCAAAACTTTAATAAGTTATGAAACAAGATATACTCCATTAGAAAAAATTTGTTTAGCAGTTGTGTTTTCTACAAAAAAATTGTGTCATTATATGCTTAGTCAAAAAACATATGTCATTGCTAAATCTGACCATTTAAGGTACTTGATGAGTAGACCATACTTATCAGGATGCACAACTAAGTGGATTCTTGCTCTTAGTGATTTTGAACTTGAATTTATTGACCAAAAATCTATAAAAGGCCAAGTTATAGCTGATCAGTTAGCTGCTACTCCTATAGAGTCTACACACCCCATGAATATTGAATTTCCTGATGAGTGCCTTAATTTAGAAGATCATTCTGAAACTTGGACATTATTTTTTGATGGAGCTATATGTATGAGTGGTGCAGGTGTAGGTATTATATTAATATCTCCTCAAAAGCACCTAATACCTTTATCTTTTAAATTACAATTTATGTGTACTAATAACACTATATAATATGAATCTCTAATCCTTGGATTACGAGCTGCTTTAGCTTTAAAGATTAAAGTTTTATTAGTTTTTTGGGATTCTCAACTCGTGATAAATAAAATCAATGAATTTTAACAAACACGAGATTAGAAAATTTGTCCTTATAAATAATATGTGCTTAAGCTTGTTTTATTATTTGAAAAGGTAACTTTAGAAGCCATTCCTAGAACTAGCAACCGTGTTGTTGAGTATATGGTTGTGGCTACCACTTTACTACCTTTGGATTTGGATGATGAATATGCTACTATAATTATTCATAAAATCCAAGAAACCGCTTCCTCTAAATCCTACTTAGAACCATTGGATGTATTTTTGATTAATGAAATTACCAAAGAAACCTTGGTACACAAATATTTTTAACTTTCTATAGAATGGGACTTACCCTAAACGATTATATAGAAACCAACATAGGTTATTGGGTAAGCGATCTATTCGCTTCGTAATCATTGGTAATACCTTATATAAAAGATCTTTTGAGGGTATCCTATTAAAATTTCTAAACCTAGAAGAATCTAAGAAAGCCTTAAGTGAAACCCATGATAGATCCTGTGGAGGACACTTTAATGGAAGTGCCATTGCTAAAAAATTCTTTAGGATGGGCTATTTTTGGCCTTCTATGGAAAAATATGCTAATTATTATGTGCATCATTATGAAAAATATCAAATACATGCTAACCTTTTCCATGCTCCTACTCAGGAAATCCAAACCATAGTTGCTCCTTGGCCCTTATCTGAGTGGTGTTTAGATATTATTGGTAAAATCAATCCTGTCTCATCTGATGGTCATAAATTTATAATAACTGCAACAGAATATTTTACAAAGTGGGATGAAGCTATGCCTTTATATTCTTGCACAAGAGTGCAAGTCTCCAAATTCATCTTCAATAAAATCATTTGTAGATTTGTAATTCCATCTAATCTCATTTTCGACAATGGTACATGCTTCAAAAAAAAATATGTTAAAAAATTATGTCAAAAATATAAAATTCAAAATGGATGGTTTACTCCTTACTATCCACAAGGAGATGGCCAAGCTAAAGCATTTAATAGGCCGTGACTAGCACATACACATATATCCCACTTTGTGGGCTTATCGAACTAGTGTTCGTACTCCTACTAGTGCTTCACCTTTTATCTTGGTCTATGGTGCTAAAGCAGTTTTTCCATTTGAGTTAGAATTTCATTATTTAGCTCTTTTACTTCAAGATGTTAAAGTAGGAGATGAATATCATCCTGGCAGATTATTCCAGCTAGAAATTTTAGACGAAAAGTGCATCCATGCTTTAGAGCATCTCCGTGCCTACCAAGACAAACTTAAAAGATCATATGCAAAGAAAGTCCATAATAGATCATTTGAAGTTGGAGATTTAGTCTTAAAAGAAAATAAAAAAATACTAATGCAAGAAAATACCTCAAAGGAAAATTCCAACCAAATTGGCTTGGACCATTTACTAAATTTGAATCAGGTGCATATATATTGGCTACCTTGGATGGAAAAAATCTCAATAAACCCATGAATATTATGCATCTGAAAAGATATTATGCATAAAGCCAATAGCCTCATCATTGTACATAGTTGTAATTTTTTTTTTGATAAGTAACTAGAATTTTATATACAAATTGGGTTTTTTAAGAGGATCCCAAAATCTTATAACCAAAAGGTTCGTAGCATCGATATTTAAAGCAATTCCTAAGTACATAAAAATAAACACAAACTGAAAAGGAAAGGGCCATAAATAACCCTTGATCCAATAGAAAGACCAGATTCTAGAAACCATTAGTGAGACCCGCTTTGCCAAGGTGTCATCCTCCCATTGCTGGCAGACTGGGATCCTCCTAGGGGTGGATACAGTAGTCTGGGATCCACCCAAGGGTGGATACAATAGTCTAGGATCCTCCTAGGTGTGGAAATAGAACATCTACCCAAACCTGCATAGGGAGAGTGGGAAGACCAAGGATAGCCTACAACCAAAAATCTTGCCTGAAAACCTGAAGTAGGGAAATTTAGAAAATTAGAGAGGATCCTCACCCAAGGATTTCATGGGATGTAATTCGAGGTGCAGCGGGGTAGCAAGTAGCTACGTGAGAAAATAAGCAAGCAGCACCAGGATATAGGTTAGGGATCAGTAGTGGGATAGCCTAAGAAATGGTATCAGGGTCCTCAAAGAAAAAAATGGGATGCCTCTGCTTGAGCCTAAAAAGAGGAAAAACACTACTGGGGATATCTACAGGCCAAGATATCCTTGTGCATAGTAATGATAAATATGAGAAAGCTAGAATGATCCAGGGAAAATAGCAACACGTGAAAATATATGATCCTAAAAGCCAAAACTGAAGGAGGAAGGAGGGACCACAACTGCAAACTCACTGATCTCCCCCCTAGACTAGAGAATATAGAAGGAATCCCCAACAACTATAGAAAAAATGTCTAGGAACCACCATACTTGCTCACAAATAGATATAGGTAACTAGGACCAGAAGCCCCTAAGCAGGAACTGAAACGAACAACCTGAGGATCTTAGGTGAGGAGCAACAATAGGCACAAATATGGGATCCTTGAAAGCCTAACCTATGGGAACCAGGGTCTGCATGCACTGATCATGGCCCCCCCAAGATATAGACATGTAAAAGAAACCCTAGAAACCCTATAAGAAGGGACCAAGAGCCCCTCATCCTTGCTCATGAAAGCTTTAGGGAACTGGGACTAGGGTTGGGAACAACCCAGGTAGAGGAAGAGGCCCCTCGATGGCCAACCAATTTCTTGGGTGTCCACAAAAAAGTAGATCCAACAAGAAGAATCCTTCAAACAGAAAACTGAAAAGGGCCCTACCCAAAGGGACGGGACCAATAGCAACCACGGGCATCTAGAGAGGAGTCATTAGTAGAAGAGGAAATTGGCCACCCAGACCAACCCCAAAGTAGAGAGGATCTCATGGGATGCACCAAGAAGCAGTTGAAAATCCAACCTGCCACCACCACCAACCGAGGAAGCCCTGGGAACCGGATCCAAGCAAAAACTTGTAAAAAACCCCAGGGGCAATCCTGAGGGAGATCAGGGAAAGGATCCTTGAAGCATGTAGGGAACCCTAGGAGATCCCTGGGATGCACCAGACCCTGAGATTGAACAGGGAAATCCTAAAACTATTGGTAAAGGAGCAGAAAGTGGAGAAGTATCTCCCCCCAAGGAGATCATTTGCTACAAATTATTCCTAGAGCGGGATGACTCGGGATGAGCCAGGGACTGGGCAAGAACCAGGGGAGGGGGATCAGGGAGAGGGAGCAGGTGCCTCCATAGGTGTAAATATTATATATATATATATATATATATATATATATATATATATATATATATATATATATATATATATATATATATATATATATATATATATCATCAAAAATTAAAAAATCTTAAAATTCCCACAAATATTTCAAAGCATTATTAGATCAATATTTCTGCATTTATTATCTACTAATATTGCAATTTATATTTTAATTTACTTTAGATAAATTCAAAAGTTATCTTGAACTATGCACTAAAATTCATATTTAATAAATTTTGATTTTTTTTCTTTTATTATAAATCTCTCTTATACCAAAGAACACTATTAATTCATTAAATAATTTTTAGTATTGTGAATGATCTCTCTACTTCTTGAACCAAGAAAACATTTTACATATTAAAAATGATTTGTTGCAAATTCAATAAAAATGATACTGCTTTTTAAATATTAAATACCTTAAGTGAAAAAAAAATTATTGTTATCTTATCATGTGCATGGTCTAGAATACTGAGAAATTGGCAAAAGGACAAGATCCTCTCTACCCAAATAAAATCACTTGCCCTACGTCTAATCTGGGCAAGTACCCCCCCAAAAAAAAGACAAAAAAAAAAGAGAAAATAAAAGCAAAGAAAAGAAAAAAGCAAAAATCAAAGAAAAATGTTCCAAAGCAATAAAATCCCCTTGTTTAGAAAAGGACAAGAAATCCCTATCCTATAAATGTGAAGAAAATAAGGGAGTATTGAACTTGAATCCCTAGAATTTCTTAGCTTTTCAAAAATCATGAGGTAAACCCCATAACAGGTGATTTGTATCCAACTTTCTTGACATTGGGTAATTCCTTCTCACATGGTGATGTGTCTATCACATTAGTAATTCCTCTTTTGTATAGACCAATTTCCACATTTGTATTAGCTAGCTTTTGGTAATTTTATTTAAATAGTAGTTTAGTACCATTGCATGCACAAAATCATGGTCAAATGAACATTTCACTCACACACACTTTGGTTCATTTAAGTTTGCCTTATCATTACCTTACTCAAAATTGGTAAATTAACCTTTAAAAAGCACACACATTTGTTACTTGAGGGATTTTTTATCATCATGACAATCAAAATAGATAATGAATTCACTTTTCACACACTAGTTCTAGATAAATTTGAATTTGTCTTAAAAATAAGTTAAACTATTGCTTTGGAATTTTGTTAGATAATTAATTTCAATATTTTTGCATTAGTTCTTATAAATTATTTTATCATCATAGCACAATAATTTATCTCAAATAATATTGCAAAATCAAACATAATGATCATGCATTTCATTTTTATTTTCGCGATGATGGTATAGTTCCTAAGTAACTATTTTCTTCAAATTTCACACTTAGGAATTTTATGCCTAGCGCAAATCATATTTCTAATTTTTCATACCCCAAAATAATTCCATGTATTTCTTTACAAAAATTATAAAATATTTTGCACATGTGACATAATGATCTATCCAATGTTAATTTTACATTTTAAAGAATGAGCAAAAATTATATATCGTCCTACATTTTCATTTTGATTTTCATGATGATGGTATTATTCTTAAGGAATTAGGAATTCTTTACCTAGCACAAATCATATTTCGAATTTTTCATGCCCAATAAACAAATTTTCACAAACACTTATTAAACACATTGTTCCAAAACAACATCAAACACATTCTTTTTTACCACAAAAGCCATAAGATTATTCTTAAGCAAACGACCATTTTAGCAATATCAAAAACATTTCTCACAAACATGATTAGATTTGAGACTTAGCAAGCTGTGAACTCCACCAATAGTCTCATAACAGCACAACATGCTTTCAGGTTTATTGCTATAATCTATCAAAATTTATTCCAAAACATTTTATTTTCATAAACACATTTTCAAAAATCAAATCATTTTGTTCATTTCATTTACTCAAAGCATGATTAATAAACATCTCATCATCCAAAAAATTAAAATGCAAAATTAATTAAACAAAACACATGAAGTCACATCGAGACAAAATATCTATATATATATATATATATATATATATATATATATATATATATATATATATATATATATATATATATATATATATATATATATATATTATATGTATATATATATATATATCGAAAATCTATATACAAAAAAAAAGTTAGACTGATATGCCACAATCCTCAAAAATGACATACTCAGTTAAGTATATCATACAAATATCTAGGATCATCCCCTAGAGGCCCTAGAACTCTATGCCTCATCATCTCCACCAGGGGGTGGAGGTGGTGGTGGTATATCTCATGTCGCCATAGCAGTCCTAGAGGAAGATGCCTTGGATGTAGAATGGGATGACCCAACTCGAATCGGCTCTACAATATCGATAGGGAGAGGCTCTCTCTGATTTGTAGGTACCAGTACAAAATATAGATTTCGATAGAAGTTCATCTACACCACTACTCATAGTAACTCATCCCCTACCTGGATTCATTTAGATCACCCCATCTGATCCGGTACCACAACCCCAAATATTTGTCCCACCTGCACTCGAGCCTCTGTCAACTCTCTCTCTAATATTTGGATCATGCTATGTAGCTCAGCATCCTTAGATTGAGTATTTACTAACTCACCCTCTAAATACTCTATAGTAGTCTTATGGGTGGAATTCTCCCCTTGTAACCAATCCACCTCTCCCCATAGAGTAGCCACCTCACTACTCTCTCCCTCCTCCAGTATCCCCTTGCCATTCTTGGATGAAGGTGATCTCTCCTCATGATGGGTAGGTGCTCCTCCTCCTCCTGGGGTGAAGACATCCTCTCCTATCTCTCTCGAAGAATCGGTCCTCTTCTAGATATATGACCATACCAAGAGCAAAGACCTGGTATCTATTAAGATGCATGAGTGACTGAATACTCCTACTAGCTCACTAATTGATGCTTCTTGAAAACTTGATTAGCTATCCATAACATTGCACTCCTCCATGGTGTCAAATGAGTAGGACGAATACTGGCATACCAATGTCGGTATCTATCTATAACTCCAGCATCATCCTCCACTATTGTCTCAACTAGAGCATCATCAGGCTCTGGATCCAAAAACTTTACCAATTTTGGAGCTCTACTGAGAGTGGTACTATCCCAAATAGACATAGAAAAAGTAACATTTCGGTACTGAGGCAGGTCCTACCGAAGCCCAAACTATCATTGCACTCGATAAAAATGGAGTAACTCCACCTCCCCATCATGCATCCATAGCCAAATGGTCCACCTAATGTAGGCCAGCTCAACGGTATCCTCCTCCCATCCTGGTAGCCCTCTCCATGGCCTCCAGGTAATATCCTCAGCCAATAAATCATCTAGGAGCCATCGCATACCAGCAAGGTCGGCTCGTCTCCCACGTCCTTCCTATAGAGGCCAATAGAATACCCGAGGCCTATCCTTAGCCACCCTAGGCTGGTCATATATCTCCCTAACCAATGGCAACCTTGTAGGTCGCTGGATAGCTAGGTTCTCCTAGCATCACACCTACAAAAATGATGTCATAATTAGGCCCTTGCCTCCTTGTAGACTACTCTGTGTAGAAATTTGTATAGTCTGTGCAGGAGGAAGGAATCCCAAGCAAAGCGGACCCTATGATATCTCATGTCACATATGACCTCTTCTAAGGTCCAAGGAAGTTGCATCCCACTAGGATGGTAAAAAATCAACCCGCTCACAACCCCACTCAGTAGTACTGTCAATCGAGAGACTCCCTCTATCCTTTTGAGTCTCTCCAGTGGAACCCCTCCCTTCCTCAATAGGAATCTTAGATCTCCAGTAAATCAGTGCATAGCCTAGCCTTGGTTACCAGATGCAGCAACCCGAATACCCCATAATGATAGCCTTAGAATCCATCAAACATCCTCTAGGTTAGGAGCCATCTCTCCTATCATTATCTAGAAGAAAGAAGACTCTAGATACCACCTCTCTGCTAACGTTGTCAACAGTTGCATGTCTATGCCAATATGTGGCATCTATACCACATGTCTGAGACCCACTGCCTCTAGAGTAGTTCGCTTGTCATCTGTAAGGGTATCCAAATCCGCCTATAAAGAGGTATGTCTCCACTCTCGGTTCTTTAATTCAGCCAACTATAAAAATAAAACACAAAACAACAAAATATTGGTAATCAGACTTAAAAATATTATCAAATCATAAAATAGCAAGATTATATCAAAGAACAGACAAAATTGTATCAATTTCATCAAGATTGTATCAATTTTTGTGATATTGTATCGTACAATATCGCTTATAATTGATACGATATTGATGAAATTGTACCTATTTCTTCAATATCGTATCATACGATATTGCGAAATAGATACAATTTTGCAAAATTAGTACAATTTGCAAAATCATTACGATTTTACAAAATCGGTATGATTTTGCGAAATCAATATGATTTCGTAATTAGGGCCATGCGACGGTAGTTGTGCCCTAAAAACCCAATTTTAATTGAAAATTTAACAAAAAAATATGAAAAATTTATCCTAAAAGCATAAGAAATCCTTACCCGGAGTGCTCCATCTCCCGCCCAGATCAAATCTACACGATGAGAATCTCCCACCATGTTTTCTCTAGAGCTCTGAAAGTGCACAAAGGTAAAAAGTAAATAAGTTACCTTTTCAGGTTATTTTTCTTATTTACTCATTATACTCCAAATTTTTGAGTTTTTATCCAAACATCAATTTGGATATAAAAACTCGAAGGGGGTATCATAAATATTGTATTTTGAAACAACTTACATCAAAACTTAAAATCATCAATGAAAATTGCAATAAAATTTTGCCTTCTCGTACAACATGCCGTATTTTTTCTTTAACGCAATTTCTTTCGAAAATTTGCTAAAGAGGGGGAAAACTGTAACACCTTAAAATTGACTCATCTTAATTCACCCATTTGACACATTTGCATGAAAAACATAAAAAATTGTAAAAATTGTATTTTGCATTTATTACCTTAAAATTCATGCCTTTTTGATGAGATCGTACTACGATCAACAAGATCATAGTACGACCTCCAAGATCGTAGAACGATTTTAGGCAATACAATCTCTACGATCGGCGTACGATATCCCAGACCATCCCCTCTACAATTCTCCTGGCTCCATCGCACTTTAGAAAACTTAATCCAATTTTGCATCTAGCTCTGGTTATTTCAATTTTTTCTTATAGGATCGAAAGCTATCATCATAGATCGGATGTTGTAGTACCGTGATCATAGTACGAACTTGTAGGTTCAGAGTACGATCTTGCTCAGAAGGCTATGATCTTGCCTACAGTTTGCTTGGGGGCAACCCCAAGCCCTGGTTCACAATTTCTTTGCATTTTGTCATTAAATATGTATTTCATTTAGCATATTTATCACATAGGAGATTCAATTTAATCATCTGCATCCCTGGAGTTCACCCAATTGCATGTAATTGCATCCTTTAAGTAATTCAAATTCATTCATTTGTCAAATTCCTATCACCATTACTATCCATAACATCTATTAGATCTAGAACATACTTGTTAAACATAATTTTAAGTATAGAATTATAGATCAATCTATTTTCTATCCTTCACCCATGCATTTGTTGTCTTCTATCAAAATCGGATCATTTTGTCTCTGTTCGGGTTACGATCTTGCAGAATCGTAATACGATCTTGCAGTATCGTAATACGATATCGCCTATTTCTATACGATTTGGACTGCATACAAAAAGCAGAAACTTCATCAAACATCCGGATTAAGGTAAGGTTTTTAATCACTTTAAGCATTGTGTTATCTTCTTGCATCCTGTTTTCTATCATCTGTTGCTTGCATTTAAATTAAAAAGTGCATATAGATTAAGTTAGTTGCATATTGGCCAAACTTAGGCTTGTATGATATTGGATTAAAAAGAACACATCTAAACAAATTCCTAAGCCTAGGCATGGAAACTGCCACAAAACGTTTCTTGGTGAACCCAAAACCCATTCGTCAAAAAATCACCATATAGAAAGTACAACTAAGTACTTCTCTTTGAGGTGTAGACCATCCATTCTCCCATTCCCCTCTAAGGCACGGATCCATCTACCTTGAGGAAAGGAGTGCGAGAATTTTTGGCCTACATTCTTTGGTGAACCCGACATGAAACATAGGCATTTCTTCTGATATTCTAAATAGTTACAAAAACAAAACAAAAAATCAAACAAAAACATTAGTTAAAACACATAACTTTGCATCCCATAGATGGTAGATTACAATAGTAGAAGAGTTGTGCTTATAGATGTTAAATTATTATTAGACAGACAAGAAATTACTCAAATACTTGGACCTGACGATATTTTCTCCTTACAACAGTGGAACGAACTTTGGAAAAGATTAGACATCATAAAATATCATGAGCCTGAACTTAAGAAAATCATAAGATTTGACTTGTCTAGAATCCTGGATCCCGATAGTGCACCTTTCTATTTTGACCTTCAAAGAGCATGTGATAGGTGGCTTGCAGATAAGAGAGCTCTCATTTCCCCGAGCTTTTATTCCTTTGAAGATTATCTGGAAGATGCAATAGTAGTACATAAATTTTTATCACGTGTTGAAAATCGAGAGGTTGTCTTGGATGATAAGAGAAGATTTAATAGAGTTCCTAGAGCTGTGATTTACCGAGAATATTGTCATGAATTATACTTTTATAGGTCAAATTGTGAAGTCGATTGCATTACTATAGTCCACTTCATAAAATTCTTAAAAGGCAACTTTAAGTTTGAAGAAGAACATTACATGACACCAGATCAACTCGAACCTATTAATGATATATATAAACTTTTTCAAGAAAATTAAGGCATAATATTATATAGGTGTGTTTGCTTTGTTGTTGCAACTTAAAAACCAAGAAAATCACAAAAAAAAAAAAAACTCAAAAATAAAAATCAATCATAGTATTTTATTTATTTAGTTAGGTATATATATAATATATATACCCAAAACTTTAGCACATATATATAAGATATATATCTACAAAAACAATTATTCTAAAACAAGATGCCCAAATTAAGAAGTGGTAAACAAGTAGATAACGATAATATGGGAGAACAAGAACAAGATGATTTTGAAGATAGAGCACTTATTGAAGAAGATGTACCTTCAGAAGATGAAGGTGATAATGAGGAAGATGAAATAAAAGATCCTAATGAACCTACTTTAGATGAAAATGGAAATGTAAAATTTGAATCTCTTTCAAATTTTACTCAATTCATAAAAGATCATATAGGGGAATTTAGTCAAGCAGTACAAATGGATAATTCAGGAGAAGGTGATATGGAATCAGCTTTAGCAGCTGCATTTCAGATACATACAAATCCATTATCTTATATGCCTTCAATAGACCAAGATGATAATCAAGCAGGACCATCTACTCAAAATATGGTACCTTTGAATCAGAATGTTTCAAAACCAAAAACACAGTCATCTAATATGGTTGTTAGCAACACTAAAGTAAACTTTAAACAACAAAAGCAACCATTTGCTTCTATATTTTCTCAAGCTCTTAATCAACAAATGTCAAATCAGCAACAAAAGGCTAAACAAGTACAAAATACCAACTATCAACAAAAAACTCAACAAAACATAGTCCCCACAAACACTTTACACAATAGTGTTTCAGTTGGAAATCTTCACACAACAACACCCACTTATTATCAAAGACGTAATAGTATGGTACAACCAAATCAATTTTATGGACAACAACAACAAGGGCTTGAAGCTATGGTCAAACAATTAGCTTCTCGCCTAGACCAAATGGATCCCTACCATCCCTCATACAGTTATCGAGAGATGTGTAGTCAACCTTTGGATCCTGTAGTTGTAGCACAACCTTATCCTAAGCATTTCCCCATGCCTGTTCTCCCGATATATAAAGGAACTGAAGATCCTATAGAGCATCTTCGTATGTTTAGAACAACATGTCATGATGTCTCCCATGATGATTTGTTGTTGCTAAAGATGTTCCCTAAAATTCTGGGAGGTATGGCCCTAGAGTGGTATTATCAATTACCCAACAACTCTTTAAGGAATTTTGAGGAAACAACAGAGATGTTTGTTCATCATTTTAGTGCCTATATAGAAAGGCATGTGACCATTAAATATTTATACAACTTAAAACAAGGAAAATATGAAAACTTTTCTGAATTCTTGACAAAATGGAGACAACTTCTAGGAAAATTACACTTTGCATTACCTCATTGTGAAATGCTAGACATATTCATAGGCAATTTACAAGAACAATTATCTTATGAACTTTCTACTACTATAGTAACCACCTTCGATCAAGCCATTGATTTAGCTAGAAGGGTAGAAGATGCCCTCATTAGAAGAGGTCAATTTAAGAAGAAATATGAAGATAAAACTTCTAAGAATCAATACAAAAACAAACAAGTAGTAGGTGATGGAGTTATTGACAGTAGAAACAATTCAAATGTTAATCTTACAGAAGCCATAAAGAAGTTTGTATTGAAGGTTCCTGATAAACCACCAAGGGAATTTACAAGATTAAACCAACCTTTACATATGGTTTTACCTCAACTATTAGAACAAGGTTTGATACGGTTGCCCAAAATAAGACAACCTGATACAACCGTAGCTGGATTTAGGGTCGATTTACATTGTAACTTTCATAGGACTGATGGTCATTCAACCAACTCATGTAAATGGTTAAAACATTTGATACAAGATCTAATTGATAAAGGTGAAATGGAAGTAGAAAATTTTCCTCCAAGAAATGCTCAAAATAATACACATAAACCTCAAAATCAAAATGCAAATCAAAATTTGGATATTTTTCAACATCCTTTACCGAAACATGGTAAAGAAGTCATAAATAAAATGGAACACCATAATGTTACTCATCCAACTCGATATGTGGGAACTATTAGTGGTTTTTTACCCCATAAAGATTTGCAAAAATCATGTGTAAATACTGAATCTCAAGTTACTATTAGACCCTTAAGAAGTTGTCAAATTACACCTTTGGAAAGTGATGAAGAAAGTAAAATAGGAAGTGAAGCAGAGATTGATTCAAATAGTTCTAAATATGAATCAGATCAAGTCATACCTATTATATATTTATTGGTCCCAGAAGAACCATTTCCAAGAAGGATGACTACTAGACCGTCATATCAACAATGGCTTTCAAATGAGCAAGTAGAAAATGCTAGACCCCATTTTGGTAATCCACGACATAGTAATATTGTAGGTACCATTGGAGTGGTTACAAGGCAACAAGCACAAAATCAAAATTCTTAGGATCAAAGTGAGAAAACAACCCCATTTGTATTAAAAAATCCTACTAAGGGAAATAATGTAGCAAATCCACAACAAAGATATCCATATGATATAAATGAGCAATTAGCTACTATCACAACAAGAATATCTCTTTTGGATCTCTTAAGAACTCCTTCTATGCATAGAGAAGAATTAATGAAAACTCTAAGTAAGATGATGGTACCTGAAGATATTGAACCTAATGCTATAGTAAATGTTGTAACTTTGGATGAAATAAACTTCATAGATTTATGTGATAAAGATATCCCTCCTCAAAGTATGTATAGGGATAATCCTCTATACATCACAACATTGATTGGAGACGTAGGATTTAAGAGAGTCTTAATTGATAATGGATCATCACTAAACGTATGCACATATGGTTTATTTCAAAGGTTTGGATTTAAGAAAGAAGATATGAAAAAAACTGAAATGATTATTAAAGCATTTAATGATGAAACTCAAGAAACATGTGGAGTTATGAAGATCCCATTGCAAGTTGGTCCAAGGATTTTAGATATGACTGTGTTTGTTGTACCTTGTTTTGCATCATACAACATTCTTCTAGGTCGACCTTGGATCAATGCGATGAGAGCAGTACCTTCCACGTTACATCAATGTGTTAAATTTGAATTTAAAAATCAATTAGTCACTATTCATGGAGATCCTAGACCATTTGATATGTGTGCTATGGCAGAACCTGTAGGAGTTCCATTTTGTCCTGCTATGTCTGTTGTCCATCCTAGTCCATCTTCATCATCAAAACCTTCTAAAGCTAAATCACCTTCTAAATCCACATCATCAAAAACATAGTCTAAATCATCAACATCATTATCATCATCACCTTCTGAACCTATATCTAATCCATTTCCTAAACCTATAATAGCAGATCCACCTCTTGAATCTACAACATTTAAATTTACAGCATCTAAAGAACCAACCAAGGAAGATAATCCATCTACTTCATATGCCATTTCGGATGAAGTATTACCGGATTTATCTTCAGTACTGGCAACAATAGAAGAAGTTAATTTTGCTACCCAAGATTCCTTGGTACTATCTAAATTACCACCATCTCCCCGAACATTAGGCTTACCAAAGAAGGGAAGCATCTGTCATATTGGGAGTTGTGCCTTTGTTTATGCAGGATATGATTGGGGTAAATTTTCAACTGTAAAAATTACAATTGATCAAGATGGATTTGCTAAATGTTATTTTTCTGATGGATATATAAAATCAAAACCAATGATGTGTGGTATGGGTTATAGAGGTAAAGGTTTAGGACCTCATGAAAATGGTATAAAAGAACCTTTGGAGGTCGAAGAGTGGCCAGCCCGATGTGGTCTTGGTTATATACCTACAAAAATAGAACCATTCCCATATGAAGATGATGACCACCTGGTAACATATCAAGAATATATGGAACAAAAAGAACCTTTTAAAATGATACATAATTGTAATATGTTAACTATGGTCTATCCAAAAATGATTGCTTCTTTGGATGAATGTTTAGAGGGGGATATCTGTCATGATATATCTCTGGATGAGGTTCTAAGAAATAATTTTTTCTTTGATGGATCAATGTCATGTGTAGCTCACATAGAAGCTACTAACCCACAAGAAGAATTAGCAAAATATACACTGGAAGAACTACAATAAATGGGGGTGTCACCCGCACCTCTTAACTTTGAAAGAGAGTTGAATATTATTGTAGAAAATTTTATAAAAATTAACATTGGAATATAAGAGAATCATCGCATGGTCAAAATTGGATCTGAGTTAAGTGAAGAAAAACAAAAGCTATATATTGAATTCCTTATCGAATATCCTGATGTCTTCGCTTGGACATATGCAGATATGCTAGGCCTAGATCCTTCTGTAGTTGTGCACCATCTAGTAGTGCGCCCTGATGCTAAACCTATAAAATAAAAACTTAGAAAAATGCATCCTAAAGTAGCACTACTAGTTAAAAGTGAATTAGAGAAGCTTTTGAATGTAAATTTTATACAAGCTATTGACTATGTTGAGTGGATATCAAATGTCGTTCCAGTAACTAAGAAAGAAGCTACTAAAATTAGGGTCTACATAGATTTTAGAGATATTAATGTTGCATGCCCTAAGGATGACTTTCCTCTCCCTAATATGGATCAAATCATAGATTTTATAGCTGGGAGTGGGATGTTATCTCTTATGGATGGTTTTTTAGGATACAACCAAATTAGAATAGCTCCTGAAGACCAAGCTAAGACAACTTTCATTACACCTTGGGGGACTTTTTGTTGGAAAGTCATGCCCTTCGGTTTAAAGAATGTTGGTGCAACATATCAAAGAGCTATGACATATATTTTTCATGATATGATGTATAAAATTTTGCATGATTATGTGGATGACATTATAGCTCGCTCAACTAAATAAGATGATCACATTAATGATTTAAGAAAAGTGTTTGACAGATTAAGAGAATACCAGATACGTTTAAACCTAAAAAAATGTGTATTTGGAGTAAAATCTAGAAAATTATTAGGAGTCATTGTTTCTATGTGAGGCATAGAGATAGATCCTTTAAATATCAAGGCTATCCATGATATGCCACCTCCTAAAAACATATCAAAATTAAGAAGCTTGCAAGGAAAGTTACAAGCTATTCGTCGCTTCATTGATAAATTGGCAGACATAACAGAACCTTTTCTTAAATTACTTAAGAAAAACATTTCTTTCCAATGGGATAAGGAATGTCAAGAAGATTTTGATAGCATTAAGCAATACCTTCTTAATCCTCTAGTGCTTGTTCCACCTAGACCAGATTGTCCTTTCATTTTATATATTTCTGCCTCAGAACTGGCACTTGGAGCTATGTTGGCTCAAATTGATGATGAAAAGAAGGAACGAGCCACATATTATATAAGTAGAACTTTAATAAGTTATGAAATGAGATATACTCCATTAGAAAAACTTTGTTTAGCAGTTGTGTTTTCTACACAAAAATTGCGTCATTATATGCTTAGTCAGAAAACATATGTCATTGCTAAATCTGACCCATTAAGGTACTTGATGAGTAGACCATACTTATCAGGATGCACAACTAAGTGGGTTCTTGCTCTTAGTGAGTTTGAACTTGCATTTATCGGCCAAAAATCCATAAAAGGCCAAGTTATAGCTGATCAGTTAGTTGTTGCTCCTATAGAGTCTACTCATCCCATGAATATTGAATTTCCTGATGAGTGCCTTAATTTAGAAGAAGATCATTCTGAAACTTGGACATTGTTTTTTGATGGAGCTAGATGTATGAGTGGCGCAGGTGCAGGTATCATATTAATATCTCCTCAAAAGCACCTAATACCTTTATCTTTTAAATTACAATTTGCATGTACTAATAACACTATAGAATATGAAGCTCTAATCCTTGGATTACGAGCTGCTTTAGCTTTAAAGATTAAAGTTTTATTAGTTTTTGGGGATTCTCAACTCATGATAAATCAAATCAATGAATTTTATCAAACACGAGATGAGAAACTTCACCCTTATAAAGAATATGTGCTTAAGCTTGTTTCATTATTTGAAAATGTAACTTTAGAAGCCATTCCTAGAACTAGCAACCGTGTTGTCGATGCTATGGTTGTGGCTGCCTCTTTACTGCCTTTGGAGTTGGATGATGAATATGCTACTATCATTATTCATAAACTCCAAGAACCCACTTCCTCTAAATCCTTCTTAGAGCCATTGGATGTATTTTTTATTAATGAAATTACCCCAGAACCTTGGTACATAGATATTTTTAACTTTCTGTAGAATGGGACTTTCCCTGAAGGATTAGATAGAAACCAATGTAGGTTACTACGTAAGCGAGCTATTCACTTCGTAATCATTGGTAATACCTTATATAAAATATCTTTTGAGGGTATCCTATTAATATGTCTAAACCTAGAAGAATCTAAGAAAGCCTTAAGTGAAGCCCATGATGGATCCTGTGGAGGACACTTTAGTGGAAGTGCCATTGCTAAAAAACTCCTTAGAATGGGCTATTTTTGGCCTTCTATGGAAAAGGATGCTAATGATTATGTGCATCATTGTGACAAGTTTCAAAGACATGTTGACCTTGTCCATGCTCCTGCTCAGGAACTCCAAACCATAGCCGCTCCTTGGCCCTTCTCTAAATGGGGTTTAGATATTATTGGTAAAATCAACCCTGTCTCATCTGATGGTCATAAATTTATAATAACTGCAATAGAATATTTTACAAAGTGGGTTGAAGCTATGCCTTTAGCTTCTTGCACAGGAGTTCAAGTCTCCAAATTCATCTTCAATCAAATCATTTGTAGATTTGGAATTCCATCTAATCTCATTTTTGACAATGGTACATGCTTCAAAAACAAAGATGTTAAAAAATTATGTCAAAAATATAAAATTCAACATAGATGGTCTACTCCTTACTATCCACAAGGAAACGACCAAGCTGAAGCATCTAATAAAACACTAATCAAAATCCTAAAAATATTGGTTAATAAAATAGGTCGTGACTGGCACATACAATTATATCTCGCCTTGTGGGCTTATCGAACTAGTGTTCGTACTCCCACTGGCGCTTCACCTTTTGTCTTGGTCTATGGTGCTGAAGCGGTTTTTCCATTTGAGTTAGAAGTTCCTTCTTTAGCTCTTTTACTTCAAGATGTTGAAGTAGGAGATGAATATCATGTTGGCAGATTAAGTCAGTTGGAACTTCTAGATGAAAAGTGCATCCATGCTTTAGAGCATCTTCATGCCTACCAAGACAAACTTAAAAGATCATATGCAAAGAAAGTCCATAATAGATCATTTGAAGTTGGAGATTTAGTCTTAAAAGAAAATCAAAAAAATACTAATGCAAGAAAAGACCTTAAAGGAAAATTCCAACCAAATTGGCTTGGACCATTTATCATCACTGCTAAATTTGGATCAGGTGCATATAGATTGGCTACCTTGGATGGAAAATATCTCAAGGAACCCATGAATATTATGCATCTGAAAAGATATTATGCATAAAGCCAACAGCCTCATCATTGTACATAGTTGTAAATATATATATCATCAAAAATAACCAAAAAAATTACAAAATCTGAAAATTCCCAAAAATATTTCAAAGCATTATTAGATCAATATTTCTGCATTTATTATCTACTAAGATTGCAAGTTATATTTTAATTTACTTCAGATAAATTCAAAAGTTATCTTGAACCATGCACTAAAATTCATATTTAATAAATTTTGATTTTGTTGCTTTGATTATAAATCTCTCTTGTACCAAAGAACACTATTAATTCATTAAATAATTTTGAGTATTGCGAATGATCTTGCTACTTCTTGAACCAAGAACACATTTTACATATTAAAAATGATTTGTTGCAAATTCGATAAAAATGATACTGCTTAGTAAATCTTAAATACCTTAAGTGAAAGAGTTTTTCTTGCTATCCTATCATGTGCATGGTCTAGAATACTGAGAAATTGGCAAAAGGACAAGCTCCTCCCTACCCGAATAAAATCCCTTGCCCCACGTCTAATCTGGGCAAGTATCCCAAAAAAGAGAAAGAAGAAAAAAGAAAAGAAAAGAAAAGAAAAAAAGCAAAAATCAAAGAAAAATGTTCCAAAGCAATAAAATCCCCTTGTTCAGAAAAGGACAAGAAATCCCTATCCTATAAATGTGAAGAAAATAAGGGAGTATTGAACTTGAATCCCTAGAATTTCTCAGTTATTCGAAAATCATGAGGTAAACCCCATAACAGGTGATTTGTGCCCAACTTGCTTGACATTGGGTAATTCCTTCTCACATGGCGATATGTCTATCACATTAGTAATTCCTCTTTTGTACAGACCAATGTCCGCATTTGGATTAGCTAGCTTTTGGTAATTTGATTTACATAGTAGTTCAGTACCATTGCATGCACAAAATCATGGTCAAATGAACATTTCACTCGCACACACATTGGTTCATTTAAGTTTGCCTTATCATTACCTTACTCAAAATCGGTAAATTAACCTTTACAAAGCACACACATTTGTTACTTGAGAGATTTTGTATCATCATGACAATCAAAATAGATAATGAATTCACTTTTCACACACTGGTTCTAGATAAATTTGAATTTGTCTTGGAAATAAGTTAAAATATTGCTTTGGAATTTTGTTAGATAATTAATTTCAATCCTTTTGCATTAGTTCTTATAAATTATTTTATCATCATAGCACAATAATTTATCTCAAATAATATTGCAAAATCAAACATAATCATCATGCATTTCATTTTGATTTTCGCGATGATGGTATAGTTCCTAAGTAACTATTTTCTTCAAATTTCACACTTAGGAATTTTATGCCTAGCGCAAATCATATTTCTAATTTTTCATACCCCAAAATAATTCCATATATTTCTTTACAAAAATTATAAAATATTTTGCACATGTGACATAATGATCTATCCAATGTTAATTTTGCATTTTAAAGAATAGACAAAAATTATATATCATCCTGCATTTTTCATTTTGATTTTCGCGATGATGGTATTATTCTTAAGGAATTAGGAATTCTTTGCCTAGCGCAAATCATCTTTCAAATTTTTCATGCCCAATCAACAAATTTTCACAAACACTTATTAAACACATTGTTCCAAAACAACATCAAACACATTCTTTTTACCACAAAAGCCTTAAGATTATTCTTAAGCAAACGACCATTTTAGCAATATCAAAAACATTCCTCACAAACAGGATTAGCTTCGAGACTTAGCGAGCTGTGAACTCCACCAACAGTCTCATAACAACACAACATCCTTTGAGGTTTATTGCTAGAATCTATCAAAATTTATTCCAAAACATTTCATTTTCATAAACACATTTTCAAAAATCAAATCATTTTGTTCATTTCATTTACTCAAAGCATGATTAATAAACATCTCATCATCCAACAAATTAAAATGCAAAATTAATTAAACAAAACACATGAAGTCACATCGAGACAAAAGATATATATATATATCTCAAAAATCTATATACAAAAACAAAGTTAGACTGATATGCCACAATCCTCAAAAATGGCATACTCAGTCAGATATATCATACAAATATCTAGGATCATCCCCTAGAGGCCCTAGAACTCTGTGCCTCATCATCTCCACCAGGGGGTGGAGGCGGTGGTGGCATATCTCGTGTCGCCATAGCGGTCCTAGAGGAAGATGCCCTAGATGTAGAACGAGACGACCCAACTCGAATCGGCTCTGCAATATCAGTAGGGAGAGGCTCTCTCCGATCCGTAGGTACCAATACAAAATATAGAGTCCGATAGAAGTTCATCTGTGCCACTGCTCGTAGTAACTCATCCCCTACCCTCCATTCAGATCACCCCGTCTGAGCCGGTACCACAGCCCCAACTCTCTGTCCCACCTACACTCGAGCCTCTACCAACTCTCTCTCCAAAGTCTAGATCCTGCTACGTAGACCCACATCCTCAGCTCGAGTCTATGCTAGCTCTCCCTCCAGAGACTCTATAGTAGTCTTCTGGGTGGCATTCTCCCCCTGTAACCGAGCCACCTCTCCCCATAGAGCAGCCATCTCACTACTCTCTCCCTCCTCCAGTATCCCCTTGCCCTTCCTGGGTGAAGGTGTGTTGAGCAAGGTGTAGCGACAGTATTGTCATTGTTGTCAACACAGTCAGATAGATCGGTTGATGCAGTGGACAGGAGTTCAGAGGTTATTCAGAGTATGTACAGTGATGTTAAATACTTATGAGGATGTTTTTGATGTTTGGGTGAAGTTGTTACAGGTTGTTTGTGCAAAGTTGAAAAAATCGTCATGTTGTGGCTACTCCACAATGTACCCCAAAATTGGAGACCCGCCTTTTTACATATTTTCCAAGAAGACCGAAGTGGCCCATATGCTAAAGATCAAAGAAAAAGTAAAACACCACAAAGAAAAAAAGTGTTGCGATATCGCGACATGTTGCATTTTCATGGCCAAAAGAGAAGAGAAAGAGCAAAGAAAAAAAGTGTCGCAATATCGTGACATGTTGCATTTTCGCGGTCCAAAGCAAAGAGAAAGAGCAAGGAGAAAAAAATGTTGCAATATCGTGACATGTTGCATTTTCATGGTCCAAAGCAAAGAGAAAGAGCAAGAAGGAAAAAGTGTCATGATATCGTGACATGTAGCATTTTTGCAGTCCAAAGCAAAGAGAAAAAGAAAGAAGGAAAAAGTGTCACGATATTGCGACATGTAGAATTTTCATGACTCAAAAAGGGTAGGCAGGCAGAGAAACAAAAATGTCACGATATCGTGACATGTTGCATTTTTGTGACTTATAAAAGGGAAGGAAGGCAAAGAAAAAAAAGTGTCACGATATCGCGACATGTTGCATTTTCACCAAAGGAATAGAGTAGTTGACAGTGCGTCTGATATTAGTGATGAACACCAGGATAGTAAAACTGAAGACTACATAGTGACATGGACCTATAAGGAATAAATCAAATATTGAATAAGGTAATTTGTCACATAAGGACAAAATTCAATGAATAAGACAAAACATTACATAAGGAGTATTTAATTATTTGAAATCATCTAAGATGGTCGTTACACATGGAAAGAAGCGGATGCATGCCCATGTGGAGAAAAGGAAATGAAGGGCCAAAAAATAGAAACGAAAAGCCTTTTTGGAAACCAAAACACATGCATGCACAATGGAAGGAGAAAATGAATAGTCATGGAAGGAGAAAACGAACAGTCATGGAAGGAGAAACAAAAAAAATTTAGAGAATTTTTTTTTCAGTTTTGGACAGTTTTATGTGACAACGGTAAATTGATAAAATTCATGTCATTTTGTGAAAAATATTGAAGTCTGATTATGGATTCATGTTTAGCTCATCAAGATGAGCAACTTCACTTTTTGAACCATGCCAATCCGAGGTCCAGAAGTATGAGTTTGAGTAAGGTGCATTGTAGTTGGCCGTGAAGTGTTTGACGAAATGTCTTCTCCAGATTTGAACAGTTGAAAGTAAGATGTGACCAGTAGTGACTATATAAAATATGGACTAGGTTGAAAATATAAAAAGGGAGTTACAATTGACAAGTGGCATAGGAGAATATTGTGTCGTAAAGAAGTCACATAAAGAAGTTACAATTGACAAGTGGCATATGAGAATATGGAAGTTACAAAAGGAGTTACAATTGATAGGTGGCATGTGAGAATATGGAAGTTACAAAAGGAGTTACAAAGAGAAAATATTGTTATAAAAGGAGTGTTGCTTGGAGAATTTTTTGTGTGCGATAAGTGTGTGTGTTTTGTGAATTGTGGTAGACGTTGGGTAAGCAATAGACCAATCAGGGTCTTGTAAAAGTGAAGGTATTTTTATGTCAATCTTCTAGTTTCAAAATTGAAGTCCAAGTTGGTGCTTGGCATCAGGGGTTGGTGCTCCTTCCAGTTGGTGTTGGTAAATCAGGGGTTGATGCTCCTTCCAGTGGGTGCTGGTAAATTGATTGTAAATTTGGTGCTTTGCAAAGGCTGGATTTGGATGGGAGTCCAAACAGTCATTTTGAGGAGTAGCCAAATCGGTGAACCTCGGTACATCTTATGTTGTGTGATGTTATCTTGTTATATTTGCTTTATTTGGTTTTAAGTTTTCATTATTTCGGCTTTAAGAGTTGAAGATTTAAGTTTAAAAGAGATACATTGATTCACCCCCCCTCTCTTAGTGTCATTGTGATACTAACAATTGGTATCAGAGCGAGGTTCTTGAACAAGCTTAACCGGCTAGGGTGATCTTGGAAGTGACACAATGGCAGGTGGTGAAGGCTTCTCATCAAACAAAGCACCATTGTTTGATGGAACTAATTATGCATTTTGGAGACTCGGGATGCAGACATATCTTTGTGCTTTGGGATACGACATTTGGGATTCAGTAGATAGTGGATACACAATACCCACCACTTCTCCAACCGATGCTGTCGATAAGAAACTATTTGAGAATGACTCAAAAGCAAAGAATGCTATCAT
Organism: Wollemia nobilis; assembly: GCA_028583015.1. Lineage (NCBI taxonomy): Eukaryota > Viridiplantae > Streptophyta > Pinopsida > Araucariales > Araucariaceae > Wollemia > Wollemia nobilis. The sequence continues at coordinate 240,475 of JAQPPZ010001417.1, read as the reverse complement.
GTGTGGATTAGTGGACAGTGAACTGGTAAAGATTATGAGTTGTAAAATGGCAAAAGAAATATGGGACAAACTGAGGAGCATTCATGAAGGAGACGTTAAGATCAAGGAGGCCAAGTTACAAACACATCGAGCTCAGTTCGAAGTATTAAATATGAATGATGATGAGAACATAGAGGCATATATGCTAAGATTTAATGAAGTCATTAATGCGATTAGAGGACTCGATGAGGAAATCAAAGATTCTGTCATCATGAAAAAGGTATTAAGATCTCTTCCCCAAAGATTTGATTCTAAAGTTTCAGCTATAGAAGAAGCTAAAGATCTAAATTCTTTTAGTATGGATGAGATGCATGGTTCTTTGACTGCATATGAGATGAGAATAGGAAAATCTAAACCCACAGACAGAGAAGCTACTTTTAAAGCCCATAAAAATATGAAAGCAAAACAAGAATCCGAGGAAGAAGAGACATCAGATGAAATGGAAGCAAACTTTGTTCAAAAACTAAAAAGGGGAAAAGGAAAATACAGAGGAAAGTTACCATTTAAATGTTTCAATTATGGAGGCGTTGGGCATTTTGCAGCTAAATGTCCACTTAATGAGAAGAACAAAAGTGATGAAGGATCGCACCAAGAAAGAAGTGACTGGAAGAAAAAAACAAATTTCAGAAAAGGCAACTTCAAGAAGAAAAGTTTCATCTCCAAGAATGTCAGTTCATCAGAAGACAACTGCGGTGAGGATTCTGAAAAGGAAATAGGTGAAGCTCTTTTCATGGCACTCAAAGAAGAAAAAATAGAAAAATAATAGGAATGTGATGAAGAAGAAATTGATGCAGAAGTAAATTTGGAAGAGGAACTAATTGCAGCTCTGGATGAATTGAAGATAGAAAGAAAAAAGAATAAGAAAATTTCAAGAAAGCTTGAGGATGCAAATGAAATCATAACCAATTTGAAAGTACAGATAGAAGAATCCAAGAAAATATCTAAAGATCTCGAAGTGCAAATAACCATGAAAATAGATTATTGCAGCAAGCTAGAAGAAGAGACTGTTGGTTTAAGGATGCAGATAGAAGAGATGAATCGTAAAATTAGTTGTTATCACAAACGTGAAGAAAGTTCTATGAAGCTAGATAAGATCATAAATAACCAAAAGACTACAGGCATAAAATTTGGTTTGGGCTTTGACGAAGGAGAATCATCAAATGGATCAAAGGCCATAAATGAAGAATCCATAAAGAATGAAGATAAGAAACAGGTTGATCAAGAAAAATTGACTCATGCAAAAGAAAGCAATAATGCAAGGCACGAAAGGAGAATTGACAATGATGGATTCACCAATGTCACACATCAAAGAAGAAGAAGATTTATGTCTCCTACGACAACATGGCAAAGACCATCACCCAGGTTCAATCATCTCTTTTCTGGTTACTATTTTAAATGCAATGGTTATGGACATAAGATTTCAGATTGCAAGTATAATGTAGGACCAAGGAATTTTACCAAGTAGAAATGTTTTTTCACCTTTGATGGATTATGCAGTAGAATGTTATAACTATCATAATTTTGGGCACATTGCAAGAAATTGTCGAAGTACATTTGCATCAAATCAATTTCAGGGAAGAAAATTTCAACCAAATGGAATGAGACAAAATAGAAAATTTCCCAAAAAACATGCACAAGCTACTGAAAAAGAAAAGTCAAAACAAGAGCCCAAAACTGTAATCAAACCAGAGTGGAAAGAAAAAGAGCGATCTAAGGAAGAAAAGGAATCCCTGATCATACAAACAACATTTAAAGCACAAAATAAATCTGCACCATGGATACTTGATAGTGGATGCTCCAGTCATATGACAGGTGACAAACAAAAATTTGAGAAGTTACAACAATATGAAGGTGGTTCAGTAAAATTTGGAAATAATGATGGAGCTAAGATAGTTGGCAAAGGTTCAGTTAAGATCAGTGATGGAAAAATCAAGTCAAAATAAGTCTTGTTTGTGGTTGGTCTGAAGCATAACTTGTTGAGCGTAAGTCAGATTTGTGATAGAGGTCATGAAGTGATTTTTAAGAAGTAGGGTTGTGAAGTCATAAAAGCAAATAGTGGAAAGTTGATAGCAACTGGATCGAGGACATCCAGCAACCTGTACACTCTCTCAGAGACTTCATAAGGATCTTTCTTGATTGGACAGTGTAGGAAATAGCATGGACTATGTTGACTGAGAGCAAAGTAGCAGAAAATTTTTGGAAAGAGGCTGTCCATACTACGATATACATCCAAAATAGGTGCATGTTGAGAACGCATGAAAGCAAAACTCCTTATGAGTTGTGGTTCGATAAAAAGGCAACAGTAAGATACTTTAAAGTTTTTGGCAGCAAGTGTTACATCAAAAGAACTAAAAAAAACCTTGGTAAGTTTGAAGATAGAGCGGATGAAGGTATTTTTCTTGGCTATTCATCAAAAAGCAAAGCTTATAAATGCTACAACAAGAGGCTAAGGAAAATTGTGGATAGTTCTTATGTTAAAGTTGATGAAGGTAGGGAACGAGTAATCAGCTATGAAGAGAACTACCCAATTTATGAAGAGGTTATTGAAGGAGATGAGGAAAAGGAAACGCAAAAGAAACAAAAAATTGACTCAGATGATTCAAACAGTGATTCAGAAGTGGAAGAAAATAAGAAATTCAAAACAAGCAGCGTAGAAAGATCATCCTAGAGAGCAAATAATTGGAGACCCCACAGTTGGTGTTCAGACAAGAAGAAGAGTAGTAAGTAACTACTCTCTATTATCCAGCATTGAGCCCAAAAATGTTGTTGACGCAAGCAAATATGAAAGTTGGATGAAGGCAATAAATGAAGAATTAGATCAGATCGAGAAAAACAAAACTTGGGAGTTAGTACCAAGACCTACAAATAAAAATATAATCGGTACTAAATGGGTCTTTCGAAACAAATTGAATGAAGACGGATAGGTAGTCAGGAATAAAGCAAGATTGGTATGTAAAGGCTATGCACAAGTTGAAGGTATTGACTTTGAGGAAACCTTTGCACCTGTGGCTAGACTAGAGGCAATTAGAATGTTTCTGGCTTTAGCAGTTTACAAGAATTTCAAAGTTTATCAAATGGATGTGAAATCAGCATTTTTGAATGGGAAACTTGAAGAAGAGGTTTATATTGAGCAGCCAGATGGTTTCCAACTTGGTGATGATCCCAACTTGGTTTGCAAGTTGAAGAAAGCATTATATGGCTTAAAATAGGCACCTCGAGCATGGTATGCAAGGCTAGACAACTATCTTACTCAACAAGGGTTCAAGAAAGGTATGGTGGATAGTAATTTGTATGTCAAAACAGAAAATGGCCATCTTATTGTTCTTGTTGTATACGTAGATGATATCATATTTGGCAACAGCAAAGATGAGTCATGTAAATATTTAGCAAATAAGATGCAAAAATAATTTGAAATGTCAATGATTGGTGAACTTTCGTATTTCCTCGGGTTGCAAGTTAATCAAAATGAGAAGGGCATATTTATTTCTCAAATTAAATATGTGAAAGAGATGCTAAAAAAGTTCACAATGGAGGATTGTAAGCTAGTTAGCACTCCCATGATGACAGGTTGCAAGTTGAGCAAGGATGACAAATCTCCACATGTTGATCAAACCATGTACAGATCTATGATTGGGAGCTTACTGTACTTGACAACTACCAGACCAGATATTTTGTAGGTAGTATGCATGGTAGCACGATTTCAGGCTAGTCCCAAGGAGACTCATGTGACAGCAGTGAAGAGGATTCTTCGATACCTCAAGGGTACTATGGAGTATGGGTTATGGTATCCGAAAGGTAAGGACTTCACCCTTATTGCGTATTCATATGCAGATTGGGTAGGATGTGTAGATGACAAAAAGAGTACCAGTGGAGGTGCATTCTATCTTGGAGACAGGTTGGTCACGTGGCACAGTAAGAAACAAGAGTCAGTCTCCTTATCCACAATAGAGGTAGAATATATTGCAGCGACAACGTGTTGTACATAGGTATTATGGATGAAACAAACCCTGAAAGATCTTGGTATTAACTTTAGTGAGCCAATTTTAGTTAAGTGTGATAACACCAATGCCATTAACATCTCAAAGAATCCGGTTATGCATTCTCGCACAAAACATATTGCTATCCGATATCACTTTTTGAAGGAGAAAGTTGCAGAAGGTGAGGTTAAGTTGGATTTTGTTCCAACAACAGAGCAAGTAGCGGATATCTTCACAAAATCGTTGCCCAAGGAAGTCTTTGAGTACCTTCACAATAAATTGGGAGTGGTCACGCTTCCCAAGAATTGACTAGCTATCGGGACCACATTCTCAGGGGGAGCATTTGTGTATTTGTTTATCTTTTTGCTCATGTTTGTGATTTTTGCTAAGTGTAATAATTTTTGCCTGAGAATGTTGTGCATGGACTCAGGGGGAGTTTGTAGCAGCCCTTTGATATTGTTGTCAAAGGGGGAGAAGAGTTACAGGAAATTGCATGTGTGTTGCCAACAATTCCAAAGGGGGAGATTGTTGAGCAAGGTGCAACGACAATATTGTCATTGTTGTCAACACAGTCAGATAGATCGGTTGATGCAATGGATAGGAGTTCAGAGGTTATTCAGAGTATGTACAATGATGTTAAATGCTTATGAGGATGTTTTTGATGTTTGGGTGAAGTTGTTACAGGTTGTTTGTGCAAAGTTGAAAAAATTGTCATGTTGTGGCTGCTCCACAACGTACCCCAAAATTGGGGACCCACCTTTTTGCATATTTTCCAAGAAGACCAAAGTGGCCCATATGCTAAAGATCAAAGAAAAAGCAAAACACCGCAAAGAAAAAAAGTGTCGCGATATCGTGACATGTTGCATTTTCGTGGCCAAAAGAGAAGAGAAAGAGCAAAGAGAAAAAGTGTCGCGATATCGTGACATGTTGCATTTTGCGGTCCAAAGAAAAGAGAAAGAGCAAGGAGAAAAAGTGTCGCGATATCGCGACATGTTGCATTTTTGCGGTCCAAAGCAAAGAGAAAGAGCAAGAAGGAAAAAGTGTCGCGATATCGCGACATGTTGCATTTTCGCGGTCCAAAGCAAAGAGAAAGAGCAAGAAGGAAAAAGTGTCGCGATATCATGACATGTAGCATTTTCGTGACTCAAAAAAGAGAAAGAGCAAAGAAACAAAAGTGTCGCGATATCGCGACATGTTGCATTTTCATGACTCAAAAAGGGCAGGTAGGCAGAGAAACAAAAGTGTCATGATATCGTGACATGTTGCATTTTCGCCAAAGGAACAGAGTAGTTGACAGTGCGTCTGATATTAGTGATGAACACCAGGATAGTGAAACTAAAGACTGCATAGTGACGTGGACCTATAAGGAATAAATCGAAGATTGAATAAGGTAATTTGTCACATAAGGACAAAATTCAATGAATAAGACAAAACGTTACATAAGGAATATTTAATGATTTGAAATCATCTAAGATGGTCGTTACACATGGAAAGAAGTGGACGCATGCCCATGTGGAGAAAAGGAAACGAAGGGCCACAAAATAGAAACGAAAAGCCTTTTTGGAAACCAAAACACATGCATGCACAAGGGAAGGAGAAAACGAACAGTCATGGAAGGAGAAAATGAACAGTCATGGAAGGAGAAAATGAACAGTCATGGAAGGAGAAAATGAACAGTCATGGAAGGAGAAAATGAACAGTCATGGAAGGAGAAACAAAAAAATTTCAGAGAATTTTTTTTCAGTTTTGGACAGTTTTATGTGACAGCGGTAAATTGATAAAATTCATGTCATTTTGTGAAAAATATTGAAGTCTGATTATGGATTCATGTTTAGCTCATCAATATGAGCAACTTCGCTTTTTGAACCATGCCAATCCAAGGTCCAGAAGTATGATTTTGAGTAAGGTGCACTGTAGTTGGCCGTGAAGTGTTTGACGAAATGTCTTCTCCAGATTTGAACAGTTGAAAGTAATATGTGACCAGCAGTGACTATAGAAAATATGGACTAGGTTGAAAATATAAAAAGGGAGTTACAATTGACAAGTGGCATAGGAGAATATTGTGTCATAAAGGAGTTACATAAAGAAGTTACAATTGACAAGTGGCATATGAGAATATGAAAGTTACAAAAGAAGGAGTTACAATTGATAGGTGGCATGTGAGAATATGGAAGTTACAAAAGGAGTTACAAAGAGAAAATATTGTTATAAAAGGAGTGTTGCTTGGAGAAAATTTTGTGTGCAATAAGTGTGTGTGTTTTGTGAATTGTGGTAGATGTTGGGTAAGCAATAGACCAGTCAGGGTCTTGTAAAAGTGAAGGCATTTTTATGTCAATCTTCTAGTTTCAAAATTGAAGTCCAAGTTGGTGCTTGGCATCGGGGGTTGGTGCTCCTTCCAGTTGGTGTTGGTAAATCAGGGGTTGATGCTCCTTCCAGTGGGTGCTAGTAAATTGATTGTAAAGTTGGTGCTTTGCAAAGGCTGGATTTGGATGGGAGTCCAAATAGTCATTTTTAGGAGTAGCCAAATCGGTGAACCTCGGTACATCTTATATTGTGTGATGTTATCTTGTTATATTTGCTTTATTTTGTTTTAAGTTTTCATTTTTTTGGCTTTAAGAGTTGAATATTTAAGTAACAAGAGATACACTGATTCACCCCCCCTCTCAGTGTCATTGTGATACTAACAAGGTGGTCTCTCCTCATGATGGGTAGATGCTCCCCCCTCATCCTAGGGTGAATCCCTCCTCTCCTATCTCTCTTAGAGAATTAGTCCTCTCTGAGATATATGACCACCCCGAGTGCGAAGACCTGGTCTCCATAAAGATGCATGAGTGACTGACTGCTCCTGATGGCTCTCTGATCGATGTTGCCTAAAAACTTGATCAGCTACCTGTAACATTGCACTCCTCTGTGGTGTCAATTGAGTAGTACAGATACTAGCATACCAATGTCAATATTTGTCTGTAACTCTAGCATCATCCTCCACTATTGTCTCAACTAAAGCATCATCAGGCTCTGGATCCAAAATATTTACCAAGTTGGGAGCTCTACTAAGAGTGTTAGGATCCCGAGTAGACCTGGAAAAAGTAACATTTTGGTATTGAGGTAGGTCGTGTTGAAGCCTAAATTGTCATTGCACTCGATCAAAACAGTGCAACTCCACCTCCCCATCATGCATCCATAGTCAAATGGTATGCCTGATGCGGGCTAGCTCAACGGTATCCTCCTCCCATCCTAACAGCCCTCTCCATGGCCTCTAGGTAATATCCTCAATGAATTAATCATCTAGGAGCCATCGCATACCAATAAGGTTGGCTCGTCTCCCACGTCCTTCCTATAGAGGCCAATAGAATACCTAAGGCCTATCCTAAGCCACCCCAGGTTGATCATCTATCTCCATAACCAATGATAACACATTGTAGGCCATTGGATAGCTAGGTGCTCCCAACACCACACCTATATAAATGATGTTAGAATTATGCCCTTGCCCTCCTTGTAGAATACTTTGTGTAGAAATATGTACAGTCTACATAGGAGGAAGGAACCCTAAGAAAAGTGGACCCTCTGATCTCTCATGTTACATATGACCTCTGCTAAGGTCCAAGGAAGTTGCATCCCACTAGGATGGCACAAAATCAACCCGCTCACAACCCTACTCAGTAGTACTATCAATCGAGATACTCCCTATGTCCTGTCGAGTCTCTCTAGTAGAACCCCTCCCTTCCTCAATAGGAATATTGGATCTACAGTCAATCGATGCATATCTTGGCCTTGGTTTCCAAATGTGGTAACTTGAATACCCTGTAATGATAGCCTCAGAATTCGTTAAACATCCTCCAGGGTAGGATCCATCTCTCCTATCGATAGTCAAAACCAAGAAGACTCTAGATACCTCCTCTCTACTAATGTTGTCAATAGTTGAATGTCTATGCCAATATGTGGCATCTCTACCACATGTCTAATACCCACTACCTCTAGAGTAGCCCACTCATCATCTGTAAGGGCATCCAAATCTGCCTGTAAAGAGGCATGTCTCCACTCTCGGTTCTTTAATTCAGCCAACTATCAAAATAAAACACAAAACAACAAAATATTAGTAATCAAAATTAAAAATATTATCAAATAAAAAAATAGCAATATTGTATCAAAGAGCAGATGAAATTGTATCAATTTTTTCAAGATTGTATCAATTTTGGTGATATTGTATCGTATGATATCGCTTATAATTGATACGATATTGACAAAATCGTACCTATTTTTTCAATATCGTATCATACGATATTGCAAAATCATTATGATTTCAAAAAATTGGTACTATTTTATGAAATCGTTACAATTTCACAATTAGGGCCACGGACGGCAGTTGTGCCCTAAAAATCCAATTTTAATTGAAAGTTTTATAAAAAAATATGAAAAATTTATCCCAAAAGCATAAGAAATCCTTACCCGAAGAGCTCCATCTTTCGCTCGGATAAAATATGCGTGATGAGAAGCTCCCACAATGTTTTCTCCAGAGCTCTAAAAGTGCACAAAGGTAAAAAGTAAATAAGTTACCTTTTCAGGTTATTTTTCTTATTTATACTCCAAATTTTTGAGTTTTTATCCAAACATCAATTTGGATATAAAAACTCGAAGGGGGTATCATAAATATTGTATTTCGAAACAACTTACATCAAAACTTAAAATCATCAACAAAAATTGCAATAAAATTTTGCCTTCTTGTACAACGTGTCATACTTTTTCTTTAACGTAATTTATTTCGAAACTATGCTAAAGAGGGGGCAAAATGTAACACTTTAAAATTGACTCATCTTAATTCACCCATTTAACATATTTGCATGAAAAACACAAAAAATATAAAAATTGTATTTTGTATTTATTACCTTAAAATTTGTGCCTTTTTGACGAGATCGTACTACGATTAGCAAGATCGTAGTATGACCTCCGAGATTGTAGAACGATTTTAGGCAATACGATCTCTACGACCAGCATACGATATCGCCGATCATAATACGATCTTGCTCTGAAATAGAAAATTAAAAAAAAAAAAAAGACAAAGTTAGTTAAACTAATTTTTGCCTCCGCTTGTGTAACTATGCAGGATTTGCGAGATCGGATCCGTTCGGTTTCACCCAGCTTGGAAGAAGTTGCAACAATCCAACCTCCTCCCTATTCTGGACACTCTCCCTTGCCTATTTAATCATACCATCCTCTCTATAATTCTCCTGGCTCCATCGCACTTCAGAAAACTTAATCTAATTTTGCATCTAACTCTGGTTATTTAAAATTTTGCTTACATGATTGGAAGCTATCGTCGCATATCGGATGATGTAGTACCATGATCGTAGTACGAACTTGCAAGTTCAAAGTATGATCTTTCTCAGAAGGCTATGATCTTGCCTGTAGTTTTCTTGGGGGCAACCCCTAGCCCTGGTTCGTAATTTCTTTTCATTTTATCATTAAATTTGTATGTCATTTAGCATATTTATCACATAGGATATTCAAATTAATCATTTGCATCCCTGGAGTTCACCCAATTGCATGTAATTGCATCCTTTAAGTAATTCAAATTCATTCATTTATCAAATTCCTATCACCACTACTGTCCATAGCATCTATTAGATCTAGAACATACTTGTTAAACATAATTTTAAGTATAGAATTATAGATCAATCTGCTTTCTATCCTTCACCCATGCATTTGCTATCTTCTATCAAAATCAGATCATTCTATCTTTGTTCAAGTTACAATCTTGCAGAATCGTAATATGATCTTGCAATATCGTAATACGATATCGCCTGTTTTCGTACGATTTGGACTGCATACAAAAAGTAGAAACTTCATCAAACATCCAGATTAAGGTAAGGTTTTTAATCACTTTAAGCATTGTGTTATCTTCTTGCATCCTATTTTTTGTCATCTGTTGCTTGCATTTAAATTAAAAAGTGCATATAGATTAAGTTAGCTGCATATTGGCCAAACTTAGGCTTGTATGATATTGGATTAAAAAGAACACATCTAAAAAAATTCATAAGCCTAGGCACAAAAACTACCACAAAATGTTTCCTGGTGAACCCAAAACCAATTCATCAAAAAATCACCATATAGAAAGTACAACTAAGTACTTCTCTTCGAGGTGTAGACCATCCATTCTCCCATTCCCCTCTAAGGCGCATATTCATTTACCTTGAGGAAAGGAGTTTGTGAATTTTGGGCCTACAATTATATTTACACATATGTTAAGGGGAGGAAAAAAATATGTAGATAGGCTAGCCAATAGAGGGGTTTGTATTTAGTATCATGAAGTTATATTCTTTTTTCCTGGTTAGAGGAAGTAGTAAGTTTAGCTAAAGCTAACAAGAAAATATTTTATTGAATAAAATAATGATTAAGATTTACTTTAATGTTTTCCATTGGTAATATATACTTTATTTTATAACATTAATGTATTTTCATTTAAACTATTTATTATGATTTTTGTGGTTGCACTTGTGCTTCAGGAAGGAAACTAGCAATCCAAATTTGATAAAGTGGACTGTGATAATGCGATGTTTTGGAAATATTACTCTACTAAGATGTAATGCATATATAGTAGAGGTGAAATTTTGGTATTGTGAAGGCTTCTATAGAAAAATATCAAGAAGGATATTGAATTTTAGAATATTTGTATTCACACAAAAACTTTCAAAAATACACAAAATAAAAATCAAGAATTCAAACATTTTATGTAAAATGATGTAGGTTTATAGCTATAGCATCTCAATTGAGATGAGATGTGAATCTATTTATAAACACTCAAGCTCTAAATAAGAGATTTGTAATTTGTCAATGGTGGGGGACCTGAGTACAACCCCTTAGTCTCCAAAAAAAAAAATGATCTTGGATCTTTGTGTTGATGCAAAAAATGTAAAGTGGTATGTAACCTATTCTAATTGAGTGCATTTATCAAAATTTTCTCTTATAACTTCTAGCATAATTTCCTTATGTAATATTATTATTTAAGCAAAACCATTTCAATTTAATGAACTTAAAAAATTTATTGAAGGCATCCAAACCCTTATGGAACATCTATCTCATTTTTATCATCTCATCAAGATGGTCAAAATAAGATATATATCTAGTAATAATTTTTCTCTGAGTGGTCAACAAAATCTTTGGATTGTCATTAATCCATGGTATATATGTGAATCCTTGGCTTCCTCTACTTGGAATCAAGTCAAGGGGTGCTTGTAGTGCAAAATCCACATAACAATGTGTAACACAAATGGTAGTATTCCTTATGAGGGAGGTGAAATAGAAATTTTTGGGATAAATTCTAGTAATTTGCACTTGATTTGGCCCAATACATACATTTGTATATTTTACAACTGCATGATTCCCAAAACATACAAAAAGTGATTGTACAGTTCCAAAATATTCAATTGTATGGTTGTAACCATAAAACAACTTGAATTATATGATTTTTAATCATACAATATACACAAAACTTAATTTATCAATAATAATTTGGCAATTTTACAATCGTTCACTTGGAAATGCTCATTTCTCAATATGGAAAATACAAACTATGCAATTGCAACCAAAAGATAAGGTAATTATTAAATTGTATGGTTAGAAATCCTAATTGTATAGTTACAAAAAACCCTTATTGTAATCACTCAGTCTTAGATCTACAAAGTTATATGTAAGAATTAAACACAATGAGAATTGATTAACTCTAATGGTGGAATTTTCCACTGAGTACTTTAACATGCAATTATAAAATCACAACCCTTAGTCTAAAATAAGCCATATTACCTTTTGTTCATTTCCAAAACTATACAATGACATGCAAACATATCAATTACCATTCACAAAGATACAAGTGAGCATCTTGGTACATACATAATCTCACACATAGTTGGGCATCAATCTATATTCCATTTTCATTGTACAACCAATTAATTACAAGGTTTTATCTACAATACTTGCATAGAAAAATATATCCCACTTCTACTAGTAATGTGTACCAATGCTACAACAACTATGCACAATTCACGTCAGTTGTGTACAACCATCAATTAGAAACAACATTGAACCATCAATGAATAATCTTCCATAGCATGAACTACAACCCACAACTATAAATAATGATGAACACTATTTCCTCTACATGAAAAACCATGAGCCCCTAGAAAATTTGAATAGGTGGATTATAATTCTTGCCTAGGCCATTTCAAATTGGTTCTTGAAACAATGCATCATTTACAACTACCTTCTCACAATTTCCTAAAACAATTAATGCATTAAGGTTTTACTAAGTCTTGATTTGATTTTTATAAAATTACCTTTCATGTTCATTTCACTTTATTTCATTTAATTTCGAATTGTATATTTATGACCAAGTTGTACAGTTACACAAACCCTACATTGTACGTTTTGGTAAAATTGAACATTTGACAAATTTGTGCAAATCCATGTTTTTTCTTCTTATTCTAGGAGATGGATTTGTTTCCTACATCTACCCTTCCCTTTACATTAGTCAACATCCCCAAAAATGCATACTTCTATATCTTAGTCAATTGATCCTACTGGAGATCTTATAGTTGAACTTGGAGGATGGCCCATTAATTTCGTAACTTGTTAGCATAATTATTTATCTCTACAGCTTTAATTCCATATGTGTTTGCCTTCTCCTCTATGGTAGCCAATAGCTATAGTAACTCTTTCTCCCTCTGTATTGTACCCTTGCATAGCTTTTATTTAAAATAAGCCTCTATCTACATGGCTATAGTGAGCTCCTCATTCTTCTTTGAAATCACCCGATCTCTCTGCTATAATTTTGATCGATGGACCCATTGAAGTTCCTCCTTGACTTGAAGCATAGCCTTATGATCCATGATGATTTGATTGTAATGGTTGGAATATTTTTTTGTTTCCTCAATTTTACAATTCTTAAATTGCAATTGCCTATCATACATCTTCAAAATATCTTTGTGTTTTATCAATTGCTCCTTTTGGGCTTCCAACTATTTGGCCTACTGCTTGAGTTGTTGGTTGTTCAAACTCAACTTCTCCTCCCGTTGTTTAATCTAATAAACATATCGATGTTACAACTCATACCATTTATACATTTTCTACTTTTTTTCTTCCATTTTATGGATCATAAACTATTTTTTCTTTTCCTATGATTGTAGCTTATCCTCATAGGCCTACTTCATACTTTTCATTACTATTTCCACCTACTTCAATATCTCCTTAGCTTCTTCCTTGTTGTATTCTAATTCTTCTTCAATTGTAGTCATTTCCTTTCAAGCCACTTCTGTATCTTCCCTCTGTGCTTCCTTGGATTGATATATTTGTTCAAGACCCAAACTAAACCATTCGATCCAATGTGTTAGAAAATTGAATTTTTGGAAAATAAAGGTCAATTTTGGTGAGACTCTCTAGTACTCTATATAGGTTATGTTCAATGGATATATTTGATTTATGTTTATATCTAGATATAATCATGGGTGCTCTATATAGTTTATCGTCATTCCTTCTATCAAATTAATAATTCCTAACATATTTGTTACCTCTCCTCTCAATATTTTCCATGGGTGTTGTGCATGTATCTATGTTGTGTTTGGTTCACTTTTCAATGCACACCCATGTCATGATATTTTCCATATCCATGAAGGTTCTCTCTCTCCACTACTTTAATTATCCTATATAATCTATGTGGAACTACAATTGGGTACTCAAGAACATTTCACAAACATGATCCAGGAAATGGTCAAATTGTTCATTCGTATATTCTCCTTCTTCATCTAAATTTCTAAACTATGGTACTTTAAGAAAAAATCTTGTCCAAAGTCTTCTATCCGTCTCCTATGGTGAATTCCTTTCTTCCTTGTACTCATGTGGTCATAAAATTCCCTTAATTTCCTTAATTGGACCCACTATAGTCTCCTCCTATAGCATAATTTGGGATACAATTCTACCTTATTTTTCCTTCAATCTGATATCCTCCACATTAATAATTTATTTAGTTGATTGTGGATCCTCTAAAGGTACTTGAACTACCTCCTAATGCTTTGGAAACTCTTCCTCCTACTACTTTGGTCATTCCTCTACCATGGTTGTGAATACAGGTTCCGAATTAGATCGTTCTTGTGTTTGTATCACATTTACCTCCACCTACTAACTATTGCCACCTCTCATGACAATTCATACTTGTGGTTTCTTCTTCTTCTATGTTTCATATGATGGGGTCACCATCACTTATTTTTCTTTCATTCATGGTGGTGTTACCATTCTATCCATCCAATATTTGGATGTCTCCAATAATTCAAACTCATTGACCTCAAGCAATGTAGGAGATCCCACCATTTCTCCTAACTAATTTACCCCTATTGGCACACTAATATCTACCAATTCCAAGTCCTCTAGTCCCAAGTACATATCAATAGGTTAATAAGAATTGGTTATAGTCACTCACTCTATACAGGATATTTCTCATGTGTTTGCCTTTTTCATTGCTTACATGTTAAAATTTACACCAGACTTGTTGTTGGTGCTACTACCTCCTCCTGCTACTCCTGATCAGAATCCAAGTGGAACTAACGAAGTCTCATTTTCATCAACCAATAGAGGTTCTATTTTCCTTCTGTTATTCCTCTATCTTGACTTATATAGAGTATATTTTTGGATTAGCATTGACTTTATCCATCTCAGTATGGAAGTTTGATCCTTTAGTAGATCACAAGGTGTTTCTATCCCATGAAATGTAATATGTACATGAGAAACTACATCCAAAATTATAATTATTGCATGGAATATAATCAAAAAAATCTTCCTAGTCCTTTACAATAACCATTGTATCCTTTGAGCTAAGTATGTACCCTAGTCATACTACACTCTCTTGGTAATGCATTCCATATACTAGGCCATCCAAATTGGTATTTACAAATATTATGCTTCACCTGATAGTTGATACATAATCATGTTCATGGCACACATAAGCTCCTTCATATTTAGCATACTCTACTTGATTCCTCACTCTAGGACCAAAAGCCTTAGTAGTTGACAGATACTTAAGCTCTATTAGCTTGGTGATTAACCTATGGGCCTCTAAGGGGTCCACAAATTTTCTCTTAATTAGAAGACCTTCCTTTGCCAACCCAAATATTCTCCAAAAAGTGGTAGCCAAGAATTCCACCTTGAGATGACAGTTCATGATCCATACAAAGGTGCACTTCTTACTCAAATCATACAACTACACAATTTACAACAAATATTCATTAAATAATACATTATCCTATGGTGGTATCTATGCCAACACACTCACTCCAGCCTAAGTCAATGCTACTTTCAATGGGTGAGTGTCCTCATGCTCACTCCATAATTTCTAACATAATTCACCTATCGACCATGTGAAGGTAGTGTCCTTCAATTCCCTCCTTCATCCTCACTGAGTAGGTCCATTTGTTCTTCTATGGTAGCCTCTCTATGTACCTCATTTTAAAGCTCACTACGATGTGCTCTAGGTCATTCCATATGAGTATCTTGATGAAGGTGTGGTTGTGCTCTTCATCTACCACCACACCAATATTTATGTCCCCTCCATGGCCTATAACCTCTTCCCTTATAAGTTCGGTAGCCTTGCCCTCCTCTAGGCTAAAACCCTCATCCTTGACCTTTTTAGGGTAGGTTACTTCTTCTTGTCTACAACATGAATCCCTCTAATATAGTGTAACTGGTGAGAGTTCCCTCCTTGTCACTACAATACATCGTATATGAGCCCAAAATTCCTACTCGATGCTCATTATTAACAAATCCTCATATTGGAACCCCACTTTACCAATATTGTTCAATTTGGAAATTTCTAGACAATTACATCCAAAACCGTACAAGTTGCCTAAATTTTGTACAACTATATCATAAAATATACAGCTACTCCCAAAAATGTATAACTACTTCCTACAATCGTACAATTGCTTCCTAGGATTGTACAACTACCTCCAAATTGTATAATTAGTCTTGAAATCATACAACTACATCCAAATTGTACAATTGCACACCAAATCATACAATTATATACAAATCATACAATTGTGTCCCAAATCATACAATTGCACCCTATTTTTGTACAATGGTGCCTGAAATCGTATAATTACACCTAAAATCATACAATTGTACTCAAATTGTATAATTTGTGCCCTATTTCATATAATTCTACCCGAAAATAGTACAATTGACCTCAAATCATACAATTTTCTCCTAAAATAATACAATCATCTATTCAAGATTGCATTTTCCCCAAAATCCATATTTTTATCAAATTTGTATGATTTACCTTACACTTTTTGCCACCGTTGTGAAATTTCTTCTTTGATATCATTTATGGTTCACTTGTGTAATTTTCCCTTCTAAATGTGTAATTATTCAGCTGTACATTTCACAGTGGCAATCTATGCAATTTCTTGTATTTTCTTCCACTTATATTTTTTAAATGTAATGGCGAAAACATCTTCTTTTTCATTGGCAAGTTCCTTTATGAAAATTAGGGTTTTAATTTGGACTCTTCATATTTTAATTTTATAAAAAAAACCTAGATTTTTGAAAAAATATCCATCATTCAATGTTTATCTTTTAGCAATTTCTACAAATCTAAACTCTTTTCATAAATTAACCCTGCTTTTTCCATAATTAGACCCTAGTTTTTCAATGACACCACACTTATGCTTGCTTTTTCAAAAAAAAAGTGAATGGTGCCTTCTTTTTATAACAAAAAAATCATTGTGCATGAAATCTACCACCTTAAGCCTCTTTGCATATATTTTTGTCCATTTTTACGAATGATTGCCAACATAGTCATTTTTCCATGCAATTTTTGTCCTTTTCTTGCTTTTTTGAATATTCTATTATTTTTTATTTTTCCTTTTTCTTTTTATTTTCTTTTTATTTTTTTAGAAGAGGTTGCCATTTCTGGTTTTCAACCATATTCTATCTTGATTTCATCCCAAGGGGATTTTCACAATCAAGGTTATTATTTTTTTTCATTTTTTTCAAAATCACCCAATTTTCTAACTTACCATCATGGAAATCATACAGTGACATTCACTTGTATGATTCCCTCCATTGACATATCATCTAGAGTTTCCACCATATAATTCTATGCAATCGAGGGTTGAGCAATTGTACAATCAGGTTCCAAATGTTCAACTATATGATTTGCTCCTTGTTGGCCAATTGTATGATTTGTAACCATACAATTATCAATTGTATGATTTGGAATCATACAATTACAATTTATATAATTTTGAATCATAAAATTACAATTTGTATGATTTGGAATTGTACAATTACCAGTTGTACAATTTGAAATTGCATAATTCCCTCCTTCTAAAGCTAAATTTTCTCATTCAAGGTTTCTCCTTTGCCCTATTGATCAATTGTTTGGTGAAGATACCCTTGCTACTTGATTCTCATTTGGTCAAATTCCAATCCTATACCATAAAACTAAATCTACATCCAAAATTTGTGAACAAGTCCTTTGTTGACCTTGACCTTCCTCCTCTTAAAATCATACTCTTCATATGCTAGCAAGTCTTCTTTCCTACACCTATATTTCATGATCTTTTCCTCTTACTATAGAACCTATTTGACTATTGAATGGACCATATTATCTATGAAGAAATACTCTTCTTCTATTATTCTTGTTCCTTGTCAATATATTTGTGGTCACCTGAGTGGGTATCATCCCAAAAGGTTTGGAAAAACTCCTCCTCACCAATTGCATCCTCATGCATTCTTGATCTAGTTTAAGGGTACATGTGGTGTCTCCTCAGGCTTTCTAGGCCATATTGAAGTATGAGGTCAAATACTTTCCCTTCTCCCTTGGGGTAAAGGATTTGAATGATTCTTACCTTCATTCATTGGTCACAATCCTTCTCTATGACCTATTTTTGCCCTATAGTGCTTGATATTTATTGTTATAATTCTTGTTTTTGACAAGGTCATCCTCTTTCCCAAGTGCTAGGAGTCACATCCATAAACTCTATATTGGTCATGTTTCCCTCATTACATTGAGCTCCTAGTGATATCTATCGTAATGATATTAATCTATTCTTTGCATACCTTAGTCATCCTAGCCATGTTCATTATTCAAAATGATGTTGGGGCCTAAAGGTAGCTAATGCTTCTTTATAGTCTTCTAAAAAATAAAATGTCATGCTTGAATAATTATTATTATCTTCATGTTGTGCCACCCACTTTGTTGGAAAATCCATTATACTTTGAAGTCTTCTTACTTCCCTTATTTGCTTTCTTAGGCTATCACATAGGCATCTAGATTAGGGTAAACATGAGGTTCTTGTATTATTACCAAGAAGTCATCACTACTACTCTCTTGGCTATTGTTCCTTATTAGTAAGGGAATTTCTTCATCACTAGACTCACTCGAATCTTCATGTAAATTCTCTTGATGTTTAGGTGATGTAAGGTCTTCCTTTATCTCTCACCAAACTATCTTTGCTACCTCATCCATAATTGGTGGATCATGTGTTGGACCCCTTGGTTTGACTTGTGACCCTTCTCCCTCACTATAAATTTTGACTTCATGTCACATTGCATTTTCTTGAGGCACTTCCTCCTTTATTTCACTTCTTGCTCTCAATTCCCTTTGCCTCATGACCTATTGCTCATCAAGTTGTTGCATTGTATCATCCAACTCTTGGATGATCTATTCTCGAAGTCTTGTATTATGTGTTTTTAATGCTTCATATTCTTCCTACAATTATTGATCTTGATGTCACATCCTTTTTTACAACATGCATATCTAAGCTAATGAAGTAAGTCTTATCAATTCATTTGCAACTCCACCTTTGTTTGAGTCCAAAATTTCTATATCAAAGGTGTTTGCCTTATCTTCATATTGTATTGTTAGTCATATCTTGTGTTGTCTCTACTTTTTGAGGTAACTCCCTTTGCTCCAACTGTGGATACACTACTACCTCTAATTGGTTAGATTCTTTCTATCGCTCCCAATCCGTTTCTAACAATAAGTATTCCTAATTTCTTATTTAATTTGGATGGATCCAGTCCTCCTCTTCTTCAATTTGTGATGTTTTATTTTTGAACCTTACGTGCATCCTTCTCCTTTCATTGAGGTGAGGTACCAATTATTATTATTCTATAATTGGTCGTGCCTCCTCCTCTTCTACAAATGGACATGTAATATCCATATCATTGTTCCCTTGTGGTGGACTTTGATTATTCTAGGCTACTTGTTGTGGTTCACTAGATTCAGCCTCCTATCACTATCTTTGTTCAATTTCTTGTAAAGAAATGAACATATATTGTGCTTTATATGGTTTCAAATTTGAACCATTCATTGTTTTGGGTACCACTATCCCATACAAATTTTGTAGCTTATTTGCACAATTGTCCATCGTTTCCATAACTCTAAAGGGACCAAGCCATAATATTTTTATTTTCCCTAGCTTAATTTCCCATTTACAATTAAATGTTAGAGCTAAATTACCTTGATTAAGTTCTAATTTACAAATATGTTTATCATTCCATAGTTTCTTTCACTTTTGGACCACTTCAATTGCCCATTGTGCCATGACTCTCCGCTCATCCAACTTGATGAGTGAGGAAAATATTTTGTCTAGAATTTCTTGATCCCCCAAGCAATGCTCCATAACTATATATAAACTAGGTACCAAGAAATATACTAACACTACTACCTTCTAACCATACATTAAATGGAATAGTATATTGTCCATTCATTTGAAGGTTATCTTGTAAGCCCATATAATAGATGGCAACCTCTCCTCCCAATTTGCTCCTTTTATACCATAGGTCTTATATAATGTAGATACTAGGACTTTGTTAGTTTTATTCACCTACCCATTTACTCTAGGGTAACACAGACTTGTCAACAAATACAAAATCCTAAAATCAATTGTTAGATTTTTAATAACCTCATTCACAAACTGACCTTCCCTATCACTTTTTATTTGTAGTGGAATTCCAAATCTTGTAATAACTTGTTCATACAATAATCAAGATGTATTTTTTACCATGTTATTTGGTATCACCCTTATCTCTACTTATTTGGCTAGATATTCTATTGCTACCATAATATATCAACATTTCTATCACTGGGTTGTTCTCAATGGTCTGACAAAATACAAACCCCATATTTCGAATAGCTCTTGAATTTGTGATGGATGTAAAGTCTTAAAATCTATTCATAATATTTTTTCCACTCTTTGAAAAGTGTCACAAGCTTGTACATATTTGTTTGCAGCATGATATAGTGTAGGCCACTATAATCATAAAAAAATTATTTTCTTAGTAGTAACATCCAACCCCATGCGCCCTCCTAAAAAGCATTTGTGAGCTTCCTTTAATGATTTCTTGAATTCCTCATCCATTACACACCATTGTAATATACCATCTACACCCATTTTGTACAATAATCCAACTATCATCTAAAAAGGTTGTAACTTCATGATCACCTTATTTTTCTCTATCATTGCCAATTCTTGTGGTAATTCCCTTATGGATAGATATTCTCTAATTAACTTGTAACATGATGGTACAACATTAATTAAAAACAACTATGCATCGAGGAATTCATTTGGAATTCTCATCCCTATAGATTCTCCTAACTATATTTGAGATAACTGGTCTACAATCACATACTTCTTGCTAGGTCTCACTACTACCTAAAATACAAATCCTTGCAAGGTCACGAGTCACCTATTGACTCACCCTTTGATTATTGATTTATTTATTAATTAAAACAGTGCCTAGTGGTCTACATAGAAGGAAAACAAATTTTACCTAAATTTTTAAACTACATATACCATTCCCAAAGCCTCTCATTCCATTGTACAATAATTCCTTTTTCTCTTGATAATAAGTGACTTTTAAAGTATATGGATTGGTCCATCCTAAACTACCCTTCTTAAGCCAACATGCATCCTATTACAAAATTAGAAGTGTTAATATAGACATGGAACCTTTATCCCAATTTGGAAATATCAAAATGGGGCTACATATGATCTTTGCTTTTAACTCTTCAAAATATCCTTAATGCTCCTATATCTAATTGAAGGGAACATTATTTTTTATCAATGAGTCCAATGGGTAGGATATGTGTGCATAATCTTGATAAACCTTCAATAATATCATGTGGATCCTAAGAAGGTTTCTAATGAACTCACATCATATGGCTCCCCCATATGCAAAATGACACAAATTTTATTGTATTTGTCTTCTATCCTTCACTGCACACTATGTGTCCTAGAAGCTTCCCATAAGACACCATAAAGTAACATTTACTAGGGTTTAAGGAGATCTATTCATTCCTACATCAGCTCATACATTTACTTAGAGCTAGTATATGATCCTTGACTTTATTGTAAATGGACCAATCATCCAAGAATACCTTGAATTTCCCTATTGCCAATTGTTCGAATATATAAATGATAATTAAATAAAATTTAGTTGGTGCATTGCATAACCCAAATGAAATTCTATTATATGCATAAATTCCATTCTCCATGATAAATGTGGTCTTCAATTTATCCTCTTCGACTATACCGATCTGATTATAGCCATAAAACCCATATTAGAATGAGTAAATTTTGTGACCAATGACTTCTTCCTAGATGGAATCCGTGAATGGAATGGGAAAAGGATATTTAATCATGACTGCATTTAGCCTACGAAATTTAATATAGATATGAATCTTATGCACCTCATTCTTTAATATGATCACAATAGGGGAAACCCATTCACTTTTGGTAACTCTAAAAATAATGCTAGCCTCCAACATATTTTCTATTTTTGTATTTATCAAAGTTGTATACTTTGGGTTCATCCTATATGGTCTCCTCCTCACTGTTTATGCATCAGGTATTAATGTAATCTTGTGGACACATAATTCTAGTGGTATTTCTTTTAGGTCCTTATATGTCCATGCAAAAACATCTTTGTATTCCAAAAATATCTTGAAAGTTATCGCTTTCGTACTAGATCCCAATATTTGCTACAATGAATATTTTTTTGTTCATTAGTAGATTTACTTCCACAATCTAGAGTCCTATTAGTCCAAAATCTACCTATGGTTAACTATTGCACCCAAGACATGGCCAACATTAAAATATCAGGTAAGTTGTAGAGCTTCATCAGTTCAATCTATAGAGAAATTTGGTTTTTGTGATGTTCGAATATGCTAAAACTAATATGGGGGAGTAAAGAGTTCTAAAAGAGATGTAAATGTATCTAATGTTAGAAATTGATGTGGTACATATTAGACAATGGAAAAAATATGAATAAATAAGATGAATAGAAAAACCTTCAAAACCTCCTAACATACCAACTAGCTTTACCACATGCAGACTAATCTTAAATTAATAACCTGAACCACGGATTACTAACTCTAGATTTATTGAATAAACATATGCAATAATCCAAAAAATAGAATCAATGCCATGCATATTCAAATAGCTAAATAGAAGAATTCATCCATTCATACATACGTTTGATTACAAAATATTAAACTAGAGGCCAAATAGAGATTTATTATTGTATTGCTCCTTCAAAAGTTTCTATACATTCAACTTGTAAATGCCTAAGATCCAACCCTTTCACAAGAGTTTGCTTCTCTTATTTATAATTTCTCAATGGTTTAAAATAAAATATAAAATATAAAAATAATTTTAATTTAAAATTATTATAATAGCATGTTGGTCTTGTAGAGATATTGTGCAACATATTTGACCCATAAATAGCATGTCGTGCTTGAATTTTTATTATGGGTTAGATATTATGCACATGCAAGGAAGATGGTGGAGATGAGATTGAATTCAAGCTATCTCTATTTATTGGAAAATATTAGTCATCATTGATCTGTAACAGATGTTGTTAGACCATATTTATCCATGCATTTTACCACATGTAACTATCATGATCATGTTGTATGGGCCTATCAAAAGGTAGAAACCCCTATTATATCAAGTGTTAGTGTGACACAATGAATTGATGTGATGTCACACCATTACTAGGTATTTTTGACCTCTTTGACCTTAGCACCAGTGATATAGTGACATTTCAAGCTATAATGACCTCCATTTTATTATTGGCCTCATCAAACTTTAGTCATCGTAAAATGGTGATGTCTCAATGTCACTCCAAGTTCTCCAGTTTAGCAATTTGGACTTTGACCATCACGACAAAAATATAGGTCACAAAATCATGACCTCTTGTATTGTCTTGGTATCTTGCACCCTCATCATAGTGATGATAAAATAACTCATGAAATGGTGATGTTTTTCCCTTTCACGACCTTCTTCACTATAGTACCCACAATATTAACACATATTGCAAAATCGTAACACTTCTTAATTTTGTACTATTCTAGTAACTACGACTGTGATATAGTGACATGTCATAATATTACACCTTCTAACATTGTTTTGGGGTCCATTTTATTTTCAATTCATGAAATGGTGATAATTCCATGATGTCATGATTTTGTGCTTGTTTGAGGAACTCAAGATCTTTGACTCATTTTCTTTTTTTGTTTTGTAGCTCTTCAGACACTTCCTTCTGGTTATCAAAATATACTTGGATTTTGTACTATTTATCTCTTCCATCTTATTCATAACTATCTAACCTAAAAATTTATATGAATGGGGGAAAGCACAAAAATTTTCCACATTCTTGGTGACTCAAAAGGGAACTTTTCTTGCAGATTTGTAGGACCTAGACCACCTTGCTATCACGTAGGATTTTTAGAGTACAAAAGAAGACAAGAGGACATGGGTATACATAATAGGAAAAAAGGGAAGAATGAGTAGCTAGCTAATATAAAGGGAGGGGAAAATAAATCTTACAATAATGCACCACTATGGGAGAAAGAAAGGATATACAGAGACAAGGATCTCAAAATGATGTGTAGGAAAATAAAAGGAAACGAGGGTGTAAGGGTATTTTATGTATGATTAAAAAACTATGTGAGGGAAAAGAATAGGGATAAAACATAGTATATAACTCTATGGAAGACAGAAGGGAGAATCTAAAAATTGTAAGAATGCAAAAATCTCATATGCAGGTAGAAAGAAATAGAACTAGAGTATTGGGGAGGAAAGGAAGGCAAGAAATCAAGGGAACTGGAGTTACACAAATTGATGTAACTCCAAAAAATGAAAAACCTCCATAAATATACTCCATCAGGGCTCAAAGGTGTTTCCAAAAAAATTTACCTCTATAAATATATTTCATCAGGGCTCAAGGTTGCTTCTAAAATAGATATATTGTCATAAGGTGATATATTTTGATGGGAAACCATCTACTTCTCCAAGGTATCTTTCAATTTTTCACACAGGCAGATAGGAGTTTCTTTCACAATATGAAAGTTTTCCTGTCATTCACTACTTGCACTATTAGTCTCATTCTCATTCATTGAAGTTGCATCCTTTTACTTTGATATGAGCCTCTACCCTTTGATAAGGCACGACTACGAGAAAACCTTTCATTAGCTGACAAACAAGAAATCACATTTTGCAAATTTTGGTAACCTATCGAGTGCTCGAGTTGGTATTCATGCATTAGAAAATCTTCTCACTCATGTCGCTCCATTTCTTTCTATGTTAGTCAAGGATTTTCCTGCATGTTTCTTCTAATTCAGTATGACATCATACTATACATATATGACACTAGTTTTTTGCTTGCACATGCTTCAATGGCCTTGTCTCCACTGAATCATATTCTCAAGCATACCTCATGTCATTTTGAAAATATGTTACCTTCATCCATTGGGCTATAGAGTCAGATAAAAGCAAAAATAAGAAAGAGAAAATAAAAAATATTTGTGTGGCATTTCATATTCTTTACGACTACAGTATATGACTCTCTGGATTTAACTCAAAACTCAATCTACTTGATTGAATTTCTGCTTATTTGAGGTATCGATACTAAATTTTGTAGGGCACATGCCTTTGCATGGAACAAACCTACTAATTCATTATTAATATAGTCAATCACCATATATATGTTGATTATGTACATAAAATGTGATGTGCATGCTCACATTTAGCTTCTAAATTTTCTTTTGCATATCTATCCCATGAATAAACAATTTCCAGACCACATATTATTGAATTTGAGTCACTATGCATGATCTTATTTCCATGGTGTTTGACTGTCACTACCCTTAGTCAAGTCCCACTCAGATTCCAGTTCTTGTCTAGAGATGACCATATCCCAAGTATCTGGTATCACTCCACTGGTTTTGCAAATAAAAATCAACTTTTTATAGGGTGCATACAAATAATGTTCCTTTTGGGATATTATGATATCTATTGTCTAAATTATATGATCTTCGACTAACCTTACACTCTAGGTTGCCACCTCCTAGTAGAGATGATTATCTTCTTTTGATTTTATTTGATCAAAAATCTTGCTATCAAATCATAGTGAGCCTTTTGTTTAAACAAACAAAAATTAGATTCAGGTTTGGAAAAGGACATTCTTGATGAGCCCTCAGAGTCTTCATATTACTTCATATATATGTGCCTTTTAATAGGATACATCTCCAACCTCTTAAATTTTTCAACACATAATGTGTGTAAACTCTGATTATGTAATGTGATGGTATTTTTACCCTAGGAAACTAATATTTGATTCTACACTCGATTGCACATCCTTCCACCTACCTCAAGAAATCTTGGGATAGACACATTCTAAAAAATAGAGGTACATTGACCACTTCCACATATTGAACTATGGCTAAATCAGGGTGTCTACATATCAATAATGGTATCCTCTGTAATGTTCCCATTTTCTTCAATTATTTCCTCTTGAATTGCAATATGTCTAGTCCTTGCACATCTGGTTTCACACCTAGGTATCTAAAAATTTCTATTGGTATGATTGAGACTTGAGATTTTGAGTCCAATACATAGTTATGGAGTATTCTCTTTTGCTAAAAAAGGTGACAGGTAGAAAGTGGAGAGATAGCTCTTTTGGGGAGTGAAGAAGGAGACTTTAGGAACTACATAACTACTATCTAGATGCTTTTCAATGGTAATATTGACCAAATATACCTAGTCTGATGTCAATAGCTCTTCTCTTAAACCTGTGTATGTTGTGGTTGAGTTTCTAGAAAGATTGTGAAATTGGCTTATTGCTTCTACCATGCACTCGACTATTATGTTAGGGAAATACAACCTCCTGTATGAATAAAACCTCTTCTAGTTCATTGTTTGATTCTATAAGGATGTACCATGATTAGGTGCTTTCTTACTCAAGCCACTAACTTGTGGTGGTAGAGGTAAAATATTAATCTCTCTAATATCTCTAAGCTGGGGTACTATAGGGGCTACAGTATTCTAGTGTTGGTAGTCTTGTATTGCATTGCATGCTATCATATCATCCATATGAGAGAAAATTAATCTATTTTAAGTGTTATTCTCCTTCTCACTATGAAATTCATTATG
Source organism: Wollemia nobilis (assembly GCA_028583015.1). Lineage (NCBI taxonomy): Eukaryota > Viridiplantae > Streptophyta > Pinopsida > Araucariales > Araucariaceae > Wollemia > Wollemia nobilis. The sequence goes on along the minus strand of JAQPPZ010001417.1, from coordinate 213,975 downwards.
TTTTTGAGGTGCATCAAGAGTTTGGTTATTTTTTCATTTTCATTATCACCATACTATCCTTCTTAAAAGCTTGTTTTTGAGTATATCATTAACTACAACTAGTGGAACTGATAGAGTTGATGCATTGTATGCTCATATTCATCTAGAACCTATCTTCTAATTTATAGAATTTACCTTCCCATGATGCTCACTTCCTTTTTTAACCTTTGAATATCTCTTCAAATCTTGCTGTACTTGGCACCTTTGCCCCTGATGCTCGACAAGATAACCATTTCCTGTGACTTGGTATGTGTGCAACATGGTATCTTCAGGGGATGGTATGAGGATTAAACCTTTGGTGAAATAGAGATTTTTCCTAGAGGGTATCTTTCCTACTTGAATCAATATTCTTTCAACACGGATGACTTTGAAAATTTATGGGAAGTTTCTTTCTCCAAATTGCTAAATAAGGATGCTTATATCAGGATGGAAAGCATGAACATAATATAGATATGCTTAAGTAGGGGATGGCTAAAACCCACAAGGAATCCTCCTCCACATCCTCTTGAACTGAATGTTAATGTAAAAAATACTTTCAATGGTTGCTTACTTTACAAAAATAGTTGAGTGAGCAGCAAGAAGGGATCCCTAAATTCATTGAAGGCATCAATGAGAGCTTCTGCTAGATCAGCCAAAATGTATATACTTAGATCTTCCAATGTTCTATACCACATCAATGCTTTCCCCTTGAGAGAAATAAAAAACAATTTGAGCATCGCATCCTCAAAAGTGATATTACGCATAGTAGCTAGAGAAGCTACATCCTAACAATGTTTGAAGGCAATATTCCTAGAACTATTGAAGATGGGTAAAGTCTTTAAGGTAGATTTGGTAATATTGTGCATAGACTAGATATTAAGAGGGCTGGTATCATCCCATCTAGGATAATGCCAATGAGACATAGATCCTTTAATGTGACACTAATATTTTTAACACCCTAAAAAGGTTTTTGTAGGAAGCAATGGCCATAAGGTCATGATTTTTGTTCCACTCATCAGATCTCAAGTCCTTAGGAAGAATGGAAATTAATTAAGGTTTAAGGAAAAATATGACCAATCATATGGTTGGATCTAGATTTCTTAGCATAGTCGCTAGGTGATTTAAAAATTATGCTCCAAGCGGGGTATCACCTAACCTTTTTAGCTTGATAGTGGACCTAGGTCTCATCGAGCATGCAAAAACTATTGGTCCAAAATTTACCTATGGTTAATTATTGCACCCAAGACATGAACAACATTGAAAGACCAAGCAAGCTATGGAGCTTTACCGATTTAATCTCTAGAGAAGGTTGGTTCATGTGATGTTCTTACTTGCTAAAACTAATATGGGGGAGTAAATAGTGTTGAAAGAGATGTAAATTTAACTAATGCTATAACTTGATGTGGTATAAATTAGACAATATAAAGAAGATGAACAAAGAGCATGAATAGAACAACCTTCAAAATATTCTAACAAACCAACCAATTTTTCCACATGCAGATTAATCTTAAATCAATAACCAGATCCACAAATTACTAACTCCAAAACTATTGAATAAACATATGCAAGAATCCAAAAAATAAAATTAATGACATGCATCTTCAAATAGCTAAATAGAATAATTCATCCATTCATACATACATTTGACTCAAAATAGAGGTCAAACATATATTTCTTATTGTATTGATCCTTCAAAAGTATTTATACATCTAGCTTGCAAATTCCTAAGATTCGACCCTTTCACAAGAGTCTACTGCTCTTATTTATAATACCTCTATGGTTCAAAATAAAATACATAATATAAAAATAGCTTTAATTTAAAACCATTACAATAGCATGTTGGATTGGTAGAGACATCGCGTAGCATATTTGACCCATAAATGGAACATCGTGCTTGGATTTTGATTATGGGTCTGATATTATGCACATGCAATGAAGGTGGTGGAGATGGGATTGAATTTAGGTTGTCTCTATTTCTTGGAAAATATTAGTCATTGTTTATCTATAACATACACTATCAGAGCATATTTCTCCATGATTTTTTCCACCTGTAACTATCACTATTATACTATATGAGCCTATCAAAAGGTAGCAGACTATATTATATCGAGTGTCTATGTGACACAGTGACTTGATGCGATGTTGCACAATTCTTGGGTATTTTTTAACTCTCTAACCTTAGCACCTGCAATGCGGTGACATGTTGTACTATCGTGACCTCACTTTTATTATTGGCCCCATCAAACTTTAGTCACCATAAAATGATGATATCTCGATGTTGCTCCAGGTTCTCCACTTTGGCAATTCTAAACTTTGACCATCATGACAAAGATATAGGTCATGAAATTATGACTTCTTATAATGTCTTGGTAACTTGCACTCTCATCATGATGATGATGAAACAAGTCATAAAATCATTATGCTCTTCTCTTCTATAGTCTTCTTCATTTTAGTACCTATGACATTGGCACATATCACAAAATTATAACACTTCTTAGTTTTGTACTCTTCTAGTAACTATGACTGTGATACAATGACATGTCATGATATTGCACCTTTTAACATTGTTCTAGGGTCCATTTTATTTTAAGTCATGAAATGGTGATAATTCCATGATGTCATGATTTCATGCTTGTTCAAGGAACTCAAGATATTTGACTCATTTGACCTTTATATTCTCTAGCTCTTCAAACACTTCCTTCTAGCTATCAAAATATACTTGGATATTACAATATCTGTATCTACCATTTTTCTCATAACTATCTAACCTAAAAAGTTAGATGCATGGGAAAAGCAAAAAAAAATCCACATTCTTGGTGACTCACAAGGGAACTTTGGTTGTAGAGTTGTAGGACCCAAACCACCTTGCTATCATGCTACATTTTTGGAGTATAAAAGAAGACAAGAGGACATGGGTATACTTAATAGGACAAAAGGGAAGAATGAATAGGCAACTACTACAGAGGGAGGGGAAGGTTGATTCTTACAATAATGTGCTGCTAGGGGAGAAAGAAAGGATATACAAATATGGGGAGCTCAAAATTATGCACATGTAAATAAAAGGAAATGAGGGTGCAAGGGCCTTTTATGTGTGATAAAAAAGTGGTGTGATGGAAAAGGATAGGGATAAAACATAGTATATAGATCCATCTAAGACACAAGGGAGAACCTAAAAATGAGAAGAATGCAAAAAACTCATAGGCAGGTAGAAAGAAACAACACTAGAGTGTTGGGGAGGAAAGGAATGTAATAAATCAAGGGAATTAGAGTTATACAAATTGATGTAACTCCCAACAATGAAAAACCTCCATAAATATATTCCATGAAGGCTTGAAGGTGTTTTCCAAAAAAATTACCTCTATAAATATATTCCATTAGTGCTCAAGGTTGCTTCTAAATAATATAGATTGCCATAAGGTGATGTCTTTTTATGGGCAACCGTATGCTTCTCCAAAGTCTCTCTCACTTTTCACACAAGTAGATAGGAGTTTTTTTCATAATCTAAAAGCTTTCCTATAGTTCACTACTTGCACTTTTGGCCTCATTATCGTCTATTGAAGTTGCATCCTTTTTCTTTGATACAAGCCTCTACCCTTTTATAATGTATGATTGAGAGAAAACATTTTATCAACTGAAAATTGATAAATCACCTTTTGTATATTTTGGCAATCTATCATGCACTTGAGCTGGTATTCATGCATCAACTAATCTTCTCGCTCATGTTTCTCCATTACTTTCTATTTCAATTGAGGCTTTTCTTACATATTTCTTCTAATTTAGTATGACATCATACTATACATGTATGACACCAATTTTTTACCTGCACGTGCTTCAATGGCCTTGTCTTCACCGAATCGTATTCTTAAGCATACCTCATGTCATTTTGAAAACAACCTACCTTCATCCATTGGGCTATAGAGTCAATGAAAAACAAAAATAAGAAAGAAAGGGAAAACAAAAAATATTCATGTGGCATTTCATATTATGGCAGCTACAATAGATGACTCTCTTGATTCAACTCAAAACTTTATCTGCTCGATCGACTTTCTACTTATTTGAGGTATTGATACCAGATGTTGTAGGGCACATGCCTTCACATGGAACATACCTACTTATTCATGATGACTATAGTCAGTCACCATATATATATGTCGATTATGTACACAAAATATGATGTGTATGCTCATGCCTAGATCCTAAATTTTCTTTTGCATATCTACCTCATGAATCTACAATGTCCAAATCACATAGTACTGAATTTGAGTCACTCTACATGATCTTATTGCCATGGTGTCTGATTGTCACTACCCTCGATCAAGTCCCACTGTACTTTTGGTTTTTATCTAGATATGATCGTATCCTGAGTATCAGGTACCACTCCATTGGTTTTGCAAACTAAAATCAACTTTTTGTAGGGTGCATACAAATCCTTTTCCATATGGGATCTTATGATATCTATTATTTGTATTATATGATCTTCGACTAACCTTGCACCATAGGTTACCACCTCCCAATAGAGATGATTGTCTTCTTTTGATTTTCTTTGATCAGAAAATATTATTATCAAATCATAGTGAGCTTTTTGTTTAAAGAAATATAAATTAGATTTGGGTTTGGAAAAGGATGTTCTTGATGAGCCCTCAAAGTCTTCATATTGCTTCATATATATGGGCCTTTTAATAGGATGCATCCCCTACCTCTCATATTTTTCAACATAGAAAGTGTGTAAGCCCTGATTAGGTAATGTGATGGTATTTTACCCCAGGAAATCAGTATTTGATTCTGCACTCAGGTTGCACATCCTTCCACCTGTCTCAAAAAATCTTGGGATAGACACATTCCAAACAATGGAGGTACATCGACCACTTCCACATCTTGAACTATGGCTAAATTAGGGTGTCCACATATCAATATTGGTATCCTGTGTAATGTTCCCACTCTCTTCAATTGTTTCCCCTTGAATTGCAATATGTTTGGTCCTTGCACATCTAGTTTTAGACCTAGGTCTCTATAAATTTCTATTGGCATGATTGAGACTTGAGCTTTTGAGTCCACTACATAGTTATGGAGTATCCCCTTTTACAGAAAAAGAGATAGGTAGAAAGGGGGGAGACAACTCTTTTGGGGAGTGAAGAAGGAGACTTGTGGAACCGCATCATTGCTGTCTGGGAGCTTTTCAATGGTAATATTGACCAAATCTACCTGGTCTAATGCTAACAACTCTTCTTTTAAACTTGTGGATGTTGTGGTTGAGTTTCTAGAAATATTGTGGAATTGGCTTGCTGCTTCTACCCTTCGCTCGATTGTTATATCAAGGAAATACAACCTCTTGTATGAATCAAACCTCTTCTAGTTTATTGTCTGATTCTTTAAGGATGTGTCATGATTAGGTGCTTGATTACTTGGGCCACTGACTTGTGGTGGTGGAGGTAGAATATTGATCTCTCCAAGATCTTTGAGCTGGGGCACTATAGGGGCTACACTATCCCAGTGTTGGTAGTCTTGTATTGCATTGCATGTTATCATATCATCCATCAGAGAGAAAATATTTGCCTATTTTAAGTGTTCTTCCTACTTATCACTATGAACTTCATTATGGTTTTGAGGTGCATCAAGAGTTTGGTTATTTTTCATTTTTTATCTTCACCATGCTATCCTTATTCAGAGCTTATTTTTGAGTCTATCATTAATTGTAACTAGTGGGAATAATAGATTTGACATGTGTGCCCATATTCATATAGATCCTATATTCTAATTTCTAGGATTTGCCTTCCCATGATGCTCATGTTCTCATTTAACCCTTGAATCTCTATATTCAACTCCTACTCTCCTTAGAACATTTGCCCCTAATGCTTGACAAGATATCCATTTCTTATGACTTGTTATGTGTGCAACACGGTCTCTTCAAGGGATGGTATGAGGATTGAACCTTGGAGGAAATAGAGATTTTCTCTAGAGGGTATCTTTTCTACTTGAATCGGTATTCTTTCAGCATGGATGGCTTCTTTGAAAATTTATGGGAAGTTCCTTTCTCCAGATTGTTGAATAAGGATGCTTATATCAGGGTGGAAATCATGAATATAATACATATATGCTTGAGTAGGGGATGGTTGAAACTCATGAGGAATCCTCCTCCACATCCTCTTGAACTAGATGTTAAAGTCAAAAACACTTTCAAGGGTTGCTCATTTAACAAATGAGAGTTGAGTGAGTAACAAGAAGGGATCCCCAAAGTCATCAAAGGTATCAATGAGAGCTTCTACTAGATCAGCCCAAGTGCAAATCCTCAAATCTTCCAATGTTCTATACCACATCAATACTTTCCCCGTGAGATAAATAAAAATTAATTTTAGCATCACATACTCAAATGTGATATTATACATAGTAGCTAGAGAAGCTACATCCTGACAATGCTCAAAGGTAGTCTTCCCAGTACCATCAAATCTAGGTAAAGTCTTCAAGGTAGCTTTGGGGATATTGTGCATGTACTAGATATTAAGGGGGTCGTATCATCCCATATAGGATAATGTTGTTGAGTCATAGATACTTTAATGTGACACTGACCTTTTCAACACCCTGAGGAGGTTTTTGTAGGAAGTAGTGGCTATAAGGTCATGGTTCCCATTACCACTCATTAGATCTCAAGTCCTCAGGAAGAGTGGAAATTGATTAAGGTTTAAGAAAAAATATGACCAATCATATGGTTGGATCTAGATTTCTTAGTAGAGTCACCAGGTGATTCAAAACTTATGCTCTAAGCAGGGTATCACCTAACCCTATTAGCTTGATAGTGGGACTTGGGTCCCATCAGGTGTGCCAAAAATTGTTGGTCCAAAATATTCCTATGGTTAATTATTGCACCCAAGACATGACCAACATTGAAAGACCGGGTAAGCTACAAAGCTTCACTAGTTCAATCTCCAGAGAAGGTTGGTTCTTGTGATGTTCTAACTTGCTAAAACTAATATGGAGGGAGTAAAGAGTGCTAAAAGAGATGTAAATATAGCTAATGCTAGAACTTGATGTGGTATATATTAGACAACAACAAGAAGATGAACAAATAATATGAATAGAACAACCTTCAAAACCTCCTAATAGACCAACCAATTTTACCATATGCAGACTAATCTTAAATCAATAACCAGATCCACAGATTACTAACTCTAGAACTATTGAATAAACATATGCAAGAATCCAGAAAATAGAATTAATGCCATGCATCTTCAAATAGCTAAATAGAATAATTCATCCATTCATACATACATTTGACTACAAAATGTTGAACTAGAGGCCAAACAAAGATTTCTTATTGTATTACTCCTTCAAAAGTCTTTATACATTCAGCTTGTAAATGCCTAAGAGCCAACCCTTTCACAAGATTTTACTACCCTTATTTATAATACCTCTATGGTTCAAAATAAAATACAAAATATAAAAATAGCTTTAATTTAAAAGTTACAATAGCATGTCAAGATGGTAGAAACATCGTGCAACATCTTCGATCCATAAATGGAACATCATGCTTGGATTTTGATTATGGGTTAGATATTATGTGCATGCAAGGAAGGTGGTGGATATGGGATTGAATCTAGGCCATCTCTTATTCTTGGAAAATATTAGTCACCATTGATTTGTAAGAGATGCTGTTAGAGCATATTTCTCCATGAATTTTTCCACCTGTAACTATCATGATCATACCACACAGGCATATTGGAAGGTAGCAGCCCCTATTATATTAAGTGTTAGTGTAACACAGTGACTTGATGTGATGTCGCACCATCCCTGGGTCTTTTTGAACTCTTTAACATTAGCACCAATGATGCGATGACATGTCACACTATCATGACCTCCCTTCTATTATTGGCCTCATCAAACTTTAGTCATTGTAAAATGATGATGTCTCAATGTCACTCCAGGTTCTCCACTTTGGCAATTCTAGACTTCGACCATCGTGACAAAGAGATAGGTCATGAAATTATGACCTCTTGTAATATCTTGGTTGCTTGCACCCTCATCATAGATGATAATGAAACATGTCATGAAATCATGATGCTTTTTCCTTTCATGGCCTTCTTCACTTTGGTACCTACGACATCGACACATATCACGAAATTGAAACACTTATTAGTTTTGTGCTCTTCTAGTAACGGTGACCATGATACAATGACATGTCATGATATCGTACCTTCGACATTGTTCTGGGGTCCCTTTTATTTTCAAGTCACAAAATAATGACAATTCCATGATTTCACGATTTCGCGCTTGTTTGAGGAACTCAGGCTCTTTGACTCATTCGCCTTTTCTATTTTGTAGCTTTTCATACACTTCCTTTAGGTTATCAAAATATACTTGGATGTTGCAATACTTATCTCTTCCATCTTGCTCATAACTATCTAACCTAAAAATTTAGATGAATGAGGGAAAGCACAAAAATTTCCCATAGGTCCTTCATACTTAATATTCTCTGGCTCTACTTTAGCCTTTTCCACACTTTTCATATGTGCTAGTCTAGCATCTATATCTACATCTCCAATTGTGTATTCCATAAAACTCTTGGGAAACATCCATTTTTATTTTTCCTCTTATTTTGTTTTTTGTTGACCTTTGTCTCGTCTTGTTTTTTTTGTGGTCTCCTCTATATTAATACAGAGGTAGTTGGGCTAAATTACTTTGTACTCCATATTCCAGTGGAGAATTCCACTATGAGATCGAGCTTCATCCTCACTAAATTTCTCAAGGTACAACATATCTTTTTTATCAGGTTCATGGTCTTCTTCTTCACCCAAATAACTTCTTGATTCATATGCTATAGTGATATCCTTATTTATCCTTTAATTTTTTAGGTTGATAATATACTTATGTTATCACTTCTTGAATGTGATCTGAGATATTTCCCAGTTGTGATTAACTTTTGCTAGTCATAGCCAACCTCACCCTAATAGTGCATCATATGCAGACTTATACATTGTAATAACAACAAAAACCAAGATAAATTTTTGGTTATCTATTATTACCTTCTGTGATTTCAACATCCCCTTTATCTCAATGAAAATTTGGTCAGCACCATACAACCTAAAACTAGGTGCCCACAAAAATGGAGCCTTGATCTCTCTCTAAGTTTTTTTTGGTAGCATGTTAACACTGGATCCTCCATCCATAATCACTTGTGTTAACTTATGCCCCATTATCTCCATATGAATCAATGTTGGTTTATTTCCAACATCAATCATTAATATGGTTGGATCCATAAAGTAATCCTTTTGTTCCTCTTCTTATATTGGCTAGCTCTAGATCTCCATCACCTTTTGTGGTTGCACCTCTTCCTCCATAACCTTATGTAGTGATGGTATGACCTCAAGAAAACTAACCGTTTTGATTTTTTTTTATATTCAGAACTTGTAATGCCATATTTTATACAACTACTTTACCTTCTAAGTTGCATGGCTTCTTTAATTATTTTTGCTCTATGGGTGATGAGGATTGATGTTAGATCTTTCATATGACCACTCTAGTAGTTCCTAGCTTAGGTTTGCTTAGTTTATTTCTAGCAAATTCATATTGTAAGTGAGTCTCTTTCTCACATGCACTTGTGGGCACTAGTTGTCTTCTAGTTGTCTTTTAGAGTGTTAGTTAGCAAGTGTGAAATCAAAGTAGGAAGTGTGTGCTTCAAGTTAGCTAAAATGGATCTTCTAGTTAGCAATCTTAACTTAGAAGTTTACGTGCATTCTCCTTTGCACCTTTGTAGCTTTTGGTTGAAGCGTATTGAATCAAATCCATGATTTCATGGGTTGGTTATGTATTTTGGGCCATTAGTGCCTATATAATGTTTTGTAAATAATAGAACACTTAGTTGGATTTTCAATCCTTTTCAATGAGCCTTATCTATTTTTCCTTTTGTGCTTCTTCTTCAATTACCCTTTTTTCATCTACTATCTCTTCTTTTCTTTGGCATGTTCTAGGTAAGTGTTCTTCTTAGCCTAACTTCGTGTCATGACTAATACTTCTTTTTTTTTTTGCTCCTTCTTTATTAAGGGTACGTCAATGTCCAAGAATTTAACATTCTATGAACCATTTGCACCTACTTTATTATAACATTTACCTTCTTATGGTTACCTATACCACACCATCTACACATGTGTAGTGTTAGTTTGTGTTTTCTCATGTGTTTTGAGAGAAGGAAAATTCTTTGTAAAATATCCCATTCTTGGCAATTATGGCATTGTATGATTGGTCATCCTTTCAAATCATACTACAAGTAACTATGGCATCCTTGTCGATTGCCTTAATATGGCCTTCCCCCTCTACAATTATTTTTATAACCTCCATTGTTTGTAACTTGTCCATTTCCTTTAGGGTTTAGTTTTTACTCCTACTCTTGAATTAATAGTGTCTGATGTCAAACTTTAAAATTGAATGGACAATTTTCCACTTCATGTCCCAACACATTACATATATTGTAGTATTTTTTCTAAGGATAACTCATATTCGTATGTCCTTCGATCTTGCATTCCATACACCAGATATCTTTTTGATCTCTCCTTGTGTCTCCTTTGACCTCCTTTAGTATCTTGTCAAATTTATTTTGGAATCATTAGATAGTCTGATGTATTGTGTCCTCTTCGCCACTATTTTAGTCTTCATGCTTGGAATGTATCACAATTCCTACTATCATCTGATTTGCCTCACTTATAGACATTTTTTCTTTCTCTAGTGCTTCTTTATATGTTGAGGATAGTACTACCTTCATATTATTTCTATATCTAGGTAGTTATCAATTGAGAAACCATCATTTAACAAGTCCATATATTAGCAATATTTGCATCTTATATACCAGTTATTTTAATCGATGGTTATATGTTTTAATGTCCTCATCTACTCCTTTCTTTGTAATGCATATTTATGTTATAATGTGGCTATCATATCTCAAAGGACAAAATTCCTTGATCAATGCATCTTTCATTATGTTCCATACCTAAAATGTTGGTGTATTTTTTTGCTTTAGATACCAATATGTTAGGAGTCCTCATAATGTGGTAGGAAATATCTTCAACCAGTCATCTAGTTGGTTTACACCATTTGCTTTCTATATGGTTATGCATGTGATAATATGTTTATCTGGTTCCTCCTTCCCTTCTCTTGTGAGGGATGGACATCTATTATTTCTTGCTCTTGTGGATATTAGCCATTGGTGAGGTTCTTTCATCATCATCTCTTGATGAAGTGTCCTCTAGAGTCCTCGATCGATTCCTCCTTTGTGTGGGTGATCCACTAAGCTACTTTTCATCATATGTTTTTATCTAAGGTACCTTATTTTCACTAAATAGTCATCTCTTGACTTATTTTGCATCCTCACTCTATGATCTCCTTCAATGGTGTCCTAGATGTGGTCTTGGTATTTCTTCCTAATACCTCATACACTGTTGCTTTGATGCTTGACTCTCATCCTCTACACATCTTGACAACCTATCCATCACTCGTTCAAGTGTTTCCATCCACTCATTGTATCCTCGCATAGTCTCTATGTTAACATCTTCTCTTATGTCAATGTTATCCTCAAATTTTGGTGGTCCTTGTACCCTCTCACCTATTTTTATTAGCAATGTTTCCCACCCTTCACTATTTCCTTCATCCAAAATCCATACTTGTTCTATTACTAGTTCATTTGTGTCATGTGTTAAATTATTCATATTTTCTCTTTAAGAAATTCTAGTACTCCTTACTAGAATTTATTCTTATCTATGTTCCCATCTCCCACATCTTCACAGAATTCTATCTATCATTCACCTCTAATTTTAATCCATTTCTTCTAAATAATTATCAATCGTAGATCCTTGATTACGATAATTTGACCCAAATTTGATAGGCAACAGTACCAAATGTAGCATTAGTGGTAGTATTTATGATGAGGGAGGTGAAATGGAAGTTTTTGGGATAAATTCCATTAATTTACACTTGATTTGGTCCAATCCATACAGTTGTATGGTTTACAACTGTATGATTCCCTAAACATACAAAATTGACTATACGGTTCCAAAATGTTCAATTGTATGGTTGTAACCATACAAAATCTTGAATTGTATGATTTAAAATCATACAATATACCCAAAGCTAAATTTATCGACAATAACTTGCTAGTTTTGCAATCGTTCACTTGGAAATGCTCATTTCTCAATCCAACAAGTACAAACTATGCAATTGTAACCAAAGATAAGGTAATTGTTCAATTGTATGGTTAGAAAGGATAATTGTATAGTTACAAAAAGCCCTTACTATAATCACTCAGTATCATATCTACAAAGTTATATGCAAGAATTCAACACAATGGGAATTTATTAACCTTAATAGTGGAATTGCCAACTCAGTATTTCACCATGCAATTCTAGAATCACAACCCTTAGTCTAAACTGAGCCATATTACCTTCTGTTCATTTCTAGAAATCATACAATGACATGAAAATATATCAATTACCATTCACATAGAGACAAGTGAGCAACTTGGTACATCCATAATCTCACACATAGTTGGGCATCAATCTGCATTCTATTTTCATTATATAATCATTCAATTATAGGGTTGTCTTTGCAATCCTTAAACAAAATATATATCCCACTTCTACCAATAATGTGTATAAATTCTACAACTATGTGTAACAATCTAAAAATCATACACCCTACTTGTGCATTAATTGAAGTCGAGTATTAAAGCAACAAAGAAATAGACAACAATGAATTTAACAAGAAATTCAGTTTCCTTTTATTAAAACTTTGTCAAATTCGTATTACATATACGTCCCTCTTAGGGATACTCAATTTTTGATATAATTGATATAATATTGAAGACCCTCTAACGAGGGGGAGGTGTAATCCAAAAAAAAATTAGAAGGTACACAAACTGGTCAAGGCCAAAGATAGCCTTCTTCTCACATGATTGGAGGTATATGTTGCCTTGAATACCTTGAAAATGATTAGGTCCTATAAACCCTACATTCAAGAAACAACATGATAGGAGTTAATAATAAATGAGGCCTCTCTTAATGAGGCTTTTGATGGACAATTACATAAATTGATGATAAGAAATCAATAAAGCATATAAATCTATGAATATATGCAAGAAATCATCATATTACTATAAAGTATGTAAAGAAAGCATGACATCTAACAATTAAGAAGCCCAATTAGCCATTATAACTTGAAAAGCATGAAACTGGTCTAAATTAACAATTGCAAGGAAATGGAAGCAAATATACCTCTAAATTATAAATTGATCAGTCAAATATCTGCTACAAAGTTAACCTATGCTAGATTAAGCTATTTGCATAGTTGGAAATGGAAATCTACTACTAAAATGGAGGAAAGAGAGCATCAAAACCTAGTTTTAGGTGCTTAAAGTAGCTATATATGTTAGCCATAGATGATAGCCATGGCTATGGGAAAAATTCCCTCTCTTGAAACCAGGGCCAAAAACTCTCAAATCCTCCAAGGAATTGATGATCAAGGATCACCTCGATGTTTTGGAATAGATTGGCGATTGAATTCACTAGAATTGGTAATGGAAGTGTGTCAATTATCAAGCTTGCTCCTCAAGCTCTTGAGATCTCCATTATTGTAAAACTGATGATCAAATTAGATTTTGGCAGCATCTTGTTACTCTTCACAAGGTGCAATTGACTCTCCAATTTTATAGGGCTTGGCTACAATGCAATTAAGTTATTCTTCTACAATTTTGTAGAACTTAATTAGAGAAGACAACCAGGGTTTACTCTTTGAAATTGGGGTCTTAAATAGACTCCCAAAATCCTTGCTCTAGCTTCATGGAGAAGCCAAGAACAAGAGTTGGTAGTTGGGAGGAAGCTTCTAGATGCTTCCAAGCCCAAACTACTTCAAAACCATTGCAATTTAATTATTGCAACTGATTTTACTCAATTTTGATCACCTGATTTTGTTATAGAGCTAGTTCTGGTTGGTCAACATGGCTAGGATCCTATCCATGGTTGTCACCCATGACTAAGAATTAGGCTTCTCATAGTTGCGGTTGTCACCCACGGCTAAGGCTAAAAGGGCCTAGGATGCCTAAAATGAGTGGTTAGAACCACTACTTGGTCTTGGAAAGGTCCAAGGTCATTCATATGGTCTGAAAAGGTGCCCATATGAGTAGTATCCTAAACATAACATGTTTTAGGTATCTACAAATGCCCCTTTTGGGATACGTTGTGATAATGAACAACGCTCAACAAAAATAGACCTCCTAAAACCATGTTGTAGGTTGAATTATGATCATTGATCTGATCAACATTATATACCCACATTATGAAAAGAGCATACATCATTGAATCATTACCTTCAATGAGTTGAAGAACTTGATTCTAGCAAGCTTAAGCCAAAATCCTAGCCTTGACGACAATTAGGAGATAAGCTTAAGTCTAATCCTAGCCTTGGAAGCAATTAGAAGATAAGCTTAAGTCAAATCCTAGCCTTTATGGCAATTAGGAAATAAGCTTAAGTCTAATCCTATCCTTGGTAGCAATTAGGAGATAAGCTTAAGTCTAATCCTATCTTGGTGGAAATTAGGAGACTAGCTACCCTGTTTGCTTGAATTTTCTCTTGATATTTTGCTTATTTGCCCCAAAAAAGGAGGGTGCATGATTATTTTTAGCAATGATTCTTGAACGAATGCACTTAGCAATAATCAAGCATTTAATTACTGATTTTAATTATGAATTATTTTATTATGACTACCCCCTCAAGCGATGAGTCAATAAGGGTAAGGACAAGTGATGAAAGCGATGAGTCACTTGACCAAGATGAATAATTTGGACAATTCAAAGGTGATCGCAATATATAACGATCTAAAAAGCATACACCCTACTAGTGCATCAATTGAAATTGTGTATTAAAGAAACAAAGAAATAGATAATAATAAATTTAACAAGAAATTAGGTTTCCTTTTATTACATATACGTCCCTCTTAGGGATACTCAATTTTTGATAAAATTGATACAATATTGAAGACCCTCTAAACGAGGGGAAGTTGTAATTTGTAAATTTTTTAGAATGTACACAAACTACTCAAGGCCGAAGATAGCCTTCTTCTCACGTGATTGGAGGCATATGCTACCTTGAATACCTTGAAAATGATTAGGTCCTTTAAACCCTGTATTCAAGAAACAACATTATAGGAGTTAATTACAAAGGAGACCTCTCTTTATGAGGCTTTTGATGGAAAATTGCATAAATTGATGATAAATAAAGCAATAAAGCATATAAATCTATGAATATATGCAATAAATCATTAGATTACTATAAAGCATATAAATAAAGGATGAAATCTAACAATTAAGAAGCCCAATTAGCCATTAGAATTTGAAAAGCATGAAACTAGTCTAAATTAACAATTGCAAGGAAATGGAATCAAATCTAACTCTAAATCCTAAATTGACTGGTAAAATGTCTACTATAATGTTAATCTATTCTAGATTAAGCTATTTGCATAACTACAAATGGAAATATACTACTAAAATAGAGGAAAGATAGCATCAAACCCTAGTTGTAGATGCTTAAAGCAACTAGCTCTATTAGTTGTGGCTAGCAGTCGTAGCTATGGGAAAACTTCCCTTTATCTTGAAACCAGGGCCCAAAACTCTCAAATACTTCAAGGAATTGATGATCAAGGGTCACCTCGATGTTATAGAACATATTGGTGGTTGAATTTACTAGAATTGGCAATGGAAGTGTGTCAGTTATCAAGCTTACTCCTCAAGCTCTTGATATCTCTATTATTGCAAGGTTGATGATCAAATTAAATTTTGGTAGCATATTGTTACTCTTCACAAGGTGAAATTGAATCTCCAATTTTATAGGGCTTTGGTACAATGCAATTGAGCTATTCTTCAGCAACTTGGAAGCACTTCTTTAGAGAATATAGCCAGGGTTTGCTCTTTGAAATTGAGATATTAAATATACTCCCAAAATCCTTGCTCTAGCTTCATGGAGAAGCCAAGAACAATAATTGGAAGTTGGGAGGAAGCTTTTAGATGCTTCCAATCCCAAACTTCTTCAAAACCATTGCAATTTTATTGTTGCAACTAATTTTACTCGACTTTGATCACCCAAGTTTGCTATAGATCTAGTCGCAGTTGCTTAGAATGGCTAGGATCCTAGCTATAGTTGTCACCCATGACTAAGAATAAGGCTTCCCATAGCTTCGTTTGTCATCCATGGCTAAGAATCAGGCTTCATGTAGCCACGGTTGTCACCCATGGCTAAGGCTGAAAGGGCTTAGGATGCCTAAAATGAGTGGTTAGAACCACTGCTTGGTCTTGGAAAGGTCCAAGGTCATTCATATGGTCTACAAAGGTTCCCATATGAGTAGTCTCCTAAATATGATGTGTTTTAGGTGTCTAAACTATGCAAAATTTACATCAACTATGTACAACCATCAATTAGAAATTATAGGTAGCAAATCCACCTCCCAAAAGAAGAAGAAATGATCCTTGGATTTGCATAGTTTTGTTTAGTTTTGCTCATTTTTGATTAAAATGTACAAGTGTCAAAATGTACAAGCATGAGTAAAATGTACAAGGTTGCAAATGTACGATGTGAAATGTCAATGAAATTAGGTGAAATGTACATTTGGGGTTAATTTGATAAAAATCAAATTAGACATTAGTAAACCTTGTAATGAAGTATTTTTGAGTTAATTCAGGATGGCAGTTGTAAGTAATGTGATGTTTTAGAAACCACTTTGGAATGGTCTAGGCATGCATTATATAGCCCCCCATTCATTTTTTGGTTGTTCATTCATGCTCATTCATAGTTGAAGTTATTCATTGATGAGTCTATTCATGGAGTATTTGATTGTTCTTGGTAGAATTATTGTTCATTGTTGAGATTGTGATTGATGATGGAAGATATATGTACAGGAATACTCATAATATGAATATTACAATAATTCTCCTTATTTCCTTGCCCTTGTGAATTCCACCATACATTCTGGTTGTTGCAGGTTGTGTAGTTAATGTTTGAATGCATAACTTGGTATGTTAATGGATGGAATTACATTGTGAATGATCCTGGTTATTCTACAAACTTGGTGTGAAGAATGGAATTGATTATATGATGAATTATGACCATACAAATATGTTTCTAGGTAGTTGTATAATTTTTGGAATTGTCCATGATGAATACAATTCATTGCTAGTGAATTAGGGTTTGCATGTTAGGAAGAATTGGAGGAATTGACATATAGAAACTTCCCAAAACTTGTCTTGGAAGGATTGGTTGTGTAGAGTGATAGATCTAAATATTAGTTGTAGCAAGGGTTCATACAAACCATACAAGTGTTGTACCAAATCGTACAAGTTGTTCATTTACCTGATTTGGTAATAAAGCTGCAACCCAAAACCTGCCAAATAAGGAAATATTGCTAGTTTGGAGAAATTGATTATAAAACTGATCGATTTAACTTGCAAAACTTGTTCCAGTGGATTGGATGAGTACCAAATCATACAAGGTGTAGTTTTGTATGATTTGGATCATACAACTATATGATTTGGTGATCGTACAAGCTATTTTGGCAAATTGACATAGTGTACGATGGAGACCGTACAAGTTGTATGATTTGTGCAAGTTGGGTTTTGAGATTTTGGTAATCATTTCTAGAGCTTCCAAATCACCTCCCCTCTAGGAATACTACATCCTAGCTCTAATTTGGTTGTTGCCTTATCAAACTTTGGCATTTTTGTTAAAATGGGTCAAAATTCTTGTAGTTAAGAAGATTTTGCAAAGTGATAAATTGTGAGTACACAAATTGGAGGTGAATGATAGACACAAGTTTACAAAGGTGTAGGAGATGGGATCAAGGAGAGGATATCCTAGTTAGGAGGAGCATAATAATTTCTCAAAGAGGAAACGTGAATAGTGTTGAACACAATACACATGAACCAATAATAGAGAAATGTAAAAAAGGGGGTGTGTTGAGAGGGTGGAAAAGAAGCCCTAGTTGAGGAGAATATTGATGTAAGTGAAGATGTTAATGAGGAAATTATGTGAGATCGAGGTGAGTGGATGGTAACACCTGAGAAAGTGGTAGATAGGTTGCAAAGGAGTGTGGTGGATGGGAGTCAGGCACTAGAGCAACAACACATGAGGTCTCAGGAGGAAGGACCAAGGCCACAACCTACACACCAGTGAAGGAGGTCATGGAGTGAAGATGCACAGGAGATTGGTAGATGACTATTTGGTGAATACAAGATTCCTCGAGTAGATGGTTTCAACGAGGACCAACAAAGTGAGTCACCTATAAGGTGGAATCAGTCAAGGATTCTAGGTGATACTTCATCAAGTGAAGAAGAAGAAACACCACCAATGGCCCATGTAGGCAATCGAGTAGGAAAGCAAAGATGCCCACCTTTTATGGGGGAAGGAAAGGAAGACCCGACAAGACATATCGAGACATGTATAACCATTTGGAGAGAAAATGGTGTAGACCAACCAGATGAATGGTTGCATCTATTTCCTACCACATTACGAGGACTTGCCATAGATTGGTACTTGAAAAGGTAGAATACACCAAATTTCTAGGCTTGGAATACAATGAAAGATGCATTCATTGAGGAATTTTACCCTTTGAAGGATGATGGAGATATCATAACTGAACTTTGCACCACTAAGTAAAAAGTTGATGAAGATGTGAAGTCATACAATCATCGATTGAAGTAGTTGGTGGATAAGATGCAAATGCCTTTAGTAGATGTGCTAGTAAAAATATGGTTTGTAGATGGGTTGTTACCCAGATATAAGAAAAATATGAAGGTAGTTCCATCTTCCACATATGAAGAAGCCTTGGAGAATGTAAAGAATTTTGAAAGTGAGGATAAACAAACAATCATTGGGATGATAACACATGTGAGATGCGATGATTCAGATAGTGAGGAAGATGATACAATCCAACATATGGTACAATCATTCTAGAAGGAATTTGATAAATTAATTAAAGAGGTGAAAGGTAAAGTCAAGCAAGATCGAAAGGATATTTGGTGTATAGATTGCAAGTCTGAAGGTCACATGAATGTGACTTGTCCTCATAATGATTATTGCCACATTTACAATGTACTTGGACATGAAGTGATACAGTGTCCATTTAATGCAAAGGTGCACCCATAGGTTCTCTCTATCCAAGAATAGGAGGAGAAACCAAAACCTCAAGGGAGTGGCTAACAAGCCACCAGTGGTGGTTATAGGAATAGCCATAGAGGGGGAAGATAGTATCAAGGCAACTAACAAGGAGGATAGAGTCACTTGTAGTATGATTCAGATGGAAGACCAATCATACAATGTCACAATTTCTAGGAGTGGGGGTATTTTATGAAGAACTATCCATCACCCTAGAAATAGGAGACACAATAGATAAATACTACACACATGTGTAGATGGTGTGGTCTAGGGAACCACAAGGAAGTGAATTGTCCAAAGCAGGTGAGTTCTAGTAACCCATAGAATGTAAAATTTTTGGACATAGAGGTACCTCCAGTTAGTGAGGAGATCAAAGAAGTACTAGCCATGACAAGGAATCAGGCTAGGAAGGACAAGTATCCTGAACCTACCAAAGAAAATAAGCGATGGCAAGTAGCAAAGAGGGTACTTGATGAAGAAGCAAAGAAGGCAAAAGAATTGAGACTAGCGGGAGAAAAAGAGTTAAAGAAACCATCGGAAGATAAAGTGGTTGTGCAAAATCTGGCAACACAAGTTTTGAATACGACTATCAAAATTAAGATGGCAAGTTTGCTAGAAGCCATCCCATCATTGCATAAAGCGATGGTGGAAGACATAAAGCCTCATAAGGTGATGGAGGTAGAAAGCCAACCAATCAAGGAAGAGGAACAAAAGAATTACTTTATGGACCCTACCATATTGATGATTGATGTTGGGAAGAAACTCGCATTAGTCCATATGGAGATCTTGGGGCACAAGTTGACACAAGTCATTGTGGATGGAGGATCCAATGTTAATGTGCTACCTGAGAAGACTTGGTGAGAAATTGGTGCTCCATCATTATGGGCACCTAGCTTCCGATTATATGGTGTTGACCAGTATGGAATAGAGATAAAGGGTGTCTTAACTACACAATAAGTTAAAATAGTTGACCAAGAATTTGTCTTGGATTTCATTGTGATTACAATGTAGAAGCTAGCATATGATGCTTTGTTGGGGAGAGGATGGCTAAGAATAGCCAAAGTTAATCACAACTAGGGAAAATATCAGATCACCTTTAAGAAGGGATAACATAAATATATGATCAATTTGAATAACTAGAGGATCAGTGAGGATATGGCCATGACTGATGAGTCAGGCAGTTCTTCTGGTGAAGAGGGGTATGA
Organism: Wollemia nobilis; assembly: GCA_028583015.1. Classification (NCBI taxonomy): domain Eukaryota; kingdom Viridiplantae; phylum Streptophyta; class Pinopsida; order Araucariales; family Araucariaceae; genus Wollemia; species Wollemia nobilis. Next base: position 193,582 of record JAQPPZ010001417.1, on the reverse strand, counting down.
GCCTAATGAAGAAGGGATGTTGTACCTAGAGGATTGTAGTGAAGATGAAGCTTGATCTGATAGTGGACTACTCCATTGGAAAATGGAGGAGTACAAGGTTTTTCAGCCCACCTACCTCTATATTGATATAGAGGAGACCATAAAAAATAATATGAGATGAAGGTCAGCTCAGAACCAAAGAAAGAGGAAGAGGAGAAATGGTCATTCCCTAAAATCTTTGTAGAATATACAAGTGGGAGATGTTGAAATTGATGCAAGACCAGTGCATCCTATGAATGTGGAAAAGGTAGTGATAGAGCCTACAAATATTAAGTATGAAGGACCTCGGATAGTGGATGTAAATCTAGGAATAGAGGAAGAGCCTAGGATGATCCACTATGGTGATGACTGGAACCCAATATTGAAAGCAATAACTTTCAAGATATTCTTGGAGTACAAGGATGTCTTTGCATGGATGTATAAGGACCTGAAGGGGGTACCACCAGAGTTATGTGTCCACAATATCATGCTAATTCTTGGGGCATAGCCAGTGAGAAGAAGACCGTATAGGATGAACCCTAAGTATGTCGCATTGGTAAATATAAAAATTGAAAAGATGTTAGAGGTAGGCATCATTTTCAGAGTCACTACTAGTGACTGGGTTTCACCTATTGTGGTCACCCTGAAGAAGGAAGTGGATAAGATCTGAATATGCATAGATTTCAAGAGTTTGAATGTAGTGACGATCAAAGATCCCTTCCCTATTCCCTTCACAGACTCAATTCTGGAAGAGGTCATAGGACATGAAATTTATTCATTCCTGGATGGGTTCTCTGGGTACAACCAAATAAGTATCATCGAGGAGGATAAGTTGAAGACCACATTCATTGTGGATAATGGCATCTATGCATATAATCGAATGCCATTTGGGCTATGTAATACCCCAACCACATTTCAGTGCATTATTCTGTATATCTTTGATCAATTGGCCATAGGAAATTTTAAGGTATTTTTGGATGATTGGTCCATTTATGGTAAGATCAAAGATCATTTACCTAGCCTCAGTGAATGCATGAGCAGGTGTAGGAATGCACAAATCTCCCTAAATCTAGCAAAGTATTTTTTGATGGTACCTTATGGGAAACTATTGGGACATATAGTGTGCAACGAGGGGTTGAAGACCGATCCTAACAAAATCTATGTTATATTACACATGGAGGAGCCATATGATGTGAGCTCTTTAAAAACCTTCCTTGGATCCATGGGATACTATCAAAGGTTTATCAAGAATTATGCGCATGTGTCCTACCCACTAGATTCTTTAACTAAGAAGAATATTCCCTTTAGATGGATGGAGGAGCACCAAGGAGCCTTTGAGGAGTTAAAGGCTAAGCTGGTTAGTAGTCCCATTCTGGTGTTCCCTAATTGGGATAAGGAATTCCATGTCCATATTGATACCTCAAACTTTATGGTTGGATGTGCATTGGCACAAGAAGGATAGTTTAGGCTGGATCAACCTATATTTTTTGCAAGTCACCTATTGTCATGGGTAGAGAGAAATTATAGTACAATAGAGTGAGAAGCTCTAGGGATGGTATATGTTATGCAAAAGTTTAGGCATTACCTATTGGTGAACCCTTTTGCCTTCTACGTAGATCATCAAGCTTTGTTGTACTTAATAAATAAGCTAGTTATACAAGGATGAGTCAGCAGGTGGCTCATCACTTTACAAGAATTCATATTTCAAGTAGTAGTGCGACCTGGTAAGAAGCATGTGATTGCAGACTAGTTATCTCGAATACGATCAGGAGAACTTATAGGAGTGAGGATTCTAGATGAATTCCCTGATGCTCAATTATTTGCAATCAACATTGTTCCATCTTGGTACAAGTTGATTGGACAATACCTATCCATAGGAGAGTTGCCACAAGAATTGATGACAATAGAGAAGAAGAAAGTAATCATAAAGTCAGCACCTTTCTAGTTGATAGCGGGATTGCTGTACAAATTGGGTATTGATGGTATCCTACGAAGATGTGTAATGGATGAGGAAATTAAAGCAACATTGAAAGAAGCTCATGAAGGATTGGTAGGAGGACACATGGGACCTGATGCCACTACTTAAAAAGTACTCTTAGCAGGATTATGGTGGCCCACATTGTATAATGATGCAAAGGAATATGTAAGAGCATGTGATACTTGCCAAAGAGCAGGGAAGCTAGTATGAAGAGACTTTATGCCATTACACCCATCACAACCCTAGGAACTATTTGAGAGGTGGGGGTTGGACTTTGTTGGACCACTGAGAACAACTCGTAGGTGAAAGTGTTGGTATATCATGGTAGCCACTGAATACCTAACAAAATGGGTTGAGGCAAGAGCACTACCAGATAACTCGATAAAAAGTACAACATGATTCTTGTACGAGCAAGTAATTACAAGATTCGGTATTCCACTACAAATAATGAGTGATCGAGGAGGTCACTTTGTGAATGAGATCATCAAAAAGTTGATGACTGATTTCAGAATTTGGCACTCCTTGTCTAGTCCATATTACCCTAGAGCTAATGGGTAAGCGGAAGCGACTAACAAGGTATTAGTGTCAACCTTGTATAAAACCTATGGAATAGAGGGAGCATATTGGGAGGAAAGGTTACCATCTATTCTTTGGGTATATCGAACTACCTTTAAGCCAATGATAGACCATACACCATTTTAGCTAATGTATGGTCAAGAGGTAGTAGTGCTAGTAGAATTCTTGGTACCAAGTTTATGGGTAGTTGTGGAGCATCGCTTAGGTGACCAAGAGAGTCTAGAGGAAAGACTAACGACACTAATCAAGCTGGATGAGAGAAGAGTCATGGCACAATGGGTGATCAAAGTGGCCCAGAAGAGAAGGAAGTTGTGGCATGACAAGCACCTTCAAAAATTAGAACTTAAGCAAGGTGACTTAGTTCTAAAGTTTAATGGGAAATGAGAAATCAAGTCGGGTAAGTTAAAAACCTTGTGGCTTGGTCCCTTTCGAGTTGTAGAAGTGAGGGACAATGGGGTAGTTAAACTACAGAACTTGAATGGGATGGAAGTGCTAGATACTGTAAATGGTTCGAAGTTGAAGCCATATAAAGTACAATGTCTATTTATCACTTCAGAAGAAGTTGAACGAAGACAACAAGCTCAGTCCGATGAACAGCAAAGTAGAATTCAAGGTCCACCATGGGAGGACCTTGACATGGGACTCACACGCCTATTCATAGAAGGGGAGGAGGCAAGACCAATTATCGAACAACAAGAGTTGGTACCTCGACCCGGTGAGAGAAGAAGGACGTGAGTACACGTAAGGTTCATAGATGGGACTAAAAGGATCGAGGAAGAAGATGAAGAAGGGATTCCTCCAAGGGAGAGAAGGAATCCAGAAGAACAAGGAATGGTGTATCCATAGTTGGAGTATAGAGAATTACCCCAACCATCAGAAGATCGACGAAGAATGAGACTAACGGTCCGATATGCAGACAAGATAGATAATTTTGATATGGAAGCTCTAGAAGGGATAGGAGGTGACACTACAGAGGAAGAGCTCACCGAATTCTCTCCGTTAGCTCAGATTGGACTATTGCAGCAAAGGATGTGACACCAGATCCAACAGTTGCAAGAGGAGTATGAAATATTGTAGGGTCACACTACAAGACTTCGTGAACAAACTATCCAAGACTTGGATGAGATGATGCAAATGATGGATGAGCAAAGGGTAGTGAGGTCACAAGAATTAGAAGGCAAAGGAAAAGAACATGAGATGACACCACAAGTGAGTAGTTCATGCCATGATGGTGCAAGTACTAGTAGGGGAGAAAACTCACAAATAGCACCTCATGGGATGCCCAATGACCCATCAATAGCAGAAGAAGATGAGGAAATAACTTGGTGAGACATTGAAGAAGACATTACAACACCTAGACCACAAGGTAATGTACACGAGGATTCAAGTGAATCCAGTGATGGAGAGTTGCCTTGGCTAGTAAGAGAAGAGAGTTTTGATAGTGGTGATGATGACTTCTTAAGGCAAACATAGGTACCTCATGCTCGACCTAACCCTGAGACCTACGCAATAGCCTATCGATAGTTGAGGCGACAAAGGAGAGAAGTGTAGAGACTTCAAAGATTAATGAACTTGCTAGTAAATTGGTCAAAACAAAGGGATGATGACCGTAATGATTCTAGTTTTGAGTCTGATTTTTCGGAACCATATAGGGAAACTTTGGCAAATGTGTCTCCACAATGATGCTAGGAGGAAAGGTGATGGACACATCGACTAGTACGCGTAGACCATCGAATGCAAGCACTATGATAGTTGTCACCTAGAACACAAAGAAATGAAGGTCACTTGGCCAACATAGAATTGGTGGATATAACCTTGGAAAGGAACCAACAAGAACCCCCAAGACAGCAGCGAGGCCATAGAGGAGGAGTACACCCACTAAATACTGGAAGGGGTAGAGGAGATATTCCACCTAGAGGAGGTAGAGGATGAGGGAGGATTCAACTATTGGAAGTTTTGAGTCCCTAAGCTAAAATTTATCATTGATGTCAAAAGAACCTATGTAAGTAAGCATTATGATTTTGCTCCACAAATAGCTTCATGAGAAGCCAATGTTTTGATCAAAGGTTCTAGAAGGGATGCATGGCATTTGGTTCCAAAAGGAGCTTCAAGGGAAGCTTAGCAAAAGGCTTGTATGAAAACCAAGTAAGGAAAGAAAAATTTTTATTTAAAACCAATGGATGGTATATTTGAAATGGATTTTTCTTAAAACCCAAGTTGGCTTTTCGTTTCATCAAAAAAGGTGCCCCGGTGATGGAGAAATTTAATTTTAAAGGTTTAGTTTAAATTTTAATTTTAAAATTAAATAAAAGGTTTTCCCCTCCTTTATTATTGGTGCCACTGACATCATAAGGGCAATTTTAAAAGGGTCGATGTATTCACATTGAAGGATGGATTATATAAATAAGCCAAAGGTTTTCCATTTAATAAATCCAAGTAGTGTCGCATGATTTTAGAAAATCCAAAGTATTTTTACATCTGAATATTATGCAGTAAATTTCGTGGAGTGTGACGTGGGCAGTCAAGTCATGGACAGTCAAATTTTTTGCACCTTGTGAGGAAAGTGCACGTAATTTAAGTAAGAGAGTTCCCAAGGCACTCATGTGGGCAGTGTCAGCTCATGTGGCTTAGCTTCCGCTTGGCAACACGGTGGGTAGAGGTTCGAAATACCAAGGCCCTTTGAGGGCTCCTTTGAGGTATGCACTTCGAATCTAATATTTGTGGGGATTAACATTTTAATTAAAATATTTTCTTGCTATGGTTTGATTATGATTTTGTGGGAGATATAAGGTTGATCAAGCTTTAATATTTTATTAAGGTTTGATTATGATTTTTGTGGGAGATATAAGGTTGAGCAAGATTTAATATTTTAATAAGGTTTGATATTTGATTAATGTGAGATATTGCTTGAGAAAAATTTGTGATTATTTTTGAGTGCAAAAGTGTTGAAAGGAAGGATATAAAATATTTGATTTATTTTATGGTATAAGTGGTTTGTGGAGTGACAAGGTTATGCAATGATTTGATTTATTTTATTTTATGGTACAAGTGGTTTTAGGAGTGACAAGGAAGTTGTGCATTAATTCTTAAGAAGGTTTTCTAATTAAAAGCCTTGGTAAATATTGTTGTGAAGTGGAGTAATATTGATTATTTTGTGATCTTCTAACCCTTGTGAAGATTGGAAAAATAATATTGTGATTGTGGCAGATTTCCAAAGAGGCTTCTTCATCTTCATTAAAGGTATGGGCACATTATCCTATTGATTTATTATGGTGGTTGATTTCTGAAAATATCTTTGGAGTGAAAAGGATTGATTGTGGTTTCCTTTTCAAAAGTGATTGGTTTAATGCTTCAAGGTTTTCTGGATTGAGAGTTGTGATTAAACCTTATTTTATAAGCATTGTTGTTGGAGCCCATTGGTTGTGCAAAGAACTTGAACTTGAGTTAGAAAAGAACATGAGTATCATTGTTATGTGAGATTTGTTGTTGAGCATTGTTGGAAGCATTTTTAGTTTATTGATACATGCTTGGACTAGGGTTTGTGAGAAAGGGTTGTTCATTGAGGTGATTGTTTGAGTTGAGTTGATTGAGCCTAGTCAAGTGGATGCATGTGGTTGTTCAAGTTCCATAAAATAAACTATTATATATTCTTGATTTGATTTGAGATTGATATTTGAGAATAGAACATATAGAGTCTCTAACAATTCTCTTTATGCTTCTATGAGATTTATTTGAGTTGATATTGAGATTTGAGAATAGAACATATAGAGTCTCTAAAAATTCTCTTTATGCTTATATGAGATTGATTTGAGATATTGATTGAGCATTAAGTATAGAACATATTGAGTCTCTAACAATTCTCTTTATAAATCTATGATATTGGACAAGTTTTGTGTGAACTTGTTATGTAGATTTGAGATAAGTATTTCAGAAGGCTTATGGACTGATTTTGAGTAAGCTTTTGTGGAAGCTTACTATGCAGATTTGAGCAAGTCCTAGAGAGGACTTATTGAGCAGATTTGAGAAAGTCCTAGAAAGGACTTATTGAGCAAGTCCTAGAGAGGACTTATTGAGCAGATTTGAGAAAGTCCTAGAAAGGACTTATTGAGCAGATTTGAGAAAGTCCTAGAGAGGACTTATTGAGCAGATTTGGACAAGTCCTAAAGAGGACTTATTGATCAAATTTGAGTAGGTTCTATATGGACTTGTTGAGCAGGTTCTGTTCGGACCTGTTGAGCATATTTGGACAAGTTTTGTGTGGACCTATTGAGTAGATTTTAGAAGGTTCTGTGTGGACCTATTGAGCATATTTGGACAAGTTCTGAGTGAGCTTGTTGAGCAAATTTGGACAAGTTCTGAGTGAGCTTGTTGAGAAGATTTGGACAAGTTCTGAGTGAGCTTGTTGAGAAAATTTGAGAAGGTTCTGAGTGAACCTATTGAGACATAGATTTGGAGGTGATAGAGTACAAAGGATAGAGTCTGAATGGATAGAGATATAGTAGCCAGGACAATCGAAGAGATATTTGAGTGAGGATCCTTCAAGTGGAGAGAGATCCACCAATTAGTGCAACACAGAGACAAAGTCTTCTAGAAGATCACTAGCCAGAGCAGAAGGGGAAAGAGTTCTCTTGTGGAAGAGATACACAAACTTGATATTAGGGGATCAACATCTCCTTTGGACAAAGGTCCATAAACATTGTACTTGGTAAGGATTCCCAAAATATTATTTGAGAAATATTTAGAAGAAATATTTTTCTATGGAGATAGCCCACATTGGGTGAACCACGTTAAAAATGATGTCTCTCATGTGTGTGATGCTTTGTGTGATGTTCACTATTTTATTAATGTTGATGCTACTATTTGGGGAAATTTTTTATGTTATACTGTTCACCCCTCCTCTCAGTATAAGCACATGTTCTTCATCAACCCCCTACTCCTATATGGATGAGAGACACACCGTTGGCCTATTTGAATTGGACAAGGAACCTACAAGGTATACCTTGGTTGAGAGATATTGTACCAAACATAATAGGAAGAAAACCATGAGGATGACCCTTGTTGATCCAACAAGGACCACAAATATTTGAAACTAGAATAGGATTACCCTAGGAGAGGGAAGTTCCATTTAATATTCGAAGAGATCCTATGCCAAGAGGATTATGTCATGGAATATACATGCAATGAAGAGGACTTACCGATAGGGGAAGAGTATGCTTCATCGATGAAATAAATCAAAGAATACAAAGGACTCGTTCACCAAGCTTGGAAGCTAAATTGATAGAAGGAGATAGGTAGATGAGTCACTCAAATGGTAGTAGACAAGTAAGAGCACCTCTTCCTCATGATCAACCACCAAAATAATAGAATGAATGATTTCCAAGAGGGAGTCCTACAAATTGTAATTGCATGATTCCAAATTGTACACATGGCAATAAAAGAGAAAGAGAATCAATAAATGGTTGGTTGACACCCAAAGATGTGATTACTTGTAATGTAGAAGTTGGAAACCCAACTGACGAGTCAATAGAAGGGATCGTGCAAGTGAATGTCACTATATGATTCCCATGATGGTAAGTGTCAAGATATTAATGAAATATATATATATATATATAGAAAATTATCTTAATTGTAAAAATCCTTTAGGACACAATTAATATGGAAGGTGGTTTAAAACAAAAAATGGCAGCCCCTTCTAAGAAAAAAAAAGAAACAAAATAATAAAAATAGAAAAGTATCTTAATTGTGAAAATCCCTCAAGAAAAAATTAATATGGAGAGTGGTTGAAAACCATAAATGGCAACCCCTTTGGAAAAAAAAAATAAATAAATAAAAAGAATTGAAAGTGTATAAAGGTAAAAAAAACATGCATCTACACTATTGCAAGTATATAACAATTTGACAAAGGAAATCAAGCAATAATTTGCACAAATAAAATATATTCAAGAAACAGGGGTGCTATTTTATTAAAAATTATGAAGCTCGATTACAATCTCTCCCTCTTGAGACCCCTTAACGGGGATAGATGCACTTGAATGGTCTTAACTTTAACACCAATTTTCTTGAGGGCATACTAGGATGCCTCCTCCTCAAATATCAAGAGGAAGAGTCTTGAAATATGTTGTCTTTGAGATATCTTTTATTTGCATGTAATGAAACAACAAATCACATTAGTAGCACATGAAGCCTCTCATGATGAGGCTAATTTCCAAGAAAGTGCATGAAATAGAGAAAATATGTAAAGAAGGTATGAACATACATAAATATGCACAAAGTTACCTAAAATATTGACAAATAAGCATGAGGTAAATTTTGAAACATATAAAGGAACCTAAAGATGCATGTAAACTTACATATTAAGCATAAAGGAACCTAATATATGAAAGCATGTAAAGGAAAGCATGGAATGCACAAATGAAGGTAAAGATGCCTATGAAACTATGAATAAACCATATAAATGTATGAAATATGATTAATATAAGTTAAGTTAAGCTAAATGCATACTAATAAATGTAATTCTATGGCTAAATCAAAGGATTTTACATGTCAAACCCTGACCACTATAGCTCATAGAAGCTAGATCTATTAGTCGTTGTTGAATCCAGTAGCTAAGCTTGTGGGCTACTGTTCTTGAAATCAGGCTTGATGATGCACAATTCCTTCATTGAATTGATGATCAAGGGTCGTTGGTGTGTCTAAACATATATTTATAGTTGAAATATATCAAATTCATGATGGATTGATTTGGAATGGTAATATTTCTCCTTAAGCTATTGGAAGCTCCATTATTGTAAATGTAGGTATCAAACTATAATTGGGTAGCATCTCACTACTTCTCAAGTGAAGTGAAATAGCTCTACAATTTGACAGGGCTTTGTTGTATTCAATTTAGGATTATTATACCTCTTTGGGGGGCCTATAAATAAACTTCCCCAAATCCCAATCTTGGCTTCTCAAGGAAGCCAAGATCAAGAATCGATTGGCCTGATCATTTGGGAGGAACCCTCTGGAAGCTTCCCGGTCCAAATCCACTCCAATACTATTGCAATTTGACTTGTTGCAACTAATTTTTCTTGGCTCAATAAGGTCAAGTTTGTTATAGGGCTAGCTACTCTCACTAGCGTGGCTAGGGCAGGATGCTCTTAGCTACTATCAATAGGCATGGCTAGCACTTAGCTGCTCTAATTTTTAGTGATTGGGATCTTAGATGCTGATGTTATCAGTGGCTAAGATCGGATAGACCTAGACTACCTAAAATAAGTGATTAGAATCACTACTTAGTCTTGGAAAGGTCCAAGCTCATTCATATGGTCTGCAAAGGTAACCATATGAGTAGTCTCCTAAACATGACGTGTTTTAGGTGTCCATAGATACCCTTTTGGGATGCATTGTATGGAAAAATAAGACACTAAGAAAAAATAGACCACCTAAAGCCATATTCTAGGTTTGTAGATGTTCATTGATCTTTTCAATGATAGATGCCCCAATCGCAAAAAGGGCACACAGCTCAGAATCATTGCTTCCAATAGAATGAAAGGCTTAACTTGAGTAAAGATTTAAATGTGATCTGCATGAAATCAGTATGGATTTTTTCAACCAATAATGACCAAAGAATAGATTTCCAAATCCTTAGTTCATTATGTTTACTTTTTCCCCAGAAGAAGGGTAACCTTGTGATAGTTGTTAGCAATGATTCATAAGACGAAAACAATTTACATTATTGAGCGTTAATTTTTTTTTTTTAATTATGAATGTTGATAATATGAGTACCCCTCAAGTGATGAGTCGATGAGGAAAGAACAAGTGATGAACGCAATGAGTCGCTTGACTATGATGAATAATTTAGACGATTCAAGATTATTGCATTTTTTTATATGGTAGGTCCTATTATAGTTGGGATTTCAAATGTTAATAGTAATTCTATATCTATATCCCATGAAGTAGTTCAGCCACAATGGCCTTCTTAGGAAATCAAGATGATATCAATTCCAATTAAGCTTGTGTTGAATCACTATGTTTGATGATTTGCTAAAAATTTCATGGAATAATTAAAATGAACACCTCATTCCCATGGAGTAGTCCGGCCACAATGGCCTTCTTAGGGATTGAAGTGAAGACATTTCAATTTGATGATGAATAATTTGGTTCAAATGACCTTATGGTAATTTACTCATCTTTCCAGATTGCATGGAGCACAAGTCATTGCAACTACCAAGTGTATAGGGTAAATAACTGGATACGAGGTGCACTTGAATTTTGTTTTATTTTATTTTTTTATGATTTTGTGATTTATGATTATATTGCATAAAATAAAGGACATGAATTCCTCATTCTCATGGTGTAGTCTAGCTGTAATGGCCTTCTTGGGAAGTGAAGTGAAGATATTTCAATTTATCCATGAATAATTTGGTTCAAATGGCCTTATGGTAATTTACTCATCTTGTTGGATAGCATGGAGTGCAAGTCACTGCAACCGCCAAGTGGATAGGGTAAATAACTAGGTATGAAGTGCACTTGAAATTTGTTGTATTTGATTTTTTTGTTAATTTTTGTGGCTTATGATGATTATGGACCGATAGATATGCTTTGATGTCCATGGATGCATTTATGGATGCAATACCTAGATGAAATTTTCATTATGCTTATATGTATGTGATGTACTAATGTCATGAACTAGATAGATGATAGATGTATGATTAGATGCTATGATATATATGTATAGATGTACTATGATGTATGCATATATAGATGCAATGCTTATTGTTAAATGCATGTTTAATTTATTTCAATTGTTTATGCATCTAATCTATGTGATATGATATGATAGATGATATATAATGTAATGCATTAATTACATGAGGATGATCTAATGCAAAATGCACCTGTATGCTTTAATAACTTAAAAAACAAGGATGAAACTAATATGTGTTACAAACTAATGAATGACACCACTAAATGTATAAAAATCATGAATAAAAATGGTAACTCTTATCATAAGAATTAATCATTTAAGCATCCATATGTGAGATGAAATGATTGTGAGATGTATGGTTTTACCTTATAAGATTATGTAAATTAAAATATATGCACAAAATGATCAGTGGTCATCTAAATATCATTGTTGATATCCATTCAATATCTATCATATTTCATGAACACTCTTAAATAAACAAAGGTTCATAAGTAAAAATTGTGTATGATTGATGAGATGATTTGTTACTATTAGGGAATTTTTGAGGTTTTCCATGAGACTCAAACACCCTAGTTTATTAATCAAAAGTTGTATAATGACTATACAAGACTCCTAAAAGATAAAAGTTGTTATGAAGACCAATATATTCATTGTCCATGTGTGTGCAAAATGAATATATTATATGAGACATAATACTACCTCATTTCCAGGAGGGATTCATTCAACCCATTTATGTAATGAGGATCACAATATGCTCATCATAATCCTAAGTTTAGATGCAGTTGGATTAGACTACTAGGTAATACAAGCCACCTAAAGCTAGATAATCTTGTAAATTGCTTAGAACTACCCCATTTCCAAGCAATATTCATTCAACCCATTGATGTAATGGAGATCACTCAATGGCTTTAGACACTGACCATTCTATGGATTCAAAATCTTCACCTCCTTATTTTCTCCATATTTATTGGGATACTTGCTCATGATTAGTGATGAAAATCACTATTTATTTTGCATATTATTTTTTTTTCGAACAAGGGATTTTGTGTTTGCTTTGATTTGGAAAACTGCTTATTTTGTATGAAAGCAAGGGATTTCTTTGGTAGGGGGATCTTGTTCTTTTGTCAATGATAAAAATCCTAGACCATGCACATCACAATATGAGCAAGTAAAAAAAAAAATCTTAAGGTAACTAGGACCACTTTGTAGTGTTCATATTTCCTTGTATAGACTAGGATTGTTAATATTTAAAAAGTGATGGGATTTTTATATATTCTAGGTGCTATCAAAAATAGGCCTCATATCCAAAAGCAAAGATAGCTTTCTACAAAATCTGATAAGATCACTAGGTATGGTTGAATGGCCAGAAAACCCTATTATATTCCTTATAGAAATAGGAAGGGTTGTGTTGAAAAACACAATTACTTATAAGGGTGATGGATGATGATGAATAGATGCATGATTAAGATATAAATGTGGTGTCGTTTGTAATATTGTAAACACAACCTATCCTAATGTGAATGCAATGGATGAAAATACCTAATGCAATGCAATTAAATGAATGCATGTGCAAAATGAAAATGCATAATGTAAGTGTTTTTATGTTTTTGTGTTTTTGATGTTTTTCAATGTTTTTAAATTTTATTGCTTTTTTATTTGTTTGTATTATGATGTTTTACATTATTTTTGTTATTTTGAGTGTTTTTAAAATATTTTTGGAGTTTTGATTTTATGTATGAAACACCTTTAGATGAATAATGTTGAAAGGTTCAGGCTCTTCAACACCTTATAGCGATGTTAGGAAATAAGTACTAGATCTAATCTTCTCTTAAATGATAAATGGACCTAACTATTTGGCCATAATTTATCTCACAGATGCGGTGGCAGGTTTGAATTCTTTTGGTTCTCCTTTAGAATAAGGTCCCCAACTTTAAATTCTCTCAAGTGGAATTTATTATTGTAAGCTTTTTTTAGCCGATCTTGGTAAACTCGGAGATGCTCAAGAGCATTCACGTGATGTTCATCAAGAAGCATCAATTGATCTAGGTGAGCTTGCCACACAATGTCATCATCGATGAACTCTTTCAATACGATGTGCAATGTTGGAATTTCCAATTCCAAGGGCATGATAGCCTCAACACCATATACTAGTGAGAAAGAGGTTGACCCAATGGGCATCTATATACTAATCTTGCAAGCCCATAATGCAAGAGGAAGCTAAATGTGCCAATATTTATGATTTTCTTGAATAGTCTTCTTTAAGATTCCTACCACTATTTTGTTCGAGATATCAGCTTGCCCATTTGTTTATGGATAATATGGAGTTGCAAAACTATGTTGAATATTATACTTGGATGTTAAATCCCTTATAATTTTATTTTTGAATGAAGTTCCATTATCTGATATTATCTTGGATGGTATGCCAAAATGACATATTATATTATGGAGTATGAACTTCACAATACGTGCTCCTATTTTTGTAGTTAAAGGTATTGGCTCCACCCTTTTGGTTAAATACTCAATGGTCATTATGATAAACGTGTGTTGACCCGAAGACAAGGGAAAGATATTACAAATTAGATCCAAACCCCACTAAGAAAATGGCCAAGCTACTTGGATGGGCTGTAAGGCCTACGATGGCAGGTGCATAATAATAGCATGGTGTTGATATTTAACACACTTTCTAACATATATTGTGCAATCAGTATCCATACTGGGCTAATAGTAACCCATTTGAAGGATGTGCTTGACAATGGCCATATCACTAAAATGGCCACTACATGTACCATCATGAGCTTGTGAAATCACCCAAGATGATTCTTGGAGCTCAAGGTAACAAAGGAGAATTTTATCATAGCTATGACGATACAGGATATCTCCTAGTAAGACATATCTAGTCACATTTTGTTTGAATGCTCTTTTTACGGCATGTGATAATCCCTATGGGATTATTCCAAGTTTATGGAAATCATGTAATTGTGATAACCAATCTTGATAAGAAACAAATTCAATTGATTGGATGATATGTACTTTTCTACATATGCATGTCATAGCTCATAACTAACTATGGTTTGACTAATGTAGTATATCACCTGCTCTTTGTCTTGTACATTCTTATGGGCTAGCATGGTTCTCAGTGTAAAGTCTATGGTAGATGTATATAGCAAAAATGGCACATCTGGTCTAGGTGGAACTAATACTGGTGATGATGCCAAGTATTATTTGATTTCAAAAAAGGCTTTTTTACAGTCCTCATCCCAGTTAAATGGGATCCCCTTGTGTACCAGTCAATTCATGGGTTGATATTTATTCGATAATTACGTGATGAAGCGCTTTATGGATGCTACCTTGCCCTGTAGGTTTCTTAATTCCTTGATGTTTGTGGGGGGAAACATTTCTAATATAGCCTTGAACTTCATTGGGTTAAATTTAATCCCTCATTTAGAAATGATGAATCCCAAGATTTTACTTGAAGTTACATCAAAGACACATTTCTTGGGATTCAACCTGACATTGTGCTCTATCAGGCGATCGAATACTTTCCTTAGAACCTCGATGTGCTCTTAACACAATAATAACTTGGCTAGTAAGTCATCAATATAATATTATAATATTTTATGAATATAGTCATGAAAAATGTATGTCATAGCCTGCTGATATGTGGCACCAACATTTTGAGATTAAATGGTATAACTTTATAGAAAAATGTTCCCCATGGAGTGGTGAAAGCAGTTTTGTGCTAATATTTGAGTTTAATCTGAATCTGGTTGTAACCAGAAAAACCATCCATGAGAGAAAGCATTTCATGACCTGCAATTGCATCTACAAGAGCATCGATATTAGACAACAAAAATTAATTCCTTAGGTGTTGCCTAATTGAAATCTTTGAAATTCATGCATATGCGGATTCTTCCATTAAGTTTTCCTATGGGTACCATGTTTGATATCCATATTGGATAGTCAATGGGGATTATGAATTATACATCCAATATATTTTGCATTTCATATTTTACTATCAAGGCAATGGTTGAATGCATCTTCCTAAGTTTTTTCTTGATTGGTTTCTTGGTAGGATCCAATGAAAGGTTATGAGTAATTAGTTTTTGATCTAGACCTGGCATATCCTTTATTGGTAATTTGAGGCATTTTATGTTGTCATTGATGTCACGTGGATCATACATTTTGTTTGGTTGGCCAAAGTATTTCATATATAAGAATTTATGACATTTTGGAAAGCATGGAAATTTATAATATTTTTGTGAAAACCAAGGCAGGAAAAATAAAAGGTTTTATTTAAAACCATGGATGGTAGATTTGAAATGAGTTTTTCTTAAAACCTGGTTTGGGCTTTCGTTTCATAGAAAAATGTGTCTCGGTGATGGAGATATTTAATTTTAAATATTTAAGTTTAAATTTTAATTAATTAAAATTTAAATTTAAATTTAAATTTAAAAATTAATATTTTATTTATTTTCGACGTCAAAAGGAGGAGGCACATAATATCTATAGCCGATGTCAAAAATTTTGAAGGGAGGCATATATTAATATGCCATAAAATGTTTTTCAAAATCCTAAGGACTCAACATTTAATCTGTGATCGATTTGCCAAGGTACAACGTGGTGTGGAGAGTGCAAAGCTTTTGATTCGCTAAGGCAGCAAAAGGGAGAAGAATTCATTCGATTCCATCGAAGAGAGGAGAAATAAGGGTAATGGAAGCCCCTTACCAAGCACCATAGGTGCTTTTGGCCTAGCAGAAAGAGGAAAGTGCGTAGGGTGTTGAAGCGCCAGCAGATCCAAGTTTGAAACCAGCCGACGCTAGTTTTTGCAAGGAAAAGGGAGAACCTTTTTGCGCATGTGATTTTTGAGAGCAAGTTCATAGGAGGCAAGAAGGAATTCTTGTGCTCTTGGTGTTGTGTGAGCGATGGCTCATATGGCTATTGGCACCGTCATTTGAGTTGTGCAGAGGCAGTGACAGGGGATCGAATCTCGCTGAGGTTAAAAGGAAAGTTTTAATTTTTAATAATATTTTATTTTTCTAAGGTTGCCTAGGAGAGATAAGGTTTGAAAAGCATGTTGTGAAAAGGAAATATTTTTGGTGATTTTCCTTATAAAAGTATATCATATTATATATCGTTGGAAAGCTTATTTTGAGGACTATTTGACTAACTCATTCAGAAGGAGAAATAAGGTGTATGTAGAGAGATATTTCCATTTTTGTAAAGGGTTTCAAAGTGAAGCTTGTTTTGTTTCAAAGTATGTTGAGTGTGGAATATTTCCAAAGGGGTTTCTTCACTTCATAAAAGGTATGGGCACATTCTCCTATTGATTGTTTATGGTGGTTGATTTATGAAATATCATTAGACGAAAAATGATTGTTTTTGGTTTCCTTTTCAAAAGTGGTTGGTTGAATGCATCAAGGTTTTCTGAATTGAGAGTTGTGTTTAAACCTTGTGTTATAAGCGTAGTGGTTGAGGCCCATTTGTTGTGAAATAACTTGAGTTAGAAAAGAACATGAGTATCATTGTTATGTGAGATTTGTGGTTGAGCATTTTTGGAAATATTTGAGTTGTTTGATACATACTTGGACTAGGGTTGTGTGAGAGAGAGTTATCCCTTGTGATGATTGGTTGAGTTGAGTTGATTGAGCCTAGTCAAGTGATGTGTGAAGTGATTGTTCAAGTTCTATGAAACAAACTATTCCATCATTCTATGTTGAGTTGAGATTGAGGTTATAACATATTGAGTCTCTAACAATCCTCTTTATGGTTCTATAAGACTTGAGTTGAGTTGAGGTTGACTTGAATTGAGTTGAGGTTGATTTGAGTTGAGAGTGATTTTAGAACATATTGAGTCTCTAAAAATTTTCTTTATGCTTATATGAGTTGAGTTGAGATTGATTTGGGTTGAGAGTGATATTAGAACATATTGAGTCTCTAAAAATTCTCTTTATGCTTCTATGAAGTGGATTTGAGTTGAGATTGCCATTCATTGTTGAGTTCATTTTGAGTACTACTTGAGCATGATTTATTGAGCCTTTGAGAAGGCCTTTGGGATAGATTTGAGGATAGCTTTGTGACATATTTGAGGACAGTGTTGGGATAGATTTGAGGACAGTGTTGGGACAAATTTGTGGACAGTTTTGGGCAAGTTCTTGGTGAGCTTGCTAGAGCATATTTGGGTAAGTTCTTGGTGAGCTTGCTAGAGCATATTTGGACAAGTTCTTAGTGAGATTGTTGGAGCAGCATTGGACAAGTTCTGTGTGAGCTTGTTATTCAGTATTGGACAAGTTTTGTGTGAGCTTGTTATTCAACATTGGATAAGTTCTGTGTGAGATTGTTATTCAGCATTGGACAAGTTCTATGTGAGCTTGTTATTCAGCATTGGAAATGTTCTGTGTGAGCTTGTTACTCAACATTGGACATGTTATGTGTGAGCTTGTTAAGCAAGTTATATGTGAACCTATTGAGTAGGTTCTTATTGAGCCTATTGATAAAGCTTTGGAGGTGATAGAGTACAGAGGATAGAGTCTCAGTGGATAGAGATCCAATAGCTAGCACAGTTGAAGATAGATCTGAGTGAGGAGTCTTCAAGTGGAGAGAGGTCCACTAGTTAGTGCATAAAAAAGATAGAGTCTCCTAGAAGATCACATAGCTATAAAATAAGGGGAAAGAGTTCTCATTTGGATAGATATCCATAAACATTGTAATTGGGAGTGATTCCCAAAGATATTGATTGAGAAAGTTTTAGTAAAATATTTTCTCCGTGGAGTAGCCCACATTGGGTGAACCACATAAATTGTTGTGTCTCAATTGTGTGGTGACTTGTGCTCTTGCTTACTATTGCTATCTAAGTTATTAATGCACATTGCTATATTTGGTTATTGCAATTAAGGACATTAATTGATATTGGTTTGGAAAGAAAGTAAAAAGTGGTATTATATTGTTCACCCCCCTCTTAGTATAAGCTTGTGTTCTTAAATTGGTATTAGAGTGAGTTCCTTATGAAAATCTAACAACTTAAGGGCAGATTCTACAAGAACACAAATGGCTTCACATAATGGATTATCTACAAATAAGGATCCATTGTTTGATGGTAACAATTATGCTTTCTAGAGCACGAGGATGAAGAACTACTTGGTATCACAAGGATATGAGGTATGGCAAATGGTTGAAAAAGAGTTTAGGGTTGAAGGTGATCCCGAGGAATATAATACTACTAGGAAATTGGTTGAGATAAATGCAAGAGCAATGAATTGTATTTTGAGTGGGCTAGGTGAGATAGATTTTGCAAAGGTCATGGTATGTACTTTAGATAATGAGATGTGGACCAAGTTGAGGAATACTTATGAAGGATATTCCAAGGTAAATTTGGCAAAACTACAAACTCATAGAAAAATATTTGAGAAATTGAAAATGAAGAGTCTGAAGATATTGCAAAGTTTTTACTTTGTGTTGATGAGATTACTAACACCATGATAGGCTTAGGTTTTGATATGAAAGAATTAGAAGTTACTCAAAAGGTTTTGAGATCACTTCCCATGAAATATGATTCTAAGGTTTTAGCTATAGAAGAAACAATGGATATCAACAAGCTAATAATGGAAGAATTACAAGGTACTCTCACATCTTATGAGATGAGGGTAAGTAAGCATCAAGTTTCAATAAAATAGATTGCATTCAAGACTTCAAAAAAATATAAAGAGAAATTTTCAAAAATATAAGGAAATTCAAGACTTGAAGCACTACTTGCTTATTCAGCATAAAAACTCTTCTTGTGCCTTTGAAAGATCTTATACTCATGCTTGCCTTGACCATGCCTATTTTTCTTTTCATAATAAAACTTCTTTTTCTTTTTTTTCTTGTAATACTTTTCTTCTTCACTGATACTACCTCCAATTTGTGGACAATTAGCTGCATAGTGACCAATGTTACCACAACTAAAGCATTTTACAGTCTGCATATTTTTGTGTTTTCTTGGACCCTTCTTATTTCTTCTCATAAATTTAGCCTCTTCTTCACTACTTGATTCATCACTTGATTCTTGTTCTTTATTCTTTTCCTTCTTTGAAGCTTTGAATGTTACCTCTCTTTTTGATGTTTATTCTTTTTCTGTCCTCATCTCATATGCTATGAGAATTCCATGTAGCTCATACATGCTTAAATTTTTGAGATCCTTCATCTATTCTATTACTGAAACATTTTCATCATACCTCATAGGGAGTGACCTCAATATTTTTTGAACAATAGTAGATTCCTCAATATTTTCTCCAAGTCCATGAATAGTGTTGACAACCTCATCAACATAAAGTAGATACATAACAATATATTCATCATATTTCATCTTCAAGTCTCCAAACTTTCTCCTGTGTGTTTGAAGTTTTGCCATTTTGACCTTGTCATTTCCTTTATATTTTCTCTATAAAATTATGAGGAAGCTAACTTCATCAAAAGGAATAAGGACTCAAGAAATTTCAAAGATATAAGGAAATTCAGATGCTACAAGTGTGGTGATCTTGGTCACTATGCATACAAGTTTCCACATGAAGAAAATAGTGATGATGAAAAATAGGGTCAAAGAAGAAAATGGAAAGCATAAGCATGACAAAGATGATATATTCAAGCAAAACAGGTATGAGAAGAAGAAAAAATTTTGTAAGGCAAATAAATCTTACTACATTGTAGAAGCAAGTGATAGCTCAAATCATAGTGATAGAGATAAATCAGATGATGAAAAGGAAGAACATCTATTCCTAGGAATAGAAGGTGAAAGAGAAAAGTGCTTTGTGTGTGGTCAAATAGATCATAGATCAGGATATTGCAATGGTTTCAGTGATAGTGAATATGAGATGACACATAAAGGAAACATACATGGTCAAAGAAATCTTGAGAGTTTATTTGCTATAGAATATAATGATCTTAGTGATAGTGAAGATGAAAAAGGTTTTTTCTATGGGATAAAGGAAGTAGAAGAAGAATATTCACTCCAAACAGAAGAAGTTAAACAAGAGGATAATGTCTCATTTGATCTAAAGGAAGACTTCAATGTTATCCATGAGCAACTACAATAGGTTAAGGAGAATATAAAAGAATTGAAATGTTCCTTACTTGAGAATTTTGATCCATCACATGACTCAAAAGATCAAGATATTTGTACTAAGAAAGAAACATGTATTTCTAAGGCTATAGATATGGATGCCATGTTGCTACTTGACACAAATGAAGAGAAATAAGAGGAATATTTCAAAGAACCAAAGGTCTCATATTTTAGGTTTGGGGAATCACACTCAAAAGGAAAGAAGTTCTAAAATATGAAAGCAAGGAAGCACCTAAGACTTGTGAGGAAAGTTTCAAATTTCCTATGGCTCCAAATATTCATTTTAGATCTTGTTTTGAGATAGGTGAATCAAGTTCAAAAGAAAGAGAAATACTTGAAGAGGAAAACAAGGAATAAACTAAGGAAGAAGATTTAGATACTACAAATAAGGTTCAAGAATGCAATGCACAAGTTGAAGATGATCATAGGGATAATGGTCAAGAAAGGTATGAGGAACCAAGGCATGAACAAAGGGATTTTCAAGGACATTGTTTTTCTTGCAATGGATTTGGACACATGGCTATACATTGCAAGGTCTATGGATCAAAGAAATTTGATTTTGCAAGAAGAAAATTCAAAGGAAGAAGGTATGATTTTTAAGGACATTGCTTCTCATGTAACAGAATTGGTCATAAATATTTTTAGTGCAAAGGAAATGAGTAACATGGTTTTGGTTTTAGAGCTACACAATTCAGAATTCATGGTCATAATGGTCATGAAAACAGAGCTTCACAATATAGGGTCAAGGAAAGGAATGAATATGGAAATTATTTCAAGAAATATTTCAGGATATGGACACCATCCAAAGGCTACAATATCAAGTATTTTAATTGCAATAACTTTAGGCATATTGCAAGATGGTGTAGGACTCAATTCCAAACAGGTTCAAGGCAAGGAAGTCAAACAGGTTCAAAGCAAGAAGGTCAAACGGGTTCTAAACAAGAAGATCAAGTAATTCATCAAGAGAAGGATATCAGAAAAACATGGAAGGAAATTGATAGAGGAAAGAAACAAATCTATATGGGATTAAAAGTACTCCCACCCCAAAATTAATCACCTCAAAAGAGAAGGGGGTGAGGGAGATGAACTTAAGAGACATCTTTTAGCCCCATAGGTGTCCCTTTTGCCATTGATGTCAAATGGGGAGAGATTTGAGTAAGGAAAAGAGATTTAAGTCAGGGGGAGTAGCCTCCAAAGAGATATTTGAGTTAGGGGGAGCAGCCTCCAAAGAGATCATTGATTTAGGGTATCAGACTCAAAAGAGAGCATTAAGTTAGGGGGAGCAACTTTGATTCTCAGAGATGGTTTTTGGAGTGATTGTGGTGTTTACATTATAGGTGTTGCCATCAATGACAAAGAGGGAGATTGTTGGCAATTTGAGATGTTTTATGTTGTCATTAATGTCACATGGATCACATTTGGTGTTGGTGGCCAAAGTATTTTATATATAAGCATTTAAGACATTTTGGAAAGCATGGAAATTTATAAGGTTTTTGTGAAAACCAAGGCAAGAAAAATAAAAGATTTTATTTAAAACCATGGATGGCAGATTTGAAATGGGTTTTTCTTAAAACCCGGTTTGGGATTTCATTTCATAGAAAAAAGTGTTTCGGTGATGGAGATATTTAATTTTAAAGATTTAAGTTTAAATTTTAATTAATTAAAATTAAAATTAAAAATTAATATTTTATTTATTTTCGACGTCAAAAGGAGGAGGCACATAATATCTATAGTCGACGTCAAAAAGTTTTAAGTGAGGCATATATTAATATGCCACAAAATATTTTTCAAAATCCTAAGGACTCGACATTTAATCTGCAATCGATTTGCCAAGGTACAACGTGGTGTGGAGAGTGCAAATATTTCGATTCGCTAAGGCAGTGAAAGGGGGAAGAATTCATTTGAGTCCATTGAAGAGAGGAGGAAGAAGGGTAAGGGAAGTCCCTTACCAAGCACCATTGGAACATGTGGCCTAGAGGCAAGAGGAAAGTGCATAGGGTGTTGAAGTGCCAGAAGATCTGAGTTCGAAACCTACCGGTGCTGGATTTTGCAAGGAAAAGGGAGAACCTTTTTGTGCATGTGATTTTTGAGGGCAAGTTCGTAGGAGGCAAGAAAGAAGTCTTGTGCTCTTGGTGTTGTGTGAGTGGTGGCTCACGTGGCTATTGGCACTACCATTTGATTTATTTAGAGGGAGCGACAGGGGAATCGAATCACGCTGAGGTTAAAAGGCAAGTTTTAATTTTTAATAATATTTTATTTTTCTAAGGTTGCCTAGGAGAGATAAGGTTTGAAATGCATGTTGTGAAAAGGAAATATTTTTGATGATTTTCCTTATAAAAGTATATAATATTATATATTGTTGGAAAGCTTATTTCAAGGGCTATTTGAGTAACTCATTTAGAAGGATAAATAAGGTGTATATAGAGAGATATTTATATTTTTGTAAAGGGTTTCAAAGTGAAGGTTGTTTTGTTTCAAAGTATGTTGAGTGTGGTAGATTTCCAAAGGGGTTTCTTCACTTCATAAAAGGTATGGGCACATTATCCTATTGATTATTTATGGTGGTTGATTTCTGAAATATCATTGGAGGGAAAGGATTGTTTGTGGTTTCCTTTTTAAAAGTGGTTGGTTGAATGCATCAAGGTTTTCTGAATTGAGAGTTGTGTTTAAACCTTGTGTTATAAGAATAGTGGTTGAAGCCCATTGGTTGTGAAAGAACTTGAGTTAGAAAAGAACATGAGTATCATTATTATGTGAGATTTGTGGTTGAGCATTATCAAAAATATTTGAGTTGGTTGATACATACTTGGACTAGGGTTTTGTGAGAGAGAGTTGTCCCTTATGATGATTGGTTGAGTTGAGTTGATTGGGCATATTCAAGTGATGTGTGAAGTGATTTTTCAAGTTATATGAAATAAAATATTCCATAATTCTATGTTGAGTTGAGATTGATGTTAGAACATATTGAGTCTCTAAAAATTCTCTTTATGGTTCTATAAGACTTGAATTGGGTTGAGGTTGACTTGAATTGAGTTGAGGTTGATTTGAGTTGAGAGTGAGTTTAGAACATATTGAGTCTCTAACAATTCTCTTTATGTTTATATGAGTTGAGTTGAGATTGATTTGGGTTGAGATTGAGATTAGAACATATTGAGTTTCTAAAAATTCTCTTTATGCTTCTATGAAGTGGATTTGAGTTGAGATTGCCATTCATTGTTGAGTTCATTTTGAGTACTACTTGAGCATGATTGATTGAGCCTTTGAGAAGGCCTTTGGGACATATTTGAGGATAGCTTTGGGACATATTTGAGGATAGTGTTGGGACATATTTGAGGATAGTTTTGGGACATATTTGTGGATAATTTTGGGCAAGTTATTTGTGAGCTTGCTAGAGCATATTTGTGCAAGTTCTTGGTGAGCTTGCTAGAGCATATTTGGATAAGTTCTTAGTGAGCTTGTTGGAGTAGCATTGGACAAGTTCTATGTGAGCTTGTTATTTAGCATTGGATAAGTTTTGTGTGAGCTTGTTATTCAGCATTGGATAGGTTTTGTGTGAGCTTGTTATTCAGCATTAGACAAGTTATGTGTGAGCTTGTTATTTAGCATTGGACAGGTTCTATGTGAGCTTGTTATTCAACATTGTATAGGTTATGTGTGAGCTTGTTAAGAAGGTTCTATGTGGACCTATTGAGTAGGTTCTTAGTGAGCCTATTGATAGAGCTTTGGAGGTGATGGAGTACAGAGGACAGAGTCTCAATGGATAGATATCCAATAGCCAGTACAGTTGAAGACAAATCTAAGTGAGGAGTCTTCAAGTGGAGAGAGGTCCACTAGTCAGTTCAGTAGAGAGACTGAGTCTCTTAGAAGATCACATAGCCAGAGTAGAATGGGAAAGAGTTCTCCTTTATACATAGATCCATAAACATTGTAATTGGGAGTGATTACCAAAGATATTGATTGAGAAAGTTTTAGTAAAATATTTTCTCCATGGAGTAGCCCACATTGGGTGAACCATGTAAATTGTTGTCTCAATTGTGTGGTGACTTGTGCTCTTGCTTACTACTACTATATGATTTATTAATGCACACTACTATATTTGGTTATTTTAATTAAGGATATTAATTGATATTTGTTTGGAAAGAAAGTAAAAAGTGGTCTTATACTGTTCACCCCCCCTCTTAGTATAAGCTTGTGTTCTTTAGTCCAAACAAATATATTAGGTCTCTCTTTCAATAGAGGAATGAGGCTAGTGCACTCCTCAGGAGATAAGATCTCTCTAAATTTAACCTTATTTGGATTGGTAGGATCATCATTGATATCCACTTTGAAGGTTTCCTCTATTGACATATGCAATCCCTTCTCAAGTTGGTGAGGCGTAGGGATCAAATGGATGTCATCTACTAGGTTTAAAGGTTCCACCAAATCAATATCGACCTCAACATGATAGACATCATATGCACAGACTGGCACAAAATGGAATGGTTGCAACATTTTTTCATTGGGGAAGAAATATTTAGGCTCTATGGGTGAATTGATGTGGTCAAAATCATTGGCCTCATGATTGAGGTACAAAGGTTTTGAATGTTTGGATGGATTTTCAAGTGGAGTGGTCATATCGATGGAGACCATGTTGATGGAATGGAAGAAATATCCAAGACCATGTGGATGAAACTCACTACCTCTCGATTATCTCCCATGCTCTAGATGTGGCTTAGGTGGTATGGGGATCACCAGGTCTACTCTAGGAATAGACACAACAATTGGATCCTTGGGGGTAAGCAATCACCTTAAGTTTTAAGGACTAATAAAGCTCTATGATATATCTCTTCAAAATTCACTGGTCTCTTTTGGATGGGAGGACTTGGGAATACTACATGATAAATTTATTCCATATCCACAAGCTCCCTAATATGACATAGATGTCGAGGCCCTAGGTAGGCCATCTCTATTTCATCCTCATATTTCTCATCATATGAGAAATACTCACCATCATCTTCTTCAGAGTTATGCCATGATTCAACTTCTTCAAAAGTGGATTCTGAATTGAACTCTTCATTTAAGCTAGGGTTATGACGTTTAATACCAACCTCATCAGTATACTTATTACTTATGATAATCCAATTGATCCCTGGGATGCTTTCTAGGGTGGCCTCCATAGAAATGTTCTTGTGATAGAACAAGGGCAAATCTATAGTAACCATGGTCACAGACCAATTGCCTCTTTGTGAGTGCAAAGGGTTTGGATGATAGGGATTCCAATAAACATCATCCATAGGGCTAAGATTTAGGTGATCTAGATATATAGCTAAGAACTCATCCTAGCCTCTAATGTGATAACCTAGACCAAACTTGTCAGTCATTAGTTGGTATTTTAGTTGATACAAAGTTCAACGCCCTTGCTTAAATAAGCCTAGTCTGTAACCATACCAATGGTAACGATAAAAATACCAAAGGGAAAACTCCAAGTTTGACAGATAATGAGAATTTATGGCAAAAGGTTCATCATCATCGTCTTCCATGGGTAAGTGATATGTGAGTTGATCCAAACCTCCATAGATGAAATTTGACTGATTGGGTGGCACCCCCAATGGTACCACCATTCAAACAGGAAAGTGATGAGCTTAAGGTCTACCCATATCCTATGTATATTATATAATCAGTGTGAAAGTCACATGTTGCACCAGGTATTCAGCTAACCGAGGGTTGACCAGGTGAATTGTCACTTGCGGTGTAGATGACATGGTTGATGACATAGGCAAGGTAGGATGAGGTACCTCCTTGACTACATTGTGCAAGTTTTTCTCCTCTATAGGATTTGGAATCTCAGTAGTTGCTATGTTGGGGATCACCCTAGGTTCTTTTTCACCTAACATTATCTTTAGCTTCTGATCATTCTTTAGCTTTGATGATGTTGTAGGTTTTTTTGAAGTAGCCATTATATTATGGGTTGGTTGTGATGCCAACGTAAAAGGATTGGTATGCATTGACTTTGACTTACCCACTAGATGTTTGATAGGATATGTAGGTCTAAAATCCAAGTGAGTGTATGGGAGGATGAAGTCTCTCGGTAAGTCAATTTGATTGACATATTTAAATGACTCTTCATCCGATAGGACCACATATACTTATCTCTCATGCACATACTTGATGCATTGGTGCAATATCAAGGGGATGCAACTCATGTCCTTTATCCATAGATGAACTAGGAGAATGTTGAATAGCACCCTCTAGAATTTGGCACATCATCGATATGGTTTTTAGCCCAACCTGAATAGGAAGTACTATTGTTCCTATTTTTTAGCACAACACATAATTGAAAGCTCACAGCATAAAATTTGAAGGTACAATATGTGACTTAGGTAAGTTCGGGTCTCCTAAGGACTTTTTGGTAATTATATTGATTGATGATCTTGTGTCAATCAACACCCACTTGAAGGGAGTGTGGTTCACACATGCAATGATATGTAGCGGTGGGTCTGTTATAGCAGTGGAAATTATTTTAATTTCATGATCATAAAATTATATCACAGGTTCTTCGCATTGTTGCACATGCCCCACAAAGTTAGTGAAAGCTTCAGGATCCTGGGGTTGTACTTCTATGGCTCTTAATATTTCCATTACCATATCCCTATGCCTAGGATATTGTTGTATGGTCACATATATCAATAATTTTGTTGAGGCTATCTATAGACTTTGGATGAGTCTATTCCTAATTGTTACCATTGGTCTTGTTGGTGGGCCTGGCAATGGTTTTCATGTTGGCCTCTACTAAGATGCAACTTGAATTTGAATGGGCACTGCAGGAGGTTTTGGTTAGTTATACCTCCTATTTCTAGTGATCACATTCACCATACCGATAAATCCTTGAGTATGTGGATCAATCTGCACTTGGTTGACTTTCCCAACATTGTTCCTTGGTAGCTTGTGATTTGACAAGGGATCTTTGAAGATTTTTATATTTTGGTTGTTTGGCTCTAAGGGGTTATCTATACATAGCTGGTACTTATAGATCATATTTTGCACCACATGTTTAAAATGGTGGCACACTTCGATGTCGTACCCCTTTTGCCGATGGTATGAATAATAATGATCTTCTCTAAACCCTTTGGGTTTAGGACGGTTAGGATCTAGCAACTACACTTCAGGAAATCACAGTGCCTTAGCCTCACATAATTGATTGAAGATTAATGCCAAAGTTTTAGATAATGGTGTAAATTATAAAGGTGGGCGACATTCCTTATCTTTGCCCTGCTTCTTATTGCACTGATTGTACTGCGTAGGGGGTGGTTATGCCTAATAATTTTATGATTATTAGATTTTGTCCCCATTTGGAAGGTTCAATATGACTTGATTAACATGCATAGGCTTGGCCTGATGATTTTGATTCCCCGTGTTCTTATTGTTCCAGTATTTCTTTATTTATAGTTTTAAGTCTACTTCTTTCAACTTAATATCCTCAATGACTTTGGCTTGTGCCAAGGCCTCTTCGAATGTTTTATATTGTTGTAGTTGTAGTAATAGAAAAATATGCTTCACTCAACTCTTACTAAAGATTTGCATTAATTCTATAGTTGGGTGGAGAATTGAATTTTGACCATTAATTTTCTCCATCTATTGCCATAATTTGTGACTGGCTCATCATTGTATTGCTTTAAAGCAGCCATATCAAACAGATTGGTATTTTTCTTGATGCCAAATGAGAAGTGTTGAAGAAAAACATTCACCAACCATCCAAATCTGGTGATGTTATGCCTCTTCAACTGATTGTACCATTCTAATACTGGGCCTAAAAGGTTTATCACAAAATTCTTTAGCAATAAGGCATCATTATTCTGAATCTAAAAATATAGATTCATGAAACTGGTCACATGTTACTATGCATCATCATCACCTTGGAATTTGTCTAGCTTAGGAATATTGAAATGCTCGAGATATGCCAGACTAGGGACCAAGGGATACAAAGGCTGATTATGAATCTTATTTAGGGTAATATTTTGATAAGACATACCCTATTTCTCAATAACTTTTATTTTCTTAGCAAGGACTTTGTATGATTGAGAGGATACGATTTTCTCTTCTCTAAGTGACCTTTGTGGTGCAAGAGGAGGTAAATTTCTCTGAGATCAAGATGGACAATTATGCTCATCATCCACATCCACATAAAAGGGTTTAGGATGCTACTGATGTTGTTCATCCCTATCAGATTCCTTATACTGACTATGCCTAGGCTGCTTGAGTGTTTGAAATTGTTGTTGTCTTGGAGTGTGTTGGGAAGTTTTATGAGTATAGTGCTCAATTTTTCTAGGGTCCAACTTTGGATGTAATACATTACATATACTATTACATTGCTCCCTGTATTCACTAATGGGAGGTAGATTAGCTCTAGCTAACCTGTCCTCTCTCTTTTCACACTCCTTATGATTGAGGATGCATTGCTCCTACAGGTGGTGCTCATATAAATGTTTCCAAAGCAACATTTGTCATTATGTTTCATCTTGTTCAATTTGCTCATGTTTTGTTCACAAATCATCCAATTGATCTTGGATTATTTATTGTCTTTATCCTGAACAAAGCTTACGTGCCTAATCTACACGATTGGATGTGTAGGATCTTTGGTTTTATAATTTCATGTGAGGAGCCTTATGGATATGAGCTCCAATGGATTTTTTTGCTATACTCTTATCTTTGTATGTAAAAACTACATTGGTGTTATGTTGAGGTCTTTGTTCTGTGCCTGCATGCATGGATGGAACACATGTGCTACAGGAGAATTTTGAACATTCCCCTTGGGCATAGGTATGCCTCTCTCTATCCTCAATACATTTAATCTCAGAATGAGAGTGAGTAGTAGAGGTCCTACACCCTAATTCGGGGTTATGCACAATGACGAATATTCACCATTTGGGCTAATATTTGAATTTTTGAAAACTCAAATTGGCGAGTTTGGGGGACCCAGAGGTCAGCCCTTTTGCCCAAAAGAATTTTTTTTAAGGTGTCGGTTCATCATCCGTTGATAATAGTATTACAAATTTTTATAAAAATTCACCATCATTTTTTGCCAGAATGAGGACACTTTTCGCCCAAAAATTTTAAAATTATCCTACCAAGTTTGCCAAGTATACCACTATATATAACTAACACGCCAATGATACTTTTCCACTTAAAACATTCAAACTATTACATAATCGAGAATTCCACCAAACTTCGATCGTGTGCAAAAACCAGTTGATCCAAAACAAAACTCTAAGTGGACCCAAATCGAACCTTGATCTACATCAGATCAACATTCTAATTGTGTTCTACAACAAACCGGATCCAATTCTACAATAGATCGATATTCGAATCCAGTTATGCAATAGACTAATACTCAGACCCTGTTCTATAGCAGACTGAACCTAGTTTTACAACATATTGAATCCAAATCCAATTCTACAATAGACTGATATTCGAACCCTATTTTGGGGAAACCTAATATCTAGATCCTATTTTGCAGCAGACCAAAACCAGTTCTGCAATAGGTCGAACCTAGTTCTACAACATAAGGGACCTTGTTCTAAAATAGTTTGGATCATGTTCTACAACATTCTAGACCCTATTCTTCAAAATATAATTGCATCAGATCAGACACAATTTTGCACAAGGTTGAACATCGGACCCCATTTTGTACCAGTATGGGACATTAAAACTAGTTTTACACAAGGCCAACACAGGCTCCTAATTTGCACAAGGTCAACACTAGATCCTGATTTGCACAAGGCCGACATCGGACTTTGATTTCCACAAGGCCAATTTTTAAACTATGTTCTGCACCAGGATTGACTGTCGGATCACGTTCTACACTAGGTTCTCTATTTCTCTTAAGATATTTTGAATATAAGTTGAAGCACTTATAGTAATAAGATTTGTTTTTCTATCAGCTAATTGCAGGTTTTTCTTCTGCTATTTTTCTATCATTTATTGAAAATATGTCAATGCTCTATTTTTTTGCTATTTTTCTATACTATAATATGTCAATGCTCTATTTTTTTGCTATTGCAGGTTTTCTTCTGCTATTTTTGTGTACTATAATATGATATTGTTCCATATATGTATCTCTAGTTATTTTTTGCATAGAGAACTTATTTTTTGAATTTAATTTGAATTTGTATATTGCATATTTTTGTGCTCTTATCAGTTACAAGTGTTATCACCGAAAAACATAGTAGTGACATACACTAAGAAAATCACAATAAAATATGGTAGTAAACAAGTATTTATTTTCTAGTGACTGACCATCTATTTATTCTAATTATAATATTATCTTGAGGCCTAAGAGAAGTAACATCTCTTTAACATTTTATTACTTTTCTAAAATGAAAAACACTTTCTTTACAAGTAAAATGTCACCCACCAACAATGGAAAGAAGGGGACCAAATCTTCTACTGAAAAGAGTATCCTCAAATATTTTAGCCATACGCCGAAAACAAACAAGCCATCAACATCCGTACAAATTCGAGGTACAAATGATTTTTGACTTATAAATAGTTAGTTGTATATTTTGTAATTATTTTCAATATTACTTTCTTCTTCAAATAGTTAGTTGTCATTATATTTTGTAATTATTTTCAATATGAAGTTTTTTTTTGTCTATAAGTTAGTTTTTTAAAATCCAAAAATGGTAAAGAATATTATTGTATGCTACTATGCAGAATACCCTGTTGACCCTGAAAAGCATTCACTTGAAGATATTCCTCACCAAGAGATGCCTTCTAAAGAAAATTCTCTTACCAATGACATCCAACAATCACTTGAAGATATTCCTGACCAAGATATGCAAGTTGAAAATGAAAGCGATAAATCAAATACACTACAAACTTCTTATGAATCTTCAAGCAAAAATTCTAAAAAGAGGAAGACAGATTCTAACTGGATTATTGGAAGATCATTTAAGAATGAATGGGCAAAAAAATTTCCCTGGATTGAGGTGGTCTTGACTATAGACAACCAAGTCAATAAAAAATAATGTAGATGCAAAATTTGTAGTTGGAAACTAGGTAAGGATCACAGGATGCAAACTAAGAAAGATACAATAGAAAAACATGTTAGGCAAAGTATGTAAAAGTTATAGGAAGTGATGGTAAAATTACAAAAGATGTTAGGTGGAAGGATGCATCAGAATGTATGCATGTCAGATATGCAATATATTATGAGAATCACTTAAAGCAACAACAATCCCTTGTTGAGAAAGGTGGAACGATTGAAACCCAATTTCATAAAATGTAGAAGACCATTTTAACTTCAAAAATTTTGTAGTTTGTTGTTGTATTTAGTATTCTCAAAAAGGGTAGACCCATGTCCGATTTTATTGATTATAAGCACCTTTATCAACTATATGATGTGCAAAACCTTCCTAGTTCCCATTGGTCAGATCGAAGTGGTTGGGAAATGGTAAAATGTCTATCTTTAGTTGAGAAGGAGGACCTGAGGGAGAAAGTAAAACTTTCCAGATTCATTTCACTTTCTATTGATGAGGTGATGGTTGTGGACAACACATCCTGGATTTGCATGCATGTGTACACATTTCAAAATCATGTGAGGCAGCCTAGTTTGCTAGGATTACATAAGATGGTGGAAATTTCAAATGCAGAAAACATCTATAATGTTGTTTTGACCAATTTAAAGGAAATTGCGAGAATGAATGATATTGACATAGCCACAAAGTTAATTTGTGTTGGAGCTGATGGTGTTGCTATAATGCAAGGGCATAGGAATGGCCTATGTGTTCGAATCCAAACCTTAGTTGCCCCATATATGATACCCATTCATTGCATGGCTCATAGAGTGAATCTTGCATATAAAATCATGAGCACTTTTGAAAATGTTGCTAGAGTGGAAGACCTCATTCGTGAAATACATTCTTATTTTTCTTGTAGTCCTAAAAGGTTTGCAGAGTTTCAACAGTTTGCACTAGGAGTTATAGAAGGAAAAAAATTGTTGAAAGATGTGGATACAAGGTGGATTTCATTGTACCAACCTGCACTCAGAGTTTTTATAGAATATAAATCTTTAACAGGGTTTATGTACGCAAATAGTAGGGCAATTGATAAGGCAAATGATATGTTGTTCCGTTTGACTAACTTGGAAACTCTTTTAACATTATGTGGTATTCTTCCAATGTTACAAGAAATGAACAGATTGACTAAACTTGCACAAGAGATATCCATCTATATCATTGATTTCATGAGGATGAGAAAGCAAATATGTTTGATTATTGATAGGTTATATGTGTTCAAACCAGATTTTACAGATCCCTTATTTGAAATTTGGAAAACATTGACAAACGTGAAAGATGCAAATAGTTTTTTGAAGTTTGACATTAATGATAATATTTGTATTAATGTTCGTGAAAAGATGATACCCCTATATTGTTATGAAAGACAATCAAGTATAGTTACTGATGATGTTGAAAAAGTTTGTGTAACACACAATAGATACGAAGTTGTTTTACACAATACAAAGAAAAAATTGTTCAACATAGCAAAATCATTGACAAAAGAGATAAGAGATCGGTTTCAAAGACATGAGTTGCTTGAGGCCATGGGTGTTGTTAACCCTTTGTTTTGGGGTTCTTGCAATGATCAAAAATCTACACAAGAGTTGTTTATTAAATATATGGGCAACCTTATTGAGAATTTCAGTAAAAGTGTGGAAGTCAATGGTGTTGAAATAAAAGGTATACTCAAAAAATATCTTTTAAGACAACAGTCACAACATTTTGGAAGAAAAATGGTTCATCAAGCATCACTTTTGAGTAATATCCATGAGATTGGTTCCATTGCACGTTTGTGGCAAAATTTGTATCCAAGTAGTATCTTACAAGATATGATTAGTGAATACTTTTGTTTATATGAATTATGTCAAACAATGATTTTGGGATCTGTGGAAGATGAGAGGGTTTTTAGTGCACTATATTTTGTTAAATCTAAGCTCCGCAACAGGCTAGACAAAAATCTAGAAAATTGTTTAAGAATTTATGTGTCATCATATCAATTGGACAAATTTCCATATGATAGAGCATTAGCATACTGGAATTCAATTGCAGATAGAAGGGGTATCATGAATATGATCGATAAGGAGGATAATGATGCTTTTAGTGATCAAATGGTGGCTTCACAGATTGATTTTGGACAAGTTGAAAACTGTTCGTTTCAACTACCTGAATTCTAATTTTTCTAGTATTTCACAACAATGTAACATTTGACTTTCTTTGTTTTCACAATATTTGTTTCAAAATGCGCTATGCTGAATATTTGTTTCACAAGTTGAGAACTATTCATTCCAATGTTGTTTCACAATTTGAGAACTATTCATTCCATATTTCACAACTATTCATTCCAGATTTCACAATGTTGTTTCAGATGTACAAGATTTCAAAAATTTACTTTTTCATAAATTGTATATTTTACATCACATAATGCTTTTAAATATTGTATATTTTATATCACATTGTGCTTTTAAATATTGTATGTTTTATATCATACTGTTTCAACTACCTTGATAAATTGTTGTCTTATATTTTATATCACAGTATTGGTATTGTATTGTTAATGTATGAATTTTGATCAACAAAAATATTCTTTTGTTGTTTGAGATGAAGATAGTAAATAATATTGGTGAGTAATACTAGAAAAGCAACACAAAATTATAAATGCAAAAAACCTTTGAATGACTGAAGACACAAATTTTGAAAATATAGTTTTCATTAATACGATTGGAAATATAATACATTGTACAAAATTGTTGACTGCAGTCAACTTCAAAACTTGTTTACATTGTAAAATATCTTATTTTGGGATAGTTACATCAGATTCACTTGCAATAGTGGCTTCTTTTCCTTTATCTCCTTGCTTGACATCTTGTTTCGACAGCACACCAAGTCTGACTAGGTTTTCTTGAACTTTCACAATACTCCCCAACAATGCACTTTCTTGCTGGTTTGGATCTTCGAGTATTGTTGGAAGTTTTTCTTTTTCTTTCTAGTGTTGTAGTACGATGTCCGGATCTTCATGGAGCTTCTCCCTTATATATCTTCACAAACGATTATTATCCGCCACTTTTAATTGCATTTTTTTCTTCATTTCCATTGCATTTTGCAAAAATATTTTTGTCGCATTGATATTAAGTTGCATGTTGTTAACTTGCATTTTTAGGTTTTCAAAATTTGACTACAAAAAATAAAATGAAAACATCATTCAAAATAGTTATATAAAAAATTATTACTTGTTTTAAAGAAAATTGAAATATGAAAAATAAACTACAAAAGCAAATTAAAACATAAATAAATATTTTCTTACCTCAGCCACATCCTTGGAAGACTCAGCAAGTGCAACTTTTTCCTTATCGAAAGCCCATTGGTTATAAAAATCTTGGGCTTCAGCATTAATATTCTCTAACCTGCTGACAACAATATTTAAAACATCATCATCATACACAATTTTAGAATTCACTGTTCCTATTGTGGCCTGCTTCAGTAGGCCACTAAGCTTTTCTGGTTCATACTGAACCAAAGAATAAATTGAATCTCTTTTTGCATAATTTTCATATCGGGCATTTATTTGCTTTATTAGGACCTTGGCTCGATATTCCCAATCCTTCATTTCTTGCAAATCTTGAAGCACAATTTGTTTCATTGTTGCTTCCATATTTTCAACCATTAAAATATTCTCATCAAAATTAACAATGTCATCCTCAGTTTGAGGATGAGGGTCATTTCCTTCAAGAGCTGGGAATGATCTCTGCTTAGGTGCAGGGGCTTCCTGTTGTTGTGCTTGACCTAGTGGATCGTGAAGCACATATGTTGCCTTAAAGCCTAAAATGTTGCCCTACAATAGAAAATCATCATCAAGTTGGATATTATCCAATCCAATGGATGAAACTTCTAGTGCCTGTGAAGAAGTGTGAAATGAAAAATATGAGAACCCAGGCTCAAAACTTCGTGTCGGCTGTGATCTCTATGAAAAAAGTTATTTTCCACCTCCAACCCGCGTTTGGCCTCTCATCTATGTAGGTTGTGCCTATCGTTGTTGTTGTGAACATGGATGCTACGGTGGAACCTATTGTTGTTGTAGTGGAAACTATTGTTGCTTTTGTGGAAACTATGGTTGTGGTGGAAGTGATGGCTATGGTGGAAGCGATGGTTGTGGTGGAAGCGATGGTACCATATGGCCTCTCATTCTCATAGTTTTTCATTGAGAGGTGGTTGAAAACATAAAAAAAATTATTAGCATTATTCTAAAAATTAAATAGAAAAAACCATAATTCAAAGTAAATACACATTGTTTTACCTGAAGATGATGAAATTTGTTGAATTTGGGCACCGATGGGGGACCGGGAGGGGGTGGCCACACTAGATTCAGCCTGCACATTTTTTGCATACCTAGGCATATGAGATCCACCAAGTGAAGGAGCTTACCTCGAACATTTTGGTGGCCTCTGTAATGGTGATATTTCTGATCTAGTGTCCTCAGAATCACCAGTTTGCTCTGGCCTATGACTCCTATTGGTAGCATCTTGTTTAGTCCTTATTATGGCTGCCCTACCCTACATTTAGATGAAAAGAAAAATTTAAAAATAAAAATATGCTAAAATATAAAATACTTTTTTATTGTCAAATATGGACTGATTACCTTCAATTCCTCTGGTGTCAAGGCAATGGCTTGTAGTGTTGCATGCACTATAGTAGGAATAGGAGTATCTTGCAAATCATGAAAACTTTCAAAATAAAGTGCTAAAATGTAATTAACAGTGCCCACAATGGGTTGTGTCTTGCTAGTTTGCAATTGCACTGCATGCAGCTCGGCCCTGATGCGATCTGCAATATAGGTGCACCAATCGAACCTCTCATGATGCTCACAATGAATAACATATGATAGTGCCCAAAATAGAATTTTTGATCTTCCAAGCAGAATTAGTCTTGCCTAGAAGAACTCAATAATGGCCTTCAAAGTTGGATGCTTAACATCGATGATTGTTAACCCCCTTTTTGACTTGGCGATGAAAGCTACAAAAAATAATTAGATAACAATTTACAAATTTGAAATTTTTAGCATTAACAAATTCTAAGACACAAGAATTATACCTGCCAAATCTTCTGTGGTGAGTTGGTACATTTTCTCGAGGTAGCCTTTCTCTTCTACAGAGAGCTGGCACTTCGCTTGAACTGGAGGACAATCACCAAAAGGAAGATTTGTCAATCTATGAATATCTACAACTGTGATGGTGAACGACAAATTTCTATTCCGTATTTTCATTTTGACAATGGCCTTGTCATGGTCATAACTAACAATAATATGTTGCAAGAGGACTTTATCAGTTTTGAAATGTGGCATTGACACCAAGGTTGTCAAACCTGCGTCTTCTAACCATGATAAGTCCATACCTAGGGTTATTAGCAAATATAAAATTAAAGTGCAAGAAGGGTTCTTGAACTTTGGAATAGGGGTGGAAGCGATGGCCATTGCTAGAAGTTGGAAACTTGGAAATAGGAGAAATAGGAGAAATTGGTTGCTCGATAACGGTTCGCTCTAGTTGGGTGCAGTCGTAGAAATGAACTCGAAAAATGATAGTTGATGCCCTTTTATAGATAGAATGGATAGAGTCGACACATGGTAGAATTGTATTGGACATGCAGTATGGGTGATCGATTGTGTGACACATGGTAGGTGGTCAACGGTGGACCATTTTTTGCATGCAGACTGTATTCTGCATCAGGCCCAATATCGAACCATTTTTTGCATCAGGCCACTTTTTGAACCATATTATGCATCAAACTGGACCCTCCAGACCTTATTATGCATCAGACCCAACACCCAAACCTTATTATGCATCATATCTAACACCTAGACCTTATTATGCATCATATTTGACACCCAAACCTTATTATGCATCAAACCCGACCCTCAAACCTTATTATGCATCAGACTCGACCCTCGAACCTTATTATGCATCAGACCCAATCCTTGAACCTTATTATGCATCAGACCTAACCCTGGACCTTATTATGCATCAGGCCAGATCCTCAGACCTTATTATGCATCATATCATACCCTAAAACTTATTATGCATCAGGCCAGATCCCTAGACCTTATCATACATCAGATCGGACCCTTAATCCTTATTATGCATCATATCAGACCCTCAGTCCTTATTATACATCAAATCGGACCCCCAAATATTATTATGCATTAGGCTAGATCCTCGAATCTTATTATGCATCAAACCGAATCTCAAACCTTATTATGCATCAGGGCATATCCTCGGACCTTATTATGCATTAGACCATATCTTGAAGCTTAGTATGCATCAGATCGGATCTCAAACCTTAGTATGCATCAGACTAGATCCGTACCTTAGTATGCATTTGATCGGATCTAGAATGTGTTTTCCACCCGATCCAACCAAAACTGTCAAAGTTACCATTTTTCCCAATTATTTTTCAAAAACCAAAGTAATTAACCATTTCCTTCAACATGAAGTTGGCCAGGATTCACCACAATTTTGAAATGGATTCACCTATTTTTTACAAGTATGTTTTGGGTCCAACCCCTTATGCATAACCCTGCCCTAATCTTCCTAGCACTTGATCTAGTCTGTTGAGTTGACTAGTTCTCCAAGTTTATTTAGGAGATGTACCATTTACCCCAATAGTATTGAGATCTATCACAAACCTCCTAGGTTCAGTGTGGTTTGGATTCTTTGTGGTTCTATTATCTAACACAGCCTTTTCATCTTGCCCCTCATTGGGTATATCTTGTCTATGCCTATCTTGTGACAACGAGGGTCTTGAACCACCCTCATTTTTGTCATGTGAGGATCTTGTATTTTATCCTCTAATTGGGGTGTTTTGATGAGAACCCCCATGAGTTGAGTTATCATCTCTAATTCTAGTTGAATGTCATTTAGGAGCATTATGTGTGGGAGGTTCATCTTCCTTGTTTTGTGTGTTGGTTGGAGCATCATTTTTTCCTCGATTGTGGGTCGAGGATGGTGGCCCTATGTATTAACCATAGCTTATGAATTATCTCGTATGTAATTTTTAAGGCAAACAAAGTATACAATATGATTATCTCATTTAAATTTTCTTTATGATTCTTAAAATTGTTTGGTGCATTTTGATTTGTTGAGTATACAATCTAACTCTTATCGTGATTTGCAATTGTTGATGTTATAATTAATTTGTTCAAAGGTTTTCACCTATATACTCGCAATAATAAACTCGATAATGACATCTATATTGTCTATCCCCCAAGATATGGAGATGAAATCCATACCCAGGAAATGAGCATAGGTATTATTGATTCTCACCCAGTACACCATGGTCAATGATACACCCTTTTGAATAGGAATGTGTGCAATTTTCTATGGATTGGATAGTTCTTGAATCGGCCTTGTCCATGAATGGGTCCCGATGATACAATATCAAACAAGCCAAATGAGTGGTAATAACTTCCATTGTTTGTCTTGATCAATGGGTTGGATGTGAAATCCCAATGCCACTGATGTTTAATTTGGATCATGGTGTGTGTGTGTTATTTTTAATTTACATAAAATAAATATGCATCAAAAAGCATTCAAATGATTTTCTCTACATGCCCAAAAATTGATGTTTTATTTTTAGAGAAATGCACGATTAAATGATCTTCAATTTTAGAGAATACAAATGTAAATTAAATCATGTAAACAACCTTTTGATCAGGCCTTAGGCAAGCATACCTAACACACAAGCTAAATAGTGATCGTTGTTTTGTATAGCATGCAACAGTCTTGATCGCTAAATAGAAAAGCAGTCAAAAATATTAGTCATTGTAGATAGTGGCAGCTAAAGTTTCTAGTTGTCATTTGGGGTGGCTAACCAGTCGTTGTTCCCAAAAGTAGCTAAAAGTAAACAAAGAAGTTTTATAAATTAACCTTTAAATTTCTCAATGTTTGCTAATTAAACTTTTGCAATTTGTACTAAAGAAAACATAATACAAATAGAAGCATAAAAAACACTGAGAAGACCACCTACCATGAAATCCTCATCCATTGGAGAAACAAGTTGCTGACTATTTTTATCTATTTTCTACGGGCCACTATCGATAAGTGCAACTATGGTGCTAGTTGTTGAAACCAAATGTAGTTAAGTCTGCTAACCATTATCGTTTAGAGTGGCTAAGCCTGCAATAGGGAAAATATAAAAAATCACAAGTTAGCAATGCAAAAAAAGGACATTTCTATCATGATCGCCACTTATATAAAGGTAAAAGTCATGCATCTACACTATTGCAAGCATATAACAATTTGACAAAGGAAATCAAGCAATCAGATGCACAAATAAAATATATTCAAGAAATGAGGGTGCTATTTTATTAACAATTATGAAGCTCAATTACAATCTCTTGCTCTTAGGGAGTAACTCAAATTGATACAAATGTTATAGTAGTTGAGGCCCCCCAATGGGGAGAGATGTACTTGAATGGTCTTCACTTTAACACCAATTTGCTTGAGGGCTTACTACGATGTCTCCTTCTCAAATATCAAGTGGAAGAGTTGAAAGATACTTTGTCTTTGAGAGATTTATTATCTGCATGTAAGGAAACAACAAAGCACATTAGTAGCGCATGAAGCCTCTCATGATGAGGCTAATTTCCAATAAAGTGCATGAAATAGAGAAAATATGTAAAGAAAGTATGAACATACATAAATATGGACAAAGTTGCCTAAAATATTGACAAATAAACATGAGGTAAAGCTTGAAATAAATAAAGGAACCTAAAGATACATGTAAACTTGCATATTAAGCATAAAGAAATATAATATATGAAAGCATATAAAGGAAAGCATGGAATGCAAAAATGAAGGCAAAGATGCCTATGAAACTATGAATAAACCATAGAAATGCATGAAATGTGATTAATCAATGCTAAGTTAAGCTAAATGCATGCTAAAAAATGTAATTCTATGGCTAAATAAAAGGAGTTTTCATGTCAAGCCTTGGTTTCTATAGCTCATTGTATTTGGATCTGTTAACCGTTGTTGAATCCAATAACTAAGCCTATGGGTCGCTGTTGGAAATAGCAGCCATGCAAAAAGTGTTCTGCTCTTGAAATTAGGCTTGATGATACACAATTCCTCCATTGAATTGATGATCAAGGGTCATCGATGTGTCTAAACAAATATTTATGATTGAAACATCTCAGAATTATGATGGATTTATGTGGAATGGTAAGCTTTCTCCTCAAGTTGTTGGAAGCTCCATTGTTGCAAATGTAGGTGTCAAACTGTAATTGGATAACATCTCACTACTTCTCAAGTGATGTGAAATGGCGCTACAATTCGGTAGGGCTTTGCTATATTCAATTTGGGATTATTATGTATCTTTGGGGGGTCTATAAATAGACTTCCCAAAATCCCAATATTAGCTTCTCAAGGAAGCCAAGATCAAGAATCAGTTGGCCTGAGTAGTTGGGAGGAATCCTCTGGAAGCTTCCCAACCCAAAACCACTCCAAAACCATTATAATTTGAGTTGTTGCAATTGATTTTTCTTGGCTCAATAATGTCAAGTTTTTATAGGGCTAGCCACTCTATCTTAGCATGGCTAGGGGTAGGCTACCCTTAGCCATTATCAATAGGTGCGGCTAGCACTTAGCCACCCTGATTATAAGTGGT
Source organism: Wollemia nobilis (assembly GCA_028583015.1). NCBI lineage: Eukaryota > Viridiplantae > Streptophyta > Pinopsida > Araucariales > Araucariaceae > Wollemia > Wollemia nobilis. Next base: position 152,540 of record JAQPPZ010001417.1, on the reverse strand, counting down.
TGGGATCTTAGTTGTTGATGTTATCAGTGGATAAGGCTGGATAGGCCTAGACTACCTAAAATAAGTGATTAAAATTACTGCTTCATCTTGAAAAGGTCCAAGCTCATTAATATGGTCTACAAAGGTGCCCATATGAGTAGTCTCCTAAACATGACGTGTTTTAAGTGTTTACCAAAAGAGGTAAAGAAAATGACAAAAATGAGAAAAGACAAAATTTCATGCACAAGGGTGACAAGTTATCAATCATCTATACAAAAGGACAAAACCACATTCATAGGAGACTAATGTGATAAAATTTCATGCATTAAGATGTTAGGGTTTCAAAAATTATATAAAGCAAGGTGCCATGCAAAATTTTCTTTCCCACTTGCAGATCATACACATACAACACTAGAATTTGAAGAATTCAAAGGCAAAATGGGTGTAACTGGAGATAATTTTTCACATGGGTGGTTGAAATTCACCACAGTGCTATAAATTTTGTGACCCATTTATAATCTGCACTACATAAATTTTTATTTTCAAAAAAGCAACTTGATTGGAGAAAAAGCTTACCAAAATTAGGGTTTTTACTACAGAAAAAGCTAAGTTTTTAAAAATAGTGTTGAAGGTGGAGAAAAGCTATTGAACGAATGATTTTTTGAGGAAAGAAATCACCCAAGGAAACTCTTATTACATAAAAATCAGGGCTAGGGTTTGATTTTTCCAAAAATAGGGAAAGGTGGAATTGCAAGGAGGCAATGTAGCAAACCCTAGTATAGAAACTAGTCATAAAAGCATGAAAATATTTTTCTAAGTCTGCATTTGTGAAAAGGTAGGAGAATACAGTCGTACACCACTACCATACTTCTAGAAAAAAAAAAAATTGGAGGAATATTGAACTAAGTGAAGGGAAAATTGCATAAATTGAATTGAAATTGCATCGAAAAGGGAGATTGCATGCTTTCGGTAAATGGGTTTCACAAAAATCATACCATTTTGTAAAAAAAAAAGGTTTTTGACTAAGTGACAATTTTTAGGATTGATGTATGATTTGGAGGCAATATTTTATGATTTTAAAACAAATTGTACGATTACCAGGCTTCTAGAGACCCAATTTGTACAATTTTGAAGAGATTGTATGAAATGTTTTGCAGTTGTATGGATTTTTATGAGGTTGTACAGAAGGGAGGCACCCCTATACAATTTAGCAATAGTTGGTATGGTTTTAGTTTGATATTATACAATTTGAAACCCTAGTTGTACGATTTACTACATTTGTATGGAATCGAGTGAAAATGAACAAATCCAACTAGAGTTGTATGATCTAGAAAGGGTTGTACAATTTGAAAATGTACATATATGATTTTTTGAGGTCTTGTACGATCGTGATAGTCCTTGTACATTTTGGAAGTAGTCATATGGAATTTTGGAGTGATTTTGTGCAGAGTTGTCATGAATTACCAAATTGACCAAAAAGTGTGTGAACGAGGTTTCCACTTACTGATGATAGAAGTATGAGCTCCATGCAAGAATAATGATATCATTTTGATTGTATTGTAGAATCTAGGGTATAAATATCACTAGGACCACTACACTAGAGAGAATCATGACCCAAATTATCTCCCTCAGTTTACCCCATTCAAGACCAAGGACATCAATTTTAGTCATACAAGAGGTGTGGTAGTCATCCTTGGAGAGGGAGAGGATGTAGGCCATGGAGGGGTCAGAGATATTGGCATGGTGGTAGAGGAGGTGCACCATTAAAATATAGAAGGGAGGATATAGAGCCACCTAGGGCACACATAAGGGAACTTCATAGTGAAGTTCATCGAGAGAGGACTCTGGAAGAACAGGAAGAACTACCTAGTGAAACAAAGGAGGAGCAAGTGGATATCAAGGATATCACTTTTGGGCAGCCAAAAATAAAATTTTGTAAGAAATGGTGGGAAAATAATGATGCTAATCATCCACTAAAGCACGTTCTAAGGAAGGCAAGAGTGAGCACTATAGAACAAATCCCACCATAAGATCAAGTATTCTTTAATGAATACTTACTATACATTCTCTAGTATTATGTACCCGCTAAGAACCACACTATTGTGAGAGTGGGTAATAGGTATGTCAAAGTGGAGATTTTTGCAGAGGAATTTAAATGGACATTCAGATTTCCCAGGTATGGAGATCCAATTTTGAAGAAGATAGTCTAATAGAGGCTCATAGGTTGATTACAACACTCACATCTGTGAAGTCACCTAAGGTGGCCAAGATTTTTGGTGTTGGAAATCATGAAATTAAATAGAGCTAGTTGAAGACTAATAAGTTGGCATGTGCAATGAATGTTTCCATGGCCCACCTATCTAGAGAATTGTGAGTGTTGGAAATACCAATCTGGATGGCACAATATATGAAAGGTGTTTATAATGGTGTGAAGTACAATTGGGGAACCTATCTAAAGTAACAGATGTAGCAGTCACTAATAATTAGGAGTAAGACATTCACAATGACCTTTCATACCATTGCACTTCTATTAGAAAAAATATCTAGAATGGGTATTCCCTTTCCTTGTAGAACCCAACCATGGAAATTATCATCAGACCAGCCTACCATACTATGATGGGAAAAGCCTGTGCCCCTATCGAAGGTAAATTTGAAGAAATTGAAGGCCAAGAAGAGCACAAAGCAGCTAATACCTCTGATGTAGGATGAGGCTGAGATTTCATATGATGAATATGTTCATCCAAGGAGGAAGAGAAGATAATAGTTGGAACCTAACTTGGAATAGTAGGCATAGGTCCAAAATTTGTGAGAGCAGTCTATATCTTTTGAAGAGGAGGAGAGGGTAGAACAACAAACCAGTCCTATAAGAATTCAAACATGTAGGTAATGGGAGAAATAGAAGAATCCCATCCAGAAAGAGCAATCCAAACTAGTTCTAGAGGAAGGGTACTTAGACTTAGAAGGGCTGGATTTACTGAATTTCAATATACCAGATTTGGGAGAAGTAGGAAGGGAAATGGGATCTTCGACATTGCTCCAAACCTTAGATTTTAATTTTCTAGATTCATCCAAATATTTGGTTGAAAAGACAATGGTACCACCAACTTTGAAAATAAAATTCATGATGGAAGTTCCACTTGAGGAACCTACAAGAACAAAAAAGATAAAAATTGACGAGAGGTGGTAACAACCAATGGGATAAAATAAGTACACAAACACCACAGGAATAATTTACTCCTAACCAGACAGTTGCAACCCTAAGGGGAATGCAATCGAACCCACAAGTAGAAGGGTTGATATAAAAGCAACATGAGGACTTACCTAATACGCAAGAGGAAGTCCAAGTATTGATGAAAGAGTAGCAGTATCAAAATAATATCATTAATGTTGAGGAGACAATAGCACCAGAAGAAGGAGAGATAAGTAAGACATTAGTGAACATTTCGCTACAAGAAGAGAAAGTAACCGATATGATCAATGAAGTTGGAGGAAGTTCAAATTCATAGGAAGAGGAAGAGGAAGAACAAAACCCACTGTAGGATAATACTGTAGAGATTCATACAAGATTTTTAATGGAAGTAGCTTGCTTTGATATTTCAAGGGACATGGGTGGAAGCACTGATGAACAGATGGAGCACTTCTTTTGACAAGCCAATGAGATGTTTGCCAGTGCCAAGCTACAGTTTTGTATTTGTGGCATTGAGTAGTTGAAATAGTGGAGGGAGCAAACCTTCACTGAATTAGAAAAGATCATAGAGTGGGTGTGTAATGAGGATTGCACGAGGTAGATATCACACATTTATGCACAACACCCATGGTTTTTACCTGGAGGAGAGGTAACTATGATGCTTGAGAGACAGGATTTACCGGATGGATCGAAGACCAATTACTGTGCATTTCCACATGTGTACTTGGATAAGGCAACCTATTAGACTTGTCCTTTGAATACAGTGGTACATAAATTTGAAGATTACCTTCATAATTGGCCTTCACTATAAGGAAATTGAATTTCTTGACATACTAGATCGAGTGGATCATCTTGGAACTTGAACAAATTTATCAAGCCAAGGAAGCATAGTGGGAGGAAGTGGAAGCTATTCGAAAGGATATGGTTGTAATGGAGAAAGAACTATCACGTAACAAAATAGAGGCCAATAAAATATTAAATAAGGTAGAAATAGAGTGGACTAACATCAAGTAGGCTTATGATGATAAGCTACACTCATAGGAGGAAGAAAAGCAACTTGTGATCCATTAGACGAAAGAGCGCACAAAGTAGTTGGAAGCTCAACTGGCAGCACGAAATGAACAGTTGGCAAAATAGGAAAATCAGTTGAAGGTAGTGGAGGAAAAACTGCAAGAAAAAGATCGAAAGATTGAGGAGATTTTAAAGGATGCCACATGCTATATAAAATCATCATGGATTATAAGGCTCAACTTAAGGCTAAGGACGAGAGCATGGTGGTTTATGAAGCTAACATTCATCAGAATATATAGGTGATTACAAAAAAGAACAAGGAATTAGCCATAGCAACCCAAATAAAATCCCTATTGATGGAGAAGCTACACAAGGGAGCATCTAAGCATGAGAAGGAGCTAGGTGCACTATTGGTTATTACAAAATAAAATGCCAATGAGTATGGGTTAAAAGCCCTGGAAGTTAATCAATAAGTAGCTTGACTAAAGGATGAGTGTATCACTTTGTGTTTATAGCTTTATGAGTACCACAAAGGTTCATCGGTCAAAACTAAGAATATTATATCAGTGATGACACCACCTGATTTAAATGGGAGGGAAGATGTAGGTAGCAAATCCACCTCCCAAAAGAAGAAGAAATAATCCTTGGATTTGCATAGTTTTTTCTAGTTTTTCTCAATTTTGACTAAAATGTACAAACGTGAGAAAAATGTACAAGGTTGCAAATGTATGATGTGAAATGTCAATAAAATTAGTTTAAATGTACATTTGGATTTAATTTGATAAAAATAAAATTAAACATGAGTAGAACCTTGTAATGAAGTGTTTTTGAGTTAATTTGGGATGGCAATTGTAAGTAATATGATGTCTCAGAAACTGCTCTGGAAATATTTGGGCATGTATTATATAGCCCCTCATTCATTTTTTTGGTTGTCCATTGTTATTCATTGTTGTTCATTCGTGCTCATTTATAGTTGAAGTTATTCATTGGTGAGTTTATTCATGGAGTAATTGATTGTTATTGGTAGAATTATTGTTCATTGTTGATATTGTGATTGATTATGGAATATACATGTATAGGAATTGTATCGCTCCAAAATTTTCGCATCCTTACCTTCAGGCTATAGGATCCGTGCCCGAAAGGAGGATGGGAAAAGGATGGGACAATACCTCGGACTGAGAGGCCCTTTGACGGTCCCGCCTCTCAGGGGAGGGGTATTAAGGTGATTTTTCGATGGATGGTGGGGTTCACCAGGAAATGTTTAGTGGCAGTTTCCACGCCTAGGTTAGGAATGAGTTTAATGTGTTCAATTTTAGCTTTAAACATCCAAGTCCTAGGTTTGGCCAAATGAATCTAAGTTGTTCTATTATGAAAATGCAAATTAAATGAATACAAAAAACATATTTGAATAGAAAATAGAGAGAATAAGCTAGATTAAAGAGCCATACCTGATTCGGATGTCTTATGGAGGTTATAATTTTTGAAGCAGTCAAGATTGTCTGGAATTTGACAGATTTATCTCCGATCTAACAGGATTGTCTGAGATCTGACGAATTCATCAGAGACTTGCAATCAGATAAATAGAGACAAACTACAGAAAATGCAGCTATGCTAATAGATGGCAATGATATAGAATGATATCAATAATATTAAACTGATAATTATAGACAAAAATATGAGTGTGTTACAATGGTTTAATGACTAATCATGATTTTATGATGCATACAAGCTACATGGGTGAACTCCAAGATGCAGAATAATAAGGAATAACCATAAGATTAACTAAATGCAGAATAATGCAGCAGAAAAGAGTGAAGAAATGCAAACTCTCAGCACTGATTGTCCCCAATGTTGACTGCAATCGAAATCATCTCGGATTGGTATGAAATCGTCTCGAATTGGACAAGATCGTCTGTGATGATCTGAGCTTGCTCCGGTTGAAGAATAACAAAGTTCCTGCAAGAAAACTCGAAAAGGGACAAAGGCAAACAATAGTCTAGGATATTCTAATGCATGTAAAACTCGAAGTGCAAAAAAATTCAGCCAGGGAGATGTCAAGGGGAGGGCCTAAGATTAAATAGGCATAGGAAAGAGGTTGGGAGGTTGGAGATCATCCTAATTTGGGAGATCTCCAATGGGGGAAGTCTCTAACGGTGCAAACATGCTTTTGCCCCGGTTAGAGACGTCATTGAAATAGAAGCTAATTATGAAAAATTAATTTTGGGATGAAATCGACTAGACGTTCTGCTCTAGACGAAATAGTCCAATCTTAGGCGATATCGTCTTATCGGAGACGATATCGTCCAACGGATAAAACAAACTCTAAAAATGGCATGAAAAACAAGGAAACAGGCAGCAGGCGGTTTTGGAGCGGTTTTGGGGTTAAAATTTGAATTTGAATTATTACTAAGGTAATTTTAATTATTTGCTAAGGTTTATTGTGCCAATTTTAGGGTGCTACATTTTGCCCCCTCTTTAATGAATTTTTTGAGGAAAATACGTTACATATGAGTTCTTCTCGATCTATGAGAAAGAAAAATTTTATTCCCATTTTAGGTGACGATTCTTGGTCGAATCGTACGATAGCTTACTATGGTGCCCCCTCCGTGTTTTTACCCAAATCGAACGTTTGAGGTAAAAACACGAAAAAGCAAAATTTTTTAAAATGTTGTTAATTGTTTTTGAATAAAATTAAGAAAAATAGGGAAAAACCCTAATTCATTTTTACTATTCATTTTTCTTTTTTGGTTTCTAGAGCTCTACAGACAAGATGGTCGAGACAGTGCACAGATCGACAGAGGTCCGACGTTGGCTATGGGTAAGAGTCTAAACTTAGTTTAGAATGCTTGAATTTTGATTTTCTATGCTTTTTAGATTAATTTTAAATGATTCACGAGGGCTCAGGGTCCGATTCACACAGTTGTGCATCGAATGGGGAGGCGATGCCAGGTGGCTATTGAGGTGGCACAGGGTCACGATGGGAGAGAGCAAAGGAGGCCACAGGCTCAGCAGAGGCCGTGCCAATGGGAGAGGAGGGAGGCTAGACCCCCTTCTCCACGGAGAGAGAGGCCACCATCGCCCGATAAGGGCAAGGGTGTGGACATAGGAGAGAGTAGTGAGATGGCTACTCTTCAGGTGAAGACTATCCATCTCCAGGCATAGGTGCAGACTTTACAAGATGAGGCTACACGCCACCGAGCTGAGGCTACACAGCTTAGAGATGAGGTTGCATGCCTCAAAGCATAGAGCGGAGGAGCGAGCACTCAGGAGTTTGCGTGGTCGATTGCTCAGACCATGTTCTATCAGGGTATCTACTTCCAGATGGTGCCAGAGGGCCAAAGGGTATAGCTGTCAGTCGACATTGCAGATCCGATTAGGGTTGGGTCATCGAGGACTGCATCCCGATCGACGACTAGGACTCGTAGTACCACACATACTACGATGGGGCCACCTCGTCCACCTCAATGCGGGGGAGGAGATGAGGCTGAGAGCTCAAGGGGTTCTCAAGGCTAGGCTACTGCACTGTACAAACTGTATATATGATTGAGAGGATTGAGTATGCCAAGATGTAGATTGTGGCATACCAATCTAGTTTTGATATGATGTACATATATTTTGGATATATATATATATATATATATATATATATATATATATATATATATATATATATAATATTTTTGATCATATGACTTGTCTTATGTGTTTGTATGATGCTTTAATTTTTTGGTGTGATTGATTTGATGATTCATGTAATTATGTCGTTTGGAAATATTATGGTTTGAATGTCATGTTTTTTTTTAAATTTAAATGAAATAATCTGATGTAAACAAATTGGTTGTTTGTGATGTGATAATTTGATAAAAATAAAAGGGGACTTTTAACAATAATTTCAAAGGACATTGTCACTATTATAGACCATTTCATGGAGTCGTCGCTCACTCGGTCATCAAGCTAATCCCAGTATAGAAATATTGTTAAAAAGTAAAAGAGTGCTTAAGAGACTGTCTTAAGACTTTGTTGTGAGGATGCAAGTGATGATGATGATGATGATGATGATTTGTTTTCAGATTTCCATGAAAATATTATGCATGAAATATTTTAAAATGATTTTTGCTAGGCATAAATTCCTAAGAGTGATAAAATTGTTGAATAATTCCCTATGAATTATACCATCATTGAATTTTGACATAATCACATAAAATAGAAAAAGTGTTTGTTTGTTTTAAAGCATAATTGTGTAACATAATGATTTAAGTCATATGTTTTGATGTTTTTAAATAAATAGGAAATAAAATTAGTGCAATGGTTTGCGCTAGGCATAGAATATTTAGGTATAGACTTATACCATCATCGTGAAATCCAAAGAAGAAAATAATATAATAGTTTTATTGCATGGTTGATCTTTAATTTTTGAAAATAGTCAGAAAATATGAAGATGAGGACTTGCGCTAGGTATAAAATTCCAATTTTGGTTTTGGAACTATACCATCGTCACGAAAGTCAAAAGTTATATATAAATGTAACTTTATTGCATGTTTTTGAAAATGATTTTGATTGTAGTTGTCTTTATACTAAACAATTGTTCTTCAAAGAAAAAAATGAATTTATTCCAAACAATTTGCAAAAATATTTCAAAGTATCTTAAAGACAAAATTTAGATTTATAAGGAATCCCATGTGCATATGTGAGTTCATTACCAATCTTGATTTATCATAATGATACACAAAATCTCTCAAATACAAATGTGTGTGCAATTGCATTGTTCATTTACCAGTTTTGAGAAAGATAATTTGATACAAGTGATTTGAATGAACCAAATAAGTGTTCATTAACGATGACTTAGATGCATATAACCGTACCAGACTACTATGTAGGTCGGGTTATCAAGAGCTAGCTATTCCATAAGCAGATAGAGGTCTGTACAAAAGAAGGTCGCTAATGTGACATACATATCACCACGCTAGGAGTTACCCAAGGCCAAGCGGGTTGGGCACAAACCACCTATTATGGGGCTTACCTCACAGTTTTCGAATAATTGAGAATTCCAAGGATTCAAGCTCATCAACCCTTTTTTTCTTTTCAATGGGTAGGGAAAGGGATTTTATTGCTTTTGCTTTTGCTTTCTTTGCTGTCTTTTTTTTTTTTTGTACTTTTGTATTTTAGCTTGATATTTGAGATAATGCGAAAATGACTTTTTTCTTTTTCTCTTTTTCTTGAACTTTGCTTTTCTTCCTATGCTAGGGATACTTGCTCATATTAGCTGTAGAGCAAGGGATTTTTTATTTCGGGTAGGGGTGAGCTTGTCCTTTTGTCAATTCTCAAAGATTCTAGACCATGTGCATGATAGGATAGCAAGGGAAACTTTTCGCTCAAGAACCACTGCTACTATGTAGCGTAGCATGGAAATTACAAATATAATCATTTTATTGTGAAAGGATGTGCTTGGTTTAAGTAAATAACAAGATCAATTCTCTATGCTCAAACTTTATTTAATTGAATTTTGTGGACTTTGATATGAGAGAGATTAGTAATCATGCCAGATAAAATAAAGATATATTTATTTTTGTGTTTGTGATAGTGAGGGATTCCAAATAAATGCTAATTTATCCAAAATAATTGAAAATATAACTGCAAACTCCAAGAATTGACAGGTATGAATAAAAAATGTTTTTGAAGATTTTGACGATTTTGATGTTTTTGTATTTGATTTTAATTGTTTTAATTTATGAAATTGATGGTATATACAAGATGATCTATATACACTATACAAGGTTATTTGAGTATAGCATGTCTAAGGTTGCTTCAAAATCAAAGGAGGTTTTGAAGGATAATTTGGTTGTGTTGAAGGTAAGAACAAAAGGTGATGAACAAAAGGTAGCGATAACAAAAGCTTTGTTATAATGTAGAATAATGTAGCAAAATATTTGACTTTTATATGTGTAAAATTGATCATATTACAAAATAAAATGTCAGAAGGATAAGAAGGTTCTTCATTCTTATCACTATCTTCCAAGTCTTGATAAGATGGAGGGAGCATATATAAAATATATGCATGGGTGTTATTTGGAAAACAAGGATGATCATATATAGATGAAGAAAAGTGATGGATAGAAGATAATTGTGACAATAGAGAATGTATAGAACTTGATGTTTCAACCGTTAAATATTCTTCAAATGGTGTTGGGTCACCATGTATGGTAATAATTTCATTTGCAAGTTCAAACTTCAAACATTGGTGAAGAGTGGAAGGGACAACCCTCATCGTATGAATCCAAGGGCTTTTGAGAAGTAGGTTGTAAGGTGAAGGGCCATATGCTACATAAAACAAAGTATCCAAGATCTTGGATCCAATATTGAGGGGAAAAATTATAGTACCTTGAGCTTCTTGAATTTCCTGGTTAAAAGATTTTATAATAACGTTTGATTCATTAAGATCTTCTTCCTTTGATTTGAGTTTTTGGAATAATTGATAAGTGCATAAATTAAGAGAGGAGCCATTATCTACCATGATATTTTTAACAGGTGTTTCTTTACTAGATCTTGTAATGTAAATATAGTAGTCTTCTTGTGGAGTAGAGGAAGGAATATCCTCATCATAGAATGAAATATGGTTAACCTCAAGAGGGTTTACACCATTAATTATGTTCTTAGAGAAAATATGATGAGGAACAAATTGTTGGCTATGAAAGGGGATTTCAGATTGAGATTTTGATTCTAAATATGAGCTTTCTATGCTTACATTCCATTTTGGATCATTCTCTAGAGCCAAAGATAGTTTTGAAGGTTGGTCAAATGAGGAATTCATGTCTTGAATATCATATTGAGTTGATTGAACTTGAGGTTGCTCATTTGTAGTTTTTGTTACAATATTAGTATATCATCATGATGGGACACATTAACATGCAATATTTGATTGGTTTCCTGTTGTTGATAATTGAATAGGGGTTCTTGGGAGATCCCCATGTCTTGATTGATTATTGGTATTTGTTGTGTAGTAGATTGATTGTTTATTAGAGATTTATCATCAGTTGTAGATTGTAAATCCTTTATATTAAAAAGACCCTTATCAATCAAATCTTGAATTGCACATCTTAAATATTTACATTTTTGTGTCATATGTCCATCTACTCTATGATATTCACAATGTAGCTCAGGTTTAAACCAATCTACTGTGGTATCAAGTTGTCTTATGGAAGGGAGTTCAATCTTATTTGTATCAAGTAAATGCTTGAGAATTATATCCATTGGTTGATTGAGCTTTGTAAATGTACGTGATGAAGGTTTTCGAGAGGTTTTTGATACATGCCTTAGGAATTCCATCATAAAAGGACCTAATGGTTTCTCACCTCTACTTTCTTTATTATGGGTAGAATGATGATAGGAAGATTGCGAAGTATGAGATGAGTGCATGGTAGAATTGGAAGAATAAGAATTTTCTTTTTGAAATGGATGTGTTGTATTGAAAGAAGAATATTGAAAGGGTGGAGGAGGATTGTATGTGGATTGATAGACATAATATGGATATATGGGAGAATAGATAATATCGTTATGAAGAGGATTGGCAAAGGGATTGTCCTGTTGGGGTAAGGATGAAAAATGAGAAAAGTGTGATGGAGGTGGTGTTGAATAGGGATGAGGTTGGTCATAATCAACAAATGTATTTAGCTGAATTCTTCCAACATTACTGATGAGCTCATATTGATTTGAGTAAAAACTCATGGTTTATTTAGTACTTCTAAAAGTAATATTTAATATCTACTATTTAGAATTGAATCTAAAACATATAAACTTGAAATGATGATTTTGTTTTTGTTTTTCTTGTATACATATATATATTTTTTTGTTTTTTGTTTTTATTTATTTTTGAATCAGAAAGATGCCTATGTTATTCACGTCGGGTTCACCAAAATGTATCACTCCAAATTTTTCGCATCCTTACCTTCAGGCTATAGGATTCGTGCTCGGAAGGAGGATGGGAAAAGGATGGGACAATACCTCGGACTGAGAGGCCCTTTGACGGTCCCGCCTCTCGAGGGAGGGGTATTAAGGTGATTTTTTGACGGATGGTGGGGTTCACCAAGAAACGTTTAGTGGTAGTTTCCACGCCTAGGTTGGGAATGAGTTTAATGTGTTCAATTTTAGCTTTAAACATCTAAGTCCTAGGTTTGGCCAAATGAATCTAAGTTGTTCTATTATGAAAATGAAAATTAAATGAATACAAAAAACAGATTTGAACAAAAAATAAAGAGAATAAGCTAGATTAAAGAGCCATACCTGATCCGGATGTCTGATGGAGGTTCTAATTTTTGAAGCAGTCAAGATCATCTGGAATTTGACAGAATCGTCTTCGATCTGACAGGATCGTCTGAGATCTGACGAATTCGTTAGAGACCTGTAATCAGAGAAATAGAGACAAACTACAAAAAATGCAGCTATGCCAATAGAGGGCAATGATGTAGAATGATATCAATAATATTAAACTGATAATTATGGACAAAAATATGAGTGCGTTACAATGATGTAATGACTAATCATGATTTTATGATGCGTACAAGCTACATGGGTGAACTCCAAGATGTAGAATAATAAGGAATAACCATAAGATTAACTAAATGCAGAATAATGCAACAGAAAAGAGTTAAGAAATACAAACTCTGGGCACTGATTGCCCCCAATGTTGACTGCAATAGAAATCATCTCGGATTGGTACGAAATCTTCTTGAATTGGACAGGATTGTCTGCGACCATCTGAGCTTGCTCCGGTTGAAGAATAACAAAGTTCCTGCAAGAAAACTCGAAAAGGGACAAAGGCAAACAATAGTCTAGGATATTCTAATGAATGTAAAACTCTAAGTGCAAAAAAATTTAGCTAGGGGGATGTCAAGGGGAGGGCCTAAGATTAAATAGGCATAGAAAAGAGGTCCAATTTGGGAGATCTCCAATGGGGGAAGTCTCTAACGGCACAGACGAAATCATTGAAACAAAAGCTAATTATGAAAAATCAGTTTTGGGACGAAATCGGCTGGACGTTCTGCTCCAGACGAAATCGTCCAATCTGAGGCGATGTCGTCTGATCGAAGACGATATCGTCCAACGAACAAAACAAACTCTAAAAATGGTGCAAAAAACGAGGAAACAGGCAGCAGGCGGTTTTGGAGCGGTTTTGGGGTTAAAATTTGAATTTGAATTATTACTAAGGTAATTTTAATTATTTGTTAAGGTTTACTACGCCAATTTTAGGGTGCTCCAGGAATACTCATTATATGAATATGATAGTCATTCTCCTTATTTCCTTGCCCTTGTGAATTCCATTGTACGTTCTGAATGTTGCAGGTTGAGTAGTTAATGTTTGAATGCATATCTTGCTATGATAATGGATGGAATTGCATTGTGAATGATCTTGGTTATTCTATAGACTTGGTGTGAAGAAGAAAAATTATTATATGATGAATTATGACCGTACAAAGATGTTTCCAGGTAGTTGTATGATTTTTGGAATTACCCATGATGAATACAATTCATTGCTAGTGAATTAAAGTTTGCATGTTAGGAAGAATTGGACGAATTTTCACAAAGAAACAACCCAAAAATTGTCTTGGAAGGATTGGTTGCGTAGGATGATAAATCTAAGTATTAGCTGCAGCAAGGGTTCATACAAACTGTACACTTGTTGTACCAAATCGTACAAGCTGTTTTTTTACCCGATTTAGTAACAAAGCTACAATCCAAAACCTACCAAATAAGGAAATATTGCTAGTTTGGAGAAATTGATTATAAATCTGATTGATTTAACTTGAGTGGATTTTTTGAATACCAAATCATAAAAAAAAAACCTTTAAAAAATATGTATAAAAAATGGTTGAAAAAAAAAAACCTTTATATTTGAAAACCTTTCACCAAGACAATAAAAGTCCTCAACAAAAATATTCACAAACGAAAAGATTAAGAAAACTTCAAAAAGTAACCTCAGCGAAGTTATCGATGATCCTTCGATCAAAAACAAAAGAAAAAGACTTAGCTTTAGACGCGTGATCAACTTATGTACTGCTTTGCATTATTTTATCCATTTGCTATTCGATATTTAGGTACTTAATCTAATCTAGCCAGAGAATAATTAAATGAAATTATTAATTTTTGCCACTTTTTATATTTCCCTCGGAAAATTCATTAAATATGTATTAATAAGTTTTAGATAGTCATTAAAAACTTTAAATTTTTATTTATAATTATTTAAATATATTTTTAATTAAAATTATAATGTAAAGAATTATAATAAAAATAATTTAATTTATTACTGAAATGCACACCTACGAAGAGAAGTATCTAAAGTGATAAATTAAAAAGCTAAATTATTTTTAAAGTTTATAATTGAAAAGTTAAAAGTGTTTTTAAAGTTGATAAGACTTGTTTTCGGTAGAAATAACAGGTACAATGGAGATCACTTTAGTAGTTATTAGAACTTGGATCTTTATATTGTAAGGTTAAAAGATTTATCAATAAGTTGATAAGATTTTAAAGCTGATGAGATTATAGGTACAATGGAGATGACTTTAGTAGTTATTAGAAGTTGAATTTTTATATTATAAATTTAAAAGGTTTATTAAGAAGTTGATAAAATTTTAAAGGTGATGAGATTATAATTATAAATTTTAGTTCGATATATCTTTTAGAAATGATGCAAACATTTGATCATTATCATTTAACTTATTTTTTTTAAGTATGTATTAAGGTACTGTCGTTATAAACCCTAGCTAGACACTCTGACCACCGAAGCGTAATATGGCAAACATTTGATCACTATCATCCAACTTATCTCTTTTTAATTATGCATTAGATCCTCTAAAATTTGACCGAAGCGTAATATGGCAAACATTTGATCACTATCATCCAACTTATCTCTTTTTAATTATGCATTAGATCCTCTAAAATTTGACTATGTGAAATGAAATGAAAGATAATAATTACGTCCACGAGACCCAAATATGGTCGATGGGACCTCAAATATGGAAGTACAATTACTCAAATCATATCATATGATCTTTAATATCTTTGAGAAGGTTGTTCCTTCTCCTGCTGATTTGTTTTAGCAATTCCCCAACTTTTTTTATTTTACTGTCTTCAAATGAATCTGCCATAAACTTGTTCCCAAGTGTTTATTTGTATTTGTCATGGATATATGAAAAACTCAGGCATTTATAGGTGAAGCGTTCCTCTGTCTCTACTGCCCCTGTGTTGCATATAGTACATATCCTTTCTTCCCATTGTTCTTTGGGCGTTGTCCATCTCCTTGTTTCACATCTAAGCCTATGAGAGCTAGTCTTTATCTGAGCAATGAGTATTTTTTCCTTCCACTTGATTTCAGCGCCTATATACGCTTTTTCCTTGTGGTTGTACGTTGGGTTAAAATTTGCAATATAATATTGTCTTTTCTTGCTTGCATTTTTCCACATTCCACTTCTAAACTTTTCATTCACATAATTTTTTATATCTTTATTGACATTTGGGCATTCATTTATGTTGATTTCCCAACGTTTCATCCATTTCTGATTTTGTTTCATCTATGTATTCTTTCGTCTATGCAACTCTTCGTCCCTAGCTGCCCTAGGCCATCTATCATTTGTCATGTTTTTTTTTTTTTCAAGTAACATAACAGCTTGGTCATAGCAATTGTTTCTAAAGGGAACATTCAAGTTTCTAATTTCATAAGGGGTTGTGGCCTTTGAGAAAGTTTGTGATTAGATATTTTTGAATCCTTTCTATTTGCCTCCATTTTACATTTGTTGTGCCACTGGCCCACACCTCGCAACCATACAACAGAACCGCTGTAAAACCACTGCATCTCATTAAACCACATTTAAAAACTAACACTCTAACAACTAATCCACAAAATTATAAGTTATTTAAAAAAACTTTTCGGTACGATGAAATTAAATTTTCATTATAGTAATGTACAACCCTACTTTTAGGTGATTTGACGTATGAAATCAGAGGGCGGTTGTTAGAATCAGAAGACGGTAGTGAGAATCAGAAGACTGGGTCAGACAATGCTAAAAACGTTGGGTGAGGCCTCTGAAAAGGGATGCATATATTCTTTCCTTGGCTGCCTAACAATATTGTTTTAGATGTTGATACGAACCAAATGAAATTAGTCGCGTGAAATTAGGGAGGTGATAAGATGGGTACACATTCATGGATGCATCTTTTGGCCGAACGTTCACTGCATCCTCCACTTCCGTCTTCCTGCCGTTATGGAAAGGCCATGGTGGTGCTGATCTGGTTCGGTTAGGTAATAGTCTTTCGTTTGTCCGGGGAAAGATCTCAAGATTTAGGTCCCCGTCATGGGTTTAAAATCGGTGACGTAATTCATCAATGTAGACACCCTCGCGCCAAACATTTAACGGCACGCATAAGCTAAGTAAATTCCTTCGATGGTCCAAGCCGCATAGCTTTTGGACACCTGGCATCTGGCATCGTGCCGACAGGTCACCAAATGCAAAGGCAGAGCAGAAATGGCACATGTCTACAGTCAACAACTACCCAGGTGGACCTAATGAGACTCCGTCGAAACTTAAAATGCGATGACTGTCATTAAATTAAAAGCCTACCACTTACATCGTCTCACTTCCACTCCGCCTATAAATTGCCCTTCGCCCGTCTCTCTATTAACACAAGTCTCACTTCTTGGGCCTCCTGCTAAGTATATTCTCCTCTTCTTCTGCTATCGAAAAGCAGTTGTTGCTAGAAGCGGCGCCAGCCCCCATAGCAACCGTGTCTGCGGAGTTGCATCTGCACCCGAGTTTTAGCTCCGTCTGTATGTAATATCTGTTTCCCTGTGTGTTAGGAATGGCTACTAGTAACTGTTCGCTACATAAGAGCGGCAGAGGGTTGCCTCTCCACTTTAATGGACGGCTTGAGAAGCTGGCTTGCCAAAACGCGCTTCCTTGTAAAAAGTCTTGTTTAGGCTTGCCCAAGATTTACGCGAGCCTTGCTGCAAAGCCGCCTATCCAGCATAGAAAGCCGAATTATAAAGCAGCCGACCCCAGCTTTACTCGGTTGGATGTCAAAGGTGACCGGAAGGTAGGAGAGAAGGCATCCATTCATTGGAATCCATTTCAATGGCTGGCAGCGAATGCTTTGGAAATAGTGGAGAAAACGGTGATTGCAGGTCTAGAGAGGCAGCGTCCGCTGTCTAAGACCACGGATCCCGAGTGTCAATTATCCGGCAACTTCGCGCCGGTTTTGGAGAGCCCCGTCCAGCACGAGCTTCAAGTGGTGGGCCAGATTCCGGAATCTCTCGACGGCGTCTATGTCCGTAACGGCGCCAATCCTCAGTTCAGCCCTGTTGCGGGCCACCATCTCTTCGATGGAGACGGCATGATCCACGCCGTGAAGCTGAAAGAAGGCAGCGCCAGCTACTGCTGCAGATTCACTCGGACGCACCGTTTTGTTGAGGAGGAGAAAATGAGGAGGCCCGTGTTCCCCAAAGCAATTGGAGAGCTTCATGGGCACGCAGGAGTGGCGAGGCTGCTCCTCTTCTACGTCCGGAGTTTGTTGGGATTGGTGGACTCCAGCAAAGGCACGGGAGTCGCCAATGCAGGTCTGATTTTCTTCAATGGGAGGTTGCTGGCCATGTCTGAGGACGATTTGCCCTATGCAGTCCGAGTGACCGCCGACGGAGACGTGGCCACGGTTGGCCGCTTCGACTTCGACGGTCAACTGCAATCGCCCATGATAGCGCACCCAAAAATCGATCCAGAAAACGGCGAATTGTTCGCTCTGAGTTACGATGTGGTGAAGAAGCCGTATCTCAAGTACTTCATGTTCCACCCGGACGGCACCAAGGGCCCCGACGTCGCAATTTCTGTGAAGGAGCCGACGATGATGCACGATTTTGCCATTACCAAAAACTTTGTCGTCGTCCCGGATCAGCAGGTCGTGTTTCGCCTGGGCCGGATGTTATCGGGAGGATCGCCAGTTGTATACGAAAGAAATAAAATCCCGCGGTTCGGCATTTTGCCCAAGTATGATTCGGATGAAAGCCGAATAAAATGGATTGAGGTCCCGGAGTGTTTCTGCTTCCATCTCTGGAACGCTTGGGAAGATGGCGACGAGATCGTGGTCATCGGTTCCTGTATGACTCCTCCGGATAGTGTTTTCAATGAGTCGGATGAAGCCCTCCGTAGCGTGCTTTCCGAAATAAGATTGAATATGGTAAGCGGGACCTCCGTCAGAAGAGAGATTGCTCCGCTAAATTTGGAGGCCGGACAAGTTAATCGGAGGAATTTGGGGAGAAAAAGCAAATATGCCTATCTGGCGATAGCAGAGCCGTGGCCTCGTGTCTCAGGCATCGCGAAAGTGGACTTGCAGTCGACGGGAAGCGTGGAAGAAAGAATCGTGGGAAGGATCATGTACAAGGAGAGATGCTATGGCGGAGAACCTTTCTTCGTACCGCGCACATCGAATTCTGCAGCGCCGGAGGACGACGGCTACCTTGTGACGTTTGTGCACAACGAAAAAACTTGGGCTTCTGAGCTGTTGATTTTGGATGCTAGATCTTCCGCGCTGGAACCCGTAGCGTCAGTGAAGCTACCGTCAAGAGTTCCCTACGGCTTCCATGGCACATACTTGACTTCTGAGGATCTCGCCATGCAGAAGAAGAACTAGTCTGTTTACCATATGTAAATATCATTTTCATCACAGCAAGTGCGAGGCTCTGCTGTGGCCACCCACAACCCATCTCATCTGTACATGCTGCCCTCTGTAATGTTCTTGGAGACCCAGCGAGTAGCTTTCCTTTACGTATTGCAGCTCAGCTGGCCTCGTTTGTTGGTTTGCTACGTACCTAAAACTAAGATAGTGATCTACTCTTTGTTCATGTGTATGCAATTAGAATATGATATAAGCCGAATTTTATCCCGAAAGCTCCCGATTCAGTAATACGTTATTCGTTTAATCTCTGAAGCGTTTAGTAGTTTGTCTCTTTGCTATTGTTTATTGGAATTTTAGCTTTTCTCTTGGGATTGAGAACCATATTCCATGCTCAAATCCTCGTAAAAACTACTTAAGAATGGTGAGGAATCTTTTCGGACTGCTCAGGTAGAAGTTGATGTCTACGAAATAAGCAGCTGTAACCACCAATGGGTTGGCAAATTTTGTCTGATTGTTTCTCCGTGTTCCATATTTACAGAAGCGGCGAGCTGTTGTTCGTGACATCGATGTTGTAAAAAGTCTGTCCTATGCCCTTTTCCACTTGATTTTCTCGTGTTCTTACATGCCGTGAAATAAGCATCCAGCTATTTTTCGTAACAAAAAGGATATAACATGGTACCTGCTGAAAAATCGCTTTCACACTTGATTTTCTCGTGTTCTTACATGCCGTGAAATAAGCATCCAGCTATTTTTCGTAACAAAAAGGATATAGCATGGTACCTGCTGAAAAATCGCTTTCATGAATTGGGTGTGTAACAGATTAAATTACAGGATTTATGTATTTATTTGTTATTAACGATATCGACTTCGGGTGGGAAGCGGCGAAATAGACATTTTTAAGACGATTGGTATCCAGATCGTCTTTGTCGATGATACAACTCCGCTTCAGGTGTATCCAAATTCCTATCTTATTAAGGTCATTATCTGATATACTACGTACGTTTTATTCATTCCTTGTTGTTCTTATTAGGCGACAAGTAGTCTAAAACAACAAGGATATTAAATGTTTGCATCTGATAGTCTTCTTTCTTTAAGAAAAAAAACGTTACAGCAGCAAACGGACGAATCCGAAGAAAAGAATATACTGACATCCATCGAGAAGGGAAGATGCGCTTACCCGTAGGTCGATGGGTTTCTCGTGGCAAGGTTATACAATCCAAACATGAGCGTGCAAAATTGTTAGAAACACGAAACATGGAAATGGGTGTGCCTCCTGCAAGTATACATATTGCGGCCCATGGTCCCCATCTCCCTTGTCTATTTCATGTCGGCACCGAATTGTTGGTAATCCTGAGATAAAATCCATGTTGATGGACGACTCAGACCTCGAAGGCATCTGCAACGGTGTGTACATCCCAAACTTTCTATTTATTAGTTTGACAATGTTGCATGGTATGGTGTAGAAGATTTGATGTAGAGATCTACCTTTTGGCACATGTGCAACCAGTGGAAGTATTGATGCAGCACTATAAATAACTTGTTGACGTCAAAGTCTAGAATGCTAAATGAATCCCATGCTTGGAACTAGTACCTATTTAGTGTAGCATCCATGCAATGACATCACAACTAATATCCTAATATCATTATTCTAGAAGGTAGAACACCCCAAGATTTAACAATATGATTGAACATGAAAACTAGTAAAGCTTATTACACATGAGAGATAATCACAAGTGTAGATCCGAGATCAACAACAATCAATAATAATCATAATAGAGCAAAGATCATATTACATGAAGAATTGTCTTAAATAGCAAGACTCCATATAGCCCAAAGGATAAGGTTAAATAGCAAAAGAGAATGAATATATTTTTAAAAGAATGGCAATAGTCCTAAGAAGGTAAAATCATTTATTGAGGAGTTTTGTTTTGAGAATGTATAAGTAGATATAGTTGTTAGATAGGTTATATTAGGGTTAATCATAGTTAGTAAGATTTTACTACTCAAGCTTAGAATTAAGTAGATTTTGTGTCTATAATTGTCTTTAAGTTTAAAAGGAGCCTTAGTATTAAGTTATAAGGTCTTCCATTATTAAGAGATATCATGATGTTTTAATTTGTTTTAGAATTCTATGAAGATCAAGTGAATTCATGATGTAAGATTGATTCTTTTGTATTTAGAATGAAATATATATGCCTATTTCTACCTATGTATTTTTATTGTAATAATATTGTCATGGGGCTTATGTATCTTTAACTATACATCATTTGATTTAATCGTATGAAGTGCATCTCATAAAATAACACTAGTCTTTATGACTATGACCCCTTCATTTGGTCCTCTTCCTTTTGTAAATTCTTTTGCATTATGAATATTAACTTAGTGTAAAATTAATGCAAACACTATTATTTTATGTTATCTATTATTGTGTATGATTGTGTATGAGCACTAGTCCCTCTATAATTATGCATTGACTAATATGCCTATTGTAATTTAGAGTACCAATCTTTATTAGTCCTCTTATACTAGGGGTAGTGACAAATATTTTCTTAGATATTTTTACTTTTGTTTAATTATGGTTACTTTTGTCTTGCTTTATGTGATTCATAGAAAGTGCTTTGTATATTATCTCATTTTGAATGTTAGTATAGTTTCTCTTCCCATTTTCTTCCTAAGATTATTATTCACTAGCATTTCATGGAACCCACTATCTCTAGAGGGTGTTTTATATATAACCTAAACTTTTAGCCATCCTAGTGGTTAGGATGCAAATGGGATTTGATCTAAAAAATGACTAATTAATATTGGTCATACAATAAAACTATAAGTTAAATTAATGGTATGGATTCACCATTTACAATGGTATTTTGATAGCCATTGAATTATTGATAAAATTGATCCATGATTAATACAAGCACTTGACATGTTATAATTCTAGTAATGGAACATATGGTTTAGGATTTATCAATTAGATATGACCTAAAAAATAAGGTGAAATGACATGACCAACACAAGAAATAATATGGGAAAGGGGAGAAATACCTTAAGGGGTAGACATGTGCTCTAACCATTTGTTTCAATGACAACCTACCCAAGAATTAACTAGGTTAGTTCATCCTTTTCCCATGTAGAGAGGGCATGACTCCTTCATTAACTATAATAAAAATATTAGTGTTCCCTTTTCAATAATACATATTAGTCCTTTTTTAGGAACATGTGGAATATCAAATAAGATATCAAGATGTGAGTCTTTGGGAGCAAGAAAAATACGAATAATAAAAGTAAAATCAAACGCATTGTGATGCCTATTTTTCTTGCTCATTTGTTGGGACTTAGTGCTATTTTCATGTCGATTTAAGACATTTATTTTATTATGAGACTTGTGTAATATGCTATTTTAGCTTAGATATTGAATAAATTCAAAGTTATTATAGAAATTGTAATGATTAATGATGATGTAGATTTGTAATAATGTGATGAAAAATGTAATTTTATTTGTAATAAGAATTTTATTGTAAGGGGAAGCAAAGTAGAAATTTAATTAAGAATAATTATTAATATATAAATTGTGTTAATATTTGGAACCTGAAGGAAGCCTTTCTTTTGTGTTGTGATTGTAGGTTTGTTGAAGGTCACCATTTGGAGGAGTTTCCTAGCCTTAAATGTGTTAAATTAATGATCCAAAACAAAATTTTGAATTTTCTTAGTGGATCTGGATACCAATTTTCCTCATTTAGAAACATGGGAAGTGTATCAAAGAGATAATAAATTCTAGGTAGAGTATACCTATTATTGATGGTTACTTTGTTAGGCATTCTATAATCTATGCATAACCTTAAGGAACCATCTTTATTTAAAAAAAAATAAAATTAGTGCATCCCATGGTGACACGCTAGGTTTAGTCAAAACTTTATCTAGTAACCCTTGAATTTGTACCTTTAACTCCTTCATATCAATAGGATTCATCCTATAAGGAGTTATATTTATGGGTTTGGCTACAGGCATCAATTCAATAGAGAAATAAAATTCACGCTTAGGAAGAACACCTAGGAGATCTATTTTAGCAAAACTAGGAAAAAAAAAAGAAGAGAAGTCCCTATCAAATTTACCACTGATTGGTAAATTCACCAGTGGTATTTTTGACAAGGTGTGGTGTTTTTGCTCTATGTATTTCTAGAGAGTCAAATTCACCAATGGTTGTAGGTAGTGATGATTTTTCTCTATGACGAAGTTTGACTAAGTTTCAGGTCAAATTTTGGAGCTATTTGTGTCAATTAGGGGGAGGATATGAAATGGTAGATTCCTAAGTTCTATAGAATATGATTTTATAAAATTTTAAGAGAATGTTCTCTAAATTTTATAAAATTTGTAAAGAGGGATGAAAAGGATGATGCAACATGGTTTTGAACCACTGTTGTGAAATAAAACTATAGCAGAGCCCTCAATGCTTTCTTATATGAGATAAGGAGCAAAGAGTGCTTGCATATGTGTAGGAGAAATGAAAGGGGATGTAACTAGTTTGTAATAGTAATTCAAAATGAAAATAATGAAATGAAGAGCTTATCTAGAGTGCATGGAAGGTAAGAATCTAGTAAGCATATGAACTTGAAAATGAGATGAAAATGAGCATAAAACTAAGCTACATAAATATTAAGCTTGCAAATGAATATGAGTTAAATAAAATGGATATAAATACCTACAAAATAAGAGAAATATATGATTAAGATGCATAAATTCAACAAGAAAATAAGATTATTATGTGATGATGAAAGAGGAAATATTTATAAAAATAGAGAAACTTATTGTAGATGAAATAAATAAATGAAATAAGCATGAAATGACCTACAAAAGAGTGTTAGGAGTACTAAATAGACAAGATAAAATGATTAGTAGTTCCAAATTAAAATTCAAGTTAACAAGGCCAAAATAAGAAGGAGAATGCTAAAATGAAGATAAGAATAATGGAGAAAGAGTAATGCTAAGAAGATATATAGTCCTAGCACATGCTCCTCATCCCAACATGATGTTCTTGCTCCAATGCCCCATTTTCCTTGCTTGAATTGACCGAAAATGATTGATGGAGATGCTACAAATGAGAGAATGCTAATGAGAGAGAAGAGAGAGAGAGAGAATACATAAAGTTTAGTAGAATGTAATTATCTATAATTTCTTATGGAATGCTTACCCCAAGGGTTACATTTATATATTTTTGGAGGGATTGAGAGGGAAAATTTGGTTTTTTGAATTGTAAGTTTGGTTTGTTGTTAGAGCAAATGAGGTCATAGGAGGTAGTGGGATGAAGGAATTTGTATACCTCTAGCTTGTATCGAAAGATTCTAGCTATTTTAAAAAATTGACCACTATGTGTCAAAATCACCATTGGTATTTTTGACATTGATTGATTATTTTGACCAATGATTAGTTTGACTAGTCCAAGGGTTGAAAAATAGCCTTTTACAAAAATTCCACTGAGTTATAAATTTTCCATTTGGTATTTTTGACAATGAGTGGAGATTTTGATAGGGATTGAGGATGATGCCTGAATTGCTAGGGTTAAGTTGATTGACTATTTTTTGATGTTTGGTGTGAGGTTTTATATATTTTATTTTGATAGTGTCAAAATTAGGTATCTACACTAACATAGAAAATATTTCTTGTGCATGCACTTGAAAATTGGCCAAGATAAATAGAATGTTAGGAAGACTTTTATAGTGTTAGTTAACTGTTTATTCACCTAGGGCATTATTTTACTAGGATAATAAGTGGCTTGAATTTTTTTATCAAATGTCTTAAGTGCAAAAGAGGTAATAGTCCTAGTAAAATTTGTAAAACAAATTGGCTTAGGGATAAAAGTACCTTGTTAGTAGAATTTGTTATACTCCTAGATTCTGCATGATAGTACTTAGTTATTCCTTGAATGATACCTAGACAAGTATGTACTATATTGGGTATGAATTGCCCCAATAAGGATCCTATGCACATGAAGTTAGGTGACCCATTGAATATTTTGTAGCCTTTTACTCTATTAAGTCTCTTAGATGCTTCACTTTGATGGTAAATACTAGGTCAAAAACATCTCCCAACGAGTCCACAAGCTCCTTGGACTCATTAGAATCCATAGTTAAACTTGCAAAAACAATTATATGCAATTGATCTTAGATTTTTCTCATAATATCTTAGTGCTTGAATGTTTTTGGTGAGCTACATAGAGCTATTGGGTTTCATTTATTATACTTTACTAGAAAATAGAAAAATATACTTATGGATGTATTTTTTAAGGCTAATATTAGAAAATTAATTTTGTCCAAGAATTAATAATGCATCATACATACTAGCCCTTGAAGGGGTCTTCTTCAATTATTCTACAATGTTGTATCAAAAATCCTTTGGAATTTTTTCTTCCTCCTAGACTAGATCCTCAAACCTCTTTTGGTATTGTTGCATGACCTCTCACATTTTCCTTTTGGTAACTAAACAATAACATTGTTTTCTCAACATTTATTCTTTGGTCTCTTCCTAATTATCTTTGAGTGCTTCCATCCTTGATTTATTTTTATATTGTTCTTTATGTAGCTCAATGGAAGCCTTGGGACCTTCATATTTCCAATGATATGCTAAGAGATGTATCTTTTTAGATATGGTAATCATATTACATGTATGAGAGTTTGAATGTTCCTCAGCCAATAAATTTTTATTTGAATCCATCAGAATGCCTATTATCCCTTTTGAATCTCTTTTGGCCTTATAAGCTACAACCAACTGACATTGATGCTAATAAACAATATAGATGTCAGAATTATGGGGATCATTGCAAGATAGACACCACTAGTCCTATCAAGCTATGGATGTCTCTCCCTCTTATATTTTGGCCATACTATTTTGATTTCTAGTTTCATTGCTATTAGAAATCCCTTGGTCTTTAGTGATAGGGGTATCTTCTTTATTGATGTCCTTCAAGTATTCCTTTATCATTTTGTTGCTCCATAATAGTGATCATTTTTTGTTAGATTTTTACTAAATTATTTTAGCTCATGTATATATATTTATTCTTTCTATTCTAGAGCAAGTATATATTGCATTTTGATATCCAAAGTGATAGGTTAAGGATGTTTCTTGGGTGTAGGTGAAGTAGCTAATGGAGGGACTAAGGGATCCAAAAGTAGAGATTATTGATTTTGCTATGGAATTTCTAGGAAATATGACATCAAAACATTTAGGGGAAGCTTTCCAACTAAGATGAGAGCATTATTTATTTCCACAACCAATTGACAGATCTAAGGAAATCTCATTTCATTTGACTATTGGATGTACAAGCTTAACTTTGGAATGAAATCCTAGAGGTAGTAGATACAAGCTTGGGCTTGAGAAGGTTTCACCTCCTAAGGAATTATCCTCCATATGTTATTTAACTAAATGTTAAAATATATTATTATCTTCCTAAGGGTGCCTTTTTATGGAATTAAAATGAGTGAGAAATGAAAAGGAATATCCTACATAATTGAATTCCAAAATGAAGGATTCAACTATTTTGGTCCATATGTTGATGCTACTTTCTTCTAAATATAATTACCATGCTAGTACCTTATCTCTAAAAGAAAATACTAATAACCTCACCATTACATCTTCATGGATGATATTATGCATAGTAGCTAGGATTTCTATATCTTGGTAATGTTCATATGCAGTTATGTCTCTACCATAATATGAGAGCAAATATTTGAGTGTGACCTATATGATATTATGAAAAGATTATAGATTAAGAGGTTTGGCATTGTTCCAAACAAAGTACATTTTTCTAGCCATGGTCTAAGAAGTGTAAGTTCTTGGTGATTCCATGGTCCTAGAAGCGTAAGTTCTTGGTGATACTTTAGGTATGGCTTGTAGATAAGTAGGACTCTAGACAGAAGAGACCCAGACTAGTGACAATGATCTTACATTTCTAGGTGCTCTAAAAGCAATCAAATTAGTAAACTATAGGGGTAATTTAAGCTTCTTGGCCTCTAATATTATGATCATAATATTAGGGTTATATATCTGGAGTTATCAATTATTATTAGGTTCTTTGATGTGGAGTCATGAAGTCTATGAAATTTTCTTCTTAGAATACCAAGATCTTTACCGTAATATTGGTCATTCAACAAATTACTCAATGCCAAAAATCTTTTGTGCATTAGTGGGTGTTACTATAATAGTCCTTTGGATCTCTAAATTCTAATATGGATGAACTAATGTGATTTGTCCCATTGGTTCTTATTTATGAGGTAAATAAAATTGGTTTTATCCCATTAGTAATGCCAAAATGCTTGATCCTTTGAGTCTACCTAGGTACAAAATGTGCACCCTAGACTAAGGTAAAAAATGGATGACTTAGAATTCCTTCTAAGTCAACCTCTAAAGAAAGTTGGTTCCTTATCTAAATTTTATTGTTAAAAGACAAAAATATAAAAGGGGTGGGTTTGAGAGAAATGAAGGATTATATATGTAGATTAAATGTAGCTAGAGCTCAGCTAAAAGCATTGCTTTTAGTTGAATGAACATCTACCATCTAATATAAGTAATTACTAGTAGACCATTTAATTAAAGTTATACAAGAAATATATGAAACTCATATGTTATAGCATTCAACATTCTAAGCACTATTGTAGAAATAAGCCAAACAACTTCAAGTCCAATAGATCTTACTCCAATTACCAATTGAACTAAACCAAAGAACTTCAAGCTTAACAAAAATTACTTCCACTAAAGCATAAATAGAAATGTTGAAAGGGTAAATATCAATGAAATTAAAATTTCTTCACACTTCAACTGAGTTAGGTCAAATGGCCCTTGATTGTATTCTAATAGCATAAATAGACAACATATGATAGGAAAACACTAAAATTTCAAACCATTTAATAAATAAGCATTCCTCTATTTATAGTTTTTGTTGAGCTAAAATTAAGCTAACTACTATGTTCTGGGATGAGTTGGCATAAATCAACATCTTTAGCATGTTTGATTTGTACTCTATCATTCCACTTGTGATTAGTTATAATTTTTTATATTGGTTATTTTTTTCCAACTCTAACAAATACCACATTTACCAAACATCCATTTTCTAAGGGTGTTGGGCAATTTCTACTTAGCATGTTGGACCTTTTATATGTTGATGTCATCATTCTTGCTAAAAATATTTGATCTGGGATGATGCTCCCTTTAGCTCATGTTCTAGGAAGATATTTGTGCTCTTTGTAGTATTTTCACTAAACTATAAATTTTTGGATCCTATTTTACATCATCTCTTAGAAATTTTTGGCTCACCTACTTCCTAAATGAATACTATCTACTTTGTAAGCATTCACACTATGCCAAATATTTTGGACCATGTTGTTGAGATCACTGTGAAAAAGTGTCAGCCACTAGCTTTGCAAGCCCAAATTTAAAGAATGATAAGCTAGTCTAAATAAAAGCTTTTATCTTTAAATAATTAGAAAACCTTAAACAATTTTAAGCCTAGAATTATTTCCTTAGGATTTGGGAGATAGAATTTTACAATAATGATGGTCCAACAAAAGAATCATGAGCCTAGAGAAGCTCTTCAATATTGTAAATTAAATAATTTACAAGTCTAAATATTAAAAAATAACTTGGCTATAGTCACAAAACAAGAAAAACATGATATCCTAGAATGATCAAAGATGAGTCAACAATTTTGAGGTAAAATTATAGTAAGAATGGTTAAGTCCTAAAGTTAACAATTTATCAAACTATAACTTCCAAACCTTAAATGTGTCAATGATTTAGTGAATCAATGACACAAGAAGCCTACACAAGTGAATATGGATTAATAATGACATTATTATCTCCTTGTTATAATTTGTACATATAAGAAATATCCACCAAAGATGAATAGGGTAAATTTTTTACTATAAATAAGGGCATAAGGCCCATTGTAAAGGAGATTTTGGTTATTTAATAAAATGCTAGACCTATTATCATTGAATGTAATCTCTCATATTTTTAGTAATGTAAAATTATGCATAGCCTTTATAGATGAATATGCCTTGATTGGTTAGACCTCTCTTTGTATGCATGTGTGAGTGGTGATGCCCTATATTTTCTTGTTAGTTCTTTTTTTACTTTGGACTTACACCTAAGATGAATTTAAAAAAATTGTTATTTGAATTTCCTAATTTAGTTTAATTGATCATACACTATCCCTACTAAAATTATTACTTGTATTTACTTTTCTTGCATGTACTTTTAATATTTTACACCCTTGCCTTAAACATTTACTTTTTGTATTTATTTTATTGTATCAATGTAGGATTAAATTAGACTAGCATAGGGTAGTGGGGATCCATGGTCGTAGTTTAAATTATTTAATTGACATTAGTAAGACTATAAAAAATAAAATCTCATGCTGCCATCAAGAATTTAGCCAAATCATCATTTAACACCATTCTGCTCATTGTATCATGTTCCCGTGGAGATATTCTTACCATTTAAATACTAGCATCAGAGATACATCACTTCACCATATCTGTACAACTTAAAGAACTCTATGATATTCAATCAGAGTACACTTATAGATATACCATAGTGACACTACATTAAGATGTCTATCTCCATTGGCGATAGGGAACCAAAATCTAGCATCCTCTTTTAAATGATGAGCAGTGTGAACATATGTAAAGTCTTTATAACATAGGTGATTACCCTTATCAGACACCATAAAATTGACTACCTTAAGACACACCCATAGGAATTTTTAAAATGGGAATGTTGCTCTACAAGTTTATCATGAACTGCAACAAAACAACAATGGAGATTCTACCATGAGTTTAATCCCATATGAGGGACGTTGTGGGCTCACGAATAATTTAAAATAATAAATGTGTATGTTATATTTTGATCACCACATGGTGATATAGTTCCCTTCATGTGCCCACCCTTGCTTACCACATAACTTGTGTCCATTGTCTTCTAGCTATTAGGGTCAATAGGTGTCAATCCACATTCACATCATGTGTGCTGAGTCTAGGTCCACATCATCGTGCAGGTCCATCTATGTCCATTGTCCACGTTCACATCAGTATTGATCATGTACAAGCTTCCCACCATGAAAATTATTCATTCCTTTTGTAACTTGTATAGGCATATACAAATAATCAACATTAATTATAATATAATCAAATTATAATATAATCAACATATAATTATACTATAACTAGAATATTATCCATACACCATAATAATAATATATATATTTTTTAAATATTATCTATGCATGGGTTGACAAAAATTTAGCCAATGAATTTTGGTCTCTTCTTTTGAAAAATTTAACCAATTGAGATTTTGTGAGGAATTTCTCCTACCCGAATTTAACTTAAGATTCCTAAGGTTTGATAATGATATCAACTATAAAAATACTATCGCTAACCATGATGAATCTCTGGACCTCCTTTTGACACCATGGAAAAAAACTCTACCTTGAAGCCTTGAATAATCCACACTACAAAATTGATTGATATAAACTAACCAAAAAATCATCCAATGCAAACAAAAGGTCATATTAAAATCAAAACTTCAAGTGGGTCCCCATATTTGGGGTACGTTGTGCAATGGCAACAACAGGGAGCCTCATAAAAAATAAATTTTAGAGCAACCAATGGGGTAAGATCAAGTGTTTCATTTGATCCAATGGGATTTAAGTGGAAGGCTTAGGTGGAATTTGGGGATCTAATAATCTAAAATTAAAACATGAAAGTTGTCATCTTATTACCCGTAGTACTAAAATTAGGTTAAAATTCAAAGTATCCAAATTTTAATAAAAATTCCTATGTTTCTAAATGAGGAAAATTGGTATCCAAATCCACTATGAAAATTCATAAATTTGTTTTGGATCATGAGATATTTCAATTAGAAATTCTTGGGCTACTTTGGAAAATTACTATTTATGGAAATAACTGATATCCATTTTTTTGTAAATCAAGAACCATTGTGAAGATGAGCTCAAGCTATTTCCACCAGTTTTTGAATCAGCTCAAACAGAGTTTTGTGGCAAAAGTTATGGCCATTTTAATTTTACATCAAATTGTAGGGCAAAAGTGATGAAATTTGCATAACCCTAAAATGAAATTTAATTTTTGAACTTTAGGAAAACCATTGAAATTTGCATTTTCTAAAACATTTAATTTGAAATAATGCAATTAAGATGTAAATATTCAAAAATATTCAATCCAAATCATTTCAACTAGATCCAAGTCTTCAAAAAGCATAAATCTCTCAATGTAATCAATTTTTTTTTAAATCTTACTGTCAGCAAATTTTCAAAGATCCTGATGTAAGCAAAAAATTCAAATTAAATCCAAAAATTCAAGTGGATCCCCAAATTGGAGTGATTTATACAATGGCAAAAACACTTCTCAAGGCTATTAGGACAAAATTTCTCACTGTGACTTATTAACAAGGGATTTTGAACCTCAATAACACCATGATTTTTTTTTTTTAATCCAATACTTCTTAAAAAGATTAAGAATCTTGACTTTGTTATGTATTGAAAAAATAAGGGTACAAAATGGGTTGGTATTATGCATTCGAACACTTCCATGACATTGTAATTCTCAAAAATTGACCCTTGCACCCTAAGTTCATTTAAACATCAATTTTGACAATTTTTTTGAAAATTTGGGATAAAAACCAAGTTGTTATTGTGGAATACAATAGTTCCTTAGGGGGAGGAATGTTTTATTCCTACCAAGTCCCTCCATTTAGCCAAAAAATATAAAATATATTCAATATTAGATTGTCTAAGTTGGTATAGATCATCTATGGTGACCTTTTTCTCTATGTAAATGGAAAATTGCTTGACAATGGCTTCCATAAGTTCTTTGAAATAGTTGATAGAATTATGAGGTATTTAAAAATACCATTCTAAATCTAATCCACAAATACTTTTAAGGAATATTCTAAGAAGTAATTTTTCATCGTGATTGATGTCACTACATGTTATTTGGAATAATCTCAAGTGGTTAGTGGGATCTTATTTTCTATTGTACATTTGAAACTTATGAGTTTCAAAGCTCTTTGGAAAGGGATGATTGACTATTGTGGGATCCAAAGGTTCATTATAGAACTTGTAAAAGGAGAATTTTTGTTTCGATGATCCTTGAAGAGAAGCAATTTGATATTCAAGCTCTTAAAACTTAGTCTCTCTTTTTAAGGTGTTCAAGTTTGGCAATAATATTTTAAAATTTGTTAGGTGGAGGGTCTGGCAGGGTAGGTAAATTCAAAGGGGGTTGTGAGAAAAAAGGTAGGGTCATAAAATATGAAGTAGCTTGATTAGATGTTGCAAGTAGAGGGGTATGGTTTACCCTTAAATCATGATTTAGGAAAGAATTTGTAGAATTATGATTCAGAATGGGTATTGTGATACTAGGGTATGGTGTTGAGAAGGTCATGCCCATATTGGGTATACCTATAGACATAGTTACCAAATTTGTCAAATTTTTTAAATAACACTTGAAATTCATCGAATTCAAAACTCTAACAAATAAATTTGGTGAATAAACCCTAAATTTGGCAGGGAAAAAAAATGAACATAAAAGAGATATTAAAAACGCTAATATCAGTCATTGACAGTTGAAAAATAAAACCTATGACTTATATAAAGTTCAATAAAAGTTAGAATATGGTAAAATATCTTACCTCTAAAATATAAAATATATATCAATGTGAAAGTGTTATAAAAAAAATTCTTCAGATCCATGTCTTGCACAAATTATGTTGGATGCAACCATTTTCAATCTATTTTCTTTAGTTCTTTATTATCACTTGAGAGAATGGACAACAATGATAGTTTTGTGTTAATATGCATGATAATTTTTTAGAATGAATTTATCACGTGATTTTTTATTATAATTGATAGAAAACTTATAATTTATCTATTTTTTTAATTATTGATTTAAACGTTTAAAAATCTTCTCATCTATTAAAAAATTACTATGTTTAGATAAAGTTATAAAAATATTTATATTTTTAAAAATAATTTAAAGTATATATTTGAAAAAAAAAGTTATAAAAATGAAATATTATAATTTTGTCTCTTTGAATTTTAATTTTTTTATTACATATAAAAAATAAAACTATTTCAAAAAATATATGTGCATTTATAATAGTCGAATTTTATGTCAAATTTATGTTTGAATTTATACACATGTTGATTTTTTTTCTAAACATCAAGAGTGTTGAACTCGAATACGAAATCAAAATTGATAACTAAACCTATAGATATGGTTGGAGTAATAGATTCAACTAGATGTGCCATAGCCATATTAAGACTAGCAAAGTTGTTTTGATTTTCATTCATTTGTGCAATAGTAGATTGACCATTAGAATTTTCAAGGTTATCATGAGGTGTAGAAGATTATTTTCTATTTTATTCTTTAAGGTCCCTGATAACATCTAGGAAGATATATTTTTTCCTTTTGATATAATCTCTACTGTGATCTAGAGAGTAAAACTCGACTCTTTCAATAAGGTATTTTTATTCCCTAAGCTCATGATGTGGTCAAGGGTTTTTCATTTAGTCTTCATGTTTGTGTGTAAAGATATCATGGGATGAAGATGCTTAACCCTTTCTTCAAGTTTTATAGGGATTTTGAGCTATAGTTTAAGTTTTTTAAAATGGAGGATTTAATTTATTAAAGGTTTGTTTCTAGAGTACTTATAGCAAAGAAGAGAATTTTTTTTGAGATCCTTGTCACCTTGGAAAACAACCCTCCTTATGACTCCCGCTATCCCATCATAAAATACTTTCCAAGAGAGTTTACTCTCCCAAGGTTTGCATGTCAATTTACTCAAGGGGTCGTTATCCTTGCCCCATTAGGACTAACAATATGTTCTTTTTTTTGGGTAAGTTAATAAAATTCATTAAACAAGGGCATTTGAAAGGCGTCCCAATGCCTTGTACAATAGTAAAACCTAGAACATAAAAGAGGAAACACCAAAGGAGACAAAAAATGAAGCAACAGAGGAACAAAAGGCATCCTTCCAGTAGAACCAAAAAGGTCCTAAACCACCAAAAGTATAGAACATTACAAAAAGGAGAAAGCTAAGACCAAGCTTTCAACAACATACACATCAGTTGGGTACATCAATCTACATTGGTGATGCAACTACAATCTCCAGGTTAGTGTTCTTAATGTCATCCTTTGGCATATCCTTTGGGGCTTCCTTGCAGGATTCCTTGGTAATATCCACAACCTCCTCATCCTTGGCATCGTCTTTGATATCAGAAGGTCCCTCCATAGCAGAAATGGCTAGAACATCCTCAAAGGAGTCATAGAAGAACAACAAGCTGAGCACTTGATGTTGCTCCTTAAGTTGTGCAATAGCTTTCTAAATAGCAACATGATCGATTTCTAGGTGGTCGATAGTAATAGAAGTGGCTTGGATAACAAGCTTATGAAGGTATTTTTCAACAATGTCAGTAGAATCAAAAAGTTATTTCTTGATCTTCTCAGAGGTAGGAGTGGGAGTTTCAACAACATCCTTGAATTTAAGCCTCTGGGAATAGTGAACATGCATTTTTCTACTTTGACTTTTTTCTTGATGTTGGAAACGGCTTGAGATTTCTCAATCTTGTTCTTTATTTTGGACCTAGAGGCTTTAGGTATACGAGTAGAGCAAGAGTTTTATTTAGCAGAATCAGGGGCAGGGATATTTCCTTTAGGTAACTTAAGAAGTAAAACCCTATAGAGGACCTTAAACAGCCCCTGGTGAGAGAGCCAACCATCATCCTTTTTGCTATGGGAGTAAGTTATTGCATAGTCCATTGACCAATAAAGCGTAGTAGAGATGTTCATAGTTTTGGCCTCTAGGAAGGGATTGATAAAAACTAAATGAAAACTACATAGTTGAGAATTGGGATTATCAATAGTTAAGTATTGCATAATAGGTTTAAGAATTTCTTTCCAAGTGGTGGAAAGGTGATGGCGAAACATACATTTTTTATGGAGCTTTCGGATCATGGATGTGTGTTAAAAATGGGTCAACTCAGCCTCCCAATGGTGTTTGTTCCTCCAGATTACCTTACCCTTAATGATTTGTCCCGTAAGCTCAGCTAAAATCTCCATCATTATCTAGAACTCTACATCGTGAATGGTGATGATGCCATTATCTCATGTGGTAGCAAACACAATAGTCATATCCCAATCGAAACTAGAGAACATTTTAAAAAAATATATGAGGCCACCTTTATTCTTCAGAATTTCTTTAGCAATGGTCTCTATTTCACACATCTCAGGCTAAGAAAACTTAGTTTTCCCTTCCTTCATGATTGATGAACAAAGAAGAGTGGACAGGAAGGAACAAAAAGGGGAAACAACAGGCGGGAGCAACCACAAGGACATAGGGTAATAAGTGAAAGGAGCATGTAGGAAGAAGTATAAATAGAAGGTACATCTCCAAAACCAACAAGGAAACCAGTAAAAATACCTCAAAAAAGAAAGAGCCCACTTAATGAAAGGAGATTGGCTAGGTCTAGGACCGGAGAGGATTTTCTAACATTGAAAACTGCAACAGGTGATTGGAAAGTGCAATATGCGAAGATAGTGTTGACTCTTTGGGATGCCCAGAAAATAGAGCCAAAAGGGAAAATTGGCACTGGATACATGAAATATTGGAAATCCCAACAAAATAGTCCTTGAAACAAAGCAAAAGGAAATCCGATAGAGGATGATTCTCGAAAGAGCCAAATAGCAAAATCCAAGAAAAATAGGCAAGACATTATTAAATATGTTGCTGGGATTTGCATTGGGATTCCAATAAGGGGCGATTGACAAGAAATAAGTGTAGGATAAATAAAAATGCGATGGATCAAGAGATATCACATGGGAAAAAGAGCAGTGGGTAAACATGAGAATAGGAATGTTAAGTCTTATCATGATCACAAAAATTTTATTCTAGCCTGGCAAGCACAATAACTTATGGAGGAAGAGAGTCTATCCATATTAGAAAACCTTGGGCATTCACCCCGATGTTAGCCAATCTGTCAGAAATAGAGTTGGATTCTCTGAAAGCATGTTGGACTAGTTTCATTCTATTCAGAAAGGATCTACTTACTTTCTTCAATTATGCTTCTTATCCTCCAACTATCAGCTTAGAGTTTAAAAAAAAATTATTGTGTTTAGAGACTCTCCTTCCACGATGATGTTCCATGGGATATTTTTAATGAATTGGAGGCCCCTCCATAAAGCCTTGTCTTCAGCAAAATGATTGGAAATAACACCGAAAGGTTTGGAATATGCAAAAATAGAATTTCCTAGATGGTCGCCACTAGCACCATCAATGCCAGGGTTTCCTTTAGCAACTCTATCAAAGTTAAAATTGATCCATCCAACATGAGGAGGATGCCACTTGATATTGGTTCTTGAATATGAAGGGTTGACCGATCTTGGATATTCTAAGAAGATATGATAGGATTTGAGTAAAGCATACTCAAAGGGAGAACGGGAGAAAATATCAAGAGGGACTATGAGGATGTTTTATTTAGCACAAAGGATGATTTTTTTAAAAATGATAATGGCATCCAAGGCCTTTTTATCAAATACTCTTATGTTGCGTTCAAGCCATATTTACCATAGATAATGTTGTAAAAAAAAATTCCATAATCCTTTGAGCACAATATTCTTGAAAGGATTAGGCCACTAAAGAAACAACTCAAAAATGGTAGGAGGACAGGCCCAAACTAAATGGAATTTAAGAAAAATATTGCTTAGCACAATTTTAGAAAAAGGACAAAACAAAAATAGGTGAGCAGTAGATTCCCAGTCAGAGAGGCAAAGGTAACATTTGTTAGGAAGTAGCATACCCATTTTGATTAGGTTCTCCTTGGTTAAGATACGATCTTGAATGCAGAGCCAAGAGAAGGAAGCAATTTTGGGAATAAGATACTTAGTCCACACCAACTTAAAAGGAATAAGAGTTTTAGTAATTTTAAAGGATAGGAGATAAGATGATTTGACTGAGAATTATCTTGAATCAGTCTGTTCCCAAATTGGGCGGTCTATAGAATTTCTTGTGAGAATTCTAACAAGAGATAACTGAGATTGAAGACAAGAAATTTCAGTCTCAAGATCAGGAATAGATAACCTTTTCCAACTCATCTTATCATGAGAAGTAGAAATGAAATCAACCACTAGAGGACAAAATAAATTCTTTGTGATGTTGATTAAACTTTGAAGCATAGGAATATGCATGAGAGGATGATCACCAAGCCACTTATCTTGCCAAAAGAAAATGGACTTACCATTGCCTAGCTGCCATCTTAATCCTTTTTTTAAAAGTGAACGAGCCATACAAATTGACTTCCAAAAGGAAGAGCCTACGGAAGGAACTTCACCAAAAAGAAATTTAGAGGCCTGAAGATATTTCCTTTTGATGAATTTTACCCACTCAACATTATTGTTGGAAATGAGTGCCAGGATTTCTTGGAAAGGAGAGCAATATTGAAAATATGGATCCTTCTAAGCCCTAAACCTCCCTGTTCCTTGGGTTTGCAAATATTATCCCAAGCCACTAAATGAAATTTGTGTCTATGTTCAGATCCAGACTTGAGAAAATGTTTTTGGATTTTTTCTATTTTTTGATAAACATTAACAGGAGCTTTGAACAAAGAAAGGAAATAAACATGGATGCTTTGGAGGTAAGCCATAGTGAGAGTGATTTTACCCACTTGAGACAGAATATTTCCTCTCAAAGTAGAAAGCTTTTTTTGAAGTCTTTCAATGACATTATCCCATAGGCTTTCTTTGGCATTTCCAACGAAAAGAGGTAATCCCAAATAGGATGAAGGCAAAAGAGATATGGAACATCCAAGGATATTGGCAATAATAGTCTATCTTCTTATAGGAGTATTAAGAAAATATAATTTGCTTTTCTAGAAATTTATCCATTGACCAATGGCTTCTTCATATAATAGGAGAATGTGCTTAATGATTTTGGCTTTATTTACAGAGGTAATGGTAGACAACAAGGTGTCATCAACAAATTGTTGGTGAGTGATGGGATTACATTGAGAAGTGACCTAAAGTCCTAAAATCAAACTTACATTTTTTGCCTCTAGAATTGATTCGCCTAAATATTCTATTGTAATAATGAATAGGAGAGGAGATAAAGGGTCCCCCTATCTTAAGACTCTACTGCTTTGAAAGTATCCTGCAGGAGATGTTGGCAATTTGAGTTATTTTGTGTTGTCATTGATGTCACATGGATCACATTGAGTTTTGGTGGCAAAAGCACTTC
This sequence comes from Wollemia nobilis, assembly GCA_028583015.1. Taxonomy (NCBI): domain Eukaryota; kingdom Viridiplantae; phylum Streptophyta; class Pinopsida; order Araucariales; family Araucariaceae; genus Wollemia; species Wollemia nobilis. The sequence continues at coordinate 114,424 of JAQPPZ010001417.1, read as the reverse complement.
ATAAATATTCATTTATGACATTTTGGAGAGCATGGATATATACAGGGTTTTGTGGCACAAGAGGCATATAATATTTAATTTTTAAATATTATATTAATGGTTTTTATTAAAACCAATGGTAAAGGTTTTTATTAAAACCAATGGAAAGGTTTTTTAATTAGACCAACGGAAAGGGTTTTTATTAAAACCATTGGAAAGGGTTTTTCATTAAAACCAATGTGCTAAGACATCTCCAAATGATGATGGATGAAAAGGTTTTTTCAATAAAACCTAGGTGCAAAAAGTTTCATGGCAAAATTCAAAAGAACGAAGGAGATATCCCAATTCAAAGATAAGAGATGAATTATTAAATATTTATTTAATAATTCTAAGGTCTAAAGTTTAATTAAATTATCCATCGACGTGCAAAGGTTAGGATGGCAAATCAAAGTTTGTCGACGTCATTCGAAGGCATTGAAAGGCATATAAATCAAAGAAGACTTTGGTTATTTCGTTGCGGAGATAGGAGAATAATTAGCGCATGAGAGAGAGTCATCGAAGGGAGGCAACGTAGAGGTAAAATAAAATATTGAACTCAAGGGCAAAGACAAAATTGGAAGCTTTCAAAACTGACGTCACACTGGACAACGTAGCGTAGTTGGCAGGGCATCATCTTTGCACAGGAGAGGTCTGTGTTCGAATCCCGCTAGGAGCAAAAGTTTTTGTGAGAGATTGATTTCGTTTTGATAGTCGAGCATAGAGATTAAAGGAAGTGTTTGGGATTAAATCCCAATGTGGGCCAGCGCTCATGTGGTAAGCGCTTCATAGCGCAAGCAAGGAGGAATAGAGTTCGACTCCCACGAAGGTGTGAAGGCGCATTGATTTTTGGGCAAAATATTGACGATTTTGAAGGTGGTAAAGGCACATTGATTTTTGGCAAAGACATTAACATTTTTAAAGGTTGTAGAGGCTACGAACTTCATAAAAATGTATTTATCTCTAGCGCATGGTAATAGTTGATATTGCCAAAGTTGTGGTGCATTAAAATCATTTCTACCAAAATTAGGGAGTCATAAGGTATTTGTTGGAAATAAATGATTGTTGTGTGTGCTTAGGGAGATATAAGGTGTTGAGATATTATTTGTTATTGCTATGTGTATTTAGGGAGTTATAAGGTGTTGAATTAAATAATTGAAAATTATTGTGTGTACTTGTGGAGTTATAAGGTGTGAAAACAAATAAATAAAAGCATAGGTGCTTGTTGTTTATGTTAATGAATTTAGGGAGTTATAAGGTTGTAAAGTGTTGAACATGTATATGTCCTAGTGCATGGTTTGATTATGAAATTAAACTAGGAACTTGAGACCTAGTTAATTGCTACCTTGAGTTAGAAGACATGCACATGAGTTAGGGTTTGAAGTTGAAGACAAATTGCTTGATTATGTGCCTTGACTATTGAGAGGAAGTGGATGGATTAGAAAATCAATTTTATGGATAAAATTGATGCTTGAGTTCATAATTGCTTTAGTGGAGTTCATTGAGAGTATTGCCACTATTGAGGAGGTTTTTGCTATTGCTTTGAGGAGAGTATTGTTGGTTACTTGTTGAGTACATTGCCTCTATGTGAGACCATTGAGGAGATCATTTGCTAGTCACTTGTGGATACATTTGTCTTTCATTTGAGGAGATCATTGTTGGCTATTTGAGAGCTCTTTGCTTGAGGGAGTTGTGCTTGTTTCTTGAGAGCTTATTGACATTGCATGAGGAAGATATTATTGAGAACCTATTGCTATTACTTGTGGAGATTGTCCTTGGTTGGTTGAAGTCCTCATTGTTATTGCTTGGAGAGGTTTTCATTAGAGAGCTCATTTGCCATACATTTGAGAGTATATTGTTGAGCATTGTTGTCATCCATTTGAGAGAGTATTTGTCATACATTGTTGAGATCATTGTGGATCATTGTTGTCATCCATTGAAGAGTACATTGCCATTCATTGTTGAGTTCATCATTGAGCCTTGCCTTCATTGATTTGTGGTTGAGATTTGAGTGCTACTTGAGAGTGATTGGTTGAGCCTTTGAGAAGGCTTTTGGGATAGAATTTCTGGATAGATTTGAGATAGATTTTGTGCATGATTGGTTGAGCCTTTGAGAAGGTTTTGAGGATAAATTTTTGGATATATTTGAGATAGATTTTGTGCATGATTGGTTGAGCCTTTGAGAAGGCTTTGAGGATAGATTTGGGATAACATTTGAGCATCATTGCTTGAGCCTTTTGTGAAGGCTTTGAGGATATATTTGGGATAACATTTGAGCATCATTGATTGAGCCTTTTGTGAAGGCTTTGAGGATATATTTGGGATAACATTTGAGCATCATTGCTTGAGCCTTTTGTGAAGGCTTTGAGGATATATTTGGGATAAATATGAGATATTGTTGAGCTTTTGAAGGTTTGAGGATATTGGGTGTAGTAAGAATATGGAGTAGCCTAGCTGAGTAGATTAGTGGATTGCCTAGCTGAGTAGATCAATGGATAGCCTAGCTAAGTAGATCAGTGGATTGCCTAGCTGAGTAGATCAGTGGATAGCCTAGTTGAGCAGATCAATGGATAGCCTAGTTGAGTAGATTAGTGGATTGCCTAGCTGAGCAGATTAGTGGATAGCCTAGCTGAGTAGATCAGTGGATAGCCTAGTTGAGTAGATCAATGGATAGCCTAGTGAAGATCAGTGGATAGCCTAGTAGAATTAGTGGATAGCCTAGCTGAGTAGATCAGTGGAGAGCCTAGCTGAGCAGATCAGTGGAGCCCACCTGAGTAGATCAGGATAACCTAGCTTTGAGCAGATCAAAGTAATCATTTGTATTGGGATAAGGATCCCTATTTCTTTGTGAAATATTATAAGGAGATTATCTTGTGGACTACCCCACATTGGGGGAACCATGTTAAATCTTGTGTCTCAATTGTGTGTGGTGATTTGTGCACTTGCTTACTATTGCTATCTATGTTATTAATGCACACTATTGTATTTGGTAATTGCAATTGAGGACACTAATTGATATTGGTTTGGAAAGAAAGTAAAAAGTGGGTGCTATACTGTTCACCCCCTCTCAGTATAAGCTTGTGTTCTTCAATTGGTATCAAAATGGGTTCCTTCAGAAAGGCTAACAGCTTGAGGGTAGATTCTACAAGAACATAGATGGCTTCATAGAATGGATCATCTACAAGTAAGGCTCCACTATTTGATGGTAACAATTATGCTTTCTGGAGCATGAGAATGAAGAACTACTTGATATCACAAGGATATGAGGTATGGCAGATGGTTGCAAAAGAGTACAAGGTTGAAGGTGATCCCGAGATAGATAAGACTATCAAGAAATTGGTTGAGATCAATGCAAAGGCAATGAATTGTATTCTGAGTGGGCTACGTGAGACAGATTTTGCAAAGGTCATGGTATGTAATTCAGCTAATGAAATGTGGACCAAGTTGTGGAATACCTATGAAGGAGATTCCAAGGTAAAGTTGGCAAAACTACAAACTCATAGAAGAAGATTTGAGGAATTGAAAATGGAAGATTCTGAAGATATTGCAAAGTTTTTACTTCGAGTTGATGAGATTGCTAACACCATGAGAGGCCTAGGATTTGAGATGAAAGAATCAGATGTTACTCAAAAGGTTTTGAGATCACTTCCCATGAAGTATGATGCAAAGGTTTCAGTGATAGAAGAAACAATGGATATTGACAAGCTAACAATGGAAGAACTACAAGGAACTCTCACAACTTATGAGATGAGGATAGATAAGCATCAGGCTCCAATGAAAGAAATTGCATTCAAGGCTTTAGAGAAAAATAAAGGGAAAGATCCAAAGATAGATAGAGATTCAGATAATGATGAGGAAGCTAACTTCATCAAAAGGAAAAAGGACTCAAGGAATTATAGGGATATGAAGAAAGTCAAATGCTACAAGTGTGGTGATTATGGTCACTATGCAAACAAGTGTCCACATGAAGAAAATAGTGATGATGAAAAATAGGGTCATAGAAGAAAATAAGAAGGAAAGCATAAGCATGACAAAGATGATAGGTACAAGCAAAGCAAGCATGAGAAGAAGAAAAGTTTTCGTAAGACAAAGAAAACTTTCTACATTGAAGAAGCAAATGATAGCTCAGATCACAACAATGAAGACCAGTCAGATGAAGAAGAATGTACATTCTTTGGAATAAGTGAAGAAAGGCAAGAACACCTATTCCTAGGTATTGAAGATAAAGAAGAGGATATATCTATCGAAGAACGACATGAAGAGCTTGCTATAGCCATTGAGCAAGCAAGAGTACAAGAGGGTCTAAGAATACTAAAATGCTTCATATGTGGAGACTTTGGGCATTTAGATGATGATTGCATATACTACAATAATTGCAATAAGGAAAGTTTTATTTGTGGTAAAAGAAAGCAGTTGTTCTAGTAGTAGTTCTAGTGATAATTAGGTGATGATGAAGAAGAGGAATCAAAAACAAGAAAATGAAATCAAGAGATTGAAAAGGAAAATAAAGGCTTGAAAATAAGGTTATGAAAATGAAAAGGTAAAGTAATGCTTGAATAAGATTTGGAAAAAGAGTTCAAGAAAAAAGAGCTTGGAGAAGAAGAAGAAAGAAATATGTATAAGAAGAAGAAGATAGAATGTTTGGGGACCTACATAAATGAGTTAGCATGATTTCAAAGGAATTCAAAAACTTTGGATAATTAAGAGATCATTTATAAAAGGTGGTGAGAAGGAATAAAAAAAAAAGGACCTTTATTTGTATGGAGGTTTGTTTAGAAATTTATAAGGAAGAACCAGTTTCCAAAGAAAAGGAAGAAATGGATACTTGTATTTTAGAGGCTATAGAGATGTGTGCCAATTTGCTATTTGACACAAATAAAGAAAAAGAAGAGGAAGGTTCCAAAGCACCAAAGGTCTCATATTTTAGGTTTGGGGAATCACACTCAAAAGGAAAGGAAGTTGTAAAATATGAAAGCAAGGAAGCACCTAAGATTCATGAAGAAAGTTCCAAAGCTCCTATGGCTCCAAATATCTAGTTTGGATCTTGTTTTGAGATAGGTGAATCAAGTTCAAGAGGCAAATAAATTCTTGAAGAGGAAAGCAAGGAAGAAGTTAAGGAAGAGGATTTAGATACTACAAGGAAGGATCAAGGATACAATGCACAAGTCAAAGATGATCACAAGGATAATGGTCAAGAAAGGTATGAGGAACCAAGGCATGAACAAAGGGCTTTCCAAGGACATTGTTTTTCTTGTAATGGATTTGGACATAGGGCTATACACTGCAGGGTCTATGGATCAAAGAAGTTTGATTTTTCTAGAAGGAACTTCAAAGGAAGAAGGTATGTTTTTCAAGGACACTGCTTCTTATGCAACAGGATTGGTCATAGAGCTTCTCAGTGCAAAGAAAATGAGCAACATGGTTTTGGTCTTAGAGCTACACAATTCAGAGGTCATGGTCATAATGATTATGAAAACAGAACCTCACAATACAGGGTTCAGGAAAGGAATGGATATGGAAATGATTTCAAGAAAGAATTCAGAACATGGGCACCATCCAAAGGCTACAATATCAAGTGTTTTAATTGCAATAACTTTGGACATATTGCAAAATGGTGTAGGACTCAATTCCAAATAGGTTCAAGGCAAGAAGTTCAAGCAGTCTCAAGGCAAGAAGGTCAAACAGGTTCAAGACAAGAAGATCAAGTAACTCATCAAGAAAAGGATATCAGAAAGAAGTGGAAGGAAGTTGACAAAGGAAAGGAACAATGTAATATGGGAGTAAAAATACTCCCACCCCAAAATTAATCACCTCAAGAGAGAAGGTGGTGGGGGGGCTAAGCTTAAGAGTCATATCTTTTAGCCCCATAGGTGTCCCTTTTTGCCATTGATGTCAAAGGGGGAGAGATTTGAGTAAGGGGGAGAGCATTGAGTTAGGGGGAGCAGCCTCCAAAGAGAGCATTGAGATAGGGGGAGCAACCTCCATAGAGAGTATTGAGTCAGGGGGAGCAACTTTGATTCTCAGAGATGGTTTTTGTAGTGATTGTGGTGTTTTGCATTAGAGGTGTTGCCATCAATGACAAAGGGGGAGATTGTTGGCAATTTGAGTTATTTTGTGTTGTCATTGATGTCACATGGATCACATTGAGTTTTGGTGGCAAAAGCACTTCATAAATATTCATTTATGACATTTTGGAGAGCATGGATATATACAAGGTTTTGTGGCACAAGAGGCATATAATATTTAATTTTTAAATATTATATTAATGGTTTTTATTAAAACCAATGGTAAAGGTTTTTATTAAAACCAATGGCAAGGGTTTTTATTAAAACCGATGGAAAGGTTTTTTAATTAGACCAACGGAAAGGGTTTTTATTAAAACCATTGGAAAGGGTTTTTCATTAAAACCAATGTGCTAAGACATCTCCAAATGATGATGGATGAAAAGGTTTTTTCAATAAAACCTAGGTGCAAAAATTTTCATGGCAAAATTCAAAAGAACGAAGGAGATATCCCAATTCAAAGATAAGAGATGAATTATTAAATATTTATTTAATAATTCTAAGGTCTAAAGTTTAATTAAATTATCCACCAACGTGCAAAGGTTAGGATGGCAAATCAAAGTTTGTCGACGTCATTCGAAGGCATTGAAAGGCATATAAATCAAAGAAGACTTTGGTTATTTCGTTGCGGAGATAGGAGAATAATTAGCGCATGAGAGAGAGTCATCGAAGGGAGGCAACGTAGAGGTAAAATGAAATATTGAACTCAAGGGCAAAGACAAAATTGGAAGCTACCAGAACTGACGTCACACTGGACAATGTAGCATAGTTGGCAGGGCATCATCTTTGCATAGGAGAGGTCTGTGTTCGAATCCCACCAGGAGCAAAAGTTTTTTGTGAGAGATTGATTTCATTTTGATAGCCGAGCATAGAGATTAAAGGAAGTGTTTGGGATTAAATCCCAATGTGGGCCAGCGCTCACGTGGTAAGCACTTCACAGTGCAAGCAAGGAGGAACAGAGTTCGACTCCCACGAAGGTGTGAAGGCGCATTGATTTTTGGGCAAAACATTGACGATTTCGAAGGTGGTAAAGGTGCATTGATTTTTGGCAAAGACATTAACGTTTTCAAAGGTTGCGGAGGCTACGAACTTCATAAAAAGGTATTTATCTCTAGCGCATGGTAATAGTTGATATTGCCAAAGTTGTGGTGCATTAAAATCATTTCTGCCAAAATTAGGGAGTCATAAGGTATTTGTTGGAAATAAATGATTGTTGTGTGTGCTTAGGGAGATATAAGGTGTTGAGATATTATTTGTTATTGCTATGTGTATTTAGGGAGTTATAAGGTGTTGAATTAAATAATTGAAAATTATTGTGTGTACTTGTGGAGTTATAAGGTGTGAAAACAAATAAATAAAAGCATAGGTGCTTGTTGTTTATGTTAATGAATTTAGGGAGTTATAAGGTTGTAAAGTGTTGAACATGTATATGTCCTAGTGCATGGTTTGATTATGAAATTAAACTAGGAACTTGAGACCTAGTTAATTGCTACCTTGAGTTAGAAGACATGCACATGAGTTAGGGTTTGAAGTTGAAGACAAATTGCTTGATTATGTGCCTTGACTATTGAGAGGAAGTGGATGGATTAGAAAATCAATTTTATGGATAAAATTGATGCTTGAGTTCATAATTGCTTTAGTGGAGTTCATTGAGAGTATTGCCACTATTGAGGAGGTTTTTGCTATTGCTTTGAGGAGAGTATTGTTGGTTACTTGTTGAGTACATTGCCTCTATTTGAGACCATTGAGGAGATCATTTGCTAGTCACTTGTGGATACATTTGTCTTTCATTTGAGGAGATCATTGTTGGCTATTTGAGAGCTCTTTGCTTGAGGGAGTTGTGCTTGTTTCTTGAGAGCTTATTGACATTGCATGAGGAAGATATTATTGAGAACCTATTGCTATTACTTGTGGAGATTGTCCTTGGTTGGTTGAAGTCCTCATTGTTATTGCTTGGAGAGGTTTTCATTAGAGAGCTCATTTGCCATACATTTGAGAGTATATTGTTGAGCATTGTTGTCATCCATTTGAGAGAGTATTTGTCATACATTGTTGAGATCATTGTGGATCATTGTTGTCATCCATTGAAGAGTACATTGCCATTCATTGTTGAGTTCATCATTGAGCCTTGCCTTCATTGATTTGTGGTTGAGATTTGAGTGCTACTTGAGAATGATTGGTTGAGCCTTTGAGAAGGCTTTTGGGATAGAATTTCTGGATAGATTTGAGACAACTTTTGTGCATGATTGGTTGAGCCTTTGAGAAGGCTTTGGGGATATATTTGAGATAGCTTTTGTGCATGATTGGTTGAGCCTTTGAGAAGGCTTTGAGGATATATTTGGGACAACATTTGAGCATCATTGCTTGAGCCTTTTGTGAAGGCTTTGAGGACATATTTGGGACAACATTTGAGCATCATTGCTTGAGCCTTTTGTGAAGGCTTTGAGGATAGATTTGGGATAGCATTTGAGCATCATTGCTTGAGCCTTTTGTGAAGGCTTTGAGGATAGATTAGTGGATAGCCTAGCTGAGTAGATTAGTGGATAGCCTAGCTGAGTAGATTAGTGGATTGCCTAGCTAAGCAGATCAGTGGATAGCCTAGCTAAGTAGATCATTGGATAGCCTAGCTGAGTAGATCAGTGGATAGCCTAGCTGAGCAGATCAATGGATTGCCTAGCTGAGTAGATCAATGGATAGCCTAGCTAAGCAGATCAGTGGATAGCCTAGCTGAGTAGATCAATGGATTGCCTAGCTGAGTAGATCAATGGATAGCCTAGCTGAGCAGATCAGTGGAGAGCCTAGCTGAGCAGATCAGTGGAGCCCACCTGAGCAGATCAGGATAGCCTAGCTTTGAGCAGATCAAAGTAATCATTTGTATTGGGATAAGGATCCCTATTTCTTTGTGAAATATTATAAGGAGATTATCTTGTGGACTACCCCACATTGGGGGAACCACGTTAAATCTTGTGTCTCAATTGTGTGTGGTGATTTGTGCACTTGCTTACTATTGCTATCTATGTTATTAATGCACACTGTTGTATTTGGTAATTGCAATTGAGGACACTAATTGATATTGGTTTGGAAAGAAAGTAAAAAGTGGGCGCTATACTGTTCACCCCCCTCTCAGTATAAGCTTGTGTTCTTCAGGAGAACCATTTATGAGGATAGAAAACCATGTTGAAGAAATACATCCTTTTATTAAATATATCCAATCAGGATGAAATCCAAACTTGTTCAAAATTGCTATGAGGAAATTCCAATTGAGTCTATCATAGGCTTTGTTCATGTCTAATTTAAGAAGAAAAGCGGCTCTTTTATTGAGGTATATAGAATGAATTGCTTCATGAACTGAAATAATGCCATCCAGGATAGATCTTCCTTTAACAGAGCTCCCTTGACACTAATTTATAATTAAAGGCATTACCTCTCTCAGTTGGATAGCAATGGATTTAGTTAAAATTTTGTATATGACATTGCAAAGGCTAATCGGCCTAAATTCATTGAAATTACTTGCATTCAAATTTTTTGGTATGAGCACAATGAAGGTGGAATTGAAACCCCTAGGGATAACTTTAGAGGCTTGGATTTCTCTTATAGTATTATAGACATCCTGACTCACTAGATCCCAAAAGGTTTGAAAAAATCTAGGAGGGAACCCATCGGGGCTAGGAGCTTTGTCAGGCTTCATAGAGAACAAAGCATCTCTAATTTATTCATCATAAATAATTGCATTGATTTTGCTATTAATTTCATCATAGATGAGATGAGGAATGAATTGAAGAAATAAATCCTTGGCAACCTAAGAATTTGGTCTATTTTATTCTTGAATAAATTGCATGAAATGAGCTATCCCTTCTGATTATATTTCCTTAATATCATTAATTATCCTTCCATCCTGGCATATTATTTCCTTAATCCTATTATTGCTTCGATGTCTCATGGTGGAAACATGGAAGAACTTTGTGTTGAAATATCCTTCTTTGAGCCAAATATCCCAAGATTTTTGCTTCCAAAATGTTTCCTCACATTGCAGGATATTATGATATTGAGCTAATAAATTCATCTCTTCACTTCTCATCTCTACAGAGCATTCTCCCCCTTCTTGACTCTCTTTCTCAATTATGGCTAACCTGTTTTTGACATCCTATTTATTTTGGAAGAGATTTCCAAAAATATCTCTATTCTATATTTTAGATTTTCTTTTATTATTCTAAGCTTATGGGCTAAGATGAAAGAAGAGGATCCTTGAATTTATAATTGCCACCACTAATTAATCCTTTATTTAAAATTTGGATGCAGCATCCACATAGCTTCAAACCTAAAAGGAGTTTTGTGAATTTTGGAATTATTTGTATCTAAAAGAATAGGATTGTGATCAAAATCAATTTTGAGGAGAGATTGAATATTTGCATCACCCCAAATAGCTAAAGCTTCTTGAGAAAATAATACCCTATCAATTTTAACTTGAATGAGTTGAGATCCACACCTTCGGTTCGACCAAGTGAATTGATTCCCTTTCAAATTTACATCCATCAGATTGTGATCAGAAATAAAATCTTGAAAGTCCTCCATGCTTTTGGAAAAAGATCCAACTCCTCCTTTCTTGTCAAAAGGAAAAAGAGGAGTGTTGAAATCCCCTGCTAGGATCCATAGAAGGTTTGGAAAGACACTTCTAGTAGATGATAAGGTATTCCACATTTAAGATCTCCCAGAAATAGAATTGGGAGCATAGCTGTTTATGAGAATCCAAGGTGAATTGTTATATTTATCAAAGAAGAGGATATTCATAATTTCATTGTTGGAATGGATAAGTTTCCCTTATAAAACATTTGGGTTCCATAAGCACAAGAGCCCTCCTGAAGCTCCTTTGGCATTACAGACAGTAAATTCACAATTTTTCTAGATATGATTGCAAACCATTTTGTTGTGAGGCTCATTGAATTTGGTTTCTTGGAGAAAAAAAATAGTGGGATTGATTTCTTTCCTTAATTATTTAGCTAACCTCTATTTTTCTATACCATTAAGGCCTCTCACGTTCCATGAGAGGATCTTCATTTTGAGGATTTTGAAATTTATTTGCCTCCCTTTCCTTGTGGTTGGGGAGGTTTGGTGCACTTTGAGTCTTCCTTAGAAAGTTTAATTCTAGAGGAAAATAGAGTTTTATGAACCCCATTAGCAATGTCTTCATTCACACCTTGCTTCCATTTCTCAGCATTTGAATGCCTACCATGCTTCTTTTCAGTACCATAATCAATGGGAGATTTTTTTGGCTTCTAGTAATTTTTGGACTGAAGTTGTTGGTAGACATTTTTTGGATCACAAGACTAGATGGTTCGAAAAAGGAGGAAGGAATGAAAACTTCATTTACAAGGGGTTTATCCTCATTGAAAGAAACCAGAGATAAAGGAATGTGATTAAAAAATTTAGAGGATGGTTCCGACTGGGCTTCAAGATGATCCAAAGATGGATTTGACTCAGGATTAAGATTATCATCTTCATCAACTTCATTAACAGCATTTTTAGGGTCTATATTGGCTAAAACTTGAAATTGATTTGGAAGTGCAAAAATACTAACCTCATTAAGAGTAGTCGAAGAGGAAGCCTTTTTACCCTTGTCGATTGGAGACTTGCCAATTGAAGACTTGCCAGTTTCCTCCTGGGATTTTTTATTCTTGATGGGTCTGAAGGTAATCCCTTTGGAAGGAGGAAATTTCCTTTTATCCTTTTTGAAAGGTGTCTGGAAATTCTTTCCTTTACCAGTTATTTAAGTCTCCTTTTTTGGCCCAGTATTTCATGTTTATTTCTTAAACGAAGGGCATTGAGCATGAAGATGACCCTGAGTTCGAAATTCAATATAGAAAGGAGGCTTATTTTCATACTCAATAGCTTGCTTGCAGAAAAAGAACCCATGTTCTAGCTCAACAAAAGTAGGAAGAGCTGAATTAAGGTTAGCATTGACACAAAAACAAGCAGCATGCATCCTTGACCTGGAAAGAGTAACCTTATCAATAAGAATAAGATCTCCAATGGTAGAGGTAATGGAATTGATGATACATTCCTGTAAAATATGCCAAGGAAGATTTGGAAGTCTAAGCCAAATGGGTGAAAATTTGATGCTTTGAATGTCAGGGTCAAAATCATGAGTCCATTTCATTAAGAAAATGCTTTTGGACCCCAAGAACCACGACCCACCAAACATAATATGATTAGCATCTTCCTGGGAATTAAGGCGAATGCCAAAGAAGGCATTGGAGAGACCAAAAATTTCCAAGGAACCATGAACTTTCCATCTGGAAAAATCCCAACGCCTGATAGTGTCTAAGTTGGGATTACCTCCAACCACTTTGCCCACAAGAGAAAAGGATTCCTGAGCTAAAAAGGTTTCTGCAACACTTGCAGGAATCTTGACTCTATTCCCAGAAACTTCAAAAGGGGGGCAAAGGATCAAAATAAGAAGAGGATTTGCCCAAAATATTAACAAAGGAAGACTTAGAACCGAAGGGAATGTCGTCTCCCAAGAAGTAACTAAACCTATTGGACGAAGAGTCAAGTAAGCCCTCCTTGAAATATGTATTTGAAGGAACAGACTCAAAATCTCTCGAGATAGCCTCAAACACAGGGGGGCAAGACAAAGACTTTCCAATAACACTGCCACCACTGCCAGAAGGAGGAAAGGAAGGAAATGCGATAGCAGTAGAACTAACAGGTGAAACATAACCATCCTTAGAAGCAACAAATCCAGGTGGATCAGAATCATCCATATAATTAGCATATCCAGGTGGGACATAGCCATCCTTGGAACCATCCTTTCGCCCTTCAAAAATTTGGAAAAATTCCTTCCCGCCTTTAGAATTTTGAAAAACTGAGGACCCATTAGAGCAGTTGCAATAACCAGCCATTGTTCCCGTTGCATTAATAGTATTTACCACTCTTAATGTATTTAGTTATGTTCTTGTTATCTTTTTTTAATGTGATTTATGTTATGCAAATAAAATTAGATGATTTTTTTTAATTTATAAAGTTTTTATATTATTAAGGTAAAAAGAGATGTTCACATCAGGTTCACCAAAATGTAGATTTGAAAACCTCACATGCACATGTGGGGGAATCCAATGGTAATCCATGCTTCCCCATTTGAGGGACCCTTTCCAAAGGAGACCTCAAATATGTGGTAATATTCAATGTGAGTAGGCTCTACTTCATGTATAAAACAAGTTGACTATGTGCATTGTGTTGATGTTATGATTATATGATATTTTATGGGTTTATTAAACAAACGCCTAAGGTTTTGGATTGCTAATATGACTCTTTATCAAGACTTTACAAGATAAATTTTATTCAAACCTAAAGTAAATATCATCTAAAATGCATGCCTAAGTATAAAAATACAAAATGCAAGAATACAAGATCTAGCTTAGTATACCTTTTGCTTCAAATGATGTCTTTGCTAAAGGGATTTTATTTTAAAGGAATTAAGAAAAATGTGCAATAAGTAAGCTAACATAGAATGCAAGCTATATGAAATTTTATTTTTTCCTAAGTGTATTTTTGAAAGAAAGGGATCTATTCTAAAATTCCTTTATTTCCCAAAAGTAAATGTGATTTAAATAACTAGAGATCTGCAAACTAAAAATAATGAAATTATTGTAATTTTTAAGGTGTCGAGTGGTAGGGACACCTAAACTAATGTCAGATCAAATTTACCACTAGCATTTTTTACACTAATTGGTATTTTTGAAACCTATAAAATGAGATCCAAAAATTAGGGTTTCTAACTTTGGGGGTCTATCTGAATGTAGAAAGGTGATGGGTTATTCACCCAATTGATCAGATCCCTTATCAAAATAGACTTGAGTATGATTTAAGCCTTTTTAGGATGGATATAGTCCCTATCAAATTTTCCACTGATTGGTAAATTCACCAATGGCATTTTTGACAAGGTGTGGTGTTTTTGCTCTGTGTATTTTTAAAGAGTCAAATTCACCAAAGGTTGTAGGTAGTGATGATTTTGCTCTATGATGAATTTTAACTAAGTTTTGGGTCAAAATGTGGAGCTATTTGGGTCAATTAGGGGGAGGAGATGAAATGGTAGATTCCTAAGGCCTATAGAATGTGATTTTATAAAATTTTAAGAGAATGTTCTCTAAATTTTATAAAATTTTCAAAGAGGGATGAAAAGGATGATACAACATGGTTTTGAACCACTGTTGTGGATTAAAACTATAGCAAAGCCCTCAATGCTTTCTTATATGAGATAAGGAGCATAGAGTGCTTGCATATGTGTAGGAGAAATTAAAGGGGATGTAACTAGTTTGTAATAGTAATTCAAAATGAAAAGAATGAAATGAAGAGCTTATCTAGAGTGCAAGGAAGGTAAGAAGGTAGTAAGCATATGAACTTAGAGATGAGATGAAAATGAGCATAAAAATAAGATTGAAAATATAAATCTTCATCAATAACACAAACCCTTTTATCCCCTTTCTATGATATGTCAAAATACAAATAACAATAATCACAAATACACCTTATTTCTCCTTTCTACAATATGCAAAAATACAAATAACAATAATCACAAATACACCTTATCTCTCCTTTCTAAAAATGTAAAAATACAAATAACAATAATCACAAATACACCTTATCTAATTTTTCTAAAAACGCAATATTACAACTTCAAAATAATACCAAAATCACCTTATGTCTATTTTCCTCATGCAAACATTACAATATCAAATAATCCTTATTACACCTTATGACTCCCTTTTTAAATCAAATTTAAAACAAAATATTTTTCCCCCTTTATATTCAATATGCCCAACGAACGATTTACCTTTGTAAATTAATTTTAATCAAAAAATTTTATGCATACCTTCCACCAAGTGCACAATTTCCTTTCTCTTCCTTGCAAAACAATGCTTGCAGGAATTGACCCTACGACCTCCTACTCCATGGTGCCCTAGCACTAGCTAGGCGTCTGGTTGGTCTACCCCAGCTGGCAGCAACAATAATGCACAACATAAATTTAAACCTTCCTCTTTGCTGCCACTCAAAAAATATTTCTTCCACCAAAATAGTGCCTGTGTGAATCGAACCTATGACCTTCTCCCCTATAGCGCCTTAGCATTAGCCAAGCGACCATCTGGGCTAGCTACCCAGTTGAAACCTAGAGCGCAACACCTTGTCCTTATCCTCACTTCACCTCCTTTTGAAATTCACTTTCCCTTCTTTTTATTCGTAGTTTCAATGCACAAAAGGATTTTGAATTGCACTACACCAAAACCTTTTCCAAACAAATATTTTAGTGCATTATTTATATGCATATTGCCTCCTTCCACAATGACATTGACGCTCATGTTTTTCTTTTTGATTTTTGAATTTCATATAGCCTCTAATAATTTTTGGTGCTCTTTATTTTTAAACCTTATTTTGATTATAATATTTTAAATCTAAAAGATTTAAATATTATAATCTTTAAACCTTTGGCCCTTGGAAAAATAAATCTTTGTCTTTAAACCTTTGCCTCCTCTTGTGGTCTTTAAATATTTTTCAAGAAATTATAATAAAATATTTTAAACCTTCTCCTTTTTCATAATATTTAAATTTGACATTTAAATATTATTAATCCTTCTCTTAGAAAAATACTTTGGAGATATACCTTACCTTGAATTTTATCCATAGTACCTTGCCTTGAATTTTGTCCATATACCTTGCTTTTGAATTTTATCCATTGCTTGCTATTCATCAAACCCATAGGAATTTTTTTTCCTTGACTACCATGCACCTTTGACATCAAAATATTTTTGCCTCATGTACCCTTTGACATCAATGACAACTCAATATACTCAATATTTCCAACAACATATGTGTAGGAGAAATGAAAGGGGGTGTAACTAGTTTGTAATAGTAATTCAAAATGAAATGAAGAGCTTATCTAGAGTGCATAGAAGGTAAGAAGATAGTAATCATATGAACTTTAAAATGATATGAAAATGAAAATAAACTAATCTACATAAATATTAAGCTTACAAATTAAGATGAGTTAAACAAAATGGAGATAAATACCTACAAAATAAGAGAAATCAATGATTAAGATGCATGGATTCAACAAGAAAATGATATTATTATGTGATGATGAAAGAGGAAACATTTTAAAAAATAGAGAAATGTATTGTAGATAAAATAAATAAATGAAAATAATCATTAAATAGCCTACAAAAGAGTGTTAGCAGTACTAAATAGACAAGATAAAAGGATTAGTAGTTCTGAATGAAAATTCAAGTTAACAAGGCAAAAATAAGGACAGTGCTAAAATGAAGATAAGAAGAATGGAGAAAGAGAAATTCTAAGAATATATATAGTCCTAGCACATTCTCCTAAGACCAACATGATTTTATTGCTCCAATGCCCTCTTTTCCTTGCTTGACTTAACCCAAAATGATTGATGGAGATGCTCCAAATGCAATAATGTTAATGAGAGAGAAGAGAGACATAATACATAAATTTTAGCATTACAATTTCTTATGGAATACTTGCCCCATGGGTTACATTTATAGTTTTTTGGAGGGATTGAGAGGGAAAATTGGTTTTTTTGAATTTGTAAGTTTGGTTTGTTGTCAAAGCAAGTGAGGTCATAGGAAGTAGTGGGATGAAGGAATTTGTATACCTCTAGCTTGTATCGAAATATTTTATCCATTTTGTAAAATTGGCCACTATGTATCAAAATTACCACTGGTATTTTTTACATTGATTGGTGATTTTGACCAACGATTAGTTTCACTAGTCCAAGCGTTGAAAAATAGCCTTTTGCATAAATTCCACTAAGTTATAATTTTTTTTTGTCATTTTTGACAATGAGTGGAAACTTTGATAGGGGTTGAGTATGATGCCTAGATTTCTAGGGTCAAGATGATTAACTATTTGTTGATATTTGGTATGATGTCTGATGTCTTCTATTTTTATAGTGTGTCAAAATCAGGTGTCTACACTATTATAGAAAATATTTCTTGTGCATGCACTTGAAAATTGGTGAAGGAAAATAGACTTTTAAGAAGAATTTTATAGTTTTAGTTAACTGCTTATTCACCTAGGGCAT
The DNA here is from genome assembly GCA_028583015.1 of Wollemia nobilis. Taxonomy (NCBI): domain Eukaryota; kingdom Viridiplantae; phylum Streptophyta; class Pinopsida; order Araucariales; family Araucariaceae; genus Wollemia; species Wollemia nobilis. The sequence continues at coordinate 97,255 of JAQPPZ010001417.1, read as the reverse complement.
TAGTTGAGTAGGATAATAAGTGTCTTGGCTTTGTTTATCAAATGTCTTAGGTGCAAAAGGGGGAATATTCCTAGAAAAAGTTATAAAAAAAATTGGCTTAGGGATAAATGTACCTTGTTAGTAGCATTTCTTATAGTCCTATATTTTGCATGAGAGTGCTTTGCTATTTCTTGAATTAGCTCTAGGAAAGGATGTACTCTCTTGGATATAAATTACCCCAAGAAGGATCCTAGGCACATGAAGTCAGGTGGGCTATTGAATATTTTGTAGCCTTTCACTCTATTGAGTCTCTTAGATGCTTAAATTTGATGGTCAAGACTAGGTCAAAAATATCTCCCAACCAGTCTACAAGCTCCTTGGACTCATTAGACTCCATAGTTATTCTTGCAAAAACAATTATGAAAAGGGGAAGCATGTAATTGCTCTTAGATTTTGCTCAAAATAGCTTAGTGCTTGAATGCTTTTGGTGAGCTACATAGAGCTATTGGGTTTCTTTTATAATACTTTACTAACAAAGAATTCCATAATTGCATTAATGCAAGTGAGAACACCTACTATTAATTCACACGCATTCCCAACATTCTACTTCATATGAGTGCCTTGATCTACTTTTCACTTTAATAGTGCATCCTTCCATAGCTAATAGCTATTTGATAACTTGACTTTTATTTAAACATTAGTTTTATTAGAAATTTTGTTATTATACAAAGTTTAGTATAATTTTTCATGCCAGATGTTTCAAATGCTACCATTTACCAGTATCAACAATGTCTATACTAGAGTGATCCAAACTTTTGATACTCCCATGTTTCTTTTTTTGAATGCCTAATTTATGATATATAGAAGTTGATGATTGTCTAAATTTGATATATAATAATTTCCTTAGTTAGTCTAAATTACTACATTGAAATTACCTAGAGAGAACTTATCTTTCGTTTGCATCTCTTCAATTAGTTCTTCTAGTTATTTTGAATCCTTTTTAATCGAATTGACCTCTTCTTATTTTATCTTTTCTATGTGTTATAGGCTAGGATTATCCATACATATCTTGATCTTCTTTCCTTTATGGGAAATCACTATATGCATGTAGTCCATAGATAGGTATCCTCCAAGCTTAGCTATGAATTCTCTTGATAAACATATCCCAAAGAGAGAAGGGATATCAACCACTACCACCTCCTAGATCATAGTGACTTACAAAAAATTTATGCAATACCATAGGTATGTCTTTGACTACTCCAATTATTTGGACTAGAGTTCAATCTAGCTATAATGTGTCGGGACTCATTTGGGTGTAATCCATATCCATTGTGTCACAAAAAACCTTAGATATAATTGTTATGGAAATTCAAAAGTCCACCATGCAATTGTGCACAACCCATACTTGCACAAAGACATATAGAAGGGCAAAGGTCTATTATTGCCCATCCCTAGGGTCTATTGATCCTAAGCTAGGTTAAGGTATAGGAAGCCAAATCTACTTATGGATGTATTTTTAAGGCTACTCTTAGAAAATCAATTTTTCCAAGAATTAGTAGTGCATCATACATACTAGCACTTGAAGGGGCCTTCTTCAATTCTTCTACAATGTTGTATCAAAAGACCTATGGCAATTTTTCTTTCTCCTAGACTAGATCCTCAAACCCATTTTGGTATTGTTGCATGACCTCTTGCCTTTTACTTTTGGTAACTAAGCAAAAACATTGTTTTCTCAATATTTATTCTCTGGTATCTTCCTAATTATCTTTGAGTGCTTCCATCCTTGGTTTCTTTTAATATTGTTTTTTATGTGGCTCAATGGAAGCCTTGGGACCTTCATATTTCCAATGATATGCTACTAGAGGTATATTTTAGATATGGTTATCATATTACATGTGTGAGAGCTTGAATGTTCCTCACCCAATAAATTTTTATTTAAATCCATAAGAATGCCTATTATCCCTTTTGACTCTATTTTGGTCTTCTAAGCTACAACCAACTGGAATTTGTGCTAATAGACAATATAGATGTTAGAATTATGAGGATCATTACAATCTAGACACCAATAGTCCTCTCAAGATATGGATGTATCTCCCTCTTAGATTTTTGCCATATCATTTTACTTTCTAGTTGAATTTATAGTTGAAATCCCTTGGTCTTTAGTGATAGGGGTATCTTCTTTGTTGATATCCTTCAAATATTCCTTTAGCATTTTTTTGCTCCATCATAGTGATCATTGTTTGTTAGATTTTTAATAACTCCTTTTAGCTCATATATCTCTATTTATTATTTCTATTCTATAGCAAGTATATATTGCATTGTGATGTCCAATGTAATAGGCTAAGGATATTTCTTGGGTGCATGTGAAGTAGCTAATGGAGGGACTAAGGGAGCCAAAAGAAAATCTTGTTGATTTTTCTAAGGAATTTCTAGAAAATATGGCATCAAAACCTTTAGGGGGAGCTTTCCAACTAATATGAGAGCCTTATTTATTTCCACAACTAGTTGACAGATCTAGGTAAATCTCATTTCATTTGACTATTGGATGTACAAGCTTAACTTTGGAATTAAATCCTAGAGGTAGTAGATGCAAGCTTAGTCTTGAAAAATTTTTACCTCCTAAGGAATTATCCTCCATATATTGTTTAATTAAATGTTAAAATATATTATTATCTCCCCAAAGGTGCCTTTGTATGGAATTAAACTAAGTGAAAAATGAAATAGGGAATCCCCTGCATCATTGAATTCCAAAATGAAGGATTCAACTATTTTGGTCTATATGCTGACTTTCTTCTAAATAGCATTACCATGCTAGTACCTTACCTCTAAAAGAAAAGACTAATAACCTTACCATTACATCTTGATGGATGATGTTATTCATAGTATCTAGGATTGCTATGTCTTGGTAATGTTCATATGCAGTTATCCCACTACCATCATATGAGAGCAAATATTTGAGTGTGGCCTATGGGATATCATGAAAATATTGTATATTAAGAGGTTTGGCATTATTCCAACCAAGGTAAATTTTTCTAGCCATGGTACAAGAAGCATAAGTTCTTGGTTATAATTTAGGTATGGATTGTAGAGAAGTAGGATTCTATACTAAAGAGACTAAGACTAGTGACAATGATCTTACATTTATAGGTTCTATAAAAGCTATCAACTGAGAAAACTATAGGGTTTATTTAAGCTTCTTGGCCTCTAATATTATGATCATAATATTATGGTTCTATATCCTTCAATGGAATTACCAATTATTATTAGGTTCTTTTATGTGGAGTCATGAAGTCTATGAAATTTTCTTCTTAGAATACCAATATCTTCACTGTAATATTGGTTGTTCGATAAATTACTTAATTTTAAAACTCTTGTGTGCATAGTGGGTGTTAGATCTAGTAGTCCTTTGTATCTCTAATTTCTAATATGGATGAATTAATATGATTTGTACCATTGATTCTTATTTATGGGGTAAATCAAATTGGATTTATCCCATCAGGCATGCCAAAACGCTTGGTCCTTTGAGTCTACCTAGGTACAAAATGTGCATCCTAAACCAAGGTAAAAAATGGATGACTTAGAATTGCTTCTAAGTCAACCTCTAGATAAGGTTGGTTCCTTATATAAATTATATTTTTAAAGGATAAAATAATAAAATGTGTAGGTTTGAGATAAATGAATGATTAGATATGCTAATTAAATGTATCCAGAGCTTAGCTAAAATCATTGTTTTTTGTTGAATTATCATAGAACATCTACTATAAGTAATGACTAGTAGACCATTCAATTAAAGTTATACAAGAAATATATGAAACTCGGATGTTATAGCATTCAATATTCTAAGCACAATTGTAGAAATAAGCAAAACAACTTCAAGTCTAATAGATATTGCTTTAATTACCAATTGAACTAAACCAAAGAACTTCAATATTAAAAAAAATTACTTCCACTAAAGCATAAATAGAAATGTTGAAAGTGTAAATATCAATGAAATAAAAATTTCTTCACACTTCAACTAAGGTAGGTCAAATGACCCTTGATTGTATTATAATAGCATAAACAGACATCTTATGATAGGAAAACACTAAAATTTCCAACCATTTATAATGAGGAGCATTCCTCTATTTATAGTTTTCATTGAGCTAAAATGAAGCTAACTACTATGTACAATTATAAGCAAAACTGATCTTGCATAATTTGGGAAGAGTTGGTATCACTCAGCATCTTTAGCATGTTCAGTTTTTTCTCTATCATTCCACTTGTGATTAGTTATTCTTTGTTAGAGTGGTTGTCACTTTCCAACTCTAACAACTACCACATTTACCAAACATCCCTTTTCTAAGGGTGTTGGGCACTTTTTTCTTAGCATTATTTTGATTTTTAAGCATTTTGGACCTTTTAGATGTTGATGTCATCATTATTGCTAAGAATATTTTATCTGGGATGATGCTCCCTTTGGCTCATGTTCTACGTAGATCTTTGTGCTCTTTGTAGGATTTTCACTGAACGATAATTTTTTGGAGCCTATTTTACATCATCTCCTAGAAAGTTTTAGCTCACCTACTTCCAAAATGAATATTATCTACTCTATAAGAATTCATACTACGCAAAATGTTTTGGAGCATGTTGTTGAGATCACTATGGAAAAGGGTTAGACACTATATTTGCAAGCCCAACTTTAAATAATGATAAGCTAATATATATTAAAGGTTTTATCTTTAAAGAATAGGCAGACCTTTAAACAATTTTAAGCCTATAATTGTTTCCTTAGGATTTGGGAGATATAATTTTACAATAATGATGGTCCAATAAAATAATCATGAGTCTAGATAAGCTCTTCAAGCTTGGAAATTAAATAATTTACAATTCTAAATATTAACAAAGAACTTGGCTATAGTCATCAAACAAGAAAATATGATATCCTAGAATGAGCAAAGATGAATCAACAATTTTGAGGTAAAATTATAGTAAGAATGGTTAAGTCCTAAAGTTAACAATTTGTTAAACTACAACTTCCAAAACGTCAATTTGTCAATTTTTTAGTGAATCAATGACACAAGAAACCTGCACAAGCGAATATGGATTAACAATGGCATTACTATCTTCTTGTTATAATTTGTACATATAATAAATCTCCATAAAAAATTAATAGGGTAAATTGCTTAATATAAATTAGGGCATAAGGCCCATTGTAAACGAGATTTTGGCTATTTAATAAAATGCTATAGCTATTCTCATTGAATGTAATATCTCATATTTTTAGTAATGGAAAATTATGCATAGCCTTTATAGATGACTATGACTTGATTGGTTAGACCTCTCTTTGTATGCATGTGTGAGTGGTGATGCCCTATATTTGCTTGTTAGTTTCATTTTTACTTTGGACTTACACCTAGGATGAATTAAAAATATTGTTATTTGAATTTCCTAATTTGGTTTGATTTATCACACACTATCCCTACTAAAATTATTAGTTGTATTTACTTTTCTTGCATGTACTTTTAATCTCTTACACCCTTGCCTTAAACATTTAATTTTTATATTTATTTTATTGAATCAATGTAGGATTAAATTAGACTAGCATGGGGTAGTGGGGATTTATCTCAAATACAAATGTCAATGGGACTAACAATGCACTTTTACCAAGAACATTTAACATGGAACACTAGCATAGGAATGATCTAATAATAAACCCACTATATGCATCAACAGTTGTCAATGCTAAAATGTATATACTAAAATTAGGAGGATGCCTTACGTTATAAAATTTTGCCTAACAATTCAGTCATCAATCAAGGTTCTAGTGACAAATATTTCATGAATAGGTTTGGCAATTTTTACAATTCTTATTTGATTTTTTTTAGTTAAATGCAATATATAGGCATACCCAAGAATAACATCAATGATTATAACATGATTTTTATGAGAATTTTATTACTTATACCTCCTATTTTATGACCTTTTGGTGAACAAGACCTTATCATAATATATGTAATCAAACCTTAGCCCTCATGGTTTAAAAATCCAATGATGTTACTTTATCAAGGTAATTTAAGGAAGTTGCATATGTTGAAGATGTACTCATCCAAGTAGAGAAATTACCACCTGCTCTATCCATGGCATATGTCACACATGTAGCCCAAGGCCAAACATCACAACTATAGTTTTCTCTTTTACTTGTTTCAACCATTCCTAACACTTAGTACTAACCTTCCCAAACATACCAATCTACTCCATCCACTATCCCTCAAGTGACCCAATTACCACCTAGTGTATGTGTATATTTGCAAATAAACACTCTATATGTGAAAACCTTTCTAGTTTAGAGAATATTGGGTATTGTCAATTTTTAGCCTTAATTGCCAACATTAATAACATTTCCTTGACTATATAGTATAGACGCCGTCTTTAAATATCAAAATTAAAATGATGAACTGTAGAGTCAAATTAAAAAAAATAAAAATAAGAGAAGCAATAAAGACCTTGGTGAATCGATGAATAGTAGATAGGAGATAAAATAACAAATAAGAACCTCTTACCTCAGAAAATATCAAATCCTTTGACAATCTAGAAATAATATCATTAGTCAAGAGAAAAAATATATGGTTAATATAAACTTAGTAAGAAACACCTCATGGTTTTCACCTTTAATATTGGACACAATCTAGTGGAATGTGTTATGGCAATTAGTAGTTCTCAAACTATGATATACAACCAGTAATGTTATGTAGAATAAGTACTAATATTTTTTTGGTAAGTTAAAAATTTTCATTAAAGAGGGCATTTGAAAGGTGCCCTAACGCCTTAGTACAATAGGAGAGAAAAAGGATGCGTAAACCACAAAAAGAGCATCCTTGAGGACCAGATTGAATAGAGGATAACAAAAATAGTCAAAAAATAGATAAGGAAGAAACCCCAAAGGGATAAAACAACAACACAGAAGCCACTCAGGTAGTAACAGGCTCATCAACATCCTCCTTCTTGGCTTCCTTGGCCTCATCCTTAGGGAAATCCTTGAAAATATCCTTAGCAATCTCCACAACTTCATCCTCCTTAGTTTTAGGTTTAGCAGCATCAGTGGATTTTGTGGGGGTATCTTCTTTGAAGTTGTCACAATAGAACAGAAGACTAAGAGCATTCTTGTGCTCTTTCAGCTATGAAATGGCTCCTCCAATAGCAGCCCAGGTGGTTTCCAAGTGAGCAATAGTAGATGAAGTAGTCTTAATTATGTACTTCTATAGAAACTTCTCCATCGGATCGTTAGAATCATCCTCGTCAGCTTCCTTCGACTTCCCTGGACTCTAAAGCTCTTTGTTTTTGAGATGTTGGGAACTCCTCATGGGAGTAACCTCCACTTTGACCCTCTTCCTTGCCAGATCAGGACCTTGATGCTTGTCCTCCATCCTCTTCCTTTTGGATCCTTGAACCCTAGAAGCCAGAGTTGAAGAGATGTCATCCTCAATGTTCGCATGTATATCTGAGTCACAACGTTTCCTTTAGGAAAACTTTTCCAATAGAAATGCATACAACACCTTAAAGAGGCCTTGATGAGAAGGCCATGCTTCTTCCTTCTTGGAACGAGTTGAGGTGATGGTGTAGTCCATTGACAAAAAAAGGAACTCAGGAATATTGAGCAACTTAGATTCCTTGAAATGATTGACAAATGAGATGTGAAAACTATGAAGCTGAGAGTTGGGATCGTCCACCATTATGTACTCCATAATAGGTTTCATGACTTCCTTCCAAGGAGTAGGAAGATCATAATGAGACATCCCTTGCTTTATGATTCTCCTCAATGGTGAATTCGGTTCGAACTGGCTCAACTCAGCCTCCCAATTATGTTTATCCCTTCTCATAGTGCATCCAATAGTCGATTGCCCAGTGAGTTCTACCAAGATGCCAACATCCACCTGAAAGTCAACACCATGGATGATAACTATCCCCTTCTCCTAGGTAGAAGCGAAGGCCATGTTGATGTCCCAATCCATTCCAGAAAATAGTTTGAGAAAGGGCATAAATCCCCTATCGCTGAGGATTGCTTTCGTGATAGGTTCAATGGAGAGGGTATCAGGCTCAATGAAGCTCATCCTATCAGCACTCGAAGCCAAAGAATAGAAACTCTCTGAAGTTGTACAGGGAAAATGAGGATAAATAGGGGAAGTGCAGAGAGCATTCAGAGCAATGCTTATGTAAAACCAAGGTGAGCATGGACGTTTTTGGAAATCCTTTGCCTTTCCACTCACAAGATGCTCAGATCTAGGGAAACCCACATGCCAAGAAAAGCGGTCCAGAGGATGACATTCTTTGAATAGTATGAGTTTCCAATGGAAGCAATTTCCCACGAAAATAGAAAGGCACACCCAAACTTGGAATGGTTGACCAATCAAAAAGCAGGGATTGCCGAACTTAGAGAGAAAATAGGCCCAAGCAGAAACCCAACGCATTGGGAAGCGAAAATGGATAGGAATGGAAATGGACATAGGGAACATGTGATTGTGGCAAGGATCTAGATATGGCCATGGGCTAGAGAGGAAAGAGCACACGTGGAATAAAAGCCCACTATCATGGAAGAAGGTGGAAGAAAAACCCCCAAAAATGGTTTGAAACAAATCCCAGACATGAACAAAAGGGAATAAAGTGGTGACATGAGTGTATGGCACAAGGATTAAGAAAAATGCAAGGGGAATGTGCAAAAAAATCCATTCCATGTTACTACTCCAAAGAAATAAATGCCTTGGGAAGACAAATGCCATCATGAAAAATATTAGAGTGAAAAAGGTGATCGTGGAAGTATACGAATCACATGAGGCATTAAGGCCTAGAGAGCACTGCCTTTTCGATTTCATGAGCATACAATTATGAAAATTATACATTTTGCTGAATTTGGATTTTATCTAGCCTGGAAATTTCATTCACTTCACAAGGAAGAGTATCGGTCCAGGTCAGCATCCCAGGGGCAAAAGCACCAATGTTGGCTAACTTATCTATGACATCGTTAGCTTCCCTGTAGATGTGTTGGATTATGACTTCATGTTGGAGCAGTATTAGACTTCGAGCATCCTCAATGAGGCTTCTGACCTTCCATGCCGGTGGTTTGGAATTTTTTAAATAGTTGATAACATTTAATGAATCCCCTTCAATGATAACTTTTCCTGGGAATTGTTTGATAAATTGTAGTCCCCTCCATAATGCTCTTACTTCCACAAAATGGTTTGATTGATCACCCAAGGCTTCTGCAAAGGAAAAAATAGAATTTCCATGATGATCCCTAAGAATTCCTCTAGCTCTAGCTCTCCCTGGATTTCCTTTAGCAGCTCCATCAAAGTTAAACTTGACCCACTCCTGAGGAGGAGGATTCCATTTAATGCTCTCTCTGGATATTTGGGATTTTCCAGGATTAGGATTTTCTAAGGAAACTTGAAAGGATTGGAGTAAAGAAGCTTCAAAATGAGGAATAGGAGAAGGATCAAAAGGTGCAACCAACGCATTCTCTTTGGCATAAAATATTATTCTATTAGTTATAAATTCAACATCCTTGGCATCCTTAGAAAAAACATACCTATTACGCTCAAGCCAAATCTGCCATAGATAATGATGAAGGAAAAACTTCCAAAAACCTTTGAGACAAGGATTTCTAAAAGGGTTGGGCCATTGGGAAAATAAATCAACTAAATATGGGGGTGACACCCAACTAATTTGAAACTTATGGAATAGCTTATTTAGGATAGAACTGGAAAAAGGACAAAAAAGAAAAATGTGGCTTGTAGACTCCCAATCAGAAAGGCATAGGAAACACCTGTTAGGGAGGGGAATTCCACGTTTGATAAGGTTTTCAATAGTTAGGATTCTATCTTGAATGGCCAACCATGAAAAAAAGGATACCTTTGGTGTCAGATGTTTTAACCACACGAGATTGAAAGGAAAAAGAACTTCTTCAGGGGTTAGGGAGATTTGATATGCAGATTTGACAATGAATTCCCCTGATTCTGTAGGTTCCCAGATAGGACGATCACAAGACATCCCTGAAGGGATAGAAAATGTAGATAATAGGGCTTCGAGGGACATGATTTCTGCTGATAAATTGGGATTTTGGATCCTTCTCCATGATCTGATGCCATTGGAAATGGTTAGGAAGTCCGCGACCTTATATCCAAAGAGAGGATCAATGAATTCTTTTATCAGTCTGAACCCTGGGATTTGTAAAAAAGGTTGATTGCCTAACCACTTGTCCTCCCAGAAATTAATTGATCTCCCATCACCAACCTGCCATCTTAATCCCTTTCTTAGGAGTTGTTTCGTGATACTAATGGATCTCCAAAAGGAAGAGCCAGAAGAAGGAGCCCTGTCACATAAAACTCAGATTCCTATAAGTATTTCCTTTTAACAATTTTGACCCATTCTACTTGATCCCCTGAAATTAGTCTCCAAGCTTGTTTTGCTAGGAGAGCTAAGTTTAATAGATTAATTCTTCTAAGACCAATTCCTCCCTGATATTTTGGCTTACACACTTTTTCCCAAGCAACTAAGTGAAATCTATTCTTGTTTTCAGCTCCTGTCCACAAGAAATGTTTTTGAATTTGTTCGATCTTCTGGTAAACCTTAACTGGTGCTTTGAAAATTGAAAGAAAGTAGACAGGTATGCTTTGCAAGCAAGCCATTGTAAGGATAGCTTTTCCTACCTGGGATAAAATATTGCCTTTCCATCCAGAGAGCTTCTTTTGAAATCTTTCTATAACATTGTTCCACAGGTTTTCAGAAGTATTACCCACAAATAAAGGCATCCCCAGATAAGTAGCAGGCAAGGAAGAGATAGCACATCCCAAGATGTTTGCTATTTTGAGTTATCTCCTGAGTGGAGTGTTGAGGAAAAATAGCTTACTTTTCTGGAAGTTTACCTTTTGGCCTACCGCTTCTTCATAAAGAAGGAGAATATGTTTGATGACCTTAGCTTCAACCACTGAGGCAAAAGTGGATAATAAAGTATCATCAACAAATTGTTGATGGGTGACAGGATTGGTTTGGGAAGTCACCTTAATTCCAAAAATTAAACCTGACCGTCTGGCAGCATGAATAGATCTCCCTAGTGCCTCAACAACAATGATAAAAAGAAGAGGGGATAGAGGATCTCCTTGCCTTAAACCTCTGCTACTAGGAAAATATCCAATAGGTGAGCCATTAATTAAAATAGAAAACCAAGCAGAAGATATGCATCCTCTAATCAAATTGACCCAATCCTGATGAAAACCAAATTTAGTTAAAACAACAAGAAGAAAATCCCAATTCAACCTATCATAAGCTTTATTCATGTCTAACTTTAATAGGAAGGCAACCTTTTTGGTGAGGGAGGTTGAATGAAGAGCTTCATGAACAGATATGATCCCATCCAAAATGGATCTTCCTCAAACCGAGCTTCCTTGAAAATAATCAATTATCAGAGGCATGACATCCCTCATTTGATTGGCTAAGGCCTTGGTTAGAATTTTATAAACAACATTACAGAGACTTATAGGCCTAAAATCATTGAAGGATTTAGCATTAGGACTTTTGGGAATGAGGGCAATGAAAGTGGAGTTGAAACTATGAGGAATAATTTTAGAATGTTGAAACTCTTTGATAGCTTCACAAACATCAGGACCTACAAAATCCCAAAAGGCCTAGAAAAATCTAGGAGAAAAGCCATCAGGACCAGGGGCTTTGTCGAGTTTCATGGAAAATAGGGCCTGCTTAATTTCATCATCAGAAAGACTAGCAATTAACTTAAAATTGATATCATCTGGAATGGAATGAGGAATAAACTGAAGCAAAAAATCTTTGGCCTCACAAGAGTTGTCAACAGGCATAGGATTTTCAAGCAGCTACAGAAAATGAGAAATGCCTTTAGACCTGATCTCCTCCACATCGGATGTGACACTTCCATCCTGGTGAAGGATTTCTTTGATTCTATTGTTGCTCCTATTCCTCATGGTGGAAATGTGAAAAAATTTAGTGTTGGAATCCCCTTCTTTCAGCCAGATGGCTCGAGATTTCTGCCTCCAAAAGGTTTTCTTGCATTGGAGAATATTATGATAATCTGATAAAAGAATTTTTTCTTCATTCCTTTGCTCAACACTACAGCTCTGGCCTTCCAGGATATCTTTTTCAATGGCAGCCAATCAATTTGTAATTTCTTGTTTATTCTCAAACAAATTTCCAAAAATATCCCTGTTCCATATTTTGAGATTTTCTTTAATCATTTTGAGTTTTTGCCCAAGTCTATATGATGGGGATCCTTGAAAATCTGTTTGCCACCACTGAATAATTCTATCCCTAAAGTCTGGATGTTGCATCCACATGGCTTCAAATCTGAAAGGGATCCTAAAATTCTAAGGGTTTTTAGTATCCAAAAGAATAGGACTATGATCAAACCCAATTTTGAGAAGATATTGAAGATTGGCATCCCCCCAAATAGTAGTAGCTTCTTGAGAAAAGAGAACTCTATCAAGTTTAACCTGAATCAGTTGACTACCACTTCTTCTATTAGTCTAGGTAAATTGATTGCCTTTTAAGTTCACATCCATTAAGTTGTTAAGGTTAATGAAATCCTGAAAATCATCCATGCTCTTTGTAAAGGATCCCACACCACCTCTCTTATCAGAAGGAAGCAGGGGAGTATTGAAATCTCCCGCTAGGACCCATGGAAAATTTGAGAAAGCTTTCCTCACGTTTGATAAATTTTCCCATAACTTGGATCTACCAGGGATGGAATTCGGGGCATAAACATTAGTAAGAACCCATGGAGAATTGGAATCTTTGTCAAAAAATAGGATGTTGGCAGACACCTCATTAGAATGAATTAATCTCCCTTCAAGAATTCTAGGATTCCAAAGGTAGATGAGTCCACCTGAAGCACCCCTTGCACCACAAAATATGGATTCACTATTTTTCCATATCTTATTGCACAGAGTCTTGGTTGTAGAATCTCCAACTTTAGTTTCTTGCATTAGGAAAATGGTAGGATTAATTTCTTTTCTTAATGACTTGGCTAACCTTTGTTTCGCCATGCCATTAAGACCTCTCACATTCCATGAGAGGACTTTCATTTAGAATATTTGAAAGCCCTTTTTCCCCCCTTTCCTTGAGGTTGGGGAGGTTTGATACATTTTGTTTCATCCTTGGTCTGATTTATCCCTGTGGAAAACAGGGTTTTTTGAATACCACTCACAATTTCATCAGCTAACCCTTGTTTCCAGTGATCAACATTAGAGGTTCTACCCTTTTTCTTCTCTCCTCCACAATCTATTGGGGATTTCTTATGACTTCTGGTTTGCTTTGGGCTAAAATTTTGGGGATTAATTATTTGAACCACTGGACTTGAAGATCCGAGGATAGAAGCAGGAATGGCAACCTCTTCAATCTGGGTCTGATTGCAAGGATCAGAAGATATTTCAGGGAAAGACTCAATATAAGGGCGTGGGGATCCAGAGCCTGTTGACCCACATTTGGGTTTAGGGGATGAATTAGGACTCCCATTGTGCTTTGATGGAATAGGGGATTTGATGGGTTCCTACATTTTTTATTTAATAGGCGAGGAAGAGGGATTAATGATAGGACCTGGACTATGAGTGATCACCTCATCTTCATTATCCCTAGAAGGTAAATCAGAAAGAACTTGATACTTGTTTGGGAGAGCAAAGAAATAACTTACCTCCTCCTTTCTCTTCTCTTGAACATATGTGGAAACCTGCTTGCCTTTATCAACTTCTTGAATAGGAATTTGTGGCTCTTTTGAAGTGCCTCCCTGAGGATGATCATTTCTATTGTGATGATGATTTTGGTTTTTGATCGGATGGAAAATAGGCCCTTTTGAGGAAGGATACTTCCTTTTCTCTACCTTAGTGAAGGGATCATTACTTTTTTGCTTCTCAAGTTCAACATGTACCTTTAAGGATGGGTATTGGGACCTAAGATGTCCTTGAGTTTGACATTCTACATAGAACGAAGGTTTATTCTCGTATTCGATCGCCTTCTTCTTGTAGAAGGACTCATATTCCAACTCAACAAAATTTGGGAGTTCAGAATCCAAATTTGCATTGACACAGATGCGAGCAACTATCATTCTTGTTCTGGCCAAAGTGGCATGGTCAATGGCTACTAAATATCCTATGGTTTTAGTGATAGCTCTGAGGATATCTTCATGCCAAATATGCCAAGGAAGGTTTGGCAACCACACCCAAATAGGAGCATAATTGATACTTTGAAATTCAGGGTCAAAGTCAGGAGACCAACGCCAACTAGTACTAATATTAATCCATCTAGTGGTAACCCAAACACCCATAATAAACCAACCCATAAATCAACATCCCATAGTGTGAGAATCAATCCTAACCATGCCCAACCCAATTAATGCATTTTTTTATTTTGGAATTCCACGTAATGACAAGGATTTTTCTTTCGAGGTTATGCAATGCCATCCAATTAACAAGGGTTTACAAGATGGAATAAAAGTAAGACAATGGATGAATATACCCAATACCCAATCTCTTAGACATTACCATAAAAATAACCTAATTCAAATACAAATACTTCTATTGTAAAGAAAAAGACATGATTGCACCTTAATATCAAGGGACTAGCAATACCAGATTAGCCTATTAAACAAGATAATATTTAAGAAAGTTCACCAAGTTAGGATTCACAAGATAATGCTCCTAAAACAAATTAATGTATAGCCAAAAATGGTGTAGTAAATTCAAACAAATAGGATGAAAGATAAATATCACATAAAGAAGATAAGAAAATATGAAGTATCTATCCTTAACTAGTGAGGTTTGAGTTATTACTATGTAATAGCTTATATGATTCATCCCACACAATGAGGGTAACATAGTTGAATCAAAATTTAGTATTTTCAAGGAATTAATAAAAACACCAGTAAAAGTGAATAGATTGGAGGTTAATTTTTCCTAGACAATGGGACTTGTTACAAGAAACTCTCAAAGAATAAGAGCATAGTTATTCTAAAGCAAAGACAATTGCATGATAGTAGATATAATCAAACACTAAACAACAAAAATTTATAGTTGAATATCATCTAATATCCATGTGAATGTGGGGGATATATTCAATGTTTTAAATCTAAAATAATGAAATTTCCACCATTTTATATCACCTTCAAAATTTTAAATTACATGGTATGTAGTTGTATTATAGAGTCAAAAACTATTCTAGTAGTTATGCCAAAATTAGTATGCAATGAAATGGTTTTTCCTTATATAAAAATATATAGGATCCTATTGAAATCAATGATGCTTTGGTGAACATAGTTGAATTTCTGAATGAGTTGATAATAGTGATAGTTAAACATCTAAAACTTATAGTCACTTAAGAAGTAATTATAGTAGATCTCCCTCTCTATTTTGGGATGTATATATCAAATGAATGGACATAAAATTTATTAGAAGATGAAATTTTGCAATGGACTATACCTATATAAAGGTCCCCAAAGATGGAAAAGTCATTTAAATTAAAAAATAATCCATGTAGTTATGTCCTATATAAGTTGGAAGATAATGGAACTATCAATTGGAATGGTCTTCCCAAGTTTGTGGATGAGTAATTAAATTAAGGTAAGATCACCTCTAAGTTAGACATAATTACTATATCCTTATAGAATTATGAGGATGATAACCTAGGGGATGCATTTGAAGATACTGAAATAGGTAAGTATCTAATAATAGAAGAACCAACCAAAATCCTAGCTTTCAAAAGTAAGCAAGGTTAGGGTCAAAATAAAAGTGGATATTACACATGATGGAAGAGAACTATGAATGTATTTGGCACTTGTACACAACTTACAAATCCATAGGAAAAAAAATCAAGTATGCTTATTATTTTTTTTTGCTTGCACAAGTAACATGGTAGATTATGACTCATTATAAAGTAGGATGAGAAAAGCGGAGAAGCTTAGGATCAAAATATAAAAATCTTTGGTGATTTAGAACTTGTAGTCAATCAAGTTGACTGAGTATATGCCTCCAAGAATAATCCTTTAAAATCATACAAATATTATACAACATGCTTGAAATTTTAAATACCTATACAATTTAAATAATACTTAGGGAAATAAATATGAAAGTAGATGAAGTAGATTCACTAGCTATAAGGTTTAACCCATCCATTTACATGTGGAATAAGTCAAAGGAATTAGAAGTGGTTTTCAGGCCTACTATCCCTGAAAATTTTGGTCATTGAAAAGTGTTTAATAATTATGAATAGATGATCAAGTGGCATTAGCTCAACTGATTAAATTCCTCAATATTTAAAAGAGGATATCAAGATTCAAATATTGCTAAGAAATACATGGATAATATCCTCGCTTTGTTGTAATACAACTACATGGTGATGATGTAATATGAGTGGGACCCATTTCAATCATATAACCAATTGAAAAAATAATGATGAATAGATTATTGTATTATTTATTAGAAAATACCAACATATTTAGGGTGAGAAGAAGTATGGTGATGATATCAAATATGGAGTTATTTAACTAAAAACCAATAAATTTCCTAGAGGTATCGTTGCATTAAAAACTATATTCAATACCAATAATAGTACCAATAGGCCTAGTGTCAAGGAAAAACCTTCATCCTATCAATTATTAAAAATTTTGATGGTAAAGATTTATTGATGGGCAAGTAATACATAGAGGAATAGGTTTTTATCCTCAATTTGTGTGCAAAACTTGATGACATTACTCCTTGGGGATATTAATATCTCAAATTATACAAGAGATATAAATTGAACACACAATTCACCTTGAGCCTACATCTAGATAATTCTAGCCAACATAAAGACCTATCAACTCAAAGATAGAATATATTATGGAGAAGAAACTTAAACTATTATCAATTCAAATCGAGTATCTTGTTAAACATTCAAAATGAGTAGCTAATTTGGTTCTAATGCAAAAGAATAATATATACATGTGATTATGCATAGACTTAAAAAACTTGAATAGAGCATAGTCAAAGGACCACTATCCATTTTCATTAATGAAGTAGATACTACAAAATATGGAAAAATCAAAATGTTATCATTTCTTAACAATTTCTTGGGCTAATCAAACATGGTAAAGGATGATGATTAGCACAAGATACCATTCATTACCAAGTAGATAATATTGAAGAACATAATCTTATACTGAGATGGGGGGTGAACAATATAATACCACTTTTTACTTTTCTTTCTTAATCAATGTTATGCAATGTATCAATATCAATAGAAATAGCAGTAATCAAAGCAATGCACAAATCACCATACACAATAGAGACACCAATTTAACATGGTTCACCCAATGTGGGCTACTCCATGGAGAAAATATTTTACTAAAATTTTCTCAATAAATATATTGGGAATCCTTTCCCTATTATAATTTTTATGGACCTTTGTCCAAAGGAGACACCAATCCCCTAATATGGTTTGTGGATATCTATCCATATGAGACACCAATATCCTTTGCTCTAGATGGTGATATTCTAGAAGAACTACTACCTCCACTACACTGGCTAATGGATCTCTATCCACTAAAGACTCTTATCCTCACTTAGAAGACCTTTCCTCATTGCCTTGGCTAATGGACCTCTATCCACTGGAGACTGTCATCCTCTATACTATGTCACTTCCAAAGTTTGCTATCATCTCTGTCTCAAATCTATACTAAACATAGTCCTTTGATCTAACACAAATATACTTAATATTTGTCCTCAAATTTGCACTTAACACAATACTTTGGTCTAGCACAAATATACTCAATATTTGTCCTCAAAACTTGCACTAAACACAATCCTTCGTTCTAGCACAAATCTGCTCAAATATCTATCCTCAAATCTGTACTAAACACAGTCCTTCGGTCTAGCACAAATTTGCTTAATATATGTCCTCAAGCCTTAACACAAATCTTGACTCAATCACAAATGAACTCTATTAGATTTGCTCTAAACCTTAACTTAAGTTTTGAACAAATCAACCAATCTGCTCATAAGTCTTCTCAAAGACTTGTCTCAAATCTACATTATAAGCTTCCATAAAAGCTTCACCAAGACTTGCCTCAACTCTGCTCCACAAGTCCTCACTAGAACTTGTCCAATATTCTCAATAAGTCTTCACCAAGACTTACCTCAACTCTGCTCAACAATTCCTAACTAGAACTTTTCCAATCTCATAGAAACATATAAAGAATTTTTAGAGACTCAATATGCTTCACACTCATCACAATGCTCAATCAATTCCAATCTCTTTCTCAAATCAAATCAGAATATAGAACAATTTGTTTCACATAATTATGACTATCACTTCAACACTTCCACTTGACTAGGCTTAATCAAATCCACTCAATCAAATACTTAATGAAATACTCCTTGCTTACAAACCCTAGTCAAATCATATGAAGACTCACTCAAATATTTCCAACAATGCTTATAAACCAATCTTACATAACAATGATAATCATGTTCTTGCAAACCCTAATTCAAGATAGTTCACAACTTCACATAACAATGATACTCATGTTCTTGCACAAACCCTAATAATGGATATAAAGTTTCAACCAATATTTCCAATCAATTCTTATCAAACAAGGTTTCTATATTCAACCTTTATTCTAGAAAACCTTGAAGCATTAATACAAAACCAAACTCAACAATGCTTACCAAAAAATCCTTTTCACTCCAACTTAGCATTCACAACATCCAAAAATCACTCACAAGAAATATGTACCCATACCTTTTTTTTGATGAAGAAGTGCCCTTAAAACACCTGTTTCAATTATAACCACTTTCCTTTCCAAGCACAAAGGTTAGATGAAAAAAATATCACTCTAACACTTCTTCAAAATATTTCTTCAATACAAAAGAATAACACTCAAATACACCTTATAATCTCCAACTTTAAAAAAATATTCAACAACCTTTAATCTCAAAAATAATAAATTTGCTTACTACCTTATAAATCCTTAATTGATGAGCACCAAAAATGCTCATTTTATATACACGGTTAAGGAGAATTATCACTGGTTCAATTAGCATATGAGATGTATTTTATATAACTTATGCATATAATTGATAGAAAATCCGGTATTATGCTTGATTGGTGTTTTTAGTGGGAAATGTGTATAAATGCAGGTTTTATTACTAATATGGTGTTTTCCAATCTACATCCACTTGGACCTGGCATACTTCTACTTACAGAGACTAAGGCAAGAGAGCAAGTGCCTTCCTCTTCAAGGAAGGTGCCCAATAGAAGTAGGTGCCTTCCTCTTCAAGGAAGGTGCCCAACAGAAATAGGCACCTTCCTCTTCAAGGAAGGTGCCCAACAGAAATAGGTGCCTTCCTCCTCAAGGAAGGTGCCCAGCAGAAGTAGGCGCCTTCCTCCTTAAGGAAGGCACCCAACAGGAGTAGGCACCTTCCTTATAAGGAAGGCACCCAACAAAAGTAGGCACCTTCCTTATAAGGAAGGCACCCAACAAAAGTAGGCGCCTTCCTCATAAAGAAGGTGCCTCCATGCCTTCATACTTTGCAAGATTTACCAAGTCAACTTTGATTGGTTGACCAAGGACTATGGAGGAGGTTGCACGTGAAGACAAAGGAGATCTATTTTAATCATGAATTTATTAAATAGAATAAAGTGCTTGTTATTATTATCAACCGATTGGCCGGTTGACCTTGTAAAGCTCTTAAAGCATATTATTATTTTTAGGATGCATTAGTTTAGGATTTGTTGTTACGTACACCTAAGGATGTTTATATTTATCCTTCGAGTGAACGAACATACTTTAAAATAGAAGAATAAAATATGTGTAGAATCAATTGTAACTAAATCACATCACGTGATTAAAATAGACTGATTTGTTATTGTAATGAGATCTGGTTGCGCTTTATATAAAGACACAGGCCAGATGAACAATGGGGATCAATGATTAATTTTACATAGAACTTATTTTATTTTATTGTTTAATTAATTAAGAGTGCAACTCCTCTTATTCGAGCAAGCTCTATGTAGCTAGCCGAGCGGACTATCTGTAGGAGCTTGGGCCCACTCCCTGCAGTAGTCCTCCCCTATTTAATTTGTGCATTTGCTTTCTGTAGATTAGTTTACTACTTTATTTAATTTCAGTTGTGTGTGTTTATTTCCTCGCATTTTATTTCCACATTTTATTTCCAGCACTTTACTTTTTGTTTATAATTTATTTATTTCATTTCCCGCACTTAGTTTATTTGGTTTGGCTGGAATCCAATTACACAAACCTCCCCACCAAACTAAATAAGGTACAACCAGATTTGTTCCCCAACACTGCAGGCATATACTGTGCGTGACACTCATAAGTTTATGGACTTACCGGATTGATAATTTATGGAAGAGAAATGAATGTTTTTCGGAACGTAATTTCTGCTCACCATTTTGGCGCCGTTGTCGGGGAGTGTCTAAACTGTAGTGTTCTAATTTATAGGTCAGATAAAAAGTCTATTTAAAATTACCTGTAGATATTTTACCTAAGAAGTGTGAGTCCATCGTGGGCCTTTTTATAAGGCCAAAAATAGTTTTCGACATAGTCAGAGCTAAATTCCATTGGCAACTATTTGCATTTTATAGCTTCTCAGGTAAACGTGGGAATGAACCTGATGTACCAAATTAAGTGTAGAAGTAGGAATAAAATGTGTTGTTGAAAAAAAAATTAGAAAAAATCTAGCATTGAAGGATTTCCATCATGTTCTAAATGGTTTCAAGAAATCAAAAGAAAAAGCACAACCCAAGTCTGATTGAAAATTTTAGGGACGTGTTTTTATATAGAAACCATTGAAAAATTGTGCCTCTAGAAGCTTGGTTTTAAATTAAAAAATTTTACAGGCTTGAAATTTTTGCAACGTATTGGTAAATATTTTTTTATGATGAAATTAATAATGCAGGGAAAATGACAGAGCATAATTTAAAGAGAATGCCTTGTTATGGAGTATGCTCTTCACTTGCGCTTAAGGCAACCTGGTGAATCAAAAACTAGCATGTGTTTTTAACAAACTGCTATGCCATGTTTTCTTCAGGTTGCTAGCTCACGGATAGTCATTGGCTGGCCTGCACACTTTGCCATTACGTTGAAAGAAGTTTGGTTGTGAGGCCATGAAGGAAAATACTCTTCTCATGCTACAACATATCAGACTAGTTGAAAAAAATATATATATTTCGAGAAGACTAGTTCAGATGTAGGCATGGGGGAGACCCCACCTTCATCAATGCCACCAACAACACAATGAATGCTATTTATAGTGTTCATGAAAAAAAAAAGAGAGAAAAAATAAATCATCTGCTGAAAAGGCTCCAAGTTAATGAGCAAATCAAAAATAGAGTTTTATTTTGCTGCTTGTTGAAAGAGAGTATCCTCTTTCCCGAGGACCAGCTTGGTCTAGAAGGGAAA
The DNA here is from genome assembly GCA_028583015.1 of Wollemia nobilis. Classification (NCBI taxonomy): domain Eukaryota; kingdom Viridiplantae; phylum Streptophyta; class Pinopsida; order Araucariales; family Araucariaceae; genus Wollemia; species Wollemia nobilis. The sequence goes on along the minus strand of JAQPPZ010001417.1, from coordinate 75,831 downwards.
TGAGAAATCTCCAACCGGTAGCTAAATAAAATAGGGAAAGAGCTTGGAGGAGATCAGATTTCAAATGTCTGCACAAAGGCCACATGGTGCTTGAGCACAAAAAAAAAAAAAAAAAAAAAAAAAAAAAAAAATGTGTGAATGGAGCTCAAGGTGGCTAGAAAAATAATAGCACATAAATCTCATCGAGGCATTTTATGAAGGCGTCACACTTGAACACCCGACACATGTTGTAGATTATGGAAAATATTTGTTTTTATCCTCACTTTGAGAAATAGAGGATCGTAGGGCCACTCTAACTCCACCTGCGATGTAAATAATTCAAAGTGGGAGATTATTCAGATGCACATGTGTCAGGATTGTGTAAAGATTACTTAATTGAAAAAGTGATGCGTTCAGGGGCACATGATGAGAAAATAGTGCACGAAGATTAATCCTTGCAATGCATACGAAGAGTCCAATACTTTGGATATGCATTAGAGCAGGATTAACATTTTTTTATGTGCTAATTGAGGAGGAGCTTGGTGTTTCAAAAATGTGAGTTGTTGGTTGTCATAAAATCCTTTCATAATGGTACATGGAATGTAACTTTCACACAGTAGGCTACGTAGTTACCTGACTCACATGGCCTCCACTTTTGAATGCACAGTGCCAACATTACAGTTTTTATGGTAGCATTCTCATTCTGTTAAAATATGTGAAAAAATATACAAAAGAGAGGCAGAGTCTCACTATGGTGGAAGATAACATCAACTTTGAGAGGATCTAAAACCATGGAGAAATCTGCTTTTCACAAAAAAAAAGTGTGAGGGCAAAGATGTTTCAGTACATGGCACATTTTGCCAAATTCTTAGGATGGATCATTGACAAACCTCCAGATGTGAAAATCACCAGCTCAAATGGTTGAAGTTGACATTCTGTTCTTTGATGCAGATGATGAAAAAAAAATGATAATCCAAGATCTGTTCTGGTCAAGGCAGAATAGACCAAAAAAAAAATAGAGAAAAAAAAAATTAGTTAGAATTTTATTTTAATGTCTTTAGTTTAGATTTTTCTTTTATGTTTTGCAGGACAACATGAAGTGCGATGTAGAAAAATAAGGAGGTGTTTGTGAAGATTTTGTGAATTGAGATTTATACATGGAGTTCGTAATAACACTATACGAACTATCTCATGTACCTAATCATGTAGCATCCAATCTAGCAGGTGAAAGCTAGCAGAGTTTTACCTTGGCAACATTAGCACCTGAAGGGAGGCTAAGTAACCCTGATCAAGTGAAAGGCTTCCAGCCCAAGGTGCTTGTGAAACTTTGGGAAAGTTTTGCTGCAAGGTGTGTGACTGTTACAACCTGAGTAAATGATGAGCAAAGTCAAAGATGCTACACCACGTACAAGAGAAGAGTGTCGAGACAATGTTCGAGTAATGGTCAATGAGATCCATTAACAATCGCCTCACATTTGCGAGAGTGGATTAGAAATTGGCATGGGGGAGACCCCATACCATACTAGTAGCTTGGATGAATATTCAATCATTCGTTAAAAAAAAAAAAAGAGAAAGAAAAGGAAAAAAAAGAGGATACGTGAAAAAAAAAAAAAGAGAAAAAAAATGATAAATTGAAATACGCCTTGATCATCAATAAGGTGCCTTTTGCATGAAGAAGGCACCATACAATGGAGGCACCTTCCGCATCAGGAAGGTGCCATACAATGGAGGCACCTTCCACATCAGGAAGGCACCATACAATGAAGGCGCCTTCCACATCAGGAAGGCGCCATACATTGGAGGCGCCTTTCGCATGAGGAAGGCACCATACATTGGAGGCGCCTTTCGCATCAAGAAGGCACCATACATTGAAGGCACCTTCCACATCGAGAAGGTGCCATACATTGGAGGTGCCTTTCTCATCAGAAAGGCACCATACATTGGAGGTGCCTTCTGCATTAGGAAGGTGCCATACATTGGAGGCACCTTCTGCATCAGGAAGGCGCCATACATTGGAGGCACATTTCACATCAAGAAGGTGCCATACATTGAAGGCATCTTCCACAAAAAGCAGGCTCCTTCCACAACAAGCAGGTGCCTTCCACAGCAAGCATGTGCCTTGACATCTAGGGTGCCTTGATCCATTTCCCGCACCTAGGTGGTTCTATGGCACAAAAAAAAAAGAGGAATAAGTGACGAGGCACCTTGATGGCATACAGTAGAGGTGCCTTGATAAAAAAAAAATAATAATAATTATGCAAATCCTCCCAATCAAAAATAAAATGCATAGAACATGTCCTACTTAGCATAAAAATTGTTTTCTTATTGCTTTGCAGGAAATCATGAACCAAATGCAAGTTACAGGTATCCTGAGAGCCAGGGCCTAATAGGCATGGAGTCATGACTCCTATTTTACTACTTTTGTGTGTGCAGGTAATCATGCCCGATGAGTGCAATCTAAAGGCATCCTAAGAGCTAGGTCCTCAGGCACAGGCCATGATTCTTGTTTTCCAATTTTTGTAGGTGTAGTTTCACAGTACACAACCATGAGCATGATCTGTAGGTGAAGCTAGATTAAACTAGGCCTAACAGATGTGACATTTTGTGCCCTGCAATTAGGAGTGTGACGAAGCAGAAAATGCACTTACTTCCCACTAGGAAGAGAGTGCCTACAATTAGCCAAATACAGTAGTGCCTTTTTCCACCTGGAGGAAGGCACCAATAAGCAATTTTCTTCTCCCTTGGATGGGGGTACCTATTGTTTAGTGTGGGACCTGATGTTTGGAGGGATGCAGACCTGTTGTACAGAGGGACCTATTGTTGGCGATAAGGGCATCACCAATTTAAGTGGGGGAAGATGCGGGTGAATCGGAACCTCTCATAAAAAAAAAATGGGGAGTTCGAAAGGCTGTTGTCACAAGGACGTGACAATTTTTAGACATGGGGGGAAAGGCACCTTATTTTCGGTGCCTAACCTACTCCTATGAAAAAAAAATAGTTCGAAAGGCTGTTGTCATGAGGACATGACAATTTTTAGACATGGGGGGAAATACGCCTTATTGTCGACGCCTAACTTACTCCTATGGAAAAAAAAAACCTTGTGTTGAAATAGCTCCATGATGAAATGCAAATCAAAAGCAAAGTTTTATTTTTGCTACCCATTGGAAGAGAGTATCCTCTTTCCCAAGGACCAGCCTGGTCCCGAAGGGAAATGAGAAACCTCCAACTGGTAGCTAAATAAAATGGGGGAGGAGTTTGAAAAAAATAGATGTCAAATATCTATTTCCTTTGGAATCCATGCATGGTAATTGTTGGTCATCAAATCCGCACAGGAAAGGACTTTCGGTGGGTTTGCGCGCCCTGGACCTGCGACCAACGTTGAAAGGCCGAGGGGAAGAGATGCCCCTCGTGCCAATCTCCGGAGAAAGGTCGGCTCCTATACTAATCTACTTTTGGGGTTTGAGATAAGAGTGCAGGAAAGAAATAAAAGGAGTTCGGGTTAGAGAAAGAAATAAAAAGGATAAGGGTTAGAGATTGATGATTCAAGGTGGGGAAGAACAGGAAGCACGATCACTCACTAATAACTCGAATAGCAGCAAGAAATACCAAGAATAACATGAAAGAAACGAAATGCCGAACTTCCTATGTATCCTCTGGACGGGTTCGCAGGGTTCTCCTTTCTCTTCTCGCTGGAATTCAGGATTCAGAGTAACAACGATTGAGATAAGGGAATAACAGAAACCTCAATCCACCAGGCAGCATAAAAGAAGGCGACAAGGCATTTTTCCTCTCCTATGTATCCTTCAGGGCGAATTTTAGGGTACAGTCCCCAATCGCACACCGGATTCAGGATTCAGAGTCTCAGTATACGAGTGCAGACAGACAAAAGAATTAAGCACAGAAGGCAGCATAAAAGAGAGAAATGGAGTACAAAAATCTTTAGTATTAGACGCAGGACATCAAGTTACAACAACTTTCTAGCAGAAAGTTCCCCCCCTTTTACATTGCAAAGCCTGGGTTTTTATAGAGGACCCGACCCTCTGAGTCATTATTACAAAAACGGCGGAGTACACCCTCGGGCTCTGAGAAATCGGCTCCTCGCGGTTGCTGCGACTGAGTTTTCAAATCGGTTGCCGAAACTGGCAACTGTGACCGGGTCAACCATGGAAACATTCATTTAATGCGCCGCCCGAGTGTCCCTGGCTTCTGGATGCTGTGCTTGAGTGATCATTATGCCCGTCGGGTTTTACTTCGAGGACTGTTACGTCCCTTTCGTTTGCCAAGAATGGTCAGCGGACTTATCGGGCAAGAAAGGGGGTACTTATAAGGGGCGTTCGATCACCTTGGGAAGCTGCCTGCCTTGGAACGTGGGCCCAAAAAGTGCTTCGCTACATATCCGCCTCGCCAAAGCCTTGGGCCGAAGTAGATTCTCCTTGATTTGTTCTTCGCAAAATAATGCTTCGCAGAAACTACTTCGGGGATGTTGAGTGCCGAGCGGATTCCATCTTTGAAATGGGGCTCTTTGTCCTTTGTCGGCGAAACTGCTTCGGTTGGGAAATGTTTCGGCCCGATTCTTTCTCAAAACTGCGGTTCGGGGAATATCCTCCCGAAGCACTTCACATTCTTTGAAACATTGCCAATTTGCTTCGGGCACCACCGCTTCGGGTGAAAACTGGCCGAAGTAGGTGTCAAAAATACTTCGGGCCCGAAGTAGTTTCCTTGCCTTGGCTGATTTGGATTATGCTCTCCTCCTTCGGCGAAGTTGTTTGGAATGTTGCTTCGCAAAACTTTCGCCCGAAGCTGCTAAAAATGCTTCGGGTGCGAAGCGTTATCTTTGTATTTTCTTCGACGAAATTACTTCGCAAGGTTTTCGCCCGAAGTGGTGATTTGAAGTGCTTCGGGCCCGAAGCTCTTTTCACATTCTCCTCCTTTTCTTTCGGCGAAGCTATTTTCCTTGGCCTATTTGGTAGCGAAGCTCTTTCTTCTTCATTTTATAAAAGGGGCGATAGGGAGAGTCAAAATTGCTGCAACTTAAAATAAAAGAAAAACTTTCAACAAGGAAATATTATACAAAATTCTACTATTCTTCTACCCCTTGTATAATGTGACAAAAAGGTGTCAACATTCTTGGCGGCTCGCGGGGTGACGAGCTCGCCTCGGCGGAAGAACCCTTTAGTCCTGATCCATTGGGCTATGGAGTCACTGGTCTTCCCCAGACCCTGCTTCTACGGTCTGTCCCTCCTCTTGCTCCTCTTCTCCTTCTTCTTCTTCTTCCTTCGGCGCGGCTTCTGGCTGAGGCGATGGTTCGAGGCGATCACGGATGCGCTTCATCGTTCTTCGGACATGAGTCCAGGCACTCTTTTGGAATGGCTCTTGATCTTGTAATGCCTTAACCAAAATGCGAAACCGATCAATTTGCCCGATGTCAGCATGTTTGGCCCTGATGAATAAATCATTTAGGCATGCGACCATCTTGCAGTATCTCAAGATGAAGTCGGTCACCTGCCCTTCTGAGATCGGCTCCGCCCACCCGTCTATCTCCGAGACATCACCCTCGAACTGGAGCCAGACTGGCTTGAGGTCATCTTTAGTCAGAAGGTTCCCGTCATCGTCCGTGAAACTCGGGAAACCCAAGGAGGAAAGGTCCTGAAAATAATTCATTGAGGCGCGCTGCTCATTGTCAAAAATGTCTTGGAGGCTTCTCGCTTTCTGAGCTTTTCGCACCTTGGAGAAGAAGGCACGAACCGTGGCTTGAGCCGTGGACCAATCCCTAGCCGTCCGAGTCATCGCAGTGACCTGCAAGTCTTGATATTTCGTATTTTGGACGTCGAAGGCTAACTTGAGCCGGCGCCTGGCTTTCTGCGTGACCTCATCAATGATTGGCCCTCCTTCGGCAATAGCCTGTTGGGCTTCGATGATGAAGGTTAGTATTGTGAGGGCGCTGGAACACCGAGACCTAAAATTCTTGAGCAAGTGGGCACGAATCTCCTTGATTCTGCTCCTATCGAACACCGTCAGGTCTTCCTTTTCATACAGCTGGGCTTGCATTTGTGCAATTCTGCCTTCCAGCTCCTTGGCCTTTAGATCATTTTCGACTTGTCTCTGCGCCTGATTTTCTTCAAAATTTTGGAGCTGTAGAACTTGCTGTTTTAGGGCACGTGTTTCCTTTTTCATGGCCTTGCACTGCTCCTCGGCCTCTGCCAACTTGGAGCGGACCCTCGCCAAATCTTCTTCTAGCTTAACATTGGCGGCCTCGGCCTCGATCCTGCGTTGGTTGGCGATGACTGCATGAGCCCTAAAGGTCTCAATTCGGACATGCATGGATGCCGATTCGTTATCTACATTCAGATGCACCAGGTCCTTAGGTGTTTCTTGGTAATCATAGTCTGCTGGAGTCATTTCATCCAGAGGCTTTTGTACCTTGGGGACCTTCTTGATTTTATGCATCTTCCCAGCTTTCAAATCAAATACGACGCATTTTTCAACTTGGGCTGTCGCTTGCCCCCTTTTCTTTCTCGCCTCCTTCAGGATTTTGTCGGTATTCTATCGAGCTTGGAGCAGCTTCTCGGCAAGGGGGCATTCCTTGATCAAGGACATCTCAGATTCAAACAAGGCTGGGTCACCAGCCAAAGGAGTGAACAAATATAGGGAATGGATGGGGGATGCCTCGCCAGAAGGTCCGACGGTGGGTGTAGCGGGCATTTCGGCAATGGCGGCCACATCATGCGAGACGAGGGATTGGGTGGTGGGGCTCGGTGTCGAAGCGATACCTCCGCTTCTGCTAAAAATCAAGGGGGTGGCAGCGCGAGTGGGCGAAGTGACTTCAATGGACTTATCCCGGCCGGGATCGTGGGATGGACTTGGACTAGCCACGGGTGACGCGTGATGGGGCGATGGGCTACGTAGGGGAGACTGGTGAGAACTCTCGGCCGTGGCCGCAGGGGGCATGGGTGAGTCTTGAGCAAGGGGTGGAGAATGCGTACCTGAGTGCCCTCCTGGCATTGTGGCAGTGGTGGCTTCTGGTGCAGCCGCATCTTGTTCTTCCTCTGCTTCGGCATCTCCAACCTCCATGGTTTCCGCCTCAGCATCCCCTTCAGATTGGAGGAGTTCCTCCACATTGATGACATCGATATTCGGGACGGTTTCGGCGCTTGGTGGCGCTACGCCTTCAACATTTGCTTCGGACGGACCTGGTGTAGATCGTCCAGTGGAGGGACTCTGAAAACCTGTACGGGGTCGCTTCGGAAAGCTCGGGGGCACTGAGCCTTGTTCTGGCCTCTTCCTCTTTGTTCTGACCAGCGGTTGCTCTGACTCTTCGGAGCTAGTGTCTTGGCCTCCCACAGGTACTTGAGGTGGCCTCCGTGGCGTGGCTTTGGCCTTTTTCTCCTTCTTTGGCTCCGAAGTCTTGCTTTCTCTTCTTGGGCTTTCGCCCGAACCTGGAATAGCTGGAGGAATGAGGTCGACGAAGGACAGAGGCTTCCATGTCCCGACATTGGCCTCATAGACCGCTATGAAGTCTTTGTCAGATGACAAAAGACCGTAAGAATTTGTCTTCCGATGATGGACCCTCATTATCCACCACTCTCTTAGTTGGGCTACGTCCCAATCCTTCGTTGCTTCCTTCAAATCATCCTTTGCCTTCTTCCAGAAGGTAGAGTTGGGGCTCGGGAGAGGGTGCCGAACTGGGTCATATGCGACCTCCATCGGGTAGAACTCATGCCAGGGAGGTAGCGTTTCCATTTTCTCCAAATGCCACTCCAGATCCTTCCCATTAGGATTGTTCCTTTGCTCCACAATTTTTGGATAGGGGCAAGCGTGGAAGTTCTTAAATCGCAGATGGTCCCTCATTACCCCCAAGGGGTCATAGAGCCATTGCTGAGGAAGCTGGATTAGGCCAAAATTGGCGAGTTTCTCCTCCAAGAAAACATTTTGTTTGAGGGCAAACACCTCGATAACTCCCATTTTGAAAGGGAAATCGTAGGTGTGAGCCCATTTCCGTCCATGGCCATAAATGGCGTTTGTTGCATCACTCTGCCGAGCGACCTCCAATGCGAACTGGTATTCGGAGGGATAGACTGGCAGTAGGAAAGGCTTCCCTATGAAGCCGAATATGCGAATTACAAGCCCCTGTGTCAGCTGAAAAATGTCTCCCCTCTTCTCTTGTACCACCTTGTCCCTTAGGAGGAGGGGAACCCGAGGGGAAGACCCCGTTAGCATGTGCATTGCAGGTCCCAAAAATTGTTGATTAAAAGAATAATAGGACTCCGTCTTCAGTAGGAGAGGGGTCCACTGGTATACAGGCAGAGGATTTCCATCCTCGCCGCTTGCCGTAATGGCAACATAAGGGAAACTCTTATGTACATGAAAGAAAAATAACCAAACAAGAAGAGAACAAGGCGAAAAGTACTTATTTGTCCCAACATTCTTCATGCTGGCGAGCCGCGTATGTAGGGTCCTGGCCACCCATTCTACCCAGTCAAAAAATATTGGGTTGGTGCTTGGCCTCGAAGCATCAGGGGCATAAAATTCCCCTCTGGAAATACACTCGGCCAAAGACACCTGCCATGGGTGCACCGAAGCGTCGGTAGATAGGCCTGCCACCCATGCAATGATGGAGAAGATGTCGGCGTTTTTGAAGGCCTCCAAGGGTAGGGGCATTCGGGGCAATTTGCCCGAAGGGAGCCCGCTTTTGAGGCTCTACTACAAAAATTTGATTATGTAGTTGGAGGACGCGAACCTCTCCATTTGTTCGCTAAGAATAACGTTGCGAACCGTATACCCCTTAGGAGGGCCCTGCTGTGGCGCAAAGGCTGCCTGGACATCTTCCTTCAGGATGGAGAACAGCTTGCAACCGGAGGCGTCCACCACTTGCCTGGAGTCGGGCTGATAGTTCCGTGCGATGGCATCAATTAGCTCAGGGCAGTGATGCGTGGGGGGCGTCAGATACCAGTATATCTGAGAGTAGTAAGCGGTAGCCCTTTTGTTGTCTGTCGAGAGCCTGCTCTTCATGAACTCGATGGTGCTTCTGAGTTCAGCCATGCTCCTTGATAGCTTGGTGTCTCTGATTCGATCCCATGCATCAACTGGCGGTTCTTCAGGCTGCTCATCCCCAGAATCCTCTCTTTCTCTCATGACTTGTTTCTCAGGGCGACGGCTAACATCAACCTTCTTCGGCCCTTTGTCATGGCCCTTTGCTTTTGGCTGCTCGGAGGCCACCACTTCTGGTTCCTTTCCCTTTTCCTTGGAGTTCTTCTTTCCCATGGTGATGCTTAGGGTGGTGAAGTCTGCAATATGCTGGGGTTCGGAGGCTTGAAAGCGCAAGATAGGAGAGCTTGAAGGCTAGTAGTGAAGTTTGCATGAATTATCGAGCAAGTAGCTTCTCTACTGCTGGAGTCCACGTTATATAGCCGTAGAAGGCAACCACCAGTATTTATGGCACTTGCCATAATTAACTTCGCATCGCTTCATCTAATTCGCCGCATGGTGGAGTGGTACACAGGGCTGTGTGCTATGATGATTGCGGCTTGCTTTGGAAGCGTGACCCTCTGCCACTTTGTACCCGAGTGTGAACTTTTTGCCTAACCGAATCCTTAGAGGACGTACCCACCACCTTTTCATTTAACTCGCCTGCTTCGGACGCTTTTGAAGGCGGCTGTCGACACGTTCCCCTAGGCACGTTTTAAATGCTCCCACCCTTTTGTCGTTGAGTTGGTGAAGTCGAGGTCAGGGTTGAAGTGCTTCGGGGCGAACCCTTGGTGCGAGCTATTTCTTTTACGCTTCGGGCCTGAAGTGATTTCCTTCGCAGGAGAAGGTTCCCGAAGTGCTTTCAACTTGAGAAGTGGTCCGTCGATTCTCCTTCAAAACTGCTTCGCTTGGACTCCCCTCGGTGGAGTGCCCCTCATACCTTGGTCTGAATTTTGTTCGGTCGACGGGCTTCGCTGCGAGCCATTTCCCATTGGCTACTTCGCACGCTCAGTGCCCGAGCTTCTCTTCTTTTTTTTTTTTTAGTTGGAGTTGCCGAAGTAAAACTTGACCCGAGCTTCCCAGCAACACCTTATTTGTTAGCTGAACTATTTACACTATTCACAAGCTTGCGGCATAATAGGCATGCCGCCACCATGAACTCAGCTTCGGGTAATTATCCGGTAAACCTGCAGTGTCCGGACCAGATCTGATTGTACTTTAGCAGATCTTTGAAGTTCGGTTGGACCCTTCCCGAAGTTGTCCATGCTGCGAACCAGAAGCAATGCAGCCGATTTCCATTCCTGCTAGTGCCCAGATTATTGGCGAAGGAGTTCGCCAGTTGAAAGCCTTCTTGGGGCATCGGTCTTAGGGATAGTCGAAACCAATACCAGACCCAATGCCAGAATTCTCTAGATTCTTTGAAATAAAGGTCGGGTACAGGTTCTTCCTCCCTACTGATATGGTAACAAGGTTCCTCCGACGAAGAGTAGTCCTCCAGAGTTCCTTCGGGCTCATCCTCTGAATCGGACAGGCTTGATGAGCTTTGGCTGAACACTTGCATGCCATCTCTTGGGATACAAAAAGGGTGCAAAAATGTGCCCTCTTTGTTCTCGGGTCCTACCACTCGAGTCTGCTCCTCTCCTCGGTTCATCTTTTGATGAAGATCGCAAGCAGCCATGTTGTTCATTAGGTGGGCCGTGCTTGCGTACTCCCATTGTTGGGCTAGTATGAGGTCTGCCTCCTGAGCTCCAAATGATTGCATCTCAGGCCTCGGCTCAGTGTGAGGAATGCCCCATGATGAGTACTGCGTTGGCCGGATAGGAGCAGTAATTATCGGAGGAAGCGACGGAGTTTCTCTCCACTGCCACTTTCCCGATAGGAGCAAAAGTTGTTCCGCTCGTATTGCCTCCTCAAATATTTGAGGAAACCTTCGTTCCCCTGATTGCAGTAGAATGAGGCTTACGTCCGGGTGGAAGGCCCGAACATAGAAGAGATGGGCTTGGGCGGGCGTCGGTTGGATCTCCATTGGGATTCTCTTCCAACTTCTGTAGAATCGGACATTGAAGTCCGTGATACCTTCCGAAGGTGCTCTCTTGATGGTGGAGAGGTATGCGAAGAGATGGAAGGGGTCCCGAGAGCCATCGAACATTTCGATCAATGCCCCCGCTAAGTCATCCCATGAGCAGATGCTTTTGGGCCCGAGCAATCTGTACCACCGTAGCGCCCTTCCTTCCAATGATAAAACAAGAAGTCTGATCATGACATCTTCATGGATAATGTCATGGAGGGTCGCTAAATCGACAACATCTTCAAGGTGCTCTCGGGCCATTCCCGCGGTGCCACTGTATTTTGACAATGATTTCAAAGCACTTTTGGGAATCTCGTGGTAGCTTTGGATATTCAGGGGGCCTGGATCGTTCCAGCTAGGAAAGCTTCTCCCAGCCATTACGACAATAGCCTATGGAAATCACGGTTGTCACCGCTGAGTCGGAGTTGTTAGGTGGACATTCTTTCTCCGCTTATGAGGTCAAGGCTGCTCACCGAACCTTGATTCCTCCGGGATATCTTCTTTCAGATTTGATAGGCGCCTACGACCAGGAAATCTGGATCTTCAGCTCAACTGAGTCGCCAGGTGATTTTATCAGATGAAGACAGGTCAGAGATTCACCGAACTCGGACCTTCTTAAGACACGAGGAGTCCTGGTTACGAAAACCAGGTTTAGGCACTGGTCTTCATGACTTTAGAGATTTTTGGGTAAAACAGAGTCGCCAGATGCTAAGAGTCTTTTAGTAATGAGAGCATCGATTCTCACTACTACTCAGATGATGAGACTGACCGGATCTCACCGGGAACTTGTTAGAACTACTGGCTCCGGTGAAGACGGGCTAGAAATTTTCTCAAATATGGGACCTTGGGTCCCACCGGGCGTGCCAGAAACTGTTGGTCATCAAATCCGCACAGGAAAGGACTTTCGGTGGGGTTTGCGCGCCCTGGACCTGCGACCAACGTTGAAAGGCCGAGGGGAAGAGATGCCCCTCGTGCCAATCTCTGGAGAAAGGCCGGCTCCTATACTAATCTACTTTTGGGGTTTGAGATAAGAGTGCAGGAAAGAAATAAAAGGAGTTTGGGTTAGAGAAAGAAATAAAAAGGATAAGGGTTAGAGATTGATGATTCAAGGTGGGGAAGAACAGGAAGCACGATCACTCACTAATAACTCGAATAGCAACAAAAAACACCAAGAATAACATGAAAGAAATGAAATGCCGAACTTCCTATGTATCCTCTGGACGGGTTCGTAGGGTTCTCCTTTCTCTTCTCGCTGGAATTCAGGATTCAGAGTAACAGCGATTGAGATAAGGGAATAACAAAAACCTCAATCCACCAGGCAGCATAAAGGAAGGCGACAAGGCATTTTTCCTCTCCTATGTATCCTTCAGGGCAAATTTTAGGGTACAGTCCCCAATCACACACCGGATTCAGGATTCAGAGTCTCAGTATACGAGTGCAGACAGACAAAAGAATTAAGCATAGAAGGCAGCATAAAAGAGAGAAATGGAGTACAAAAATCTTTAGTATTAGACGTAGGACATCAAGTTACAGCAACTTTCTAGCAGAAAGTTCCCCCCTTTTACATTGCAAAGCCTGGGTTTTTATAGAGGACTCGACCCTCTGAGTCATTATTACAAAATTGGCGGAGTACACCCTCGGGCTCTGAGAAATCGGCTCCTCGCGGCTGCTGTGACTGAGTTTTCAAATCGGTTGTCGAAACTGGCAACTGTGATCGGGTCAACCATGGAAACATTCATTTAATGCGCCGCCCGAGTGTCCCTGGCTTCTGGATGCTGTGCTTGAGTGATCGTTATGCCCGTCGGGTTTTACTTCGAGGACTGTTACGTCCCTTTCGTTTGCCAAGAATGGTCAACGGACTTATCGGGCAAGAAAGGGGGTACTTATAAGGGACGTTCGATCACCTTGGGAAGCTGCCCGCCTTGGAACGTGGGCCCGAAAAGTGCTTCGCTACATATCCGCCTCGCCAAAGCCTTGGGCCGAAGTAGATTCTCCTTGATTTGTTCTTCGCAAAATAATGCTTCGCAGAAACTACTTCGGGGATGTTGAGTGCCGAGCGGATTCCATCTTTGAAATGGGGCTCTTTGTCCTTTGCTAGCGAAACTGCTTCGGTTGGGAAATGTTTCGGCCCGATTCTTTCTCAAAACTGCGGTTCGGGGAATATCCTCCCGAAGCACTTCACATTCTCCGAAACATTGCCAATTTGCTTCGGGCACCACCGCTTCGGGTGAAAACTGGCCGAAGTAGGTGTCAGAAATACTTCGGGCCCGAAGTAGTTTCCTTACCTTGGCTGATTTGGATTATGCTCTCCTCCTTCGGCGAAGTTGTTTGGATGTTGCTTCGCAAAACTTCCGCCCGAAGCGGCTGCTGAAAATGCTTCGGGTGCGAAGCGTTATCTTTGTATTTTCTTCGACGAAATTACTTCGCAAGGTTTTCGCCCGAAGTGGTGATTTGAAGTGCTTCGGGCCCGAAGCTCTTTTCACATTCTCCTCCTTTTCTTTCGGCGAAGCTATTTTCCTTGGCCTATTTGGTAGCGAAGCTCTTTCTTCTTCATTTTATAAAAGGGGCGATAGGGAGAGTCAAAATTGCTGCAACTTAAAATAAAAGAAAAACTTTCAACAAGGAAATATTATACAAAATTCTACTATTCTTCTACCCCTTGTATAATGTGACAAAAAGGTGTCAACAAGAAGTAGGCACCTTCCTCTTCAAGGAAGGTTCCAGAATAAGGTAGGCGCTTTCCTCTTCCAAGAAGGCACCAAGAAAATATAAGCACCTTCCTTTTCTAGGAAGGCACCAATAGAAGGCCAACACCTTCCTCTTCCAGGAAGGCACCAAAAGAATGCAAGCGCCTTCCTCTCACCGAAAGGCACCGATAGGAAGGCACCAAAGGAAGGCACAGATAGGAAGGTGCCATAGGAAGGTGCCCATAGTAAGGAACCATAGGAAGGCACCAACAGGAAGGTGCCATAGGAAGGCACCACTAGAAGGCAAGCGCCTTCCTCATAGGGAAGGCACCCCTGTTCTTCACCCGTTGACTAGACAAGCACAATGTGGGCAACAAAAATTGGTGCAGTTCCAACTCTACATCATGTAGGTTAATTTGGGGCTCGCACCAATGGATGAGAACATCCTACCAATGCCATCACATACAGCACATACATCTCAACAATGCACCTGATAGATGTGAATGATGAAAGAAATATTGTTTTTCCTCACTCCATAAAACAAAGGAATGCAACGTTGTTCCAATTATGCATGCAAAAGAAATAATTTAGAGGGGAGATCATTTTGTACGCACACATGTCAGAGGATGAAAATAAAAAGGGGAGAGTCAAGATCTGTTCTATTCATGGCATAACAGATAAAGATACATATAAATAAATAAATAAAATCTCCAGGAGCACCAACGTGAAGACGTCTCAAACCACTAGCATCATATATATCATATTCTACGAAATTCACCTGGGTATGTACTGATTTTCTTGTTAATTATGTGTATAGTTATTTTAAAATCATTTCTATGTTAATACCAGTTGACGCCTCCATAGTTTTTCAAAATCTTCCATTAGAATTCAAACACATGATGTGCCTTGAAAAAAATATATAGAGAGGCTATGGCATCTACATGAATAAATTTAGCATTAGTTTCATTGCTGCCTCCTGACAATGGTAGTCATTTTGAGCGAACACATATAAATGATGCTACTTTCTACCACAAAGGAAGTTCTGGAGATGCCAAATATGTTTTAGATGTGGGTAAAAGTAGTAGCTGGTGATTGCACTTATTTTAAACAAATTTGGTCTCACCAAATCTGACTAATGTGCAACACTGGAAATGCCAGCATTAGTGCAATGGTAATTTGTCCTAAATAGTGTGGTCACGATTTAACTATTTATCCATAATGATTAGTCAGGATGTGTTTTTGACTTCTATTGTTGAGCAAGGTGCAGCAACAGTATTGTCATTGTTGTCAACACAATCAGACAGATCGGTTGATGCAGTGGACAGGAGTTAAGAGGTTCTTCAGAGTATGTACAGTGATTATCCAAAAGATCGAAGTGGCCCATATGCTAAAAATCAAAAGAAAATCACAAGGAAGAAAACTGTCGCGATATCGCGACATGTTGAGCAAGGAAGAAAACTGTCGCGATATCGTGACATGTTGAGCAAGGAAGAAAATTGTCACGATATCGCGACATGTTGAGAAGAAAGAAAAATTGTCGTGATATCGCGACATGTTCAAAAAGAAAGCGCAAGCAGGAAAAACTGTCATGATTTCGTGACATGTTCGAAGAGAAAGTGCA
The DNA here is from genome assembly GCA_028583015.1 of Wollemia nobilis. NCBI lineage: Eukaryota > Viridiplantae > Streptophyta > Pinopsida > Araucariales > Araucariaceae > Wollemia > Wollemia nobilis. The sequence continues at coordinate 60,512 of JAQPPZ010001417.1, read as the reverse complement.
AGTAAGAAAAATTGTCACAATTTCGCGACATGTTCAAAAAGAAAGCGCAAGCAGGAAAAACTGTCGTGATTTTGTGACATGTTCTAAGAGAAAGCGCAAGCAAGAAAAACTGTCACGATTTCGTGACATGTTTGAAAATAAAGTGCAAGCAGGAAAAACTGTCATGATTTTGCGACATGTTCGAAGAGAAAGAGAAATCAAGAAAAACTGTCATGATTTCGCGACATGTTGCAAGAGAGATAGTGCGAAAGAAAAAGTGTCACGATTTTGTGACATATTGCAAGAGAGATAGTACGGAAGAAAAAGTGTCACGATTTCACGACATGTTGGAAGAGAAAAAAGCAAGTAGAAAAAGTGTCATGATTTGTGACATGTTGGAAGAGAAAAAGGCAAGTAGAAAAAGTGTCACGATTTCGCGACATATTGCAAGAGAGATTGTACGGAAGAAAAAGTGTCACGATTTCGTGACATATTGCAAGAGAGAGAGTCCGAGAGAAAAAGTGTCACGATATCGTGACATGTCACGTTTTCACGACCCGAAGGCAAGAGAAAGAGCAAAGGAGAAAAAGTGTCGCGATATCGCGACATGTCGCGTTTTCGTGACCCGAAGGCAAGAGAATGAAAAAGTGTCACGATATCACGACATATCGCATTTTTGTGACTCAAAGGGCAGGAAGGAAGAGAATGAAAAAGTGTCGCGATATCGCGACATGTCGCATTTTCACGACTCGAAAAGGGCAGGAAGGAAGAGAATGAAAAAGTGTCGCGATATCGTGACATGTCGCATTTTAGTGACTCAAAAAGGGCAGGAAGGAAGAGAAGGAAAAGTGTCACGATATCTTGACATGTCGCATTTTCACGACTTGAAAAGAGCAGGAAGGCAGAGAAGGAAAAGTGTCGCGATATCGTGACATGTCGCATTTTTGCAACTTGAAAAGAGCAGGAAGGCAGAGAAGGAAAAGTGTCACGATATCGCGACATGTCGCATTTTCATGACTTGAAAAGAGTAGGAAGGCAGAGAAGGAAAAGTGTCACGATATCGCGACATGTCGCATTTTCGCGACTAAAGGAGGAGAGAGAAAGTAAGAAGGCAGAAGTGTCACGATATCGTGACAAAAGTAAAGAGGAAGAGTACGGAGGTGAAAGTGTCGCGATATCGCGACATGTGTTTTCGTGGGTACAAGCCAAGAAAAGAAGCAAGGAGGCAAAAGTGTCACGATATCGTGACATGTGTTTTCGCGAGCAAAATCCGAGAAGAGGACAAAGAGGTAGAAGTGTCACGATTTCGCGACAGGTCACTTTGGCACGAGCTAAGAAGAGAACCCAGCCAAAATAAGATATGTGACAGTTAACTAAAGTTATACGGCAGTTACAGGGGCCATTGCAGAAGAAAATCATGTAGCTAAAATAAGAAGAGTTAACTAAAGTCAGTACGATAGTTACAGGTGCAGTTACAGAGAAAAATCATGCAGCTAAAATAAGAATAGTGAACTGAAGTCAGAATGATAGTTACAGGGCCAGTTACAGAGTGAAATCATCGAGCGGTGGTTAAACTGAAAGTCATCAGTCGAAGACCAAACAAAGAGCCATAACTATTAATAGGTTGCATGAGAGAATACTGTGTGATACTGGAGTTACAACTGAAGTTACAACTAGAGTTACAAAGAGAGAGGATGGTTATAAAAGGAGTGTTGCTTGGAGAATTTTGGAAGCGCTTGGGATTAAAGCGAGGTGGATTTAATCTTGCAAAGAGAGCAAGAGGAGAGCGAGAGGCATGCGAGAGGCGAGTGAGAGAGGTGTGCGATATGTGAAGCACGAGGAGAGTGCACGGGAGTCGAGCGAGTAGGGTGTGTGTTGTGTGAAGAGTGGGCGATGTTGAGAAAGCAATAGACCAGTCAGGGTCTTGTAAAAGTGAAGGCATCTTTATGTCAATCTTCTAGTTTTAGAACAGAAGTCCAAGTTGGTGCTTGGCATCAGGGGTTGGTGCTGGTAAAATCGAGGGTTGGTGCTCCTTTCTATTGGTGCAGATAAATCATGGGTTGGTGCTCCTTTCTGTTGGTGCAGATAAATCAAGGGTTGGTGCTCCTTTCTATTGGTGCAGATAAATCAGGGGTTGGTGCTCCTTCCAGTGGGTGTTGGTAAATTGATTGTAAAGTTGTTGCTTTGCAAAGGCTGGATTTGGATGGGAGTCCAAACAGTCAATTTTTGAGGAGTAGCCAAAATTGGTGAACCTCGATACATCTTGTGTTGTGTGATGCTCTTTTGTTATATTTGCTTTATTAGGTTTTAAGTTTTCATTGTTTCGGCATTAAGAGTTGAAGATTTAAGTTTTTAAGAGCTACACTGATTCACCCCCCCTCTCAGTGTCATTGTGAGACTAACAATTGGTATCATAGCCAGTTTCCCTTGTTAGGCTAAATCAGCTAGGGTTGATCTTGGATTAGTATGCAATGGGTAAGAAGAATAGATCCTCCTCAAATAAGGCATCTCAGTTAGTTTCAGTTCCTGTGGAAGAGAAAATTGAACTAGAAAAGGTTGAAGGAGTGAATTCTGAAGTATGTGATGAAAACCTTGAGGGTGAAGTATATCTAGAAGGTGAGTTGATCGCTGCACTTGAAGAGTTGAATATAGAAAGGAAAAAGAACAGAAGACTGTCCAAGAAGTTGGAAGAATATGGGGATAAGATTGAAGATCTCTTCTTACAAATTCATAAAGCCAAGAAAATAGAAGAAGCCTTGAAGTCACACCGGATGATAAAGTCGATGTATGTAGCAAATGGAGAAGGAGGGGAAAAAAACCGGTAAATAATAGAGAGTTGTTTGCTCACAAGAAGAGGAGATTGTTTTATTGAAGAAACAACTAGAAGAGGCCAATACAAATCTCAAATTTGAGAAGAGCACGGAGTTGCTAGATGAAATGATAAGGCAACAAAGAAGCCCCATGTCTAAGCTTGGTCTTGGATGTAAAGTTGAACAACCTTCATCTTCCAAATATGCAGAGAAGAAGAAGTTCACCGTTGAAGGATCAAAGCAAGAAAAGTCTAAAGTCGAATCTTCAAAAGGAAGAAAATATCAAAGGAGATCTACAACAAAGCAACCACAACAAAAGAGGTTCTATCACTCTCACTCTATTCATAATAATGCTTTTAATGGCTATTGTTTTAGATGCAACCATTATGGTCACAAGGCAATTTATTGTGGATTGAATAATAGATCAAAGAGTTATGATGATAGAAATACATCTGCTTTTTCGATTGAACACCATGTGCAATGTTTTAAATGTAATGGTCATGGGCACATAGCAAGGTTTTGTCCAAGAACTTTTGTATCTAATCTAAGGCAAGACAACAGATTTCATCAGACACAAAGAATGCAACATAGATAGGGAAGAAATCATGTGCATCAAAGAAAGGAAAATAATCATCCATCAAGGATGCACAAGAGACAACCACCCAAGAGAAATGTTCAAGTTCACAAAAAGGTTCAAAATAGGGATGCAGTTGAAAAACTCAAGCCCAAGTTCAAGAAAGGTTGGAGAAAGAAAGAAGAGAGGAAATCGTGTCTCCTTGGACTAAAGGAGATTACTCCTCTATTGCACTAAGCAGCTCTAGGTAGCACATCCTCAGGGGGAGCAATCTTAAAGTTTTATTTTAATGCTCCTATGTTGTTTGGTTATCTGAGGATGAAAGGCAAGTAGTCAGGGGAGTTGTCGTATAGTTGTCAAAATGTGTTTTAGTTCATGTAGTTTTTTGTGGAGGTAATAAGCAGGAGCATGAGACATTGGCTTGACAGAGCCAGTTTTTTATTATTGTGAAATCTCTCTAGTGATGGCGGTTACAATAGCAGATAGTGTCAAACTGATGTGCTTCAATAGAACAACATGGTGAACAGCTAGGTTTTTTATGCAACAGCTGATAGGCATTATCTGAGATAGAACATGCAACACAGGTCATCGTGTCATGGAAGCATAAGCTGGAAGGTGCTGGTTTTGAAGCCTGTAACATTCCCAATCTGCAGATAACATAGAATCCATGTTGTGAGTATGTCTCGATTCATCTACCAATATCGAGGGAGGACTATGGTAAAGCTCTTCATGATCTTTATGAAAATTACTGCCAACATGTAGCTGGGAAGGTGTGCATTTCTTAACCAAAAATACAACACATCGCTTGGTATAAGAGAGCATTAATTTTATCTAAAGAAGTAGCCATTATCAAAGAGATGCTAGAGTCAAAGCAAACAGTAGCACTAGCACCCAGTTCATCAAGAGTGCCAAGTGGCACATGCAAGGCAAAGACGTTGAGAGAATAGCGCCCAGGTGGTGAAGCACCAAGGAGGACAAGATGCCTATGCACCTAAGAAAGTCTTGCATTATTTGAGGAATGCGAGATATTTCCCGAGGAATCCCTTGATCACAGCGAGGAGAAATGCTCCCTGGAATTGCGTGAAGAACGTTCGCCTAAGACATTGAGTAGCCTTGACATATGCCCTAGCAAGAAGCATAATACTAAGTGTTGATGACTGCATGCAGATTGAGGTTCCAACGCTAGAGGTAATGGTCCACTGTCAATACCTATGCAGGCGATGAAAACATTCATGGCAACCGTTAGAAACCAGAGACATTGAACTGCACAACGGATGCGAGGCAAAGTCATCAGTCACTAAGGATGTGGCAGTCAAATGGATCAAGCTAAACTAAATAAGTGAAATCAAGGTACAATAGGAATTATAATATGATGAGTAGAGATTAGAGTGCTTATCCAAGAAGACTTTATGACAGAAAGAGTACCAGTGGAGGTGCATTCTATCTTAGAGACATGTTGGTCGTGTGGCACAGTAAGAAACCAGAGTCAGTCTCCTTATCCACAGCAGAGGCAGAATATATTGTAGCAACAGTGTGCTGTACGTAGGAGAAATTTGTAGAAGGTGAGGTTAAGTTGGATTTCATTCCAACAACAGAGCAAGTAGCGGATATCTTCTCAAAACTGTTGCCCAAGGAAGTCGTTGAGTACCTTCGCAATAATTTGGGAGTGGTCAATTTGTTTATCTTTTTGCTCATGTTTGTGATTTTTGCTAACTGTAATAATTTGTGCCTAAGAATGTTGTGCATGGACTCAGGGGGAGTCTGTAGCAGCCCTTTGGTATTATTGTCAAAGGGGGAGAAGAATTACAGGAAATTGCACGTGTGTTGCCAACAATTCCAAAGGGGGAGATTGTTGAGCAAGGTGCAGCAATAGTATTGTCATTGTTGTCAACACAATCAGACATATCGATTGATGTAGTGGATAGGAGTTAAGAGGTTCTTCAGAGTATGTACAATGATTATCCAAAAGATCGAAGTGGCCCATATGCTAAAAATCAAAAGAAAATCACAAGGAAGAAAACTGTCGCGATATCCCGACATGTTGAGCAAGGAAGAAAACTGTCGCGATATCACGACATGTTGAGCAAAGAAGAAAACTGTCACGATATCGCGACATGTTGAGAAGAAAGAAAAATTATCGCGATATCACAACATGTTTGAAAAGAAAGCGCAAGCAGGAAAACTATCACGATTTCGTGACATGTTCAAAGAGAAAGCACAAGCAAGAAAAACTATCGTGATATCATGACATGTTCAAAAAGAAATCGCAAGCAGGAAAAACTGTTGCGATTTCGTGACATGTTCGAAGAGAAAGCGCAAGCAAGAAAAATTGTCACGATTTCGTGACATGTTCGAAAAGAAAGCGCAAGCAGGAAAAACTATCACGATTTCACGACATGTTCGAAGAGAAAGCGCAAGCAAGAAAAACTATCACGATTTCGTGACATGTTCGAAGAGAGATAGTACGAAAGAAAAAGTGTCACGATTTCGTGACATATTGCAAGAGAGATAGTACAGAAGAAAAAGTGTCACGATTTTGTGACATGTTGGAAGAGAAAAAATCAAGTAGAAAAAGTATCGTGATTTCATGACATGTTGGAAGAGAAAAAGGCAAGTAGAAAAAGTGTCGCAATTTCACGACATATTGCAAGAGAGATTGTACGAAAGAAAAAGTGTCATGATTTCATGACATATTGCAAGAGAGATTGTACGAAAGAAAAAGTGTCACGATTTCATGACATATTGCAAGAGAGAGAGTCCGAGAGAAAAAGTGTCGCGATATCACGACATGTCGCATTTTCGCGACCCGAAGGCAAGAGAAAGAGCAAAGGAGAAAAAGTGTCACGATATCACGACATGTCACATTTTTGTGACCCGAAGGAAGAGAATGAAAAAGTGTCACGATATCGTGACATGTCGCATTTTCGTGACTTGAAAAGGGCAGGAAGGAAGAGAATGAAAAAGTGTCACGATATCGTGACATGTCGCATTTTTGTGACACGAAAAGGGCAGGAAGGAAGAGAAGGAAAAGTGTCACGATATCATGACATGTCATATTTTCATGACTTGAAAAGAGCAAGAAGGCAGAGAAGGAAAAGTGTCATGATATCATGACATGTCGCATTTTCGCGACTTGAAAAGAGCAGGAAGGCAGAGAAGGAAAAGTGTCGCGATATCGCGACATGTCACATTTTTGTGACTTGAAAAGAGCAGGAAGGCAGAGAAGGAAAAGTGTCACGATATCGTGACATGTCGCATTTTCATGACTTGAAAAGAGCAGGAAGGCAAAGAAGGAAAAGTGTCGCGATATCGCGACATGTCGCATTTTCGTGACTAAAGGAGGAGAGAGAAAGTAAGAAGGCAGAAGTGTCGTGATATCATGACAAAAGTAAAGAGGAAGAGTACGGAGGCGAAAGTGTCACGATATCATGACATGTTGTGTTTTCGTGGGTACAAGCCAAGAAAAGAAGCAAGGAGGCGAAAGTGTCGCGATATCGTGACATGTGTTTTCGTAAGCAAAATCCAAGAAGAGGACAAAGAGGCAGAAGTGTCACGATTTCGTGATAGGTCGCTTTGGCACGAGCTAAGAAGAGAACCCAGCCAAAATAAGATATGTGACAGTTAACTAAAGTTATACGGCAGTTACAAGGGCCGTTGTAGAAGAAAATCATGTAGCTAAAATAAGAAGAGTTAACTAAAGTCAGTACGACAGTTACAGGTGTAGTTATAGAGAAAAATCATGCAGCTAAAATAAGAACAGTGAATTGAAGTCAGGACGACAGTTACAGGGCCAATTACGGAGTGATATCATCGAGCAGCGGTTAAACTGAAAGTAATCAGTAGAAGACCAAACAAAGAGCTATAACTATTAATAGGTTGCATGAGAGAATACTGTGTGATACTGGAGTTACAACTGAAGTTACAACTGTAGTTACAAAGAGAGAGGATGGTTATAAAAGGAGTGTTGCTTGGAGAATTTTGAAAGCGCTCGGGATTAAAGTGAGGTGGATTTAATATTGTGAAGAGAGCAAGAGGAGAGTGAGAGGTGCACGAGAGGCGAGCGAGAGAGGTGTGCGATATGTGAAGCATGAGGAGAGTGTGCGGGAGTCGAGCGAGTAGGGTGTGTGTTGTGTGAAGAGTGGGCGATGTTGAGAAAGCAATAGACCAGTCAGGGTCTTGTAAAAGTGAAGGCATATTTATGTCAATCTTCTAGTTTCAAAACAGAAGTCCAAGTTGGTGCTTGGCATCAAGGGTTGGTGCTCCTTCCAGTTGGTGTTGGTAAATCATGGGTTGGTGCTCCTTTCTATTGGTGTAGATAAATCAAGGGTTGGTGCTCCTTTCTGTTGGTGCAAATAAATCAGGGGTTGGTGCTCCTTTCTGTTGTTGCAGATAAATCAGGGGTTGGTGCTCCTTCCAGTGGGTGCTGGTAAATTGATTGTAAAGTTGTTGCTTTGCAAAGGCTAGATTTGGATGGGAGTCCAAACAGTCAATTTTTGAGGAGTAGCCAAAACTGGTGAACCTCGATACATCTTGTGTTGTGTGATGCTCTTTTGTTATATTTGCTTTATTGGGTTTTAAGTTTTCATTGTTTCGGCATTAAGAGTTGAAGATTTAAGTTTTTAAGAGCTACACTGATTCACCCCCCTCTCAATGTCATTGTGAGACTAACATCTGTTGGTGCCGCATCACTCTATGGATGAAGAATAGCAACACTCAATGAAAAAAACACAGTGCTGAATAAAAAAATAGTACTAAGAAAAAAGTAGTAGTGTTGAATGGAAAAAAATAGCAGCACTCAACGACAGAGAAATAGAGATGTTGAAGGCCATTAAAATAAAATAAAATAAAAAAGAGGAAAAATATATATATATCCCAGGGGTTTTTGTCACGAAGACATGACAAAATTTTTGGCATGGTCAGCCTGCGAGAGGGATAACTTCACCTTTTGGTGCCACGAGGGTGTGGCACATGTTAGGCATGGGGGAATTATGAGCACCAAAAATGCTCATTTTATATACATGGTTAAGGAGAATTATCACTGGTTCAATTAGCATATGAGATGTATTTTATATAACTTATGCATATAATTGATAGAAAATCCGGTATTATGATTGATTGGTGTTTTTAGTGGGAAATGTGTATAATTGCAGGTTTTATTACTAATATGGTGTTTTCTAGTCTACATCCACTTAAACTTGGCATACTTCTGCTTACAGAGACTAAGGCAAGAGAGCAAGTGCCTTCCTCTTCAAGGAAGGTGCCCAATAGAAGTAGGCACCTTTCTCTTCAAGGAAGGTGCCCAAGAGAAATAGGCACCTTCCTCTTCAAGGAAGGTGCCCAGTAGAAATAGGCGCCTTCCTCCTCAAGGAAGGCACCCAGTAGAAGTAGGCACCTTCCTCCTTAAGGAAGGCACCCAGCAGGAGTAGGTGCCTTCCTTATAAGGAAGGCACCCAAAAAAAGTAGGTGCCTTCCTTATAAATAAGGCACCTCCATGCCTTCATACTTTGCAAGATTTACCAATTCAACTTTGACTAGTTGACCAAGGACTATGGAGGAGGTTGCACATGAAGACAAAGGAGATCTATTTTAATCATGCATTTATTAAATAGAATAAAGTGCTTGTTATTATTATCAACCGATATGTCGGTTGACCTTGTAAAGCTCTTAAAGCATATTATTATTTTTAGGATGCATTAGTTTAGGATTTGTTGTTACGTACACCTAAGGATGTTTATATTTATCCTTTTGGTGAATGAACATACTTTAAAATAGAAGAATAAAATATGTGTAGAATCAATTGTAACTAAATCACATCACGTGATTAAAATAGACTGATTTGTTATTGTAATGAGATCTGGTTGCGCTTTATATAAAGACACAGGCCATATGAACAATGGGGATCAATGATTAATTTTACACAGAACTTATTTTATTTTATTTTTTAATTAATTAAGAGTGCAACTCCTCTTATTCGAGCAAGCTCTACCTAGCTAGCCGAGCGGATTATCTATGGGAGATTGGGCCCACTCCCTGCAGTAGTCATCCCCTGTTTAATTTGTGCATTTTCTTTCTGTAGATTAGTTTACTAGTTTATTTAATTTCAGTTGTGTGTGTTTATTTCCTCGCATTTTATTTCCAGCACTTTACTTTTTGTTTATAATTTATTTATTTCATTTCCCGCACTTAGTTTATTTGGTTTGGCTGGAATTCAATTACATAAATCTCCCCACCAAACTAAATAAGGTACAACCATATTTATTCCCCAAAACTGCAGGAATATACTGTGCGTGACACTCATAAGTTTATGGAATTACCGGATTGATAATTTATGGAAGAGAAATGAATATTTTTCGAAACATGAATTTATGCTCACCATTAATCACTTAAAAATTCAACTCAAAAATTAAAATTTTGCATTCCCCTTTTAACTCCTCTAAACAACTTATAATCCAAATTAATTATGCAAAAACCTTAATTAAAATAAACCTTTGAAAACAAAAATATTTTTCCTCCTTTTATTTTTTGCAAGCCAAGTCAACCCAAATAATGCACATACCTCTATTATGTTGCCCAAAAGGCTTTTGCAGGATTCAAGTCATCGATGGCTCTCCCCCAAGAACTTCCACAACACTCACACCCACCAATTGGGCTACATGGCTCCACAAGATCCAAAAGGTACGAATGTGCCTTTTAATTCCTCCTCCTCGAATAATGCAACCACAACACGATACTCCCTTTGACAAAATGGTGTGCACAAGGTTTTAACCTGCACCTGGCGTTCTTGAATACATCTAATGCAGCATTTGGCAGCCAACTTGGATATGAGGGGCTTAAAGTGTATTTAAGAGTCCACTAACTCTTGTCCTCTTCGACACTCAAACACATGGGAAAATGCAATCCTTTCTCCTTTTTTTTGCACGAGCCAAAAATTGTTTGCATGGCACATATTCAAATGCCAAACATTGGCATTATTTATATGCAAACCATAGCATATTCCAACATCGAAAAGCATTTGAATTTGAATTTGAATTTGAATATTAAAATTAATTTTAAATATTAAATAAATATTTAAATTAAACCTTAGCACCCATTATTATTTAAATTAATATTTTTATCAAATATTAAAATATTTTAATTTAAATTAAATCTGCTTGTGGGTCTTTTTCAACTTGGTCCTTGATCTTTTTCAACTCGATTTTTGGTCCAAAATAATAATAATATATTATTATTTAATATGAACTTGCTTCTCCTTCCTTGGGTCTTCATTATTTGAGCCCTCTTGGGTATATAATATTTAAAAATAAATATTATAACCTATTGCTTTTCAATAATTTCTTGCTTTTGGAAGAAATACTTAATGTCCTCAAAGATGACGAACATAGCACAAAAATGCTTTTGACATCAATGACAACAAACACTCCTCAAAATGTCCAACAAATATTTGATTATCATAGGATATATTTTGGGTTATCTAATGTAGGATCCATCCTTTATAAAATAAGGGATATTTTTTTTGTTGGCTTGATTGATAAAATTATTCTCATATATCTTGATTAACTATATTTTCCAATAATAGGAGCAAGAATGTTGAGCACTTGGAAGTTATTTTCAAGAGGTGTAAATAATATGAAATGTATCTAAACCATAAAAATGCATCTTCTTTATCCAAGAAGGAAAATTGTTGGGTCGTGGTGTTAAAGGAAGGGCTTGAAATAGACCCAGACCATATTAAAGCCATATAAAATTCACCATCGCTTCATCAATTAAAAGAATTAGGTCATTTTTAAGGCTAAATTAAATTTGTATCCAAATTCATCTCTAACTTTGTATAGTTGGTTAGGCTTATTACTAAGATGTTTAATAAGGATGTTAAATTTACTTGGACTAAAGAAGGAAAATATGATTTCTAAGAAATTAAAGATGCAATTACCAAGGCATCAATGTTGATTGACCTAGATTTCTCTAAAGACTTTAGGATGTATGTTTTTAGCACCAATGTGATTATTGCAATAGTATTAACTTAGAAATATGATAACAAAGAGCAACATATATACTTTATCATTTAGATGCTCCACAATTATGAGTAGTACACTTTCATTTAAAAATAGGTATTTACAGTGTTGAAAGCTCTAAGGAAATTCATATATTACTTATTCTAGAGAAAGAACACTATATTTATAGTCCACCCTAACATAAGATTCATGGTGTTACATAGAGAAGTAGAAATAAAAGGGTTGGCTATGTTAATAAGATTCAATAATTTCATGTAGAAATCAAGCCAACCAAGTTAGTAAGGGGGAAATCTCTATGTGAGAACCTATTCATGTCCCACACTAATAAAAATACCTATAAATAAAGTCAATTTGAATTAATAGATAGAATGGATTAGTTATATATGAAGATATGTGGTTAAAGGGAAGGTTCCATGGAATTTAACACTCAAAGAAAGGGCTCAATTTAGTTAAAAGGTCATTCACTATACTTTGCTAGATGGTTTTTATAATAGTTTTCTTCTAATATGTGTTGAGGAATAGAGAATAAATATCCGTCTTAGAGAGTATTATAATGAAGATGGTCATTATTCAGTCTAGATAATGGCATATAAGATCCTAAGGGTTAGATATTATTGGTCTACCATATTTTTAAATTTCTTCTCATGGGTGAAATAGTACAAGGCTGGTTGTATGTTTATTGGATAAAGGAGGACACCCACACCACTACAATCATAATCATGATAAAAATTTTGCAATGGGGTTTTCACTTCATTTAAAATATCAATCCATTTTTAGTGCAAGCCATGATTGGATTTTAACTATAAAAAACCTTTTCAGCAAGTGGATTGAGGTAATTTCTATAAAATTAGAATACCAAGAGATAGATATTCATTTACTAGAATATGTCATTACAAGGCATGGGACCCCTTCAATGATAATTATAGATAATGTTATAGTGTTTGTAAGAGCTAAGTTAATATAGTTTGCACATGAGTATAGTTTTATCCTAAATAATTTCTCCAACTACTACCCCATAGGGGAATGGTTTGGTTGAGTCTACAAATAATATTATTGTCATGATATTGAAGAGGACAATGATTGAGTTCCATAGAGACTAGAACACTCAACTTAAAAGGATCTTGTGTGAAGATATATTCATTTCCACCAATTCCATTAGGACCTTGTAATACAAACTTCTCTTTGATAAGGAGGTAGTGATATTAGTGAATCTCAAGTTTCCCTTGCTCCAAATGTCCCAATAGGTAGATTTGGAAGATATGGGTATCCTTCCAATGCAATCTAGATTAAATACCTTGTTATCATTAGAAGATGAAAATGATAAAGTTTATATAAAATGTATCCAATATTAGATGGTTTTCAAAAGATGGTTTGATAAGAGAGCCATGAATTTAGAATTCAAGGGGATTTGGTACTTAAGTGGGACAAAAAAAAGATGAATTCAAGTAAATTTAAATTTTTTGATAAAGTATGGAGTGGCCCTTATCATTTCAATAGGGTAAAAGGTACCAATTACTACATGATGGTTTTGGATAAAAAATCACTTGTTTTAATGAATGGGTAATATTTTAGGCCCATTTGATTCTAAAAGATGAAAAATCATATAAATATGTACATTATTGTTTATTTATCCCCGTTAGTTTTTGGAAACCTTACTTTTGGTCTTTTTATTTCACACAAAAAAATCCCTTCATACTTTAGTAAAAATCCTAAAAATGACTCTCTTGATCCCTATTTTTTCTCTTCATTTCTCATGGTGTCTATCCAATTAATAAGAGCAAAGATTAATAAGATTATTAAAAATTTTAGGAAGTGACAAAAGAAGGAATTATCTTGTGAATTCAATAATTTACGGACATAAAAGAGTGATATCATGTTGATGCATACATGATTGATCATAAGGAAGAGATTTGCCAAGTTCAAAAGCTAATGATTCACTTGCAAAAATATGAGTCACTGACAAAATTGATGATGTCATTTTGACATAAGAAGTGTTCTTGCATACTCATTAATAAAATCATCCAAGAGTAGAATCTTACAATTTACTAGGAAACCCATTAATGGAATAACAACATATATAGTAATCCAACACATTAACATGTAAAATTGCTCAAGGATAAAATATGTGATTTGCTGATATAAGATCAATTATTGCACAAAGAATATCCAAATCCAAGGTGATGAATTGATCCTATTTCATGATGATTTTAACATAAATTACTTGAATCGTTAACATGAAGATTTCATGATGATGTAAGTATATTGAAGAAAAACATGGGAGGTAGGATGATGACATGCTAACAATAGCATAAAAGTTGGTGATATGTTGACATAGTTATACATACTATGAATGTATTTTGTATATGTGTGGATAGTTGTATAGAATGGCTATACCCTACTCATCCTTCTCATTTATTTATAACATTGATTCCTTCCTTTACTACTATCACTAGTAGGTACTAATACTTTTACAAAGATGCTATTGTTACCCACATGCACCCCTAGAAGCAAATCCTAGTCAAATTTTTTTCTTTGATCTTTGCCATCATGACATGCAAGAGTTATAATTATATTGCTTGACACATTACCTCTAATTTGCACTATAAGAATATGTATTTTTCTTCTTGTTATCATCAATCACATCACTCATAAGGGTACCTCAAAATATTCATTGTGCTTCTATCCTTTTGCTACTATTACATAACTATAGTGTACCACCACTACTACATTCTTCCTCTTTATTGCCTTCATACCCTATCAATAAATAATAGGACCTTCAAACCTTAGCCTTTCCTTGCATTGATAGATAATAGCCAAAATAAAAAATTCTACATAAATGGTATAGATGTGATTTGTTTAACTTTAAGTAAATTATGCACATTGAAATGACCACCCTAGGATAGGGCCAAACAAAATTAATCAAAAGAGCTAGTGATTTTCCATATTTGTGCCCAATTTTTCTATAATCTAACTCTAGAAATTCATCAACAAACTTCAAGAAAATTTTAAGTCCTCATATAAATGATCCATTAACAGTTTAATGAATAACTAGGAATCAAATAGATCATAGTATTTTACTTAATAGATTTTAGATATTTTCATTCTTTAGAAAATTAGTCATGGACCCAATAGATTCCTAATAAATTTGGCATCCATCGAAGTTATCAATATTGAATATACGGAGGAATTTGAATCTCCAGAATCCTTCCTATAAGAAAGGTACTAGGATCTAACAATCATATCAATAAGATAAATATATTCTTCCCATCAACCCAAACAAAAAATATGACCTATTAGAATATATTATGCAAAGAGATATGATAAGAATTTCTATATTGTATTATTTGTTACAAGAAATTTTTAATGATAACTTGTTGGGATTTATAGGGATAACTTCTTAAGATTTTTAGACTTTGATTTTTATCAACACCAACCAATTCCTATATTATAAACCATTATAATTGGATCTTAAAAGTACAAATAAAAATATTGTTATTAATCCATGTAGATTACTTGACTATGAATGAATCGATAAATAGATGGATGGATGGATGGATTTATGGATATATGGACAAACTAACATGTATATTAACCAATAGGTGGATATATAGATCTATTTATGGATGGATGGACTGATAAAATGATCGTTCAACTGATAAACAAACTTTGGAATAAAATAGAACCCTAGCTATGAAATGCTTAGTAGCAATAGTGGACCTTATGCATCCCACAACCTACCTCATGGGATTCAAATTTCCATAACCTTAGTTATTCTTATTCTTTCACAAAATTTGTATATAAACCTATAATTTATTTCAAAAATAGAGGTTAGTACTAGCTAGCAAAAATCTCTTCTCATAGATTGTTTTTATTTTATAGAAATATCTTCTAAGAGACTACCTTCTTAATAGTTCCACTCAAGATTAATGAAAATTGCTTGTCATATTGCATTTATCTTTCTAGCTTCTAGATGTTTACTCCAAATAATCCGTTATCTCTAGGATTTTGGATAAATTGGTATTAGAGTAGTCTATTTTATGGGTGTATGGTCCCAAATATGAGATCAAGCTATCAAGATCTTGGGTGAAATATGTGCAACCCCTATGATTATTTACCTAGTCATTTCAAATGATAAAAAATGGCAAAAAACATTGATACAATAGATCCTTTCAAAAAATGATGGATGAAGTCAAAGAATCATATATTGGATTAATTTTCCTAAATTATTGAGTGGTTTTCATATTCCCACACTAAAAAAAAATCGTTTAATGTCCCAACACCATTCAAGGTTTAGGT
Organism: Wollemia nobilis; assembly: GCA_028583015.1. Taxonomy (NCBI): domain Eukaryota; kingdom Viridiplantae; phylum Streptophyta; class Pinopsida; order Araucariales; family Araucariaceae; genus Wollemia; species Wollemia nobilis. Next base: position 44,841 of record JAQPPZ010001417.1, on the reverse strand, counting down.
GAACTTTTATATTCCTATATTTAAAGGAAAAATAAATGTGAAAGTGGTGGAAAACTGGTTGGATCAACTATTTGCATATTTTATACATATTATTTATTTTATAATGAGAAGATGACTTATTTCGTCATAAAATTTTTAATACCAATTTGGAATTGATGGAAAGTATACAAAAAGAACCAAGTAGTTTCAAAATACCATACATAGGATGAGTTTGTAGAAGCATTCAAAAATGAATATTACTCAGTAGGTGCTTCTGAATATTTTTACATACAATGGTAAAATTTATGTTATGGTAGAGAACAGTATATCCAAGACAATAATAATGTTTTTATTCACTATCTACAAAACTTGGCATCCAAGACACTAAGATGCATCAAATTCTCAAGTACCATAGTGGGCTAAATTGGTACATAAGGGAGGATTTGAAATTTTTTGAATTCAAGATATTAGGTGAAGCATATAAATTTACCTTCAATATTGAGTAGAATTACAAACATACAAATAATAAAGGATATGATTTAAATGAGAAGAACCAAAATACCAAGGATCATCCCAAGAAAGTCAAACATAATAACCAAAAGCAACCAAAAAAGGAAGGTCAGTAACAAAATCAAAATTAGAAGTAGAAGAAAGAGTCACAAGATAAAAATCCCCAAAAGAACAATATTGGCAAATGGTGTGCCTACTACAAGAGCAACCAACATTCTAGAGAAGAATTTTGGGTAATTCAATTTCTATTTATAGAGGTGTAGTTGTCTAAATCAACTACACAAACACATCTCTCGACCAAGGATAAAGGTAATTTGATCATGGAGGCCAAACCACATGTGACTATTGCTACCTCTACTACACAAATAAAATTAGAGGAACCACCTAAGGAGGAGCAATTATTTCACTCACAATTTTAGATAAATGGTAAACCCTTACATTTCATTGTTGATAGTGGGAGTCAAAAGAATTTTATTTCTATTGATGCTATGAAGAATATAATTTTTCTATGAAACCACGCCTACAACCATATAACATTGTATGGATGAATCAAGCGAGAAATATATATGTCACTCAGTAATATCTTCTCTTATGCTATTAACCATTCAAATATAGAATTTTATATGATGTTCCATTGGATTTTTATGATGTGCTCCTTGGACTTCCATTCATTTGGAAGCATGCATGTATAATTCAATATCCCATAAAATCATCACCACTCTTGGGGAACAGTGATATTGGATACCGTAGGTAACTCCTTCCACCCGTGTTTCCCTCATTAGCAACACACAATGCAAAAGTATGATTGAAAAAACAAAGTAGTTTGTTCTCTAATGATCATGTTAACTTTTTATGGGAGGTAGTACAACCACAATATGTAGGACAACTAATCTGAGATAACTATAAAACTAATGGTACAATAATATGCAATAAAATAAGAAAATGAACATCTGCAAATAACTCTGAAATATGCCATTAATAAGAGTGATAAAAATAGTAAAATGCTATATAATGGAGGATATGAACACTCCATGAAAGTATATGAAAGAACTACATTGTACCTTACTACACACACATACACTATGTACTACACATTTTATAGTTACTATATCACTCTCTCTTACATATCTCACTAATACACTACCTATGAGGCCTTTATATAGAAATATAGATTGCTTAGCCTTTACTCTATCTAGGTCTCATGTACATGTGGACTATATGCACATTTACAACTTACACATTGACACTTGTGCATTTATTATAATACTTGAAGTAACTAACTAACTTTACTTTGAATTAAAATCGTACTCTAGATATGTACCAAAGGTGGTACATTTACATGACCCAAATGATGTAATATACTTTAACACACCCTTGTATTACATTATTTAGGTTTTTAAGACTTTATTCTTCAATATGGATCTTTGTCTTCATATGTTCTTCAGCTTGATATGGTTCTTTGTATTATCTTTAATTCATATTGCACTATATGCCTCCTTGAATTGGTTCCTATTCTTATTCTTTATTCTTGTCATTGGATTCAATACTTTCATAGATAGATGTACTATCACCAGATTCTTGCAAGAGTAGTTTCTCTTTGCATTTTTCCTTGTTATCATTCTCCATGTCCTATATAGAAGCACTTAAACATACACTTAGAGCATCATGATAATATTTTGTGTTAGTAGAACTTGAAGTACCAATACTGCATGAGGATTGAAATATCTTTGCTAGAGATGATTCATCCATTTCTATTTTCAATTTAAGTAATTCTATCAATATTCTATGTTCTACATTTTCATCCTTATAGAATTTTAATGCAAGTGGTCCCATATATAAAATTCTTCCATATACTAAAGGAATTTGAATGTCACTCTTTCAATTATCAATTACTTCAGTGAGTTGAGCATGTAGATAATATTCCATGGTTTCAAATTTGTCTTATAAGGCTTCACTATGAATCCTTTTTGAGATAATTTCTAAGTCTCCTTCAAAATTTATCAGTAAATTCTTGATTCCAATTTTTATGACATTTTGTTTTTGATAATTTAAATTTATATTAAAAAAAAGGGGATTTTGATAGGAATTCCCAAACCTGATTATAAAAGTAGCCTAGGAGGCTATTTGATCTATACTACATAATATAAAAGAGGGACACATCCAAAACATAGCAAAAAACTAAGACAATAAATAGAGGAAAGGGTTACGTAAGTGGAAGACCCTAATACATCACCACACTAAAAAAACTTGTTAAACATTTTCACTACGCTCCTTGGAATCATCATCCTTGGCCTCATCCTATTTTTTTCCCTTAGCCTCATCCTTGATGTTGGACTTGATAGTCCTGACTTCATCCTATGAGGTTTAAATGAATTCCTCCTAGAAAAATAGAATGTGAAGAGCATTGCAGAAAATCATGAAGGATTCCACCACATCTTTGACCTCAAAAATGGCCTTGTCTAAATGGGAAATGCCTTTGGAAGCCATGGATATGATTAAATACTACAAAATGTGGTTTTCATTAGAATTTTTATCCTCATCTAACTCAATATCGAGGATCTTCTTTTGGTCATCAACAAATTTGTTCCTCAGATGATGAGAGAATCTCACAAGGACTTTGGGCTCTCCATTTTTCATTTTTTTTAGCTCCCTAACAACTTCAATGATGGATCTTTTCCTGGTAACTAAGGATGAATACAGGGATGAGTAGAAAGATTAACTAGGCTTAGGAATGGGGCTAGACTTATCTTTGGTATAAGCAGTCGAGGTAGGAGGAGGGGCTAAACTAGATGGGCAATGAATTAACCAGTGATTATAAAGAACTTTAAAAATTTCTTGATGAGAAGGGAGGTCATCACATTTCTTCTTTCTACATGCTTCAATGGAATATCTAACAGAGTTGAAGATAACTTGGGGAATTTTTAAGGGATTCACATCTTTAAAATGGTTAAAAAATGCAAAATGAAAACTGCACAAGATTTTACCAGGATCATCAATAGTTAAATATTGCATTACCAATTTCATTACTGAATTCTAGGGGGAGGGCAGGTTGGTTCAAAGTATTCTTGCCTTAGCTTGCTTGTAAAGCTTATTATGGTCCTTAAATTATTTTAATTTAACCTCCCAGTTGTTATTTTCCCTCTGTATTGAATGCCCTTTGGTTGGCTACCCAGTGATAGTAGCCAACAGGTTGATGTTGATGAGGTAATCCTTGCCATGAACAATCACTCTCTCACCATCCTAGCTCTCAAGGATTTGCATGGTAATGTCGAGGTCACTCCTCAAAAATAAACTAAATAAGGGAATTAAGCCCCTCTCGATAATGATATTCTCAGCTAAAGGGTCTAACTCCATCACAAAGGGCTTGATGAAACTCATATTGGGGATTTTGAAAGGAAGACAACAAATGGGAATAGCAAGGGAAGGCCAAGCTAGATTTGGATTCTTACAAATAAAGCCAAAAAGAGATCAATTAAAAGATACAATAATATTGGCATCTTCTAGAAGGATCCATATCTTAATGGGGAAGCTACGAATACAATGGGAAAAGGTTTTGGAATTGGTAAAGTTGACAAATTTAGCCTTGATATCCCTAAAACGTTTGAGGATAGATTTAGCACAAAACACTATGAAGAACCAAGGGAGACGGTGGTGGAGAATGTTTTGAGCATGGGGATACTAGGGTACCAATATGATGGAGGGACACATTCAAATAAATTATGGAGGGTGTACATGTGCTTAGAGTGACACATGTATCGAAGGCACTTCTCACAAAGGAAATCGTCCTGTCGATACATATTCCTTGAAAATAGAAAATTTTGAAATTAGCACTAGAGGTGGTTAAACATTGGAAACCACCACCACCATCGACCCACCAAACTATCATGCAACAAGGGTACCTAGTGGTGAAAATCCAAAAATTACCATATCCCAAGGAGGCATGAGTATTTATGGATATCTTGGAGCAATTAAGCATGTGACACGAAATGCTGATTAAGGTCATCCAATTTGAAATATGGTCCAAGTTGGAATGAAGCTTGATGAAGAGACCTTGGCACCAAAAATTCTCCATATGAATCAAACAAAGGACACCGCTACTAGGATGGGCCCAAATTTTAATGAAAAATTTAGCCCTACTTAAGAAGGCCATTAGCAATCTCAACTTGGACTTCTCCAAGATGATTTCTAAGGATGCCTCCCACTCCCACTTTCCTTGGGTTTCCTTTGGCAACTCCATCAAAATTCAACTTGAACCAGCCTATATGTGGTGGGATCCACTTAGTATCAATTCTGGGATTATAAAACTTACTATTTCCTTTCTAATAGTGTTGTTTATATCATTGTTCACTATATAACTTAAGGTATACATCTCTCTTAGTTTTAGATTTTTATGTTTTAGAAATATATTTTATGGATCCTTTGTAGTAGACTACCTTATGTCTCCCTAGTAGATGAAGTGTAGTATTATTTTTGCTTCCTTAATATTTATATTAAGTATTTGTGGAATACTATATCTTTCTCAAGTAAATTGAGTATAAACCCAATTTTATAAACCTATCAAAGGCTTAGGTTTTGTAAAATCCTGATTTCTTCCTAGTGAATAAAGTAAGCTATAAGCTTAATAAAGTGCTTAGTGATTAATAGTTCACTTTTCAGTTTATTTTGTAATGTTTTGTAAGTAACAATAATCAACTTCTATTTCACCTTATCTCTCCTAATGAACTATGCACTAAATTTGAAGTTCTCCATGGTTGTATTTTTATCTCTTTAGTATGAGTATGAGATAATTTTAAGTATATAATTACAACTCCTTTAAGTAAATGAAGAACTTATTTTATACCCCTTGATATTAATAGTTTATTATTTCTAAATTCCAATAATATTTTTTTGGTGTAGTATACCTTATAACTCCCTAATTTCGAATATTAGAAAACTATAATATTTGCAATAATAGAATTTAACTTCTCCAAGAAAAAACCCTTATAACTCCTATGGTTTTAATTACAAATATTAAACTATTTAATTTTATAAACTTCCTTTAAATTTGATTTCAAATGTATGGTTCATTTTTGCATATAAATATGAATTTAAATGGTGATAATAGTTTCAACCTTATAATATTCCTTATTACTCATTATGAAAGCAAATAATTAAGCCTTATGATATAATACCTTTGTATGGTAGATGGGCACTATGTTTGATTTCAATCACCTTGAAATTTGTTGTTCCTCCTTGTTGGTTTATGATAGGCTTAATGGATGTCCCTTATAAAAATCTTAAATGTGCTTTTGACTCCTGACTTCGTACTTTAAATACATTCTCCACTTAGTACCAATTCTGGATATATTTTCCTCTATAATCACTCATCTTTATGGTGGTTGCAATCATGCTTCTACCTTATTGATGTATGTACCAAGTAGCACAAGGTATTACCAAGACTCTACCATCTCTTCTTTCACTCATATTATTACTTTAAGGTGTTATACTTTTTGTGTAGGTAGAAATTCTTCTTGGTAGGCATTGAATATTATTAGGTGTTAGAATGATGATGAAAGGCATTACTCCAATGGGTGCCTTTCTCTTGAGCTTTGGGAATGAAAGGGTTAAGATGTCCTTTTTTCCAAGTGGTACTTAGGTTTCATGCATGTAAACCTTCATCTAACATCTTATTGTATATTGTTTACCAATAAATACCCTTTGTTGCTTATCTTTAATGTCTTCTTTGTGGATGAGCTTAGTTGTTGTGTGGGTGTCTCTAGATAAGGCAAATAAGGGTGCTCCAATGGTGGATTTAATTTAACTAGCAGTTATTCCATGTTCTTCCTTGGGTATAGCTCCTTGCTTATTCATGCTCATCCTTAGCATTATTCTATCCATGTAGGTATATGATAGATGATAGCTATTTTATGTATACCTTGGTGCTATATTTTATGTAGAAGTGAAAGATATAAGAAACTTATTACATAGGCCTTAATGTTGTCCTTTTTTCCACATAGATATCAAATGATTATGGCCTCATTACTGGGTATTGCACCTTCATTTTTCTCCTTGATATTCCACTATTATTTTCTTGCCCTTGCCTTTATCCTTATGTAGGTACTTGTGCTACAGGTTGATGCAATCATAAAAACTAGATAAGTTGTTAAATATTATGTCTTTTAGATACCCCAAACTGATGTTTGTGCCCTAGCTTAGCTCATCTTCTATGTCTTCTATATTTTAGAAAATCACAAATGTAGGATACTTGCTACCTTTAGTGTCTTGGGAAAATCTATATTATGTCCTATTTAGGAGGGATATGGTGCATCTCTATAACATAAATAAGATAACTTATTTTTGCACCAAAATTTTAAGAGTTATTCGTATTCCTTTCATGCTATTCTTCTCCTTTGATATAGTAGCTCCTCATTGTATAGATTGAGGATAAATGAAGACAAATTTTTGAATCTTTTCTTCTGCTTCTTAGATATGTTGATTGGTTGCTCTAATCCCCGAGAACAATGTATTGTTGCCTTTCTTTTTAGACAACACTAACCTCTAACTTGGATAATTTTAACACTAATGAATCCAAGAACTTAACCATGTAACATTTAGAGGTTTTAACTTTGAACTAATGTTCACCTTATTTAAGCATCCTCAATGAACTTTGAATAACTAATATAGTACAGTAATAGTTTCTCCTTATTACTTCTGTAAGTGAACCTTAAATCATGCACTAGTAATTGCACTATAACTTATGTAACTTAATGTAGTCTTCTTTTCCATAACTTAATAATAGGAAGATATATATCTTAATCCTATTTTAATGTGCAGGTATAAACCTTAAAAGAACTTCCTTTTGCACTCTTTTTGAATAATATAATATGCAACCTTATTTTTGCAACTTTTAAAGAACTTAAAATGGTTCTTAATGGAATTGGATAATAACCCAAATTGAAGTTCAACTAATGAACCTATTTACACTCAAGTTGCTTACACTAATAATATTTGTAGATGAAATATTTCTAGGTGATTAGACTCACCTTATTTTTGCCTTTAAATGGATGGATTTGAAGCTATTCTTGGTTATCCGTAACAGCTCCTTAAATCACCAATTTGTATCTTAGTAACTCCTCTATGTTGCTACATTGAAATCAAGTTATATTTCTTGAACACCCACATTCAGAGGCAAGGAAATATTGCAAAAATTTTAGGGTGTGATATAGAAAATGTCCCCACTTCGTATCTTGGTCTCCCTATTTTCATTGGTTCTTCGAGAGAGTCAATGTGGAACAGGGTTATTGAAAGAATTTAAAAAAAAACTTATGGATGGAAAGGTAATCTTCTATCTCAAGAAGGAAAGATAACCCTCACTAAGGCCTATCTTTAGAGCATTCCAGTCTATTTCCTCTCCATTTTCAAAGCCCTTGTGAAGGTTTTACAAAAAATTGAGAAAATCCAAAAAGAATTTTTATGGACTGGATCAGAGGAGAAAAAAAGGATACACTTTGTAGGATGGACCAAAGTGTGCAGACCCAGGGAAAATGGGGGCTTAGGTCTGAGGATAATTGCTCATATAAATTTAGATTTACTAGCTAAGCAGGCATGGCATCTCATTTTTGGTGAAGAAAATTAATGGACAACTATCATCAAACGAAAGTATCTTCAAAATATGGAATTTCTAAGTGACTCAGTTCCAATCAGAGGTTCTGCTTTTTGGAAAGCAATTCTTAATTGTAAGGAAATCATCAAAAAATGTTTAAGATGGGTTTTAGGCAATGGTGAGAGGATAAATTGTTGGAATGATAGGTGGGTTAAGTACAAACCATTGATGCAATATCCTAACTTATCCCGAGTTAGAGATATCATAGAAGAACTCATTGGAAAAAACGTCTTCGATTATATGGTTGAGGACATACGTTGAATGAAGTGGAAAAAAATAAGAATTCATGGATTTCAAGTGAAATCAAATGATCTTTGTAACATTCTTGGGCAATAGTTTATCTGCATGAGACCCAAGGAAGATCAAGTGACCTGGGCTCCTACGAAAAATGGGCAGTTCACTGTTAAATCAACTTACAAGCTTCTGCTTGATGATGAGGATTTTGTCCTCCAAAAGGACTTAGTTTGGATAAAAAAATTAATTCCAAAAATTATAGTATTTTCATGGTTGGTTATCCAAGGAATAATTCTAACCATTGATAATATGATGCATAAAGGTATTTGTATCACTAATCATTTTTATCTATGTAGGGATAATTGGGAGACCATTTATCACATTTTCCTTGAGTGCCCTTTTTACTTGACTATCCTAAGTGGGGTTTTTCATGCCTTCAATATTTCATGGGTTAAACCAACCATCGTACTTGATTTGTTCGTCTAGTGGCCTTGCCCATTTTCAAGCCAAAGACTTAGATACATGTGGAAAATTTGTCTCAATCACTATCTTTGGTAGGTGTGGTTAGAAAGGAACCATAGAGTCTTTAATGAGTCTATCCATGATCATCAAACTATCATTGCCAAGATCCTATCCTTTGTCAATGAGAATGTGAACCTTATCCCTTTTGATAGCTATAAATCTCATCTATAGGAGACCATGATTGCTCAATATTTAAGCTTAACCTTGTTAGATGAGTTTGTACCTAGGGTAGTCAACCCCAGAGCCAATGTTAAGTGGTCTCCACCTCCTACGGGTTGGTTTAAGCTTAATTTTGATGGAGTAGCTAAGGACAATCCTGGTAGAGTAGGTGTTGGTGGCATTGTGCAAGATCATAATGGGAATATGATGCTTACATTTTTCAAATATTTGGGAACAAGGATGAACAATGAAGCTGAAGCTAGATCTATGTGGAGAGGCCTTCAAATGACTCAAGACTTAGAAGGCAATTTGATCATAGAAGGAGACTCTATGCATGTTATAAATCTCCTCAATAATTGGAAAACACCTCCTTGGAGGATTAAAATAATTGTTAAAGAGGCTAGGATCCTTTTCTAGGGAATACAGGACAAAAAATCCCAACATGTCTTTCGGAAAGCTAACAAAATTATTGATAAGCTGGCCAATTTGGGTGTCAATGGTGACAAACTTTTCAAATGGGAACACGGTGTACCGAGTGAAGTAGAGGAGCTTATTCAACAAGAATGCCAAGAATTATAGTTGAATTTATAAAATAGGTAAGGCACTATAAGTTTGGAGGCTAGGAGTATTCCTGTCTCTTTTTTTAATTAGACTCACAATAAAAATTATCTGAGCTATCAGTATTTGTGGATGCTACTTGGAAATACCACAAAGACTAATGGGGATAGTCACATGTCAGATAACATGGCTCCTAGTCATCTTAGTAATTTGAGGTTGGTTGATAATCATAGGGAAGGAAATAAATGGCAATATAAGACTTTGAACCAAAGACATGTGGACCACCAGATAGCCACCACCATAAATATAGCCAACAAGTTCACTTCTCCAAGGCTGATTGGCCAAGATAGTATGTGGTACCAAAGCATATCATATATATAATAAAGCAATTACCAAAGAATTATTAATAGTAACTATCAATTCAGAGTTTGTGGGAGTTTTTTTTAGTACTCTGCTATGTTTGTCTACAGCTTTTTGTTTCTCTATTGTCTCAAGGAAGGGATTTGTGTCTATTTATTTTTTATAATTATGATGCATGTGTTTTTTCTTGGGGTATACCCAAAATGTTGTATGGGAATTTTTTTTTTTATAATAGGCTATGTGCCTTATCGGATGTAATGGCTTTGGTGGCATGAAGATTTTACATATATAGGATCCCTAGTAAGGATATGTTCATCAAAAACCCTAGGTTGATTTTTGTAAAAGATTTTGGGTCAACCTGTAAAACCCGGTATTAATGCTATAGTATCTTATCTACCAAAAAAAAAATTGTAGTATGGTGATTTTGATTCTCCTTCAAAATGCTCTCTATCGATCTAAAATTATATAGCTAGTAATGTTTTCATGATTGCTGCTCTCTTGCAATCAATTTTTGCACTAAAATGTTGTTATTGAAACTCATAAATTTGGTAGGGACTTCCTCCAAATTGAAACTGATTTTTCCTTAAAGAAACCTTTAGTATTTTTTTGAAGATTTAGCAAACCCCTATCTTTGAATGAGCCTTTTAGCCTTCAATGGCAATCTTCAAACCTTTTAATTTTGGTAGTAAATTTGGGTTCCTTTCTCCTTTTCAAATTCTAACTTCGATCTTATCCCTCTTCTCAATAATTGAATGTCTTGAGGTCTTCAACAATTTTCTCTAAAATTTGGTAATCCTTACCAAATTCTTCTCCTTTTTGGCTTGTTGTCAATGGTGATAATTGTCCCAAATTTTTCTCTATTAGTAACTTCACCTTGCTGGTAGATTTCTTCAATGAGTTCTCCTAGGAACTCCTTTAATAGCCTTCTCTAAATTCTAAACTATGTCTCTCCAAGCCTTTTCCTTATTTCTCCTTGAGACCTCATCAAGGTCTTCAATCTTATAGCTTCTCTGATCTTCCAAATGAGACCTTTACTTCAACCTTCTACTAAGGAAGTTTTGGTAATAAGATCTTCTTCTCAAATCTCTATAATTATTGTTGCTAAAATATATAATAGGATCTTTATTATTCTTTCTTTAATTCTATAAACTACACGTTATAACAAAGATTACAAACCTCCAATCTTCCAAAACTAGGAATTTTGTAAGTGGACCTTCTAAGGTTATCTTATGTTTCTTCAGGGTGAAGTCTTCAATATTCATTGGAGATCACCAATCTCCTATCTTCATAGGGACTCTTCACTGGAGTCTTCTTCTCTCCCTTGAATTTTTATCAAGGCTCTTATGGCCTGTACTTAGCAAGTTTTTATCTTCAATGGATATCACCAATCTCCTATATCCTTCTAGGCTCATATCTAGTGTCTTCTTCTTCCTTGAGTCTACAATAAGGTTACTATGGTATTTTTTTCTTTTCTATAGTTTTTAGGTTTGTAGCTCTTGTAATGGGACCTTTTTTTAGGTCACTAAAATATTTGTTCTTCTATTTTTTGTTGTATGTGTTGGAATGATTCTATTGAAGATCTTCTTCCTAAATATATTGTAGGAAGCTTTCCAAATTTCTCTAAATATCCTTTTCCCACAAAAAGATTTTAGAAATTGAAATGGAAGAATTTATAATTATAAAAATAATGAACTTCACTAGTTAATTTTACAAACTAATGGAATAAATGTTGAGTCCTAGTCTTCACGAGTTTTTCTATAACCATGTGGAAAGACTCTAGCCAAATGTAATATCAAAAATTTTAGGACTAAGATTTTTTTATTTCTTCTAGTCTCTCTTGCGATAATGCTTGCATGCAACAATGCATAGCAGTATATTTTATTTGTAAATATGTAGTAGAGTTTCTTGTGGCTCTTCCTATTCCTATTTATCTACCATGTGCTCTGATACCACTGTTAACTTTTTATGGGATGTAGTACAACCACAAGATGTAGGATAACTAATCTAAGATAACTATAAAACTAATGGCACAATAATTTGCAGGAAAATAAGAAAATGAAAATTTGAAAATAACTCAAAAATATACCATTAATGAGAGTGATGAAAATAGTACAATGCTATATAATGGAGGACATGAACACTCCATGAAATTATATGAAAGAACTACATTGTACCTTACCACACACATACACTATGTACTACAAACTATGTAGTTACTATATCACTCTCTCCTACATATCTCACTAATACACTACCTATGAGGCCTTTATATAGAAAGATAGATTGTTTGGCCTTTACTCTATCTAGGAGTCATGTAAATGTGGACTACATGCACATTTACAACTTGCACATTGAAACTTGTGCATTTATTATAATACTTGAAGTAATTAACTAATTTTACTTTGAAGTAAACTCCTACTCTAGATATGTACCAAAGGTGGTACATTTACATGACCTAAATGATGTAATATACTCTAACAGGTCAAGCCTCAATCTATAAGGAATATTAGTGCTACTACGGTGACCTTGCAATCATCACAACAATAATTGTAAATGGAACAAATCATTATAGAATGTAATGATATATTTAAGTCACCCATTTGAGTTCCACTCCATTGTAAGGTAAAACATTATATCAATTCATTTCATAGTTATCCTTTACCTAATACCCCTATTTATCATAGATCAATTTTTTTAAATTATGAGATCAAGAGAAAGATTCAATAATTGATTAAAAAGGTCTTATTAAACCAAGTTCTTCATCTTATGGCAGTTCCATTATCTTGGAATAAAAAAATATGGCATATGGATGCTCCACATTAACTATCAAGCTCTAAATAAGATTACTATGAAGAATCGGTATCCATTATCTCAAATTGGTGATTTATTGGATCAGCTACTAGAGCAAAATTCTTCACCAAGATTAACCTCAAATCTAGTTATCATCAAATTCCCATTGATCCCATGGATGTGTGGAAATGACATTAAAATTCAAATGGGGTTTATTAGAATGGTTAAATTTTACTTTTGGCTTGACTAATGCATTGGTAACTTTCATGAGAATTATGGATGACATTATGTGACCCTTAACTAACTCATTTGTAGTTGTGTATTTGGATGACATTCTCATCTACAACAAGACATGGTAACAACACTTGTAGCATGTGTAGAAAGTGCTTCAAACACTTAAAAAACACAAATTTTAGGTGACCCTAAATAATTGTACAATTGGTGTCAAGTCCAGTACCTTGGGTACATTATTAAGGAGAAATATGTTCATGTTGATCTTGGAAAGATTCAAGTTATCTAAAACTGGTCAACTCCAAAGACTCTCATAGAGCTTCATATCTTTCTAGTTCTTTCTCATTTCTACCACAAATCTTAAATATTGCATGGCCATTGAACTTGGTAACCAAAGGGGGATCCAAAGTCAAGTTCCAATGGGGAGAAACACATTAGATAGCCTTTGAGAAGCTAAAAGCTAAACTGAGATTAGCACTTATTCTTTCCCTACTAGATTTGAGATAACCTTTTGAGTTGATAATAGATGTATTATACTATGCAGTGGGAGTTGTCCTTATGTATCAAGGTCACTCTATTGCATATCATAGTAAAACTTTCAATGAAACTATAAAGAAGTACTCTACGTATGGAAAATAAATATATGTTATTATTCAGGCCTACAAATAGTGGAAGTATTATATCTTCGAAAAAAAAATGATCATTCACACTAATCATAGATCTATGGAATTCATACAAATATATGGTAAGATCATAAATGAGAGGTATCAAAAATAGACTATATATTTGTAGCAGTTTAATTTGATCATCCAGAACAATAAGGGAAGTGCTAACTTGGCCATAGAATTTTTGAGCCAACCACCCATCATAGCACTCACTAATATTCTTGATTCTTGTAGGTATGAGATATCCAATTAGTTCATCTTGTATGGTGCTAACCCTGACTTTGCTAAAAAATATCAAACCCTTCAATCAAGTAAGCATAATTTTTATTTCTATCTATAGGGACATATACTCTATCACATGGTATGTATATGTGTGCCCTCTATTAAATGAACAAATATGATATGAGAAGTACACTTGACCAAGATAGTAGGTCACTTTGGTATGGAGAAGATTCTAGTTGTTCTTCAAAAACACTTCTTCTGGCCAAAGATGAAGAATTATGTGGAGAAATAAACCAATTCTTGTACACCCTATGCCATTGCAAATATAGCCAACAATAAATGACTTGTATATATCCTTGTCACTACCTACCAAGCCTTGGAAATTTATTTCTATGAACATCATCTTAGGTTTGTCTATTTCCAAGCATAGTAATTTTCTTGTTTTTACGGTGGTTGATTGCTTTTCCAAAATTGATCTCATGATTACTTGTAGAAATATTTTTGCAATTGAAGAGATTGCAAAACTCTATTTCATCCATATGTAGATGCATTTTGTCTTGCCAAAATCTACTATATCAGACTAGGATAGTAGATTCTTAAGTACCTTTTGGAATAGTATAGAGGATATGATGGATACAAAGCCCACCCAATCCATAGCATTTCATCCTTAAAATAATGGATAAATAAAAGTCGTAAACACTTTTATTGTGCATGTGTTGACTATGTATAATTCAAAGCATCCTTAAACATGGGACGAGAATCTACCATACTTTCAACATGATATAACATAGATTTGTACAACTCTACCAAATATAGTCTTATTCATGTGTGTTTGGGATTTCAACCTTTGGTTCCTATGGATGTGGCTCTTCCAATCTAATTTATGGACTTCATGCCATATAGAGAAAGAAAAATTAGAAAAAGTAACAAATTTTTTGGAGCATATTCAGTATGTATAGTAGTAGGTTCATGACCTTGTAGACCAAATGAATGCAAAGCACAAGTAACACCATGACCAAGACATAACCCCACACTCCTTAAAATTGGGAGATAATTTTTAGGTACTATTACAAAAATAATGCCTTATATGTCCCACAAGAAAATTAGACCTTTGCATTATAAACCTTATACCATCACCAAGTAACTGGGAGAAAATACCTTCAAGTTGGATCTACCACCTTACCTTGGTTTGTATCCTATTTTTTATGTTAAACTTCTTAATACATATTACCTACCTTTGCTAGACCCTTTAGTAGTAGCAAAGAAGTTGGTGATTGAGGATCTCAATCCTATAAGCGTTGCACCAGTGGAGGAGGATCACATAGTTAACACATGGACTAAAATCATCAAGAGGCACTCTACATAGCTATATAGATTAATCCTAGTAGGTCAATTCAATCACCAAGAAAAGTGATTCATGAAGACTCAAATCAAAAAGTATCTTGTAAACTTTATGTTAAAACTTGATGCAATGGGGACCATTGCTTCTCAAGGATGGTTGATTGATACAAGTGAATTGGTCAACTATGGTTGAATTGATGGATAGATGGATGTACAGATGGATTGATGGATTTATGAAAAAAATATAGATAGACCAATGTATGTATGGAAGGATGGATCAATGGATGGATATATGGATGAAAAAATGGATAAATAGACCAATGGATAAACTACAAAACATAGCAGAACCTTGACTATATAATGCTTAGTATAAATAGTGGATCTTCTACATCCTATAGCCTACCTCATGATATTCAAACCATAATAACCATCATGCTTTTTCTCCTTTCACCAAATTTGTATATAAACCTATAATTTATTTCAAGAATGGAGGGTAGTAGTAGTTAGAAAAAATATCTACTCATAGACTGTTTTTATTTGGTAGACATATCTTCTCAGAAATTGCCTTCTCTATAATTCCATTCAAGATTAATGATTTTTTTTGTCATCCTACATTTCTCTTTCCTACTTCTAGTTTTCAACTCTAAATAATCCATTGTATTTGGTATTTGGATCAGTTACAATATTTTATGGCATTAGGATGACAAAAAGGAGAAAGGAGGAATTTATCTTACATTATTGTTTCAACAAAATTATTTTTTACCTCTAGCAGTCAGTGCCTAAGTAGACTGTTACTTTACAATTAATTTTGATGTTGTTTCATTTTCAATGGAATTTTTATCCTAAGTTGTGTTAGATTTGTTGGATTTGACAAACAGTGTTTGGTATTTTGATAATTGTTGTTTAGTAATTTTCTCCTTATTTCATAAAGTTTTCACTTGTGACATTCAAAGTTATTCTAGATTGTGGTAAAGAACAACTTGGATTTTGTTCATATTTCTAGCTTGGATAAAGTGTTGTTTGTAGGTTGCTCTCATTTCTATATTGGATTAAACATAGCATAGAGTTTTCCATATTTTTTAGCTTGGGTGGAGCAGAGCATAGTATTTGACATATGTTACTTTGTGTTTGGTGTTCAAGGATTTTTTAGCATTCAAATTTTTATTTTTTTTGTTCAGGGTTGTCATTAATGAAAGAATGTTAGGAACCCATCCTAAAAATATTTTATAATTCTCATTTACTTATGTAATGACCAACTTCCAACGTGGAAAATTCCATTATAATGTTATTTTGTAATATTTTGGCAAGTAAGGAACCTAGCCAAGTGGGGTCATTTCATGTAACCATTATCAAGATTGTAACCAATTTTTGATAGAATATTCTAGCTCGAGTGGCATTTTGCATGTAAGCCAACTCTGGAGCCTTAAGGTAGGGTTGCATGGTTTTATATTTAAAAGACATAGAGCCATGTATAAATGTATCTTTTCAAGTTAATATAATATTAAAGGAGGTTTCCCCCTCGAAGAGGCATGTGATTCTGAGTTATTTGTGAGATTGTTTCAATTCTGCAGTTACTTTATGCATAGTGTTATTTTGTTATTTGATGTATTTCAATTATTTTGTAGTATTTTGTGCGACTGAGCTTTCTTTTAACAGTAGATTCCTAACAAGTGGTATTAGAGTGCTTTCCAAGTCTGAGTTCTACTACGAATTAAATTATTTTTTGCCCACCCATTTTCTCATATTAGGTATAAATTTCATGTGTTTTCATTACCATTTTACTTTATTTAAAAAAATCAGCAAAAACTAGAAAAGGCAAAAAAAATATAGTCTTTTTTTTATAGTAGTTGAGTAGGTTAGAAACCCTATGTTGCGGGTTTTAAAATATCATGAAGGAGCTATCATTATTGGCTAAGCTAGATATCCCATAAATCATCTAGTGAAGTGAGGGATGATCAGGCTCCAATACCTAGGTCTTAGACAACACTTACACATGGAATTGAGCTCCCACACATCTTCGGGTGTATTGGGAGACCATTTAGGCTTAAAAAAAATATATCTAATAGGAATATTTTCAGCCTTTTAATATCTATAGTCCACATGACACAACATCTCAAATGATTACCCTCTCATACTATCAGAGAGGTAGATAGTATGCTCAATGCTATATGTGGAATCCACCTTGGGTAGTGACCCTAAAATATTGGTTCTAGTACTATTGTTCATCACTATGGTATAACAGAGGGTCTATGGGTATTACATAATCCTCTACTTAGTGTACCATGGTTCTATCAAACACTTCAACCTATACAAACCAAATCTTCCTATTCTGCTAAACCTACATTTATGAACCATAAAAGTGACCATATGGAGAAGGCCTTCCCTATCACTGAAGAACAAAATTTTGCATGGAAAAAATAGTAAATATAGAGTTTGCAAGTGTTTATGATAGTAAAAATTATTCTAGTATCATTTAGGTCAGTGGTAATAACAATCGGGTCAATGATAGTAATAGTCAGGTCGATAGTGGTAGTACCAATCATCTGTACCAATAAAAAATTATAGGTTGTTAGTATTAGAAATAAAATCATTAGTGTCAGTACTTGCACAATATAGAGAATCTCAGATTTAATGAAGTGAATAGTGTTAATAACTACAATACAAGTGATAGGGATAGAGAAAAAATGGTGACAAGGTGGTTAGTAGATAGAATACATAGGTTAGATATAGTTGACCCAATACCCAAATTTTCCATAGAATCTCCAAATCAAAAATTGACCACACTAGTAGACTCATAAAAACAAAGGATAAAAAAGGATTTGGGTGTCCAAAACTAGTGTTGAGATATATAGCTCATTCTGGTCATTATTCCAAGTTGATCAGTTTGATATATAACACCCAAGAACTTTTTTGGACTCCTTACTAAAAATAATAACTCCTGTAACCACATTTATATTTTTAGTAATTTAGTGAAAGCAATTCAAAACTATCTAAAATGAATATTGGCACTTGTGGACATCAAAAAGTGATACACCAAATCACCTCATTGTTGGAATATTTCAAAAGCTTCATTGATAAGATAACCTAAGAAAATCAATCCATAATGGAAGAGCTTCAAAGCTTTAGAGAGTATTATGATACCTCCAAAAATATCTTGGAAGAACAACTTGCAGATGTTGAGTCCAAACAACTTGCAGATGTTGAGTCCAAATTGTAAGGTGGTCAAAGAAGGTCTGAGTACATACTGAACAATCTGATCGAGGTAAAGCTAGGGAAATAGATGACTCTTACCCTCACTATTACCATGATCCTAATTTTAAGATGCCTAAATTAGAATTTCCTACGTTCAATGGGAAGGATGCATATGGGTGGTTGTGTCATGTTGATCAATTTTTTAAACTCCACAATATCCCTAGATATTATCAAGTTTAGATGGCTTCCTTCAAATTGGAATTTGAAGTTTTACAATGGTACTAATGGTTGCAAAAAACTACTTCTAATATTTCTTGGGAAGACTTGGAGTTTCAATTACTCACTCGATTTGGCCCTATTGAGTATGAAAACTTTATAGGAGTATTGAAAAAATTGAAACAAACTTCTACAGTTCACGAATACCAAACACAACTCAAGAAATTGGCCAATAAAACTAGGGGATTGAATGAAGGGTTCTTTATGAGTTATCTCATTAGTGGTTTGAAGGATGATCTCCAAGATAAGGTCAATATTTTTAAACCACAAACCATGATGCAAGATATCAATTTGGCCCATTGAGCCGAATCCTAGTTTTTAGCTCAAATATGAATATCTAAATTTCTACAAGCTAGACCCTCCTTCCCTCCTAGACTCCAAAATCATAATGAACATAAAACTATTGCAGCCAAATTTTTGACTACCGAAGAAATGGATGTGCAACACACCCAAGGGTTATGCTATAATTGTGATGAAAAGTATGCTCATGGTCATAGGTGCGCCCAAATTAAGTTGTTTCTCATAGATGTTGATGATCCTAACACTAGAAACCAAAGTGATGATGACACAAAACCAGTAGAGGAACCACCCTAAAATGAGGAAGAAATCCAAGAAAAACCATAGGCTAAAATTTTGGTTCATGTTCTTGTTGGAATTACTAGTCCCCAAACCATGAAAGTTATGGATTTTTCCAAAGGCCTATGTCTTACCGTCTTGATTGATTTTGGTAGTACACACACCTTTATTGATCCTTGCATTGCCAAGTAGACTAATTTTTATGTACACACATGTAATTCCTTTGATGTTATGGTAGCCAATGGAGGGACCTTACATTGCAAAGGTAAATTTCATAATATTAAAGTAAAAATTAGGGAATATGAGCTCAAACAAGATATGTTTTCTCTTCAATTAGGGGAATGTGATATCGTGTTGGGAGCTCAATGGTCGAACACAGTGGGAACCATATCATGTAACTTTATCGAGATCTAGATGTAATTTTCACATAATGGACAATCCCATATTCTCCATGGGTTAATAGTAGGGTCTTTACAAATAATTAGTTCAAGATGTATGGATAAGTTAGTGAAAAATATTCTTAGGGAGTCATATATCAGATATTTGTGATCCAACCTCACACTTCTGAGGTGGATTCTATCTCTACAAATTTGCAACTTATTTTGGCCAAGTACAATGTTATTTTTATTGAACCATCAAAATTTTTGCCTCATCACTCCCAAGACCATGATATTCCATTTTTACCTAGCAATGCACTACACGAAATCAGATCGTATCGATATCCTCATGCTCTTAAGTTAGAAATTAAGAAGATAGTATAGGAATTGTTATAATTTGGCATTTTTAGGCCAAGTAATAGTTCTTACTCTTCTCTAATCTTATTTTTATGCAAGAAAGATGAGTTACGGCATTTGTGTATCGATTACCATGAGCTCAATAAAGTCACCATCAAGTTCCTATTTCAATGGTGGATGAATTACTGGATGAGCTAGATGGGACTATACTTTTCCAAATTAGACCTTCACTCTAGGTAAAATCAGATCAATATCAAGGATGAGGATATTTCCAAGACTAATTTTCATACTCATGAAGTTCATTATGAGTTTTTGGTGATGCCATTTAGCATGACTAATTCTCCTTCCATATTTAAAAGCCTCATGAACAACATATTTCGCCCATTCCTTTGAAAATTAATCCTAGTTTTATTTTATGATATTTTGTTTTATAACCACTAATGGTAAGATCACCTCGTTCATGTGGATCATACTTTACAATTATTGGCACAACATCAAATTTATGCTAAGTGGTGCAAGTGTTTCTTTGTGTTGATATAAGTGGAGTATTTGGGACACATTGTCACAAAAGATGGTATCAAAGTTGATTCCAAGAATATCCAAGTAATTCAAGAATGGCTAAAACTTTACACTCTCAAAGGTCTTTGAGGATTTTTAGAGATTATAGGTTATTACTGCAAATTTGTTCATAATAATGGTAAAATTGTAGCTCCCCTCACTTCCATGTTAAAGGAATATTTTACTTGGATGAGACATGTTGAATAGGCTTTCCTAGAGTTGAAGCATGCTATGACCACCATGCTAGTCTTAGCCATGCCTAATTTCTCCACATATTTTATCATTGAAAGTGACTATTTTGGTCGTGGTATTGGTGTAGTGTTGATTTGGCTTTCACTAGTAAAGCACTTTCTAGTTGTAATTTGGGAAAATCCACTTATGTTAAGGAAATGCCAATAATTTTACTTACAGTAATCCATTGGCAACTATATCTCATTAGGAATCATTTCTCTATTAAAACTGACCATTAAAGCCTCAAATACTTTTTGGAGCAATGGGTTGCCAACTCCAAACAACAAAATTAGGTTTTTAAGCTCACGGGCTATGATTATGATATCACTTATAATAAGAGCAAGTAGAACATTATGGTTGATGCTCTCTCTCACCAATTTGAGGCTCACAATATGCTATGCACCATTTCATCACCCATTCCAAAGTGGATCAACTCATTACAATAGAAATTACTTCAGTATGCGGGCTTGCAATATTTTGTTGCCTACCTACACGCTGACTCTACTTCATATCCTAGATACACTTGGGATGGTCATGATTTATATTACCACCAATGCCTTGTTGTTCCCCACACATATTTCCTTAGGTAACTTCTCATGAAGGAACTACATGTTATCCTATCTATAGGCCATTCAAGATTTCTCAAAGCATATGAACGGCTTAAGTGCACTTTTTTCTAGAAGGGTATGAAAAAGGACATTCATAATTTTATGGTAGCTTGTGATACCTATCAATGGATGAAAGGTGTAATGGTGCATTCTCCAAGCACTCTCCAACCATTGCCCATTCTTGATCAAGTTTGGACGAATATTTCCATGAATTTTATTGAATGGTTACCTAATTTCAAAGGTAAATCCATTATTTTTATGGTAGTGGATCATCTTTCAAAGTATTCTCACTTTTATTCCCTCTCCCATTCTTACACAACCTCCACTATTGTCCAATTTTTTTTTATTATATCTTTCACCTTCATAGTATGCCCACCTCCATCACATCCGATTGTGATCCAACCTTTACTAGTTATCTCTAACAAGACTCAGCTCAAAATGATTTTAGATTATCATCCACAAACATATGGCTAGACAGAGATTGTCAACAAATGTTTAGAGACCTACCTTTGTTGCTTTACCTCTAATCATCCTACTCAATAGGTTAAGTGGCTTCCTTTTGTTGAGTGGTGGTACAATACTTCCTATGACACAACAACCAAGGTTACCCCTTTCAAGGTAGTTTATGGGCACCCTCCACTCATGCCTTTCTCTTACATTTTAGGTAGCTCTAGGGTCCATGCAATCAACACTACTCTTAGTCTACTTTTCAATGTCCTCCACTAACTAAATATGAATTTGGATATGGCCTAGAATTGGATGTGCCAACAATATAACCAACACCATTATAAGCATAGCTTTGATATGAGTGACATGGTTTTCCTTCACTTATAGTCATATAAATAGTTGTCCCTACAACTTTGTATGTGCTAGAAACTTATTGTAAAATACTATGGGCCCTACCAGGTATTACAGTGGATTGGTGCCACAACCTACAAATTGGCTCTCCCACATAAATCCAAGATCCATCTTGTTTTTCATAGTTCCTATCTAAAAAAGGTTGTGGGCACTCAGGTACAGGTTCAATCTACACTCCTAAAATTGGCTGAAGAAGATTCTATCTTTCTCGAGCCCAACTAGTTGTTGGATCGTCAGACTCATAATATTCACAACCACACCATTACTGAGGTCCTTGTTCAGTGTTGTGAACTCCATCTAAAATATGCTACATGGGAGTATCTCCAATAGATCCAACACCATTTTCCTCATCTTTAGCTTTGAGGACAAATATTTTTAAAGGGGAACGACATGTTAGGATCCCATCCTAACAAGTTTTTGTAATTCTCATTTGCTTATGTAATGACCTACTTCCAATGTGAGGGATTCCATCTATAATGTTATTTTGTAATATTTTGTAATGTATGTGGCAAGTAAGGCATATAGCCAAGTGGGGCCATTTAATGTAACTGTTATCAAGATTTTAACCAATATTTGGTAGAATATTCTAGCTTGAGTGGCATTTTTCATGTAATCCAACTCTAGAGCCTTAAGGTAGGGTTGCATGGATTTTATCTTTAAAATATAAAGGAGACATGTAAAAATTTATATTTTCCAAGTTAATGAAATATTGAATGAGGTTTCCCCCTTGAAGAGGCCTATGATTCTGAGTTATTTGTGAGATTGAATCAATTCTATAATTACTTTCTACATAGTGTTATTCTGCTATTTGATGTATTTTAGTTATTTTATAGTATTTTGTATGAGTGAGCTTTATTTTAATAGTAGGTTCCTAACAAAGAACGAAAAATATTTAGACTCCAATTCTTTGAGGTTCATATAAACTAACTAGAATAAATTTTAGTGTGTAACGTCATAAGATACAATTTATTAGCATTGATATTTAACCAATATAATTCTCAACAAAGAAGCTATACTAGAAGATAATGCTAATAACTTTGATAAGAAATATGGAGAAGATTTAGTGCTTCTAAAATTTTCTATTGTATATGATTTTATTCCCAAATTTCATATTTAGAATGATGTTGAAACATTGTATACAATCAAAAAATAAGTATTAGATATTTGAAGCAAGACATGCTTTATCTTTTAAGAATCTTGTCTACTCATCTAAGTTGCATGAAGAAAGGTTTATCTTTTAGTACCTCATACATCTAAAATATTTGTGAGATAGGTTGACTACTATGGATAATATAATCAATCATGAGGACACGGTTGGAATTATTTTATGAGGTCTAACTTCGACTTATGATTATTTTGTTGACTCTCTATATCTACTTTATGAAATTCAAATTCTTGATTTTAAAAAGATGTCTTATTTATTTTAATAAATAGAGAGGAGCAATCACATGGGAGTATCCATCTTAGGAATTACAAAGAGTGCACTTACTACTAAATCCAAACACAAAGAAATTCAATGTTAAGCCCTCATCATCTAGTCATAAGTAAGGTAAAACTTCTAATGCAAAGTAATTCTATGTCATTTGTTTTTACTCTAGGAAATTGGTCATTTCAAATAGGATTGCAGTAAGTAGAAGAATAAACAAAATCAAAAAGTAAATATTGTTGAGGTAGAAGATCAGAAAGATAAATTTATTTTTATCAACTTAAAGTTCATCTAGTCAATCTATTGAGTGGTACTTTGACTCTAGAGCATTCAAATATTATACATGTTTGAACTTTTCTATGTTAATTGTAGATGAAAAAAGTATGCACCATGCAATATAAAATGAAAAAAAAAATGAATATGATAATAAAATTTGAAATATTTTTATGCTTAATCTATTCTTTTACACTATTTACCCACACAAGGGTTTTAAAATAAAAATCTAGAGTGTTTCCCATTATACAAAGACAATGGTACTTTGATACTCTCATAATAAGTGTTTAGGCAGAGTTTCTAGTGACTGCTACTACATTGAATGTTGATTGGTGCCATGTGCAACACTTCTAGATCAATGTCTAGGCTTAAATCTATCAGATTTGGAATAGATAAATCTATGATCATGATCAACAATCATTTACGGGCAGATAGTCACATTGTGTGAATTGCTATGGCTGAGGAATGGTAGATCCATAGGCTCATGTGCATTCCATCTACTATTTGGTTATGTTTCTAACCTGGTTCATACCTATAGGACCTACAGACATGTAAACTTGTAGAGTCAGTATTTGTCAAGCCTCCCTAAGTAAGACCCAGTTGAAAATAATATAAAATCAGTGCAAGTATTAACAAAGTGATAAACATGCAGAATTAAAATAAAATGAGCTTGCTTTTTACCTTTTATGGACCATTATTGTTGTTGTTTGTATCATTGCATTGTGCATGGGATGTTGTTGCACTGTGTTGCATCAGGAGTCTTCCTACATGAGCTAGGAGCTGACCATATAGGGTCATATGACTATGGATTAAGACCATACAGGGTAGGATGGTCATGATCTATAGTGTTTGAAAGGTATCTAGGAGTAGATCTAGGCTTGCAAAAGGATACAAATAGGTTTCGCATGGGATGGGGATGGCAAAATATCAATATATTAGGAGTATGATTGATGTGGTTGCTTAAGAATTCATCAGGACTTCGCTAAAATGTCCATCCTCATGCTCCATCAAGGAGGTGAGGTCTTATTTATAATTTTCCTAGGGTGAAGGGATAAGGAGGTGGCTTGATTAGTTAAGTCCATGTAACTGAGAGTTATATCCTTGCACTGATTTCTTAATCATGGGATTGCACATGGATAATATTTTCTTGGACAGTTAACTGGATGTGCATGATTTTATTTTATTTTTATATTTAAATTAAATATATTTTATTTAATTTAAATATGTATTTTTAAGTGAAAGTGCATTATGTGCATATCTGTTGATTGTGTGCATATTGTGCATGTTTAGTTAACTAACTTAGTTAACTGAGTGTATGATTATCCTTCCTTTGTGGCTTAGAGGTAAAATTGCCAGTATCTTGAGTTCACTTTTAGATGAGGATCTTTTTCATGTGTGTGATTGATTCAGACAATTGGAGGTGGAATTGCTAGTGCCAAGGATGACTTGGTTGGGTACATATTAGGGTTAATGTGTCCACAGGGGTAGGTAAATAATTGTGCAACCTAAGAACCAATTAATTAATTACTTAATTAATACTTAGGAGATGAATGTTTAATATTAATTAGTTTTAATTAATATTAAATGTATTAATTAATCATGATTAATTAATTAATAAATTAATGTGCTAGTTTTAGGTGTCTACAAATGCTTCTTTTTGTATCGTGTTGTGTGAAAACACAATGCGATGCAAAAATAAATGATACTTGTGGATGATGACTGAATGATGTGCTAACTCTTGTGATTGAAGAGGTTTGATGTTTGATTGCCTCAATTCAAGGCCAATTTGGGTTGCCCTAGTGATGGAGGTAATGAATATCTTTTGAATCTTATATTTCACAAATTTATGAGTGCTTTGGTTTTGGCAAGTGGGCTTAGTATTTTGGTAAGTGTTCCCCTAATGCCATAATCACTTTGTATTATGGGCTTAAATATTTTGCCATCATGATTTAAAAAAATGTATGTGAACCCTTACTAACTTTGACTTAGGGTGTTGCCATGTTGATTTGATTAAAGTATTTATATTTAAACTCGGTAGAGTAGGGTGTATGATTATTCATTGACAAGATTCTTTGAACAAATGTTGAGTCAAAAAATGAGTTTTTCTATATTGATATTTTTTTTAGATAAAATATTGGTATTGTATACCCCCTCAAGCAGGGATTTGATGGAAGACAACATGAATGATGACAATGAGATGATTGACCTTATCAATTTTATGAAGTGATCTCTATGATGTGGATGCTTTGACTTTATCCTCGCCTAGATTGGTTTGGATTAGTTTTTTTTCTTTCCAAATTTCTTGATCGTCTATGATGGTCATAGTAATGTGACCATTAGAGATAAGCATGACATGACTGTCCTAGATGGTCATGCCCCACATGCTATAAATAGTAAAGTGGGGCACACAACCAATCATTTTTCACTATTGCAGATGAGAAGAATTTTATCTAGAGGGATTTTTGTTTTACATGGCAAGAGGTGGTGATAGCTTCAGGTAGTAGAGCAATTGGCAATGCAAGGCTAGTATGTATAAAATACCTTAGATTTATCATTTTGAAATCGAATGAACCTTTCAATTACTTTTTGAATTTTGATTGCATGTGTTTGTTTTATTATATATATTTTGGTGTACATTATGGTTTTTTTTGGAACCATCTATAGAGCAGTTGGTGATGTGACATGGCCATCCGTGAGTGGATGGTCATTAGATTGAGTTTATTTTTGCCAAGTTGCATGTTTTGGGCAACCATCCACTGGTGGATATTTGTAGTGTTCAATCATCCATTGGCAAACGGTCATTGTGTAAATATTTTGGCCCATTTTTTTATATTGACTTGTTTTGTAGGGACCATCCATGGTAAGATGATCGGGCACCACAACCATCTATTGGTGAACGACAACTTGTCATGACCATCTGAGGTGCAGATGATCAAAATATTTTGTGTTTTGTGTTTGTTTTTGTTGTTTTTTGTAGTAATTATGATAATTATGGATGTGAAATATATTTATTATTTTTTATGATTGATTATTGATATTATTATGTTGATGACTTATGTTGATGTGTTTATTTATGTAGTGTAAATTAGTGAGACTGAGGTATTGCTTCATAAATTTGTTTTACAAGGCTCAATGCAGGTTGACGGAGGACAACTAGAAGTGGTTTTATTCAATTGGGCTATATTATGTAGCCAAGTTAGAGAAGATACATGTGGATCGGGTCTACTTGACCATAATGATAGATAGGTGGGATCCAAATAACTATACCTTTCATATGTTGATTGAAGATATCACGGTGACTCTTGAGGACATATAGTGGATCTTTAGGACACCCGTAGAGGGGGAGATGACTGAGATCACCCTGAAACATAGAATGGATGGTCTACTATAGTGGGTGTACGAACAGTATGCAAGTTTAATTAATGTGGATAGTGGTAGGGTTGATATGGATAGCCACCTATGGCTGTAGTGGATTACACTGAGATATGTCATTCTCATGGTAATGATCTCCAATATTATACTACCAAACTCATCAGGTACATAATTTCCATGGAACCTATTGGGGTTAGTTCAAGACTTGGTGGAATGGTCTAAGGTGATGGTGTGGGCACCCTGCTTATTGGTATAAACATATCAAGAGTTGTATGAGATATGGTGTCAAAAGAGGTTAGGCTTGGAATGCAACTTGCTATTGCAGATATGGGCTTGGAAGAACTTCATCATTGAGTGTCCCAAGGGTTTACCTTATTTTATGCTAAAATAGTTGGGTTATGAGAGACCCTATGCCATGATATGGCATAATAATTAGGAGGAGGGTGGAAGCCACCATTTTTTAGGCCTATGGACACACTACGATGAGAAGTTCTTAGAACTTTTATTGGAGCAAGTGACCTGGAGATCATGACCGGGTGGATCGATGTGGCCTAAGGATGGGGATCACTTGGATAGAGTGTGATGAGGGAGATAGGTGGTAACCTACCATGGGATGGAGTATGAATATTTTTAGTACTCACATGTGTTACGGTAGTTTGGGTTGCACTATGGTGCTTTACCACCTCTTGTGCTATATAGGCAACATTAGAGTGAGGGAGCTCCTGACCCTATGTTCAAGCTAGTGGGGGTAGAGAGGCTAATGTAATAGTTTTGGGTACCATGTAATATTATGATGTTTTGTTATATGGATAGATCTTCTATCTAGATCTATAGGGTATAGTAGCTTGTGGTGTGGAGGGGGATTTCCTATGATTAGTAGGGTGGAAGGTGCAACGATGGGTAGATCAGAGGGTAGGTCCTTCCTACGAGGTGGAATCAGGGGATGGATCATATTGGTGGGCCAAGAAGGTTGTGGTGAGTGGTATCTCTAGTAATTAGGATCACAGTAGTAGCTCTAACTCAATAGTTGAGACTTTTGTATTGGTAGATCACATGCAAATGTTGGAGTGGTAAAAGATCAAGTTGGAGACCATTATAGCATAGGAGTAGATACAAATGGATGAGGAGTTCCATAGGTGGAATAGGTGGAATGATGATTACAACACACTATGGGTCTAATTATATAGTCTACAAGATGAGATAGCTTGGTAGACTAGTGATAAAGATGTGCTATGGATTAAGCATGAATTATTTTAGGTGGAATAAGATGCGATGAGGGTAGAGTGTGATGCTCTGTAGGTTCTATTTTGGAGGAGCAACTAGGCAAAAATCATGATTATGGTGCAGCTAGAGTGGGAGAGAAACCACATGGAGTGGCAATGGTATTTATTGAGGAACCTAAATAATGCATTGCTACTAAGAGGTATTCCATTGCTAAATAGACCTTCATCCTCCTCTTCATCTTATTAGAGTTGAAGTGGAGCATATAAATCTCTATTAGGTGTTCCTCCTACACCATGGTTTCCCAAGGGATTGACCTTGCAAGGTTTAAGGTCAAGTGCCTCTCATAGTTTGATCTTCCATTAGGGAAGCTACAATCAGTAGGCCTAAGGAGAGCCAATCGAGGGTAGCAAGGATAGTGGTGGAGGCGGGTAGTGATGGGAACCAAACCTTGTATCATTTTTATGGATACTTTATATTATATTTTATATTGATGATGATGAGCCTAAGATATCAATGTAGGTAGCTTGTGGGTGAAGCTATATGATGTACTTTATTGATATGATATGATATATATGATTATACATCATTTATTTATGTTTCATATTTATGTGTTTATGTGTTGATGCTTTGTATAATGTGTAATTAGATGAATATCTTTTTGATTATGTATCTCATTGTGTTTATGTTTCAATGCAATATTTTATTTGTGATGCAATCAATCACTTCATTTGATGATTATATGAAATTTTTGATTAATATAATGAATGTATGTGTAGCACCCTAAAATTGGCGTAGTAAAACCTTAAATAATTACAATTACTCTAGTAAATATTCAAATTCAAATTTTAACCCCAAAACTGCTCCTAAATCTCCGTTTAACCCGTTTCCTCATTTTCCATGCAATTTTTAGATTTTGTTTTGACCGTTTGACGATATCGTCGCCTATCAGATGATATCGCCTTAGATCGAACAATTTTGTCTAGGCTAGGACATCCAGACGATCTTGTCCCAAAACTAATTTTTCACAATTAGCCTCTATTTCAACGGTGTCTCTAATCTGGGTAGAAACGTGTCAGCACCGTTAGAGACCCTCCTCATTGGAGATCTCCCAAATTGGGATGATCTCCAACCTCCTAACCTCCCTCCTAATCCTATTTAAACTTAGGACTCCCCCTTGGCATCCCTCTGGCTGAAATTTCCTGTAACATGAGTTCTACGTGTATTAGACCGTCCTAAATCACTATTTGCCTCCATATTTGTCCAATTTTATTTGTAGGAACCTTAGTATTTTTTAGCCGGAGCAAGCTCAGCTCATCATGGATGATCCTGTTCAATTCAAGACGATTTCACACCAATTCAAGATGATTTCGACTGTAGTCTACATTGGGGGCAATCAGTGCCTAGAGTTTGCATTTCTTCATTCTTTTCTGCTGTATTATTTTGTATTTAGTTAATATTATTATTATTCTTTATTATTTTGCATCTTGGAGTTCACCCATATAGTCTTAATGCATAATAAAATCATAAATTGTCATTAGATTATTGTAATGTATTCGTATTTTGTTTATTATCATCATTTTAAGATTGTTACTGTCATTCTATATCCTTGCCCTCTATTGTCATAGCTGCATTTCTAGTATTTTGCATCTACTTTTATGTTTGCAGGTCTCTGACGAATTCTTTAATTGAATTTGTCAGATCTCAGACGATCTTGTCAAATTCTAGACGATCCTGACTGCTTCAAGAATCAGAACCTACATCAGACATCCGGATCAGGTATGGCTCTTTAATTTAGCTTTTTCTCTCTGTTTTCTATTCAAATCTATTTTTTGTATTTCATTTAGTCTGCATTTTCATAATAGAACAACTTAGATTCATTTGGCCAAACCTAGGACTTGGATGTTTAAAGCTAAAACTGAACATATCAAACACATTCCCAACCTAGGCATGGAAACTGCCATTCAAAATTTTCCTGGTGAACCCACCATCCATCAAAAAATCACCATAATACACCTCCCCCGAGAGGCGGGACCTTCGCAAGGCCTCTCAGTCCGAGGTATTGTCCCATCCTTTTCACATCCCCCTTCCGGGAATGGATCCTATAGCCTGAAGGTAAGGGTGTGAAAAATTTGGAGCGATACATTTTGGTGAACCCGACGTGAATGCATTTAAAACCTTTTGAAAACAAAAACAAAAAAAATATAGATGCACTTAAAATCACTAGAAAACTACCAAGTTGCATATCATGTTTAGATGGTAGCTCCTAAGAAAAGGCTAGCAGTTACTATAAATGTTGAAAACCAATTAGTAGCCATAGAAATCAACTCTGTGCTTAGTGTGCCTGAAACAGATAGAAACCAACTTTTGTGGGATGAACTTGATAGGAGACTAGGTATTATTTCATCTAGGTCAAAAGAACTTAAAAAAATCAAGAGGTTTGCCCTAGATAGAATCCTAGATCCTCATCAACTCATTTTTTATCATGAACTTCAGAGAGCTTGCCATAGGTGGTTAGCTTATAGGAGATCTCTTGTGTCTTCAAAATTGTTCACCTTCGAGGAATACCTCGAGAATGCAACCACTATACACCAATTCCTAGGTCGTGTAGAAGACCAAGAGGTCATTCTTACGGATAGGGAAAGATGGAGGAGAGTTCCTAGAGTCTGTGTTATATCGAGAGTATTGCCACGAGCTTTACTTTTACAAAACAAAATCTAAAACGAATAATATCACTATAGCACTTTTTGTCAAATTCTTGAAAGAAAATTTTCAATTTGAAGAAGAACATTTCATGAATCCTGAAGAACTTGAGCCCATTAATGATATTTATAAATTGTTTATAGAAAACTAGATCATTGCTTTCATTATTATTATTTCTTGTGTTTTGTGTGTTGTTTGTTATCTTTATAATATTGTTATTAAAACAAAAAAAAAACAAGAAAAACAAAAAACATAACAAAAACCAAAACATTTCATTTTAAATATTATAGTAGGTATATAATTAAAATATATACCTCTTAAGCTTGTTGCATATATTTTTTTTTTTTTTTTTTTTTTATATATATATATATATATATATATATATATATATATTTGGTGAAATCTAAGTTTAAACACCATGACTAAACTTAGGAATGGTAAACAAATTGAAGAAGAAGAAGAAGAAGATTGGTTAGGCAAGAAAAATAAAAAATTAAATACCCTTCCTGAAGATCCAATTCCAAAAGAAGAAACTTCAAAACAGCCAGAAGATGACCTGGTTGAAGAAAATGAACAACAAGAAAATGTTAGAGAGGAAGGATCCTCATCCCCTAGAATGGCTTCAGATGGAACTATTGCTTTTGATAACTTAGATTATTTTTGGAAATTCTTCAATAAAAATATTGGTGCTCTTAATATGGCACTTCGTATTGAAAAGGGACAAATTAGTGACACTCAAGCAGCCATGGAACATATGTTTGACATACACACTAATCCCTTGTCTTTCATTGATCAAGAAAGTGATAAAGTTGGGCCATCCAATATGGATATGGCTGCTATAATTCAGAATAGGCAAAAACAACAGGTTACCCAACCTCCTAAGGACCCTGTTATTGAGCCTAAAATAATGCCCACATAGAAGAGACCTTCATTCACTGCTTTATTTTGCCAAACTATTAATCAATATGCTTCAAATCAAAAAAACCTAAAATGAAGCCAAACACCAATTTCCAACAATCTGGGATACAACATAATACAACTTCAAAACTTCTTCATAACACCCTTCCTACCAACAATTTACACAATAGTAATATAGCATCTAATATGCATGTCCATCCATCATATGCTCACAAATCTCATATTATTGCCCTACCAAACCAATATGGTGGGCAAACCAGTAATCTGGAAGCCATGGTGAAACAGTTAGCTTCCCGCATGGACTAGATGGATCCCTACCATCCCTCTTACAATTATCGAGAGATGTGTAGTCAACCTCTAGACCCTATAGTTGTAGCACAACCGTACCCTAAACATTTTCCCATGTTGGTCCTGCCTATATATAAAGGAACTGAAGATCCCATAGAGCATATTTGCATGTTTAGGATAGCATGTCATGATATATCACATGATGACTTGCTATTACTAAAAATATTCCCAAAAAGTTTAGGAGGAATGGCATTAGAGTGGTATTATCAATTTCCCACTCATTCTTTGAGAAATTTTGAAGATATAGCCGAATCTTTTGTCCATCAATTTAGTGCCTACATCGAGAGGCATGTAACCATTAAAGATTTATACAACTTAAAACAAGACAAAGATGAATGTTTTGCTGATTTCTTAGCTAGATGGAAGCAGTTGATAGGAAAATTGCACTTTGTGCTACTTTATAGGGAAATGTTGGACATTTTTATTAATAATTTGCAACAAATATCTTATGAGTTATCAACTGCTACTTTAACTACCTTCAATCAGGCTATAGATTTAGCTCGAAGAGTAGAAGATGCCCTCATTAGGAGAGGCCAACTTAGGAAGAAAGATGATGAGAAAACATCCAGAAATCAATATAAAAACAAACAAGTCATAGGTGACGGAGTCATTGACAGTAGAAATTTTGCTAATATCAATGCAACGAAGACAACATAAAAATTTATATTGAAACCTCCTGATAAACCTCCTCAAGAATTTACTAGATTGAATCAACCATTATCAACTATTTTACCTCAATTACTTGAAAGAGGCTTGATTCAATTACCAGCTATCCGGGAACCTGATCCAACTATACCCGGATACAGAGCTGACTTACACTGTGATTTCCATAGAGGACCTAGACACTCTACCAATGCTTGTAAAAGGTTAAAACATAAAATACAAGATCTGATTGATAATAATGAAATGGAGGTGCAAGCCTTCCAACCTAAACAAAATGCTCCTAATAATGCTCAAAAGAACATTCCCCAAAATCAAAATCAAAATGCTAATCAATCATTAGACATATTTCAACATCCTTTACCAAGACATGGTAAAGAGGTGGCCAATCAAATTGAGCATCATAATGTTCCTCCTCCTACCCGATATATAGGAACTATTAGCGGACATTTACCTAATCATTATTTACAAAAATTTGACACAACTTTATCCATGGTCACGACCAGGCCCCTACATAATATTCAGATACCAGATCTTAGTGATGTAGAATCAGATACTAAAAGTGACATGGAAATAACTTCAAACCAATCGAATAGTTCTAAAAATTAATTAGATCCTATTCAACCTATCACAGATGCTATGATTCCAGAAGAACCATTTCCTAGAAGAGTTACTACTCAACCCTCTTCTGATCAATTCCTTTCTAATGAACAAGCTATAAATGCTAGACCGAGACCTATTCAACGTCCTCAATACAACATTGTAGGTACCATCAGAGTCGTTACCAGACAACAGGCTCAAAATTCTCAACAAGAACCAAACCATAATGATGGATCAGCTCCATTTGTTTTGAAAAATCCCAATAAAGGGAATCATGCTCCTAATGTTCAACCTAAACCCCCTTACAATATTAATGAGCAATTATCCAATACTATAGCCAAAATTTCTCTTTTGGACCTATTAAGATCTTCTCCTACCCATAGAGACAAATTAATGCTTACATTAAGCCAAATGATGGTACCACAAAACATTCAACCTAAAGCCATGGCCAATACTATCATCACTAGAGAAGTCGATTGTATTGACTTCCGAGATAAAGATATCCCGCAACATAGTTTACATAAGGATAACCCCTTATACATTACTGCCCTAATTGGAGATGTCACAGTCAAAAGAGTTTTGATTGATAATGGTTCATCTCTAAATATTTGCACTTTTGACTTCTACCAGAGATTTGGGTTTAGAAGTGATGAAATGAAGAAAACTGACATGATCATAAAATATTTCAATGATGAAACACAAGAAACGTGTGGAGTTATTACCATCCCATTGCAAGTTGGTCCTAGAACCTTAGATATGACCGTATTTATTGTACATTGCCCCGCATCGTACAATATACTCTTGGGTCGTCCTTGGATCAATGCAATGCGGGTTGTCCCATCAACTTTACACCAATGTGTTAAATTCGAATTTAAAAATCAGTTGGTCACTATCCATGGTGATCCTAGACCCTTTGATATGTGTGCTTTGGCAGAACCTGTTGGAGTTCAATTTTGCCTCGCTCTGTCATCCACACATCCTAATTCTTATTTTTCATCTAAAACTATGAAACACACACCCATAACTTCATCTATTTCTCCTCCATTAATTTCACCCTCATATATAGATCAACAATCTTCTAAACAAATTACTCTAGAACCTCAAAAATATCTTCAATCCATAACCAATCCTTCATGTTCCATCCCTATAATTTCAAAACCTATAGACCCATCTATTAACACCTCCACATTATCTACATCTATCATACCTTCTACATCTAAAGATATAGGGAATGATCCTTCTACATCTTATGCTCTTTCTGATGAACTCTTACCTGATTTATCTAAAATTCTTATATCAAAAAAAACAAATGCTTCTATGCAAAATTCCATTATCTTAAATAACTTGTCGCCATCTCCTCACACTTTGGGTCTCCCACAACCTATGGGAAGTACTTACCAAGTCGGGAGTTGTGCCTTCATTTATAAAGGATATGACTGGGGAAGAATACCTCGAAATATTAAAACTCATCATGATGGATACACTCGATGTTATTTTACTAATGAGTATATTAAAGCTAAACCTATAATGCTTAAAATGGGATATAAAGGGAAAGGCTTAGGACCTTTCCAAAATGGTATGAAAGAACCTTTCAAGGTAGAACCATGGCCCGCCCGATGTGGTGTGGGCCTATTTCCTAGTAAGGGTCAACCCTTTCCTTTTGAAGATGATGATCAACTCATATGTTATCAAGATTATTTGAAAGGGAGTGATGATTTGCCTCTAAAAAATCAGCCATTCACATGTAATATGCTATCCATAGCTTATCTTGAAATGATTGTTGAATCCGATGATGAGTTGGAAGGAGATATTTTCCATGATGTCTCCGTTGAAGAGATGTTACACAATGGGTTTTATTTTGATGGTTCTATACCTACTATAGCCCATCTTGAGGCCACTACTCCTCAAGATGAATTATCCAAGTTAACCTTAAAATAATTACAAGAATTGGGCGTCTCACCCGCCCCACCTAATTTTGAAAGATATCTACACATGGAAGTAGAAAACGTCATTAAAATCAACATTGGAACTGAGGATAGTCCCCACATAATCAATATTGGATCAGAATTAAGTCAAGAAAAACAAGAGCAATACATTGCATTCCTTAAAGAATATGAAGATGTCTTCGCTTGGACATACGAAGATATGCCAGGTTTAGACCCTTCTGTCATCATGCATCACCTAGTAGTCCATCCGGATGCTAAACCTGTTAAATAAAAACTTAGAAAAATGCATCCCAAAGTGGCTTTACTAGTCAAATGGGAGTTAGAAAAACTCCTAAATGTTGTTTTTATACAAGCTATTGATTATGTTGAATGGATTTCAAATGTAGTTCCAATCACCAAGAAAGAAGCTACCAAAGTTAGGGTTTGCATAGATTTTAGAGATATTAACGTTGCATGCCCTAAAGATGATTTTCCTCTTCCAAACATGGACTAAATCACTGATTTTACTGTTGGGAGTGGGATGATGTCCCTAATGGATGGATTCTCTAGTTATAATCAGATCAGGATAGCTCCTGAAGATCATGCTAAAACAACCTTTATTACCCCTTGGGGTACCTTTTGTTGGAAAGTGATGCCATTCGGCTTAAAGAATGTAGGTGCAACCTATCAATGAGCTATGACTTATATTTTTCATGATATGATGCATGATATCCTACATGATTATGTAGATGATATTATAGCTCACTCTATTAATGAAGATAATCATTTAGATGATTTGAGAAAAGTTTTTAATCGGTTAAGAGAATATCTTATTCGATTAAATCCAGCCAAATGCATATTTGGAGTTAAGTCCGATAAACTATTAGGGGTTATAGTTTCTTTACGTGGTATCAAAATTGACCCTCTCAAGATTGTGGCTATCACTGATATGCCCGCACCTACCAATATATCTGAATTACAAAGTTTACAAGGTAAGCTTCAAGCTATCCATCACTTCATCGATAAGTTGGCGGACAAAACCGGTCCCTTTCTTAAGCTCCTTAAGAAGGATGTCCCTTTTAATTGGGACGACAAATGTAAGGAAGCTCTTGAACTTCTTAAACAATACCTCCTTAACCCACCTGTGCTTTCACCACCTAGACCTGATCATCCGTTTATCCTGTATATTTTAGCTTCAGATTTTGCTTTAGGAGCTATGTTAGCTCAGCTTGATGATGAGAAAAGAGAACGTGCTAATTATTATATTAGCCAAACTCTAATTAGTTATGAAACCCGCTACATAGTGTTAGAAAAAATATGTCTAGCAGTCGTATTTTCTATGCAAAAATTATGCCATTATATGCTTAGCCAAAAAACGTATGTCATTGCTAAATATGATCCTTTGCGGTATCTTATGAGCCAACCTTATTTATCAAGTCGCACAGCCAAGTGGGTTCTTGCTCTAAGCAAGTTTGAACTCATGTTTATAGGACAAAAGTCTGTTAAGGGTCAAATCATAGCAGATCAATTAGTTGATGCACCCTAAGAGTCTACCCATCCCCTCATCATTGAGTTTCCTGATGAATGCCTTCAATTAGAGGTAGACCATGTTGAACAATGGTCCTTATACTTTGATGGAGCCCGATGCATGAGTGGGGCTGGTGCAGGTATTATTTTAATATCTCCATAAAAGTACATTATATATTTATCATTTAAATTAACATTTGCTTGCACTAATAATACTACTAAATTTGAAGCTCTAATCCTTGGATTATGAGCTACCTTGGCTCTAAAAATTAAACATCTGTTAGTTTTTGGTGATTCTCAACTTGTTATAAACCAAATTAATGAAGTTTATCAGACTAGAGATGATAAACTGTGCCCATATAAAGCCTATGTTTTACAATTAATATCTCTATTTGATCAAGTTACCTTGAAATCTATTCCTCGAACTAGCAACCGTACGGCTGACGCTATGGCCGCAGCTGCATCTCTTTTGCCCTTGGAGTTAGATGATGAATATGCCACCATAATTATTCGTCGACTCCAGGAACCTGCTTCAAATAAGTCATGCTTAGAATCTTTGGATGTGTTTCTAATCAATGAAACTACTCCTGAACCTTGGTATAAGGATATATTTGATTTTCTTCAAAATGGGACTTTCCCTGCCAATTCTAATAGAAACCAGCGTCGGTTATTACATAGACAAGCAAGTCAATTTGTAATAATTGGCAATACTTTGTATAAGAGATATTTTGAAGGTATCCTATTGAGATGTTTGAATCTAGAAGAATCCAAATTAGCCTTGAGTGAAGCCCACGATGGATCTTGTGGAGGACACTTCAGTGGTAGTGTCATTGCTAAGAAGCTCCTTAGGATAGGATACTTTTGGCCTACCATGGAGAATGATGCACATGATTATGTGCGCCATTGCGACAAGTGCCAAAAACATGTCGACCTTTTCCATGCCCCTGCACAAGAACTACAGGCTATTTCATCTCCTTGGCCCTTTTCCAAATGGGGCTTAGACATTATTGGAAAAATTAATCCTGTGTCATCTGATGGACACAAATTCATCATAATCGCCACTGAGTATTTCATGGAGTGGGTTGAAGCTATGCCTTTAGCTTCCTGCACTGGAACACAAGTCTCTAAATTTATTTTTAATCAAATCATTTGTAGGTTCAAAATTCTTGCAAATATCATCTCAGACAATGGAACTTGTTTCAAAAATAAATATGTTAAGAAATTATGCCAAAAATATAAGATTCAACATCGCTGGTCCACTCCCTATTATCCTCAAGGTAATGGCCAAGCAAAAGCTTCAAACAAAACCTTAATCAAAATTCTCAAAAGATTGGTCAATAAATCTGGCGCGACTGGCACATTCAATTATATCCAGCCTTGTGGGCCTATCGAACTAGTGTTCGAACCCCCACTGGAACTTCACCTTTTGTTTTGGTTTATGGCATTGAAGCCATTTTTCCCTTTGAATTAGAAGTCCCTTCTTTGGCTCTACTACTTCAAGATACCAAAGTAGGAGATGAATATCAAGCTAGCAGACTCAGTCAGCTGGAACTCCTAGATGAAAAGCGCATCAATGCTTTGGAGCATCTTCGTGCCTACCAAAACAAGCTTAAAAGATCATATGCTAAGAAAGTTTGTCATCGATCCTTTGAGGTCGATGATCTTTTTTTAAAAGAAAATAAAAAAAAATACTAATGCAACTAAAGACCTTAAAGGTAAATTTGAGCCCAACTGGATTGGACCATATATTGTCACTACTAAATTTGAATCGGGAGCATACAAATTATCTACCTTAGATGATAAAGAACTTAAAGAACCTATGAATATTATGCATCTTAAACGTTACTATGCATAAAAATTGGGCATTTCATCCTTGTATATATTTGTTTAAACTATTTCAAAAAATCACTATCTTGTATTTCTTTCAATTTATAAATTCAAAAATACCAAAAACATTCACAATCATCAAAATCTTCAAAACCATTTTTTATTTCTTGTACTTCACAAATTGTGACATATGTGCAGTTATATTTTCAAATTATTGTTGGATAAATTAGCATTTATTTGGAATCCCACACTTTCACATTCACATGAATAAATATCTTGATTTTATCTGGCATGATTACTAATCTCTATTATATCAAAGTCCACAAAATTCAATTAAATAAAGTTTGAGCATAGAGAATTGATCTTGTTATTTACTTAAACCACGCATATCCTTTCACAATAAAATGATTATATTTGTAATATCCATGCTATGCTACATAGTAGAAGTGGTTTCTTGAGCGAAAAGTTTCCCCTACTATCCTATCATGCACATGGTCTAGAATCTTTGAGAATTGGCAAAATGACAAGCTCACCCCTACCCAGAATAAAAATCCCTTGCTCTACAGCTAATCCGAGCAAGTATCCCTAGAATAGGCAACAAAAGAAAAAGAAAAATCAAGCAAAATCAAGTAAAATCATTTAGCACTATTTCAACATTACCTCAAATATCAAAGCAAAAGAAAAAAAAAAGAAAGCAAAATGAGCGAAAGCAAAAGCACTAAAATCCCTTTCCCTACCCCTTGAAAAGAAAATAAGGGTTGATGAGCTTGAATCCCTAGAATTCTCAATTATTCGAAAAATGTGAGGTAAGCCCCATAACAGGTGGTTTGTGCCCAACCCGCTTGGCCTTGGGTAACTCCTAGCGTGGTGATATTTCTGTCACATTAGCGACCTCCTTTTGTACGGACCTATGTCTGCTTATGGATTAGCTAGCTCTTGATAACCCGACTTACATAGTAGTCTGGTATGGTTATATGCATCTCAATCATGGTTAATGAACACTTATTTGGTTAATTCAAATCACTTGTATCATAGTATCTTGCTCAAACCTGGTAAATGAATACTACAATCGCACACACATTTGTATTTGAGAGATTTTGTGTATCATTATGATAAATCAAGATTGGAAATGAACTCACATACGCACATGGGATTCCTTATAAATCTAACTTTTGTCTTTAAGATACTTTGAAATTTTTTTTACAAATTGTTTGGAATAATTTCATTTTCTTATCTAAGAACAGTTGTTTAGTACAAAGACAACCACATGCATTACCAACAAATCAAAATCATTTTTTTTCAAAAAATGCAATAAAGTTACATATAACTTTTGACTTTTGCGACGATGGTATAGTTCCAAAACCAAAAGTGGAATTTTATGCCTAGCACAAGTCCTCATCTTCATATTTTTTGTTTATTTTCAATAATTAAAAATCAACCATGCAATAAAACTATCTTTCTTTTTGGATTTCGCGATGATGGTATAAGTCTATACCTAAATATTCTATGCCTAGCACAAACCATTGTATTAATTTTATTCCCCATTCATTTAAAATCATAAAAACATATGACTTAAATCATTATGTTACACAATTATGCTTTCAAAAGAACGAACATTATTACTATTTCATGTCATTTTGTCAAACATGCAAATTTGCAATGATGGTATAATTCCTAGGGAATTATTCAAACATTTTATCACACTTAGGAATTTATGCCTACCAAAAATCATTTCAAAATATTTCATGCATACTATTTTTTGAAAAGTCTAAAAACAAATCACCATCATCATCATCATTTGCATCATCACAACAAAGTCTTAAGACAGTCTCTTAAGCACTCTTTTTACTTTTAACAATATTTCTATACTAGGATTAGCTTGACGACCGAGTGAGTGGCGACTCCATGAAATGGTCTATAATAGCGACAATGTCCTTTGAAATTATTGTTAGAAGTCCTTTTTATTTTTCATCACATCACAAACAACCAATTTGTTTACATCATATTATTTCATTTAAATTTTAAAGCATGACATTCAAAACCATAATACTTTACAAACGACATAATTACATGAATCATCAAATCAAATAACACTTAAAACATTAAAGCATCATACACACACATAAGACAAGTCATATGATCAAAAACATCACATATATATATATATCTCAACAATGTATATACATCATATCAAAACTGGATTGGTATGCCACAATCTACATCTTGGCATACTCAATCCTCTCAATCATGTATCCCATCTGTGCAGTGCGGTAGCCTTGCCTCGAGAACCCCTCAAGCTCTCAGCCTCATCTCCTCTTTCGCCCTAAGGTGGATGAGGTGGCCCCATCATAGTATGTGTGGTACTACGAGTCCTAGTCGTCGATCAAGATGAAGTCCTCGATGACCCAATCCTGATCGGGTCTACAATGCCAGCTGGTAGCTATACCCTCTGGCCCTCTGGCACCATCTGGAAGTAGATACCATGGTAGAACACAATCTGAGCAATCAACTGCACTAGCTCCTGAGTGCTCGCTCCTCCACTCCATGCTCTGAGGCGTGCAACCTCATCTCTGAGCTATGTAACCTCCGTTCGGTGTCATGCAGCCTCATCCTACAAAGTCTACACTTGTGCCTAGAGACGGATAGTCTTCGCCCAGAGAGTAGCCATCTCACTACTCTCTCTTGTTTCCACACCCTTGCCCTTATCGGGCGATGGTGGCCTCTCTCTCTATGGAGAAGGGGGTCTCTCCTCCCTTCTCTCCTGCTGCCATGGCCTCTACTGAGCCTATGGTCTCCTGTGCTCTCTCCCACCGTGACCCTGTGCTGCCTCAATGGCTACCTGGCACTGCCTCCCCATCCAACACATAACTGTGTGAATCGGACCTTGAGCCCTTGTCATTCAAGGAGGGCATATTCTTATGTACCAGGCATCATAGTCGTCGACTACCCCTACGTCATCCCCATCCACTGGCTGAATGGGGGCATCATCTGCATCCTGATTCTAGAATCGCTGCATATCTGGAGCCTCGCTAACTGTAGTGTTATCCTGGATAGTCCAAG
The DNA here is from genome assembly GCA_028583015.1 of Wollemia nobilis. Classification (NCBI taxonomy): domain Eukaryota; kingdom Viridiplantae; phylum Streptophyta; class Pinopsida; order Araucariales; family Araucariaceae; genus Wollemia; species Wollemia nobilis. The sequence goes on along the minus strand of JAQPPZ010001417.1, from coordinate 2,735 downwards.
AAAACTCATAGTCTCTAAGAGATGGGATCCCCTACTGTAGACTGAACTGCCTCAAAACTCGGTTGTACCGGTGGAGCTCCACCTCTCCCCTCTCCATCCTCAGCCAGCAAAATTTCTTGACGCGAGATAGCTCCTATCCATCCTCGGCCCACCCTGGATGATCTCTCCAAGGCCTCCAGGTGATCTGGTCGGAGACAAGGTCATCAAGTAGTCTTCTGGACACTGGAAAATCTACCCGCCGTTGTGCCCCTCTTCGGAGCCACCAGTAGAAAACTCGAGGTCTCTCCCCATCAATCCCTATCAGTGGGAGCCCTACCGGCCTTCGCACCGTGATGTGCTCCCAACACCAAACCTATAGTAGCGATTTCATAACCAGACATCGGCCTCCCTTGTATATGACCCCATGAAGGATCCTATACAACCGATAGAGTACAAAGCTCCCCCAAGAAAACCTGTATCCGTGGTCTCTCATGTCGTAGACCACATCTGTCATTAGCCATGGTAACCTGCATCCACTCTGATGGCATAGCAATAGACCACCTACCACCCCAGCAAAAACTTGTGTCAGCCTAGATGCCCCAGGCATCTGGCATAGAGACTCGATGTTCACTCCACCCTTCTCTAGGGCGAAGCTCGGATCTCCACATAGTCTCATCATCGCGTGGCCCTAATTGGCCATAGGAGTTATCAATCGTCCTTGTATGGGGATCCTCAAAATCCTCCATACATCCTCTAGTGTGGGATTCATCTCCCCTGTCGATAACCAAAAATATAAAGAACCCGAATACCACTTCTCTGCTAGGGCTGTCAATAGCCCCATGTCTGTAGACACTTGTGGCATCTCTACCATGTGCTGCAAGCCGACCTGAGCCAGCTAATCTCGCTCTGCCTAAGATAGGGTGGCCAAGTCATCCCTTAGTCCACCGTATTTCCATTCTCGGCTCTTTAGTAATCATCTCTACAACATAAACAACAAAACAATCAAAAATCATCAATAACAACCATTAATCAAACATTCATTAAAAAAATTCAAGTAAAGCAAGTGCAATTTCATATAAATGATGATATCACCCACAATTGGATGATATTGTCCCAAATTTGAGCAAATTCATCTCCGATTTTGCATGAGGGAATCGTCCCTTATTGGACAAAATCGTCCCCCTATCGTCGATTTCACCCTTGGACGAAATCGACGATATCGAGACAATTTCAGCGAAATCGATACGATTTCGTCTCGACGACGTCAACAGCCCAAAAATGACTGCGATGCTCAAAAATCAGTCAAATCTAATCTAAAAAGCATGAAATTCTAAATTAAGGCATTCTAAACTAAGTTTAGACCCTTACCCGTAGCTCGCGTCGGACCTCTGTCGATTTGTGCGTTGTCTCGACCATCTTGTCTCCAGAGCTCTAAAAACTATGAAAATGAACAGTAATAATGAATTAGGGTTTTACCCTATTTTTCTTAATTTTATTCAAAAACAATTAAAAACATTTTAAAATTTTGCTTTTCCGCATTTTTACCTCAAACGTTCGATTTGGGTAAAAACACGGAGGGGGCACCATAGTAAGCTGTCATACGATTTGACCAAGAATCGTCGCCTAAAAATGGGAATAATTTTTGCTTTCTCGTAGATCAAGAAGAACTCATATTTAACGCATTTTCTTCAAAAAATTCGCTAAAGAGGGGGCAAAATGTAGCACCCTAAAATTGGCACAGTAAAACCTTAAATAATTACAATTACTCTAGTAAATATTCAAATTCAAATTTTAACCCCAAAATCGCTCCTAAACCGTCGTTTAACCCATTTCCTCATTTTTCATGCCATTTTTATAGTTTTTTTTTACCGTTTGACGATATCGTCACCTATCAGACGATATCGCCTCAGATCGGACGATTTCGTTTGGGCTAGGACGTCCAGACGATCTTGTCCCAAAATTGATTTTTCAAAATTAGCCTCTATTTCAACGGCGCCTTGGGCAGAAACGTGTCTGCATCGTTAGAGACCCTCCCCGTTGGAGATCTCCCAAATTGGGATGATCTCCAACCTCCTAACCTCCCCCCTAAGCCTATTTAAACTTAGGACTCTCCCTTGACATCTCCCTAGCTGAAATTTCCTGTAACATGAGTTCTACATGCATTAGACTGTCCTAAATCACTATTTGCCTCTATATTTGTCCAAGTTTATTTGCAGGAACCTTAGTATTTTTCAGCCGAAGCAAGCTCAGCTCGTCATGGATGATCCTGTTCAATTCGAGACGATTTCGCACCAATTCGAGATGATTTCGACTGCAGTCTACATTGGGGGCAATCAGTGCACAGAGTTTGCATTTATTCATTCTTTTCTAATGCATTATTCTATATTTAGTTAATCTTATGATTATTCTTTATTATTTTGCATCTTGGAGTTCACCCATATAGTCTTAATGCATAATAAAATCATAAATTGTCATTATATTATTGTAATGTATTCATATTTTGTTTATTATCATCATTTTAAGATTGTTACTGTCATTCTATATCCTTGCCCTCTGTTGTCATAGCTGCATTTCTAGTATTTTGCATCTACTTTTATGTTTGCAGGTCTCTGACGAATTCGTCAGATCTCAGACGATCTTGTCAAATTCTAGACGATCCTGACTGCTTCAAGAATCAGAACCTACATCAGACATCCGGATCAGGTATGGCTCTTTAATTTAGCTTTTTCTCTCTATTTTCTATTTAAATCTATTTT